>CM075776.1:27082856-28329356 GCA_037974665.1 Ehretia macrophylla | reverse complement strand
ACTCCTTTCAGATCAAAAGTTATGGGCAACGGAGCGACGGATACCTGGTCACACGCCCCACGCCCTCGGTTTACGGGCCCAGCCTCTACGTGAAGTGATGTTGTCTTGCCCAAAGTACCATGGGATTCGGTAATAGAAATGTGATGGATTAGGATGTCGTCCTTTTCGCGGCTCATGACGTACGATCCGGGACGAAAAAACAGCGCAAAAGAAGAAAATTATCCTGAAACTGATGAAAAAATTCAATTTTGGACTCCGAAAACAGGCACAACAGAGTAGACTTCAAGCCCTTGTCGTAGAGCTCTCGGAGAGCTTTCCAACGGTATACTGTGTGCCGCGTAACTCCTTACGGATCAAAAGTTATGGGCACTAGAGCGACGGATACCTGGTCACACGCCCCACACCCTCGGTTTGCGGGCCCAGCCTCTACGTGAAGTGAAGTTTTCTTGCCAATGATGGTGTGGGATTCGGTATTAGAAATGTTGTGGATTAGGTTGTCGTCCTTTTCGCGGCTCAAGACGCACGATCCGGGTCAAAAAAACAGCGCAAAAAAAAAGTGTCACAAAATTGATGAAAAAACTCAATTTTGCGCTCCAAAAATAGGCGCAACCTAGTAGGCTGGCTGCCCCCGTCGAAGAGCTCTCGGAGACCTCTCCAACGGTATGTTGTGCGCCGTGTAACTCCCTACGGATCAAAAGTTATGGGGATTAGAGCGACGGATACCTAGTCACACGCCCCACGCCCTCGGTTTACGGGCCCAGCCTCTACGTGAAGTGAAGTTGTCTTGCCTATATTGGCATGGGATTCGGTAATAGAAATGTGATGGATTAGGATGTCGTCCTTTTGGCAGTACACGACGTACGATCTGGGAAGGAAAAACAGCGCAAAAGAAGAAAAGTGTCCCAAAACTGATGAAAACGTTCGATTTAGGGTTTAAAAAATAGGTGCAGCCGAGCAGGCTTGTTGACCCCGTCGTAGAGCTCTCAGAGAGCTTTCCAATGGTATGCTGTGCACCGCGTAACTCCTTACGGATCAAAAGTTATGGGCACCAGAACGACGGATACCTGGTCACATGCCCCACACCCTCGGTTTGCTGGCCCAGCCTCTACGTGAAGCGAAGTTGTCTATCCCATGGTGGCGTGGGATTTGGTAATAGAAAAGGGATATATTAGGTTGTCGTCCTTTTCGCGGCTCACGACGTACGATCTGTGACGAAAAAACAGTGCAAAAGAAGAAAATTGTCCCGAAACTAATGAAAATGTTCGATTTTGGCCTCTGAAAACAGGCGCGGAAGAGCAGGTTTACTGCCCCCGTCGTAAAGCTCTCGGAGAGCTTTCCAACGGTATGTCGTGCGCCACGTAACTCCTTACGGATCAAAAGTTATGGGCACCAGAGCGACGGATACCTGGTCACACGCCTCACACCCTCGGTTTGCGGGCCCAACCTCTACGTGAAGTGAAGTTGTCTTGTCCATATTGGCGTGGGATTCGGTAATAGAAATGTGATGGATTAGGATGTCGTCCTTTTTGCGGTTCACGATGTACGATCGGGGAAGGAAAAACAGCGCAAAAGAAGAAAAGTGTCTCAAAACTGATGAAAATGTTCGATTTAGGGTTTCAAAAATGGGCGCAGCCGAGCAGGCTTGCTGACCTCGTCGTAGAGCTCTTGGAGAGCTTTCTAACGGTATGCTGTGTACCGCGTAACTCCTTACGGATCAAAAGTTATGGGCACCGGAGCGACGGATACCTGGTCACATACCCGACACCCTCGGTTTGCGGGCCCAGCCGCTACATGAAGTGAAGTTGTCTATACCATGGTGGCGTGGGATTCGGTAATAGAAATGGGATAGATTAGGTTGTCGTCCTTCTCGCGGCTCACGACGTACGATCTGTGACGGAAAAACAGTACAAAAGAAGAAAACTGTCCCGAAACAAATCAAAATGTTCAATTATGGGCTCCGAAAATAGGCGCAGCAGAGCCAGCTTGCTGCCCCCGTCGTAGAGCTATCGGAGAGCTTTCCAACGGTATGCTGTACGCCGCGTAATTCCTTATGGATCAAAAGTTATGGGCACCGGAGAGACGGATACTTGGTCACACGCCCCATGCCCTCGGTTTACAAGCCCAGCCTCTACATGAAGTGAAGTTGTCTTGTCCATGGTAGCGTGGGATTCGGTAATAGAAATGTGATGGATTAGGTTGTCGTCGTTTTCGCGGCTCACGACGTACGATCTTGGACGGAAAAACAGGGCAAAAGAATAAAAGTGTCTCGAAACTGATGACACCGTTAGATTTTGGGCACCGAAAATAGGCGCAGCAAAACAAAGTTGCTGCCCCCGTCGTAGAGCTCTCGGTGAGCTTTCCAACGGTATTCTTTGCACCGCGTAACTCCTTACGGATCAAAAGTTATGGGTAACGGAGCAACGGATACCTGGTTACACGCCCCACGCCCTCGGTTTACGGGCCCAGCATCTATGTGAAGTGAAATTGTCTTGCCTATGGTGGCGTGGGATTAGGTAATAGAAATGTGATGGATTAGAATGTCGTCCTTTTCGCAGCTCACGACGTACGATCCGGGATAGAAAAACAGTGCAAAAGAAGAAAAATGTCTCGATACTGATGAAAACGTTCGATTTTGGTCTCCGAAAATAGGCTTAGCATAGCAAACTTGCTGCCCTCGTCATAGAGCTCTCGGAGAGCTTTCCAACGGTATGTTGTGCACCGCGTAACTTCTTACGAATTAAAAGTTATGGCCACTAGAGCGACGGATACCTAGTCACACGCACCAGGCCCTCGGTTTGCTGGCCCAACCTCTACGAGAAGTGAAGTTGTCTTGCCCATGGTGGCGTGGGATTCGGTAATAGAAATGAGATGGATTGGGTTGTCATCCTTATCGTGGCCTAGGACGTACGATCCGGGACGAAAAAACAGCGCAAAAGAAGAAAAGTGTCCTAAAACTGATGTAAACGTTCGATTTTGGGCTTCGAAAACAGGCGCAGCCGAGCAGACTTGCTTCCCCCGTCGTAGAGCTCTCGGATAGCTTTCCAACGGTATGCTGTGCGCTGCGTAACTCCTTACGGGTCAAAAGTTATCGACACCGGAGCGACGGATACCTGGTCACACGCCCCACGCCCTCGGTTTGCGATCCCAGCCTCTACGTGAATTAATGTAGTCTTGCCCAAGGTGCCGTGGGATTCGGTAATGGATTAGGTTGTCGTCGTTTTCGCAGTTCACGATGTACGACCCGCGACGGAGAAACAGCGCAAAACAAGAAATGTGTCTCGAAACTGATGAAAACGTTTGATTTTGGGGTCCAAAAATAGGTGTAGCCGAGCAAGCTTGCTGCCCCCATCGTAGAGCTCTATGAAAGTTTTCCAACGGTATGCTGTGCGCCACGTATCTCCTTACGGATCAAAAGTTATGGGCACCGGAGCGATGGATACCTAGTCACACATCCCACGCCCTCGGTTTGCGGGCCCAGCCTCTACGTAAAGTGAAGTTGTCTTGCCCATGGTGGCATGGGATTCAGTAATAGAAAAGTGATGGATTAGGTTGTCGTCCTTTTCGCAGCTCACGACGTACGATCCGGGACAGAAAAACAATGCAAAAGAAGAAAAGTGTCCCGACACTGATGAAAACGATCGATTTTGGGCTACAAAAATTGGCGCAGCCGAGCAGGCTTGGTGCCCCCGTCGTAGAGCTCTCGGAGAGCTTTCCAATGGTATGTTGTGCGCCGCGTAACTCCTTACGAATCAAAAGTTATGGGCACCGGAGCGACGGATACCTGGTCACACGCCCTACGCCCTCGGTTTGCAGGGCCAGCCTTTACGTGAAGTGAAGTTTTCTTGCCCATGTTGGCGTGGGATTCGGTAATAGAAATGTGATGGATTAGGTTGTCGTCCTTTTCGCGGCTCACGACGTACGATCCGGGATGAAAAAATAACGCAAAAGAATAAAAGTGTCACGAAATTGATGAAAACGTTCGATTTTGGGCTCCGAAAATAGGCGCAGCCAAGTATGCTGGCTACCCCCGTCGAAGAGCTCTCAGAGAGCTTTCCAAAGGTATGTTGTGCGCCGTGTAACGCCTTACGGATCAAAAGTTATGGGGATTGGAACGACGAATACCTGGTCACACGCCCCACGCCCTCGGTTTGCGGGCCCAGCCTCTACGTGAAGGGAAGTTGTTTTGCCAATGGTGGTGTGGGATTCGGTAATAAAAATGTGATGGATTAGATTATCGTCCTTTTCGCGGCTCACAACGTACGATTCAAAACAGAAAAATAGCGCAAAAGAAGAAAAGTGTCCCGAAACTAATCAAAATGTTCAATTTTGGGCTCCGAAAATAGGCGCAGCCGAGCAGGCTTGCTGCCCCAGTCGTAGAGCTCTCGGAGAGCTTTCCAACGGTATGCTGTGCGCCGCGTAACTCCTTACGGATCAAAAGTTATGGACACCGGAGCGACGGAAGCTGGTCACACGCCCCACGCCCTCGATTTGTGGGCCCGACCTCTACGTGAAATGAAGTTGTCTTGCCCAAGGTGCCGTGGAATTCGGTAATAGAAATGTGATGGATTAGGTTGTCATTGTTTTCGCGGCTCACGACGTACGATCTTGGATGGAAAAACAGCGCAAAAAAAGAAAAGTGTCCTGAAACTGATGAAAACGTTCGATTTTTGGTTCTGAAAATAGGAGAAGCAGAGCATGTTTGCTGCCCCCATCGTAGAGCTCTCGGAGAGCTTTCCAACGGTATGTTGTGCGCCGCGTAACTCCTTACGGATCAAAAGTTATGGGCACCGGAGCGACGGATACCTAGTCACACGCCCCACGCCCTCGGTTTGTGGGCCCAGTATCTACGTGAAGTGAAATTGTCTTGCCCTTGGTGGCATGGGATTCGATAATAGAAATGTGATGGATTAGGATGTCGTCCTTTTCGCGGCTCACGACGTACGATCCGGGACGGAAAAACAACGCAAAAGAAGAAAAGTGTCTCGAAACTGATGAAAACGTTCGATTTTCGTCTCCAAAAATAGGCTTAGTGTCACGCCCCCAACCCGACCTATAAAGGTTAGACTAGGGTGTGATCTAAACATTCAAGTCATATCACGTACTTAATCGTTCAAGAAAGTTTAACACTTAACGTTTAGCCTAAACTCCACATATTCTCCGGAAAACCGGCAGCATAACGGTTGTAATTGGGCTCTTTAGTTTGACCTAATTTTCTAAAGGTCTCCAAACTTTCAATCTCAAATTCATTTCCAACTAATATTACTATTTATCACCAATTGGAACGCCTACTAGTTATCTCGAAGTCTCGTTTGATTAACATCCTAGCATGATAACTATGTCTCGTTTGTTTGTTAATCCTTGTTACAAAAGTACCTGTTGATCTTAGCTTAACAATGAGTACCGGCTTAAGATTGGATAGATTCATTTTACTTAATCCTTACCTGATACTTCATAATCCTATGATAGATACTAGCCAGTAACGATAGCAAAAACGACCATAGTAGTGTCTATCTAGTTATGATCAGTACAAGCCAAAATTAGACCCCAAATTACAACGGGGGTCATATACAATACAACAACAAGCAACATAAGAAATAGTCTTCAAGCAACATATCGTTCACAAAATGTCCATAGTCACGTAAGGCACGTAGGGCAAGCAATCATTCCAAGGAATCACAATAGGCACGTTGTCCTCGGGTACCTGTTCCTGGTCTTCTTCACCTGAGATAATAAAAGAGGGTAAGTCCTTATGAACTCAGCGAGGGGGAATGAGAAATAAGTTTTGAAACTCTTTTTCCGATTCAACTTATGAAAACCCTTTGCAAGCATGACATATATTACAAGTGAGTACATAATGTAATATAGAAATAAAAGAATACAATTACCCGTCTTTCCTCCCCGAGGTCCTCTAGGAACCAAGCGAGAGTACTTATACACATAGTGAAAAGGATACGGTGAGCTTTTTCTCTCAGTTCATTTCCAGTATCAGTTGTTGCGGCCGACTTCAAATCATCCCCTTATCACGCCAAATGGGTGTACTTCGGATATACCCCGAAATCCTACGAACCAACTCTCCGAGGAAGTCTAGCCCCCAAGCGAGAGAGGGAATTGGACAATGGTAGTCACGGTTGCACCGGCAAGCCCGATGCCGCCCGGTGTGCATGAACACTACCACGCCAGAATGAAAGGTTGCAACCTTGTATGCAATGCACATTTATGACATTTAATATATCACATTAGGAGGACAACAAAGTAGGTTGCCTCTGAGCAGTCATAAGATTGCACATTGACAAGTAAACACGCGAGGCACGATATGACAAGTAAACACGCGAGGCACGATATGACAAGTAATTTCACTTGAAAAGCACATGGAGTTATATGAATATTAAATGGGCAGCCATGTAACACATGTAAATCAAGTCATATAACTCATTTCGAAGTTCACGTAATCAAATAATAAGATTATACAACATGCAACGACATCCACGTGGGACCGGGTGCAAGAAAGGCCTACTTGTCAACATGTAATCATCGAAATCATGTTTAGGGCTATGAGGGCAACTACGGGCAGCCTACTAATTACATAATTAAACACGATATCCATAGGATCAACACTTAGCGAGTTTTTCCTAGTCATTAGGGTTTCATTTCATGCTCACCCGTGCGATTAAGCCCTAAGTTATCACGTAATTAAACTCAATCCATGCACTGATTAATTAAAACACTCTCAAGCATTCAAAACAGTCCACACAACATCCAAGTGTCACAATCCCAAGCATTTAATACAATGAGAGAAGTTACAATAATTTTCAAAGCTAATCCCTAATTGAAAACCTCACTGCAATGGTCTGTTTTCTCACAATCATTGAGACAAGAAAACAAACTCCAATTCCAGTGAACAAAATTTCAAATTAAATCTTAAGGAGTGAACTAAATTCAGAAACAAACATCGCATCATTTGGAGTTCGGGTTCAAGAGTGATAGCCAAAACCGTGAGACTACGCAAAACTGTCCAGATTTGCACACATTTCAATACTTGTCATTTTTGAGGACCTTAGGGTCCGATTTAGCCTTAGTCTATTTCTGACAAATATGTCCAGAACTGACAATTCTAGAAGCATACCAAATTTCATGGATTTTAGATATCATTTACTAGGTCAAAACTGGTTCGTTCTACAAGGACAGTGAATCTGCCAAAACCTGCTTCATTTTTTCAGATTTTCCAGATTTGGACACCTTTCAATGTTTTGCCATTTTGGGGACCTTAGAGTCAAAATTAGCTTTGGCCTATTTCTATGAAAACTTCTCATAACTTGCAAAACTAGTCACCTACCAATTTTCACACATTTTCAACATCATTTACCTGGTAAAAATCACTGCACACCAACAAGACAGAAGACTGTCCCATACGCGATTTCATCTATCATCACATTCTAGCCAAATATCTTGCCATGCATGTTTACAAAATCTCATGTAAACACATATATCACAAGTACAGAGGTAAAAATAGACATTTAAAGGCATGCATGTGGTTTTTGAAAGCTTTTCAAAGAAGTTTTAGCCCTCACCTTAGCAAGACAACAAGGAAGATGCACAAACTCTTGATGAAGCACAATGTCGACCTTTTTCCTTGTTTAGCCGAGAGACAACTTGAGATTTCTCTAATTCCTAGCTTAGTAACCTTGTTCTTAGTATGTGCAAGTGGCTAGAACAAAAAGAAAATGAAATGGAAGCTAACAAACTTACCTAAGCCGAAATGAATGTGCTATGAGCTTGCATGTGCGATTTTTGCATTCTAGCTTTCTTGGTCGAGCTTCCTAGTTTCTTGCATGTCTTGATGAACCATTGAGTGATGAACTTAAGCTATGGAGAGTAGGATTTCAGTTAGGGCCGAGAGAGAGAGAGAAGAAATGAGAGGGTGAGAGAAAAATGAGAGAAGAAGGAAAGAATGAAAGAAAAATGAAAAGCTTGATGGGTTTGATGCTTGTGTTGGCCTAGGGCCTTGAAATTTCATATTTTTGTGTCTTCAAGGAGCATGTTTGAATCACCTAGGATGGGCATGGAGTGTGTGTCGAGATTGGTGTGCATTGGGTAGGGTTTTGAGTCAATTTTTTTTTTTAATTGTTTTGTGTCATTAGATGTCATAGAATGTCTAGGTTTAATTTTGAATCATGCAAGGCAAGCACAAATGCAAGAAAGTGGTCAGCCAAGGCATTGCAAAATTCTGAATTTTTGTCTTAGTTGAGCAATATAATATTGTGTGTTTGGGATGTGCAAAAGAATAAGGAATAAAGAATAAAGAATGCTTAGCTTTTGGTGCAATTTCGTCTTCTAGTGAGTTGAATTGGCATTTTAATATTAGTTAGTGGAATTTGTAGGATTAATTAATGATCTAGTGCTTCGTGTAAGATGCTTTCTTGATTAGCGTGCGGGCACACTTTCCTAGGTTTAGGGCACGCACAACGAGGTAAGGCACGAACTAGAGATGAATGCACGTTTCCCAAGTAAATGCACGCAACCCTAAATGAATGCACGTAATTCAATGCAAGGCACACAAAATGAAACATAATTCTTAAACCTAGGTCAAGGCACGCAAATCTAGGTTAGGGTACACGAAACGAGGTATCGCACGCAAATCGAGGTCGGGCCTCACATCCTCCCCTCCTTAAAAGAATTTCATCCCGAAATTCAATATTACCTTTGAAATAATGCTCGATACTGTTGCTCCATCTAGTCTCGCCTTTCCCACGTTGCTTCTTCAACTCCATGGTCATCCCACAACACTTTCACCATCAGTATAGATTTGTTGCACAACTCCCGATCTTGCTGGTCTAGGATCCGAATAGGCTTCTCTTCTTAAGACAAGTTCTCCCGAAGCTGCAACGGCTTTGGCTCCAAGATGTGCGATGGATCAAGGTGATACTTCCGTAGCATTGAAACATGAAAAACGTCGTGAATATTGGAGAGGTTTTGGGGTAGTGTCAGGCGATACGCCAATTTGCCAACCTTCTCAATTATCTCAAATGGTCCTATAAACCTCGGGCTCAACTTTCCACCCTTGCCATGTTTAATCAGTCCCATCCGAGGTGATATCTTCAAGAATACCTTGTCGCCGACCTCAAACTCTAGGCTCCGTCTCCGTCGGTCTGCATAACTTTTCTGCCTGCTTTGGGCGGTAAACATCTGTTTCCGGATGAGGTGGACATTATCAACAGTCTTCATAAGTTCAGGTAGAAGGGTCGGGTCAAAAGTCTTCGTCTCACCTACTTCATCCCAGTAAATTGGGGATCGACACTTACATCCATACAATGCCTCAAATGGGGCCATCCCGATAGTGGCCTGATAACTATTATTATAAGCGAACTCCGCTAAAGGCAGATATTTCTCCCAACCTTTTCAGAAGTCTAAAACACATGCCCTCAGCATTTCCTCCAGAATCTGAATAGTTCTCTCAGATTGTCCATCAGTTTGAGGGTGATAAGCCGTGCTGAAACTCAACTTCGTTCCCAAGGCTTCTTGCAATCTCTTCCAAAATCAGGAAGTAAAACGAGGATCCCTATCCGATACAATACTCACAGGCATCCCGTGCAATCTTACAATATCCGCCACATACATATCTCCCAATTTCTCAGGACTATCCTCCTTATTCATCGGTAAGAAGTGCGCTGACTTAGTCAATCTATCCACTATGACCCAAACGGCGTCATGACCCTTTTGTGACCTGGGCAGGTCCATGACAAAATCCATAGTTATATGTTCCCATTTCCATTGAGGAATTTCCAACGGCTGAAGTAAACTTGCTGGTCGTTGATGTTCTGCTTTGACTCTCTGGCAAGTCAAACACCGTGCCACAAACTCCGCAATCTCTCTCTTCATGTTATTCCACCAATAGTGTTGCTTCAAATCCCGGTACATCTTTGTTCCGCCGGGGTGGATAGTGTATCTTGAATTATGGGATTCTTCAAAAATCTTCTTTTTCAGCTCTAGCTCATTAGGAACACAGATCCGATCCCTAAACCTCCAAATACCATCATCATGAAACATGAAATCTGTGTTGCTTTCTTTAATCTTTTGAAACTGTTGGTCCTTCTGTTGAGCCTCTCGTAATTCAGACAACAAGGTCGATTGGACTTGTGTAGTGGCAAATAGTAATCCTTTTTGAGTCAATTGTGGTTTCTACAAAAATGCTTCCCCTAACAACTCCTGCACCTTAACTTCCAGTTTTGCCATGCTCACTTTCTGACTTAAGGCATCTGCAACTACATTTGCTTTACCGGGTACATAATTGATTGTGCAGTTATAATCATCCAAAAGCTCCATCCACCGTCTCTGCCTCATGTTCAACTCTTTTTGTAAGAACAAGTATTTCAAGCTCTTGTGATCAATAAACACCTCGAACTTGTTACCCCACAGATAGTGCCTCCATTTCTTGAGTGCAAACACGATAGCCGCTAACTCCAAATCATGCGTCGGGTAATTCAATTCATACGGCTTCGGTTTCCTAGAAGCATATGCAATCACTCTACTATTTTGCATCAACACACAACCCAATCCTTCCTTCGAAGCATCGCTATAGATTACAAAGCCTTGACTCCCTTCAGGCAATGCAAGAACAGGTGCGGTAGTCAATCTCTTCTTTAATTCTTGGAAGCTGTTCTCACACTTGTCATCCCACACGAACTTTGTTTTCTTTTGAGTGAGCTTTGTAAGTGGTCCTGCAATCTTTGAGAAATCCTTCACGAACCTCCGATAATAGCTAGCTAGACCAAGAAAACTCCGAACCTCCGTAACGTTTTCCGGCTTCTTCCAAGACATCACCGCTTCTATCTTTGCTGGATCCACTGCTATTCCCTCTTGGGATATGGTGTGCCCCATAAATGCAATCTGCTGCAACCAAAATTTGCATTTGCTAAACTTTGCATACAATTGATGCTCTCAAAGTTTCTGCAGTACCAATCGCAGATGTTGTTCATGCTCAGCCTCGGATTTCGAGTATACCAAAATATCATCAATAAAGATCACCATAAATTGGTCCAAGTAGGGTTGAAACACCTTGTGCATCAAGTCCATAAAAGCTGCAGGGGCATTAGTTAGCCCAAATGGCATCACCACATATTCATAATGCCTGTATCTCGTCCTAAAAGCCGTTTTAGGGACATCCTCCTTCTTGATCCGCAACTGATAGTACCCTTGCCTCAAGTCGAGCTTCGAATACACTTTAGCTCCTTGAAGTTGATCAAACAACTCGTCGATCAGTGGAAGTGGGTATTTATTCTTGACGGTCACTTGGTTCAATCCTCGGTAATCGATGCATAGCCTCAACGTTCCGTCTTTCTTCTTTACAAATAGGACTGGTGCACCCCACGGAGAAGAGCTTGGTTGAACAAACCCCTTCTTCAACAATCCTTGCAATTGGTCCTTCAATTCTTGTAGCTCGGCTGGTGCCATACGATAGGGAGCTTTAGATATCGACTGGGTGCCAGGCAGTAATTCTATAATGAACTCGATTTCCCGATTTGGGGGTAAACTGGGCAATTCTTCTGGAAACACATCCGCATAATCTTTAATCACTGGCATCTCCTCCAACTTAGCTTTGTCCGACGGCTTGTTGATGAGGTAAGCTAAGTATCCACTACATCCTTTTCTTAAGGACTTCACTACTTTCGTAGATGAAATGATAGAACTCCCAGTGAAGTCTCTTCGACCTATTACCTCCAATATTGGTTGACCAGGTATCTGGAATGTTACAATCTTCGTCCGGCAATCTAGTTGGGCATAATGCTTTGCCAGCCAGTCCATCCCTAAGATGATTTCATAGTCTCGAAAGGGTAATACAATAAGATTGGCTGAGAATTCCCTATCTTTAATTTTGATTTTACATCCTTTACAAGCTGAGCTAGTAACAAGTTTAGAACCCATCGGAGTACCAACTTCTACTTCATAAGGCAAACATACAACTTTCAGTTTTACACGTTGCACACATAAGGGAGTAATAAATGAATGAGTAGCACTTGGATCAATTAGCACCCTAATAGGTTGATTCAGTATCAAGAATGTATCTTCAACAACAGCGGTCTCCTCCGGAAGCTCCTCCGGCCTGAACTCTGGGAACTGGAGTTTTGCCTCTACCAGCTGGTTTAACTTGATTTTGTACTCCTTGCCATTTAGGGCAATCCTTGATCTGATGCTGGTCACTGCCACACCGCACATATTGTCCTGACTTCTTCCAACACTGGGCCTCGGTATGACCCTTCTTGTCACAGTAAGAACAGTTGATAGACTGAGTAGCAGGTGAACCACCAGTGGATCAACGGGTGGAAGAGGCTGATGGTGCTTTAGTCAGGCCACGGTTATTAACTGGTCTGTTCTGGCTCTGGCCTTGACTACAACTCTGGCTCTGGAATTTCCTCTGTTGACCTGGAGGCTGATATGGTTTCTTGTTCGGCTGGCTCGAACCAGCTCTATCAAGTTTCCTCTTCTCAACTCGGGAAGTAGCAACAAGGAGAGCAAAATAGGAATCGAAGTCATGCGAAGCCAACTGGTCCTGAATTTTCGGCCTCAACCCATTCGTAAATTTCTACATCTTCGCCTCAGGGGTACTGACCATGTATTGAGCATAGCGGGACAGTCGGTCAAAATGAGCCTCGTACTGAGCCACCGTCATGTTACCCTGGTTCAAGTGCATGAATTCCTCAATCCGCCTCTGCCTGGAAACTGCAGGTACATATTTTTCCTTGAATGCCTTAACGAAATTACCCCACAAGCGAGGTGTATGATCAGTTTCCCAAAGTGCCTCCACAGTGTGCCACCAATGCTCAGCATCCCCGTGCAATAGAAACACAGCGAACCCCACCTTTTCTTCATCAGTATAGTCAAGTGGTCTAAAAATCCTCTCGATCTCAGACAGCCAAGCCTCTGCCTTTTCATCATCAGCTTCCCCGTAAAATTTGGACGGGTGAAAGTCAAGAAACTCCCGCATTCTGCTATGTCTCCCATGGTTACCATCATTCCTGTTGTTGTTGTTTGTTTCACGTGCATCTTGACATTCCATCACTCGCGACATGCGATCCATGGCATTCGCCATCATGTTAAACATAGCTATGCCGGGATTAGTTTGATAAGAATCTCCGGTCTCTTGGGGCTCACCGCTCCTATTAGTAGTGCAGGTACTAGGGCCAGCCATCTATAGGTATAAATTACGATGCACAATTTATTAGAATACGACAAACAAGAATTTAATGTATCAGGTATGCAACATATAATTTTATACAGATACACAATTCTAGAAACAGTTAAGACATGTTAATCACATAAGAACATAGAACATAGAAGGCACAATTAACATTATCACACAATAACATATAAACAAGTCATCCTAATAACCTTAGGACTCCTACCCATGGTCCGAGAGTTAAACCTGGCTTAAGCAATCTAAGCTCTGATACCATTTACATAAGGTGTCACGCCCCCAACCCGACCTATAAAGGTTAGACTAGGGTGTAATCTAAACATTCAAGTCATATCACGAACTTAATCGTTCATGAAAGTTTAACACTTAACATTTAGCCTAAACTCCACAAATTCTCCGAAAAACCGACAGCATAACGGCTGTAATTGGGCTATTTAGTTTGACCTAATTTTCTAAAGGTCTCCAAACTTTCAATCTCAAATTCATTTCCAACTAATATTACTATTTATCACCAATTGAAATGCCTACTAGTTATCTCAAAGTCTCGTTTGATTAACAGCCTAGCATGATAACTATGTCTCGTTTGTTTATTAATCCTTGTTACAAAAGTACATGTTGATCTTAGCTTAACAATGAGTACCGGCTTAGGATTGGATAGATTCATTTTACTTAATCCTTACCTGATACTTCATAATCCTATGATAGATACTAGCCAGTGGCGATAGCAAAAACGACCATAGTAGTGTCTATCTAGTTATGATCAGTACAAGCCAAAATTAAACCCCAAATTACAACGGGGGTCATATACAATACAACAACAAGCAACATAAGAAATAGTCTTCAAGCAACATATCGTTCACAAAATGTCCATAGTCACGTAAGGCACGTAGGGAAAGCAATCATTCCAAGGAATCATCAATAGGCACGTTGTCCTCGAGTACCTGTTCCTGGTCTTCTTCACCTGAGATGATAAAAGAGGGTGAGTCCTTATGAACTCAGCGAGGGGGAACGAGAAATAAGTTTTGAAACTTTTTTTCCGGTTCAACTTATGAAAACCCTTTGCAAGCATGAATATATCACAAGTGAGTACATAATGTAATATAGAAATAAAAGAATACAATTACCCGTCTTTCCTCCCCGAGGTCCTCTAGGAACCAAGCGAGAGTACTTATACACATAGTGAAAAGGATACGGTGAGCTTTTGCTCTCAGTTCATTTCCAGTATCAGTTGTTGCGGCCGACTTCAAATCATCCCCTTATCACGCCAAATGGGTGTACTTCGGATGTACCCCGAAATCCTACGACCCAACTCTCCGAGGAAGTCTAGCCCCCAAGCGAGAGATGAAATTGGACAATGGTAGTCACGGTTGCACCGGCAAGCCCGATGCCGCCCGGTGTGCGTGAACGCTACCACGCCAGAATGAAAGGTTGCAACCTTGTATGCAATGCACATTTATGACATTTAATATATCACATTAGAAGGACAACAAAGTAGATTGTCTCCGAGCAGTCATAAGATTGCACATTGACAAGTAAACACGCGAGGCACGATATGACAAGTAATTTCACTTGAAAAGCACATGGAGTTATATGAATATTAAACGGGAAGCCATGTAACGCATGTAAATCAAGTCATATAACTCATTTCGAAGTTCACGTAATCAAATAATAAGATTATACAACATGCAACGACATCCACGTGGGACCGGGTGCAAGAAAAAGGCCTACTTGTCAACATGTAATCATCGAAATCATGTTTAGGGATATGAGGGCAACTACGGACAGCCTACTAATTACATAATTAAACACGATATCCATAGGATCAACACTTAGCGAGTTTTTTCCAGTCATTAGGGTTTCATTTCATGCTCACCCGTGCGATTAAGCCCTAAGTTATCATGTAATTAAACTCAAGCCATGCATTGATTAATTCAAACACCCTAAAGCATTTAAAACAGTCCACACAACATCCAAGTGTCACAATCCCAAGCATTTAATACAACGAGAGAAGTTACAATAATTTTCGAAGCAAATCCCTAATTGAAAACATCACTGCAATGGTCTGTTTCTCACAATCATTGAGACAATCAAACCAACTCCAATTCCAGTGAACAAAATGTCAAATTAAAGCTTAATGAGTGAACTAAATCCAGAAACAAACCTCGCATCATTTGGAGTTCGGGTTCAAGAGTTATAGCCAAAACCGTGAGACTACGCAAAACTGTCCAGATTTGCACACATTTCAATTCTTGTCGTTTTTGAGGACCTTAGTATCAGATTTAGCCTTAGTTTATTTCTGACAAATATGTCCAGAACTGAACATTCTAGTAGCATACCAAATTTTATGCATTTTGAATATCATTTACTAAGTCAAAACTGGTTCGTTCTACAAGGACAGTGAATCTGCCAAAACCTGCTTCATTTTCCCAGATTTTCCAGATTTGGACACCTTTCAGTGTTTTGCAATTTTGGGGACCTTAGAATCAAAATTAGCTTTGGCCTATTTCTACAAAAAATGCTCAGAACGGGAAAAAACTAGTCACCTACCAATTTTCACATATTTTCAACATCATTTACCTGGTAAAAATCACTACGCACCAACAAGACAGAAGACTGTCCCATACGCGATTTCATCTATCATCACATTCTAGCCAAATATCTTGCCATGCATGTTTACAAAAGGTCATGTACACACATATATCACAAGTACAGAGGTAAAAATAGACATTTAAAGGCATGCATGTGGTTTTTGAAAGCTTTTCAAAGAAGTTTTAGCCCTCACCTTAGCAAGACAACAAGGAAGATGCACAAACTTTTGATGAAGCACAATGTCGACCTTTTTCCTTGTTTAGCCGAGAGACAACTTGAGATTTCTCTAATTCCTAGCTTAGTAACCATGTTCTTAGTATGTGCAAGTGGCTAGAACAAAAAGAAAATGAAATGGAAGCTAACAAACTTACCTAAGCCGAAATGAATGTGCTATGAGCTTGTATGTGCGATTTTTGCATTCTAGCTTGCTTGGTCGAGCTTCCTAGTTTCTTGCATGTCTTGATGAACCATTGAGTGATGAACTTAAGCTATGGAGAGTAGGATTTCAGCTAGGGCCGAGAGAGAGAGAGAAGAAATGAGAGGGTGAGAGAAAAATGAGAGAAAGAAGCAAAGAATGAAAGAAAAATGAAAAGCTTGATGGGTTTGATGCTTGTGTTGGCCTAGGGCCTTGAAATTTCAGATTTTGTGTCTTCAAGGAGCATGTTTGAATCACCTAGCATGGGCATGGAGTGTGTGTCGAGATTGGTGTGCATTGGGTAGGGTTTTGAGTGATTTTTTTTTATTATTGTTTTGTGTCATAACATGTCATAGAATGTCTAGGTTTAATTTTGAATCATGCAAGGCAAGCACAAATGCAAGAAAGTGGTAGGCCAAGGCATTGTAAAATTCTGAATTTTTGTCTTGGTTGAGCAATAAAATATTGTGTGTTTGGGATGTACAAAAGAATAAGGAATAAAGAATAAAGAATGCTTAGCTTTTTGTGCAATTTCGTCTTCTAGTGAGTTGAATTGGCATTTTAATATTAGTTAGTGGAATTTGTAGGATTAATTAATGGTCTAGTGCTTCGTGTAAGATGCTTTCTTGATTAGCGTGCAGGCACGCTTTCCTAGTTTTAGGGCACGCACTACGAGGTAAGGCACAAACTACGAGATGAATGCACATTTTCCAAATAAATGCAAGCAACCCTAAATGAATGCACGTAATTCAATGCAAGGCACACAAAACGAAACACAATTCTTAAACCTAGGTCAAGGCACGTAAATCTAGGTTAGGACACACGAAATAAGGTATCGCACGCAAATTGACGTCGGGCCTTACACTTAGCATAGCAAGTTTGCTGCCCCCGTCATAGAGCTCTCAGAGAGCTTTCCAACGGTATGTTGTGCGCCGCGTAACTCCTTACGGATCAAAAGTTATGGGCATTGGAGCGATGGATACCTGGTCACACGCACCACGCCCTCGGTTTGCGGGCCCAGCCTCTACGCGAAGTGAAGTTGTCTTGCCCTTGGTGGCGTGGGATTTGGTAATAGAAATGTGATGGATTGGGCTGTCATCCTTATCGTGGCTAACGACGTACGATCCGGGACGAAAAAACAGCGCAAAAGAATAAAATTGTCTTGAAACTGATGAAAATGTTTGATTTTGGGCTCCGAAAATAGGCGCAACCTAGCAAACTTGCTACCCCCATCGTAGAGCTCTTGAAGAACTTTCCAACGGTATGTTGTGCGCCGCGTAACTCCTTACGGATCAAAAGTTATTGGCACCGGAGCGACGGATACTTGGTCACACGCCACATGCCCCCGGTTTGCGGGCCCAGCCTCTACGTGAACTAATGTAGTCTTGCCCAAGGTCCAGTGGGATTTGATAATAGAAATGTGATGGAATAGGTTGTTGTCGTTTTCGCAACTCACGACGTACGACCTGGGACGGAGAAACAGCGCAAAACAAGAAATGTGTCCCGAAAATAATGAAAACGTTCGATTTTGGGCTACGAAAATAGGCGCAGCCGAGCAGGCATACTGCCCCCGTCGTAGAGCTCTAGGAGAGTTTTCCAATGGTATGTTGTGTGCCACATATCTCCTTACGGATCAAAAGTTATGGGCACCGGAGCGACGGATACCTGGTCACACGTCCCACGTCCTCGGTTTGTGAGCCCAGCCTCTACGTAAAGTGAAGTTGTCTTGCCCATGGTGGTGTGGAATTCGGTAATAGAAAAGTGATGGATTAGGTTGTCGTCCTTTTCGCGGCTCACGATGTACTATCCGGGACAGAAAAACAACACAAAAGAATAAAAGTGTCCCGAAACTGATGAAAACGTTCGATTTTGGGCTCTAAAAATTGGCAAAGCCGAGCGGGCTTAGTGCCCCCGTCGTAGAGCTCTCGGAAAGCTTTCCAATGGTATGTTGTGCGCCGCGTAACTCCTTACGGATCAAAAGTTATAGGTACCGGAGCGACAGATACCTCGTCACACGCCCCACGCCCTCGGTTTGTGGGCCCAGCCTCTACGTGAAGTGAAGTTGTCTTGCCCATGGTGGCGTGGGATTCGGTAATAGAAATTTGGTGGATTAGGTTGTTGTCCTTTTCGCGGCTCACGACGTACGATCCGGGACGAGAAAACAGCGCAAAAGAAGAAAAGTGTCACAAAACTGATGACAACGTTTGATTTTGGGTCTGAAAGTAGGCGCATCCGAGTAGGCTGGCTGCCCCCGTCAAAGAGCTCTCGGAGAGTTTTCCAACGGTATGCTGTGCGCCGTGTAACTCCTTACGGATCAAAAGTTATTGGGATTGGAGTGACGAATACCTGGTCACACGCCCCACGCCCTCGGTTTCCGGGCCCAGCCTCTACGTGAAGTGAAGTTGTCTTGCCTATGGTGGCGTGGGATTCGGTAATAGAAATGTGATGGATTAGGATGTCGTCCTTTTCGCAGTACACAACGTACGATCCAGGAAGGAAAAACAGAGCAAAAGAATTAAAGTGTCCCGAAACAGATGAAAACGTTCGATTTTGGGTTCTGCAAATAGGCACAGCCGAACAGGCTTGTAGCCCCCGTCGTAGAGCTCTCGGAGAGCTTTCCAACGGTATGCTGTGCACCGCGTAACTCCTTATGGATCAAAAGTTATGGGCACCGGAGCGACGGATACCTGGTTACACGCCCCACACCCTCGGTTTGCGGGCCCAGCCTCTACATGAAGTGAAGTTGTCTAGCCCATGGTGGCATGGGATTAGGTAATAGAAATGTGATGGATTAGGTTGTCGTCCTTTTTGCGGCTCACGACGTACGATCCGGGACGGAAAAACTGCGCAAAAGAAGAAAAGTGTCCCAAAACTTATCAAAACGTTCGATTATGGGCTCTGAAAATGGGCGCAGCAGAGCAGGCTTGCTGCACCTATCGTAGAGCTCTCGGAGAGCTTTCCAACGGTATTCTGTGCGCCGCGTAACTCCTTACGTATCAAAAGTTATGGGCACCGGAGAGACGGATACCTGGTCACACGCCCCACACCCTCGGTTTGCGGGCCCAGCCTCTACGTGAAGTGAAGTTGTCTTGCCCATGGTGGCGTGGGATTCGGTAATAGAAATGTGATGGATTAGGTTGTCGTCCTTTTCGCGGCTCATGACGTACGACCCAAAACAGAAAAACAGCGCAAAAGAAGAAAAGTGTCCTCAAACTGATGAAAATATTCGATTTTGGGATTCAAAAATTGGCGCAGCCTAGCAGGCTTGCTACCCCCGTCGTAGAGCTCTTGGAAAGCTTTCCAACGATATGCTGTGCGATGTGTAACTCCTTACGGATAAAAAGTTATGGGCACCGAAGCGACGGATACCTGGTCACACGCCCCACGCCCCACGCCCTCGATTTACGGGCCCTGCCTCTAAGTAAAATGAAGTTTTCTTGCCCAAGGTGCCGTGGGTTTCGGTAACAGAAATGTGATGGATTAGGTTGTCATCGTTTTCGAGGTTCACGACTTACGATCTAAAACATAAAAACAACGCAAAAGAAGAAAAGTGTCCTGAAATTGAAGAAAATGTTTGATTTTGGGATCCGAAAATAGGTGCAGCATAGCAGGCTTGCTACCCTCGTCGTAGAGCTCTCGGAGAGCTTTCCAATGGTATGCTGTGCGCCGCGTAACTCCTTACGGATCAAAAGTTATGGGCACCAGAGCGACGGATACCTGGTCACTCGCCCCACGCCCTCGGTTTGCGGGCTCAGCCTCTACGTGAAGTGAAGTTGTGTTGCCCATGGTAGCGTGGGATTTGGTAATAGAAATATGGTGGATTAGGTTGTCGTTCTTTTCGCGGCTCACGACGTACGATCCGGGACGAAAAAAATAGAGAAAAAGAAGAAAAGTGTCACGAAACTGATGAAAACGTTCGATTTTGGGCTCCGAAAATAGGAGCAGCCGAGTAGGCTACCTGCCCCTGTCGAAGAGCTCTCGAAGAGCTTTCCAACGGTATGCTGTGCGCCGTGTAACTCCTTACGGATCAAAAGTTATTGGGATTGGAGCGACGGATACCTGGTTAAACGGCCCATATACTCGGTTTCCGGGCCCAGCCTCTACGTAAAGTGAAGTTGTCTTGCCCATGATTGTGTGGGATTCGGTAATAGAAATGTGATGGATTGGGCTGTCGTCCTTATCATGGCTAACGATCCGGGACGGAAAATCAGCGCAAAAGAATAAAAGTGTCCCAAAACTGATGAAAACGTTTGATTATGGGCTCCGAAAATAGGCGCAGCCGAGCAGACTTGTTGCCCCCGTCGTAGAGCTCTCGAAGGGCTTTCCAACGGTATGCTGTGCGCTGCGTAACTCCTTACGGATCAAAAGTTATGGGCACCGGAGTGACGGATACCTGGTCACACGCCCCACGCACCCGGTTTGCGGGCCCAGCCTCTACGTGAAGTAATGTAGTCTTGCCCAAGGTGCCCTGGGAGTCAATAATAGAATTGTGATGGAATAGGTTATTGTCGTTTTCGCAGCTCACGACGTACGACCCGGGATGGAGAAACAGCGTAAAACTAGAAATGTGTCCTGAAACTGATGAAAAGGTTCGATTTTGGGATCCAAAAATAGGCACAGCCGAGCAGGCTTGATGCCACCGCCATAGAGCTCTAGGAGAGTTTTCCAACGGTATGCTGTTCGCCGCGTATCTCCTTACAGATCAAAAGTTATGGGCACCGGATCGACGGATACTTGGTCACACGTCCCACGTCCTAGGTTTGCGGGCCCAGCCTCTACGTAAAGTGAAGTTGTCTTGCCCATGGTGGCATGGGATTCGGTAATAGAAAAGTGATGGATTAGGTTGTCGTCCTTTTCACGGCTCACGACGTACGATCCGGGACAGAAAAACAACGCAAGATAAGAAAAGTGTCTCGAAACTAAAGAAAACGTTCGATTTTGGGCTCTAAAAATTGGCGCAACCGAGTAGGCTTGGTGCCCCCGTCGTAGAGCTCTCGTAGAGCTTTCCAATGGTATGTTGTGCGCCGCGTAACTCTTTACGGATCAAAAGTTATGGGCACCGGAGCGACGGATACCTAGTCACATGCCTTACGCCCTCGGTTTGCGGGCCCAACCTCTATGTGAAGTGAAGTTGTCTTGCCCATGGTGGCATGGGATTTGGTAATAGAAATGTGGTGGATTAGGTTGTCGTCCTTTTCGCTGCTCACGACGTACGATACAAGACGAAAAAACATCGCAAAAGAAGAAAAGTTTAACGAAACTGATGAAACTGTTTGATTTTGGGCTCCGAAAATAGGCGCAGCCGAGTAGGCTGGCTACCCCGTCGAAGAGCTCTCGGAGAACTTTCCAACGGTGTGTTGTGCGCCGTGTAACTCCTTACGGATCAAAAGTTATGGGCACCGGAGCGACTGATACCTGGTCACATGCCCCACGCCCTCGGTTTGTGGGCCCAGCCTTTACGTGAAGTGAAGTTGTCTTGCCTATGGTGGCATGGGATTCGGTAATAGAAATGTGATGGATTAGGATGTCGTCCTTTTCAAGGCTCAAGACGTACGATTTGGGATGGAAAAATAGCGCAAAAAAAGAATAGTGTCCCGAAACTAATGAAAATGTTCGATTTTGGACTCGAAAAACCGGCTTTGCAAAGCAGGCTTGTTGCCCCCGTCGTAGAGCTCTCGGAGAGCTTTCCAACGGTATGTTGTGCGCTGCGTAACTCCTTACAGATCAAAAGTTATGGGCACCGGAGGACGGATACTTGGTCACACGCCCCACGCCCTTGGTTTGCGGGCCCATCCACTACGTGAAGTAAAGTTGTCTTGCCCAAGGTGCCGTGGGATTCAGAAATAGAAATGTGATGGATTAGGATGTCCTCCTTTTTGCGGCTCACGACGTTCAATCCAGGACGGAAAAATTGCGCAAAAGAAGAAAAGTGTCACGAAACTGATAAAAACGTTCGATTTTGGCTCCAAAAACCGGCTTAGCAAAGAAGACTTGGTGGCCCTGTCGTAGAGCTCTCGGAGAGCTTTCAAACGGTATGCTGTGCGCCGCGTAACTCCTTACGGATGAAAAGTTATAGGCACTGGAGCGACGGATACCTGGTCACACGACCCACACCCTCGGTTTGCGGGCCCAGCCTCTACGTGAAGTGAAGTTGTCTAGAACAAGGTGTCGTGGGATTCGGTAATAAAAATGTGATGGATTAGGTTGTCATCGTTTTCGAGGCTCACGACATGCTTGGTCACACGCCCCACGCCCCACGCCCCACGCCCCACGCCCTCAGTTTGCGGGCCCAGCCTCTACGTGAAGTGAAGTTGTCTTGCCCATGGTGGCGTGGGATTCGGTATTAGAAATGTGATGGATTAGGATGTCGTCCTTTTCGCGGTTCAAGACGTACGATCCGAGACGGAAAAACAGCGAAAAAGAAGAAAAATGTCCCGAAACTGATGAAAATGTCCGATTTTGGACTCGGAAAACCAGCTTAGCAAAGCAAGCTTTCAGCCGCCGTCGTAGAGCTCTCGGAGAGCTTTCCAACGGTATGCTGTGCGCCGCGTAACTCCTTACGGATCAAAAGTTATGGGCACCGGAGTGACGGATACCTGGTCGCGCGCCCCACGCCCTAGGTTTGCGGGCCCAGCCACTACGTCAAGTGAAGTTGTCTAGCCCATGGTGGCGTGGGATTCGGTAATAGAAATGTGATGGAATAGGTTGTCATCCTTTTCGCGGTTAACAACATACGATCCAGGACGGAAAAACAGCGCAAAAGTAGAAAAGTATCTCGAAACTAATCAAAACGTTCGATTATTGGCTCCGAAAATAGGCGTAGCAGAGCAGGCTTGCTGCCCTCGTTGTAGAGCTCTCGGAGAGCTTTCCAACGGTATGCTGTGCGCCGCGTAACTCCTTACGAATCAAAAGTTTTGGGCATCGGAGCTAAAGATACCTAGTCACACGCCCCACACCCTCAGTTTGCGGGCTCAACCTCTACATGAAGTGAAGTTGTCTTGCCCATGGTGGCGTGGGATTCGGTAATAGAAATGTGATGGATTAGGTTGTCGCCCTTTTCGCGGCTCACGACGTACGATCCAAGACAGAAAAACAGTGCAAAAGAAGGAAAGTGTCCTGAAATTGATGAAAATCTTCAATTTTGGGCTCCGAAAATAGGCGCAGCCGAGCAGGCTTGCTGCCACCGTCGTAGAGCTCTCGAAAAGCTTTCCAACGATATGATGTGCACCATGCAACTCCTTACGGATCAAAAGTTATGGATACCTAGTCACACGCCCCACACCCTCGGTTTGCGGGCCCAGCCTCTACGTGAAGTGAAGTTGTCTTGCCCAAGATACCGTGGTGTTCGGTAATAGAAATGTGATGGACTAGGTCGCCATCGTTTTCGTGGCTCACGACGTACGATCTTCGCCGGAAAAATAGCGCAAAAGAATAAAAGTGTCCCGAAACTGATGAAAATGTTTGATTTTTGGCACCGAAAATAGGCGCAGCAAAGCAAAGTTGCTGCCCCTATCGTAGACCTCTCGGAGAGCTTTCCAACGGTATGTTGTGCGCCGCGTAACTCCTTACGGATCAAAAGTTATGGGCACCAGAGCGACGGATGTCTGGTCACACGCCCCACGCCCTCAGTTTGCGGGCCCAGCCTCTATGTGAAGTGATGTTGTCTTGCTCATGGTGGCGTGGGATTCGGTAATAGAAATGTGATGGATTAGGATGTCGTCCTTTTCGCGGCTCAAGACGTACGATCCGGGACGGAAAAACAACGCAAAAGAAGAAAAGTTTCCCAAAACTGATGAAAATGTTCGATTTTGAACACGAAAAACCAGCTTCGCAGAGCAAGCTTACAGCCGTCGTCGTAGAGCTCTCGGAGAGCTTTCCAACGGTATGTTGTGCGCCGCGTAACTCCTTACGGATCAAAAGTTATGGGCACCGGAGTGACGGATACCTGGTCGCACGCCCCACGCCCTTGGTTTGCGGGCCCAGCCACTACGTGAAGTGAAGTTGTCTAGCCCATGGTGTCGTTGGATTCGGTAATTGAAATGTGATGGATTAGGTTGTCATCCTTTTAGTGGCTCACAACGTACGATCCAGGACGGAAAAACAGTGCAAAAGTAGAAAAGTGTCTCGAAACTAATCAAAACGTTCGATTATGGGCTCCGAAAATAGGTGCAGCAGAGCAGTCTTGCTGCCCCCGTCGTAGAGCTCTTGGAGAGCTTTCCAACGGTATTCTGTGCGCCGCGTAACTCCTTACGGATCAAAAGTTTTGGGCATCAGAGCGACAGATACCTGGTCACACGCCCCACGCCCCGCAAACTTGAAGTGAAGTTGTCTTGCCCATGGTGGCATGGGATTCGGTAATAGAAATGTGATGGATTAGGTTGTCGTCCTTTTCGCGGTTCACGACATACGATCCAAGACAGAAAAATAGCGCAAAAGAAGAAAAGTGTCATGAAACTGATGAAAATCTTCGATTTTTAGCTCTGAAAACAGGCGCAGCAGAGTAGGTTTGCTGCCACCGTCGTAGAGCTCTCGGAGAGCTTTCCAACGATATGCTGTGCGCCGCGTAACTCCTCACGGATCAAAAGTTATGGGCACCGAAGCGACGGATACCTGGTCACACGACCCACGCCCACGGTTTGCAGGCGCAGCCTCTACGTGAAGTGAAGTTGTCTTGCCCAAGGTGCCGTGGGATTCGGTAATAGAAATGGGATGGATTAGGTTGTCGTCGTTTTCGCGGCTCATGACGTACGATCTTGGACGGAAAAACAGCGCAAAAGAATAAAAGTGTCTCGAAACTGATGAAAACATTCGATTTTTAGCACCAAAAATAGGAGCAGCAAAGCAAAGTTGCTACCCCTGTCATAGAGCTCTCGGAGAGCTTTCCAACGGTATGTTGTGCGCCGCGTAACTGCTTACGGATCAAAAGTTATGGGCACCGGAGCGACGGATGCCTGGTCACACGCCCCACGCCCTCGGTTTGCGGGCCCAGCCTCTACGTGAAGTGAAGTTGTCTTGCCCATGGTGGCGTGGGATTCAGTAATAGAAATGTGATGGATTAGGATGTCGTCCTTTTCGCAGCTCAAGACGTACGATCCTGGACGGAAAAACAGCGCAAAAGAAGAAAAGTGTCCCGAAACTGATGAAAATGTTCGATTTTGGACTCGGAAAACCAGCTTAGCAAAGCAAGCTTACAGCCGCCGTCGTAGAGCTCTCGGAGAGCTTTCTAACGGTATGCTGTGCGCCGCGTAACTCCTTACGGATCAAAAGTTATGGGCACCGGAGTGACGGATACCTGGTCGCACGCCCCACGCCCTTGGTTTGCGGGCGCAGCCACTACGTGAGGTAAAGTTGTCTTGCCCAAGGTGCCGTGGGATTCAGTAATAGAAATGTGATGGATTAGGATGTCCTCCTTTTCGCGGCTCACGACGTACGATCCAGGACGGAAAAACAGCGCAAAAGTAGAAAAGTGTCACGAAACTGATGAAAACGTTCGATTTTGGGCTCCGAATGTGAGGCCCGACCCCGAATAACGTGTGTAACCTAAATTTGCATGCCTTGACCTAGGTTTAAGAGTCGTGTTTCGTTTTGTGTGCCTTGCATTGAATTACGTGCATACATTTAGGGTTGCGTGCATTTACTTGGAAAACGTGCATTCGTCTCGTAGTTTGTGCCCTACCTCGTAGTGCGTGCCCTAAATCTAGGAAAGCGTGCCTTCACGCTAATCAAGAAAGCATCTTACACGAAGCACTAGATCAAAAATTAATCCTACAAATTCCACTAACTAATATTAAATTACTAATTCAACCCACTAAAAGACAAAATCTCACAAAAGCTAGATATTCCTTATTCTTTATTCCTTATTCTTTTTGTACTTTCAACACACAATTAAATAATACTCCAATAGATGACAAAAAATCAGATTTTACATGCCTTGGCCGACCACCATATGGGCTTTTGTGCTTGCTTGCTTAATTCAATTTAAATCCTTGACAATCTATGACAATTCTATGACACATTGCATAAAAAATTCAGCTCAAAAACTCCACCCAAAGCCTTCAAATCTCGACCAAATGCTCCTTGCCCATGCTAGGAATTTCAAAATGCTTCTTGAAGACATAAAAATCTGAATTGCAATGCCCAAGGCCGAACATATGCATCAACATTTGCAAAAGCTATCATTTTCTTTCATTTCTCTCATTCTCCTCACATTTCTCTCTCTCCCTCTCATTCTTCTCTCTCTCTCTCGGCCTTGGCTGAGTTTCTTCATTCCATAGCTCATCTTCATCATTCTATGGTGCATCAAGACAAGCAACAAGCAAAGAAACTCGACCAAGCTAGCTAAGTTGCAAGAATCACACATGCAAGCTCTTTGAGTCACCATTTCGGCCTAGGTGAGTTTGCTAGCTTCCATTTCTTTTCTTCTTGTTCTAACCACATGCACCTACTAAGAACTTGGTCGCTAAGCTAGGAAAAATAGAGAAAATTCGAGTGGTATCTCGGCTAAGCAAGGAAAGGAGTCAACCTTGTGCTTCATCAAAGTTTTGTGCATCTTCTTGTTGATTTGCTAAGGTGAAGGCTAAAACTTCTTGAAAATCTTTCAAAAATCTACATGCATACTCTTAAATGTTTGTCTTTGCCTCTGTACTTGAGTTATACATGCATACTCTTAAATGTTTGTCTTTGCCTCTGTGCTTGAGTTATATGTGTGTTCATAAGCTTTTACAACCATGCATGACAAGATTTTGGCTTGAAGGTGATGATAGATGAAATCGGGTTTGTGACAGCTTTCTGTCTTGTTGGTGCGAAGTGATTTTGGCTAGGTAAATGTTGTTGAAAATGCATGAAAATTGGTAGGAAACTAGTTTTGCCAGTTTTGAACATTTTTCGCAGAAATAGGCCAAAGCTAATTTTGACGCTAAGGCCCTAAAAATAGAAAATCATTAAAATGTGTCCAAATCTGAAAGTCTGGAAAAATGAAGCAGGTTTTGGCAGATTCACTGACCTTGTAGAACGAACCGATTTTGACTTAGTAAATGATATCCAAAATACATGAAATTTGGTGTACAGCTATATTTTTCAGTTCTGGACATTTTTTTTTTCAGAAATGGACTAAGGCTAAATCTGACCATAAGGACCTCAAAAACGACAAGTATTGAAATGTGTGCAAATCTGGACAGTTTTGTACAGTCTCACTGTTTTGGCTATAACTATTGAACCCGAACTCCAAATGATGCGAGGTTTGTTTCTGAATTTAGTTCACTTCTTAAGCTGTAATTTGACATCTTATTCACTGGAATTGAAGATTGTTTGCTTGTCTTAATGATTGTGAGAAAATAGCCTATTGCAGTAAGGGTTTCACTTAGTTATATGCTTAGAAAATTTGTTGTAACTTCTCTTGTGGTATTAAATGCATGGGATTGTTACAATGGGATGTTGTGTGGACTGTTTTGAATACTTGGGGATGTTTGAATTAATTGATGCATGGATTGAGATTGATTTTGAGTTGACTTGGGGCTTAATCGCACGGGTAAACACGAAATGGAAACCCTAGTGACTAGGTAAACTTGCTAAGTGTTGATTCTTTGGATATTGTTTGTAATTATATGTTTAGTAGGCTGCCCGTAGTTGCCCTTATAGCCATAAATGTGATTTTGATCATTGCATGTTGACAAATAGGCCTTTCTTGCATCCGAACCCACGTAGATGTTGTTGCATGTTGAATAACCTTATCACTTGATTACGTGGACTTCGAAATGAGTTATATGGCTTGATTTACATGGCTGCCCGTTTAATGTTCATATAACTCCATATGCCTTTCAAGTGAAATTACTTGTCTTATCGTGCCTCGCTTGTTTACTTGTCAATGTGCAATCTTATGACTGTCCGGAGGCAACCTACTTTGTTGTCCTCCAAATGTGATATATTAAATGTCATAAATGTGCATTGCATATAAGGTTGCAACCTTTCATTCTGGTGTGGTAGCGTTCACGCACACCGGGCGGCATCGGACTTGCCGGTGCAACCGTGACTACCATTGTCCAATTCCCTCTCTCGTTTGGGGGCTAGACTTCCTCGGAGAGTTGGGTCATAGGATTTCGGGGTACATCCGGAGTACACCCATTTGGCGTGAAAAGTGGATGATTGAAGCCGACCGCAACAACTATTACTGAAAATGAACTTGAATGGCAGGAAGTAAGTGCTATGCGGGGGAAAGTGCTCCACCTGAATGTGGTGGGAGCTACCTCTTGAGCCCGTATGAGCTACCTCTAGAGTCTTGTACATGTTAAACCATATCTTTTTTACTATGTGTATAAGTACTCTCGCTTGGTTCCTAGAGGACCTCGGGGAGGAAAGACGGGTAACTGTATTCTTTTACTGTTATATTACATTATGTACTTATTTGTGTTACATGCCACGCTTGCAAAAAGAGTTTTCACAAGTTGAACCGGAAAATGAGTTTCAAAACTTATTTCTCGTTTCCCCTCACTGAGTTCATAAGGACTCACCCTCTTTTATCATCTCAGGTGAAGAAGACCAGGAACAGGTACCCGAGGACAACGTGCCTATTAATGACTCCTTGGAATGATTGCTTGCCATACGTGCCTTACTTGACTATGGCCATTTTGTGAACAATATGTTGCTTGAAGACTATTTCTTATGTTGCTTGTTGTTGTATTGTAAAATGACCCCCGTTGTAATTTGGGGTCTAATTTTGGCTTGTACTGATTATAACTAGTTAGACACTCTTATGGTCGTTTTTGTTATCGCTACTGGTTAGTATCTATCACAGGCTTATGAAGTATCAGGTAAAGGATTAAGTAAATGAATCTATCCAATCTTAAGCAGGTACTCATTGTTAAGCTAAGATCAACAGGTACTTTTGTAACAAGGATTAACAAACAAACAAGACATAGTATCATGCTAGGTTGTTAATCAAACAAGACTTCGAGATAACTAGTAGGCGTTTCGATTGGTGATAAATAGTAATCTTAGTTGGAAATGAATTTGAGATTGAAAGTTTTGAGGCCTTTAGAAAATTAGGTCAACTAAAGAGCCCAATTACAGCCGGTATACTGCCGATTTTCTGGAGAACATGTGGAGTTTAGGCTAAACGTTAAGTATTAAACCTTCATGAACGATTAAGTAAGTGAAATGACTTGAATGTTTAAAGATCACACCCTAATCTAACCTCTATAGGTCAGGTTGGGGCGTGACACCGAAAACCAGCTTAGCAATGCAGGCTTGCTGTCCCCGTCATAGAGCTCTCGGAGAGCTTTCCAACGGTATGCAGTGCGGCGCATAACTCCGTACGGATCAAAAGTTATGGGCACCAGAGCGATAGATACTTGGTCACACGCCCCACGCCCTCGGTTTGCGGGCCCAGCCTCTACGTGACGTGAAGTTGTCTTGCCCATGGTGGCGTGGGATTCGGTAATAGAAACGAGGTGGATTAGGTTGTCTTCCTTTTCGCGGCTCACGACGTACGATCCGGGATGAAAAAACAGCGCAAAAGAATAAAAGTGTCACAAAATTGATGAAAACATTTGATTTTGGGCTCCGAAAATAGGCACAGCCTAGTAGGCTGGTTGCCCCAGTCGAAGAGCTCTCGAAGAGCTTTCCAACGGTATGCTGTGCGCCGTGTAACTCCTTACGGATCAAAAGTTATGGGCATCGGAGCGACGGATACCTGGTCACACGCCCCATGCCCTCGGTTTGCGGGCCCAACCTCTACGTGAAGTGAAGTTGTCTTGCCCATGGTGGCGTGGGATTCAGTAATAGAAATGTGATGGATTAGGATGTCGTACTTTTTGCGGTTCACGACGTACGATCCGAGAAGGAAAAACAGCGAAAAAGAAGAAAAGTGTCCCGAAATTGATGAAAACGTTCGATTTTGGGATCCGAAAATAGACGCAGCCAAGCAGTCTTGCAGCACCCATCGTAGAGCTCTTGGATAGCTTTCCAACGGTATGCTGTGCACCGCGTAACTCCTTACGGATCAAAAGTTATGGGCACCAGAGCGACGGATACCTGGTCACACGCCCCACGCCCTCGGTTTGCGGGCCCAACCTCTACGTGAAGTGAGGTTGTCTAGCCCATGGTGGCGTGGGATTCGGTAATAGAAATGTGATGGATTAAGTTGACATCATTTTAGCGGCTCACGACGTACGATCCGGGATGAAAAAATAGTGCAAAAGAAGAAAAGTATCCCAAAACTAATCAAAATGTTCGATTATGGGCTCCGAAAATAGGCACAATGGAGCAGGCTTGCTGCCTCCGTCGTAGAGCTCTCGGAGAGCTTTCCAACGGTATGTTGTGCGCAGCGTAATTCCTTACGGATCAAAAGTTATGGGCACCGGAGCGACGGATACCTAGTCACACGCCCTCGGTTTGCGGGCCCAGCCTCTACATGAAGTGAAGTTTTCTTGCCCATGGTGGCGTGGGATTCAGTAATAGAAATGTGATGGATTAGGTTATCGTCCTTTTTGTGGCTCATGACGTACCAAAAAATAGCGCAAAAGAAGAAAAGTGTCCTGAAACTGATGAAAATGTTTGATTTTGGGCTCCGAAAATAGGCGCAGCCGAGCAGGCTTGCTACCCCCGTCGTAGAGCTCTCGGAGAGCTTTCCAACGATATGCTGAGCACTACATAACTTCTTACGGATCAAAAGTTATGGGCATCGAAGCGACGGATACCTGGTCACACGCCCCACGCCCTCGGTTTGAAGGCCCATCCTATACGTGAAGTGAAGTTGTCTTGCCCAAGGTACCATGGGATTCGGTAATAGAAATGTGATGGATTAGGTTGTCGGCCTTTGCGCGGCTCATGACGTACGATCTTGGACGGAAAAACAGCGCAAAAGAATAAAAGTATCCAAAAACTGATGAAAACGTTCGATTTTTGGCACTTGAAAATAGGCGCAGCATAGCAAAGTTGCTTCCACTATTGTAGAGCTCTCGGAGAGCTTTCCAACGGTATGCTATGCGCCACGTAACTCCTTGCGGATCAAAAGTTATGGGCACCGGAGCGACAGATGCCTGGTCACACGCCCCATGCCCTCGGTTTGCAGGCCCAGCCTCCACGTGAAGTGAAATTGTCTTGCCCATAGAGGCATGGGATTCGGTAATAGAAATGTGATGGATTAGGATGTCATCCTTTTCGCGGCTCAAGACGTACGATCCGGGACGGAAAAACAGCGCAAAAGAAGAAAAGTGTCTCAAAACTGATGAAAATTTTCGATTTTGGACTCAAAAAACCGGCTTAGCAAACCAGTATTACTGCCCCCGTCGTAGAGCTCTCGGAGAGCTTTCCAATGGTATGCTGTGAGCCGCGTAACTCCTCACGGATCAAAAGTTATGGGCACCGGAGCGACGGATACCTGGTCACACGTCCTACGCCCTCAGTTTGCGGGCCCAGCCTCTACGTGAAGTGAAGTTGTCATGCCCATGGTGGCGTGGGATTCGGTAATAAAAATGTTATGGATTAGGATATCGTCCTTTTCGCGGCTTAAGACATACGATTAGGGACAGAAAAACAGCGCAAAAGAAGAAAAGTGTATCGAAACTGATGAAAATATTTGATTTTGGACTTGGAAAATCGGCTTAGAGAAGCAAGCTTGCTGCCCCCGTCGTAGAGCTCTCGGAGAGCTTTTGAACGGTATGCTATGCGCCACGTAACTCCTTACGGATCAAAAGTTATGGGCACCGGAGTGACGGATACCAGGTCATACGCCCCACGCCCTTGGTTTGCGGGCCCAGCCACTACGTGAAGTGAAGTTGTCTTGCTAATGGTGGCGTGGGATTCAGTAATAGAAAAGTGATAGATTAGGTTGTCGTCCTTTTCGCGGCTCACGACGTACGATCCGGGACGAAAAAACAGCGCAAAAGAAGAAAAGTGTCTCGAAACTGTTGAAAACGTTCGATTTTCGGCTCTGAAAATAAGCGCAGCATAGCGGGCTTGCTACCCCCGTCGTAGAGTTCTCGGAGAGCTTTCCAACGGTATGCTGTGCGCCGCGTAACTTCTTACGGATCAAAAGTTATGGGCACCGGAGCGACGGATACCTGGTCACACGTCCCAAGCCCTCGGTTTGAGGGCCCAGCCTCTACGTGAAGTTAAGTTGTCTTGCCCATGGTGGCATGGGATTCGGTAATAGAAATGTGATGGATTTGGATGTCGTCCTTTTCGCGTCTCAACACGTACGATCTGGACGGGAAAACAGTGCAAAAGAAGAAAAGTGTCCCGAAACTGATGAAAATATTCGATTTTGGACTCGAAAAATCTGTTAGCGAAGTAGGCTTGCTGCCCCCGTCGTAGAGCTCTCGGAGAGATTTCCAATGGTATGCTGTGCGCCGCGTAACTCCTTACGGATCAAAAGTTATGGGCACCGGAGTGACGGATACTTGGTCACATGCCCCACGCCCTTGGTTTGCAGGCCCAGCCACTACGTGAAGTAAAGTTTTCTTGCCCAAGATGCCGTGGGATTCTGTAATAGAAATGTGATGGATTAGGATGTACTCCTTTTCGCAACTCACGACGTACGATCCCGGACGGAAAAACAGCGCAAAAGAAGATAAGTGTCACGAAACTGATGAAAACTTTCGATTTTGGTCTCTGAAAACCAGCTTAGCGAAGCAGGCTTGCTGCCCACGTCGTAGAGCTCTCAGAGAGCTTTCCAACGGTATGCTGTGTGCCGCGTAATTCCTTGCGGATCAAAAGTTATGGGCACCACAGCGACGAATACATGGTGCACGCCCCACGCCCTCGGTTTGCGGGCCCAGCCTCTACGTAAAGTGAAGTTGTCTTGACCAAGGTGCCGTGGGATTCAGTAATAGAAGTGTGATGGATTAGGTTGTTGTCATTTTCGCGGTTCATGATGTACGATCCGTGACGGAAAAACAGCACAAAAGAAGAAAAGTATCCCGAAACTAATTAAAACGTTCAATTTTGGGCCCCTAAAATAAACGCATCATAGCAGGCTTGCTGCCCCCGTTGTAAAGATATCGGAGAGCTTTCCAACGGTATGCTGTGTGCCGCGTAACTCCTTATGGATCAAAAGTTATGGGCACCAGAGCGACGGATACATGGTCACACGCCACACGCCCTCGGTTTGCGGGCGCATCCTCTACGTGAAGTGAAGTTGTCTTGCTAATGGTGGTGTGGGATTCGGTAATAGAAATGTGGTGGATTAGGTAGTCGCCCTTTTCGTGGCTCACGACGTACGATCCGGGACGGAAAAACAGCGCAAAAGAAGAAAAGTGTCCCAAAACTGATGAAAACGTTTGATTTTGGGCTCTGAAAAAAGGCGCAGCTTAGCAGGCTTGATGTCCCCGTCGTAGAGCTATCAGAGAGCTTTTCAACGGTATGCTGTGCGCCACGTAACTCCTTACGGATCAAAAGTTATGGGCACCGGAGCGACGGATACCTGGTTACACGTCACATGCCCACGGTTTGCGGGCCCAGCCTCTACGTCAAGTGAAGTTGTCTTGCCTATGGTGGCGTGGGATTTGGTAATAGAAATGTGATGGATTAGGATGTCATCCTTTTTGCGGCTCAAGACGTACGATTCGGGATGAAAAAACAGCGCAAAAGAATAAAAGTGTCCCGAAATTGATGAAAACGTTCGATTTTGGGCTACAAAAACAGGCGCAGCTTAGCAGGCTTGCTGCCCTATCATAGAGCTCTCGGAGAGCTTTCCAACGGTATGCTGTACACCGCGTAACTCCTTACGGATCAAAAGTTATGGGCACCGGAACGACGGATACTTGGTCACACGCCCCACACAGTCGGTTTACGGGCCCAGCCTCTATGTGAAGTGAAGTTGTCTAGCCCATGGTGGCGTGGGATTCGGTAATAGAAATGTGATGGATTAGGTTGTCGTCCTTTTCGCGGCTCACGACGTACGATCCGGGACGGAAAAATAGCGCAAAATTAGAAAAGTGTCTCGAAACTAATCAAAACGTTCGATTATGGTCTCCGAAAAGTGGCGCAGCAGAGCAAGCTTGCTGCCCCCATCATAGAGCTCTCGTAGAGCTTTCCAACGGTATGCTGTGCGCCGCGTAACTCCTTACGGATCAAAAGTTATAGGCACCGAAGTGACGGATACCTGGTGACACGCCCCACGCCCTCGGTTTGCGTGCCCAGCCTCTACGTGAAGTGAAGTTGTCTTGCCCATAGTGGCGTGGGATTCGGTAATAGAAATGTGATGGATTAGGTTGTCGTCCTTTTCGCGGCTCACGACGTACGATCCAAGACAGAAAAACCACGCAAAAGAAGAAAAGTGTACCGAAACTGATGAAAATGATCGATTTTGGGCTCCGAAAATAGGTGCAGCTGAGCAAGCTTTCTGCCCCCGTCGTAGAGCTCTCGGAGAGCTTTCCAACGATATGCTGTGTGCCGCGTAACTCCTTACGGATCAAAAGTTATGGGCACCAAATCGACGGATACCTGGTCACACGCCCCACGCCCCATGCCCTCGGTTTGCGGACGCAGCCTCTACGTGAAGTGAAGTTGTCTTTCCCAAGGTGCCGTGGGATTCGGTAATAGAAATGTGTTGGATTAGGTTGTCGTCGTTTTTGCGGGTCACGACGTACGATCTTGGACAGAAAAATAGCGCAAAAGAATAAAAGTGTCCCAAAACTGATGAAAACGTTCGATTTTTGGCACCGAAAATAGGCACAGCAAAGCAAAGTTTATGCCCACGTCGTAGAGCTCTCGGAGAGCTTTCCAACGGTATGCTGTGCGCCGTGTAACTCCTTACGAATCAAAAGTTATGGGCACCGAAGTGACGGATGCCTGGTCACATACCCCACGCCCTCGGTTTGCGGGCCCAGCCTTTACATGAAGTGAAATTGTCTTGCCCATGGAGGCGTGGGATTCGGTAATAGAAATGTGATGGATTAGGATGTCATCCTTTTCGCGACTCAAGACGTACGATCCGGGATCAAAAAATAGCGCAAAAGAAGAAAAGTGTCCAGAAACTGATGAAAATGTTCGATTTTGGACTCGGAAAACCGGCTTAGCAAACCAGGCTTGCTTCCCCTATCGTAGAGCTCTCGGAGAGCTTTCCAACGGTATGCTGTGTGTCACGCCCCCAACCTGACCTATGGAGGTTAGACTAGGGTATGATCTAAACATTCACATCATTTCACGTACTTAATCGTTCACGAAGGTTTAACACTTAACGTTTAGCCTAAACTCCACAAATTCTCTGGAAAACCAGCAGCATAACGGCTATAATTGGGCTCTTTTGTTTGACCTAATTCTCTAAACGCCTCGAAACTTTCAATCTCATATTCATTTCCAACTAAGATTACTATTTATCACCAATCGGGGTGCCTACTGGTTATCTCGAAGTCTCGTTTGACTAATAACCTAGCGTGATACTATGTCTCGTTTGTTTGTTAATCCTTGTTACAAAAGTACCTGTTGATCTTAGTTTAACAATGAGTACCTGCTTAAGATTGGATAGATTCATTTTACTTAATCCTTTACCTGATACTTCATAAGCCTGTGATAGATACTAACCAATAGCGATAGCAAAAACGACCATAAGAGTGTCTAACTAATTATGATCAGTACAAGCCAAAATTAGACCCCAAATTACAACGGGGGTCATTTACAATACAACAACAAGCAACATAAGAAATTGTCTTCAAGCAACACATTGTTCACAAAATGGCCATAGTCAAGTAAGGCACGTAGGGTAAGCAATCATTCCAAGGAGTCATCAATAGGCACGTTGTCCTCGTGTACCTGTTCCTGGTCTTCTTCACCTGAGATGATAAAAGAGGGTGAGTCCTTATGAACTCAGCGAGGGGGAACGAGAAATAAGTTTTGAAACTCTTTTTCCGGTTCAACTTATGAAAACCCTTTTTGCAAGCATGACATATATCACAAGTAAGTTCATAGCGTAATATAAGAGTAAAAGAAAACAATTACCCGTCTTTCCAACCCGAGGTCCTCTAGGAACCAAGCGAGAGTACTTATACACATAGTGAAAAGGATACAATGAGCTTTTGCTCTCAGTTCATTTCCAATATCAGTTGTTGCGGCCTACTTCAAATCATCCCCTTATCACGCCAAATGGGTGTACTCCGGATCCACCCTGAAATCCTACGACCCAACTCTCCGAGGAAGTCTAGCCCCCAAGTGAGAGAGGGAATTGGACAATGGTAGTCACGGTTGCACCGGCAAGCCCGATGCCGCCCGGTGTGCGTGAACGCTACCACGCCAGGATGAAAGGTTGCAACCTTGTATGCAATGCACATTTATGACATTTAATATATCACATTAGGAGGACAACAAAGTAGGTTGCCTCCGAACAGTCATAAGATTGCACATCGACAAGTAAACAAGCGAGGCATGATATGACAAGTAGTTTCACTTGTAAAGCACATGGAGTTATATGAATATTAAAAGGGCAGCCATGTAACGCATGTAAATCAGGTCATATAACGCATGTGAATCAAGTCATATAACTCATTTCGAAGTTCACGTAATCAAATAATAAGGTCATACAACATGTAATGACGTTTACGTGGAACCGGGTGCAAGAAAGGTCTAGTTGTCAACCTGTAATCATCAGAATCACATTTAGGGCTATAAGGGCAACTACGGGCAGCCTACTAGTCATATAATTAAACACCATACCCATAGGATCAACACTTAGCGAGTTTTCCTAGTCACTAGGGTTTCAATTCATGCTTACCCATGCGATTGAGCCCCAAGTTGACAAGTAATCAAACCAAAACCATGCATCGATTAATTACAACACCCTCAAGCATTCAAAACAGTCCACACAACATCCAAGTGCCACAATCCCAAGAATTTAATACAACAAGAGAAGTTACAATAATTTTCAAAGCGTATCACTAGGTGAAAACCTCACTGCAATGGTCTGTTTTCTCACAATAATTGAGACAAGCAAACAATATCCAATTCCAATGAACCAAAAGTCAAATTAAAGCTTAAGGAGTGAACGAAATCCAGAAACAAACCTCGCATCATTTGGAGAACGGGTTCAAGAGTTATAGCCAAAACCGTACGACTACGCAAAACTGTCCAGATTTGTACACATTTCAATACTTGTCGTTTTTGCGGACCTTAGGGTCAGATTTAGCCTTATTCTATTTCTGATAAAAATTTCCAGAACTGAAAAATCTAGCAGCACACCAAATTTCATGCATTTTGGATATCATTTACTAAGTCAAAACTGCCAAAACCTGCTTCATTTTCCCAGATTTTTCAGATTTGGACACCTTTCAATGTTTTGCCATTTTGGGACCTTAGAGTCAAAATTAGATTTGGCCTATTTCTACTAAAAATGCTCAGAACTGGCAAAACTAGCCACCTACCAATTTTCATGTGTTTTAAACATCATTTACCTGGTCAAATTCATTTCGCTTCAATAGAACAGAAAGCTGCCAAATACGCGATTTCACCTATCTTCACATTCTAGCCAGATATCTTGCCATGCATGTTTACAAAAGCTCGTGTACACACATATATCACAAGTACAGAGGTAAAAATAGACATTTAAAGGCATGCATGTGGTTTTTGAAAGCTTTTCAAAGAAGTTTTAGCCCTCACCTTAGCAAGACAACAATGAAGATGCACAAAACTCTTGATGATGCACAAGGTCGTCCTTTTTCCTTGCTTGGTTGAGAGATGACTTGAGATTCTTAATTTCCTAGCTTAGTTACCAAGTTCTTAGTATGTGCAAGTGGCTAGAACAAAAAGAAAATGAAATGGAAGCTAACAACATACCTAAGGGCCGAATGAACTTGCATGTGTGTCTTTTGCATTTTAGCTTGCTTGGTCAAGCTTCCTAGTATCTTGAATGCCTTGATGAACCTTAGGATGATGAACTCAAGCTATGGAGAGTAGAATTTCAGCCAAGGGCCAAGAGAGAGAGAGAAGAAATGAGAGAGTGAGAGAAAAATGAGAGAAAGAGAGAAAGAATGAAAGAAAATGAAAAGCTTGAAGAATTTGATGCATGTGTCGGCCTAGGGCTTGCAAAATTCAGAATTTGTGTCTTCAAGGAGCATAATTTTGAATCACCTAGCATGGGCATTTGCATATGTCGAGATTTTGGGTGCATTGGGTAGGGTTTTGGGTTATTTTTTTATGCTTTGTGTCATAGGTTGTCTAAGTTTAATTTGAATTATGCAAAGCATGCACAAAAGCTCCTACATGGTCGGCCAAGGCAAGCTAAATTCTGAATTTTTGTCATCTTTTGAGCATTATTTAATTGTGTGTTTGGGATGTGCAAAAGAATAAGGAATAAAGAATAAGAATGTCTAGCTTTTTGTGAGATTTCGTCTTCTAGTGAGTTGAATTGGCATTTTAATATTAGTTAGTGGAGTTTGTATGATTAATTAATGATCTAGTGCTTCGTGTAAGATGCTTTCTTGATTAGCGTGCTGGCACCCTTCCCTAGGTTTAGGACACGCACTACGAGGTAAGGCATGAACTACGAGACGAATGCACATTTCCCAAGTAAATATACACAACCCTAAATGTATGCACGTAATTTAATGCAAGGCACACAAAATGAAACACGACTCTTAAACCTAGGTCAAGGCACGTAAATCTAGGTTAGGGCACACGAAATGAAGTAACGCATGCAATTCGAAGTCAGGGCACATAAGTCGATGATTAGGGCACACAATTCCAGGTCTAGACACGTATGACGAGGCATGCACGAAAACTAATATAGGGCACGTAATCCAAGGTCAGTCTTATAATTCTGGGTCTAAGGCACACAAATCGAGGTAGGACATGTTATTCGGGGTCTACCCTCACACTGTGCGCCGCGTAACTCCTTACGGATCAAAAGTTATAGGCACCGGAGCGACGGATACCAAGTTACACGTCCCACGCCCTCGGTTTGTGGGCCCAGCCTCTACGTGAAGTGAAGTTGTCTTGCCCATGGTGGCGTGGGATTCGGTAATAGAAATGTGATGGATTAGGATGTCGTCCTTTTCGCGGCTCAAGACGTACGATTCGGGACGGAAAAATAGCGCAAAAGAAGAAAAGTGTCCCGAAACTGATAAAAATGTTCGATTTTGGACTCAGAAAACAGGCTTAGCAAAGCAGGCTTGCTGCCTCCGTCGTAGGCTCTCAGAGAGCTTTCCAACGATATGTTGTGCGCCGCGTAACTCCTTACGGATCAAAAGTTATGGGCACCGGAGTGACAGATACCTGGTCATACGCCCCACGCCCCCGGTTTGCGGGCCCAGACACTACGTGAAGTAAAGTTGTCTTGCCTAAGGTGCCGTGGGATTTGGTAATAGAAATGTGATGTATTAGAATGTCGTCCTTTTCGCAGCTCAAGACGTACGATCCGGGACGGAAAAACAGCACAAAAGAAGAAAAGTGTCCCGAAACTGATGAAAATGTTCGATTTTGGACTCAGAAAACTAGCTTAGCAAAGCAGGCTTGCTGCCCCCGTCGTAGGCTCTCAGAGAGCTTTCCAACGGTATGCTGTGCACCGTGTAACTCCTTACGAATCAAAAGTTATAGGCACCGGAGTGACGAATACCTGGTCATATGCCCCACGCCCCCGATTTACGGGCCCAGCCACTACGTGAAGTAAAGTTGTCTTGCCCAAGGTGCCGTGGGATTCGGTAATAGAAATGTGATGGATTAGGATGTCCTCGTTTTCGCGGCTCACGACGTACGATCCAGGACGGAAAAACAGCGTAAAAGAAGAAAACTTTCAATTTTGGGCTCCGAAAACCTGCTTAGCAAAGCAAGCTTACAACCCACGTCGTAGAGCTCTCGGAGAGCTTTCCAACGGTATGCTGTGCACCGCGTAACTCTTTACGGATCAAAAGTTATGGGCACCGGAGCAACGGATACCTGGTCACACGCCCCACGCCCTTGGTTTGCAGGCCCAGCCTCTACATGAAGTGAAGTTGTCTTGACGAAGGTGCCGTGGGATTCGGTAATAGAAATGTGATGGATTAGGTTGTCTTCGTTTTTGCGGCTCACGACGTACGATCCGTGACGGAAAAAATAGCACAAAAGAAGAAAAATGTCCCGAAACTAATGAAAACGTTCAATTTTAGGCTCAGAAATTAGGCACATCATAGCAGGCTTGATGCCCCCATAGTAGAGCTGTCGGAGAGCTTTCCAACGGTATGTTGTGCGCCGCGTAACTCCTTACGGATCAAAAGTTATGGGCACCAGAGCGACGGATACCTGGTCATAAGCCCCACGCCCTCGGTTTGCGGACCCAACCTCTACGTGAAGTGAAGTGAAGTTGTCTTGCCAATGGTGGCGTGGGATTCGGTAATAGAAAAGTGATGGATTAGGTTGTCGTCCTTTTCGCGGATCACGACGTACGATCCGGGACGGAAAAACACAGCAAACGAAGAAAAGTGTCCTGAAAGAGATGAAAACGTTCGATTTTGGGCTCCAAAAATGGCGCAGCAGAGCAGGCTTGCTGTCCCCGTTGTAGAGCTGTTGGAGAGCTTTCCAACGGTATGCTGTGCGCCGCGTAACTCCTTACGGATCAAAAGTTATGGGCACCAGAGCGACGGATACCAGAGCGACGGATACCTGGTCACAAGCCCCACGCCCTCGGTTTGCGGACCCAGCCTCTACGTTAAGTGAATTGAAGTTGTCTTGCCAATGGTGGCGTGGGATTTGGTAATAGAAAAGTGATGGATTAGGTTGTCGGCCTTTTCGTGGATCACGACGTACGATCCGGCACGGAAAAATAGCGCAAACGAATAAAAGTGTCCCGAAAGTGATGAAAACATTCGATTTTGGGCTCCGAAAATGGTGCAGCAAAGCAGGCTTGCTACCCCCGTCGTAGAGCTCTCGGAGAGCTTTCCAACGGTATACTGTGTGTCGTGTAACTCCTTACGGATCAAAAGTTATGGGCATCAGAGCGACGGATACCTGGTCACACGCCCCATGCCCTCGGTTTGCGGGCCCAGCCTCTACGTGAAGTGAAATTGTCTTGCCCATGGTGGCGTGGGATTAGGTAATAGAAATGTGATGGATTAGGATGTCATTCTTTTTGCGGTTCACGACTTACGATCCGGGAAAGAAAAACAGCACAAAAGAAGAAAAGTATCCCGAAACTGATGAAAACGTACAATTTTGGAATTCGAAAATAGGCGCAGCCAAGAAGGCTTGTAGCATTCGTCGTAGAGCTTTAGTAGAGGTTTCCAACGGTATGTTGTGCATCGTGTAACTCCTTACGGATCAAAAGTTATGGTCATCGGAGCGACGGATACCTGGTCACACGCCCCACACCCTCGGTTTGCGGGCCCATCCTCTACGTGAAGTGAAATTGTCTTGCCCTTGGTGGCGTGGGATTCGGTAATAGAAATGTGATGGATTAGGATGTCATCCTTTTCGCGGCTCACGACGTACGATCCGGGACGGAAAAACAGCGCAGAAGAAGAAAAGTGTCTCAAAACTGATGAAAACGTTCGATTTTGGCTTCTTAAAATAGGCTTAGCATATCAAGTTTGCTGCCCCCATCATAGAGCTCTCGGAGTGCTTTCCAACGGTATGCTGTGCGCCGCATAACTCTTTACGGATCAAAAGTTATGGGCACCGGAGCGACGGATACCTGGTCACATGTCCCATGCCCTCGGTTTGCGGGCCCAGCCTCTACGTGAAGTGAAGTTGTCTTGCCCATGGTGGCGTGGGATTCGGTAATAGAAATGTGATGGATTAGGTTGTCGTCCCTTTCGCGGCTCACGACGTACGATCTAGGAAAGAAAAACAGCGCAAAAGAAGAAAAGTATCCCGAAATTGATGAAAATGTTCGATTTTAGGCTCCGAAAACAGGGGCAGCCAAGTAGGCTTGCTGCCCCGTCGTAGAGCTCTTGGAGAGCTTTCCAACGGTATGCTGTGCACCGCGTAACTCCTTACGGATCAAAAGTTATGGGCACCGGAGCGACGAATACCTGGTTACATGCCCCACACCCTCGGTTTGCGAGCCCAGCCTCTACGTGAAGTGAAGTTGTCTAGCCCATGGTGGAGTGGGATTCGGTAATAGAAATATGATGGATTAGGTTGTCGTCCTTTTCGCGGCTCACGACGTACGATCAGGGACGGAAAAACAACGCAAAAGAAGAAAAGTGTCCCGAAACTAATCAAAACGGTTGATTATGGGCTCCAAAAATAGGCGCAGCAGAGCAGGCTTGCTGCCCCCATCGTAGAGCTCATGGAAAGCTTTCCAACGGTATGTTGTGCGCCACGTAACTCCTTACGGATCAAAAGTTATGGGCACTGGAGTGACGGATACCTGGTCACACGCCCCACGCCCTCGGTTTGCGGGCCCAGCCACTACGTGAAGTAAAGTTGTCTTGCCCATGGTGCCGTGGGATTCGGTAATAGAAATGTGATGGATTAGGATGTCCTCGTTTTCGCGGCTCACGACGTACGATCCAGGACGGAAAAACAGCGTAAAAGAAGAAAACTTTCAATTTTGGGCTCCGAAAACCTGCTTAGCAAAGCAAGCTTACAACCCACGTCGTAGAGCTCTCGGAGAGCTTTCCAACGGTATGCTGTGCACCGCGTAACTCTTTACGGATCAAAAGTTATGGGCACCGGAGCAACGGATACCTGGTCACACGCCCCACGCCCTCGGTTTGCAGGCCCAGCCTCTACATGAAGTGAAGTTGTCTTGACGAAGGTGCCGTGGGATTCGGTAATAGAAATGTGATGGATTAGGTTGTCTTCGTTTTTGCGGCTCACGACGTACGATCCGTGACGGAAAAAATAGCACAAAAGAAGAAAAATGTCCCGAAACTAATGAAAACGTTCAATTTTAGGCTCAGAAATTAGGCACATCATAGCAGGCTTGATGCCCCCATAGTAGAGCTGTCGGAGAGCTTTCCAACGGTATGTTGTGCGCCGCGTAACTCCTTACGGATCAAAAGTTATGGGCACCAGAGCGACGGATACCTGGTCATAAGCCCCACGCCCTCGGTTTGCGGACCCAACCTCTACGTGAAGTGAAGTGAAGTTGTCTTGCCAATGGTGGCGTGGGATTCGGTAATAGAAAAGTGATGGATTAGGTTGTCGTCCTTTTCGCGGATCACGACGTACGATCCGGGACGGAAAAACACAGCAAACGAAGAAAAGTGTCCTGAAAGAGATGAAAACGTTCGATTTTGGGCTCCAAAAATGGCGCAGCAGAGCAGGCTTGCTGTCCCCGTTGTAGAGCTGTTGGAGAGCTTTCCAACGGTATGCTGTGCGCCGCGTAACTCCTTACGGATCAAAAGTTATGGGCACCAGAGCGACGGATACCAGAGCGACGGATACCTGGTCACAAGCCCCACGCCCTCGGTTTGCGGACCCAGCCTCTACGTTAAGTGAAGTGAAGTTGTCTTGCCAATGGTGGCGTGGGATTTGGTAATAGAAAAGTGATGGATTAGGTTGTCGGCCTTTTCGTGGATCACGACGTACGATCCGGCACGGAAAAACAGCGCAAACGAATAAAAGTGTCCCGAAAGTGATGAAAACATTCGATTTTGGGCTCCGAAAATGGTGCAGCAAAGCAGGCTTGCTACCCCCGTCGTAGAGCTCTCGGAGAGCTTTCCAACGGTATACTGTGTGTCGTGTAACTCCTTACGGATCAAAAGTTATGGGCATCAGAGCGACGGATACCTGGTCACACGCCCCATGCCCTCGGTTTGCGGGCCCAGCCTCTACGTGAAGTGAAATTGTCTTGCCCATGGTGGCGTGGGATTAGGTAATAGAAATGTGATGGATTAGGATGTCATTCTTTTTGCGGTTCACGACGTACGATCCGGGAAAGAAAAACAGCACAAAAGAAGAAAAGTATCCCGAAACTGATGAAAACATTCGATTTTGGGTTCCGAAAATAGGCGCAGCCAAGCAGGCTTGTAGCACCCATCGTAGAGCTCTTGGAGAGCTTTCCAACGGTATGTTGTGCACCGCGTAACTCCTTACGGATCAAAAGTTATGGGCATCGGAGCGACGGATACCTGGTCACACGCCCCACACCCTCGGTTTGCGGGCCCATCCTCTACGTGAAGTGAAATTGTCTTGCCCTTGGTGGCGTGGGATTCGGTAATAGAAATGTGATGGATTAGGATGTCATCCTTTTTGCGGCTCACGACGTACGATCCGGGACGGAAAAACAGCGCAGAAGAAGAAAAGTGTCTCAAAACTGATGAAAACGTTCGATTTTGGCTTCTTAAAATAGGCTTAGCATATCAAGTTTGCTGCCCCCATCATAGAGCTCTCGGAGTGCTTTCCAACGGTATGCTGTGCGCCGCATAACTCTTTACGGATCAAAAGTTATGGGCACCGGAGCGACGGATACCTGGTCACATGTCCTATGCCCTCGGTTTGCGGGCCCAGCCTCTACGTGAAGTGAAGTTGTCTTGCCCATGGTGGCGTGGGATTCGGTAATAGAAATGTGATGGATTAGGTTGTCGTCCCTTTCGCGGCTCACGACGTACGATCTAGGAAAGAAAAACAGCGCAAAAGAAGAAAAGTATCCCGAAATTGATGAAAATGTTCGATTTTAGGCTCCGAAAACAGGGGCAGCCAAGTAGGCTTGCTGCCCCGTCGTAGAGCTCTTGGAGAGCTTTCCAACGGTATGCTGTGCACCGCGTAACTCCTTACGGATCAAAAGTTATGGGCACCGGAGCGACGAATACCTGGTTACATGCCCCACACCCTCGGTTTGCGAGCCCAGCCTCTACGTGAAGTGAAGTTGTCTAGCCCATGGTGGAGTGGGATTCGGTAATAGAAATATGATGGATTAGGTTGTCGTCCTTTTCGCGGCTCACGACGTACGATCAGGGACGGAAAAACAACGCAAAAGAAGAAAAGTGTCCCGAAACTAATCAAAACGGTTGATTATGGGCTCCAAAAATAGGCGCAGCAGAGCAGGCTTGCTGCCCCCATCGTAGAGCTCATGGAAAGCTTTCCAACGGTATGTTGTGCGCCACGTAACTCCTTACGGATCAAAAGTTATGGGCACTGGAGTGACGGATACCTGGTCACACGCCCCACGCCCTCGGTTTGCGGGCCCAGCCTCTACGTGAAGTGAAGTTGTCTTGCCCATGGTGGCGTGGGATTCAATAATAGAAATGTGATGGATTAGGTTGTCTTCCTTGTGAGGCCCGACCTCGATTTGCGTGTGATACCTCGTTTCATGTGCCCTAACCTAGATTTGCATGCCTTGACCTAGGTTTAAGAATTGTGTTTCATTTTGTGTGCCTTGCATTGAATTACGTGCATTCATTTAGGGTTGTGTGCATTTACTTGGGAAACGTTCATTCGTCTCGTAGTTCGTGCCTTACCTCGTAGGGCATGCCCTAAACCTAGGAAAGCGTGCCCGCACGCTAATCAAGAAAGCATCTTACACGAAGCACTAGATCATTAGTTAATCCTACAAATTCCACTAACTAATATTAAAATGTCAATTCAACTCACTAGAAGACGAAATTGCACCAAAAGCTAAGCATTCTTTATTCTTTATTCCTTATTCTTTTGCACATCCCAAACACACAATATTATATTGCTCAACCAAGACAAAAATTCAGAATTTTGCAATGCCTTGGACGACCACTTTCTTGCATTTGTGCTTGCCTTGCATGATTCAAAATTAAACCTAGACATTCTACGACATGTTATGACACAAAACAATAAAAAAAAAAAAAATTGACTCAAAACCCTACCCAATGCACATCAATCTCGACACACACTCCATGCCCATGCTAGGTGATTCAAACATGCTGCTTGAAGACACAAAAATCTGAAATTTCAAGGCCCTAGGCCGACACACGCATCAAACTCATCAAGCTTTTCATTTTTCTTTCATTCTTTCCTTCTTTCTCTCATTTTTCTCTCACCCTCTCATTTCTTCTCTCTCTCTCTCGGCCCTAGCTGAAATCCTACTCTCCATAGCTTAAGTTCATCACTCAATGGTTCATCAAGACATGCAAGAAACTATGAAGCTCGACCAAGCAAGCTAGAATGCAAAAATCGCACATGCAAGCTCATAGCACATTCATTTCGGCTTAGGTAAGTTTGTTAGCTTCCATTTCATTTTCTTTTTGTTCTAGCCACTTGCACATACTAAGAACATGGTTACTAAGCTAGGAATTAGAGAAATCTCAAGTTGTCTCTCGGCTAAGTAAGGAAAAAGGTCGACATTGTGCTTCATCAAGAGTTTGTGCATCTTCCTTGTTGTCTTGCTAAGGTGAGGGCTAAAACTTCTTTGAAAAGCTTTCAAAAACCACATGCATGCCTTTAAATGTCTATTTTTACCTCTGTACTTGTGATATATGTGTGTACATGAGCTTTTGTAAACATGCATGGCAAGATATTTGGCTAGAATGTGATGATAGATGAAATCGTGTATGGGATAGTCTTCTGTCTTGTTGGTGCGTAGTGATTTTTACCAGGTAAATGAAGTTGAAAATGCGTGAAAATTGGTAGGTGACTCGTTTTGCCAGTTCTGAGCAGTTTTCGTAGAAATAGGCCAAAGCTAATTTTGAATATAAGTTCCCCAAAATGGCAAAACATTGAAAGGTGTTCAAATCTGGAAAATCTGGGAAAATGAAGCAGGTTTTGGCAGATTCACTGTCCTTGTAGAACGAACCAGTTTTGGCTTAGTAAATAATATCTAAAATGCAAGAAATTTGGTATGGTGCTATAATTTTCGGTTCTGGACATTTTTGTCAGAAATAGACTAAGGCTAAATCTGACCCTAAGGTCCTAAAAAATGACAAGTATTGAAATGTGTGCAAATCTAGACAATTTTGCGTAGTCTCACAGTTTTGGCTATAACTCTTGAACCCGAACTCCAAATGATGCGAGGTTTGTTTCTGGATTTAGTTCACTCCTTAAGCTTTAATTTGAAATTTTCTTCACTGGAATTGGAGTTTGTTTTCTTGTCTCAATGATTGTGAGAAAACAGACCATTTCAGTGAGGTTTTCAATTAGGGATTTGCTTTGAAAATTATTGTAACTTCTCTCGTTGTATTAAATACTTGGGATTGTGACCCTTGGATGTTGTGTGGACTGTTTTGAATGCTTGAGGGTGTTTTAATTAATCAATGCATGGCTTGAGTTTAATTACGTGATAACTTAGGGCTTAATCGCACGGGTGAGCATGAAATGAAACCCTAATGACTAGGAAAAACTTGCTAAGTGTTGATCCTATGGATATCGTGTTTAATTATTTAATTAGTAGGCTGCCCGTAGTTGCCCTCATAGCCCTAAACATGATTTCGATGATTACATGTTGACAAGTAGGCCTTTCTTGCACCCGGTCCCACGTGGATGTCGTTGCATGTTGTATAATCTTATTATTTGATTACGTGAACTTCAAAATGAGTTATATGAATTGATTTATATGCGTTACATGGCTGCCCATTTAATATTCATATAACTCCATGTGCTTTTCAAGTGAAATTACTTGTCATATCGTGCCTCGCGTGTTTACTTGTCAATGTGCAATCTTATGACTGCTCGGAGGCAACCTACTTTGTTGTCCTCCTAATGTGATATATTAAATTTCATAAATGTGCATTGCATACAAGGTTGCAACCTTTCATTCTGGTGTGGTAGCGTTCACGCACACCGGGCGGCATCGGGCTTGCCGGTGCAACTATGACTACCATTGTCCAATTCCCTCTCTCGCTTGGGGGCTAGACTTCCTCGGAGAGTTGGGTCGTAGGATTTCGGTACACATCCGGAGTACACCCATTTGGCGTGATATGGGGATTATTTGAAGTCGGCCGCAACAACTGATACTGGAAATGAACTGAGAGCAAAAGCTCACCGTATCCTTTTCACTATGTGTATAAGTACTCTCGCTTGGTTCCTAGAGGACCTCGAGGAGGAAAGACGGGTAATTGTATTCTTTTATTTCTATATTACATTATGTACTTACTTGTGATATATGTCATGCTTGCAAAGGGTTTTCATAAGTTGAATGGGAAAAAGAGTTTCAAAACTTATTTCTCGTTCCCCCTCGCTGAGTTCATAAGGACTCACCCTCTTTTATCATCTCAGGTGAAGAAGACCAGGAACAGGTACCCGAGGACAACGTGCCTATTGATCATTCCTTGGAATGATTGCTTGCTCTACGTGCCTTACGTGACTATGGTTTGTGAACGATATGTTGCTTGAAGACTATTTCTTATGTTGCTTGTTGTTGTATTGTAAATGACCCCCATTGTAATTTGGGGTCTAATTTTGGCTTGTACTGATCATAACTAGATAGACACTACTATGGTCGTTTTTGCTATCGCTACTGGGTAGTATCTATCATAGGATTATGAAGTATCATGTAAGGATTAAGTAAAATGAATCTATCCAATCTTAAGCCGGTACTCATTGTTAAGCTAAGATCAACAGGTACTTTTGTAACAAGGATTAACAAACAAACGACACATAGTTATCATGCTAGGCTGTTAATCAAACGAGACTTCGAGATTACTAGTAGGCGTTTCAATTGGTGATAAATAGTAATATTAGTTGGAAATGAATTTGAGATTGAAAGTTTGGAGACCTTTAGAAAATTAGGTCAAACTAAATAGCCCAATTACAGCCGTTATACTGCCGGTTTTCCAGAGAATTTGTGGAGTTTAGGCTAAACGTTAAGTGTTAAACTTTCATGAACGATTAAGAGGATTTTCAGACCACTTGACTATACTGATGAAGAAAAGGTAGAGTTCGCTGTGTTTCTGTTGCACGGGGATGCTGAGCATTGGTGGCACATTGTGGAGGCACTTTGGGAAACTGATCATACACCTCGCTTGTGGGGTAATTTCGTTAAGGCATTCAAGGAAAAATATGTACCTGCAGTTTCCAGGCAGAGGCGGATTGAAGAATTCATGCACTTGAACCAGGGTAACATGACGGTGGCCTAGTACGAGGCTCGTTTTGACCGACTGTCCCGCTATGCTCAATACATGGTCAGTACCCTTGAGGCGAAGATGTGGAAATTTACGAATGGGTTGAGGCCGGAAATTCAGGACCAGTTGGTTTCGCATGACTTCGACACCTATTCTGCTCTCCTTACTGCTGCTTCCCGAGTTGAGAAGAGGAAACTTGATAGAGCCGGTTCGAGTCAGCCGAATAAGAAACTATACCAGCCTCCAAGCCAATAGAGGAAATTTCAGAGCCAGAATCGTAGTCAGGGCCAGAGCCAGAACAGACCAGTTAATAACCGTGGCCCGACTAAAGCACCATCAGCCTCTTCCACCCGCGGATCCACAGGTAGTTCACCTGCTACTCAGTCTATCAACTGTTCTTACTGTGACAAGAAGGGTCATACCGAGGCCTAGTGCTGGAAGAAGTCAGGACGATGTGTGCGGTGTGGCAGTAAGCAGCATCAGATCAAGGATTGCCCTAAATGGCAAGGAGGACAAAATCAAGTTAAACCAGCTGGTAGAGGCAAGACTCCAGTTCAGGCCCAAGCTTATGCTATTGAGTGCGAGGAGCTTCCGGAGGAGACCGCTGTTGTTGAAGGTACATTCTTGATACTGAATCAACCTGTTAGGGTGCTAATTGATCCAGGTACTACTCATTCATTTATTACTCCCTTATGTGTGCAACGTGTAAAACTGAAAGTTGTATGTTTTCCTTACGAAGTAGAAGTTGGTACTCCGATGGGTTCTAAACTTGTTACTAGCTCAGCTTGTAAAGCATGTAAAATCCAAATTAAAGATAGGAAATTTTCAGCCAATCTTATTGTATTACCCTTTCGAGACTATGAAGTCATCTTAGGGATGGACTGGTTGGCAAAGCATCATGCCCAACTAGATTGCCAGACAAAGATTGTAACATTCCAGATATCTGGTCAACCAATATTGGAGGTAATGGGTCAAAGAGACTTCACCGGGAGTTCCATCATTTCATCTACAAAAGCAGTGAAGTCCTTAAGAAAAGGATGTAGTGGATACTTAGCTTACCTCATCAACAAGCCGTCGGACAAAGCTAAGTTTGAGGAGATGCCAGTGATTTAAGATTATGCGGATGTGTTTCTAGAAGAATTGCCCAGTTTACCCCCAAATCGGGAGATCGAGTTCATTATAGAATTACTGCCTGGCACCCAGCCGATATCTAAAGCTCCCTATCGTATGGCACCAGCCGAGCTACAAGAATTGAAGGACCAATTGCAAGGATTGTTGAAGAAGGGGTTTGTTCAACCAAGTTCTTCTCCGTGGGGTGCACCAGTCCTATTTGTAAAAAAGAAAGACGGAACGTTGAGGCTATGCATCGATTACCGATGATTGAACCAAGTGACCGTCAAGAATAAATACCCACTTCCAGTGATCGACGAGTTGTTTGATCAACTTCAAGGAGCTAAAGTGTATTCGAAGCTCGACTTGAGGCAAGGGTACTATCAATTGCGGATCAAGAAGAAGGATGTGCCTAAAACAACTTTTAGGACGAGATACAGGCATTATGAATATGTGGTGAAGCCATTTGGGCTAACTAATGCCCCTGCAGCTTTTATGGACTTGATGCACAGGGTGTTTCAACCCTACTTGGACCAATTTGTGGTGATCTTTATTGATGATATTTTGGTATACTCAAAATCCGAGGCTGAGCATGAACAACATCTGCGATTGGTACTGCAGAAACTTCGAGAGCATCAATTGTATGCAAAGTTCAGCAATTGCGAATTTTGGTTGCAGCAGATTGCATTTATGGGGCACATCATATCCCAAGAGGGAATAGCAGTGGATCCAGCAAAGATAGAAGCGGTGATATCTTGGAAGAAGCGAGAAATCGTTACGTAGGTTCGGAGTTTTCTTGGTCTAGCCGGCTATTATCAGAGGTTCATGAAGGATTTCTCAAAGATTGCAGGACTGCTTACAAAGCTTACTCAAAAGAAAACAAAGTTCGTGTGGGATAACAAGTGTGAGAACAGCTTCCAAGAATTAAAGAAGAGATTGACTACCGCACCTGTTCTTGCATTGCCTGAAGGGAGTCAAGGCTTTGTAATCTATAGCGATGCTTCGAAGGAAGGACTGGGTTGTGATTTGATGCAAAATGGTAGAGTGATTGCGTATGCTTCTAGGAAACCGAAGCCGTATGAATTGAATTACCCGACGCATGATTTGGAGTTAGCGGCTATCGTGTTTGCACTCAAGAAATGGAGGCACTATCTGTGGGGTAACAAGTTCGAGGTGTTTACTGATCACAAGAGCTTGAAATTCTTGTTCTCACAAAAAGAGTTGAACATGAGGCAGAGACGGTGGATGGAGCTTTTGGATGATTATAACTGCACAATCAATTATGTGCCCGGTAAAGCAAATGTAGTTGCAGATGCCTTAAGTCGGAAAACGAGCATGGCAAAACTAGAAGTTAAGGTGCAGCAGTTGTTAGGGGAAACATTTTTGTGGAAACCACAATTGACTCAAAAAGGATTACTATTTGCCACTACACAAGTCCAATCGACCTTGTTGTCTAAATTACGAGAGGCTCAACAGAAGGACCAACAGTTCCAGAAGATTAAAGAAAGCAACACAGATTTCAAGTTTCATGATGATGGTATTTGGAGGTTTAGGAATCGGATCTATGTTCCTAATGAGCTAGAGCTGAAAAAGAAGATTTTTGAAGAAGCCCATAATTCAAGATACACTATCCACCCCGGAGAAACAAAGATGTACCAGGATTTGAAACAATACTATTGGTGGAATAACATGAAGAGAGAGATTACGGAGTTTGTGGCACGGTGTTTGACTTGCCAGAGAGTCAAAGCAGAACATCAACGACCAACAGGTTTACTTCAGCCGTTGGAAAAACCTCAATGGAAATGGGAACATATAAGTATGGATTTTGTCATGGACCTGGCCAGGTCACAAAAGGGTCATGACGCCATTTGGGTCATAGTGGATAGATTGACTAAGTCAGCGCACTTCTTACCGATGAATAAGGAGGATAGTCCTGAGAAATTAGGAGATATGTATGTGGCGGATATTGTAAGATTGCACGGGATGCCTGTGAGTATTGTATTGGATAGGGATCCTCGTTTTACTTCCCAATTTTGGAAGAGATTGCAAGAAGCCTTGGGAGCGAAGTTGAGTTTCAACACGGCTTATCACCCTCAAACTGATGGACAATTTGAGAGAACTATTCAAATTCTGGAGGATATGCTGAGGGCGTGTGTTTTAGACTTCGGAAAAGGTTAGGAGAAATATCTGCCTTTAGCGGAGTTCCCTTATAATAATAGTTATCAGGCCACTATCGAGATGGCCCCATTTGAGGCATTGTATGGACGTAAGTGTCGATCCCCAATTTACTGGGATGAAGTAGGTGAGATGAAGACTTTTGACCCCACCCTTCTACCTGAACTTATGAAGACTGTTGATAATGTCCACCTCATCCGGAAATGGATGCTTACCGCCTAAAGCAGGCAGAAAAGTTATGCAGACTGACGGAGACGCAGTCTAGAGTTTGAGGTCGGCGACAAGGTATTCTTGAAGATATCACCTCGGAGGGGATTGATTAAACACGACAAGGGTGGAAAGTTGAGCCCGAGGTTTGTAGGACCATTTGAGATAATTGAGAAGGTTGGCAAATTGGCGTATGGCCTGGCACTACCCCAAAACCTCTCCAATATTCACGACATTTTTCATGTTTCAATGCTACGGAAGTATCACCTTGATCTATCGCACATCTTGGAGCCAGAGCCGTTGCAGCTTCGAGAGAACTTGTCTTATGAAGAGAAGCCTATTCGGATCCTAGACCAGCAAGATCGGGAGTTGCACAACAAATCTAGACCGATGGTGAAAGTGTTGTGGGATCACCATGGAGTTGAAGAAGCAACGTCGGAAAGGCGAGACCAGATGGAGCAACAGTATACAACATTATTTCAAAGGTAATATTGAATTTCGGGACGAAATTCTTTTAAGGAGGGGAGGATGTGAGGCCCGAACGCGATTTGCTTGCGATACCTCGTTTCGTGTGTCATAACATAGATTTGCGTGCCTTGACCTAGGTTTAAGAATTGTGTTTCATTTTGTGTGCCTTGCATTGAATTACATGCATTCATTTAGGGTTGCGTGCATTTACTTGAAAAACGTGCATTGGTCTCGTAGTTCGTGCCTTACCTCGTAGTGCGTGCCCTAAACCTAGGAAAGCATGCCCGCACGCTAATCAAGAAAGCATCTTACACGAAGCACTAGATCATTAATTAATCCTACAAACTCCACTAACTAATATTAAAATGCCAATTCAACTCACTAGAAGACGAAATTGCACCAAAAGCTAAGCATTCTTTATTCTTTATTCCTTATTCTTTTGCACATCCCAAACACACAATATTATATTGCTCAACCAAGACAAAAATTCAGAATTTTGCAATGCCTTGGCCGACCACTTTCTTGCATTTGTGCTTGCCTTGCATGATTCAAAATTAAACCTAGACATTCTATGACATGTTATGACACAAAACAATAAAAAAAAAAAAATTGACTCAAAGCCCTACCCAATGCACACCAATCTTGACACACACTCCATGCCCATGCTAGGTGATTCAAACATGCTCCTTGAAGACACAAAAATCTGAAATTTCAAGGCCCTAGGCTGACACAAGCATCAAACCCATCAAGCTTTTCATTTTTCTTTCATTCTTTCCTTCTTTCTCTCATTTTTCTCTCACCCTCTCATTTCTTCTCTCTCTCTCTCTCAGCCCTAGCTGAAATCCTACTCTCCATAGCTTAAGTTCATCACTCAATGGTTCATCAAGACATGCAAGAAACTATGAAGCTCGACCAAGCAAGCTAGAATGCAAAAATCGCACATGCAAGCTCATAGCACATTCATTTCGGCTTAGGTAAGTTTGTTAGCTTCCATTTCATTTTCTTTTTGTTCTAGCCACTTGCACATACTAAGAACATGGTTACTAAGCTAGGAATTAGAGAAATCTCAAGTTGTCTCTCGGCTAAGCAAGGAAAAAGGTTGACATTGTGCTTCATCAAGAGTTTGTGCATCTTCCTTGTTGTCTTGCTAAGGTGAGGGCTAAAACTTCTTTGAAAAGCTTTCAAAAACCACATGCATGCCTTTAAATGTCTATTTTTACCTCTGTACTTGTGATATATGTGTGTACATGAGCTTTTGTAAACATGCATGGCAAGATATTTGGCTAGAATGTGATGATAGATGAAATCGTGTATGGGACAGTCTTCTGTCTTGTTGGTGTGTAGTGATTTTGACCAGGTAAATGATGTTGAAAATGCGAGAAAATTGGTAGGTGACTCTTTTTGCTAGTTCTGAGAATTTTTCGTAGAAATAGACCAAAGCTAATTTTGAATTTAAGTTCCCCAAAATGGAAAAACATTGAAAGGTGTCCAAATCTGGAAAATCTGTGAAAATGAAGCAGGTTTTGGCAGATTCACTGTCCTTGTAGAACGAACCTGTTTTGGCTTAGTAAATGATATCTAAAATGCAATAAATTTGGTATTCTGCTATAATTTTCAGTTCTGGACATTTTTGTCAGAAATAGACTAAGGCTAAATCTGACCCTAAGGTCCTAAAAAACGACAAGTATTGAAATGTGTGCAAGTCTGGACAGTTTTGCGTAGTCTCACGGTTTTGGCTATAACTCTTGAACCCGAACTCCAAATGATGCGAGGTTTGTTTCTGGATTTAGTTCACTCCTTAAGCTTTAATTTGAAATTTTCTTCACCGGAATTGCAGTTTGTTTTCTTGTCACAATGATTGTGAGAAAACAGACCATTTCAGTGAGGTTTTCAATTAGGGATTTGCTTTGAAAATTATTGTAACTTCTCTCGTTGTATTAAATACTTGGGATTGTGACCCTTGGATGTTGTGTGGATTGTTTTGAATGCTTGAGGGTGTTTTAATTAATCAATGCATGACTTGAGTTTAATTACGTGATAACTTAGGGCTTAATCGCACGGTTAAGCATGAAATGAAACCCTAATGACTAGGAAAAACTCGCTAAGTGTTGATCCTATGGATATCGTGTTTAATTATGTAATTAGTAGGCTGCCCGTAGTTGCCCTCATAGCCCTAAACATGATTTCGATGATTACATGTTGACAAGTAGGCCTTTCTTGCACCCGGTCCCACGTGGATGTCGTTGCATGTTGTATAATCTTATTATTTGATTACGTGAACTTCGAAATGAGTTATATGACTTGATTTACATGCGTTACATGGCTGCCCGTTTAATATTCATATAACTCCATGTGCTTTTCAAGTGAAATTACTTGTCATATCGTGCCTCGCGTGTTTACTTGTCAATGTGCAATCTTATGACTGCTCGGAGGCAACCTACTTTGTTGTCCTCCTAATGTGATATATTAGATTTCATAAATGTGCATTGCATACAAGGTTGCAACCTTTCATTCTGGCGTGGTAACGTTCACGCACACCGGGCGGCATCGGGCTTGCCGGTGCAACTGTGACTACCATTGTCCAATTCCCTCTCTCGCTTGGGGGCTAGACTTCATCGGAGAGTTGGGTCGTAGGATTTCGGTATACATCCGGAGTACACCCATTTGGCGTGATAAGGGGATGATTTGAAGTCGACCGCAACAACTGATACTGGAAATGAACTGAGAGCAAAAGCTCACCGTATCCTTTTCACTTTGTGTATAAGTACTCTCGCTTGGTTCCTAGAGGACCTCGAGGAGGAAAGACGGGTAATTGTTTTCTTTTATTTCTATATTACATTATGTACTCACTTGTGATATATGTCATGCTTGCAAAGGGTTTTCATAAGTTGAACGGGAAAAAGAGTTTCAAAACTTATTTCTCGTTCCCCCTCGCTGATTTTATAAGGACTCACCCTCTTTTATCATCTCAGGTGAAGAAGACCAGGAACAGGTACCCGAGGACAATGTGCCTATTGATGATTCCTTGGAATGATTGCTTGCTCTACGTGCCTTACGTGACTATGGACATTTTGTGAACGATATGTTGCTTGAAGACTATTTCTTATGTTGCTTGTTGTTGTATTGTATATGACCCCCGTTGTAATTTGGGGTCTAATTTTGGCTTGTACTGATCATAACTAGATAGACACTACTATGGTCGTATTTGCTATCGCTACTGGCTAGTATCTATCATAGGATTATGAAGTATCATGTAAGGATTAAGTAAAATGAATCTATCCAATCTTAAGCCGGTACTCATTGTTAAGCTAAGATCTACATGTACTTTTGTAACAAGGATTAACAAACAAACGAGACATAGTTATCATGCTAGGCTGTTAATCAAACGAGACTTCGAGATAACTAGTAGGCGTTTCAATTGGTGATAAATAGTAATATTAGTTGGAAATGAATTTGAGATTGAAAGTTTGGAGACCTTTAGAAAATTAGGTCAAACTAAAGAGCCCAATTATAGCCGTTATGCTACCGATTTTCCAGAGAATTTGTGGAGTTTAGGTTAAACGTTAAGTGTTAAACTTTCATGTAAGATTAAGTACATGATATGACTCCAAAAATAGGTGCAGCAGAGCAGGCTTGCTGCCCCTGTCGTAGAGCTCTCAGAGAGCTTTCCAACGATATGCTGTGCGCCGTGTAACTCTTTACGGATCAAAAGTTATGGGCACCGAAGCGATGGATACTTGGTCACACGCCCCACGCCCTCGGTTTGTGGGCCCAGCCTCTACGTGAAGTGAAGTTTTCTTGCCCAAGGTGCCGTGGAATTCGGTAATAGAAATGTGATGGATTAGGTTGTCGTCATTTTTGCGGCTCACGACGTACGATCTTGGACAGAAAAACAGCGCAAAAGAATAAAATTGTCCCAAAACTAATGAAAACGTTCGATTTTGGGCACAGAAAATAGGCACAGCAAAGCGAAGTTGCTGCCTCCGTCGTAGAGCTCTGGGAGAGCTTTCCAACGGTATGTTGTGCGCCGCGTAACTCCTTACGGATCAAAAGTTATGGGCAACGGAGCGACGGATGCCTGGTCACTCGCCCCACACCCTCGGTTTGCAGGCCCAGCCCCTACGTGAAGTGAAATTGTCTTGCCCATGGAGGCGTGGGATTCGGTAATAGAAATGTGATGGATTAGGTTGATGTCCTTTTCGCGGCTCACGACGTACGATCTGGGGTGAAAAAACTGTGCAAAAGAAGAAAAGTATCCCGAAACTAATCAAAACATTCGATTATGGGCTTCGAAAATAGGCTCAGCATAGCTGCCCCCGTCGTAGAGCTCTCGGAGAGCTTTCCAACGGTATACTGTGCGCCGCGTAACTCCTTATGGATCAAAAGTTATGGGCATCGGAGCGACGGATACCTAGTCACACGTCTCACGCCCTCGGTTTGCAGGCCCAGCCTCTACGTGAAGTGAAGTTGTCTTGCCCATGGTGGCTTGGGATTCGGTAACAGAAATATAATCGATTAGGTTGTCGTCCTTTTCGCGGCTCACGACGTCCGATCCAGGACAGAAAAACATCGCAAAAGAAGAAAAGTGTCCCAAAACTGATGAAAACATTCGATTTTGGGCGCTGAAAATAGGCACAGCCGAGCAGGATTGCTGCCCCATCGTGGAGATCTTGGAGAGCTTTCCAACGGTATACTGTGCACCGCGTCACTCCTTACGGATCAAAAGTTATAGGCACCGAAGCGACGGATACCTGGTCACACGCCCCACGCCCTCGGTTTACGGGCCCAGCCTCTATGTGAAGTGAAGTTGTCTTGCCTATGGTGGCGTGGGATTTGGTAATAGAAATGTGGTGGATTAGGTTGTCGTCCTTTTCGAGGCTCACGACGTACGATCCGGGACGGAAAAACAGTGCAAAAGAATAAAAGTGTCACAAAACTGATGAAAACGTTTGATTTTGGGCTCTGAAAATAGGCACAACCAAGTAGGTTGGTTGCCCCCATCGAAGAGCTCTCAGAAAGATTTCCAACGGTATGTTGTGCGCCGTGTAACTCCTTACGGATCAAAATTTATGGGCATCGGAGTGACGGATACCTGGTCACACGCCCCACGCCCTAGGTTTGCGGGCCCAGCCTTTACGTGAGGTGAAGTTGTCTTGCCCATGGTGGCGTGGGATTCGGTAATAGAAATGTGATGGATTAGGATGCTGTTCTTTTTGTGGTTCACGACGTACGATCCGGGAAGGAAAAACAGCGCAAAAGAAGAAAAGTGTCCCGAAACTGATGAAAATATTTGATTTTGGGTTCCAAAAATAGGCACAGCCAAGCAAGCTTGCTGCCCCGTCATAGAGCTCTCGAAGAGCTTTCCAACGGTATGCTGTGCGCCGCGTAACTCCTTACGAATCAAAAGTTATGGGCATCGGAGCGACGGATACCTGGTCACACGTCCCACGCCCTCAGTTTGCGGGCCCAGCCTCTACGTGAAGTGAAGTTGTCTTGCCCATGGTGGTGTGGGATAAAGTAATAGACATGTGATGGATTAGGTTGTCGTCCTTTTCGCAGCTTACGACATACAATCGAGGACAGAAAAACAGCGTAAAAGAAGAAAAGTGTCCCGAAACTGATGAAAACGTTCAATTTTGGGATCCGAAAATAGGCGTAGAGAGCAAGCTGCTGTCCCATCGTGGAGCTCTCGGAGAGCTTTCCAACGGTATGCTGTGTGCCGCGTAACTCCTTACGGATCAAAAGTTATGGGCACCGGAACGACGGATACCTAGTCACACGCCCCACGCCCTCGGTTTACGGGCCCAGCCTCTACGTGAATTGAATTTTTCTTGCCCATGGTGGTGTGGGATTCGGTAATAGAAATGTGATGGATTAGGTTGTCGTCCTTTTCGCGACTCACAACGTACGATCCAAGACATAAAAACAGCGCAAAAAAAGAAAAATATCCCGAAACTGATGAAAATGTTCGATTTTGGGCTCCGAAAATAGGTGCAGCAGAGCAAGCTTGCTGCCCTCGTCGTAGAGCTCTCGGAGAGCTTTCCAACGATATGCTGTGCGCCGCGTAACTCCTTACGGATCAAAAGTTATGGGCACCGAAGCAACAGATACCTGGTCACACGCCCCACGCCCCCATCTTGCTGGCCCAGTCTCTACGTGAAGTGATGTTGTCTTGCCTAAGGTGCCCTGGGATTCGGTAATAGAAATGTGATAGATTAGGTTGTCGTCGTTTTCGCGGGTCACGACGTATGATCTTGGACGGAAAAATAGCGCAAAAGAATAAAAGTGTCCCAAAACTAATGAAAACGTTCGATTTTGGGAACCAAAAATAGGCGCAGCAAAGCAAAGTTGCTGCCCCCGTCGTAGAGCTCTCAGAGAGCTTTCCAACGGTATGCTGTGCGCCGCGTAACTCCTTACGAATCAAAAATTATGGGCAACGGAGCGACGGATGCCTGGTCACACGCCCCACGCCCTCGGTTTGCTAGCCCAACCTCTACGTGAAGTGAAATTCTCTTTGTGAGGCCCGACCTCAAATAACGTGTCCTACCTCAATTTGTGTGCCTTAGACCCAGAATTATAAGACTGACCTTGGATTACGTGCCCTATATTGGTTTTCGTGCATGCCTCATCATACGTATCTTGACTTGGAATTGTGTGCCCTAATCCTCGACTTACGTGCCCTGACTTCGAATTGCTTGCGTTACTTCGTTTCGTGTGCCCTAACCTAGATTTGCGTGCCTTGACCTAGGTTTAAGAATCGTGTTTCGTTTTGTGTGCCTTGCATTGAATTACGTGCATACATTTAGGGTTGCGTGCATTTACTTGGGAAACGTGCATTTGTCTCGTAGTTCATGCCTTACCTCATAGTGCGTGCCCTAAACCTAGGGAAGCGTGCCCGCACGCTAATCAAGAAAGCATCTTACACGAAGCACTAGATCATTAATTAATCCTACAAACTCCACTAACTAATATTAAAATGCTAATTCAACTCACTAGATGACGAAATCTCACAAAAAGCTAGACATTCTTATTCTTTATTCTTTATTCTTTTGCTTATTCCAAGCACTCAATTAAATAATGCTCAAACAAGACAAAAAAAATTCAGATTTAAGCTAGCCTTGGCCGGCCATGAGAAGGACTTTGTGCATGCCTTGCATAATTCAAAATTAAACCTAGACATTCTATGACAAGCTAATGACACAATGCATAAAAAAAATGAAATGAAACACACCTTCCAAGCTTCACTTTCTCGACCAAAGCACTCCATGCTCCCTCACATTTCTAGATTGCACAAAGACTAAGAGAATTTCAGATTTTTCAAGGCCCTAGGCTGACACACTCACACACAACACTCCATACTTCACAAACATCTCAATTCCTCTCTTTCTCTCATTTCTTCTCTCTCTCTCTCTGCCCTAGCTGCAATTATAGACTCCATAGCTTAAGTTCATCATCCAAAGGTTCTTCAAGACATGCAAGATACTAAGTAACTCGACCAAGCAAGCTAGAATGCAAAAAGACACACATGCAAGCTCGTAGAACTTTCATCTCGGCTTAGGTATGTTTGATAGCTCCTATTTCATTTCTTTTGTTCTAGCCACTTGCACATACTAAGAACTTGGTAACTAAGCTAGGAAATTAAGAATCTCAAGTCATCTCTCGACCAAGCAAGGAGAAAAGTCGATCTTGTGCATCATCAAGAGCTTTGTGCATCTTCATTGTTGTCTTGCTAAGGTGAGGGCTAAAACTCTTTTGAAAAGCTTTCAAAAACCACATGCATGCCTTTAAATGTCTATTTTTACCTCTGTACTTGTGATATATGTGTGTACATGAGATTTTGTAAACATGCATGGCAAGATATTTGGCTAGAATGTGAAGATAGGTGAAATCGCGTAAATGACAGCTTTCTCTTCTGTTGGAGCGAAGTGAATTTGACTAGGTAAATGATGTTCAAAATGTGTGAAAATTGGTAGGTGACTAGTTTTTCCAGTTCTGAGCGATTTTCGTAGAAATAGGCCAAAGCCAATTTTGAATCTAAGGTCCCCAAAATGGCAAAACATCGAAAGGTGTCCAAATCTGGAAAATCTGGGAAAATGAAGCAGGTTTTGGCAGATTCACTGTCCTTGTAGAACGAACCAGTTTTGACTTAGTAAATGATATCCAAAATATATGAAATTTCTATGCTGCTAGATTTTTCAGTTCTGGACATTTTTGTCAGAAATAGACTAAGGCTAAATCTAACCCTAAGGTCCTCAAAAACGACAAGTATTGACATGTGTGCAAATCTGGACAGTTTTGCGTAGTCTCACGGTTTTGGCTATAACTCTTGAATCCGAACTCCAAATGATGCGAGGTTTGTTTCTGGATTTAGTTCACTCCTTAAGCTTTAATTTGACATTTTGTTCTCTAGAATTGGAGATTGTTTGCTTGTCTCAATGATTGTGAGAAAACAGACCATTGCAGTGAGGTTTTCATTTAGTGATTTGCTTTGAAAATTATTGTAACTTCTCTTGTTGTATTAAATGCTTGGGATTGTGGCACTTGGATGTTGTGTGGACTGTTTTGAATTCTTGAGGGTGTTTTAATTAATCGATGCATGGCTTAAGTTTAATTACGGGACAACTTGGGGCTTAATTGCACGGGTAAATACGAATTGAAACCCTAGTGACTAGGAAAACTCGCTAAGTGTTGATCCTATGGATATCGTGTTTAATTATATGATTAGTAGGCTGCCCGTAGTTGCCCTTATAGCCCTAAATGTGATTCCAATGATTACATGTTAACAAGTAGCCCTAAGGACTCACCCTCTTTTATCATCACAGGTGAAGAAGATCAGGAACAGGTACCCGAGGACAACGTGCCTATTGATGACTCCTTAGAATGATTGCTTGCCCTACGTGCCTTACTTGACTATGGCCATTTTTGTGAACGATATGTTGCTTGAAAACTATTTCTTATGTTGCTTGTTGTTATATTGTAAATGACCCCCGTTGTAATTTGGGGTCTAATTTTGGCTTGTACTGATCATAACTAGATAGACACTCTTATGGTCGTTTTTGTTATCGCTACTGGTTAGTATCTATCACAGGCTTATGAAGTACCAGTTAAAGGATTAAGTAAAATGAATCTATCCAATCTTAAGCAGGTACTCATTGGTAAGCTAAGATCAACAGGTACTTTTGCAACAAGGATTAACAAACAAACGAGACAGAGTTATCATGCTAGGTTGTTAATCAAATGAGACTTCGAGATAACCAGTAGGCACCCCGATTGGAGATAAATAGTAATCTTAGTTGGAAATGAATATGAGATTGAAAGTTTCGAGGCATTTAGAGAATTAGGTCAAACTAAAGAGCCCAATTACAACCGTTATGCTGCCGGTTTTCTGGAGAATTTGTGGAGTTTAGGCTAAACGTTAAGTGTTAAACCTTCATGAACGATTAAGTACGTGAAATGATGTGAATGTTTAGATCACACCCTAGTCTAACCTCCATAGGTCAGGTTGGGGGCGTGACACCTTAGAGAAATGGTATCAGAGCTTAGTTTGCTAACTAGGTATTAGTCGGGTTCAACTCTCGGACAGTAGGTAGAAGCCCTAAGGTAATTTCGATGTCTTGTTTATATGTGTTAATGTGTGCTAATGTGCTTTAATTGCTTTGAGCATTGAATATTATGTGCTTTTATGAACCAATGTCAACAATATGTTTTATTTGTTCAACATGCCTATGTGGTTGAAGTGCACCGTATGCTTTATTATGTTACAATGGTTTCTTGTATGCTAGGCTGTATACTAGTTGTTAATGTTTTATTATACAATCCTATGCATCAAAGTATAGTTGTTCTTATGTGGTATAATTATATAAGTACACATTTGCTTCTCGTGTAACATAATCGTATATATAAATACATATCATATCATGGGGCTACCTCTTTTAGAATGGTTGGAAGAGTTCTTGGAAGTAGAGGAAGACTTTGAAGGAATGAGTTCGTGACCTTCAAACAAGGGGATTTGACGGTTGCACAGTACGAAACCCGATTGAATCAACTGTCCCAGTATGCTCCTGAAATGGTACATACTACTGAGAAAAAGATCCAGAGATTTATTCAAGGGCTGAGATCCGAGATTCAAAATAGCTTGGCTCCTTTTCAGTTTCTCACCTATGGTGAAGTTCTTTTCGAGGAAATAAAAGCTGAGAAAGGAAAGAGTCAGGAAGTGGCAGGGTCGAGTCAACCAAGTCAAGTTCAGAGCCTAGAAAGGCTACCTGTTGAGAAAGTTTGCCAGGGTGGTTTAGATATTCCTGTAGCTCGAGACCCTTATGGAGGTGTTACTACTACTCTAATCCCATGTTGTACTCACTGTGAACGTAGAGGTCATCTGGAGATTAACTGTTGGAGGAAAACAAGAAGGTGTAACGGTTGCGGTAGCAATCAACATAAGGTCAAGGAATGCCCAAAACAACAGAGGGTGCAAGGGCAGGCTACGGTAGGGAGTACCCAGGGTCGGAGCCAGAATTCGGGGAAGACAGCTACTAACAGATTACAGTCGAGTACCACAATCAACCAATTTAGTCATGTCACATCGAGAGGCACGGTTAACCCCCATCCTGATACATGTAACTATTGCAACAAGAGGGGGCACACAGAAGCCCAATGTTGGAAGAGGTCTAGTAAATGCAAATGATGTGGGAGTGATCAACATCTCGTCAAGGATTGTCCAAAGTGGCAAAAGAATCCTGCCCAGATTGCTAGCAGTAACCACAGTTGAAGGTAAATTTACCTATTAAACCTATAAGAAAAATATTACTTGACCTCAGTATCATCCATCCTTTATGTGCATTTCCTTAGAAACAACGTATTGTCATGCAAGTAAAGAGGTTGGTTTATATAATGGAAGTAAAACACGAGCATGATGATTTATAATAAACCCTAGAACGTAAGGTCGATGAGTCTTGATGCTCGTAGCTAATTGAACATGTAAATGAGGAGAGTAAGATTCCATATAGTTAAGATAAATATGAACCAGAGTCATGATGACCCAAGAGACTGTTGTTAGACAACTGTATTTAAGTGCACCATTTCACGTCTAGAAACTGGCGGTTGGTGGACTTTGAATTGTGGTTGTTGAATAGAGGACGAATCTCGTAGTGATAGTTAGATGAGTGGTTGATTACTTTTGAAGTTCTATTAGGTTATATTGAAGGATGCCTTGTGGTCATAATTCTTATGTTGATACAGCCTTGAAGTTATTTCGTGTAACAAGCTACTTGGATTAGTATGGTAAATATCCTATGAACTAGATCATTCCGGTATCCATTTATAGTCCTAGGATTATTGTTGTACGACCGGTAACCTAGTGGAACATTGATATCGCTTACATGGCTATAACCCTAGCTTAGTAGCACTAATGTTGAAGATATATTGGTGGACATTAAGTGTTCGAAGGAATGACTAGGTCGCTAAGTAAGTAGGACCATTATCTTCTTAAGTATGACGTAACCTTGGATTGAAGTGAGTGAAATTTATTTGAGGTTAAAACCATTCGCTTTAGGAGTCTTGATTAAGATTAAAAGAAATTCTGAAGCCTCGTGACTTGAAGATAGAGATTTGAATAAAGAAATAAATTGTGGATCACAAGCTGATGAAACTTACTTGAAGAGTTGAACTAGTGCCACATGATTAGTTTACCCATGCAATTTCGATGGCAGTTTGTTGGCGGTACTTAATAAACCTTAGAGTTTGAGTTTAACGAATCTCAACGGTCTTTCTCCTTGATTACGAGCGTAAAGGTTAACAAAGCCGGGAAATGAGGTTAGTGAATAGGAGCCTGTAACTAGGAGACTACTCTAGTCACTAGAAGATTTGTTAATCTAATATACCTATGAGATAAGAAGGACTATGATACTATCGATAGATGACGACTTGAAATGGATTAGTTTGTTTGGAAGACTTCTTCCTGAAAATGGGGTCATATTGTGAAATGATCCATAACATGTCTATGACCTATGTAATAACAGTTTTGAAGTTAGTTGATATGCTATGTAAATCGGATATAGACTTATCATTTTGAAATTAGTGTATGCCATCCTAGGATCATGGTATTATTGGGATATTCCTTTCGAGGTATGAGTGCAAGATCGACACGACATAAGTCATGATTTTGGAGTTATAGTTATATAGTTAGAATACCGATGCAGCTTTGATGACTATGTATGGAGAATAGAGTCGTTCAAAGGAACGAACTATAAATGTAGGGGTCACACCGAATTAACGATTGGAGAAAGTTTGGAAGGGAATTAGTTTTGAAAAAAGTGATCATAGAGCGAGCAACGGCTCGGAGTAGAAATATCAATGGCCCGAACCCATCTAACTGACCTCAATCGGTAAGAATGCATTTCGGGACGAAATTCTTTTAAGGAGGGGAGGATGTGAGGCCCGACCCTGAATAACATGTCCTACCTCGATTTGTGTGCCTTAGACCTAGAATTATAAGACTGACCTTGGATTACGTGCCCTATATTGGTTTTCGTGCATGCCTCGTCATACGTGTCTTGACCTGGAATTGTGTGCCCTAATCCTCGACTTACGTGCCCTGACTTCGAATTGCGTGCATTACTTCGTTTCATGTGCCCTAACCTAGATTTGAGTGCCTTGACCTTGGTTTAAGAATCGTGTTTCGTTTTGTGTGCCTTGCATTGAATTACGTGCATATATTTAGGGTTGCGTGCATTTACTTGGGAAATGTGTATTCATCTCGTAGTTCGTGCCTTACCTCGTAGTGTGTGCCCTAAACCTAAGGAAGCGTGCCCGCACGCTAATCAAGAAAGCATCTCACATGAAGCACTAGATCATTAATTAATCCAACAAACTCTACTAACTAATATTAAAATGTTAATTCAACTCACTAGAAGACGAAATCTCACAAAAAGCTAGACATTCTTATTATTTATTCTTTATTATTTTGCATATTCCAAGCACTCAATTAAATAATGCTCAAACAAGAAAAAAAAAATTCAGATTTAAGCTAGCCTTGGCCGGCCATGAGAAGGACTTTGTGCATGCCTTCAATAATTCAAAATTAAACCTAGACATTCTATGACAAGCTAATGACACAATGCATAAAAAAATGAAATGAAACACATCTTCCAAGCTTCACTTTCTTGACCAAAGCACTCCATGCTCCCTCACATTTCTAGATTGCACAAAGACTAAGAGAATTTCAGATTTTTCAAGGCCCTAGGCTGACACACTCACACACAACACTCCATACTTCACAAGCATCTCAATTCCTCTCTTTCTCTCATTTCTTCTCTCTCTCTCTCGGCCCTAGCTGCAATTATAGACTCCATAGCTTATGTTCATCATCCAAAGGTTCTTCAAGACATGCAAGATACTAAGTAACTCGACCAAGCAAGCTAGAATGCAAAAAGACACACATGCAACCTCATAGAACCTTCATCTCGGCTTAGGTATGTTTGATAGCTCCTATTTCATTTCTTTTGTTCTAGCCACTTGCACATACTAAGAACTTGGTAACTAAGCTAGGAAATTAAGAATCTCAAGTCATCTCTCGACCAAGCAAGGAGAAAAGTCAATCTTGTGCATCATCAAGAGCTTTGTGCATCTTCATTGTTGCCTTGCTAAGGTGAGGGCTAAAACTCTTTTGAAAAGCTTTCAAAAACCACATGCATACCTTTAAATGTCTATTTTTACCTCTGTACTTGTGATATATGTGTGTACATGAGATTTTGTAAACATGCATGGCAAGATATTTGGCTAGAATGTGAAGATAGGTGAAATCGCGTAAATGGCAGCTTTCTGTTCTGTTGGAGAGAAGTGAATTTGACCAGGTAAATGATGTTGAAAATGCGTGAAAATTGGTAGGTAACTAGTTTCGCCAGTTCTGAGCATTTTTTTTGTAGAAATAGGCCAAAGCCAATTTTGAATCTAAGGTCCCCAAAATGGCAAAACATCGAAAGGTGTCCAAATCTGGAAAATCTGGGAAAATGAAGCAGGTTTTGGCAGATTCACTGTCCTTGTAGAACGAACCAGTTTTGACTTAGTAAATGATATCCAAAATGCATGAAATTTCTATGCTGTTATATTTTTCAGTTCTGGACATTTTTGTCAGAAATAGACTAAGGCTAAATCTAACCCTAAGGTCCTCAAAAACGACAAGTATTGAAATGTGTGCAAATATGGACAGTTTTGCGTAGTCTCACGGTTTTGGCTATAACCCTTGAATCCGAACTCCAAATGATGCGAGGTTTGTTTCTAGATTTAGTTCACTCCTTAAGCTTTAATTTGACATTTTGTTAACTGGAATTGAAGATTGTTTGCTTGTCTCAATGATTGTGAGAAAACAGACCATTGCAGTGAGGTTTTCATTTAGTTATATGCTTTGAAAATTATTGTAACTTCTCTTGTTGTATTAAATGCTTGGGATTGTGGCACTTGGATGTTGTGTGGACTGTTTTGAATGCTTGAGGGTGTTTTAATTAATCAATTCATGGCTTGAGTTTAATTGCGGGACAACTTGGGCCTTAATCGCACGGGTAAGCACGAATTGAAACCCTAGTGACTAGGAAAACTCACTAAGTGTTGATCCTATGGATATCGAGTTTAATTATATGATTAGTAGGCTGCCTGTAGTTGCCCTTATATCCCTAAATGTGATTCCGATGATTACATGTTGACAAGTAGGCCTTTCTTGCACCCGGTCCTACGTAGATGTCGTTGCATGTTGTATAATCTTATTATTTGATTACGTGAACTTCGAAATGAGTTATATGACTTGATTCACATGCGTTATATGACTTGATTTACATACGTTACATGGCTGCCCGTTTAATATTCATATAACTCCATGTGCTTTACAAGTGAAACTACCTGTCATATCATGCCTCATGTGTTTACTTGTCATTGTGCAATTTTATGACTGTTCGGAGGCAACCTACTTTGTTGCCCTCCTAATGTGATATATTAAATTTCATAAATGTGCATTGCATACAAGGTTGCAACCTTTCATTCTGGCGTGGTAGCGTTCACGCACACCGGGCGGCATCGGGCTTGCTGGTGCAACCGTGACTACCATTGTCCAATTCCCTCTCTCGCTTGGGGGCTAGACTTCCTCGGAGAGTTGGGTCGTAGGACTTTGGGGTACATCCGGAGTACACCCATTTGGCGTGATAAGTGGATGATTTGAAGTCGGCCGCAACAACTGATACTAGAAATGAACTGAGAGCAAAAGCTCACCGTATCCTTTTCACTATGTGTATAAGTATTCTCGCTTGGTCCCTAGAGGACCTTGGGGAGGAAAGACGAGTAATTGTGTTCTTTTACTCTTATATTACATTATGAACTTACTTGTGATATATGTCATGCTTGCAAAAAGGGTTTTCATAAGTTAACCGGAAAAAGAGTTTCAAAACATATTTCTCGTTCCCCCTTGCTTAGTTCATAAGGACTCACCCTCTTTTATCATCACAGGTGAAGAAGATCAAGAATAGGTATCCGAGGACAACGTGCCTATTGATGACTCCTTAGAATGATTGATTGCCCTACGTGTCTTACTTGACTATGGCCATTTTTGTGAACGATATGTTGCTTGAAAACTATTTCTTATGTTGCTTGTTGTTATATTGTAAATGACCCCTGTTGTAATTTGGGGTCTAATTTTGGCTTGTACAGATCATAACTAGATAGACACTCTTATGGTCGTTTTTGCTATCACTACTGGTTAGTATCTATCATAGGCTTATGAAGTACCAGGTAAAGGATTAAGTAAAATGAATCTATCCAATCTTAAGCAGGTACTCATTGGTAAGCTAAGATCAACAGGTACTTTTGCAACAAGGATTAACAAACAAACGAGACAGAGTTATCATGCTAGGTTTTTAATCAAATGAGACTTCGAGATAACCAGTAGGCACCCCGATTGGTGATAAATAGTAATCTTAGTTGGAAATGAATATGAGATTGAAAGTTTCGAGGCGTTTAGAGAATTAGGTCAAACTAAAGAGCCCAATTACAGTAGTTATGCTGTCGATTTTCTGGAGATTTTGTGGAGTTTAGGCTAAACGTTAAGTGTTAAACCTTCATGAACGATTAAGTACGTGAAATAATGTGAATGTTTAGATCACACCATAGTCTAACCTCCATAGGTCGGGTTGGGGGCGTGACAGTCTTGCCTATGGAGGCGTGGGATTCGGTAATAGAAATGTGATGGATTAGGATGTCATCCTTTTCACGACTCACGACGTATGATCCGAGACAGAAAAACAGCGCAAAAGAAGAAAAATGTCTCGAAACAGATGAAAACGTTCGATTTTGGTCTCTGAAAATAGGCTTAGCATAGCAAGCTTGCTACCCTTGTCATAGAGCTCTATGAGAGCTTTCCAACGGTATGTTGTGCACCGCGTAACTCCTTACGGATCAAAATTTATGGGCACCAAAGCGACGGATACCTGGTCACGCGTCCCACGACCCTCGGTTTGCGGGCCCAGCCTCTACGTGAAGTGAAGTTGTCCTGCCTATGGTGGCGTGGGATTCGGTAATAGAAATGTGATGGATTAGGTTGTCTTCCTTTTCATGGCTCACGACGTACGATCCAGGATAGAAAAATAGCGCAAAAGAAGAAAAGTGTCCCGAAACTGATGAAAACGATCGATTTTGGGCACCGAAAACTGGCACCACCGAGCAGGCTTGCTGCCCCGTCGTGGAGATCTCGGAGAGCTTTCCAACGGTATGCTGTGCGCTGCGTAACTCCTTACGGATCAAAAATTATGGGCACCGGAGCGACGGATACCTGGTCACACGCCCCACGACCTCGGTTTGCGAGCCCAGCCTCTACGTGAAGTGAAGTTGTCTTGCCTATGGTGGCGTGGTATTCGGTAATAGAAATGTGATGGATTAGAATGTCGTCCTTTTCGCGGCTCAAGTCGTACGATCCGGGATGGAAAAACTGCGCAAAAGAAGAAAAGTGTCCCAAAATTGAAGAAAACGTTCCATTTTGGGATCCGAAAACATGCGCAGCAAGGCATACTTGCTGCTCCCGTCATAGAGCTCTCGGAGAGCTTTCCAACGGTATGCTGTGCGTCACGTAACTCCGTACGGATCAAAAGTTATGGGCACCAGAGTGACGGATAACTGGTCACACGCCCCACGCCCTCGGTTTGCGGGCCCAACCTCTACGTGAAGTAAAGTTTTCTTGCCCATGGTGGCATGAGATTCGGTAATAGAAATGTGATGGATTAGGATGTCATCCTTTTCGCGGATCACGATGTACGATCCAGGATGGAAAAACAGTGCAAAAGAAGAAATGTATAACGAAACTGATGTAAACGTTTGATTTTGGGCTCCAAAAATAGGTGCAGCCGTATAGGCTTGCTGCCTCGTCGTAGAGCTCTCAGAGAGCTTTCCAACGGTATGCTGTGCGCCGCGTAACTCCTTACGGATCAAAAGTTATGGGCACCGGAGCGACGGATACCTGGTCACACGTCCCACACCCTCGGTTTGCGGGCCCAGCCTCTATGTGAAGTGAAATTGTCTAGCCTATGGTGGCATGGGATTCAGTAATCGAAATGTGATAGATTAGGTTGTCGTCCTTTTCGCGGCTCACGACGTACGATCCGGGACGAAAAAATAGCGCAAAAGAAGAAAAGTGTCTCGAAACTAATCAGATCATTTGATTATGGGCTCCGAAAATAGGTGCAATAGAGCAGTCTTGCTGCCCTCGTCGTAGAGCTCTTAGAGAGCTTTCCAACGGTATGTTGTGCGTCGCGTAACTCCTTACGGATCAAAAGTTATGGGCACCAGAGCGACGGATACCTGGTCACACGCCTCACGCCCTCGATTTACGGGCCCAGCCTCTACGTGAAGTGAAGTTGTCTTGCCCATAGTGGCGTGGGATTCGGTAATAGAAATGTGATAGATAAGGTTGTCGTCCATTTCGTGGCTCATAACCTACGATCCAAGACAGAAAAATAATGCAAAAGAAGAAAAGTGTCCCAAAACTGATGAAAATGTTAGATTTTGGGCTCCGAAAACATGCGCAGCCGAGTAGGCTTGTTACCCCCATCGTAGAGCTCTCGGAGGGCTTTCCAACGATATGCTGTGTGCCGCGTAACTCCTTACAGATCAAAAGTTATGGGCACCGAAGCGACGGATACCTGGTCACACGCCCCACGCCCTTGGTTTTGTGGGCCCAACCTCTACATGAAGTGATGTTGTCTTGCCCAAGGTGCCGTACGATTCGGTAATAAAAATGTGATGGATTAGGTTGTCGTCGTTTTCGCGGCTCACGACGTACGATCTTGGATGGAAAAACAGCGCAAAAGAATAAAAATGTCCCGAAACTGCTGAAAATGTTCGATTTTGGGCACTGAAAATAGGCGCAGCAAAGCAAAGTTGCTGCCCCCATCGTAGAGCTCTCGGAGAGCTTTCCAACGGTATGTTGTGCGTCGTGTAACTCCTTACGGATCAAAAGTTATAGGCAATGGAGCGACGGATACCTGGTCACACGCCACACGCCCTCGGTTTGCGGGCCCAGCCTCTACGTGAAGTGAAATTATCTTGCCCATAGAAGCGTGGGATTCGGTAATAGAAATGTGATGGATTAGGATGTCTTCCTTTACATGGCTTACGACGTACGATCTGGGATTGAAAAACAGCGCAAAAGAAGAAAAGTGTCTCGAAACTGATGAAAACGTTCGATTTCTCTAAAAATAGGCTTAGCATAGCACGCTTGCTGCCCCCGTCATAGAGCTCACGGAGAGCTTTTCAAAGGTATGCTGTGCGCCGCGTAACTCCTTACGGATCAAAAGTTATGGGCACCGGAGCGACGGATACCTGGCCACACGTCCCATGCCCTCGGTTTGCGGGCCCAGCCTCTACGTGAAGTAGAGTTGTCTTGCCCATGGTAGAGTGGGATTCGGTAATAGAAATGTTATGGATTAGGTTGTCGTCCTTTTCGCGGCTGACGATGTACGATCCAGGACAGAAAAATTGCGCAAAAGAAGTAAAGTATCCCGAAACTGATGAAAACGTTCGATTTTGGGCTCCGAAAATAGGCACAACTAAGCAGGCTAGTTGCCTCGTCGTGGAGCTCTTGGAGAGCTTTCCGACGGTATGATGTGTGCCGTGTAACTCCTTACGGATCAAAACTTATGGGCACTTGTGCGATGGATACTCGGTCACACGCCCCACGCCCTCGGTTTGCGGGCTCAGCCTCTACGTGAAGTGAAGTTGTCTTGCCTATGGTGGCGTGAGATTCGGTAATAGAAATGTGATGGATTAGGATGTCGTCCTTTTCGCGGCTCAAGACGTACGATCAGGGACGGAAAAACTGCGCAAAAGAAGAAAAGTGTCCTGAAACTGATGAAAACATTCGATTTTGGGCTCCGAAAACATGCGCAGCATTACAGGCTTGCTACCTCCGTCATAAAGCTCTCGGAGAGCTTTCCAACGGTATGCTATACGTCGCGGAACTCCTTACGAATCAAAAGTTATGAGCACCGGAGCGACGGATACCTTGTCACACGCCCCATGCCCTTGGTTTGCGGGCCCAGCCTCTACGTGAAGTGAAGTTGTCTTGCCCATGGTGGCGTGGGATTCGGTAATAGAAATGTGATGGATTAGGCTGTCGTCCTTTTCGCGGCTCACGACGTACGATCCAGTGAGGAAAAACAGAGCAAAAGAAGAAAAGTGTAACGAAACTGATGTAAACGTTCGATTTTGGGCTCCGAAAACCGACTTTGCAAAGCAAGCTTGCTGCCCCTGTCGTAGAGCTCTCGGAGAGTTTTCCAACGGTATACTGTGCGGCGCGTAACTCCTTACAGATCAAAAGTCAACGGTACCGGAGCAAAGGATACCTGGTCACACGCCCCACGCCCTCGGTTTGTGGGCCCAGCCTCAACGTGAAGTGAAGTTGTCATGCCCAAGGTGTCGTGGGATTCGGTAATATAAATGCGATGGATTAGGTTGTCGTCGTTTTGGCGGCTCACAACGTACGATACGGGACGGAAAAACAGCGTAAAAGTAGAAAAGTGTCCCAAAACTATTGAAAACGTTCGATTTTGGGCTCCGAAAACAGTCGCAACAAAGCAGACTTGTTGCCCCCGTCGTAGAGCTGTCAGAGAGCTTTCCAACGGTATGCTGTGTGCCGCGTAACTCCTTACGGATAAAAATTTATGGGCACCGGAGTGACGGATACCTGGTCACATGCCCCACGCCGCCAGTTTGCGGGCCCAGCCTCTACACGAAGTGAAGTTGTCTTGCCCAAGGTGCCATGGGATTCGGTAATAGAAATGTGATGGATTAAGTTGTCGTCGTTTTTGCGGCTCACGACGTACGATCCAAAAAAGAAAAACAGCGCAAAAGAATAAAAGTGTCTCAAAACTGATGAAAATATTCGATTTTGGGCTCCGAAAATAGGAGCAGCCAAGCAGGCTGGCTGCCCCCGTCGTAGAGCTGTCGGAGAGCTTTCCAAAGGTATGCTGTGTGCCGTGTAACTCCTTGCGGATCAAAAGTTATGGACACCGGAGAGTCGGATACCTGGTAACACGCCCCAAGCCTAAGGTTTGTGGCCCAACCTCTACGTGAATTGAAGTTGTCTTGCCTATGGTGGCGTGGGATTCGGTAATAGAAATGTGATGAATTAGGTTGTCGTCCTTTTCGCGGCTCACGACGTACGATCCAAGACAGAAAAACAATACAAAAGAAGAAAAGTGTCCAGAAACTGATGAAAATGTTCGATTTTGGTCTCCAAAAATAGGCGCAGCTGAGCAGGCTTGCTTCTTCTGTCGTAGAGCTCTCAGAGAGCTTTCCAACGATATGCTGCGCGCTGCGTAACTCCTTACGGATCAAAAGTTAAGGGCACTGAAGCGACGGATACCTTGTCACACGCCCCACGCCTTCGGTTTGCGGGCCCAGCCTCTACATGAAGTGAAGTTGTCTTGACCAAGGTGCTGTGGGATTTGGTAATAGAAATGTGATGGATTAGGTTGTCATCGTTTTCGCATCTCACGACGTACGATCCAGGACAGAAAAACAGTGCAAAAGAATAAAAGTGTCCCGAAACTGAAGAAAACGTTCAATTTTGGGCACCGAAAATAGGCTGCCCTCGTCGTAGAGCTCTCGGAGAGCTTTCCAACGAAATGTTGTGCGCCTCGTAACTCCTTACGGATCAAAAGTTATGGGCACCGGAGCAACGGATACTTGGTCACACGCCCCACGCCCTCAGTTTGCGGGCCCAGCCTCTACGTGAAGTGAAGTTGTTTTGCCTATGGTGGCGTTGGATTCGGTAATAGAAATGTGATGGATTAGGATGTCGACCATTTCGCGGCTCAAGACGTACGATCCAGGACGGAAAAACTTTGCAAAAGAAGAAAAGTATCCCGAAACTGATGAAAACGTTCAATTTTGAGCTCCGAAAACATGCGCAGCAAAGCAAACTTGCAGTCCCCGTCATAGAGCTCTCGGAGAGCTTTCCAACGGTATGTTGTGCGCCGCGTAACTCCTTATGGATCAAAAGTTATGGGCACCGGAGCGATAGATACCTGGTCATACACCCCACGCCCTCGGTTTGCGGGCCCAACTTCTACGTGAAGTGAAGTTGTCTTGCCCATGGTGGCGTGGGATTCGGTAATAGAAATGTGATGGATTAGGATGTCGTCCTTTTCGCGGCCCACGATGTATGATCCAAGACAGGAAAAATAGAGCAAAAGAAGAAAAGTGTAACGAAACTGATGTAAACGTTCGATTTTGGGCTCCGAAAATCGACTTTGCCAAGCAGGCTTGCTGCCCCCGTCATAGAGCTCTCGGAGAGTTTTCCAATGGTATGTTGTTCGCCACGTAACTCCTTACGAATCAAAAGTTATGGGCACCGAAGCGATGGATACCTGGTCACACGCCCCACGCCCTCGGTTTGTGGGCTTAGCCTCTACGTGAAGTGAAGTTTTCATGCCCAAGGTGCCGTGGGATTCGGTAATGTGATGGATTAGGTTGTCGTTGTTTTGGCGGCTCACGACATACGATCCGGGATGAAAAAACAGCACAAAAGAAGAAAAGTGTCCTGAAACTAATGAAAACGTTCGATTTTGGGCTCCGAAAATAGGCACAGCAAAGCAGACTTGTTGCCCCCATCGTAGAGCTATCGGAGAGCTTTCCAACGGTATGTTGTGTGCCGCGTAACTCCTTACGGATCAAAAGTTATGGGCACCGGAGCGACGGATACCTGGTCACACACCCCACACCCTCGGTTTGTGAGCCCAGCCTCTACGTGAAGTGAAATTGTCTTGCCCGTGGTAGCCTTTGATTCGGTAATAGAAATGTGATAGATTAGGTTGTCGTCCTTTTTGCGGCTCACGACGTACGATCCGGGAAGGAAAAACTGTGAAAAAGAAGAAAAGTGTCCCGAAACTGATGAAAATGTTTGATTTTGGGCTCCGAAAACATGCTCAGCTTAGCATGCTTGCTGCCCCCATCATAGAGCTCTCGGAGAGCTTTACAACGGTATGTTGTGCGCCGCGTAACTCCTTACCAATCAAAAGTTATAGGCACCGAATCGACGGATACCTTGTCACACGCCCCACGCCCTTGGTTTACGGGCCAGCCTCTGCGTGAAGTGATGTTGTCTTGCCCATGGTGGCGTGGGATTCGATAATAGAAATGTGATGGATTAGGATGTCGTCCTTTTCGCGGCTCACGGCGTACCATCCATGACAGAAAAACAGCGCAAAAGAAAAAAGTGTAATGAAACTGATGTAAATGTTCGATTTTGGGCTCCGAAAATTGACTTTACAAAGCAGGCTTGCTGCCCCCGTCGTAGAGCTCGCGGAGAGTTTTCCAACGGTATGTTGTGCGCCACGTAATTCCTTACGGATCAAAAGTTATGGGCACCGGAGCGATGGATACCTGGTCACACGCACCACGCCCTCGGTTTGTGGGCCTAGCCTCTACGTGAAGTGAAGTTGTCATGCCCAAGGTGCTGTGGGATTCGGTAATAGAAATGTGATGGATTAGATTGTCGTCGTTTTCGCGGCTCACGACGTACGATCCGGGACGGAAAAACAGCGCAAAAGAAGAAAAGTGTCCCGAAACTATTGAAAACGTTCGATTTTAGGCTCTGAAAATAGGGGCAAGAAAGCAGACTTGTTGCCCACGTAGTACAGCTGTCGGCGAGCTTTCCAACGGTATGTTGTGTGCCGCGTAACTCCTTACGGATCAAAAGTTATGGGCACCGGAGCGACGGATACCTGGTCATACGCCCCACGCCTTCGGTTTGTAGGCCCAGCCTCTACGTGAAGTGAAGTTGTCATGCCCAAGGTGCCATGGGATTCGTTAATAGAAATGTGATGGATTAGGTTGTTATCGTTTTCGCGGCTCACGGCGTGCGATCCAGGACAGAAAAACAGCGCAAAAGAAGAAAAGTGTCCTGAAACTGATGAAAACGATTGATTTTGGGCTTCAAAAATAGGCGTAGCCGTGCAGGCTTGCTGTCCCATCGTAGAGCTCTCGGAGAGCTTTCCAATGGTATGCTGTGCGCCACGAACTCCTTAGGGATCAAAAGTTATGGGCAACGGAGCGACTGATATCTGGTCACACGCCCCACGCCCTTGGTTTGCGGGCCCAGCCTCTACGTGAAGTGAAGTTGTCTTGCCCATGGTGGCGTGGGATTCGGTAATAGAAATGTGATGGATTAGGATGTCGTCCTTTTCGCGGCTCAAGACATACGATCCAGGACGGAAAAACTGCGCAAAAGAAGAAAAGTGTCCTGAAACTGATGAAAATGTTCAATTTTGGACTCGAATAACCGGCATAGCAAAGCAGGCTTGCTGCCCCCGTCGTAGAGCTCTTGGAAAGCCTTCCAACAGTATGCTATGCGTCGCCTAACTTCTTACGGATCAAAAGTTATGGGCACCAGAGTGAAGGATGCCTGGTCAGACGCCCCACGCCCTCGGTTTGCGGGCCCAGCCTCTACGTGAAGTAAAGTTGTCTTGCCCAAGGTGCCATGGGATTCGGTAATAGAAATGTAGTGGATTAGGATGTCCACTTTTTCGCGGCTCACGACGTACGATCCAGGACAGAAAAACAGCGCAAAAGAAGAAAAGTGTTACGAAACTGATGAAAACGTTCAAATTTGGGCTCCAAAAATTGGCTTAGCAAAGCAGGCTCGTTGCCTCCGTCGTAGAGCTTTCGGAGAGCTTTCCAGCGGTATGCTGTGCGCCGCGTAACTCCTTACGGATCAAAACTTATGGGCATCGGAGCGACGGATACCTGGTCATACGTCCCACGCCCTCAGTTTTCCGGCCCAGCCTCTACATTAAGTGAAGTTGTCTTGACCAAGGTGTCGTGGGCTTCAGTAATAGAAATGTGATGGATTAGGTTGTCGTCGTTTTCGCGGCTCATGACGTACGATCCGTGACGGAAAAACAGCGCAAAAGAACAAAAGTGTCCTTAGACTAATCAAAACGTTCAATTTTGGGCTCCGAAAATAGGCGCATCATAGCAGGCTTGTTGACCCCGTCGTAGAGCTGTCGGAGAGCTTTCCAATGGTATGTTGTGCGCCGCGTAACTCCTTACGGATCAAAAGTTATGGGCACCAGAGCGACAGATAGCTGGTCACACTCCCCACGCCCTCGGTTTGCGGGCCCAGCCTCTACGTGAAGTGAAGTTGTCTTGCCAATGGTGGCATGGGATTCGGTAACAGAAAAGTGATGGATTAGGTTGTCGTCCTTTTCGCGGCTCACAACGTACGATCCGGGACAGAAAAACAGCGCACAAGAAGAAAAGTGTCCCAAAATTGATGAAAACATTTAATTTTGGGTTCCGAAAATATGCGCAACATATTAGGCTTGCTACCCCCGTCGTAGAGCTCTCGGAGAGCTTTCCAATAGTATGTTGTGTGCCGCGTAACTCCTTACGGATCAAAAGTTATGGCCACCGGAGCGACGGATACCCGATCACACACCCCACGCCCTCGGTTTGCAGGCCCAGCCTCTACGTGAAGTGAAGTTGTCTTGCCCATGGTGGCGTGGAATTCGGTAAGAGAAATGTGGTGGATTAAATTGTCGTCCTTTTCACGGCTCACAATGTACGATCAAAAGTTATTGAAAATAGGCGCAGCAGAGAAAGCTTGCTGCCCCCGTCGAAGAGCTCTTGGAGAGCTTTCCAACGGTATGTTGTGCGCCGTGTAGCTCCTTACGGATCAAAAGTTATGGGCATCGGAGCGATAGATATCTGGTCACACGCCCCACGCCATCAGTTTGCGGGCCCAACCTCTATGTCAATTGAAGTTGTCTTGCCCATGGTGGCGTGGGATTCGGTAATAGAAATGTGATTGATTAGGATGTCATCCTTTTCGCGGTTCACGATGTACTATCCGGGAAGGAAAAATAGCACAAAAGAAGAAAATTGTCCCGAAACTGATAAAAACGTTCGATTTTGGGTTCCAAAAATAGGCGTAGCCGAGCAGGCTTGCTGCACCCGTCGTAGAGCTCTCGGAGAGCTTTTCAACGGTATGCTGTGCACCGCGTAACTCCTTACGGATCGAAAGTTATGGGCACCGGAGCGACGGATACCTGGTCACACGCCCACACCCTCGGTTTGCGCACCCAGCCTCTACGTGAAGTGAAGTTGTCTAGCCCATGCTGGCATGGGATTCGGTAACAGAAATGTGATGGATTAGGTTGTCGTCCTTTTTGCGGCTCACGACGTACTATCCGGGATAGAAAAATAGCGCAAAAGAATAAAAGTGTCCCGAAACTAATCAAAACATTCCATTATGGGTTCCGAAAATAGGTGCAACAGAGCAGGCTTGCTGCCCCCGTCGTAGAGCTCTCGGAGAGCTTTCCAACGGTATGCTGTGCGTCGCGTAACTCCTTACGGATCAAAAATTATGGGCACCAGAGCAACGAATACTTGGTCACACGCCGTACGCCCTCGGTTTGCTGGCCCAGCCTCTATGTGAAGTGAAGTTGTCTTGCCCATGGTGGCATGGGATTCGGTAATAGAAATGTGATGGATTAGGTTGTCGTCCTTTTCGCGTCTCACGACGTACGATCCAAGACAGAAAAACAGCTCAAAAGAAGAAAAGTGTCCCGAAACTAATGAAAATGTTCAATTTTGGGCTCCGAAAATAGGAGCAGCAAAGCAGGCTTGCTGCCCCAGTCGTAGAGCTCTCGAAGAGCTTTCCAACGATATGCTGTGCGCCGCGTAACTCCTTATGGATCAAAAGTTATGGGCACCGAAGCGATGGATACCTGGTCACACGCCCCACGCCCTCGGTTTGCAGGCCCAGTCTCTACATGAAGTGAAGTTGTCTTGCGCATGGTGGCATAGGATTCGGTAATAGAAATGTGATGGATTGCGTTGTCGTCCTTTTCGTGGCTCACGACGTACAATCCGGGACGGAAAAACAGCGCAAAAGAAGAAAAGTTTCCCGAAACAGATGAAAACGTTCGATTTTGGGCTGCAAAAACATGCGCAGCCAAGTAGGCTTGCTGCCCCTGTCATAGAGCTCTCGGAGAGCTTTCTAAAGGTATGCTGTGCGCCGCGTAACTCCTTACGGATCAAAAGTTATGGGCACTAGAACGACGGATACCTGGTCACGCGCCCCACGCCCTCGGTTTGCGGGCCCAGCCTCTACGTGATGTGAAGTTGCCTTGCCCATGGTGGCGTGGGATTCGGTAATAGAAATGTGATGGATCAGGATGTCGTCCTTTTCGCGGCTCACGATGTACGATCCAGGACGAAAAGACAGCGCAAAAAAAAAAAAAGTGTAACGAAACTGATGTAAACGTTCGATTTTGGGCTCCGAAAACTGACATTGCAAAGCAGGCTTGCAGCCTTTGTCATAGAGCTCTCAGAGAGCTTTCCAACGGTATGCTGTGCACCGTGTAACTCCTTACGGATCAAAAGTTAAGGGCACTGGAGCGACGGGTACCTGGTCACACGCCCCACGCCCTCGGTTTGTGGGCCCAGCCTCTACATGAAGTGAAGTTTTCATGCCCAAGGTGCCATGGGATTCATTAATAGAAATGTGATGGATTAGGTTGTCGTCGTTTTCGCGGCTCACGACGTACGATCCGGGACGGAAAAACAGCCCAAAAGAAGAAAAGTGTCCCGAAACTAATGAAAACGTTTGATTTTGGGCTCGAAAAATAGGCGCAGCATAGCAGGCTTGTTGCCCACATCGTAGAGCTGTCGAAGAGCTTTCCAACGGTATGCTGTGCGCCGCGTAACTCCTTACGGATCAAAAGTTATGGGCACCGGAGCGACGGATACCTAGTCACACGCCCCACGCCCTCGGTTTACGGGCCCAACCTCTACGTGAAGTGAAGTTGTCTTGCCCAAGGTGCCGTGGGATTCGGTAATAAAAATGTGATGGATTAGGTTGTCATCGTTTCCGCGGCTCACGACGTACGATCCAGGACAGAAAAACAACGCAAAAGAAGAAAAGTGTCCCGAAACTGATGAAAAATTTTGATTTTGGGCTCCGAAAATAGGCGCAGCCGAGCAGGCTTACTGCCCCGTCGTAGAGCTCTCGGAGAGCTTTCCAACGGTATGCTGTGCGCCACGTAACTCCTTACGGATCAAAAGTTATGGGCACCGGAGCGACGGATACATGGTCACACGCCCCAAGCCCTCGGTTTGCTGGCCCAGCCTCTACGTGAAGTGAAGTTGTCTTGCCCATGGTTGCGTGGGATTCGGTAATAGAAATTTGATGGATTATGATGTCCTCCTTTTCGCGGCTCAAAACGTACGATCTGGGACGGAAAAACAGCGCAAAAGAAGAAAAGTTTCCCGAAACTGATGAAAATGTTCGATTTTGGACTCAAAAAACCAGCTTAGCAAAGCAGGCATGTTGCCCCCGTCGTAGTGATCTCGAAGAGCTTTCCAACGGTATGCTGTGCATCGCGTAATTCCTTAAGGATCAAAAGTTATGGGGACCGGAGTGACGGATACCTGGTCACACGCCCCACGCCCTCGATTTGCCGGCCCAGCCTCTTCGTGAAATGAAGTTGCCTTACCCATGGTGGCGTGGGATTCGGTAATAGAAATGTGATGGATTAAGATGTCGTCCTTTTCTCGGCTCAAAACGTACGATCCGGGATGAAAAAACAGTGCAAAAGAAGAAAAGTGTCCCGACACTGATGAAAATATTTGTAAAGCTCTCGGAGAGCTTTCCAACGGTATGTTGTGCGCAGCGTAACTCCTTACGGATCAAAAGTTATGGGCACCGGAGTGACGGATACCTGGTCACACGCCCCACGCCCTCTATTTGTGGGCCCAGCCTCTACGTGAAGTGAAGTTGTCTAACCCATGGTGGCATAGGATTCGGTAATAGAAATGTGATGGATTAGGTTGTCGTCCTTTTCGCGGCTCACGACGTAGGATCCGGGATAGAAAAACAGAGCAAAAGTATAAAAGTGTCACGAAATTGATGAAAACATTCGATTTTGGGCTCCGAAAACCTGCTTAGCAAAGCAGGCTTGATGCCCCCGTCGTAGAGCTCTCGGAGAGCTTTCCAACGGTATGCTGTGCGCCACGTAACTCCTTACGGATCAAAAATTATGGGAACTGGAGCGACGGATAGCTGGTCACACGCTCCACGTCCTCGGTTTGTGGGCCCAGCCTCTACGTGAAATGAAGTTGTCTTGACAAAGGTGTCGTGGGATTCGTTAATAGAAATGTGATGGATTAGGTTGTCATCATTTTCGCGGCTCACGACGTGAGATCCGTGACGGAAAAACAGCGCAAAAGACGAAAAGTGTCCTGAAACTAATGAAAACGTTCAATTTTGGTCTCCGAAAATAGGCGCAGCATGGAAGACTTGTTGCCCTCGTCGTAGAGCTGTCAGAGAGCTTTCCAACGGTATGCTGTGAGCCGTGTAACTCCTTACGGATCATAAGTTATGGGCACCGGAGCGATGGATACCTGGTCACACGCCCTACGCCCTCGGTTTGCCAGCCCAGCCTCTATTTGAAGTGAAGTTGTCTTGCCCAAGGTGCCATGGGATTTGGTAATAGAAATGTGATGGATTAGGTTGTCGTCATTTTCGCGGCTCACGACGTACGATCCGGGACCGAAAAATAGCGCAAAAGAAAAAAATTATCCCGAAAAGGATGAAAACATTCAATTTTGGGCTCCGAAAATAGGTATAGCCTAGCAGGCTTGTTGCCCCCGTCGTAGAGCTCTCGGAGATCTTTCCAACGGTATGCTGTGCGCCGCGTTACTCCTTACGGATCAAAAGTTATGGGCACCGAAGCGACGAATACCTGGTCACACGTCCCACGCCCTCGGTTTGCGGGCCGAGCCTCTACGTGAAGTGAAGTTGTCTTGCCCAATGTACCGTGGGATTCGGTAATAGAAATGTGATGGAATAGGTTGTCTTCGTTTTTGCAGCTCACGATGTACGATCCGGGACGAAAAAATAGCGCAAAAGAAGAAAATCATCCCGAAATGGATGAAAACGTTCAATTTTGGGCTCCGAAAATAGGCGCAGCCGAGCAGGCTTGTTGCCCCCATCGTAGAGCTCTCGGAGATCTTTCCAATGGTATGTTGTGCGCCGCGTTACTCCTTACGGATCAAAAGTTATTGGCACCGAAGCAATGGATACCTGGTCACATGTCCAACGCCCTCGATTTGCGGGCCCAGCCTCTACGTGAAGTGAAGTTGTCATGCCCAAGGTGCCGTGGGATTCGGTAATAGAAATGTGATGGATTAGGTTGTCGTCATTTTCGCGGCTCTCGACGTACGATCCGGGATGGAAAAACTGCGCAAAAGAAGAAAAGTGTCCTGAAACTAATGAAAGCGTTCAATTTTCAGCTACAAAAACTGGCGCAATAGAGCAAGCATTTTGCTCCCGTCGTCGAGCTGTCGGAGAGTTTTCCAACGGTATGCTGTGCGCCGCGTAACTCATTACGGATCAAAAGTTATGGGAGCCGGAGCGACGGATACCTGGTCACACGCCCCATGCCCTCGGTTTGTGGGCCCAGCCTCTGCGTGAGGTAAAGTTGTCTTGCCCAAGGTGTCTCGAGATTCGGTAATAGAAATGTGACGGATTAGGTTGTTGTCGTTTTCGCTACTCACGACGTACGATCCGGGACAGAAAAATAGCGCAAAAGAAGAAAAGTGTCCCGAAACTTATGAAAATGTTCAATTTTGGGTTCCAAAAATAGGTGCAGTAGAGCAGGCTTGCTACCCCCATTGTAGAGCTCTCGGAGAGCTTTCCAACGGTATGCTGTTCGCCGCGTAACTCCTTACGGATCAAAATTTATGGGCACCGGAGCGACGGATACCTAGTCACACGCCCCATGCCCTCGGTTTGTGGGCCCAGCCTCTACATGAAATGAAGTTGTCATGCCCAAGGTGCCGTGGGATTCGGTAATAGAAATGTGATGGATTAGGTTGTCGTCCTTTTCACGGCTCACGACGTACGATCCGGGACGAAAAAACAGTGCAAAAGAAGAAAAGTATCCCGAAACTAATCAAAACGTTCGATTATGGGCTCCGAAAATAGGTGCAGCAAAGCAGGCTTGCTGCCCCCGTCGTAGAGCTCTCGGAGAGCTTTCCAACGGTATGCTGTGCACCGCGTAACTCCTTACGGATCAAAAGTTATGGACACCGGAGCGACGGATACCTGGTCACACGCCCCACGCCCTCGATTTGCGGGCCCAGCCTCTACGTGAAGTGAAGTTGTCTTGCCCATGGTGGAGTGGGATTCGGTAATAGAAATGTGATGGATTAGGATGTCGTCCTTTTCGCTACTCACGACGTATGATCCCGGACGGAAAAACAGCGCAAAAGAAGAAAAGTGTCACGAAACTGGTGTAAACGTTCGATTTTGGGCTTCGAAAACTGGCTTAGCAAAGCAGGATTGCTGCCCCCGTCGTAGAGCTCTCGTAGAGCTTTCCAACGGTATGCTGTGCACCGCGTAACTTGTCACGCCCCAACCCGACCTATAAAGGTTAGACTAGGGTGTGATCTAAACATTCAAGTCATATCACGTACTTAATCGTTAATGAAAGTTTAACACTTAACGTTTTAGCCTAAACTCCACAAATTCTCCGGAAAACCGGCAGCATAACGGCTGTAATTGGGCTTCTTAGTTTGACCTAATTTTCTAAAGACCTCAAAACTTTCAACCTCAATTTCATTTCCAACTAAGATTAATATTTATAACCAATCGAAACGCCTACTAGTTATCTTGAAGTCTCGTTTGATTAATAACCTAGCATGATACTATGTCTCGTTTGTTTGTTAATCCTTGTTACAAAAGTACCTGTCGATCTTAGCTTAACAATGAGTACCTGCTTAAGATTGGATAGATTCATTTTACTTAATCTTTACCTGATACTTCATAATCCTATAATAGGTACTAGTCAATAGCGATAGCAAAAACAACCATAGTAGTGTCTATCTAGTTATGATCCGTACAAGCCAAAATTAGACTCCAAATTACAACGGGGGTCGTTTACAATACAACAATAAGCAAAATAAGAAATAGTTTTCAAGCAACATATCGTTCACAAAATGGCCATAGTCAAGTAAGGCACGTAAGGCAAGCAATCATTCCAAGGAATCATCATTAGGCACGTTATCCTCGGGTACCTGTTCCTGGTTTTCTTCACCTGAGATGATAAAAGAGGGTGAGTCCTTATGAACTCAGCGAGGGGGAACGATAAATAAGTTTTGAAACTCATTTTCTGGTTCAACTTATGAAAACCCTTTTTGCAAACATGACATATATCGCAAGTAAGTACATAATGTAATGTAAAAGTAAAAGAACACAATTACCCGTGTTTCCTCCCCGAGGTCCTCTAGGAACCAAGCAAAAGTACTTATACACATAGTGAAAAGGATACGGTGAGCTTTTGCTCTCAGTTCATTTATAGTATCAGTTGTTGCGGCCGACTTCAAAATCATCCCCTTATCACGCCAAATGGGTGTACTCCGGATGTACCCCGAAATCCTACGACCCAACTCTTTGAGGAAGTCTAGCCCCCAAGCGAGAGAGGGAATTGGACAATGGTAGTCACGGTTGCACCGGCAAGCCCGATGCTGCCCGGTGTGCGTGAACGCTACCACGCCAGAATGAAAGGTTGCAACCTTGTATGCAATGCACATTTATGACATTTAATATATCACATTTGGAGGACAACAAAGTAGGTTGCCTCCAAGCAGTCATAAGATTGCACATTGACAAGCAAACACGCGAGGCGCGATATGACAAGTAATTTCACTTGAAAGGCACATGGAGTTATATGAATATTAAACGGGCAGCCATGTAACGCATGTAAATCAAGTTATATAACTCATTTCGAAGTTCACGTAATCAAATAATAAGATTCTACAACATGCAACGACGTTTACGTGGGACCGGGTGCAAGAAAGGCCTACTTGTCAACATTTAATTATCGAAATCATGTTTAGGGCTATAAGGGCAACTACGGGCAGCCTACTAATTACATAATTAAACACGATATTCATAGGATCCACACTTAGCGAGTTTTCCTAGTCATTGGGGTTCCAATTCATGCTTACCCGTGCGATTAAGCCCTAAATTGTCACGTAATTAAACTCAAGCCATGCATTGATTAATTCAAACACCCTCAAGCATTCAAAACAGTCTCCATAACATCCCAATGCCACAATCCCAAGCATTTAATACAACAAGAGAAGCTACAATAATTTTTCTATGCATATCACTAGATGAAAACCTCACTGCAATGGTGTGTTTTCTCACAATCATTGAGACAAGCAAACAAACTCCAATTCCAGTGAACAAAATTTCAAATTAAAGCTTAAGGAGTGAACTAAATTCAGTAACAAACCTCGCATCATTTGGAGTTAGGGTTCAAGAGTTATAGCCAAAACCGTGAGACTATGCAAAACTGTCCAAATTTGCACACATTTCAACACTTGTCGTTTTTGAGGGCCTTAGGGTCCGATTTAGCCTTAGTCCATTTCTGACACAAATGTCTAGAACTGAAAAATATAGCAGCACACCAAATTTCATGCATTTTGGATATTATTTACTAAGTCAAAAATGGTTCGTTCTACAAGAACAGTGAATCTGCCAAAACCTGCTTCATTTTCCCAGATTTTCCAGATTTCGATACATTTTGATATTTTTCCATTTTGAGGACCTTAGATTCGAAATTAGCTTTGGACTATTTCTATGAAAAATTCTCAGAACTGGAAAACCTAGTTACCTATCAATTTTCACTCTTTTTCAACATCATTTACCTAGTCAAAATCACCTCGCACCAACAAGACAGAAGACTGTCCCATACGCGATTTCATCTATCATCACATTCTAGCCAAATATCTTGCCATGCATGCTTACAAAAGCTCATGTACACACATATATCACAAGTACAGAGGTAAAAATAGACATTCAAAGGCATGCATGTGGTTTTTAAAGGCTTTACAAAGAAGTTTTAGCCCTCACCTTAGCAAGACAACAAGGAAAATGCACAAACTCTTGATGAAGCATAATGTCGACTCTTCTCCTTGCTTAGCCGAGAGATAACTTGAGATTTCTCTAATTTCCTAGCTAAGTTACCATGTTCTTAGTAGGTGCATGTGGTTAGAACAAGAAGAAAATGAAATGGAAGCTAACAAACTCACCTAAGCCGAAATGAAGGTTCAATGAGCTTGCATGTGTGTCTTTTGCATTCTATCTTTGCTTGGTCGATTTCCTAGTACCTTGCATGACTTGATAACCCTTAGGATGATGAACTCAAGCTATGGAGAGTAGAACTTCATCCAAGGCCGAGAGAGAGAGAGAAGAATGAGAGAAAGAGCGAAAATGAAAGAAAAATGAAAAGCTTTGAAATGTTTGATGCTTGTGTCGGCCTAGGGCCTTGTAAAATCTGATTTTGTGTCTTCAAGGAGCATTTTTGAATTGTCTAGTATGTGCATGGAGTTTGTGTCGAGAATATGGAGCCTTGGGTAAAGTTTTGAGCCAATTTTTTTATGCTTGTGTCATAAAATTGTCATAGAATGTTTAGGAATAGAATTTGAAATTAAAATGCATGCACAAGGGCTCCTAGTGGTCGGCCAAGCTTGGGTTCAAACCTGAACTTTTTGTCTTGTTTGAGCATTATTTAATTGAGTGCTTGGAATATGCAAAAGGATAAAGAATAAAGAATAAGAATATCTAGCTTTTGGTGCAATTTCATCTTCTAGTGCATTGACTTAGCATTTTTATATTAGTTAGTGGAGTTTGTAGGATTAATTAATGATCTAGTGCTTCGTGTAAGATGCTTTCTTGATTAACATGAGGGCACGCTTTCTTAGGTTTAGGGCACGCACTATGAGGTAAGGTACGAACTACGAGACAAATGCACGTTTCCCAAGTAAATACACGCAACCCTAAATGTATGCACGTAATTCAATGCAAGGCACACAAAACGAAACACAATTCTTAAACCTAGGTCAAGGCACGCAAATCTAGGTTAGGGCACACGAAACGAGGTATCGCACGCAAATTGAGGTCAGGCCTCACATCCTTCCCTCCTAAAAGAATTTTGTCCCGAAATTCAATATTACCTTTGAAATAATGCTGGATACTGTTGCTCCATCTGGTCTCGCTTTTCCCACGTTGCTTCTTCAACTCCATGGTGATCCCACAACACTTTCACCATCGGTATAGATTTGTCGCGCAACTCCTGATCTTGCTGGTCTAGGATCCGAATGGGCTTCTCTTCATAAGACAAGCTCTCCCGAAGCTGCAATGGCTCTGGCTCCAAGACATGCGATGGATCAGGGTGATACTTCCGCAGCATTGAAACATGAAAGACGTCGTGAATATTGGAGAGGTTTTGGGGTAGTTCCAGGCGATACGCCAACTTGCCAACCTTCTCAATTATCTCAAATGGTCCTACAAACCTCGGGCTTAACTTTCCACCCTTGCCGTGTTTAATCAGTCCCCTCCGAGGTGATATCTTCAAGAACACCTTGTCGCCGACCTCAAACTCTAGACTCCGTCTCCGTCTGTCAGCATAACTTTTCTGCCTGCTTTGGGCGGTAAGCATCCGTTTCCGGATGAGGTGGATATTATCAACAGTCTTCATAAGTTCAGGTAGAAGGGTCGGGTCAAAAGTCTTCGTCTCACCTACTTCATCCCAGTAAATTGGGGATCGACACTTATGTCACGCCCCAACCCGGCCTATAAAGGTTAGACTAGGGTGTGATCTAAACATTCAAGTCCTTTCACATTCCTAATCATTCTAGGAGGTTTAGCACTTAATGTTTTATTCTAGACTCCAAAATTTTCCGAAAATCCGGCAGCATAACGGCTGTAATTGGGCTCTTTGTTTTGACCTAAATTTTCTAACAGCCTCAAAATTTACCATCTCAAATTCAATTCCAGCTAAGATTACTATTATTCTATCAATTGAATTGCCTATTGGTTAATTCGACGTCCCGTTTGATTTATAACCTAGCATGATACTATGTCTCGTTTGTCCATTTATCCTCGTTTCAAAATATACCTGTTGATCTTAGCTTATTAGCGAGTACCTATTGAGATTGGATAAGTTCATTTACCTATTCCTTAACTAAGCATCAGAACCTGTGATAGATACTAGCGGTAGTAAAAGCAAAACGATCATAGTAGTGTCATGTCTAGTATCAGTCTACTTAAAATAAGTACAAACCAAAATTAGACCCCAAATTACAACGGGGGTCTTTTACATTAGCGACAACAACAACATAAGATAAATAGTCTTCAAGCAGCACAATGTACACAAGTAGTCACGTTCAAGCAAAACAACAATAACAGGCAATCACTCCAGGGGTTCATCATTAGGTACATTATCCTCGGGTTCCTGTACCTGTTCTTCTTCACCTGAGATGATAAAAGAGGGTGAGTCCTTATGAACTCAGCGAGGGGGAACAAGAAATAAGTTTTGAAACTCATTTTCCGGTTAAACTTATGAAAATCCCTTTTTCAAACATGAATACAACAGAAGTACAAGTACAGAAACATGAATACCGGTCTTTCCTCCCCGAGGTTCTCTAGGATCCAAGCGGGAGTACTTATACACATAATAAAAAGGATACGGTGAGCTTTTGCTCTCAGATCAGATCCAGGATTAGTTGTTGCGGCCGACTTCAAATCATCCCACAAACACACCAGGTGGGTGTACTCCGGATGTACCCCAAAATCCTACGACCCAACTCTCCAAGGAAGTCTAGCCCCCAAGCGAGAGAGGGAATAGGACCATGGTGGTCACGGTAACACCGGCAAGCCCGATGCCGCCCGGCGTACGTGATCGCTACCATGCCGACAGGAAAGGTTGCAACCTTGAATGCAATGCACATTTATGACAGGTAATATATATCACAGAAGGAGGACAACAAAGTAGGTTGCCTCCGGACAGTCATAAGATTGCACATTGACAGATAAACAAGCAGGACACGATAAGACAGGAAATTTCACTTGAAAGGCATATAGAGTTATATGGAAATTAAATGGGCAGCCATGTAACACATGTAAAACAGGCCATATAACTCATTAAAAAGTCCACGCAATCAAGTGATAAGATTATTCAACATGCAATGATATCAACATGGGTTCGGATGCAAGAAAAGCTTATTTGTCAACATGCAATGGTCAAGATCACTTTTGAAGTTATAAAACATTTACGGGCAGCCCACGCAACGTACAGTTTCCTCACAATATCCAATGGTTAACACTTAGCAAGAATACTTAGTCATTAGGGTTTCCATTTCATGCATAATCGTGTGATCAAAACCCTAAGTCAACTTAACATCATTCCCAAGTCATGCATCATTCAATTCATACATCCTCAAGTGCTCAAAACAGTCCACATAATATTCCAACACCACAATTCCAAGCAATTAGTGCCACAAAAGAGGTTACAATAGTTTTCCAAGCACATAGCTAAGTGGAACCATAACTGCAATAGGCTGTTTTATCACGAGCAATAGAATAAGCAAACAATCTCCAAATTCAGTGATTAAGATGTCAAATTAAAGCTTAAGAAGTTAACTAAAATCAGAAAACAAGACTTGCATCAATTGGAGTTCCGAATCATTAGTTATAGCCGAAACAGTGAGGTAGCACAAAACTGTCCAGATTTGTACACTTTTCAGAAATCGACGTTTTTGAGGTCCTTAGAGTCAGTTTTAGCTTTGGTCCATTTCTGACAAAATTGTCCAGAACTGCAAAATCTAGCAGCACACCAAATTTCATGTGTTTTGAACAACATTTACTAACTCAAATATGGTTCGTTCCACAAGGTCAGTGCATCTGCCAGCACCTGATTCATTTTTCCAGATTTCCAGATTTGGTCACATTTTAATGATTTTCCATTTTGAGGACCTTAGAGTCAAAATTAGCTTCTACCTATTTCTGGGAAAAATGTTAAAAACTGTCCAAACTAGTCACCCACCAATTTTCAAGCTTTTTCAACATCATTTTCTTAGCTAAACGTACCTCGAACAGACTGGTCAGAGAGCTGTCATCCATTTCGACTTCACCTAGCATCATTTTCAAGCCAAGATCTTGCCATGCATGGTTGTTTAAGCTTATGAACGACCATATATCTCAAGTGCAGAAGAAAATACACACATTTATGAGCATGCATGTGAAATTTTGAAGAGTTTTCAAAAGGTTTTAACCCTCACCTTAGCAATCAACCACAAAATGCTCAAGACCCTTGTTGAAGCTCAAATCTTCTCCTTTCCTTTGCTTAGCCGAGAACCTCACTAGTTTTTCTCTATTTTTCCTAGCTTAATGATCAATCTCTTAGTGCATGCATGTAGTTAGAATTTGAAGAAAAGAAATGGATGCTTAATAACTCACCTAGGCCGAAAATGAAGCTTCAATGCACATGCATGAGTGATTTCGAACTCTAGCTTGCTCGGTTGTAGTTCTTTACTTGTAGCTTGCTATACTTAGCTATGGTGTGAAGAAGAGAAGTTGAGAAGATGGATAATTCAGCCAAGGACCGAAATGGAGAGAGGAAATGAGAGTGAGAGAGAAATGTGAGAGAAAGAAATGAAGAAAATGAAGATAAAACAAAAGCTTTGCAACTTGAGGAGCATGCTCGGCCTTGAGGCTTTCAATTTCAGCTTTTGTCTTCAAAATGGTTTAAATTTTGAATGCTAGCATGGGCATGCAAGGGCTGGTCGGATATGGTGAGGATTTGAAGGGATTTGAGCAATTTTTTAATGTCTTGTGCTAAGTGGTTGACTAAGCATGCTTATTTAATTGTGTTGTTCAAATTTTCTTGCTCAAAAACAAGGCATGGCCAGCTATTGCATGTGCCAATTCTGAATTTTTTGTCTTGTTGAGTGTTATTTTAATTGTATTTTGAAAGTGCAAAAGGAATAATGAATAAAGAATAAGGAATGTTTTGTTTTTGGTGCATTTTTGTCTTCTAGTGAATGGAATTTGGATTATTATATTGATAGTGGACTTTGTAGGATTGTTTAATAGTCTAGTGCTTCGTGGAAGATGCTCTCTTGATTAGCGTGAAGGCACGCTTTCCTAGGTCTTGAGCACGCACTACGAGGTAGGACACGAACTACGAGACGAACGCACATTTTTCAAGTAAATGCACGCAACCCTAAATGAATGCACGTAATTCAATGCATGGCACATAAAATGAACTCATTTCTTAAACCTAGGTCATGGCACACAAATCTAGGTCAGGACAAATGAAGCTAGGTTTCGCACGCAAATCGGGGTCGGGCCTCACATCCTCCTCTCCTTCAAAGAATTTCGTCCCGAAATTCAATATTACCTTGAAATAATGTTGGATACTGCTGCTCCATCTGGTCTCGCCTTTCCCACGTTGCTTCTTCGAGTCCATGATGATCCTACAACACTTTCACCATAGGTATAGTTCTGTTGCGCAACTCCCGATCCTGCTGGTCTAGGATTAGAATGGGCTTCTCCTCATAAGACAAGTTTTCCCGAAGCTGCAACGACTCTGGCTCCAAGATATGCGACGGGTCAGGATGGTACTTCCGCAGCATCGAAACATGAAAGACATCGTGAATATTGGAGAGGTTCTGGGGTAGTGCTAGGCGATACGCCAACTTGCCAACCTTCTCAGCTATCTCAAATGGTCCAACAAACCTCGGGCTCAGCTTTCCACCCTTGCCATGTTTAATCAGTCCCCTCCGGGGTGATATCTTCAAGAACACCTTGTCGCCAACCTCAAACTCGAGACTCCATCTTCGTCGGTCTGCATAACTCTTCTTCCTGCTCTGGGCGGTAAGCATCCGTTTCCGGATGAGGTGGATGTTGTTAACAGTTTTCATCAGTTCAGGTAAAAGGGTCGGGTCAAAAGTCTTCGCCTCACCTACTTCATCCTAGTAGATTGGGGATCAACGCTTACGTCCATACAGCGACTCAAATGGGGCCATCCCGATAGTGGCCTGATAACTATTGTTGTAGGCGAACTCCGCTAGAGATAGATATCTCTCCCAACCTTTCCCGAAGTCCAACACACATGCCCTCAACATATCCTCCAAAATCTGAATGCTTCTCTCCGATTGACCGTCCGTCTGAGGGTGATAAGCCGTGCTAAAACTCAATTTCGTCCCCAAAGCTTCCTGCAATCTCTTCCAAAATCGGGAAGTAAAACGAGGATCCCTATCCGACACAATACTCACAGGCATCCCGTGCAGTCTTACAATCTCCGCCACATACATATCTCCCAATTTCTCAGGACTATCCTCCTTGTTCATCGGTAAAAAGTGTGCCGACTTAGTCAATCTATCCACTATAACCCAAACGGCGTCACGACCCTTTCGTGATCTAGGCAGGTCTATAACAAAATCCATAGTTATATGTTCCCATTTCCATTGAGGAATCTCCAACGGCTGAAGTAAACCTGCGGGTTGTTGATGTTCTGCTTTGACTCTCTGGCAAGTTAAACACTGTGCCACAAACTCCGCAATTTCTCTTTTCATGTTATTCTACCAATAGTGTTGCTTCAAATCCCGATACATCTTTGTTCCACCGGGGTGAATAGTATATCTTGAATTATGCGCTTCCTCAAGAATCTTCTTTTTCAGCTCTGGCTCATTGGGAACACAAATCCGGTTCCTAAACCTCCAAACACCATCATCATGAAGCTTGAAATCTGCGTTACTTTCCTTAATCTTCTGAAATTGTTGGTCCTTTTGTTGAGCCTCTCGTAACTCAGGCAACAAAGTCGATTGAACTTGGGTAGTGGCAAAAAGTAACCCCTTCTGAGTCAATTATGGTTTCCATAGAAACGCTTCCTCCAACAACTCATGTACCTTGACTTCCAGTTTCGCCATGCTTGCTTTTCTGCTTAAGGCATCTGCGACTACGTTCGCCTTACCGGGCACATAATTAATTGAGTAGTTATAATCGTCCAAAAGCTCCATCCACCGCCTTTGCCTCATATTCAACTCCTTTTGTGAGAACAAGTATTTCAAGCTCTTATGATCAGTAAATACTTCAAACTTGTTACCCCACAGATAATGCCTCCATTTCTTGAGTGCAAACACAATAGCTGCTAACTCCAAATCATGTGTCGGGTAATTCATCTCATACAGCTTTGGTTTTCTAGAAGCATATGCAATAACTCTTCCATTTTGCATCAATACACATCCCAATCCTTCTTTCGAAGCATCGCTATAGATTACAAAACCTTGACTCCCTTCAGGCAATGGAAGAACTGGTGCGATAGCCAATCTTTTCTTCAATTCTTGGAAGCTGTTCTCACACTTATCATCCCACACGAACTTGGTTTGCTTTTGAGTGAGCTTTGTAAGCGGTCCTCCAATCTTAGAGAAATCCTTCACGAACCTCCGATAATAGCCGGCTAGACCAAGAAAACTCCGAACCTCCGTAACATTTTTCGGCTTCTTCCAAGACATCACTGCATCGATCTTTGCTGGATCAACCGCTATTCCCTCTTGGGATATGATATGCCCCAAAAATGCAATCTGCTGCAACCAAAATTCACATTTGCTAAACTTTGCATACAATTGGTGCTCTCGAAGTTTCTGTAGTACCAACTGCAGATGTTGCTCATGCTCCGCCTCCGATTTCGAGTATACCAAAATATCATCAATGAAGATCACCACAAATTGGTCCAAGTAGGGTTGAAACACCCTATGCATCAAATCCATAAAGGCTGCAGGGGCATTAGTTAATCCAAAAGGCATCACCACATATTCATAGTGCCCATATCTCGTCCTGAAAGCCGTTTTAGGCACATCTTCCTTCTTGATCCGCAACTGATAATACCCTTGTCTCAGGTCGAGTTTCGAATACACTTTGGCTCCTTGCAGTTGATCAAATAATTCGTCAATCAGGGGAAGTGGGTATTTATTCTTGACAGTCACTTGGTTTAATCCTCGATAGTCAATGCATAGCCTCAACGTTCCGTCTTTCTTCTTAACAAATAGTACTGGCGCACCCCACAGTGAAGAGCTCGGTTGTACAAATCCCTTCTTCAATAATCCTTGCAATTGGTCCTTTAATTCTTGTAGCTCAGCCGGTGTCATACGATAGGGAGCTTTTGATATCGGCTGGGTGCCAGGTAACAACTCTATAACAAACGCGATCTCCCAATTTGGGGGTAAACCGGGTAATTCTTCAGGGAATACATCTGCATAGTCTTTGATCACAGGCATCTCCTCCAACTTAGCTTTATCCGACGGCTTGTTGATAAGGTAATCCAAGTATCCGCTGCATCCTTTCCTCAAGGACTTCACTGCTTTTGTAGATGAAATGATGGAACTCCCGGTGAAATCTCTTCGACCCATTATCTCCAGTATCGGTTGATCAGATACCCGGAACGTTATAATCTTCGCCCGGCAATCTAGTTGGACATAATGTTTTGCCAGCCAGTCCATCCCTAAAATGACCTCGTAGTCTCGAAAAGGTAATACAATAAGATTGGCTGAGAATTCCCTATCCTTAATTTGGATTTTACATGCTTTGCAAGCTGAACTAGTTACAAGTTTAGAACCCATTGGAGTACCAACTTCTACTTCATATGGCAAACATACAACTTTCAATTTCACACGTTCCACACATAAGGGAGTAATAAATGAATGAGTAGTACCCGGATCAATTAACACCTTAACAGGTTGATTCAGTATGAAGAATGTACCTTCAACAACAGCGGTCTCATCTGGAATCTCCTCGCACTCGATAGCATAGGCTCGAGCCTGGATCCTAGGAACTGGAGTCTTGCCTCTACCGGCTGGTTTACCCTGATTCTGCCCTGCCTGACGTTTAGGGCAATCCTTGATCTGGTGTTGATCACTGCCGTACCTCATACATCGTCCTAACTTCCTCCAACACTGGGCCTCGGTATGCCCCTTCCTGTCACAATATGGACAGCTGACGGACTGAGTAGCGGGTGAACTACCTGTGGATCCGCGGGCGGAAGAGGCTGATGACGCTTTCGTCAGGCCACGGTTATTCCCTGGTCTGTTCTGGCTCTGGCCCTAACTGCGACCCTGACTCTGAAACTTCCTCTGCTGACCTGGAGGCTGATATGGTTTCTTGTTGGGCTGACTCGAACCGGCTCCATCTAGTTTCCTCTTCTCAACTCGAGAGGCAGTAGCAAAGAGAGCAGAATAAGTATCGAAGTCATGAGAAGCTAACTGGTCCTGAATCTCTGGCCTCAAACCAACAGTAAATTTCCACATTTTTGCCTCCGGAGTACAAACCATATACTGAGCATAACGGGACAGTCGGTCAAAACGAGCCTCGTACTGGGCCACCGTCATATTACCCTGGGTCAAGTGCATGAACTCCTCGATCCGCCTCTGCCTGGAAACTGCAGGTACATATTTCTCCTTAAACGCCTTAACGAAATTACCCCACAAGTGAGGTGTCTGATCAGTCTCCCACAGTGCCTCTACAGTGTGCCACCAATGTTCGGCATCCCCGTGTAACAGAAATACAGCAAACTCCAATTTCTCTTCATCTGTATAATCAAGTGGCCTGAAAATCTTCTCGATCTCGGACAGCCAAGCCTCAGCTTTCTCATCATCAGCTTCCCCGTAGAATTTAGACGGCCGAAAGTCAAGGAATTCCTTCATTCTGCTATGTCTCCCATGGTTACCCTCATTCCTGTTGTTGATGTTGTTGTTGGCCTCACGAGCATCCTGACGCTCCATCACTCGTGATACACGATCCATGGCAGTTGCCATCATATTAAACATAGCTATACCGGGATTAGTCTGATAGGCATCCCCGGTCTCTTGAGGTTCACCGCTCCTATTAGTAGTACGGGTACTAGGGCTAGCCATCTAAAGGCACAATTTACGATGCACAATTTCTTGAAATATGACAATTAAGAATCTAATGCATATGATATGCAACATAATATAGATACAATTCTAAAAACATTTAAGGCATATAAGTCACTTAAGCACATAGAACATAGAAGGCACATTTAACACATAAACAAGTCATCCTAATTATCTTAGGGCTCTACCCACGGTCCGAGAGTTAAACCCGGCTTAAGCAATCTAAGCTCGGATACCATTCTTCTAAGGTGTCACGCCCCAACCCGGCCTATAAAGGTTAGACTAGGGTGTGATCTAAACATTCAAGTCCTTTCACATTCCTAATAATTCTAGGAGGTTTAGCACTTAACCTTTTATTCTAGACTCCAAAATTTTCTGGAAATCCGGCAGCATAACGGCTGTAATTGGGCTCTTTGTTTTGACCTAAATTTTCTAACAGCCTCAAAATTTACCATCTCAAATTCAATTCCAGCTAAGATTACTATTATTCCATCAATTGAATTGCCTATTGGTTAATTCGACGTCCCGTTTGATTTATAACCTAGCATGATACTATGTCTCGTTTGTCCATTTATCCTCGTTTCAAAATATACCTGTTGATCTTAGCTTATTAGCGAGTACCTGTTGAGATTGGATAAGTTCATTTACCTATTCCTTAACTAAGCATCAGAACCTGTGATAGATACTAGTGGTAGTAAAAGCAAAACGATCATAGTAGTGTCATGTCTAGTATTAGTCTACTTAAAATAAGTACAAACCAAAATTAGACCCCAAATTACAACGGGGGTCTTTTACATTAGCGACAACAACAACATAAGATAAATAGTCTTCAAGCAGCACAAGGTACACAAGTAGTCACGTTCAAGCAAAACAACAATAACAGGCAATCACTCCCGGGGTTCATCATTAGGTACATTATCCTCGGGTTCCTGTACTTGTTCTTCTTCACCTGAGATGATAAAAAAGGGTGAGTCCTTATGAACTCAACGAGGGGGAATGAGAAATAAGTTTTGAAACTCATTTTCCGGTTAAACTTATGAAAATCCATTTTTCAAACATGAATACAATAGAAGTACAAGTACAGAAATAGGAATACCGGTCTTTCCTCCCCGAGGTTCTCTAAGATCCAAGCGGGAGTACTTATACACATAATAAAAAGGATACGGTGAGCTTTTGCTCGCAGATCAGATCCAGGATCAGTTGTTGCGGCCGACTTCAAATCATCCCCCAAATACACCAGGTGGGTGTACTCCGGATGTACCCCAAAATCCTACGACCCAACTCTCCAAGGAAGTCTAGCCCCCAAGCGAGAGAGGGAATAGGACCATAGTGGTCACGGTAACAACGGCAAGCCCGATGCCGCTCGGCGTACGTGACCGCTACCATGCTGACAGGAAAGGTTGCAACCTTGAATGCAATGCACATTTATGACAGGTAATATATATCACAGAAGGAGGACAACAAAGTAGGTTGCCTCCGGACAGTCATAAGATTGCACATTGACAGATAAACAAGCAGGACACGATAAGACAGGAAATTTCACTTGAAAGGCATATAGAGTTATATGGAAATTAAATGGGCAGCCATGTAACACATGTAAAACAGGCCATATAACTCATTAAAAAGTCCACGCAATCAAGTGATAAGATTATTCAACATGCAATGATATCAACATGGGTTCGGATGCAAGAAAAGCTTATTTGTCAACATGCAATGGTCAAGATCACTTTTGAAGTTATAAAACATTTACGGGCAGCCCACGCAACGTACAGTTTCCTCACAATATCCAATGGTTAACACTTAGCAAGAATACTTAGTCATTAGGGTTTCCATTTCATGCATAATCGTGCGATCAAAACCCTAAGTCAACTTAACATCATTCCCAAGTCATGCATCATTCAATTCATACATCCTCAAGTGCTCAAAACAGTCCACATAATATTCCAACACCACAATTCCAAGCAATTAGTGCCACAAAAGAGGTTACAATAGTTTTCCAAGCACATAGCTAAGTGGAACCATAACTGCAATAGGCTGTTTTCTCACGATCAATAGAATAAGCAAAAAATCTCCAAATTCAGTGATTAAGATGTCAAATTAAAGCTTAAGAAGTTAAATAAAATCAGAAACAATCCTTGCATCAATTGGAGTTCCGAATCATTAGTTATAGCCAAAACAGTGAGGTAGCACAAAACTGTCCAGATTTGTACACTTTTCAGAAATCGACGTTTTTGAGATCCTTATAGTCAGTTTTAGCTTTGGTCCATTTCTGAAAAAATTGTCCATAACTGAAAAATATAGCAGCACACCCAATTTCATGTGTTTTGGACAACATTTACTAAGTCAAATATGGTTCGTTCCACAAGGTCAGTGCATCTGCCAGCACCTGATTCATTTTTCCAGATTTCCAGATTTGGTCACATTTTAATGATTTTCCATTTTGAGGACCTTAGAGTCAAAATTAGCTTCGACCTATTTCTGGAAAAAATGTTAAAAACTGTCCAAACTAGTCACCCACCAATTTTCAACCTTTTTCAACATCATTTTCGTAGCTAAACGTACCTCTAACAGACTGGTCAGAGAGCTGTCATCCATTTCGACTTCACCTAGCATCATTTTCAAGCCAAGATCTTGCCATGCATGGTTGTTTAAGCTTCTGAACGACCATATATCTCAAGTGCAGAAGCAAATACACACATTTATGAGCATGAATGTGAAATTTTGAAGAGTTTTCAAAAGGTTTTAACCCTCACCTTAGCAATCAACCACAAAATGCTCAAGACCCTTGTTGAAGCTCAAATCTTCTCCTTTCCTTTGCTTAGCCGAGAACCTCACTAGTTTTTCTCTATTTTTCCTAGCTTAATGATCAATCTCTTAGTGCATGCATGTAGTTAGAATTTGAAGAAAAGAAATGGATGCTTAATAACTCACCTAGGCCGAAAATGAAGCTTCAATGCACATGCATGAGTGATTTCGAACTCTAGCTTGCTCGGTTGTAGTTCTTTACTTGTAGCTTGCTATACTTAGCTATGGTGTGAAGAAGAGAAGTTGAGAAGATGGAGAATTCAGCCAAGGACCGAAATGGAGAGAGGAAATGAGAGTGAGCGAGAAATGTGAGAGAAAGAAATGAAGAAAATGAAGATAAAACAAAAGCTTTGCAACTTGAGGAGCATGCTCGGCCTTGAGGCTTTCAATTTCAGCTTTTGTCTTCAAAATGGTTTAAATTTTGAATGCTAGCATGGGCATGCAAGGGCTGGTCGGATATGGTGAGGATTTGAAGGGATTTGAGCAATTTTTTAATGTCTTGTGCTAAGTGGTTGACTAAGCATGCTTATTTAATTGTGTTGTTCAAATTTTCTTGCTCAAAAACAAGGCATGGCCAGCTATTGCATGTGCCAATTCTGAATTTTTTGTCTTGTTGAGTGTTATTTTAATTGTATTTTGAAAGTGCAAAAGGAATAATGAATAAAGAATAAGGAATGTTTTGTTTTTGGTGCATTTTTGTCTTCTAGTGAATGGAATTTGGATTATTATATTGATAGTGGACTTTGTAGGATTGTTTAATAATCTAGTGCTTCGTGGATGATGCTCTCTTGATTAGCCTGAAGGCATGCTTTCCTAGGTCTCGGGCACGCACTACGAGATAGGACACGAACTACGAGACGAACGCACATTTTTCAAGTAAATGCACGCAACCCTAAATGAATACACGTAATTCAATGCATGGCACATTAAATGAACTCATTTCTTAAACCTAGGTCATGGCACGCAAATCTAGGTCAGGGCAAACGAAGCTAGATTTCGCACGCAAATCGGGGTCGGGCCTCACAACTTACGTCCATACAATGCCTCAAATGGGGCCATCCTGATAGTGGCCTGATAACTGTTATTATAAGCGAACTCCGCTAGAGACAGGTATTTCTCCCAACCTTTCCCGAAGTCTAAAACACACACCCTCAACATATCCTCCAGAATCTGAATAGTTCTCTCAGATTGCCCATCAGTCTGAGGGTGATAAGCCGTGCTAAAACTCAACTTCGTTCCCAAAGCTTCTTGCAATCTTTTCCAAAATCGGGAAGTAAAACGAGGATCCCTATCCGATACAATACTCACAGGCATCCCGTGCAATCTTACAATCTCCGCCACATACATATCTCCCAATTTCTTAGGACTATCCTCCTTGTTCATCGGTAAGAAGTGCACTGACTTAGTCAATCTATCCACTATGACCCAAATGGCGTCATGACCCTTTTGTGACCTGGGCAGGTTCATAACAAAGTCCATAGTTATATGTTCCCATTTCCATTGAGGGATCTCCAACGGCTGAAGTAAACCTGCTGGTCGTTGATGTTCTGCTTTGACTCTCTGGCAAGTCAAACACCGTGCCACAAACTCCGCAATCTCTTTCTTCATGCTATTCCACCAATAGTGTTGCTTCAAATCCCAGTACATCTTTGTTCCGCCAGGGTGAATAGTGTATCTTGAATTATGGGCTTCTTCAAGAATCTTCTTTTTCAGCTCTGGCTCATTAGGAACACAAATCCGATTCCTAAACCTCCAAATACCATCATCATGAAACTTGAAATCTGCGTTGTTTTCTTTAATCTTCTGAAACTGTTGGTCCTTCTGTTAAGCCTCTCGTAATTCAGAAAACAAGGTCGATTGAACTTGTGTAGTGGCAAATAGCAACCCTTTTTGAGTCAATCGTGGTTTCCACAAGAATGCTTCATCCAACAACTCCTGCACCTTAACTTCCAGTTTTGCCATGCTTGCTTTCCGACTTAAGGCATCTGCAACTACATTTGCTTTACTGGGCACATAATTGATTGTGCAGTTATAATCATCCAAAAGCTCCATCCACCGTCTTTGCCTCATGTTCAACTCTTTTTGTGAGAACAAGTATTTCAAGCTTTTGTGATCAGTAAACACCTCGAACTTGTTACCCCACAGATAGTGCCTCCATTCTTGAGTGCAAACACAATAGCCGCTAACTCCAAATCATGCGTCAGGTAGTTCAATTCATACAGCTTCGGTTTCCTAGAAGCATACGCAATCACTCTACCATTTTGCATCAATACACAACCCAGTCCTTCCTTCGAAGCATCGCTATAGATTACAAAACCTTGACTCCTTTCAGGCAATGCAAGAATAGGTGCGGTAGTCAATCTTTTCTTCAATTCTTGGAAGTTGTTCTCACACTTGTCATCCCACACAAACTTTGTTTTCTTTTGGGTGAGCTTTGTAGGCGGTCTTGCAATCTTTGAGAAATCCTTCACGAACCTCCGATAATAGCCGGCTAGACCAAGAAAACTCCGAACCTCCGTAACGTTTTCCAGCTTCTTCCAAGACATCACCGCTTCTATCTTTGCTGGGTCCACTGCTATTCCCTCTTGGGATATGATGTGCCCCAAAAATGCAATCTGCTGCAACCAAAATTCGCATTTGCTAAACTTCGCATACAATTGATGCTCTCGAAGTTTCTGCAGTACCAATCGCAGATGTTGTTCATGCTCAGCCTCAGCCTCAGATTTTGAGTATACCAAATTATCATCAATGAAGATCACCACAAATTGGTCCAAGTAGGGTTGAAACACCATGTGCATCAAGTCCATAAAAGCTGCAGGGGCATTAGTTAGTCCAAATGGCATCACCACATATTCATAATGCCCATATCTCGTCCTGAAAGCCGTTTTAGGCACATCCTCCTTTTTGATCCGCAACTGATAGTATCATTGCCTCAAGCCGAGCTTCGAATACACTTTGGCTCCTTGAAGTTGATCAAACAACTCGTCGATCAGTGGAAGTGGGTATTTATTTTTGACAATCACTTGGTTCAATCCTCGGTAATTGATGCATAGCCTCAACGTTCCGTCTTTCTTCTTTACAAACAGGACTGGTGCACCCCATGGAGAAGAACTTGGTTGAACAAACCCCTTCTTCAACAATCCTTGCAATTGGTCATTCAATTCTTGTAGCTCGGCTAGTGCCATACGATAGGGAGCTTTAGATATTGGCTGGGTGCCAAGCAGTAATTCTATAATGAACTCAATCTCCTGATTTGGGGGTAAACTGAGCAATTCTTCTGGAAACACGTCCGCCTAATCTTTAATCACTGGCATCTCCTCCAACTTAGCTTTGTCCGACAGCTTGTTGATGAGGTAAGCTAAGTATCCACTACACCATTTTCTCAAGGACTTCACTGCTTTCGTAGATGAAATGATGGAACTCCCGGTGAAGTCTCTTCGACCTATTACCTCCAATATTGGTTGACTAGGTATCCGGAATGTTACAATCTTTGTCCGGCAATCTAGTTGGGCATGATGCTTTGCCAACCAGTCCATCTCTAAGATGACTTCATAGTCTCGAAATGGTAATACAATAAGATTGGCTGAGAATTCCCTATCTTTAATTTGGATTTTACATGCTTTACAAGCTGAGCTAGTAACAAGTTTAGAACCCATCGGAGTACCAACTTCTACTTCGTAAGGCAAACATACAACTCTCAGTTTTACACGTTGCACACATAAGGGAGTAATAAATGAATGAGTAGCACCTGGATCAATTAGCACCCTAACAGGTTGATTCAGTATGAAGAATGTACCTTCCACAACAGCGGTCTTCTCTGGAAGCTCCTCGCACTCAATAGCATAAGATCGAGCTTGAACTCTAGGAACTAGAGTCTTGCCTCTACCAGCTGGTTTAACCTGATTTTGTCCTCCTTGACATTTAGGGAAATCCTTGATCTGATGCTGATCACTGCCACACCGCACACATCGTCCTGACTTCTTCCAGCACTGGGCCTCGGTATGCCCCTTCTTGTCACAGTAAGAACAGTTGATAGACTGAGTAGCAGGCGAACTACTTGTGGATCCACGAGTAGAAGAGGCTGATGGTGCTTTAGTCGGGCCACGGTTATTAACTGGTTTGTTCTGGCTCTGGCCCTGACTGCGACTCTGACTCTGGAATTTCCTCTGTTGACCTGGAGGCTGGTACGGTTTCTTGTTCGGCTGGCTCAAACCGGCTCTATCAAGTTTTCTCTTCTCGACTCGGGAAGCGGCATCAAGGAGAGCAGAATAAGTATCGAAGTCATGCGAAGCCAACTGGTCCTGAATTTTTGGCCTTAACCCATTCGTAAATTTCAACATCTTCGCCTCAGGGGTACTGACCATGTATTGAGCATAACGGGACAGTCGGTCAAAACGAGCCTCGTATTGGGCCACCGTCATGTTATCCTGGTTCAAGTGCATGAATTCCTCAATCTGCCTCTGCTTGGAAACTGCAGGTACATATTTTTTCTTGAAGGCCTTAACGAAATTACCCCACAAGCGAGGTGTCTGGTCAGTTTCCTAAAGTGCCTCCACAGTGTGCCACCAATGCTCAGCATCCCCGTGCAACAGAAACACAACGAACTTCACCTTTTCTTCATCAGTATAGTCAAGTGGCCTGAAAATCCTCTCGATCTCAGACAGCCAAGCCTCTGCCTTTTCATCATCAGTTTCCCCGTGGAATTTGGACGGGCGAAAGTCAAGGAACTCTCGTATTCTGCTATGTCTCCCATGGTTACCATCATTCCTATTGTTGTTGTTTGCTTCACGTGCATCTTGACGTTCCATCACTCGCGACACGCGATCCATGGCATTCACCATCATATTAAACATAGACATGTCGGGACTAGTTTGATGAGCATCCTCGGTCTCTTGGGGCTCACCGCTCCAATTAGTAGTGCAGGTACTAGGGACAGCCATCTATAGGCACAGATTACGATGCACAATTTATTGGAATACGACAAGACAAGAATTTAATGCATAAGATATACAACATATAATTTTATATAGATACATAATTCTAGAAACAATTAAGACATGTTAATCACATAAGCACATAGAACATAGAAGGCACAATTAACATTATCACACAATAACATATAGACAAGTCATCCTAATTACCTTAGGGCTCGACCCATGGTCCGAGAGTTAAACCCGGCTTAAGCAATCTAAGCTCTGATACCATTCTTCTAAGGTGTCACGCCCCAGCCCGACCTATAAAGGTTAGACTAGGGTGTGATCTAAACATTCAAGTCATATCACGTACTTAATCGTTCATGAAAGTTTAACACTTAACGTTTTAGCCTAAACTCCACAAATTCTCCGAAAAATCGGTAGCATAACGGCTGTAATCGGGCTCCTTAGTTTGACCTAATTCTCTAAAGACCTCAAAACTTTCAATCTCAATTTCATTTCCAACTAAGATTACTATTTATAACCAATCGAAGCGCCTACTAGTTATCTCAAAGTCTCGTTTGATTAATAACCTAGCATGATACTATGTCTCGTTTGTTTGTTAATCCTTGTTACAAAAGTACCTGTCAATCTTAGCTTAACAATGAGTACCTGCTTAAGATTGGATAGATTCATTTTACTTAATCTTTACCTGATATTTCATAATCCTATGATAGATACTAGTCAATAGCGATAGCAAAAACGACCATAGTAGTGTCTATCAAGTTATGATCCGTACAAGCCAAAATTAGACTCCAAATTACAACGAGGGTCGTTTACAATACAACAATAAGCAAAATAAGAAATATTCTTCAAGCAACATATCGTTCACAAAATGGCCATAGTCAAATAAGGCACGTAGGGCAAGCAATCATTCCAAGGAATCATCATTAGGCACATTGTCCTCGGGTACCTGTTCCTGGTCTTCTTCACCTGAGATGATAAAAGAGGGTGAGTCCTTATGAACTCAGCGAGGGGGAATGAGAAATAAGTTTTGAAACTCATTTTCCGGTTCAACTTATGAAAACCCTTTTTGCAAGCATGACATATATCGCAAGTAAGTACATAATGTAATGTAAAAGTAAAAGAACACAATTACCCGTCTTTCCTCCCCGAGGTCCTCTAGGAACCAAGCGAGAGTACTTATACACATAGTGAAAATGATACGGTGAGCTTTTCCTCTCAGTTCATTTCCAGTATCAGTTGTTGCGGCCGACTTCAAAATCATCCTCTTATCACGCCAAATGGGTGTACTCCAGATGTACCCCGAAATCCTACGACCCAACTCTCCGAGGAAGTCTAGCCCCCAAGAGAGAGAGGGAATTGGACAATGGTAGTCACGGTTGCACCGGCAAGCCCGATGCTGCCCGGTGTGCGTGAACGCTACCACGCCAAAATGAAAGGTTACAACCTTGTATGCAATGCACATTTATGACATTTAATATATCATATTTGGAGGACAACAAAGTAGGTTGCCTCCGAGCAGTCATAAGATTGCACATTGACAAGTAAACACGCGAGGCGCGATATGACAAGTAATTTCACTTGAAAGGCACATGGAGTTATATGAATATTAAAAGGGCAGCCTTGTAACGCATGTAAATCAAGTCATAAAACTCATTTTGAAGTTCATGTAATCAAATAATAAGATTATACAACATGCAACGACATTTACGTGGGACCGGGTGCAAGAAAGGCCTACTTGTCAACATGTAATTATCGAAATCATGTTTAGGGATATGAGGGCAACTACGGGCAGCCTACTAATTACATAATTAAACACGATATTCATAGGATCAACACTTAGCGAGTTTTCCTAGTCATTGGGGTTCCAATTCATGCTTACCCATGCGATTAAGCCCTAAGTTGTCACGTAACTAAACTCAAGCCATGCATTGATTAATTCAAACACCCTCAAGCATTCAAAACAGTCTACATAACATCCCAATGCCACAATCCCAAGCATTTAATACAACAAGAGAAGCTACAATAATTTTTCTAAGCATATCACTAGATGAAAACCTCACTGCAATGGTCTGTTTTCTCACAATCATTGAGACAAGCAAACAAACTCCAATTCCAGTGAAAAAAATGTCAAATTAAATCTTAAGGGGTGAACTAAATTCAGAAACAAACCTCGCATCATTTGGAGTTCGGGTTCAAGAGTTATAACCAAAACCGTGAGACTACGCAAAACTGTCCAGATTTGCACACATTTCAACACTTGTCGTTTTTGAGGGCCTTAGGGTCAGATTTAGCCTTAGTCCATTTTTGACAAAAATGTCCAGAACTGAAAAATCTAGCAGTAAACCAAATTTCATGCATTTTGGATATCATTTACTAAGTCAAAACTGGTTCGTTCTACAACAACAATGAATCTGCCAAAACCTGCTTCATTTTCCCAAATTTTCCAGATTTGGATACATTTTGATATTTTGCCATTTTTGAGGACCTTAGAGTCAAAATTTTCTTTGGCCTATATCTACAAAAAATTCTCAGAACTGGCAAAACTAGTTACCTACCAATTTTCACGCTTTTTCAACATCATTTACCTAGTCAAAATCACCTCGCACCAACAAGACAGAAGACTATCCCATACGCGATTTCATCTATCATCACATTCTAGCCAAATATCTTGCCATGCATGCTTACAAAAGCTCATGTACACACACTACGAGGTAAGGCATGCTTTCCTAGGTTTAGGTTTAGGGCACGCACTACGAGGTTTAGGCACGAACTACGAGATGAATGCACATTTCTCAAGTAAATGCACGCAACCCTAAATGTATGCACGTAATTCAATGCAAGGCACACAAAACGAAACACAATTCTTAAACCTAGGTCAAGGCACACAAATTTAGGTTAGGGCACACGAAACAAGGTATCGCACACAAATCGAGGTCAGGCCTCACATAACTCCTTACGGATCAAAAGTCATGGGCACGGGAACGACGGATACCTGGTCACACACCCCACGCCCTCGGTTTGCGGGCCCAGCCTCTACGTGAAGTGAAGTTGTCTTGCCAAAGGTGCCATGGCATTCGGTAATAGAATTGTGATGGATTAGGTTGTCGTCGTTTTTGCGGCTCACGACGTACGATCCGTGACGGAAAAATAGCTCAAAATAAGAAAAGTGTCCCGAAACTAATGAAAACGTTCAATTATGGGCTCCGAAAATAGGCGCAGCATAGCAAGCTTGTTTCCCCCGTCGTAGAGCTATCAGAAAGCTTTCCAACAGTATGTTGTGCGCCGCGTAACTCCTTACGGATCAAAAGTTATGGGCACCAGAGCGACGGATACCTGGTCACACGCCCTACGCCCATGATTTGCCGGCCCAGCCTCTACGTGAAGTGAAGTTGTCTTGCCCAAGGTGCCGTGGGATTCGGTAATAGAAATGTGATGGATTAGGTTGTCGTCGTTTTCCCGACTCACGACATACGATCCGGAATGAAAAAATAGCACAAAAGAATAGAAGTATCCCGAAACTAATGAAAAGGTTTGATTTTAGTCTCCGAAAAGAGGCACAACAAAGCAGGCTTGCTTCCCCCGTCGTAGAGCTCTAGGAGAGCTTTCCAATGGTATGCTGTGCGCCGCGTAACTCCTTACGCATCAAATGTTATGGGCACCGAAGCGACGAATTCCTAGTCACACGCCCCACACCCTCGGTTTGCCGGCCTAGCCTCTACGTGAAGTGAAGTTGTCTTGCCCAAGGTATCGTGGGATTCGGTAATAGAAATGTGATGGATTAGGTTGTCGTCGTTTTCGCGGCTAATGACGTACGATCCGGGATGAAAAAATAGCGCAAAAGAAGAGAAGTATACCGAAAATAATGAAAACGTTTGATTATGGTCTCCGAAAATAGGCGCAGCCAAGCAGGCTTATTGCCCCCGTCGTAGAGCTCTTGGAGTGCTTTCCAACGATATGTTGTGCGCGACGTAACTCCTTACGAATAAAAGTTATGGGCACCGGAGCGACGGATTCCTAGTCACACGCCTCACGCCCTCGGTTTACGGGCCCAGCCTCTTCGTGAAGTGAAGTTGTCTTGCCCATGGTGGCATGTGATTCGGTAATAGAAATGTGATGGATTAGATTGTCGTCGTTTTCGTGGCTTACGACGTACGATCCGTGATGGAAAAATAACTCAACAGAAGAAAAGTGTCTCGAAACTAATTAAAACGTTTGATTTTGGGCTCTAAAAATAGGTCCAGCATAGCAAGCTTGTTGCCCCCATCGTAGAGCTGTCGGAAAGCTTTCCAACGGTGTGCTGTGCGCCGCGTAACTCCTTACGGATCAAAAGTTATAGGCACCGGAGCGACTGATACCTGGTCACACGCCCTACGCCCTGGGTTTGCGGGCCCAGCCTCTACGTGAAGGAAAGTTGTCTAGCCAAAGGTGCCGTGGGATTCGGTAATAGAAATGTGATGGATTAGGTTGTCGTCGTTTTCACTGCTCACAACGTACGATCCGGGACGGAAAAACATCGAAAAAAAGAAAAGTGTCCGAAAACTGATGAAAACGTTCAATTTTGGTCTCTGAAAATAGGCGCAGCCGAGCAGGATTGTTGCCCCTGTCGTAGAGCTCTCGGAGTGCTTTCCAACGGTATGCTGTGCATCGCGTAACTCCTTACGGATCAAAAGTTATGGGCACCGTAGCGTCGGATACCTAGTCACATGCCCCACGCCCTCGATTTGCGGGCCCAGCCTCTACGTGTAGTGAAGTAGTCTTGTCCAAAGTGCAATGGGATTCGGTAATAGAAATGTGATGGATTAGGTTGTCGTCGTTTTCGCGGCTGACGACGTACAATCCGGGACGAAAAAACAGCGCAAAAGAAAAGAAGTGTACCGAAACTAATGAAAATGTTCGATTATGGTCTCCGAAAATAGGCGCAGCTGAGCAGGCTTGTTGCCCCCGTTGTAGTGCTCTCGGAGTTCTTTCCAACGATATGTTGTGCGCGACGTAACTCCTTACAGATCAAAAGTTATGGGCACCGGAGCGACGGATACCTGGTCACACGCCCCACGCCCTCAGTTTGCGAGCCCAGCCTTTACGTGAAGTGAAGTTGTCTTGCCCATGGTGGTGTGGGATTCGGTAATAGAAATGTGATGGATTAGAATGTCGTCATTTTCGCGGCTCACGACGTACGATCCGGGATGAAAAAACATAAAAGTATTCCAAAATTGATGAAAATGTTAGATTTTAGGCTCCTAAAATAGGCTTAGCAAAGTAGGCTTGTTCCCCCCGTCGTAGAGCTCTCGGAGAACTTTCCAACGGTATGCAGTGCGCCGTGTAACTCGTTACGGATCAAAAGTTATGGGCACCAGAGCGACAGATTCTTGGTCACACGCCCCACGCCCTCGGTTTGCGGGCCCAGCCTCTTCACGAATTGAAGTTGTCTTGCCCATGGTGGCATGTGATTCGGTAATAGAAATGTGATGGATTAGATTGTCGTCGTTTTCGTGGCTTACGACGTACGATCCGTGATGGAAAAATAGCTCAAAATAAGAAAAGTGTCTCGAAACTAATTAAAACGTTCGATTTTGGGCTCTAAAAATAGGCGCAGCATAACAAGCTTGTTTCCCCTATCGTAGAGCTGCTGGAAAGCTTTCCAACTGTGTGCTGTGCGCCGCGTAACTCCTTACGGATCAAAAGTTATGGGCACCGGAACGACTGATACCTGGTCACACGCCCCACGCCCTGGGTTTGCGGGCCCAGCCTCTACGTGAAGGAAAGTTGTCTAGCCAAAGGTGCCGTGGGATTCGGTAATAGAAATGTGATGGATTAGGTTGTCGTCATTTTCGCTGCTCACGACGTACGATCCGGGACGGAAAAACATCGAAAAAAAAGAAAAGTGTCCGAAAACTTATGAAAACGTTCGATTTTGGTCTCTGAAAATAGGTGCAGCCGAGCAGGCTTGTTGCCCCCATCGTAGAGCTCTCGGAGTGCTTTCCAACGGTATGCTGTGCGCCGCGTAACTCCTTACGGATCAAAAGTTATGGGCACCGTAGCGACGGATTCCTGGTCACACGTACCACGCCCTCGGTTTGCGGGCCCAGCTCTACGTGAAATGAAGTTGTCTTACCCATGGTGGCGTGGGATTCGGTAATGGAAATGTGATGGATTAGAATGTCGTCTTTTTCGCGGCTCACGACGTACGATCCAGGACCGAAAAACAGCGCAAAAGAAGAAAAGTATCCCAAAACTAATGAAAATATTTGATTTTAGGCTCCGAAAATAGGCTTAGCAAAGCAGGCTTGCTGCCCCCGTCGTATAGCTCTCGGAGACCTTTCCAACGGTATGTAGTGCGCCGCGTAACTCCTTACGGATCAAAAGTTATAGGCACTGGAGCGACGAATTCCAGGTCATACGCCCTACGCCCTCGGTTTGTGGTCCCAGCCTCTTCGCGAAGTGAAGTTGTCTTGCCCATGGTGGAGTGGGATTCGGTAATAGAAATGTGATGGATTAGGTTGTCGTCATATTCGCGGATCACGACGTACGATCTAGGACGGAAAAACAGTCCAAAAGAAGAAAAGTATCCCGAAACTGATGAAAACATTCTATTTTGGGGTCCAAAAACAGGCGCAGCATAGCATGTTTGTTTCCCTCGTCGTAGAGCTGTCGGAGAGCTTTCCAACGGTATGCTGTGCGCCGCGTAACTCCTTACGGATCAAAAGTTAAGTGCACCGAAGCGACGGATACATGGTCACACACCCCACGCCCTGGGTATGCGGGCCCAGCCTCTATGTGAAAGAAAGTTGTCTTGCCCAAGGTGCCGTGGGATTCAGTAATAGAAATGTGATGGATTAGGTTGTCGTTGTTTTCGCGGCTCACGACATACGATCCGGGACGAAAAAATAGCAGAAAAGTAGAAAAGTGTCCGGAAACTGATGAAAATATTTGATTTTGGTCTCCGAAAACAAACGCAGCCGAGCAGGCTTGTTGCCTTAGTCGTAGAGCTCTTGGAGAGCTTTCCAGCGGTATGTTGTACGCTGCGTAACTCCTTACGAATCAAAAGTTATGGGCACCGGAGCGACGTACACTTGGTCACAACCCCACGCCCTCGGTTTGCGGGCCCAACCTCTACGTGGAGTGAAGTTGTCTTGCCTTATATGTCATGGGATTCGGTAATAGAAATGTGATGGATTAGGTTGTTGTCATTTTCGCAACTCACGACGTACGATCCAAGACGAAAAAACTGCGCAAAGAAAGAAAAGTATCCTAAAACTGATGAAAATGTTCAATTTTGGGCTCCAAAAATAGACGTAGCTGAGCAGGCTTGCTGTCCCCGTCGTAGAGCTCTCAAAGAGCTTTTCAACGGTATGCTGTGCGCCGCGTAACTCCTTTCAGATCAAAAGTTATGGCACCGGAGTGACGGGTACCTAGTCACACACCCCACGCCCTCGGTTTGCGGGCCCAGCCTCTACTTGAAGTGGAGTTGTCTTGCCCAAGGTGCCGTGGGATTCGGTAATAGAAATGTGATGGATTAGGTGGTCGTCCTTTTCGCGGCTCACGATGTACGATCCGGGATGGAAAAACAGGGCAAAATAAGAGAAGTATCCCGAAACTGATGAAAACGTTCGATTTTGGACTACGAAAATAGGCGCAGCAAAGAAGGCTTGATGCCCCCGTTGTAGAGCTCTCGGAGAGCTTTCCAACGGTATACTGTGCACTGCGTAACTCCTTACGGATCAAAAGTTATGGGCACCGGAGCGACGAATTCCTGGTCACACGCCCTACGCCCTGGGTTTGCCGGCCCAGCCTCTACGTGAAGTGAAGTTGCCTTGCCCAAGGTGCCGTGGGATTCGGTAATAGAAATGTGATGGATTAGGTTGTTGTCGTTTTAACGGCTTACGACGTACGATCCGGGACGGAAAAATAGGTCAAAAGAAGAGAAGTATCCCGAAACTAATGAAAACGTTCAATTTTAGTCTCCGAAAATAGGCGCAATCGAGCAGGCTTGTTGCCCCCATCATAGAGCTCTCAGAGTGCTTTCCAACGATATGTTGTGCGCGACGTAATTCCTTACGGATCAAAAGTTATGGGCACCGGAGCGATGGATACCTGGTCACACGCCCCACGCCCTCGGTTTGCCAGCCCAGCCTCTACGTGTAGTGAAGTTGTCTTGCCCAAGGTGCCGTGGGATTCGGTAATAGAAATGGGATGGATTAGGTTGTCGTCATTTTCGCGGCTCACGACGTACAATTCGGGACAGAAAAACAGCGCAAAAGAAGAGAAGTGTCCCGAAACTGATGAAATTGTTCGATTTTGGTCTCCGAAAAGAGGCGCAGCAGAACAAGCTAGATGCCCTCATCATAGAGCTCTAGGAGAGCTTTCCAACGGTATGCTGTGCGCCGCGTAACTCCTTACGGATCAAAAGTTATGGGCACCGGAGCGACGGATTCCTGGTCACACGCACCACGCCCTCGGTTTTCAGGCCCAGCCTCTACGTGAAGTGAAGTTTTCTTACTCATGGTAGCGTGGGATTCGGTAATAGAAATGTGATGGATTAGAATGTCGTTCTTTTCGCGGCTCACGACGTACGATCCAGGACGGAAAAATAACACAAAAGAATAAAAGTATCCCGAAACTGATGAAAATGTTTGATTTTAGGCCCCGAAAATAGGCTTAGCAAAGCAGGCTTGCTGCCCCCGTCGTAGAGCTCTCGGAGAGCTTTCCAACGGTATGTAGTGCGCCGCGTAACTCCTTATGGATCAAAAGTTATAGGCACTGGAGCGACGGATTCCTGGTCACATGCCCCACGCCCTCGGTTTGCGGGCCCGGCCTCTTTGCGAAGTGAAGTTGTCTTGCCCATGGTGGCAGGGATTCGGTAATAGAAATGTGATGGATTAGGTTGTTGTCCTATTCGCGGCTCATGACAAACTATCCAGGACGGAAAAACAGTCCAAAAGAAGAAAAACATCCCGATACTGATGAAAATGTTCTATTTTGGGGTCCAAAAATAGGCGCAACATAGCATGTTTGTTGTCCTCATCGTAGAGCTGTCGGAGAGCTTTTCAACGGTATGTTGTGCGCTGCATAACTCCTTACGGATCAAAAGTTATGGGCACCGGAGCGACGGATACCTGGTCACACGCCCCACGCCCTGGCTATGCGGGCCCAGCCTCTACGTGAAGGAAAGTTTTCTTGCCTAAGGTGCCGTGGGATTCGGTAATAGAAATGTGATGGATTAGGTTGTCGTTGTTTTCGCTGCTCACGACGTACGATCCGGGACGAAAAAATAGCGGAAAAGAAGAAAAGTGTCCTGAAACTGATGAAAATGTTCAATTTTGGTCTCCGAAAACAAACGCAGACGAACAGGTTTTGTTGCCTCCATCGTAGAGCTCTCGGAGAGCTTTCCAACGGTAAGCTGTGCGCCGCGTAACTCCCTACGGATCAAAAGTTATGGGCACCGGAGCGAACGATACCTGGTCACACGCCCCACGCCCTCGGTTTACGGGCCCAGCCTCTACGTGGAGTGAAGTTGTCTTGCCCAATGTGTCGTGGGATTTGGTAATAGAAATGTGATTGATTAGGTTGTTGTCGTTTTCGTAGCTCACGACGTACGATCCGAGACGAAAAAACTGTGCAAAGAAAGAAAAGTGTCCTGAAACTGATGAAAACGTTCAATTTTGTGCTCCAAAAATAGGCGCAGCCGAGTAGGCTTGTTGCCCCCGTCGTAGAGCTCTCAGAGAGCTTTTCAACGGTATGCTGTGCGCCGCATAACTCCTTTCAGATCAAAAGTTATGGGCACCGGAGCGACAGGTACCTTGTCACACACCCCACGCCCTCAGTTTGCGGGCCCATCCTCTACTTGAAGTGAAGTTGTTTTGCCTAAGGTGTCGTGGGATTCGGTAATAGAAATGTGATGGATTAGGTTGTCGTCCTTTTCGCGGCTCACGACGTACGATCTGGGATGGAAAAACAGCGCAAAAGAAGAGAAGAATCCCGAAACAGATGAAAACATTCAATTCTTGGCTCTGAAAACAGGAACAGCAAAGAAGACTTGATGCCCCCGCCGTAGAGCTCTCGGAGAGCTTTCCAACGGTATGCTGTGTGCCGCGTAACTCCTTACGGATCAAAAGTTATGGGCACCGGAGCGACGAATTCCTGGTCACACGCCCCACGCCCTCGGTTTGCCGGCCCAGTCTCTACGTGAAGTGAAGTTGTCTTACCCAAGGTGCCGTGGGATTCGCTAATAGAAATGTGATGGATTAGGTTGTCGTCGTTTTCGCGGCTCACGACGTACGATCCGGGACGGAAAAACAGCGCAAACGAAGAGAAGTGTCCCGAAACTAATGAAAATGTTTGATTTTGGTCTCCGAAAACAGGCGCAGCCTAGCAAGCTTGTTGCCCCCGTCGTAGAGCTCTCGGAGTGCTTTCCAACGATATGTTGTGCGCGACGTAATTCCTTACGGATCAAAGTTATGGGCACCGGAGCGACAGATACCTGGTCACATGCCCCACGCCCTCGGTTTGCCGGCCCAGCCACTACGTGAAGTGAAGTTGTCTTGCCCAATGTGTCGTGGGATTCGGTAATAGAAATGGGATGGATTAGGTTGTCGTCATTTTTGCGGCTCACGACGTACGATCCGGGACAGAAAAACAGCGCAAAAGAAGAGAAGTGTCCCGAAACTGATGAAAACGTTAGATTTTGGTCTCCGAAAAGAGGCGCAGCAAAGTAGGCTAGCTGCCCTCGTCATAGAGCTCTAGGAGAGCTTTCCAACGGTATGCTGTGCGCCGCGTAACTCCTTACGGATCAAAAGTTATGGGCACCGGAGCGACGGATTCCTGGTCACACGCACCACGCCCTCGGTTTTCGGGCCCAGCCTCTACGTGAAGTGAAGTTGTCTTACCCATGGTGGCGTGGGATTCGGTAATAGAAATATGATGGATTAGAATATCGTCCTTTTCGCGGCTCAGGACGTACGATTCGAGACGGAAAAACAGCGCAAAAGAATAAAAGTATCCCGAAACTGATGAAAATGTTTGATTTTAGGCTCTGAAAATAGGCTTAGCAAAGCAGGTTTGCTGCCCCCGTCGTTGAGCTCTCGGAGAGCTTTCCAACGGTATTTAGTGCGCCGCGTGACTCTTTACGGATCAAAAGTTATGGGCACTGGAGCGACGGATTCCTGGTCATACGCCCCACGCCCTCGGTTTGCGGGCCCAGCCTCTTCGCGAAGTGAAGTTGTCTTGCCCATGGTGGCAGGGATTCGGTAATAGAAATGTGATGTATTAGGTTGTCGTCCTATTCGCGACTCACGACAAACGATCCAGGATGGAAAAACAGTCCAAAAGAAGAAAAGTATCCCGATACTGATGAAAACGTTCTATTTTGGGGTCCAAAAACAGGCGCATCATAGCATGTTTGTTGCCCTCGTCGTAGAGCTGTCAGAGAGTTTTTCAACGGTATGCTGTGCGCCGCATAACTCCTTACGGATCAAAAGTTATGGGCACCGGAGCGACGGATACCTGGTCACACGCCCCACGCCTTGGGTATGCGGGCCCAGCCTCTACGTGAAGGAAAGTTGTCTTGCCCAAGGTGCCGTGGGATTCGGTAATAGAAATGTGATGGATTAGGTTGTCGTTGTTTTCGCGGCTCACGACGTACGATCCGGGAGATGGAGTTTTAGCCCTCACCTTAGCAAGACAACAATGAAGATGCAAAAAGCTCTTGATGGTGCACAAGATCGACTTTTCTCCTTGCTTAGCCGAGAGACAACTTGAGATTCTCTAATTCCTAGCTTAGTAACCATGTTCTTAGTATATGCAAGTGGCTAGAACAAAAAGAAAATGAAAGAGAAGCTATCAACATACCTAAGGGCCGAATGAATGTGCTATGAGCTTGCATGCATGTTTCTTGGCTTCTAGCTTGCTTGGTCGAGTTCCTTAGTGGCTTGAATGCCTTGAAGAACCTTAGTATGATGAGCTTAAGCTATGGAGTGTAGAATTGCGGCTAAGGCCAAGAGAGAGAGAGAGAGGAAATGAGATAGTGAATGAGAGAAAGAGAGAATGAGAGAATGAAATGAAAGGCTTGAGCATTTGGTCGGCCTTGAGCTTGTAAAATTCTGATTTTTGTGTCTTCAAGAGCATGTTTGAATTGTCTAGCATGGGTGATTGAGTGGGCCGAGATTGGGGTGCATTGGGTAGAGTTTTGAGTCATTTTTTTTATGCTTTGTGTCATGAGCTTGTCATAGAATGTCTAGGTATAAATTTTGAAATTGCAAAGCATGTTCAAATGCTCCTACATGGTTGGCCAAGGCAAGCTCAAATCTGAATTTTTTGTCATGTTTTGAGCATTATTTAATTGTATGCTTGGAATATGCAAAAGAATCAAGAATAAAGAATAAGAATATCTAGCTTTTGGTGCAATTTCGTCTTCTAGTGAGTTGAATTAGCAATTTAATATTAGTTAGTGGAGTTTGTAGGATTAATTAATGATCTAGTGCTTCGTGTAAGATGCTTTCTCGATTAGCGTGTGGGCAAGCTCACCTAGGTCTAGGGCACGCACTACGAGGTAAGGCACGAACTACGAGGCGAATGCACGTTTTCCAAGTAAATGCACGCAACCCTAAATGTATGCACGTAATTCAATGCAAGGCACACAAAACGAAACACGACTCTTAAACCTAGGTCAAGGCAGCTATGCTGCGCTTGTTTTCGGAGCCCAAAATCGAACATTTTCATCAGTTTCGGGACACTTTTCTTCCTTTTCGCTGTTTTTTCATCCCGGATCGTACGTCGTGAGCCGCAAAAACGACGACAACCTAATCCACCACATTTCTATTACCGAACCCCACGACACCTTGGGCAAGACAACTTTACTACATGTAGAGGCTGGGCCGTAAACTGTGGGCGTGGGGCGTATAACCAGGTATTCGTCGCTCCGGTGCCTATAACTTTTGATCCATAAGGAGTTACACGGCGCACAACATACCGTTGGAAAGCTCTCCGAGAGCACTACGACTGGAGTAGCAAGCCTGCTGGGCTGCGCCTATTTTCAGAACCCAAAATCGAACATTTTGATCAGTTTCAGGACACTTTTCTTCTTTTGCGCTGTTTTTCCGTCCCGGTTCATATGTCGTGAGCCGCGAAAAGGACGACAATCTAATCCATCACATTTCTATTACCGAATCCCACGGCACCTTGGGCAAGACAACTTCGCTTCACCTAGAGCCTAGGACCGCAAATTGAGGGCGTAGGGCTTGTGACCAGGCCTCCGTCGCTCCGGTGCCCATAACTTTTGATCCGTAAGGAGTTACGCGGCGCACAGCATACCGTTGGAAAGCTCTCCGAGAGCTCTACGACAGTGGAAGCAAGCCCAAAATCGAACATTTTCATCAGTTTCGGGATACTTTTCTTCTTTTGTGCTATTTTTCCGTCCCGGATCATACGTCATGAGCCGCGAAAATGACAACAACCTAATCCATCACATTTCTGTTATCGAATCCCACGACACCTTGGGCAAGACAACTTTAATACACTTAGAGGCTGGGCCCGCAAACTGTGGGCGTGGGGCGTGTGCGTGGTATCCGTCGCTCCGGTGCCCATAACTTTTGATCCGTAAGGAGTTACACGGTGCACAGCATACCGTTGGAAAGCTCTCCGAGAGCTCTACGACGGGGTTAGCAAGCCTGCTGGGCTGCGCTTGTTGTCAGAGCCTAAAATCGAACGTTTTGATCAGTTTTGGGACACTTTTATTCTTTTGCGCTGTTTTTCTGTCCCGGATCGTACGTCGTGATCTGCGAAAAAGACGACAACCAAATCCATCACATTTCTATTACTGAATCCCGCGGCACCTTGGGCAAGAAAACTTCCGTTCACGTAGAGGCTGGGCCCGCAAACCGAGGGCGTAGGGCGTGTGACCATGTATCCGTAGCTCCGGTGCCCATAACTTTTGATCCGTAAGGAGTTATGCGGCACACAGCATACCAATGGAAAGCACTCCGAGAGCTCTACGATGGGGGAAGAAAGCCTGCTGGGCTGCGCCTATTTTCAGTGCCCAAAATCGAACGCTTTGATCAGTTTCGGGACATTTTTCTTCTTTTGCGATGTTTTCCGTCCTAGATCGTACGTCATGAGCCGGGAAAAGGACGACAACCTAATCCATCACAATTCTATTATCGAATACCATACCACCATGGGCAAGACAACTTTACCTCACGTAGAGGCTGGGCTCGCAAACCGAGGGCGTGGGGCGTGTGACCAGGTATCCGTCGCTCCGGTGCCCATAACTTTTGATCCGTAAGGAGTTACGCGACGCACAGCATACCGTTGGAAAGCTCTCCGAGAGCTCTACCACGGGGGCAACAAGCCGACTCTACTGCGCCTATTTTCGGAGACCAAAATGGAACATTTTCATCAGTTTCGGGACACTTTTCTTCATTTGCACTGTTTTTTCGTCCCGGATCGTACGTCGTGAGCCGCAAAAACGACGATAACCTAATCCATCACATTTCTATTACCGAATCCTACGGCACCTTGGGCAAGACAACTTTACTTCACGTAGAGGCTCAGCCCGAAAATAGAGGGCATGGGGCGTGTGACCAAGTATCCGTCGCTCCGGTGCCCATAACTTTTGATCCGTAAAGAGTTATGCAGCGCACTGCATATCGTTGGAAAGCTCTCCGAGAGCTCTACGACGGGGATAGCAAGCCTGCTGTGTTGTGCCCATTTTCAGAGCCCAAAATCAAACGTTTTGATCTATTTCGGGACAATTTTCTTCATTTGCGCTGTTTTTTCGTCCCGGATCGTACGTCGTGAGCCGCGAAAAGGACGACAACCTAATCCATCACATTTCTATTACCGAATCCCACAGCACCTTGAGCAAGACAACTTCACTTCACGTAGAGGCTGGGCACGCAAACCGAGGGCGTGGGGCGTGTGACCAGGTATCCGTCGCTTCGGTGCCCATAACTTTTGATCCGTAAGGAGTTAAGCGGCGCACAGCATACCGTTGGAAAGCTTTCCGAGAGCTCTACGACAGGGGCAACAAGTCTGCTCTGTTGTGCCTATTTTCGGAGACCAAAATGGAACATTTTCATCACTTTCGGGACACTTTTCTTCATTTGCGTTATTTTTCCATCCTGGATCGTACGTCATGAGCCGCAAAAATGATGACAACCTAATCCATCACATTTCTATTACCGAATCCCACGGCACCTTGAGCAAGACAACTTTACTTCACGTAGAGGCTGGGCCCGAAAATAGAGGGCATAGGGCGTGTGACCAAGTATCCGTCGCTCCGGTGCCCATAACTTTTGATCCGTAAGGAGTTATGCGGCGCACTGCATACCGTTGGAAAGCTCTCTGAGAGCTCTACGACGGGGACAACAAGGCTGCTGTGTTGTGCCCATTTTCAGATCCCAAAATCGAACATTTTGATCTGTTTCGGGACACTTTTCTTCATTTTCGCTGTTTTTCCGTCCTGGATCGTACGTCGTGAGCCGCAAAAAGAACGACAACCTAATCCATCACATTTCTATTACCGAATCCCACATCACCTTGGGCAAGACAACTTCACTTCACGTAGAGGCTGGGCTTGCAAACCGAGGGCGTGGGGACGTGTAACTAGGTATCCGTCGCTCCGGTGCCCATAACTTTTGATCCGTAAGGAGTTACGTGGCGCACATCATACCGTTAGAAAGCTCTCCGAGAGCTCTACGACGGTGGCAGCAAGCCTGGTCGGTTGCGTCTATTTTCAGAGCCCAAAATTGTACATTTTTATCAGTTTCGGGACACTTTTCTTGTGAGGCCTGACCTCAATTTGCGTGCAATACCTCGTTTCGTGTGGCCTAACCTAGGTTTGCATGCCTTGACCTAGGTTTAAGAGTCGTGTTTCATTTTATGTGCGTTGCATTGAATTACGTGCATTCATTTAGGATTGCGTGCATTTACTTGGGAAACGTGCATTCATCTTGTAGTTCGTGCCTTACCTCATAGTGCGTGCCCCAAACCTAGGAAAGCGTGCCCGCACGCTAATCAAGAAAGCATCTTACACGAAGCACAAGATCATTAATTAATCCTACAAACTCCACTAAGTAATATTAAAATGCTAATTCAACTCACTAGAAGACGAAATCTCACAAAAAGCTAGACATTCTTATTCTTTATTCTTTAATTCTTTGCACATCCCAAGCACATGCAATAAAATAAGCTTAACCAAGACAAAAATTCAGAATTTTCCGACCACATGGAGCATTTGACAATGCTTTGCAATTTCAAAATTAAACTTAGACAACCTATGAGACAAAGCATAAAAAAATGACTCAAAACCCTACCCAATGCACCAAAATCTCGACACACTCAATTGCCCATGCTAAGGTGATTCAAATTATGCTCTTGAAGACACAAAAATCAGAATTTTCAAGGCCCAAGGCTGACACACTCACATACAACACTTCATACCTCACAAGCATTTCATTTTTCTTTCTCTCATTCACTCTCTCATTTCTTCTCTCTCTCTCTCTCTCGGCCTTGGCTGCAATCTCACTCTCCATAGCTTAAGCTCATCATCCTAAGGTTCTTCAAGACATACAAGACACTAAGGAACTCGACCAAGCAAGCTAGAATGCAAAAGACATACATGCAAGCTCATAGAACCTTCATTTCGGCTTAGGTATGTTGATAGCTTCATTTCATTTCCTTTTTTTGTTCTAACCACATGCACATACTAAGGGCATGGTAACTTAGCTAGGAATTAAGGAAACAAGCAATATCCCTCGGCCAAACAAGGAAAGGAGACTATTTGTGCATCTCCAAGAGTTTTGAGCATCCTTTGTTGATATAGTTGCTAAGGTGAGGGTTAATCCTTTCTAAAAGCTTTCGAAATCCACATGCATGCCTTCATATGTTTATTTTTACCTCTATACTTGTAATATATGTGTGTACATGAGCTTTTGTAAACATGCATGGCAAGATATTTGGCTAGAATTGGAAGATAGGTGAAATCGCGTATATGGCAGTTCTCTGACTTGTTGGAGCGAAATGAATTTTACCAGGTAAATGATGTTGAAAATGCGTGAAAATTGGTAGGTGGATAGTTTTTCCAGTTCTGAGCATTTTTTGTAGAAATAGGCCAAGACCAATTTTGACTCTAAGGTCTCCAAAATGGCAAAACATCGAAAGGTGTCCAAATTTGGAAAATCTGGGAAAATGAAGCAGGTTTTTGGCAGTTTAGTGTCCTTGTAAAAAAAATTAGTTTTGACTTAGTAAATGATATCCAAAATGCATGAAATATGGCAGACTGATATATTTTCCAGTTCTGGACATTTTTGTCAGAAATAGACTAAGGCTAAATCTGATCCTAAGGCCCTCAAAAATTACAAGTATTGAAATGTGTACAAATCTGGACAATTTTGCGTAGTCTCACGGTTTTGGCTATAACTCTTGAACCCGAACTCCGAATGATGCGAGGTTTGTTTCTGGATTTAGTTCACTCCTTAAGCTTTAATTTGAGATTTTATTCACTGGAATTGGAGATTTTTTGCTTGTCTAAATGATTGTGGGAAGATATACCTTTGCAGTGAGGTTTTCATCTAGTGATATACTTGGAAAATTATTGTAACTTCTCTTGTTGTATTAAATGCTTGTGGTTGTGGCACTTGGATGCTGTGTGGACTGTTTTAAATGATTGAGGATGTTTAATTAATCAATGCATGGCTTTGGTTTAATTACGTGACAACTTGTGGCTTAATCGCACGGGTAAGCATGAATTGAAACCCTAGTGACTATGAAAACTCGCTAAGTGTTGATCCTACGGTTATCGTGTCTAATTATGTGATTAGTGGGCTGCCCGTAGTTTTCTTTATAGCCCTAAATGTAATTCCGACAATTACATGTTGATAAGTAGACTTTGCTTGTAACCGGTCTAAAGTAAGCGTCGTTGCATGCTTGTATAATCTATTTCTTGATTTCGTGAATCCCGAAATGTGCTATATGACTTGATTTACTTGTGTTACATGGCTGCCCGTTTAATATTCATTTGACTCCATGTGTTCTACAAGTGAAATTACATGACAAAGCATGCCTTGTGTGTTTACTTGTCAACGTGCGATCTTATAACTGCTTAGAGACAACCTACTTTGTTGTCCTCCTAATGTGATATGTTAAATGTTATAAATGCGCATTACATACAAGGTTGCAACCTTTCATTGTGGCATGGTAGCGTTTCGCGCACGCTGGGTGGCATCGGGCTTATCGGAGCTACCGTGACTACCATGGTCCAATTCCCTCTCTCGCTTGGCATTCCACCCTCGGAGAGTTGGGTCGTATATTTTTGGGGTACATCCGGAGTACACCCAAATGGGAGCGATAAGTGGATTATTGAAGTCGGCCGCAACAATCGTATCGAAATCGATATTGAGAGCAAATTCTCGCCATATCCTTGAAATGATTGGTAATTATATCTGTTGCTCAATTTGATTCTTATACTTTGCGTACCTTATTACTTGTAATACGTGACATGTTTCAAAAAGGGGTTTTTCATGAGTTAATCAGAAAAAGAGTTTCAAAACGTATTTCTTGTTCCCCCTCGCTAAGTTCATAAGGACTCACCCTCTTTTATCATCTCAGGTGAAGAAGACCAAGAACAGGTACCCGAGGACAACGTGCCTATTGATGACTCCTTGGAATGATTGCTTGCCCTACGTGCCTTACTTGACTATGGCCATTTTGTGAACGATATGTTGCTTGAAGACTATTTCTTATGATTACTTGTTATTGTGTTGTAAATGACCCCCGTTGTAATTTGGGGTCTAATTTTGGCTTGTACTGATCATAACTAGGTACACACTCTTCTGGTCATTTTGCTATCGCTACTTTGGTTTAGTATCTATCACAGGCTTATGAAGTATTAGGTAAAGGGTTAAGTAAAATGAATCTATCCAATCTTAAGCAGGTACTCATTGGTAAGCTAAGATCAACAGGTACTTTTGTAACAAGGATTGACACATAAACGAGACATAGTTGTTACGCTAGGTTGTTAATCAAACGAGACTTCGAAATAATTAGTAGGCATTTCAATTGGCGATAAATAGTAATCTTAGTTGGAATCGAATTTGAGATCGAAAGTTTTGAGGTGTTTAGAGAATTAGGTCAAACTAAAGAGCCAATTACAATCGTTATGCTGCCGGTTTTTCCGGAGAATCTTTTGGAGTTCTAGGTTAACGTTAAGCGTTAAAACTTAATGAACAACTAAGTACGTGAAATGATATCAATGTTTAGATCACACCCTAGTCTAATCTCTATAGGTCGGGTTGGGGCGTGACATTTCTTCTTTTGCGCTGTTTTTCCGTCCAGGATCATACGTCGTGAGCTGCGAAAAGGACGACAACCTAATCCATCCCATTTCTATTACTGAATCCCACGCCACCATGGGCAAGACAACTTCACTTCACGTAGAGGTTGGGCCCACAAACTGAGGGCGTAGGGCGTGTGGCGTGGGTCGTGTGACTAGGTATCCGTCGCTCCGGTGCACATAATTTTTGATCCGTAAGGAGTTACGCGACGTACAACATATCGTTGGAAGGCTCTCCGAGAGCTCTATGACGGGGGCAGCAAGCCTACTCGGCTGCGCCTGTTTTTAGAGCCCAAACTCGTACATTTTGATTAGTTTCGGGACACTTTTCTTCTTTTGCGCTATTTTTCTGTCCCGGATCGTACGTCGTGACCCGCGAAAAGGACGACAACCTAATCCATCACATTTCTATTACTGAATCCCACACCACCATGGGCAAGACAACTTCACTTCACGTAAAGGCTGGGCCTGAAAACCGAGGGCGTAGGGCGTGTGACCAGGTATCCGTCGCTCTGGTTCCCATAACTTTTGATCCGTAAGGAGTTACGCGGTGCACAGCATACCGTTGGAAAGCTCTCCGAGAGCTCCACGACGGTGGCAGCAAGCTTGTTTGGCTGCATCTATTTTTGGGGCCTAAAATCGTACGTTTTCATCTGTTTCGGGACACTTTTCTTCTTTTGCACTGTTTTTCTGTCCCGGATCATACGTCGTGAGCTGCGAAAAGGATGACAACCTAATCCATCACATTTCTATTACCGAATCCCACACCACCATGGGCATGACAACTTCACTTCACATAGAGGCTGGGCCCGAAAACTGAGGGCGTGGGGTGTGTGACCAGGTATCCGTCGCTCCGGTGCCTATAACTTTTGATCCGTAAGGAGTTACGCGGTGCACAACATACCGTTCAAAACCTCTCTGAGAGCTCTACAACGGGGATCGCAAGCCTGCAAGGCTACGCCTGTTTTCGAAGAACAAAATTGAACGTTTTGATCAGTTTCGGGACACTTTTCTTCTTTTGTGCTATTTTTTCGTCCCGGATCATATGTTGTGAGGCGCGAAAAGGACGACAACCTAATCCATCACATTTCTATTACCGAATCCCACGATACCTTGGGCAAAACAACTTCACTTCACGTAGAGGCTGGGCCCGAAAACCGAGGGCATGGGGCGTCTGATAGCGGTGCCCAAAACTTTTGATCCGTAAGGAGTTACGCGGCGCACTGCATGCCGTTGGAAAGCTCTCCGAGATCTCTACGACGGGGGCAGCAAGCATGCTGGGCTGCTCCTATTTTTAGAGCCCAAAATCGAACGTTTTGATCAGTTTCAGGACACTTTTCTATTTTTTCGCTGTTCTTCCGTCCCGGATCATACGCCGTGAGCTGCGAAAAGGACGACAACCTAATCCATCACATTTCTATTACCGAATCCCACGGCACCTTGGGGAAGACAACTTCACTTCACGTAGAGGCTGGGCCCGCAAACCGAGGGCGTGGGGCGTGTAACCAGGTGTCCATCGCTCCGGCGCCCATAACTTTTGATCCGTAAGGAATTACGCGGCGCACAGCATACCGTTCGAAAGCTCTCCGAGACCTCTACGACGGTGGAAGCAAGCATGCTCGGTTGCGTCTATTTTCGGAGCCTAAAATTGTAAGTTTTCATCTGTTTCGGGACATTTTTTCTTCTTTTGCGTTGTTTTTCCGTCTCAGATCATACGTCGTGAGTCGCAAAAAGGACGACAACCTAATCCATCACATTTCTATAACCGAATCCCACACTACCATGGGCAAGACAACTTCACTTCACGTAGAGGCTGGGTCCGCAAACCGAGGGCGTGGGGCGTATGACTAGGTATCCGTCGCTCTGGTGCCCATAACTTTAGATCCGTAAGGAGTTACGCGGCGCACAACATAACGTTGGAAGGCTCTCCGAGAGCTCTACGACGGGGGAAGCAAGCCTACTCGGCTGCGCCTGTTTTTAGAGCCCAAAATTGTACGTTTTGATTAGTTTCGGGACACTTTTCTTCTTTTTCTCTATTTTTCTGTCCCGGATTGTACGTCGTGAGCTGCGAAAAGGACGACAACCTAATCCATCACATTTCTATTACCGAATCCCACACTACCATGGGCAAGACAACTTCACTTCACATAGAGGCCGGGCCCGCAAACCGAGGGCGTGGGGTTTGTGACCAGGTATCCGTCGATCCGATGCCCATAACTTTTGATCCGTAAGGAGTTACGCGGTGCACAACTTACCGTTGCAATGCTCTCCGAGAGCTCTACGACGTTGGCCACAAGCCAGCTTTGTAGCGCTTGTTTTCGGAGCCCAAAATTGAACGTTTTCATCAGTTTTGGAACACTTTTCTTCTTTTGCGCTGTTTTTCCGTCCCGAATCGTACGTCGTGAGCCGCGAAAACGACGACAACCTAATCCATCACATTTCTATTACCGAATCCCACGACACCTTGTGCAAGACAACTTTACTAGACGTAGAGGCTGGGCCCGCAAACCGAGGGCGTAGGGCGTTTGACTAGGTATCCGTTGCTCCGGTGCCCATAACTTTTGATCCGTAAGGAGTTACACGGTGCACAACATACTGTTGGAAAGCTCTTCGAGAGCTCTACGATGGGGGTAGCAAGTCTGTTGGGCTGCGCCTGTTTTCAAAACCCAAAATCGAACGTTTTGATCAGTTTTGGGACTCTTTTCTTCTTTGGCGCTGTTTTTTCGTCCCGGATCATACGTCGTGAGCCGCGAAAAGGACGACAACCAAATCCATCACATTTCTATTGCTGAATACCATGGCACCTTGGGCAAGACAACTTCGCTTCACCTGGAGTCTGGGACCGCAAATTGAGGGCGTAGGGCTTGTGACCAAGTCTCCGTCGCTCTGGTGCCCGTAACTTTTGATTCGTAAGAAGTTACGCGGCGCACATCATACCGTTGGAAAGCTCTCCGAGAGCTCTACGACGAGAGAAATAAGCCTGCTCGGCTGCGCCTGCTTTTAGAGGCAAGAATCCATCATTTTCATCAGTTTCAGGACACTTTTATTCTTTTGCGCTGATTTTTTGTCCCGGATCGTACATCGTGAGCTGCGAAAAGGACGACAACCTAATCCATCACAGTTCTATTATCGAATCCCACACCACAATGGGCAAGACAACTTCACTTCACGTAGAGGCTGGGCCCGAAAACCGAGGGCATGGGGCGTCTGATATCGGTGCCCAAAACGTTTGATCCGTAAGGAGTTACGCGGCGCACTGCATACCGTTGGAAAGCTCTCCGAGATCTCTACGACGGGGGCAGCAAGCATGCTGGGCTGCTCCTATTTTTAGAGCCCAAAATCGAACGTTTTGATCAGTTTCAGGACACTTTTCTATTTTTTCGCTGTTCTTCCGTCCCGGATCATACGCCGTGAGCTGCGAAAAGGACGACAACCTAATCCATCACATTTCTATTACCGAATCCCACGGCACCTTGGGGAAGACAACTTCACTTCACGTAGAGGCTGGGCCCGCAAACCGAGGGCGTGGGGCGTGTAACCAGGTGTCCATCGCTCCGGCGCCCATAACTTTTGATCCGTAAGGAATTACGCGGCGCACAACATACCGTTCGAAAGCTCTCCGAGACCTCTACGACAGTGGAAGCAAGCATGCTCGGTTGCGTCTGTTTTCGGAGCCTAAAATTGTAAGTTTTCATCTATTTCGGGACATTTTTTCTTCTTTTGCGTTGTTTTTCCGTCTCGGATCATACGTCGTGAGTCGCAAAAAGGACGACAACCTAATCCATCACATTTCTATAACCGAATCCCACACTACCATGGGCAAGACAACTTCACTTCACGTAGAGGCTGGGTCCGCAAACCGAGGGCGTGGGGCGTATGACTAGGTATCCGTCGCTCTGGTGCCCAAAACTTTAGATCCGTAAGGAGTTACGCGGCGCACAACATAACGTTGGAAGGCTCTCCAAGAGCTCTACGACGGGGGAAGCAAGCCTACTCGGCTGCGCCTGTTTTTAGAGCCCAAAATCGAACGTTTTGATTAGTTTCGGGACACTTTTCTTCTTTTTCTCTATTTTTCTGTCCCGGATTGTACGTCGTGAGCTGCGAAAAGGACGACAACCTAATCCATCACATTTCTATTACCGAATCCCACACTACCATGGGCAAGAAAACTTCACTTCACATAGAGGCCGGGCCCACAAACCGAGGGCGTGGGGTTTATGACCAGGTATCCGTCGATCCGATGCCCATAACTTTTGATCCGTAAGGAGTTACGCGGTGCACAACTTACCGTTGCAATGCTCTCCGAGAGCTCTACGACGTTGGCCACAAGCCAGCTTTGCAGCGCTTGTTTTCGGAGCCCAAAATTGAACGTTTTCATTAGTTTTGGAACACTTTTCTTCTTTTGCGCTGTTTTTCCGTCCCGAATCGTACGTCGTGATCCACGAAAACAACGACAACCTAATCCATCACATTTCTATTACCGAATCCCACGACACCTTGTGCAAGACAACTTTACTAGACGTAGAGGCTGGGCCCGCAAACCGAGGGCGTAGGGCGTTTGACTAGGTATCCGTTGCTCCGGTGCCCATAACTTTTGATCCGTAAGGAGTTACACGGTGCACAACATACTGTTGGAAAGCTCTTCGAGAGCTCTACGATGGGGGTAGCAAGTCTGTTGGGCTGCGCCTGTTTTCAAAACCCAAAATCGAACGTTTTGATCAGTTTCGGGACACTTTTCTTCTTTGGTGCTGTTTTTTCGTCCCGGATCATACGTCGTGAGCCGCGAAAAGGACGACAACCAAATCCATCACATTTCTATTGCTGAATACCATGGCACCTTGGGCAAGACAACTTCGCTTCACCTGGAGTCTGGGACCGCAAATTGAGGGCGTAGGGCTTGTGACCAAGTCTCCGTCGCTCTGGTGCCCGTAACTTTTGATTCGTAAGAAGTTACGCGGCGCACAGCATACCGTTGGAAAGCTCTCCGAGAGCTCTACGACGAGAGAAATAAGCCTGCTCAGTTGCGCCTGCTTTTAGAGGCAAGAATCCATCATTTTCATCAGTTTCAGGACACTTTTCTTCTTTTGCGCTGATTTTTCGTCCCGGATCGTACATCGTGAGTTGCGAAAAGGACGACAACCTAATCCATCACAGTTCTATTATCGAATCCCACACCACAATGGGCAAGACAACTTCACTAAACGTAGAGGCTGGGCCCGCAAACCGAGGGCGTAGGGTGTGTGACCAGGTATCCGTCGCTCCAGTGCCCATAACTTTTGATCCGTAAGGAGTTACGCGGCGCAGAGCATACCGTTGGAATGCTCTCCGAGAGCTCTACGACAGGCGCAGCAAGCCTGCTCATATGCGCCTTGTTACGGAGCCAAAAATTGATAATTTTCATCAGTTTCTGGCTGATTTTCTTGTTTTTGCTCTATTTTTTCTTCCCGGATCGTACGTCGTGAGCCGCGAAAAGAACGACAACCCAACTCGCGGGACATTAGAGGGCCCTACAACCCGTCGATATCATGTCTTGAGAGGTGCTGCGTTGTTGAAGCGGATGGGTTGTCATTAAGCCTATTGGGCCTTTTGAATGGGCCATCTCTCTGGGCTGGGACTGTGAACCGTCAACACATAAGGGATTTGCGTCCTCAACATGATAGGTGCAATCATACTAGCACTAATGCATCGGATCCCATCAGAACTCCGAAGTTAAGCGTGCTTGGGTGAGAGTAGTACTAGGATGGGTGACCCCTTGGGATGTCCTCGTGTTGCACCCGCTTTTTCAATTTTTTTTGCCCCGATTTGCCTTCAAAGATGCTTTATCCATCACATTTCTATTACCGAATCCCACGGCACCTAGGGCAAGACAACTTCACTTTATGTAGAGGCTGGGCCCACAAACCGATGGCGTGGGGCTTATGACCAGGTCTCCGTCGCTCCTGTGCCCATAACTTTTGATCCGTAAGGAGTTACGCGTCGCACAGCATACCGTTGGAAAGCTCTCCAAGAGCTCTACGACGGAGGCAACAATCCTGCTCAGCTGTGCCTATTTTTGGAGCCCAAAATCGAACGTTTTCATCAGTTTCGGGCCATTTTTCTTATTTTTGCACTGTTTTTCACTCTCGGATCGTACATCGTGAGCTGTGAAAAGGACGATAACCGAACTCGTGGGCCATTAGAGGGCCCTACAATGCATCGATATCACGTCTTGCAAGGATGCTTTGTTGTTGAAGCGGATGGGTTGTCATTAAGCCTATTGGGCCTTTTGAATGGGCCATCTCTCTGGGTTGGGACTGTGAACCGTCAACACATAAGGGATTTGCGTCCTCAACATGACGGGTGCGATCATACCAGAACTAATGCACCGAATCCCATCAGAACTCCGAAGTTAAGCGTGCTTGGGCGAGAGAAGTACTAGGATGGGTGACCCCCTGGGAAGTCCTCGTGTTGCACCCCCATTTTCAATTTTTTTTGCCCAGGTTAGCCTTCCAAGATGCTTTATCTATAACATTTCTATTACCGAATCCCACGGCACTTTGGGCAAGATAACTTTGTTTCACGAAGAGGCTGGGCCCGCAAACCGAGGGCGTAGGGCTTGTGACCAGGTCTCCGTCGCCTTGGTGCCCATAACTTTTGATTCGTAAGGAGTTACCCGATGCAAAGCATACCGTTTGAAAGTTCTCCGAGAGCTTTACGATGGGGACAACAAGCCTATTCGGCTGCGCCTATTTTCGGAGCACAAAATCGAACGTTTTTATCAGTTTTGGTCCACTTTTCTTAGTTTTGCACTTTTTTTTCGTCCCGGATCGTACGTCGTGAGCCGCGAAAAGGACGACAACCGAACACGCGGGACATTAGAGGGCCCTGCAACCCATCGATATCAAGTCTTGCGAGGATGCTACGTTGTTGAAGTGGATGGGTTGTCATTAAGCCTATTGGGCCTTTTGAATGGGCCATCTCTCTAGGCTGGGACTGTGAACCGTCAACACATAAGGGATTTGTGCCCTCAACATGACGGGTGCGATCATACCAGTACCAATGCACCAGATCACATTAGAACTCCGAAGTTAAGCGTGCTTGGGCGAGAGTAGTACTAGATTGGGTGAGCCCTGGGGAAGTCCTCGTGTTGCACCCCCTTTTTCAATTTTTTTTGCCCCGATTAGCCTTCAAAGATTCTTTATCCATTACATTTCTATTACCGAATCCGACGGCACCTTGGGCAAGACAATTTCACTTCGCGTAGAGGCTGGGCCCGCAAATCGAGGACGTGGGGCTTATGACCAAGTCTTCGTCACACCGATGCCCATTACTTTTAATCCGTAAGGAGTTACGCGGCGCACAGCATACCGTTGGAAAGCTCTTCGAGAGCTCTACGACGGGGGCAGCAAGACAGCTCGGCTGCGCCTGTTTCGGAGCACAAAATCGAACGTTTTCATCAGTTTTGGGCTACTTTTTTTATTTTTGCGCTATTTTTTTGGCTCGGATCGTACGTCGTGAGCTGTGAAAAGGACGACAACGGAACTCGCGGGACATTAGATGGCCCTACAACGCGTCGATATCACTTCTTGCATGGATGCTTTGTTGTTGAAGCGGATGGGATGTCATTAAGCCCATTGGGCCTTTTGAATGGGCCATCTCTCTGGGCTGCGACTGTGAACCGTCAACACATAGGGGATTTGCGTCCTCACCATGACAGGTGCGATCATACCAGCACTAATGCACCGGATCCTATCAGAACTCCGAAGTTAAGCGTGCTTGGGCGAGAGTAGTACTAAGATGGGTGACCCCCTTGGATGTCCTCGTGTTGCACCCCCCTTTTCAATTATTTTTCCCCCGGTTAGCTTTCCAAGATGCTTTATCCATCACATTTCTATTACCGAATTCCACGGCACCTTGGGCAAGACAACTTCGCTTCACGTAGAGGCTGGGCCCGCAAACCGAGGGTGTGGGGCTTGTGAACAGGTCTCCGTCGCTCCGGTGCCCATAACTTTTGATCCGTAAGGAGTTACGCGACGCACAGCATACCATTGGAAAACTCTCCGAGATCTCTACGAGAGGGGCAGCAAGCCTGCTCGACTGCTCCTATTTTCGGAGCTTAAAATCGAACGTTTTCATCAATTTTGGGCCACTTTTCTTTTTTTGCGCTATTTTTTCATCCCGTATCGTACGTCGTGAGCAGCTAAAAGAATGACAACCGAACTCGAAGGACATTAGAGGGCCCTACAATACGTCGATATCACGTCTTGCGAGTATGCTGCGTTGTTGACGCAGATAGGTTGAAATTAAGCCCATTGGTGCTTTTGAATGGGCCATCTCTTTGGGCTGCGACTGTGAACCGCCAACACATAAGGGATTTGCATCCTCAACATGACAGGTGCGATCATACCGGTACTAATGCACCGGATCCCATCAGAACTCCGAAGTTAAGCATACTTGGGCGAGAATAGTACTAGGATAGGTGACCCCTTGGGAAGTCCTCGTGTTGCACCCCCTTTTTCAATTTTTTTTGCCCCGATTAGCCTTCAAAGATGCTTTATCCATTACATTTCTATTACCGAATCCGACGGCACCTTGGGCAAGACAACTTCACTTCGCGTAAAGGCTGGGCCCGCAAATTGAGGGCGTGGGGCTTATGACCAAGTCTTCGTCACACCGATGCCCATTACTTTTAATCCGTAAGGAGTTACGCGGCGCACAGCATACCGTTGGAAAGCTCTTCGAGAGCTCTACGATGGGGGCAGCAAGACAGCTCAGCTGCGCCTGTTTCGGAGCCCAAAACTGAACTTTTTCTTCAGTTTTGGGCCACTTTTTTTATTTTTGCGCTATTTTTTCGGCTCGGATCGTACGTCATGAGCTGTGAAAAGGACGACAACCGAACTCGCGGGATATTAGATGGCCCTACAACGCGTCGATATCACTTCTTGCATGGATGCTTTGTTGTTGAAGCGGATGGGATGTCATTAAGCCCATTGGGCCTTTTGAATGGGCCATCTCTCTGGGCTGCGACTGTGAACCGTCAACACATAGGGGATTTGTGTCCTCACCATGACAGGTGCGATCATACCAGCACTAATGCACCGGATCCTATCAGAACTCCGAAGTTAAGCGTGCTTGGGCGAGAGTAGTACTAAGATGGGTGACCCCCTTGGATGTCCTCGTGTTGCACCCCCCTTTTCAATTATTTTTCCCCCGGTTAGCTTTCCAAGATGCTTTATCCATCACATTTCTATTACCGAATTCCACGGCACCTTGGGCAAGACAACTTCGCTTCACGTAGAGGCTGGGCCCGCAAACCGAGGGTGTGGGGCTTGTGAACAGGTCTCCGTCGCCCCGGTGCCCATAACTTTTGATCCGTAAGGACTTACGCGACGCACAGCATACCATTGGAAAACTCTCCGAGATCTCTACGAGAGGGGCAGCAAGCCTGCTCGGCTGCGCCTGTTTTCGGGGCTTAAAATCGAACATTTTCATCAGTTTTGGGCCACTTTTCTTTTTTTTGCGCTATTTTTTCATCTCGTATCGTACGTCGTGAGCAGCTAAAAGAATGACAACCGAACTCGAAGGACTTTAGAGGGCCCTACAATACGTCGATATCACGTCTTGCGAGTATGCTGTGTTGTTGACGCAGATAGGTTGAAATTAAGCCCATTGGTGCTTTTGAATGGGCCATCTCTCTGGGCTGCGACTGTGAACCGCCAACACATAAGGGATTTGCATCCTCAACATGACAGGTGCGATCATACCGGTACTAATGCACCGGATCCCATCAGAACTCCGAAGTTAAGCATACTTGGGCGAGAATAGTACTAGGATAGGTAACCCCTTGGGAAGTCCTCGTGTTGCACCCCCCTTTTCAATTTTTTTTGCCCCGGTTAGCCTTCCAAGATGCTTTATCCATCACATTTCTATTAATGAATCCCACGGCACCTTGGGCAAGACAACTTCACTTAACGTAGAGGCTGGGCCTGCAAACCGAGGGCGTGGGGCTTGTGATCAGGTCTCCATCCCTCTGGTGCCCATAACTTTTGATCCGTAAGGGGTTACGCGACGCACAGCAAACCGTTGGAAAGCTCTCCGAGAGCTCTACGACGGGGGCAGCAAGGCTGCTCAGCTGCGCCTATTTTCGGATCTAAAAATTGAATGTTTTAATCAGTTTTAGGCCACTTTTCTTGTTTTTGTGCATTTTTTTTATCCTGGATCATACGTAGTGAGCCGCGAAAAGGACGACAACCGAACTCGCTGAACATTGAAGGGCCCTACATCGCGTCGATATCACGTCTTGTGTGGATGCTGCGTTGTTGAAGCGGTTGGGATGTCATTAAGCCCATTGGGCCTTTTGAATGGGTCATCTCTCTAGGTTGGGACTGTGAACCGTCAACACATAAGTGATTTACGTCCACAACATGACGGGTGCGATCATAACAGCACTAATGCACCGGATCCCATCAGAACTCCAAAGTTAAGCGGCCTTGGGCGAGAGTAGTACTAGGATGGGTGACCCCTTGGGAAGTCCTCGTGTTGCACCCCCTTTTTCAATTTTTTTTGCCCCGATTAGCCTTCCAAGATGCTTTTTCCATCACATTTCTATTACCGAATTCCAAGGCACCTTGGGTAAGACAACTTCGCTTCACGTAGAGGCTGAGCCCGTAAACCGAGGGTGTGGGGCATGTGACCAGGTCTCCGTCACTCCGGTGCCCATATCTTTTGATCCGTAAGGAGTTACGTGGCGCACAGCATACCGTTGGAAAGCTCTCCGAGAGCTCTACGATAGGGACAGCAAGCCTGCTTGGCTGCGCCTGTTTTTAGAGCCCAAAATCGTACGTTTTGATTAGTTTTGGGACACTTTTCTTCTTTTGCGCTGTTTTTTGTCCCGGATCATACGTCGTGAGCCGCGAAAAGGACGACAACCTAATCTATCACATTTCTATTACCAAATCCCACACTACCATGGGCAAGACAACTTCACCTCACGTAGAGGCTGGGCCCGCAAATCGAGGGTATGTGGCGTGTGACTAGGTATCCGTCGCTCCGGCGCCCATAACTTTTGATCCGTAAGGAGTTACGCGATGCACAACATAACGTTGGAAAGCTCTCCGAGAGCTCTACGATGTTGGCAGCAACCTTGGGTGACTGTGACTATTTTTGTAGCCCAATATCGAACGTTTTCTTCAGTTTCGGGACATTTTTCTTCTTTTGCGCTGTGTTTTCGTCTCGGATCGTACGTTGTGAGCCGCGAAAAGGACGACAACCTAATCCATCACATTTCTATTACCGAATCCCATGCCACCATGGGCAAGACAACTTTACTTCACATAGAGGCTGGGCCCGCAAACCGAGGGCGTGGGGCTTATGCCCAGGTATCCGTCGCTCTGGTGCCCATAACTTTTGATCCGTAAGGAGTTATGCGGTGCACATCATACTGTTGGAAAGCTCTCCGAGAACTCTACGACGGGGGAAACAAGCCCGCTCTGCTGCGCCTATTTTCAGCGCCCAAAATTGAATGTTTTCATCAATTTTGGAACACTTTTCTTCTTTAGCGCTGTTTTTCAGACCTGGATCGTACGTCGTGAGCCGCGAAAACGACGACAACCTAATCCATCACATTTCTATTACCGAATCCCATGGCACCTTGGGCAAGACAACTTTATTACACGTAGAGGCTAGGCCCGCAAACCATGGGCATGGGGCGTGTGACCTGGTATCCGTCGCTTCGGTGCCCATAACTTTTGATCCTTATGGAGTTACACGGTGCACAGCATACCGTTGGAAAGCTCTCCGAGAGCTCTACGACGGGGGCAGTACACCTGCTGGGCTACACCTATTTTCAGAGGCCAAAATCGAACGTTTTGATCAGTTTTGGGACACTTTTCTTCTTTTGTGCTGTTTGCATCCCGAATCGTATGTCGTGAGCCGCGAAAAGGACGACAACCTAATCCATCACATTTCTATTACCGAATCCCACGGCACCTTGGGCAAGACAACTTTGCTTCATGTAGAGGTTGGGCCCGTAAACCGACGGCGTAGGGCTTGTGACCAGGTTTCCGTCGCTCCGGTGCCCATAACTTTTGATCCGTAAGGAGTTGCGCTGTGCACAGCATGCCGTTGGAAAGCTCTACGAGAGCTCTACGACGACGGCAGTAAGCTTGCTCAACTACGCCTGTTTTCAGAGCACAAAATCAAAAGTTTTCATCAGTTTTGGGACACTTTTCTTCTTTTGCGCTGTTTTTTCGTCCCAGATCATACGTCGTGAGCTGCGAAAAGGACAACAACCTAATCCATCACATTTCTATTACCAAATCCCATGCCACCATGGGCAAGAAAACTTTATTTCATGTAGAGGCTGGGCCCGCAAACCAAGTGCGTAGGGCATGTGACGAGGTATCCGTCGCTCCGGTGCCCATAACTTTTGATCAATAAGGAGTTACGCGGCGCACAGCATACCGTTGGAAAGTTCTCCAAGAGCTCTACAACAGGAGCAGTAAGCCTGCTCGGCTGCGCCAGTTTTTGGAGCCCAAAATTGAACGTTTTCATCCGTTTCGGGCCACTTTTCTTGGTTTTTCTATGTTTTTCAGTCTCGGATCGTACGTCGCGAGCCGCGAAAAGGACGACAACCGAACTCGGTGCACATTAGAGGGCCCTACAACGTGTCGATATCACGTCTTGCGAGGATGCTTTGTTGTTGAAGCGGATGGGTTGTCGTTAAGCCCATTGGGCCTTTTGAATGGGCCATTTCTCTAGGCTGGGACTATGAACTGTCGACACATAAGGGATATGCGTGCTCAACATGACGGGTGAGATCATACTAGCACTAATGTACCGAATCCCATCAGAACTCTGAAGTTAAGCGTGCTTGGGCGAGAGTAGTGCTAGGATGGGTGACCCCTTGGGAAGTCCTCGTGTTGCACCCCATTTTTCAATTTTTTTTGCCTCGATTAGCCTTCAAAGATGCTTGACACGTCACATTTCTATTACTGAATCACACGGCACCTTGGGCGAGACAACTTCGCTTAACGTAGATGCTGGGCCCGCAAACCGAGGGCGTAGGGCTTATGACCCGGTCTTCGTCGCTCCGGTGCCCATAACTTTTGATCCGTACGGAGTTACGCGACGCACAGCATACCGTTGGAAAGCTCTCCGAGAGCTCTACGACGTGGGTAGCAAGCCTGCTCAGCTGCGCCTATTTTTGGATCCCAAAATCAAACGTTTTAATCAATTTTGGGCCATTTTTCTTGTTTTTGCAATGTTTTTTCATCCCGGATCGTACGTAGTGAGCCGCGAAAAGGACGACAACTGAACTCACTGGACATTAGAGGGCCCTACAACGCGTCGATATCACGTCTTGCGTGGATGCTGCGTTGTTGAAGCGGTTGGGATGTCATTAAGCCCATTGTTCCTTTTGAATGGGCCATCTCTCTGGGTTGGGACTGTGAACCGTCAACACATAAGTGATTTGCGTCCACAACATGACGGGTGCGATCATACCAGCACTAATGCACCGGATCCCATCAGAACTCCAAAGTTAAGCGTGCTTGGGCGAGAGTAGTACTAGGATGGGTGACCCCCTGTGAAGTTCACTTGTTGTAACCCCCTTTTCAATGTTTTTTGCCCAGGTTAGCCTTGCCAAGATGCTTTATCCATCACATTTCTATTGCCAAATCCCACAGCACCTTGGGCAAGACAATTTTGCTTCACGTAGAGGCTGGGCCCGCAAACCGAGGGCGTGGGGCTTGTGCCTGGTATCTGTCGCTCCGGCGCCCATAACTTTTGATCCGTAAGGAGTTACGCGGTGCACAGCATACCATTGGAATACTCTCTGAGAGCTTTACGACGGGGGCAGCAAGCCTGCTCGGTTGCACCTATTTTCAGAGCCCAAAATCTAACATTTTCATCAATTTCGGGCCATTTTTCTTAATTTTGCGCTATTTTTCAGTCTCGGATCGTACGCCGTGAGCCGCGAAAAGTACAACAACCGAACACGCGGGACATTAGAAGGCCCTACAACGCATCGATATCAGGTCTTCGCCTATTTTCAGAGCCCAAAATCGAACGTTTTGATCAGTTTCGGGACACTTTTCTTCTTTTGCGCAGTTTTTCCCTCCCGGATCGTACCTCATGAGACGCAAAAAGGACAACAACCTAATCCATCACATTTTTATTACCGAATCCCACGTCACCTTGGGCAAGACAACTTGGCTTCACGTAGACGTTGGGCCCGCAAACCGAGGGCGTAGGACTTGTGACCAGGTCTCCGTTGCTCCGGTGCCAATAACTTTTGATTCGTAAGGAGTTATGCGTCTCACAGCATACCGTTGGAAAGCTCTACGAGAGCTCTACGATGGGGGCAGTAAGCTTGCTCGGCTGCACCTATTTTCAGAGCCCAAAATCAAACGTTTTCATTAGTTTCGGGATACTTTTCTTCTTCTGCGCTATTTTTTCGTCCCGGATCATACGTCGTGAGTCGCGAAAATGACGACAACCTAATCCATCACATTTCTATTACCGAATCCCATGCCACCGTGGGCAAGACAACCACACTTCACTTAGAGGCTAGGCCCGCAAACCGAGGGCGTGCGGCATGTGACCAGGTATTCGTCACTTCGGTGCCCATAACTTTTGATCCGTAAGGAGTTACACGGTGCACATCATACAGTTGGAAAGCTCTCCGAGAGCTCTACGATGGGGGCAACAAGCCTGCTCGGCTGCACCTAGTTATAGAGCCCAAAATCAAATGTTTTCATCAGTTTTGGGTCACTTTTCTTGTTTTTGCGCTATTTTTTCATCCCAGATCGTACGTCGTGAGCCGCGAAAAGGACGACAACCGAACTCGCGGGACATTACAGGGTCGTACAACCCGTCGATATCACGTCTTCTGAGGATGCAGCGTTGTTGTAGCGGATGGGTTGTTAATAAGCCCATTGGGTCTTTTGAGGGCTATCTCTCTGGACAGGGACTATGAACCGTCAACACATAAGGGATTTGCATCCTCAACATGACGAGTGCGATCATACCAGCACTAATGCACCAGATCCCATTAGAACTACGAAGTTAAGCGTGCTTGGGCGAGATTAGTACTTGGATGGGTGACCCCTTGGGATGTCCTCGTGTTGCATACCCATTTTCAATTTTTTTTTGCCCCGATTAGCCTTCAAAGATGCTTTATCCATCACATTTCTATTACCGAATCCCACGGCACCTTGGGCAAGACAACTTCGCTTAACGTAGAGGCTGGGCCTGCAAACCGAGGGCATAGGGCTTGTGACCAGGTCTCCGTCGCTCCGTTGCCCATAACTTTTGATCCGTAAGGAGTTACGCGTCGCACAGCATACCGTTGGAAAGCTTTTTGAGAGCTCTACGATGAGGGCAGCAAGCCTGCTTAGTTGTGCCTATTTTTGGAGCCCAAAATTGAATGTTTTCATCAGTTTCGCGCCACTTTTCTTGATTTTGCGCTATTTTTCAGACTCGGATCGTACGTCGTGAGCCGTAAAAACGACAACAACCAAACTCGGGGGACATTAGAGGGTCCTAGAACGCGTCGATATCACGTCTTGCGAGGATGCTTTGTTGTTAAAGCGGATGGGTTGTCGTTAAGCCCATTGGGCCTTTTGAATAGGCTATATCTCGGGGCTGAGACTGTGAACCGTCAATACATAAGGGATTTGCGTCCTCAACATGACGGGTGCGATCATACCAGCACTAATGCATCGGATCCCATCAGAAGTCCAAAGTTAAGCGTGCTTGGGCGAGAGTAGTACTAGGATGGGTGACCCCCTGGGAAGTCCTCGTGTTGCAACCCCCTTTTCAATTTTTTTTGCCCCGATTAGCCTTTTCAAGATGCTTTTTCCATCACATTTCTATTACCGAATCCCACGGCACCTTGGGCAAGACAACTTCGCTTTACGTAGAGGCTGGGCCCGCAAACCGAGGGCGTGGGGCTTCTGACCAGGTCTCCATCGCTTCGGTGCCCATAACTTTTGATCCGTAAAGAGTTACGCAGCGCACAACATACTGTTGTATAGCTCTCCGAGAGCTCTAAAGTCGTAACAAGGTAGCCGTAGGGGAACCTGTGGCTGGATTGAATCCTTCGCGATGGAAGCAAATCAATGATAAAAAGAAGAATAAAAAAGTCTACTTCGCACCTTCGTGCTCAACATGTTCGGGGGCAATAAGCCTGCTCGGTTGCGCATGTTTTCGGGGCCCAAAATCAAATGTTTTCATCAGTTTTGTGCCACTTTTCTTGTTTTTGTGCTATTTTTCTGTCCCAGATCGTACGTCGTGATCCGTGAAAAGGACGACAACCGAACTTGGTGGACATTAGAGGGCCCTACAACACGTCGATATAACGTCTTGCGAGCATGCTGCGTTGTTGAAGCGGATGGGTTGTCGTTAAGCCCATTGGGCCTTTTGAATGGGCCATCTCTCTGGGCTGGGACTATGAACCGTCAATACATAAGGGATTTGCGTCCTCAACATGACGGGTGCGATCATACCAGCACTAATGCACCGGATCCCATCAAAACTCTGAAGTTTAGCATGCTTGGGCGAGAGTAGTACTAGGAAGGGTGTGTGAGGCCCGACCCCAAATAACGTGTGTTACCTAGATTTACATGCCTTGACCTAGGTTTAAGAATTGTGTTTTGTTTTGTGTGCCTTGCATTGAATTATGTGCATACATTTAGAGTTGCATGCATTTACTTGAGAAATGTACACTTGTCTCGTAGTTCGTGCCCTACCTTGTAGTGCATGCCCTAGACCTAGGAAAGCATGCCCTCACGCTAATCAAGAAAGCATCTTACACGAAGAACTAGGTCATTAATTAATCCTACAAATTCCACTAACTAATATTAAATTACTAATTCAACCCACTAGAAGACAAAATTGCACCAAAAGCTAGACATTCTCATTCTTTATTCCTTATTCTTTTGCACTTTCCAAACACACAATTAAATAATGCTCAAAAGATGACAAAGATTCAAAATTTTCAAGCCTTGGCCGACCACCTTGTGTGCTTTGTGATTGCTTCGCATAATTCAAATTATTCCCCAAACATTTTATGATAATGTAATGACACAAAGCAATAAAAAATTAGCTCAAAACCCTCCTCAAAGCTCCCAATCTCGACATAAGCTCCTTGCCCATGCTAGGTGATTCAAAAATCATACTTCTTGAAGACACAAATCTGAAATTTGTATGCCCAAGGCCGACACATGCTTCAACATTTGCAAAAGCTTTCATTTTTCCTTCATTTCTCTCAATTCCTCTCATTCTTCTCTCTCCCTTTCATTCTTCTCTCTCTCTCAACCCTAGCTGAATATTATAGACACCATAGCTCATCTTCATCACTCCATGGTTCATCAAGGCAAGCAAAAAGCTAGGGAGCTCGACTAAGCAAGCTAGGTTGCAAGAAACACACATGCAAGCTCTTTGAGTCTCCATTTCAGCTTAGGTGAGTTTGCTAGCTTCCATTTCTTTTCTTCTTGTTCTAACCACATGCACCTACTAAGAACTTGTTTACTAAGCTAGGAAATTTGAGAAAAATCGAGTGGTGTCTCGGCTAAGCAAGGAAAAAGGTCAACTTTGTGCTTCACCAAGAGTCTTGTGCATCTTCTTGTTGTTTTGCTAAGGTGAGGGCTAAAACTTCATGAAAATCTTTCAAAAAACCACATGCATGCCCTTAAATGTCTATCTTTACTTCTGTACTTGAGATATATGTGTGGTCATAAGCTTTTATAAACATGCATGGCAAGATTCTCGGCTAGAATGTGATGATAGATGAAATCGGGTATGTGACAACTTTCTGGTTTGTTGGTGTGAGGTGATTTTGGCTAGGTGAATGATGTTTAAAATTCGTGAAAATTGGTACGTAACTAGTTTTGCCAGTTCTGAACATTTTTCACAGAAATAGGCCAAAGATAATTTTGAATCTAAGGTCCTCAAAATGGAAAATTATTAAAATGTGTCCAAATCTGGAAAGTCTAGAAAAATGAAGCAGGTTCTGGGAGATTCACTGACCTTGTAGAACGATCCAGTTTTGACTTAGTAAATGACATCCAAAATGCATGATATTTTGTTTTCTGCTAGATTTTTCAGTTCTGGAAATTTTTGTAAGAAATGGACTAAGGCTAAATCTGACCCTAAGGCCCTCAAAAACGACAAGTATTGAAATGTGTGCAAATCTGGACTGTTTTGTGTAGTCTCACTGTTTTGGCTATAACTCTTGAACCCGAACTCCAAATGATGCGAGGTTTGTTTTTGAATTTAGTTCACTCCTTAAGATTTAATTTGACATCTTGTTCACTGGAATTGGAGTTTTTTGCTTATCTCAATGATTGTGAGAAAATAGTCCATTGCATTGAGGGTTTCACCTAGTGATATGCTTACAAAAATTATTGTAGCTTCTCTTGTTGCATTAAATGCTTGGGATTGTGGCATTTGGTTGTTGTGTGGACTATTTTGAATACTTGAGGATGTTTGAATTAATCAATGCATGGCTTGAGTTGAATTATGAGGTGACTTGGGGCTTAATCGCACGGCTAAGCACGAATTGAAACCCTAGTAACTAGGTAAACTCGCTAAGTGTTAATCCTATGGATATTGTGTTTGATTATGTGTTTAGTAGGCTTCCCGTAGTTGCCCTTGTAGCCCTAAATATGATTTCGATGATTACATGTTGATAAGTAGGCCTTTCTTGCACCCGGTCCCACGTAGATGTCATTGCATGTTGAATAATCTTGTTATTTGATTACGTGAACTTCGGAGTGAGTTATATGACTTGATTTACATGCGTTACATGGCTGCCCGTTTAATATTCATATAATTCCATGTGCTTTATAAGTGAAATTGCCTGTCATATCGTTTCTCGCTTGTTTACTTGTCAATGTGCAATCTTATGACTGTTCGGAGGTAACCTACTTTGTTGTCCTCCTAATGTGATATATTACATGTCATAAATGTGCATTGCATACAAGGTTGCAACCTTTCATTTTGGCGTGGTAGCGTTCACGCACACTGGGCGGCATCGGGCTTGCCGGTGCAACCGTGACTACCATTGTCCAATTCCCTCTCTCGCTTGGGGGCTAGACTTCCTCGGAGAGTTGGGTCGTAGGATTTCGGGGTACATCCGGAGTACACCCATTTGGCGTGAAAAGTGGATGATTGAAGCCGGCCGCAACAACTGTTACTGAAAATGAACTTGAACGGCAGGAAGTAAGTGCTATGCGGGGGAAAGTGCTACACCTAAATGTGGTGGGAGCTACCTCTTGAGCCCGTATGAGCTACCTCTAGAGTCCTGTACGTATCAAACTGTATCCTTTTTACTATGTGTTTAAGTACTCTCGCTTGGTTCCTAGAGGACCTCGGGGAGAAAAGACGGGTAAATGTGTTCACTTATATATATATATGCTATATTATGAGCTTACTTATTCTATTTGATAAGTTTTCAAAGGAGTTTTCATAAAGTTTAACCGGAAAAGGATTTCAAAACGTTATATCTCGTTCCCCCTCGCTGAGTTCATAAGGACTCACCCTCTTTTTTTGTCACAGGTGAAGCAGATTTGGAGCAGGTACCCGAAGAAAATGTGCTAGTTTATGAACCTTTGGAATGACTATGTGCATTGCGTGCTTTTCGTGAACATGGATTTTATTAGGGATGTTGTGTTTGATTGTAGACTATTTATTTTGTTGATGTAAATGACCCCATTGTAATTTGGGTCTAATTTTGGCTTGTACTGATTATAACCGGACGAACTCTTTATTGGTTGTTTGCTTTCATTATCTTGATTAGTAGTTATCATAGGTGTTTAAACAACTAGGTGAAGAAGCATATAATAAAACTCTATCTAATCTCACTTAGGTGTTTATGCATAAGCTAAGGGATAATAAGTACTTGCAAGATAGGAACGGGCAAATAAACGGGACATAGTTATCATGCTAGGCTAGTCAATCAAACGAGACTATCGAGATAAATTAGTAAGTATACATATTGATAACAAAATATAAAATTTTAGTTGGAATTGAATCAATGATTAAATGTTTTGACGTGTTTTAGAAAATTAGGTCAAACCAAAGGTCCTAAATATAGCCATCATGCTGCCGGTTTCTGAAAAAAACTTTTGGAGTTCTAAGCGAATGTTAAGCATAACAAAAGGCTAAGTGTGTGAAATAACGATAATGATTTAGGTCACACCCTAGTCTAGCCTCCATAGGTCAGGTTGGGGCGTGACACCCTATTTTAGAATGGTATCAGAGCTTAGTTTACTAACTAGGCATTAGTCGGGTTCAACTCTCGGACCTTAGGTAGAAGCCCTAAGATAATTATGATGTCTTGTTTATATGTGTTAATGTGTGCTAATGTGCTTTAATTGCTTTGAGCATTGAATATTATGTGCTTTTGTGAACCAATGTGAACAATATGTTTTAGGTGCTCAACATGCCTATGTGATTCAAGTGCACCGTATGCTTTAAGTGTTTATTATGTTACAATGGTTTCTTGTATGCTAGGCTGTATACTAGTTGTTAATGTTTTATTATACAATCCTATGCATTAAGATATGGTTGTTCTTATGTGGTATGATTATATAAGTACACATTTGCTTCTCGTGTAACATAATTGTATATATAAATACATATCACATCATGGGGCTACCTCTTTTAGAATGGTTGGAAGAGTTCTTAGAAGTAGAGGGAGACTTCGAAGGAATGAGTTCGTGACCTTCAAACAAGGGGATTTGACGGTTGCACAGTACGAAAACAGATTGAATCAACTGTCCCAGTATGCTCCTGAAATGGTACAGACTACTGAGAAAAAGATCCAGAGATTTATTCGAGGGCTGAGATCCGAGATTCAAAATAGCTTGGCTCCTTTTCAGTTTCTCACCTGTGGTGAAGTTCTTTTCGAGGCAATAAAAGCTGAGAGAGGAAAGAGTTAGGAAGTGGCAGGGTCGAGTCAACCGAGTCAAGTTCAGAGCCCGGAGGGGCTACCTGTTGAGAAAGTTTGCCAGGGTGGTTTAGTTATTCCTGTAGCTCGAGGCCCTTATGGAGGTGTTACTACTACTCTGATCCCATGTTGTACTCACTGTGCACGTAGAGGTCATCTGGAGATTGACTGTTGGAGGAAAACAGGAACATGTAACGGTTGCAGTAGCAATCAACATAAGGTCAAGGATTGCCCAAAACGACAGAGGGTGCAAGGGCAGGCTACGGGAGGGAGTACCCAGGGTCAGGGCCAGAATTCGGGGAAGGCAGCTACTAACAAATTACAGTCGGGTACCACAGTCAACCAATTTAGTCATGGCACATCGAGAGGCACGGTTAACCCCCATCCTATTACATGTAACTATTGCAACAAGAGGGGGCACACGGAAGCCCAATGTTGGAAGAGGTCTGGTAGATGCAAAGGATGTGGGAGTGATCAACATCGCGTCAAGAATTGTCCAAAGTGGCAAAAGAATCGTGCCCAGATTGCAAGCAGTAACCACGGTTGAAGGTAAACTTACCTATTAAACCTATAGGAAAAATATTACTTGACCTCAGTATCATCCATCCTTTATGTGCATTTCTTTAGAAACAATGTATGGTCATGCAAGTAAAGAGGTCGCTTTATATAACGGAAGTAAAACACGAGCATGATGATTTATAGTAAACCCTTGGATGTAAGGTCAATGAGTCTTGATGCTCATAGCTAATTGAACATGTAAATGAGGAGAGTAAGATTCCATATAGTTAAGATAGATATGAATTAGAGTCATGATGACCCAAGAGACTGTTGTTAGACAACCGTATTTAAGTGCACCATTTCACATCTAGAAACTAGCGGTTGGTAGACTTCGAATCGTGGTCGCTGACTAGAGGGTGGATTTTGTAGTGATAGTTAAATGAGTGGTTGATTACTATTGAAGTTCTATTAGATTATATTGAAGGATGCCTCATGATCGTAATTCTTATGTTGATACAGTCTTGAAGTTATTTCGGGTAACAAGCTACTTGGATTAGTATGGTAAGTATCTTATGAGCTAAATCATTTCGGTACCCATTTGTAGTCGTAGGATTGTTGTTTTACGGCCGGTAACCTAGTGGAACATTGATATCACTTACATGGCTATGACCCTAGCTTAGTAACATTAATGTTGAAGATATACTGGCGGGCATTGAGTGTTCGAAGGAATGACTAGGTCGCTAAGTGAGTAGGACCATTGTCCTCTTAAGTATGACGTAACCTTGGATTGAGATGAGTGGAATTTATTTGAGGTTGAAACTATTCACCTTAGGAGTTTTGGTTAAGGTTAAAAGAAATTCAGAAGCCTCGTGACTTGAAGATAGATATTTGAATAAGGAAATAAATTGTGGATCACAAGCTGATGAAATCTACTTGTAAGAAGTTGAACTAGTGCAACATGATTAGTTTACCCATGCAATTTTGATGGCAATTTGTTCGTGGTATTTAATAAACCTTTGAGTTTGAGTTTAACAAATCTCAACGGTCTTTCTTCTTGATTACGAGCGTTAAGGTTAATGAAGCTCGGAAAGAATATTAGCGAATAGGAGCCTATAACTGGGAGACTAGTCTGTGATAACCCGAACCCGGCATGCATTTAATAGCACTTGACTGCATTTGATTAAATGTTTAATTAGTTAAATCAACCAATTTGCACTATTTTCATATTTCTCTTGGAAGCATTTAGTAATTATATATTGAATAATTGAAAGGTTGTTATCTACTTCTATTAATTATAGTAATTGAATTTATTCTCTTGTGATTAATTAAGTGTTATCTTAAATGTTAGGGTTTAATTGTGTTTGACTATGTGTTTATGTTAACCTTCATTTGTAGTTTAATGTTAACTTCATAATTCTTTTAAATGTTCTAGAAATGGTTAAATTAATTAATTTAGATGAATATTGATTACCTTGATTGCTCTGATTATTTTAATAATCGGTTTTGGTTGTCTTGCAATATAATCACTCGGTTTTCAAATAAAAGAGGAAAGTGGCTCCGAGCCAGAGTAAATTTTAAACTATGATGCCTTTCAAAAATGATATATTTCTTAGATTCTTTAAGATTTAATTGTCACTTCTTAGTTGACGCAAAGTGCATCATAGCATATCGAGAGCGATAGGTAGAGATCGGTTTCTAGTCCTCAGCAAATAGTGAAACTAGTATTTAGATGACTTAAATTTTATATTTTAATTGTTGCTAGCTAGAATTAATATTTCCATAGTTGTTTTAGCTTAAAAATGCATGAAAATAGGCTAGTTTGACCAAGTTTAAGTGGTTTGACCAAGGGGCTTTGACCCTTTGACCTTTTGTCACCTTATTTGCATAATAAAAGCACAAAACAAAAACAAAAAAGAGCTGAAAAACAGAACATAGCAGGGCCGAAAATTTGAGAGGAGAAAAAAAAAAGATTTCAAGCCAAATCTTCAATTCTTCGCGAGGGCTTCCACGGGGTGGTTTCCGAGGCATCCTATGAGGTTTTCCTAGCGTCTAGGAGCGTCTAAGGTGTGGGTTTCATCATTATTTGTGCATTTATATGTTGTGTATGTTAACTTTGTCAATTTTTAGATTTATCCGTAGATCGTTATTTAAAGCGATTTGATGCTTCTAGAATGTTCCTTGGCATTTGTAGAACATGTATTTATAGCTTTGTAACATTTTCTGCGGTTAAATGTTGTGATTGCAAATTAAATTGTTAATTGAATAGTGTTTTGTGAATAGTAAAACCTTGAAACGTTGAAGTTGCGCTGTTATGCTTTCTGTTGATGTAAAAATGTGCTAGGTACGCTAGAATGCTAAAATGTGTGGTTTGTTTGGGTTGCGTAGTGGAAAAAACGAGAATTATGCCTTTGGGAAAGTCGGGGTCGTTTAGGTCGACTTTAGCGTTTTCTCATTTTGCGTGTTGGCATTGCTTCGGGAAGCCATGGAAGCACTTTTGGTGCGATTATGGCGTTGGTTGGGTGTTTGGTTGTTATAGTTGTAGTTCAAACGAGAAAGGGGGAAATCGGGGCTTTGCGCGAGTTCCAGGGAAAAGTAAGGTTTCGGGATCTTTAGACGTGCCTTATGGTGACCTAGGAGGGTTGGCGAAGTCGGTTTCCAGAACTCGTGGCTCGTTTGGAAATGGTAGCGTTTTGATAGTTGGGGCCGATTTGTGTTTTTGTGTGTTTTCTTGTCTTTATGCTTATAGAATGCTTAGAATTACTTGAATTACTTGTTTGAGTTGTTTTGGATTGAATTGCTTATCAAATTGCTGCTATTGCGTGCGAGAGTAACCTACTTTGTTATTCTCCCACGTGTGGCTTTATCGCTTGTTTATCGCCTTGTATCGAGTCTTGCATTGCATAGTGTCTCGCGCGTGAGTGATGGGCCTCTCTGGGTAGCCTTGGGTTGCCAGTGTTGGTTGCTCTAGCTCCGCTTCTATTCCCTTTCTCGCTTGGGTTGCCTCCCAGGAAGATTTGGGTCGTAGAATTGATGGATACTTCCGGGGTATTCCAAAATGGTGTTATAAGGTGGTTTGGGCCGGCGCGTCATCGTTAAAGTCATCGGAATCGTGATCGGTACATTACTCGCTCGAGTGAACCATAGCCTTCAAAGTGTGGTATAGCTTTGATTGGTTGTGTTAATGCTTTCTTTAGTTGTTTAATTGTATTGTTGTTTATATTGTATGCCTTTTATTGATTGTATTGCTTAACTGTACCTTTTTGCATTGCACAATCTTCTTTCTCTCCAATTCGATATCTGTCTCGCCCTCACTGAGTATACGTGTTGTGTATACTCACTCCTCACCACCACATTTCAGGAAATGTCATGTTAGCTGGAAGTTCGTGATTTCGTGGAAGTTGTTACCTGAAGAGTTGTCTTGCGTGCCTATGTGGCTTGAGTGTCGAAGTTGTGAAGATATATGCTTTCATATGTTGTATGTATTTAATGCTAAAAGTATGTAATTTAAGTTTCGTTAGATTGTTGAAGTAGTTTGACAAGTTAGATTATGTATCTAGTTATTATAACTTAACTTCAAATGCATGTTTGTAATGTCCAAAAGAAAAGAACTAGAATGACATGATAGTCTATTTTATGTAGTAGCTTAGTATGGTTTAATTTTCAAGTTTGAATGTACTTGTCAAAATGAAAAGAGATAGGTTAGCTTTTAAATTTGAAATGTATGTATACGTGCTGAGTTTAAATTGTTGAGAACCGAGGCTCGGATGGCCTTGAGGAAGTTTTGTATGGTTGGACACGGTGTTGGTCCATTTAAATGCTATTACAGGTTTTACATTTTGCCTAGAAACAGGGGAGACTCCGTCCGTTTTCCCTGAAAATTTATGCCCGGGTTTGGTTTGGGTTTCGTTTAGATCGATTGACAGAACTCCCGGTCTCGAGAGGGATTGGGGTGTCACAGGTGGTATCAGAGCTTGTCTAGCTCATAAGCCGGGACAGGGTCCTCGGTCTGGTGGGTAGTGACCCTTGAATGTGTGCTTGTTAAGTGTGTCTTGAAAGTGCATGCTTGTATGTGAGATTGTGTGTCTTGATATGAATGTGTGCTCCTATGTGATATAGTTATGTGTTATGTGTTAATTGTGTGCTAAGTGAAGTAAAGTGTCTAGTTGTGCATTTAATTGACCTATCGAATTGGCATTGTGAATCGAATTGATCTCGTGAATTGTTATTTGTTTGAAGTATTGCTTGTAATGTGTGTTTTAAAATGTCTTGAATTGATTATGTTATGCTTGACTTGATTGCCGTGCTTGAGTGACTTTGTTGAATAAACTATTTTCTAAACTTGCTTGCATAATAGTTTAAGGCATATGTATAACTGTGATATATTGGCATTCATACATGTCCTATGGAAATGGTAAGTAAGTCCTCTTCCTCCCCTGAAGAAAGTGGTTCACCTCTGGCTTTTCAAGGTGTATGGATTGGCAGGAAATGAATGGTATTTGGCTAGCCTTTATTTGGGAATTGGTGTTTGCTTTTGGAGCTCGGTTATTGGCGAATCTCTATGGCCTCCTCTGTGCTTAACAGTTGTGAAAGAGTAGCTTTCTCTTGGGGTTTTATTTGGTTATTCTTTGGAGCATTCTTTGGTTTTCTTAATGGGTGTTCTTTGGGGACTTTTGTTGGCACTACTTGTTTGACTTGGCTATTGGATTTTCAGTTGGACTTACTGCATGGTATTATCTATAGTATATGTGTCTTGGTCTTTATTGGAGTGCTACTGGTATTCCTTATTGGAAAATTCTTCAATGGCATTCTCTAGGATTCTTAGTGGCCATTTATTTAGTATTACTTATTGGGCAATTCTTAGTACTTTCTTACTGGAGCATTGTTCGGGTATTTTCTTTGGCATCCCTCAGTTGATTTGGTAACTGGAATTCCTATCAGACTCATTTTCTCATATTACTTACGGTATTCTTTGGAATCCTTATCGGGCATTTTACTAGTATTTTTTTTCCTTATTGGCATTTATTGGAAGATCCTACACTTGGAATTCTGCTTGGACATATTATCTTGTACTGTTTACGGCTTCCCCTTCGGCCTTTCCACTCAGGGGAATCTATATTTGCTGTTTGACTAAGATGTTGCGGTAGGAACACAGTGATTGGAAGATTTCATTTAGAGGTTGGCCTATGGTATTCTTCTCTATAATCCTTTACAGAACTTTCAGCTGGGTATATTTACGGTAGTCAGTAATGCATGCGGTGTATCTACTCTGGCTATCTCTTAACTTTCTTATTTGGTACTTGTTAGACTTCTATTCAAGATTCTTAAATAGGGTACTCCTTCGGTACTCTTCCTGCCATTAGTATGTGGTATTGATAATATCTACAGTGTCTTTGCTTCAGTCTTTAGTTGGTATTTCCTCGGCATTCTTGATTGGAATTTCTATTCGGGATTTCCTACGGGCATTCTTATATATTATCTTGCTCAGCAACCGATGAAGATTAGTCAGAATTGGATTTCAGATGATGCTGAGTTCTATTGGAAGAAGAATTGCGAGGATGCAATTGTTTTAAGGGGGGAAGGATATGATAACCCGAACCCGGCATGCATTTAATAGCACTTGACTGCATTTGATTAAATGTTTAATTAGTTAAATCAACCAATTTGCACTATTTTCATATTTCTCTTGGAAGCATTTAGTAATTATATATTGAATAATTGAAAGGTTGTTATCTACTTCGATTAATTATAGTAATTGATTTTATTCTCTTGTGATTAATTAAGTGTTATCTTAAATGTTAGGGTTTAATTGTGTTTGACTATGTGTTTATGTTAACCTTCATTGGTAGTTTAATGTTAACTTCATAATTCTTTTAAATGTTCTAGAAATGGTTAAATTAATTAATTTAGATGAATATTGATTACCTTGATTGCTCTGATTATTTTAATAATCGGTTTTGGTTGTCTTGCAATATAATCACTCGGTTTTCAAATAAAAGAGGAAAGTGGCTCCGAGCCAGAGTAAATTTTAAACTATGATGCCTTTCAAAAATGATATATTCCTTAGATTCTTTAAGATTTAATTGTCACTTCTTGGTTGACGCAAAGTGCATAGCATATCGAGAGCGATAGGTAGAGATCGGGTTCTAGTCCTCAGCAAATAGTGAAACTAGTATTTAGATGACTTAAATTTTATATTTTAATTGTTGGTAGCTAGAATTAATATTTCCATAGTTGTTTTAGCTTAAAAATGCATGAAAATAGGCTAGTTTGACCAAGGTTAAGTGGTTTGACCAAGGGGCTTTGACCCTTTGACCTTTTGTCACCTTATTTGCATAATAAAAGCACAAAACAAAAAAAAGAGCTGAAAAACAGAACATAGCAGGGCCAAAAATTTGAGAGGAGAAAAAAAAAGATTTCAAGCCAAATCTTCAATTCTTCGCGAGGGCTTCCACGGGGTGGTTTCTGAGGCATCCTACGAGGTTTTCCTAGCGTCTAGGAGCGTCTAAGGTGAGGGTTTCATCGTTATTTGCGCATTTATACGTTGTGTATGTTAACTTTGTCAATTTTTAGATTTATCCGTAGATCGTTATTTAAAGCGATTTGATGCTTCTAGAATGTTCCTTGGCATTTGTAGAACATGTATTTATAGCTTTGTAACATTTTCTGCGGTTAAATGTTGTGATTGCAAATTAAATTGTTAATTGAATAGTGTTTTGTGAATAGTAAAACCTTGAAACGTTGAAGTTGCGCTGTTATGCTTTCTGTTGATGTAGAAATGTGCTAGGTACGCTAGAATGCTAAAATGTGTGGTTTGTTTGGGTTGCGTAGTGGAAAAAACGAGAATTATGCCTTTGGGAAAGTCGGGGTCGTTTAGGTCGACTTTAGCGTTTTCTCGTTTTGCGTGTTGGCATTGCTTCGGGAAGCCATGGAAGCACTTTTGGTGCGATTATGGCGTTGGTTGGGTGTTTGGTTGTTATAGTTGTAGTTCAAACGAGAAAGGGGAAAATCGGGGCTTTGCGCGAGTTCTAGGGTAAAGTAAGGTTTCGGGATCTTTTGACGTGCCTTATGGTGACCTAGGAGGGTTGGCGAAGTCGGTTTCCAGAACTCGTGGCTCGTTTGGAAATGGTAGCGTTTTGATAGTTGGGGCCGATTTGTGTTTTTGTGTGTTTTCTTGTCTTTATGCTTATAGAATGCTTAGAATTACTTGAATTACTTGTTTGAGTTGTTTTGGATTGAATTGCTTATCAAATTGCTGCTATTGCGTGCGAGAGTAACCTACTTTGTTATTCTCCCATGTGTGGCTTTATCGCTTGTTTATCGCCTTGTATCGAGTCTTGCATTGCATAGTGTCTCGCGCGTGAGTGATGGGCCTCTCTGGGTAGCCTTGGGTTGCCAGTGTTGGTTGCTCTAGCTCCGCTGCTATTCCCTTTCTCGCTTGGGTTGCCTCCCAGGGAGATTTAGGTCGTAGAATTGATGGATACTTCCGGGGTATTCCAAACTGGTGTTATAAGGTGGTTTAGGCCGGCGCGTCATCGTTAAAGTCATCGGAATCGTGATCAGTACATTACTCGCTCGAGTGAACCATAGCCTTCAAAGTGTGGTATAGCTTTGATTGGTTGTGTTAATGCTTTCTTTAGTTGTTTAATTGTATTGTTGTTTATATTGTATGCCTTTTATTGATTGTATTGCTTAACTGTACCTTTTTGCATTGCACAATCTTCTTTCTCTCCAATTCGATATCTGTCTCGCCCTCACTGAGTATACGTGTTCTGTATACTCACTCCTCACCACCACATTTCAGGAAATGTCATGTTAGCTGGAAGTTCGTGATTTCGTGGAAGTTGTTGCCTGAAGAGTTGTCTTGCGTGCCTATGTGGCTTGAGTGTCGAAGTTGTGAAGATATATGCTTTCATATGTTGTATGTATTTAATGCTAAAAGTATGTAATTTAAGTTTCGTTAGATTGTTGAAGTAGTTTGATAAGTTAGATTATGTATCTAGTTATTATAACTTAACTTCAAATGCATGTTTGTAATGTCCAAAAGAAAAGAACTAGAATGGCATGATAGTCTATTTTATGTAGTAGCTTAGTATGGTTTAATTTTCAAGTTTGAATGTACTTGTCAAAATGAAAAGCGATAGGTTAGCTTTTAAATTTGAAATGTATGTATACGTGCTGAGTTTAAATTGTTGAGAACCGAGGCTCGGATGTCCTTGAGGAAGTTTTGTATGGTTGGACAGGGTGTTGGTCCATTTAAATGCTATTAGAGGTTTTACATTTTGCCTAGAAACAGGGGAGACTCCGTCCGTTTTCCCTGAAAATTTATGCCCGGGTTTGGTTTGCGTTGTGTTTAGATCGATTGACAGACCTCCCGGTCTCGAGAGGGATCGGGGTGTCACAGGTGGTATCAGAGCTTGTCTAGCTCATAAGCCGGGACTGGGTGCTCGGTCTGGTGGGTAGTGACCCTTGAATGTGTGCTTGTTAAGTGTGTCTTGAAAGTGCATGCTTGTATGTGAGATTGTGTGTCTTGACATGAATGTGTGCTCCTATGTGATATAGTTATGTGTTATGTGTTAATTGTGTGCTAAGTGAAGTAAAGTGTCTAGTTGTGCATTGAATTGACCTATCGAATTGGCATTGTGAATCGAATTGATCTCGTGAATTGTTATTTGCTTGAAGTATTGCTTGTAATGTGTGTTTTAAAATGTCTTGAATTGATTATGTTATACTTGACTTGATTGCCGTGCTTGAGTGACTTTGTTGAATAAACTATTTTGTAAACTTGCTTGCATAATAGTTTAAGGCATATGTATAACTGTGATATATTGGCATTCATACATGTCCTATGGAAATGGTAAGTAAGTCCTCTTCCTCCCCTGAAGAAAGTGGTTCACCTCTGGCTTTTCAAGGTGTATGGATTGGCAGGAAATGAATGGTATTTGGCTAGCCTTTATTTGGGAATTGGTGTTTGCTTTTGGAGCTCGGTTATTGGCGAATCTCTATGGCCTCCTCTGTGCTTAACAGTTGTGAAAGAGTAGCTTTCTCTTGGGGTTTTATTTGGTTATTCTTTGGAGCATTCTTTGGTTTTCTTAATGGGTGTTCTTTGGGGACTTTTGTTGGCACTACTTGGTGGACTTGGCTATTGGATTTTCAGTTGGACTTACTGCATGGTATTATCTATGGTATATGTGTCTTGGTCTTTATTGGAGTGCTACTGGTATTCCTTATTGGAAAATTCTTCAATGGCATTCTCTAGGATTCTTAGTGGCCATTTATTTAGTATTACTTATTGGGCAATTCTTAGTACTTTCTTACTGGAGCATTGTTCGGGTATTTTCTTTGGCATCCCTCAGTTGATTTGGTAACTGGAATTCCTATCAGACTCATTTTCTCATATTACTTACGGTATTCTTTAGAATCCTTATCGGGCATTTTACTAGTATTTTTTTTTTCCTTATTGGCATTTATTGGAAGATCCTACACTTGGAATTCTGCTTGGACATATTATCTTGTACTGTTTACGGCTTCCCCTTCGGCCTTTCCACTCAGGGGAATCTATATTTGCTGTTTGACTAAGATGTTGCGGTAGGAACACAGTGATTGGAAGATTTCATTTAGAGGTTGGCCTATGGTATTCTTCTCTATAATCCTTTACAGAACTTTCAGCTGGGTATATTTACGGTAGTCAGTACTGCATGAGGTGTATCTACTCTGGCTATCTCTTAACTTTCTTATTTGGTACTTGTTAGACTTCTATTCAAGATTCTTAAATAGGGTACTCCTTCGGTACTCTTCCTGCCATTAGTATGTCGTATTGATGATATCTACAGTGTCTTTGCTTCAGTCTTTAGTTGGTATTTCCTCGGCATTCTTGATTGGAATTTCTATTCGGGATTTCCTACGGGCATTCTTATATATTATCTTGCTCAGCAACCGATGAAGATTAGTCAGAATTGGATTTCAGATGATGCTGAGTTCTATTGGAAGAAGAATTGCGAGGACGCAATTGTTTTAAGGGGGGAAGGATGTGATAACCCGAACCCGGCATGCATTTAATAGCATTTGACTGCATTTGATTAAATGTTTAATTAGTTAAATCAACCAATTTGCACTATTTTCATATTTCTCTTGGAAGCATTTAGTAATTATATATTGAATAATTGAAAGGTTGTTATCTACTTCTATTAATTATAGTAATTGAATTTATTCTCTTGTGATTAATTAAGTGTTATCTTAAATGTTAGGGTTTAATTGTGTTTGACTATGTGTTTATGTTAACCTTCATTTGTAGTTTAATGTTAACTTCATAATTCTTTTAAATGTTCTAGAAATGGTTAAATTAATTAATTTAGATGAATATTGATTACCTTGATTGCTCTGATTATTTTAATAATCGGTTTTGGTTGTCTTGCAATATAATCACTCGGTTTTCAAATAAAAGAGGAAAGTGGCTCCGAGCCAGAGTAAATTTTAAACTATGATGCCTTTCAAAAATGATATATTTCTTAGATTCTTTAAGATTTAATTGTCACTTCTTGGTTGACGCAAAGTGCATAGCATATCGAGAGCAATAGGTAGAGATCGGGTTCTAGTCCTCAGCAAATAGTGAAACTAGTATTTAGATGACTTAAATTTTATATTTTAATTGTTGCTAGCTAGAATTAATATTTCCATAGTTGTTTTAGCTTAAAAATGCATGAAAATAGGCTAGTTTGACCAAGTTTAAGTGGTTTGACCAAGGGGCTTTGACCCTTTGACCTTTTGTCACCTTATTTGCATAATAAAAGCACAAAACAAAAAAAAAGAGCTGAAAAACAGAACATAGCAGGGCCGAAAATTTGAGAGGAGAAAAAAAAAAGATTTCAAGCCAAATCTTCAATTCTTCGCGAGGGCTTCCACGGGGTGGTTTCCGAGGCATCCTACGAGGTTTTCCTAGCGTCTAGGAGCGTCTAAGGTGAGGGTTTCATCGTTATTTGCGCATTTATACGTTGTGTATGTTAACTTTGTCAATTTTTTGATTTATTCGTAGATCATTATTTAAAGCGATTTGATGCTTCTAGAATGTTCCTTGGCATTTGTAGAACATGTATTTATAGCTTTGTAACATTTTCTGCGGTTAAATGTTGTGATTGCAAATTAAATTGTTAATTGAATAGTGTTTTGTGAATAGTAAAACCTTGAAACGTTGAAGTTGCACTGTTATGCTTTCTGTTGATGTAGAAATGTGCTAGGTACGCTAGAATGCTAAAATGTGTGGTTTGTTTTGGTTGCGTAGTGGAAAAAACGAGAATTATGCCTTTGGGAAAGTCGGGGTCGTTTAGGTCGACTTTAGCATTTTCTCGTTTTGCGTGTTGGCATTGCTTCGGGAAGCCATGGAAGCACTTTTGGTGCGATTATGGCGTTGGTTGGGTGTTTGGTTGTTATAGTTGTAGTTCAAACGAGAAAGGGGGAAATCGGGGCTTTGCGCGAGTTCTAGGGTAAAGTAAGGTTTCGGGATCTTTATACGTGCCTTATGGTGACCTAGGAGGGTTGGCGAAGTCAGTTTCCAGAACTCGTGGCTCGTTTGGAAATGGTAGCGTTTTGATAGTTGGGGCCAATTTGTGTTTTTGTGTGTTTTCTTGTCTTTATGCTTATAGAATGCTTAGAATTACTTGAATTACTTGTTTGAGTTGTTTTGGATTGAATTGCTTATCAAATTGCTGCTATTGCGTGCGAGAGTAACCTACTTTGTTATTCTCCCACGTGTGGCTTTATCGCTTGTTTATCGCCTTGTATCGAGTCTTGCATTGCATAGTGTCTCGCGCGTGAGTGATGGGCCTCTCTGGGTAGCCTTGGGTTGCCAGTGTTGGTTGCTCTAGCTCCGCTGCTATTCCCTTTCTCGCTTGGGTTGCCTCCCAGGGAGATTTGGGTCGTAGAAGTGATGGATACTTCCAAGGTATTCCAAACTGGTGTTATAAGGTGGTTTGGGCCGGCGCGTCATCGTTAAAGTCATCGGAATCGTGATCGGTACATTACTCGCTCGAGTGAACCATAGCCTTCAAAGTGTGGTATAGCTTTGATTGGTTGTGTTAATGCTTTCTTTAGTTGTTTAATTGTATTGTTGTTTATATTGTATGCCTTTTATTGATTGTATTGCTTAACTGTACCTTTTTGCATTGCACAATCTTCTTTCTCTCCAATTCGATATCTGTCTCGCCCTCACTGAGTATACGTGTTCTGTATACTCACTCCTCACCACCACATTTCAGGAAATGTCATGTTAGCTGGAAGTTCGTGATTTCGTGGAAGTTGTTGCCTGAAGAGTTGTCTTGCGTGCCTATGTGGCTTGAGTGTCGAAGTTGTGAAGATATATGCTTTCATATGTTGTATGTATTTAATGCTAAAAGTATGTAATTTAAGTTTCGTTAGATTGTTGAAGTAGTTTGATAAGTTAGATTATGTATCTAGTCATTATAACTTAACTTCAAATGCATGTTTGTAATGTCCAAAAGAAAAGAACTAGAATGGCATGATAGTCTATTTTATGTAGTAGCTTAGTATGGTTTAGTTTTCAAGTTTGAATGTACTTGTCAAAATGAAAAGAGATAGGTTAGCTTTTAAATTTGAAATGTATGTATACGTGCTGAGTTTAAATTGTTGAGAACCGAGGCTCGGATGGCCTTGAGGAAGTTTTGTATGGTTGGACACGGTGTTGGTCCATTTAAATGCTATTACAGGTTTTACATTTTGCCTAGAAACAGGGGAGACTCCGTCTGTTTTCCCTGAAAATTTATGCCCGGGTTTGGTTTGGGTTGTGTTTAGATCGATTGACAGAACTCCCAGTCTCGAGAGGGATCGGGGTGTCACATAGTCATTAGAAGATTTACTAATCTAATGTACCTACGAGATAAGGACTATGATACTATCGTTAGATGACGATTTGAGATGGATTAGTTTGTTTGGTGAGTTCTTCTTGAAGATAGGGTCATATTGTGGAAATGATCCATAACTTGTTTATGTCCTGCGTGTTAACAATTTTGAAGCTAGTTGATAGGATATGTAAATCGGATATCGACCTATCGTCTTGAAATTAGGGTATGTCACCATAGGATCATGGTATTATGGTGATATTCCTTTTTGAGGTATGAAGGCGAGTTTGATACAACATGAGTCATGATTCTGGAGTTATAGTTATATAGTTAGAATACCGATGCAGCTTTGATTACTATGTTTGGAGATTCTAACCTTAGTTAATGAACTTGACCTTAAGATCAAATGAAAGGAATAGAGTCGTTCAAAGGAAAGAACTGTAAATGTAGAGGTCACACCGAACTAAATGATTGGAGAAACATAAGAAGTGAATTGGTTGTGGTAAAAGATCACCAAACACGGGACGAACCGGAGTAGGAAGAATAACATGGGTCAGAATCCGTCTAAATGACCTCAATAGGCAAGAATGAATTTAGGGATGAAATTCTTTTAAGGAGGGAAGGATGTGAGGCCCAACCCCGAATAACGTGTGTTACCTAGATTTGCGTGCCTTGACCTAGGTTTAAGAATTGTGTTTCGTTTTGTGTGCCTTGCATTGAATTACGTGCATACATTTAGAGTTGCGTGCATTTACTTGGGAAACGTGCATTCGTCTCGTAGTTCATGCCCTACCTCGTAGTGCATGCCCTAGACCTAGGAAAGCGTGCCCTCATGCTAATCAAGAAAGCATCTTACACGAAGCACTAGGTCATTAACTAATCCTACAAATTCCACTAACTAATATTAAATTACTAATTCAACCCACTAGAAGACGAAATTGCACCAAAAGCTAGACATTCTCATTCTTTATTCCTTATTCTTTTGCACTTTCCAAACACACAATGAAATAATGTTCAAAAGATGACAAAGATTCAGATTTTTCAAGCCTTGGCCGACCACCTTGTGTGCTTTGTGATTGCTTTGCATAATTCAAATTATTCCCCGAACATTCTATGACAATGTAATGACACAAAGCAATAAAAAATTAGCTCAAAACCCTCCTCAAAGCTCCCAATCTCGACATAAGCTCCTTGCCCATGCTAGGTGATTCAAAAATCATGCTTCTTGAAGACACAAATCTGAAATTTGTATGCCCAAGGCCGACACATGCTTCAACATTTGCAAAAGCTTTCATTTTGCTTCGTTTCTCTCAATTCCTCTAATTCTTCTCTCTCCCTTTCATTCTTCTCTCTCTCTCGACCCTAGCTGAATATTGTAGACACCATAGCTCATCTTCATCACTCCATGGTTCATCAAGGCAAGCAAGAAGCTAGGGAGCTCGACTAAGCAAGCTAGGTTGCAAGAAACACACATGCAAGCTCTTTGAGTCTTACGACTGTTCGGAGGCAACCTACTTTGTTGTCCTCCTAATGTGATATATTACATGTCATAAATGTGCATTGCATACAAGGTTGCAACCTTTCATTCTGGCGTGGTAGCGTTCACGCACACCGGGCAGCATCGGGCTTGCTGGTGCAACCGTGACTACCATTGTCCAATTCCCTCTCTTGCTTGGGGGCTAGACTTACTCAGAGAGTTGGTCGTAGGATTTCGGGGTACATCCGGAGTATACCCATTTGGCGTGAAAAGTGGATGATTGAAGCCGGCCGCAACAACTGTTACGAAAATGAACTCGAACGGCAGGAAGTAAGTGCTATGCGGGGGAAAGTGCTACACCTAAATGTGGTGGGAGCTACCTCTTGAGCCCGTATGAGCTACCTCTAGAGTCCTGTACGTATCAAACCGTATCCTTTTTACTATGTGTTTAAGTACTCTCGCTTGGTTCCTAGAGGACCTCGGGGAGAAAAGACGGGTAAATGTGTTCACTTATATATATATATGCTATATTATGAGCTTACTTATTCTGTTTGATATGTTTTCAAAGGAGTTTTCATAAAGTTTAACCAGAAAAGGATTTCAAAACGTTATCTCTCGTTCCCCCTCGCTGAGTTCATAAGGACTCACCCTCTTTTTTGTCACAGGTGAAGCAGATTTGGAACAGGTACCCGAAGAAAATGTGCTAGTTGATGAACCTTTGGAATGACTATGTGCATTGCGTGTTTTTCGGGAACATGGATGTTATTAGGGATGTTGTGTTTGATTGTAGACTGTTTATTTTGTTGATGTAAATGACCCCGTTGTAATTTGGGTCTAATTTTGGCTTGTACTGATTATAACCGGACGAACTCTTTATTGGTTGTTTGCTTTCATTATCTTGATTAGTAGTTATCATATGTGTTTAAACCACTAGGTGAAGAAGCATATAATGAAACTCTATCTAATCTCACTTAGGTGTTTATGTGTAAGCTAAGGGATAATAAGTACTTGCAAGATAGGAACGGGCAAATAAACGGGACATAGTTATCATGGTAGGCTAGTCAATCAAACGAGACTATCGAGATAAATTAGTAAGTATACATATTGATAACAAAATAGAAAATTTTAGTTGGAATTGAATCAATGATTAAAGGTTTTGAGGTGTTTTAGAAAATTAGGTCAAACCAAAGGTCCTAAATATAGCCATCATGCTGCCGGTTTCTGAAAAAAACTTTTGGAGTTCTAAGCGAATGTTAAGCATAACAAAAGGCTAAGTGTGTGAAATAACGATAATGATTTAGGTCACACCCTAGTCTAGCCTCCATAGGTCAGGTTGGGGCGTGACACCCTATTTTAGAATGGTATCAGAGCTTAGTTTACTAACTAGGCATTAGTCGGGTTCAACTCTCGGACCTTAGGTAGAAGCCCTAAGATAATTATGATGTCTTGTTTATATGTGTTAATGTGTGCTAATGTGCTTTAATTGCTTTGAGCATTGAATATTATGTGCTTTTGTGAACCAATGTGAACAATATGTTTTAGGTGCTCAACATGCCTATGTGATTCAAGTGCACCGTATGCTTTAAGTGTTTATTATGTTACAATGGTTTCTTGTATGCTAGGCTGTATACTAGTTGTTAATGTTTTATTATACAATCCTATGCATTAAGATATGGTTGTTCTTATGTGGTATGATTATATAAGTACACATTTGCTTCTCGCGCACATTATACCGTTGGAAAGCTCTCCGAGAGCTCTACGACCGAGGCAATAACCCTGCCTGGCTGCGCCTATTTTCAGAGCCAAAAATCAAACATCTTTATCAATTTCGGGCCACTTTTCTTGTTTTTGCGTTGTTTTTCAGTCCCGGATCATACGTCGTGAGCCACGAAAAGTACGACAACCGAACTCGCAGGACATTAAAGGGCCCTACAATGCGTCGATATCGCGTCTTGCGAGGATGCCGCGTTGTTGAAGCGGATGGGTCGTCGTTAATCCCATTGGGCCTTTTGAATGGGCCATCTCTCTGGGCTGGGACTGTGAACCGTCAACACATGAGGGATTTGCTTCCTCAATATGACGGGTGCGATCATACCAGCACTAATGCACCGGATCCTATCAGAACTCCAAAGTTAAGCGTGCTTGGGCGAGAGTAGTACTAGGATGGGTGAGCCCCTGGGAAGTCCTTGTGTTGCAACCCCATTTTCAATTTTTTTTGCCCCGGTAAGCCTTTCCAAGATGCTTTTTCCATCACATTTCTATTACCGAATCCCATGGTACCTTTGGCAAGACAATTTCGCTTCACGTAGAGGCTGGGCCCGCAAACCGAGGGTGTGGGGCTTATGACCAGGTCTCTGTCGCTCCGGTGCCTATAACTTTTGATCCATAAGGAGTTACGTGGCGCACAGCATACCGTTGGAAAGCTCTCCGAGAGCTCTACAACGGGGGCAGCAAGCCTGCTGGGATGCTCCTATTTTTGGAGCCCAAAATCGAATGTTTTCATCATTTTCGGGACACTTTTCTTGTTTTTGTGTTGTTTTTCTGTCCCATATCGTACATCGTGAGCCGCGAAAAGGATGACAACCGAACTCGCGGGACATTGGAGTGCCCTACAACGCGTTGATATCACGTCTTGAGAGCATGGTACGTTGTTGAAGCAGATGGGTTGTCGTTAAGCCCATTGGGCCTTTTGAATGGGCCATCTCTCTGGGTTGGGACTGTGAACTGTCAACACATAAGGGATTTGCATCCTCAACATGAGGGGTGCGATCATACCAGCACAAATGCACCGGATCTCATCAGAACTCTGAAGTTGAGCGTGCTTGGGCGAGAGTAGTACTAAGATGGGTGACCCCCTGGGAAGTCCTCATGTTGCACCCCATTTTTCAATTTTTTTTGCCCCAATTAGCCTTCCAAGATGCTTTATCCATCACATTTCTATTACCGAATCCCACGGCACCTTGGGCAAGACAATGTCGGCTCACGTAGAGGCTGGGCCCGCATACTGAGGGCGTGGGGCTTGTGACTAGGTCTCCGTCCCTCTGGTGCCCATAACTTTTGATCCATAAGGAGTTCCGCGACGAACAGCATACCATTGGAAAGCTCTCCGAGAGCTCTACGATGGAGGCAGCAAGCCTACCCGGCTGCACCTATTTTCGGAGCCAAAATCAAATGTTTTCATCAGTTTCGGGCCACTTTTTTTGTTTTTGAGCTATTTTTTCGTCCAAGATCATACGTCGTGAGTTCCGAAAAGGACGACAACCTAACTCGCGGGACATTAGAGGGCCCTACAACGCATCGATATCACGTCTTGCGAGGATGCTGCATTGTTGAAGTGGATGTGTTGTCATTAAGCCCATTGGGCATTTTGAATGGGCCATCTCTCTGCTGGGACTGTGAACCGTCAACACATAAGTGATTTGCGTCCTTAACATGACGGGTGCGATCATACCAGCACTAATGCACCGGATCCCATCAGAACTCCGAAGTTAAGCGTGCTTGGGCGAAAGTAGTACTAGGATAGGTGACCGCTTGGGAAGTCCTCGTGTTGCACTCCCTTTTTCAATTTTTTTTGCCCCGGTTAGCCTTCCAATATGCTTTATCCTTCACATTTCTATTCCCGAATCCCACGGCACTTTGGGCAAGACAACTTCGCTTCACGTAGAGGCTGGGTCCGCAAACCAAGGGCGTGGGGCTTGTGACCAGTTCTCCGTCGCTCCGGTGCCCATAAATTTTGATTCGTAAGGAGTTACGCTGCGCACAGCATACCGTTGGAAAGCTCTCCGAGAGCTCTACGATAGGGGCAGCAAACCTACTCGGCTGCGCCTATTTTCGGAACCAATAATTGAACATTTTCATTAGTTTCGGGCTTCTTTTCTTTTTTTTTCGATGTTTTTTTGTCTCGGATCGTACGTCGTGAGCCGCGAAATGGACGACAACCGAACTCGCGGGACATTAGAGGGCCCTAAAACGCGTCGATATCATGTCTTGCGAGGATGCTTTGTTGTAGAAGCAGATGGGTTGTCGTTAAGCCCATTGGGCCTTTTGAATGGGCCATCTCTCTGGGATGGGACTGTGAACCGTCAACACATAAGGGATTTGCACCCTCAACATGATGGGTGCGATCATACCAGCACTAATGCGCCAGGTCCCATCAGAACTCCGAAGTTAATCGTGCTTGGGCGAGAGTAGTACTAGGAAGGGTGACCCCTTGGGAAGTCCTCGTGTTGTAACCCCCTTTTCAATTTTTTTTTCCCCCGGTTAGCCTTGCCAAGATGCTTTATCCATCACATTTCTATTACCGAATCCCACGACACCTTGGGCAAGACAATTTCGCTTCACGTAGAGGCTGGTTCCGCAAACCGAGGGCGTGGGGCTTGTGACCAGGTCTCCGTCGCTCCGGTGCCCATAACTTTTGATCCGTAAGGAGTTACGCGGTGCACAGCATACCGTTGGAAAGCTCTCCGAGAGCTCTACGATGGGGGCAGCAAGCCTATTAGGCTATGCCTATTTTTGGATTACAAAATCGAACGTTTCCATCAGTTTCGGGCCACTTTTCTTATTTTTGTGCTGTTTTTCCATCCCAGATCGTACGTCGTGAGCCGCAAAAAGGACGACAACAGAACTCGCGGGACATTAGAGGGCCCTACAACGCATCGATATCACGTCTTGCGAGCATGCTGCTTTTTTTAAGCGGATGATTTGTCGTTAAGCCCATTGGGCCTTTTGAATGGGCCATCTCTCTGGGCTGGGACTGTGAACCGTCAACACATATGGGATTTGCGTCCTCAACCTGACGGGTACGATCATACCAGTACTAATGCACCAGATCCCATCAGAACTCTAAAGTTAAGCGTGCTTGGGTGAGAATAGTACTAGGATGGGTGACCCCCTGGTAAGTCCTCGTGTTGCACCCCCCTTTTCAATTTTTTTTGCCTCAATTAGCCTTCCAAGATGCTTTATCCGTCACATTTCTATTACCGAATCCCACGGCACATTGGGCAAGACAACTTCGCTTCACATAGAGGCTGGGCACGCAAACTGAGGGCATGGGGCTTGTGACCAGGTCTCTGTCGCTCCGGTGCCCATAACTTTTGATCCGTAAAGAGTTACGCGACGCACAACATACCGTTGGAAAATTCTCCGAGAGCTCTACGACAGGGGCTGCAAGCCAACTCAGCTGCGCCAGTTTTTGGAGATGAAAATAGAATGTTTTGATAAGTTTTGGGCCACTTTTCTTGTTTTTGCACTGTAATTTCGTCACTGATCGTACGTCGTAGGCCCCGAAAAGGACGACAATCGAACTTGCGGGACATTAGAGGGCCCTACAATTCATCGATATCATGACTTGCGAGGATGTTATGCTGTTGAAGAGGATGGGTTGTCATTAAGCCCATTGGGCCTTCTGAATGGGCCATCTCCTTGGGCTTGGATTGTGAACCGTCAACATATAAGTGATTTATGTCCTCAACATGACGGGTGCGATCATACCAGCACTAATGCACCTGATCCCATCTGAACTCTGAAGTTAAGCGTGCTTGGGCGAGAGTAGTACTAGGATGGGTGACCCCACAGGAGGTCCTCGTGTTGCACACCCGTTTTCAATTTTTTTTGCCCCGGTTAGCCTTCCAAGATGCTTTATCCATCACATTTCTATTACCAAATCCCACTGCACCTTGGGCAAGACAACTTCGCTTCACGTAGAGGCTGGGCCCGCAAACCAAGGGTGTGGGGCTTGTGACCAGGTCTCCGTCGCTCCGGTGCCCATAACTTTTGATCCGTAAGGAGTTACGTGACGCACAACATACCGTTGGAAAGCTCTCCGAGAGCTCTACTACGGGGGTAGCAAGCCTACTCGGCTGCGCCTATTTTCGGAGCCCAAAATCAAACGTTTTCAATAGTTTTGGGCCACTTTTCATGTTTTTGCGCTATTTTTTTCATCCCGGATCGTACGTCATGAGCCGCGAAAAGGACGAAAACAGAACTCGCAAGACACTAGAGGGCCCTACAATGCGTTGATATCACGTCTTCCGAGGTTGCTTCGTTGTTGAAGTGGATGGGTTGTCATTAAGCCCATTGGGCCTTTTGAATGGGCCATCTCTCTAGGCAGGGACTGTGAACCGTCAACACATAAGTGATTTGCGTCCTCTACATGACGGGTGCGATCATACCAGCACTAATGGACCGGATCCCATCAGAACTCCAAAGTTAAGCGTGTTTGGGCGAGAGTAGTACTAGGATGGGTGACCCCTTGGGAAGTTTTCGTGTTGCACCCCCTTTTTCAAATTTTTTTGCCCCGGTTAGCCTTCCAAGATGCTTTATCCATCACATTTCTTTTATTGAATCCCACAGCACCTTGGGCAAGACAACTTCGCTTCACGTAGCGGCTGGGCCCGCAAACCGAGGGCGTGGGGCTTGTAACCATGTCTCCGTTGCTCCGGTGCCCATACCTTTTGATCTGTAAGGAGTTACACGGCGCATAGCATACCGTTGGAAAGCTCTCCGAGAGCTCTACGACGAGGTCAGTAAACCTGCTTGGCTGTGCTTGTTTTCGGAGCCCAAAATGGAACGTTTTCATCAATTTCGGCCACTTTTCTTGTTTTTACGCTGTTTTTCCTTCTCGGATCGTACGTCGTGAGCCGTGAAATGGACGACAACCGAATTCGTGGGACATTTGAGGGCCCTACAATGTGTGGATATCACGTCTTGCGAGGATGCTGCGTTGTTGAAGCGGATGGGTTATCGTTAAGCCCATTGGGCCTTTTCAATGGGCCATCTCTCTGGCCTGGGACTGTGAACCGTCAACACATAAGGGATTTACGTCCTCAACATGACGGGTGCAATCATACCAGCACTAATGCACCAGATCCCATCAGAACTCCGAAGTTAAGCGTGCTTGGGCGAGAGTAGTACTAGGATGGGTGACCTCCTGGGAAGTCCTCGTGTTGCAACCCACTTTTCAATTTTTTTTGCCCCGGTTAGCCTTGCCAAGATGCTTTATCCATCACATTTCTATTACCGAATCCCACGGCACCTTGGGCTAGACAATTTCACTTCACGTAGAGACTGGGCCTGCAAACCGAGGGCGTAGGGCATGTGACCAGGTATCCGTCGGTCCGGTGCCCATAACTTTTGATCCGTAAGGAGTTATACGGTGCACAGCATACCGTTGGAAAGCACTCCGAGTGCTCTATGACAGGGGTAGCAAGCCTGCTGGGCTGTGCCTATTTTTTGAGCCCAAAATCGAACGTTTTCATCAGTTTTGGGACACTTTTATTCTTTTGCCCTGTTTTTCTTTACTGGAACGTATGGCGTGAGCTGCAAAAAGGATGACAACCTAATCCATTACATTTATGTTACCGAATCCCACGCAACCATAGGCAAGAAAACTTCACTTCACGTAGAGGCTGGGCCCGCAAACCGAGGGATTGGGGCGTGTGACCAGGTATCCGTCGCTCTGGTGCCCATAACTTTTGATCCGTAAGGAGTTACGCAATGCACAGCATACTGTTGGAAAGCTCTCCGAGAGCTCTACAACGGGGGCAGCAAGCTTGTTATGCTGCGCCTATTTTCAGATCCCAAAATCGAACATTTTCATCAATTTTGGGACATTTTTCTTCTTTTGCGTTGTTTTTCTATCCCGGATCGTATGTCATGAGTAGCGAAAAGGACGACAACCTAATCCATCACATTTCTATTACTGAATCCCACGCCACCATAGGCAAGACAACTTCACTTCACGTAGAGGTTGGGCCCTCAAACGATGGCGTGGGGCGTGTGACCAGGTATCCGTCGCTCCGGTGCCCATAACTTTTGATCCATAATGAGTTACGCGGCGCACATCATACTGTTAGAAAGCTCCCCGAGAGCTCTACGACGAGGGCAGCAAGCCTGTTCGGTTGCGTCTATTTTCGAAGACCAAAATCGAACGTTTTCATCAGTTTCGGGACACTTTTCTTCTTTTGCGCTGTTTTTCCGTCTGGGATCGTATGTCATAAGCCTCGAAAAGGATGACAACCTAATCCATCATATTTCTATTACCGAATCCCACATTACCATGGGCAAGACAACTTCACTTCACGTAGAGGTTAGGCGCGCAAACCAAGGGCGTGGGGCGTGTGACCAGGTATCCATCGCTCCGGTGCCCATAACTTTTGTTCCGTAAGGAGTTACGCGGCGCACAAGATATCGTTGGAAAGCTCCATGAGAGTTCTACGACGGGGGCAGCGAGCCTGCTTTGCAGCATCTATTTTCGGAGACCAAAATCGAACGTTTCCATTAGTTTCGGGACACTTTTCTTCTTTTAAGCTATTTTTCTGTCCCGGATCCTACGTCATGAGCCGCAAAAAGGACGACAACCTAATCCATCACATTACTATTACTAAATCCCACGACATCTTGGGCAAGACAACTTCCCTTCACGTAGAGGCTGGGCCCGCAAACCAAGGGTGTAGGGCTTGTGACCAGGTATCCGTTGCTCCGGTTCCCATAACTTTTGATCAGTAAAGAGTTACGCAGCGCACAGTATACCATTGACAAGCTCTTTGAGAGCTCTACGACTAGGGTAGCCAGCATTCTCGGCTGTGCCTATTTTCGGAGCCCAAAATCGAATGTTTTCATCAGTTTCGGGACATTTTTTTTCTTTTGCTCTGTTTTTCCGTCTCGGATCGTACGTCGTGAGCCGCGAAAAGGTCGACAACCTAATCCATCACATTTCTATTACCGAATCCCACGGCACCTTGGGCAAGACAACTTCACTTCATGTAGAGGCTGGGCCCGCAAACCGAGGGCGTGGGGCGTGTAACCAGGTATTTGTCGCTCCGGTGCCCATAACTTTTGATCCGTAAGGAGTTATGCGGTGCACAACATACCGTTGGAAAGCTCTCCAAGAGCTCTACGATAGGGGTAGCTATCCTACTCGGCTGCGCCTATTTTCGTAGCCCAAAATCAAAAGTTTTCATCAGTTTCGGGACACTTTTCTTCTTTTGCGCAGTTTTTTCGTCCTAGATTGTACGTCGTGAGCCGCGAAAAGTACGACAACCTAATCCATCACATTTCTAATACCAAATCCCATGGCACCTTGTGCAAGACAATTTTACTTCACATAGAGGCTGGGCCCGCAAACCGAGGGCGTGGGGCGTGGGGCGTATGACCAGGTATCTGTCGCTCCGGTGCCCATAACTTTTGATCCGTAAAGAGGTACGCGGCGCACAGCATACTGTTGGAAAGCTTTTCGAGAGCTCGACGACGGGGGTAGCAAGCCTGCTCATCCGCGTCTATTTTCGGATCCTAAAATCGAACGTTTTGATCAATTTTGGGACACTTTTCTTCCTTTGCACTATTTTTCTGTCCCGGATCGTACGTCATGAGCCACGAAAAGGGCGACAACCTAATCCATCACATTTCTATTACTGAATCGCACACCACCATGGGCAAGACAACTTCACTTCACGTAGAAGCTGGGCCTGCAAATCGAGGGCGTGGGGTGTGTGACCAGGTATCCGTCGCTCCGTGCCCATAACTTTTGATCCGTAAGGAGTTACGCGGCGTACAACATACTGTTGGAAAGCTCTCCGAGAGCTCTATGACGGGGGTAGCCAGTCTTCTCGGCTATGCCTATTTTCTTAGCCCAAAATCGAACGTTTTCATCAGTTTTGAGACACTTTTCTTCTTTTGCGCTATTTTTCTGTCCCGGATCGTATGTTGTGAGCTGCGAAATGGACGACAACCTAATCCATCACATTTCTATTACCGAATTCCACGGCATCCTGGGCAAGACAACTTCACTTCACGTGGAGGCTGGGCCCGTAAGCCGAGGGCGTGGGGCGTATGACTAGGTATCTGTCGCTCCGGTGCCTATAACTTTTGATTTGTAAAGAGTTACGCAGCGCACAACATACTGTTGGAAAGCTCTCCAAGAGCTCTACGATGGGGGCAACAAGCCTGCTCGTCTGCGCCTATTTCCAGATGCCAAAATCGAACGTTTTCATCAGTTTTGGGATACTTTTCTTTTTTTGCGCTGTTTTTCTGTCCCGGATCGTACGTCGTGAACCACGAAAAGGACGACAACCTAATCCATCACATTTCTATTACCGAATCCAACACCACCATGGGCAAGACAACTTCACTTCACGAAGAGGCTGGGCCTACAAACCGAGGGCGTGGGGCGTGTTACCAGGTATCCGTCGGTCCCGTGCCCATAACTTTTGATCCGTAAGGAGTTACGCAGTGCACAGCATACCGTTGGAAAGCACTCCGACTGCTCTACGACGGGGGTAGCAAGCCTGCTGGGATGCGCCTGTTTTTGGAGCCCAAAATCGAACGTTTTCATCAGTTTTGGGACATTTCTTTTCTTTTGCGCTGTTTTTCTTTACTGGATCGTACATCGTGAGCCGCGAAAAGGAAGACAAACTAATCCATTACATTTCTATTACCGAATCCCACACCACCATGGGCAAGAAAACTTCACTTCACGTAGATGCTGGGCCCGCAAACTGAGGGCGTGGGGCGTGTGACTAGGTATCCGTCGCTCTGGTGCCCATAATTTTTGATCCGTAAGGAGTTACGCATTGCACAGTATACTGTTGGAAAGCTCCCCGAGTGCTCTATAACGGGGGCAGCAAGCCTGCTCGGCTGCGCCTATTTTCGGATCCCAAAATCGAACGTTTTCATCAGTTTTGGGATACTTTTCTACTTTTGTGTTGTTTTTCTGTCCCGGATCGTACGTCATGAGCCGCGAAAAGGACGACAACCTAATCCATCACATTTCTATTACCGAATCACACACCACCATGGGCAACACAACTTCACTACACGTAGAGGCTGGGCCCGCAAACAGATGGCGTGGGACGTGTGACCAGGTATCCGTCGCTCCGGTGGCCATAACTTTTGATCCGTAAGGAGTTACACGGCGCACAGCATACTGTTGGAAAGCCCCCCGAGAGCTCTACGACGGGGGCAGCAGGTTTGCTCGGCTGCACCTATTTTCAGAGACCAAAATTGAACGTTTTCATCAGTTTTGGGATACTGTTCTTATTTTGCGCTATTTTTTTGTCCTGGATCGTACGTCGTGAGCCGCGAAAAGTACGACAACCTAATCTATCACATTTCTATTACCGAATCCCACATCACTATAGGCAAGACAACTTCACTTCATGTAGAGGCTGGGCCTGCAAACCAAGGGCGTGGGTCGAGTGACCAGGTATCCGTCGCTCTGGTGCCCATAACTTTTCATCCGTAAGGAGTTACGCGGCGCACAGCATATCTTTGGAAAGCTCCCTGAGAGCTCTACAATGGGGGCAGCGAGCCTGCAAAGCAGCGCCTATTTTCGGAGACCAAAATCGAACGTTTCCATCAGTTTTGGGACACTTTTATTCTTTTGTGCTGTTTTTCCATCCCGGATCGTACGTCGTGAGACGTGAAAAGGACGACAACCTAATCCATCACATTTCTATTACTAAATCCGACCGCATCTTGGGCAAGACAACTTCCCTTCACGTAGAGGCTGGGCCCGCAAACCGAGGGCGTGGGGCTTGTGACCAGGTATCCGTTGCTCCGGTGCCCATAACTTTTGATCAGTAAGGAGTTACGCGGCGCACAGCATACCGTTGGAAAGCTCTCTAAGAGCTCTACGATGAGGGAAGCTAGCCTTCTGAGCTGTTGTCACGCCCCGACCCCGACCCATCGCTAGGTTAAGGCCGAAACATGACATTCGAATCGCTTAAAACATGTAAATAATAATTTAGCGTTTGTACATCCACTTAAACCTTCATAATAACTCCAAATAGTTACCCATCCATCGGCCTTAAAGGATTACAACAATTCACGAAATATTCACAAGACCTCGAATTCCTTTGTTCAACATAACAACTAACTAAGAATTAAGTTTCTGAGTCTCATAAGAATAATCACCAACTTAAGGTTATATTATCCAACACTGGCATTATACAAACTTCGTCACTGATAATTAAGATTACAATCATAACCCATCAATTTACATAATGCTTATCACCAATACATACATTCAGGATCTAGATTCTTCAATGTACATCAAGTATCTCATGTACTTATACAACACCAATCAATCTAGAAGTCTTTTACGTTTGCAATCCTTTTCTTCAACTTGTAAAGTTAACTCAACCAGCCTTACCTGTAATTGTCATAAAAGAGGGGTGAGCTAGATCCTCGCATATAGCTCAGTGAGGAGGAAAACAAGGAAGGTTTTCACAAAGGTTTTATCATTTCGAAGTCCATTTCAAAAACTTTGACATGCATAAATACATATAACTCACAAGTATCAATACCTGATCCTGTACATATTCAATATGGACATTTGGTAAAGCATGAATTAAGATAACAAATATAACATGTTAACAGTATTCAACTCTACTCTCTGAGGACCTCGAGTGTAGCCACCCCGAAATCTCAAAGGCTCAAGGGCAACTACTACCGAGTTATTGTCCACTCTATACGCCCCGAATCTCAACGGCTCAAGGGTTCGTACCCATACAGTTTGTAGCCACCCCGAAATCTCAGAGGCTCAAGGGTGCAACTACTACCGAGGTATTGTCAGCTCTGTATACCCCGAATCTCAATGGCTCAAGGGTTCGTACCCATACAGTTTGTAGCCACCCCGAAATCTCAAAGGCTCAAGGGTGCAACTACTACCGAGGTATTGTCAGCTCTGTACACCCCGAATCTCAACGGCTCAAGGGTTCGTACCCATACAATTTGTAGCCACCCCGAAATCTCAGAGGCTCAAGGGTGCAACTACTACCGAGGTATTGTCAGCTCTGTACACCCCGAATCTCAACAGCTCAAGGGTTCGTACCCATACAGTTTGTAGCCACCCCGAAATCTCAGAGGCTCAAGGGTGCAACTACTACCGAGGTATTGTCAGCTCTGTACACCCCGAATCTCAACGGCTCAAGGGTTCGTACCCATACAGTTTGTAGCCACCCCGAAATCTCAGAGGCTCAACGGTGCAACTACTACCGAGGTATTGTCAGCTCTGTACACCCCGAATCTCAACGGCTCAAGGGTGCCTCAACTGATACAATTCATATATATGTAGCATTCACAATATTGCCATGCAAGAGTTTAGATTGACAAGTACAAAATGAACTTAAGACTTGCAAGCAGGACTTTCATATGCACATTTAAAGTGTTCAAGTTCAAGGTAACATAATCAAGTCCATAGTAGTTTGATGTAATTAATTAGTTCATGATCAAGTATAATTTTCCATGACACACAACCACATACATTCATATACCTCATTCATGCCACAATTAACCTTCTTTTATGTCCATGAAACAAGTTGGTACCCATGCCACAATGGTACATGAAGAAATCAAACAACTTCAATACGCCTGCATTGGTCCAACTTAAGCAGTAAATTTACCTATTCTTCCGAACACCAAATCAAATGATTTTGGTCTAGAATTGAAGCTTGTCGAAAATAGATAATTCTAGAATCAAATGGAACTCAATTCGGAGTTGAAACGAATAAGATATGGCCTCCGCAAGTTCACTGCACAGAGCTATCAAACATCCGGGCGCTGAGGCCCTAATCCGGGCGACCGGAAGAAGCCAGTAACGCCCGGATCGGAGTTTTCTGCCGGGCGTTGAGGCCTCTATCCGGGAGACCGGATAGGGCCTGTGACACCCGGATAGCTGACGGGAAACACCCAAATTTTACCCAAAACATCTATACAACAACCAAATCCTTCTATCAACTTACCAACAAGTTCTAAATGGTTATTAGGCACCATATAAGTGTTCTAACTCAACCAAAACCATCCCATATCAACAATCAACCAACACCCAAAATCAAATTCAAAGCTCTAGATCTACAACACAATATCCTCAATCTTATCATTCAAGCTTTTGTATGCAATTTATAGCAAGATTACAACACATATATCATCACATTCATGCTCAATGTAGCTTTGAAAACTTTTAAGAAAACAACCCTCACTTCTATTGTGCAAGAAAATGTTAGATTTGCAAAACCAAGGTTGTAGAGAATGCAAGCAAAAGCTCCAAAAATGGCTGACAAGGCTTGACAAAGCTTCCTCTCTTCTTCCTTCTCTCTCTTTCTTCCTCTTTCTTTTCTTCTTCTTCTTTCTCTCTCTTTTCCCTCTTTGGTCGAGTATATGTGTGTGTTGTGTTGTGTGAGTGTGTTGTCTGATGGGTGTGTGTGTGTGTAGTGTTTTTGTATGTGTAAAGTGTTTTTGTGTGTGTTTTTAGTTAGTAGGAAATATCTTATAAGCCTAATGCCCAAATTTCCCTCTTAACTAATTGAAATCTACTAGTTTGCCATGTGGTTCAATTTAAACTTATTTAGTTAGCTAGTGCAGTGTAATTCATTTAATTTCTACGATATCTAAATCACACAAATGCACGTTAAACAACGCAAATACACATAAAATGATGCAAATATACGTTAAATGATATAAATGCATTTCTAATGTTGTGAATGCATAATATTATCATGTAGTTCTAATTTTAATTATTTTGGTTAGTTAATTTTATTCAGTAAAATTTAATTATCATCTACAACCTCTAAGGTTCTCAAATGCACGCTATTGTACTAATTTACAGGTTAAATGATATAAATGCACGTAAACCAAAGTAAATGCGCATTATTATTAATTGCTATAAATGCACATTAAATGATGCAAAAATCATATGAAATGTTATAAAATGCACATGAGGCTCGTGCGGGGTTTCACATCCTCCCTTTCTTAACAGAATTGCGCCCTCGCAATTCTTTCTTTTGACAATGGCTTATCAAGCTACAACGATTCTGACTGAAGTGTACAAGTGGGGTTACTGAAGAAGAAGATCAACTTGAACATCCCTATCACGCCATTTAAATAGCATTGTATAAGAATTCAGAATGTAAACACCACATACGAATGCCGAATAATATGCCGAATGAAAACCCTCAATAAGAATGCTATACGGGGATGCCAGAGAAGATGCCGATAGAGAATATCGAATGGCATATAAGAATTCCTGAAATAAGAAGACTGAATAAAAATTACCAAATAGAAATCCCAATTAAGAATATCGCCAAGAATACCAAGAGAGAATACCCACTAAGAATCCCAAGATAAAATCCGAATAACAAATAAGAATACCGAGCGAAATCATCAGATGAGAATACCAGCAAATGAGAATCTACCTTCAACTATAATTGATGCCTCTGAAAATTTCTCTTATTCAACTGCATAACCTTAGTTCTAAACCCCATAAGTTGGAGCATTTCTTGTAGGTTGTCTCGATCTACCTTTACCCAGCCATTTAGGGCATTCTTTAGCCCGGTGTTGGTTGCTTCCACACCCAATGCACCTACCAGACTTTCTCCAACACTCGGCTTCAATGTGCCCTTTCCGATTGCAATGATTGCACGTAACCCTATGAAAGGTAGCTGCATTTCTTGATGACCCACGAGTTGTTTTGGAAATAAAGGCACTAAGTTGTGTCCTTGTAGCAACGGGTGGCTTTTGACTCTGGGCCAGATAGGGTCCTTGTGGTATCTGAGATAGAAACGGCCTTTCGTTGCCTTGACTTGGCCCATTTTGGGTTTCAAGTTGCCTCTTCTCAACGCGGGATGCTGAGTCTATCATATCACTGTAGGATGTAAAGCGATGTGAGGCTATGAAATCTTGAATCTCGGGCCTTAATCCTCGAACAAATTGTTTGATCCTCCCATTTTCCGTCTGGACCAACTCGGGGAGATAATGAGAGAGCCTATTAAAACGAGCTTCATATTGAACCACAGTCATCTCATCTTGCTTCAAAGTAAGAAACTCTTCTTCTTTCCTCTCTCGAGCTACTTCCGTAATGTAATTCTCCTTGAAAGATTTAACGAAATTAGCCCAAGTGACGGGTGTGCCATCACGCTCCCAACGTAGCTTTTCTGTTCTCCACCATTGTTCCGCATCTTCTTCTAACAAGAATACTGCAAAAACTACCTTTCTTTCATCATGGTAGTCAAGAGCAGCATATATCTTTTCAACTTTTGCCAACCAAGCTTCAGCCTTTTCATCATCGGGTTCACCTAGAAACTTAGGAGGTCCATAGCTTAAGAAATCCTTCAATGTGCCATCACTAGTTCCCGCACCTACTCCGGTCACTTGATTCTCTAAAATTTGGCTCATTCTATCAACGACAGTTATCAGCAGATTAAACATCTCTCTTCCAGACCCATTCGATCAACGTTCTCTGCCTCTCGAATCCCAATGCTACCACAAGTATTAGGCCCTGCCATCTATGGGATGGATGCACGATGCCCTTTATAGTTATATGATATATATATGCATGGTATGACAAAGGAATATGTTCTCTATCAATGCTCCTAGCATGTATGTGTCATGACTATATCTAATATGTAAATTCATCAAACATTCGTGGCACATGTTAAGCAAATATGATTCATATAACACATTAAACATAAAAATTCACACATAATACATAACATGAGGCATACTGAGCAAGTTACATGTAACACAAGAGCACATAATTTCCAAGAAAGAAAACTAAACCACCAATTCAAACCTTAAGGTTTATCCCTATGATACAACCTCAGCTTAATTCATAATCCAAGACAATTCTTATGTGCTACATGACACCATGGCTAAAGTCTTACTCAATGATCTACAATCTTCAACTCGATTCTTTGACTAAGATAACCTCGAACAACCATAACCTCCAACTTTCGTTAAAGCCATCTTTTCACCCTGCATACCCATATCATCTTAACCAATTTCACCATGAGGCTTCTACCCACTGACCAGGGGTTCCAAACCTAGCTTGCGCCTAGCTAATGAGCTAAGCTCTGATACCACTCTAGGTGTCACGCCCCGACCCCGACCCATCGCTAGGTTAAGGCCGAAACATGATGTTCGAATCGCTTAAAACATGTAAATAATAATTTAGCAAATGTACATCCACTTAAACCTTCATAATAACTCCAAATAATTACCCATCCATCGGCCTTAAAGGATTACAACAATTCAAGAAGTATTCACAAGACCTCGAATTCCTTTGTTCAACATAACAACTAACTAAGAATTAAGTTTCTGAGTCTCATAAGAATAATCACCAACTTAAGGTTATATTATCCAACACTGGCATTATACAAACTTCGTCACTGATAATTAAGATTACAATCATAACCCATCAATTTACATAATGCTTATCACCAATACATACATTCAGGATCTAGATTCTTCAATGTACATCAAGTATCTCATGTACTTATACAACACCAATCAATCTAGAAGTCTTTTACGTATGCAATCATTTTCTTCAACTTGTAAAGTTAACTCAACCAGCCTTACCTGTAATTGTCATAAAAGAGGGGTGAGCTAGATCGTCGCATATAGCTCAGTGAGGAGGAAAACAAAAAAGGTTTTCACAAAGGTTTTATCATTTCGAAGTCCATTTCGAAAACTTTGACATGCATAAATACATATAACTCACAAGTATCAATACCTGATCCTGTACATATTCAATATGGACATTTGGTAAAGCATGACTTAAGATAACAAATATAACATGTTAACAGTATTCAACTCTACTCTCCGAGGACCTCGAGTGTAGCCACCCTGAAATCTCAAAGGCTCAAGGGCAACTACTACCGAGTTATTGTCCACTCTGTACGCCCCGAATCTCAACGACTCAAGGGTTCGTACCCATACAGTTTGTAGCCACCCTGAAATCTCAGAGGCTCAAGGGTGCAACTACTACCGAGGTATTGTCAGCTATGTACACCCCGAATCTCAACGGCTCAAGGGTTCGTACCCATACAGTTTGTAGCCACCCCGAAATCTCAGAGGCTCAAGGGTGCAACTACTACCGAGGTATTGTCAGCTCTGTACACCCCGAATCTCAACGGCTCAAGGGTTTGTACCCATACAGTTTGTAGCCACCCCGAAATCTCAGAGGCTCAAGGGTGCAACTACTACCGAGGTATTGTCAGCTCTGTACACCCCGAATCTCAACGGCTCAAGGGTTCGTACCCATACAGTTTGTAGCCACCCTGAAATCTCAGAGGCTCAAGGGTGCAACTACTACCGAGGTATTGTCAGCTCTGTACACCTCGAATCTCAACGGCTCAAGGGTTCGTACCCATACAATTTGTAGCCACCCCGAAATCTCAGAGGCTCAAGGGTGCAACTACTACCGAGGTATTGTCATCCCTGTACACCCCGAATCTCAACGGCTCAAGGGTGCCTCAGCTGATACAATTCATATATATGTAGCATTCACAATATTGCCATGCAAGAGTTTAGATTGACAAGTACAAAATGAACTTAAGACTTGCAAGCAGGACTTTCATATGCACATTTAAAGTGTTCAAGTTCAAGGTAACATAATCAAGTCCATAGTAGTTTGATGTAATTAATTAGTTCATGATCAAGTATAATTTTCCATGACACACAACCACATACATTCATATACCTCATTCATGCCATAATTAACCTTCTTTTATGTCCATGAAACAAGTTGGTACCTATGCCACAATGGTACATGAAGAAATCAAACAACTTCAATACGCCTGCATTGGTCCAACTTAAGCAGTAAATTTACCTATTCTTCCGAACACCAAATCAAATGATTTTGGTCTAGAATCGAAGCTTGTCGAAAATAGATAATTCTTGAATCAATTGGAACTCAATTCGGAGTTGAAACGAATAAGATATGGCCTCCGCAAGTTCACTGCGCAGAGCTGTCAAACATCCGGGCGCTGAGGCCCTAATCCGGGCGACCGGAAGAAGCCAGTAACGCCCGGATCGGAGTTTTCTGCCGGGCGTTGAGGCCTCTATCCGGGCGACCGGATAGGTCCTGTAACACCCAGATAGCTGACGGGAAACACCCAAATTTTACCCAAAACATCTATACAACAACCAAATCCTTCTATCAACTTACCAACAAGTTCTAAATGGTTATTAGGCATCATATAAGTGTTCTAACTCAACAAAAACCATCCCATATCAACAATCAACCAACACCCAAAATCAAATTCAAAGCTCTAGATCTACAACACAATATCCTCAATCTTATCATTCAAGCTTTTGTATGCAATTTATAGCAAGATTACAACACATATATCATCACATTCATGCTCAATGTAGCTTTGAAAACTTTTAAGAAAACAACCCTCACCTCTATTGTGCAAGAAAATGTTAGATTTACAAAACCAAGGTTGTAGAGAATGCAAGCAAAAGCTCCAAAAATGGCTGACAAGGCTTGACAATGCTTCCTCTCTTCCTCCTTCTCTCTCTTTCTTCCTCTTTCTTTTCTTCTTCTTCTTTCTCTCTCTTTTCCCTCTTTGGTCGAGTATATGTGTGTGTTGTGTTGTGTGAGTGTGTTGTCTGATGGGTGTGTGTGTGTGTAGTGTTTTTGTATGTGTAAAGTGTGTGTGTGTATGTTTTTAGTTAGTAGGAAATATCTTATAAGCCTAATGCCCAAATTGCCCTCTTAACTAATTGAAATCTACTAGTTTGCCATGTGGTTCAATTTAAACTTATTTAGTTAGCTAGTGCAGTGTAATTCATTTAATTTCTATGATATCTAAATCACACAAATGCACGTTAAACAACGCAAATACACATAAAACGATGCAAATATACGTTAAATGATATAAATGCATTTCTAATGTTGTGAATGCATAATATTATCATGTAGTTCTAATTTTAATTATTTTGGTTAGTTAATTTTATTCAATAAAATTTAATTATCATCTACAACCTCTAAGGTTCTCAAATGCACGCTATTGTACTAATTTACAGGTTAAATGATATAAATGCACGTAAACCAAAGTAAATGCGCATTATTATTAATTGCTATAAATGCACATTAAATGATGCAAAAATCATATGAAATGTTATAAAATGCACATGAGGCTCGTGCGGGGTTTCACAGTTGTGCCTCTTTTCGGAGCCCAAAATCGAATGTTTTCATCACTTTCAGGATACTTTTCTTCTTTTGCTATGTTTTTCCGTCCCGGATCGTACGTCGTGAGCTGCGAAAAGGACTACAACCCAATCCATCACATTTCTATTACGGAATCCTACGCCACCATGGGCAAGACAACTCTACTTGACGTACAGGCTTGGCTCGTAAACCGAGGGCGTGGGGCGTGTGACCAAGTAATTATCGCTCCGGTGCCTATAACTTTTGATCCGTAAGGAGTTACGTGGTACACAGCATACCGTTGGAAAGCTCTCTGAGAGCTCTACGATGAGCGCAGCAGGCCTGCTCCGATGCGCCTGTTTTCGTAGCCCAAAATCGAACGTTTTCATTAGTTTCGGGACACTTTCTTCTTTTGCGTAGTTTTTTTGTCCTGGATTGTACGTCGTGAGCTGCGAAAAGGACTACAACCCAATCCATCACATTTCTATTATCGAATCCCATGCCACCTTGGGCAAGAAAACTTCACTTCACGTAGAGGCTGGGCCCGCAAACCAAGGGCGTGGGGCGTGTGACCAGGTATATGTCGCTCCGGTGCCCATAACCTTTGATCCGTAAGGAGTTACGCGGCGCACAGCATACCGTTGGAAACCACTCTGAGAGCTCTACGATGGGGGCAACAAGCCTACTCAGCTGCGCCTATTTTTGGATCCCAAAATCGAACGTTTTCATCAGTTTTGGGACACTTTTCTTCTTTTGGGCTATTTTTCTGTCCCGGATCGTACGTTGTGAGCCACGAAAAGGACAACAGCCAAATCATCACATTTCTATTACTGACTCCCACGCCACCATGGGCAAGACAACTTCACTTCACGTAGAGGTTGGGCCGCCAAACCGAGGGCGTGGGGCGTATGAGCAGGTATCCGTTGCTCCGTTGCCTATAACTTTTGATCCGTAATGAGTTACGCGGCGCACAACATACCGTTGGAAATCTTCTTGAGAGCTCTGCGATAGGGGCATCAAGCTTGCTCGGCTGCGCCTATTTTCGGAGACCAAAATCGAACGTTTTCATTAGTTTTGGGACACTTTTCTTCTTTTGCGTTGTTTTTTCGTCCTGGATCGTACGTCGTGAGCCTTGAAAAGGATGACAACCTAATCCATCACATTTCTATTACTGAATCCCACGGCACCTTGGGCAAGACAACTTCCCTTCACGTAGAGGCTGGGCCCACAAACCGAGGGCGTAGGGCTTGTGACCAGGTATTTGTTGCTCCGGTGCCCATAACTTTTGATCCGTAAGGAATCACGCAGCGCACAGCATACTGTTGGAAAGCTCTCAGAGAGCTCTACGATGCTGGTAGCCAACCTTCTCGGCTGCGTCTATTTTTGGAGCCCAAAATCGAATGTTTTCATCAGTTTTGGGACACTTTCCTTCTTTTGCTCTGTTTTTCCGTCTCGGATTGTATGTCGTGAGCCACGAAAAGGACGACAACCTAATCTATCACATTTCTATTACCGAATCTCACGCCACCATGGGCAAGGCAACTTCACTTCACGTAGAGGCTGGACCCGTAAATCGAGGGCCTGGGGCGTGTGACCCGATATCCGTCGCTCCGGTACCCATAACTTTTGATCCGTAAGGAGTTACACGATGCACAGCATACCGTTGTAAAGCACTACGAAAGCTCTACGACGTGGGTAGCAAGCCTGCTCGACTACGCCTATTTTCGGAGCCCAGAATCGAACGTTTTCATCAGTTTTGGGACACTTCTCTTCTTTTGCACTGTTTTTCTGTCTCGGATCGTACGACGTGAGCCACGAAAAGGATGACAACCTAATCCATCACATTTCTATTACCTAATCCCACGCCACCATGGGCAAGAAAACATCACTTCACGTAGAGGCTGGGCTCACAAACTGATGGCGTGGGGCGTGTGACCAGGTATCCGTCGCTCAGGTGACCATAACTTTTGATCCGTAAGAAATTACGCAGCACACAGCATACTGTTGGAAAGCACTCCGAGAGCTCTATGACGGGGGCAGCAAGCCTGCTTGGCTGCGCCTATTTTCGAATCCCAAAATCGAACGTTCTCATCAGTTTTGGACCACTTTTCTTCTTTTGCGCTGTTTTTCTGTCTCGGATCGTACGTCGTGATCTGCGAAAAGGACGACAACCTACTCCATCACATTTCTATTACCGAATCCTACACCTCCATGGGCAAGACAACTTCACTTCACGTAGAGGCTAGGCCCGCAAACCGAGGGCATGGGGCGTGTGACCAGGTATCTGTCGCTCCAGTGCCCATAACTTTTGATCCGTTAGGATTTACCCGGCTCACAACATACCGTTGGAAAGCTCCCCGAGAGCTCTACGACGGGGGCAGTAGGCCTGCTCGGCTGCGCCTATTTTCGGAGACCAAAATTGAACGTTTTCGTCAGTTTTGGGACACTTTTCTTCTTTTGTACAATTTTTCCATCCTAGATCGTACGTCGTGTGTGAGGCCCGACCCTGAATAACGTGTATTACCTCAATTTGCGTGCTATAGACCAAGAGTGATATGACTGACCTTGGATTACGTGCCCTATCTTGGTTTTTGTGCATGCCTCGTTATACGTGCTTTAACCTAGGTTTGAGAGTCGTGTCTTGAATTACGTGCATTGCATTGAATTACGTGCCTTATTTTGATCTACGTTCATTCACCTAGGGTTGCGTGTGTTAGCATTGGAATCTGTGCACTTATCTTGAAGTATGTGCCTTAGTCTTGAAAAATGTGTGTTCGTCTCGTAGTTCGTGTTCTACCTCGTAGTGCGTGCCCTAGACCTAAGAAAGCGTGCTTTCACGCAAATCAAGAAAGCATCTTTCATGAAGCACTAGACTATTAAACAATCCTACAAAATCCACTAACAATATAATAATCCAAATTCCATTCACTAGAAGACAAAAAATGCACCAAACACTAAACCTTCTTCATTCTTTATTCTTTATTCTCACCCAAAACCAATGCACCTCAAATTTCACCCTTATTATAAGCTAAAATACATTAATAGAATCTGAATTTTCAGCAAATGCAAGCCCTTGGTCGGCCATACCATGTTTTGAGAGAAAAATTTGAGCAACATAATTTATTCATGCATGCTTGAGACAAATCTTCACATTGTCATACCTTTTGCTTGCATCAAGGCCACACTTTGCTAAATACTAAGCCACCATCTCGGCTACATCACCATTATCCACTAAACAATTCAAACATCACACCAAGACAACACAAAATTCAGAATTTTGAAGCTCATAGCCGACACACACACACAACTCACATTCAACATGCTTCACAAATCATTTTATCTCACAAACTCTCTCTCCTCTCATTCTTCTCTCTCCATTTCGGTCCTTGGCTGAACTCTTTTCATCCTTGTTCATCTTCATCACACCTTGGTCGAACAAGGCAAGCAAACCATCAAGAAAACCAAGCAAACAAGCTAGAGTTCGAAAATTTCTCTTGCATGTGCATTGAAGCTTCATTTTCGGCCTAGGTGAGTTACTAAGCATCCATTTCTTTTCTTCATAGTTTAACATCATGCTTGTGCTAAGAGATTGAACATTAAGCTAGGAAAAATAGAGAAAAACTAGTGAGGTTCTCGGCTAAGCAAGGGAAAGGAGAAGATTTGAGCTTCAACAAAGGGTCTTGAGCATTTTGTGGTTGATTGCTAAGGTGAGGGTTAAAAGCTTTTGAAAACTCTTTGAAATTTCACATGCATGTTCATAAATGTGTATATTTGATTCTGTACTTGAGTTATGTGGTCGTTCATGAGCTTAAACAACCATGCATGGCAAGATCTTGGCTTGAAAATGATGCTAGGTGAAGTCGAATTCTTGTGACAGCTCTCTGACCAGTCTGTTCGAGGTAAGTTTAGACAATAAAATGATGTTGAAAATGCTTGAAAATTGGTGGGTGACTAGTTTGGACAGTTTTAAACATTTTTCCCAGAAATAGGCCAAAGCTAATTTTTACTCTAAGGTCCTCAAAATGACAAATCATTAAAATGTGACCAAATCTGGAAATCTGGAAAAATGAATCAGGTTTTGGCAGATGCACTGACCTTGTGGAACGAACCATATTTGACTTAGTAAATGTTGTCCAAAACGCATGAAAATTGGTGTGCTGCTATATTTTTCAGTTCTGGACAATTTTGTCATAAATGGACCAAAGCTAAAAATGAATCTAAGGACCTCAAAAACGTCAATTTCTGAAAAGTGTGCAAATCTGGACAGTTTTGTGCTACCTCACTGTTTCGGCTATAACTAATGATTCTGAACTCCAATTGATGCAAGGTTTGTTTCTGATTTTATTTAACTTCTTGAGCTTTAATTTGACATCTTATTTACTGAATTTGGAGATTTTTTGGTTATCCTATTGATTGTGAGAAAACAGCCTATTGCAGTAAAGGTTTTATTTAGCCATATGCTTGGAAAATTGTTGTAACCTCTCTTGTGACACTAATTGTGTGGAAATGTGGTGTTGGGATGTTATGTGGACTGTTGTGAGCACTTGAGGATGTTGAATTAAATGATGCAAGACTTGATAATGATCTTGAGTGGACTTAGGGTTTTAATCACTTGATTAAGCATGAAATGGGAACCCTAATGACTCAATAGTCTTAATAGGTGTTGATCAATTGGATTTTGTGTTGGAATCATATGCTTAGTGGGCTGCCCGTAAATGTTTTATAACTTCAAAAGTGATCTTGACCATTGCATGTTGACAAATAAGCTTTTCTTGCATCCGAACCCATGTTGATATCATTGCACGTTGAATAATCTTATCGCTTGATTGCGTGGACCTCTTAATGAGTTATATAGCCTGTTTTACATGTGTTACATGGCTGCCGTTTGATGATCATATGACTCTATATGCCTTTCAAGTGAAATTACTTGTCTTATCGTGCCTTGTTTGACTACTTGACAACATGCGATCTTATAACTGTTCGGAGGCAACCTACTTTGTTGCCCTCCTAATATGATATGTTAAATGTTATAAATGTGCATTGAATACGAGGTTGCAACCCTTCAGTGTGGCATGGTTGTGTTTCACGCACACCGGGCGGCATCGGGCTTGCTGGTGTTACCGTGACTACCATGGTCCAATTCCCTCTCTCGCTTGGCATTTCACCCTCGGGGAGTTGGGTCGTAGGTTTCGGGGTACATCCGGAGTACACCCAATTGGGAGTGATAAGTGGATTATTGAAGTCGGCCGCAACAATTGATTCGAAATTGAAATTGAGAGCAAATGCTCACCGTATCCTTGAAATGATTGGTAATTGTATCCGTTTCTCGATTTGTTTCTTATAATTGATTACCATATTATTTGTAATATGTGACATGTTTTAAAAAGGGGTTTTCATAAATTGAACTGGAAAATGAGTTTCAAAATTTATTTCTCGTTCCCCTCGCTGAGTTCATAAGGACTCACCCGCTTTTATCATTTCAGGTGAAGAAGAACAGGTACAGGAACCCGAGGTTAATGTACCTAATGATGAACCCCTGGAGTGATTGCCTATTATTGTTGTTTTGCTTGAACGTGATTACTTGTGTACCTTTTGCTGCTTGAAGACTATTTCCCTTATGTTATTTGTTGCTTGTGATGTAAAGGACCCCCGCTATAATTTGGGGTCTAATTTTGGTTTGTACTTATTTTAAGTAGACCGATACTAGACACGACACTACCATGATCGTTTTGCTTTTATTATCGCTAGTACTTATCATAGGTTATGATGTTTTAATTAAGGATTAAGCAAATGAACTTATCCAATCTCAATAGGTACTCGCTAATAAGCTAAGATCAACAGGTATATTTTGAAACGAGAATAAATGGACAAACGAGACATAGCACCATGCTAGGTTATAAATCAAACGGGACGTCGAAATAACCAATAAGCAATTCAATCAATGGTAAAATAGTAAACTCTAGTCGGGAATGAACTTGAATTGAAAGTTTGAGGCTGTTAGAAAACTTAGGTCAAAACAAAGAGTCCAATTATAGCCGTTATGCTGTCGGATTTCCGGAAAAAATTTGGAGTCTAGAATAAAATGTTAAGTGTTAAACCTCCTATAATGATTAAGAATGTGAAAGGACTTGAATGTTTAGATCACACCATAGTCTAACCTTTATAGGTCGGGTTGGGGCGTGACATCGTGAGCCGAGAAAAGGACGCCAGCGTAATCCATCACATTTCTATTACCGAATCCCACATCACCATAGGCAAGACAACTTCACTTCACGTAGACTCTAGGCCCGCAAACCAAGGGCATGGGGCATGTGACCAGGTATCCGTCGCTCCGGTGCCCAAAACTTTTGATCCGTAAGGAGTTACACGGCGCACAGCATACCATTGGAAAGCTCTCCAGGACCTCTATGACGGGGGTAGCCAGCCTTCTCGGCTACGCCTTTTTTCGGAGCCCCAAATTTAATGTTTTCATCAGTTTCAGGACACTTTTCTTCTTTTGCGCTATTTTTCCACCTCGGATCGTACGTCGTGAGCTGTGAAAAGGACGACAACCTAATCCATCACATTTCTTTTACCGAATCTCACGCCACCATGGGCAAGACAACTTCACTTGATGTAGAGGCTGGGCCCGTAAACCGAGGGTGTGGGGCGTGTGACCAGGTATTTGTCACTCCGGTGCCCATAACTTTTGATCCGTAACGAGTTACGCGGCGCACAACATACCGTTGGAAAGCTCTCCAAGAGCTTTACGACTGGTGCAGCAAGCCTGCTAGGCTGCGCCTATTTTTGGAGCCCAAAATCTAACATTTTCATCAGTTTCGGGACACTTTTCTTCTTTGCGCTGTTTTTTCCGTCTCGGATCGTACATCATGAGCCGCGAAAATGACGACAACCTAATCCCTCACATTTCTATTACCCAATCCCACGCCACCATGGGCAAGACAACTTCACTTCACGTAGAGGCTGGGCCCGTAAACCGAGGGCGTGGGGCGTGTGACCACGTATCCGTCGCTCCGGTGCCCATAACTTTTGATCCGTAAGGAATTACGCGGCGCACAGCATACCATTGGAAAGCCCTCCGAGAGCTCTACGATTATGGTAGCCAGCCTACTTGGCTACGCCTGTTTCTAGAGCCCAAAATTGAACGTTTTCATCAGTTTCGGGACACTTTTCTTCTTTTTCGCTGTTTTTCCGTCCCGGATCGTACGTCGTGGGCCGCGAAAAGGACTACAGCCTAATCTATCAAATTTCTATTACCGAATCCCATGGCACCTTGGGCAAAACAACTTCACTTCCGGTAGAGGCTGGGCCCGCAAACCGAGGGCATGGGGGGTGTGACCAGGTATCCGTCGCTCCAGTGCCTATAACATTTGATCTGTAAGGAGTTACGCGGCGCACAACATACCGTTGGAAAGATCTCCGAGAGCTCTACGACGGGGGCAGTAGGCCTACTCAGTTGCACCTATTTTCGTAGCCCAAAATTGAACGTTTTCATCAGTTTTCGGACACTTTCTTCTTTTGCGCAGTTTTTCCATCCTGGATCGTACGTCGTGAGCTGCGAAAAGGACTAGAACCTAATCCATCACATTTCTATTACCGAATCCCACGCCACCATGGGCAAGAAAACTTCACTTCACGTAGAGGCTGGGCCCGCAAACCAAGGGCGTGGTGCGTGTGAATAGGTATCCGTCGCTCCGGTGCCCATAATTTTTGATCCGTAAGGAGTTACGTGGCACACAGCATATCGTTGGAAACCACTCTGAGAGCTCTATGACGGGGACGACAAGCCTACTCGGCTGCGCCTATTTTCGGATCCCAAAATAGAACATTTTCATTAGTTTTGGGACACATTTCTTCTTTTGAGCTATTTTTTTGTCCTGGATCGTACGTCGTGCGCCGCGAAAAGAACAACAGCCAAATCCATCACATTTCTATTACCGACTCCCACGCCACCATGGGCAAGACAACTTCACTTCACGTAGAGGCTGGGCCACCAAACCGAGGGCGTGGGGCGTGTGAGCAGGTATCCGTTGCTCCGGTGCCTATAACTTTTGATTCGTAAGGAGTTACGTGGCGCACAACATACCGTTGGAAATCTCCCTTGGAGCTCTATGACGGGGGCATCAAGCCTGCTCGACTACGCCTATTTTCGGAGACCAAAATCGAACGTTTCCATCAGTTTTGGGACACTTTTCTTCTTTTGCGCTATTTTTCCGTCTCGGATCGTACGTCGTGAGCTGTGAAAAGGACAACAACCTAATCCATCACATTTCTATTACTGAATCCCACGGCACCTTGGGCAAGAAAACTTCCCTTCACGTAGAGGCTGGGCCCACAAACCGAGGGCGTAGGGCTTGTGACCAGGTATCCATTGCTCCGGTGCCGATAACTTTTGATCTATAAGGAATCACGCGGCGCACAGCATACCGTTGGAAAGCTCTCCGAGAGCTCTACGACGTTGGTAGCCAGCCTTCTCGGCTGCGGCTATTTTCGAAGTCCAAAATCGAATGTTTTCATCAGTTTCGGGACACTTTTCTTCTTTTGCTCTGTTTTTCCGTCCCGGATCGTACGTCGTGAGCCATGAAAATGATGACAACCTAATCCATCACATTTCTATTACCGAATCTCATGCCACCATGGGCAAGGCAACTTCACTTCACGTAGAGGCTGGGCCTGCAAACCGAGGGCATGGGGCGTATGACCCGGTATCCGTCGCTCCGGTGCCCATAACTTTTGATCCGTAAGGAGTTACGCGGCACACAGCATACCGTTGTAAAGCACTCCGAGAGCTCTACGACGTGGGTAGCAAGCCTGCTCGACTACGCCTATTTTTGGAACGCAAAATTGAACATTTTTATCAGTTTTGGGATACTTCTCTTCTTTTGCGCTGTTTTTTTGTCCCGGATCGTACGACGTGAGCCGCGAAAAGAATGACAACCTAATCCATCACATTTATATTACCTAATCCCACACCACCATAGGCAAGAAAACTTCACTTCACGTAGAGGCTGGGCCCGCAAACTGATGGCGTGGGGCGTGTGACCAGGTATCCGTCGCTCCGGTGCCCATAACTTTTGATCCGTAAGGAATTACGCGGTGCACAACATACTGTTGGAAAGCACTCCGAGAGCTCTACGACGGGGGCAGCAAGCCTGCTTGGCTGTGCCTATTTTCGGATCCCAAAATCGAACGTTTTCATCAGTTTTGGAACACTTTTCTTCTTTTGCGCTGTTTTTCTGTCCCGGATCGTACGTCGTGAGCCGCGAAAAGGACGACAACGTAATCCATCATATTTCTATTACCGAATCCCATGCCTCCATGGGCAAGACAACTTCACTTCATGTAGAGGCTGGGCCCGCAAACCGATGGCGTGGGGCGTGTGACCAGGTATCCGCCGCTCCGGTGCCCATAACTTTTGTTCCGTTAGGAGTTACGCGGCACACAGCATACCGTTGGAAAGCTCCTCGAGAGCTCTACGATGGGGGCAGCAGGCCTGCTCTGCTGCACCTATTTTCGGAGACCAAAATCGAACATTTTTGTCAGTTTCGGGACACTTTTCTTCTTTTGCGCAGTTTTTCTGTCCTGGATCGTACGTCGTGAGCCGAGAAAAGGACGCCAACCTAATCCATCACATTTCTATTACCGAATCCCACATCACCATAGGCAAGACAACTTCACTTCACGTAGACTCTGGGCCCGCAAACCAAGGGCGTGGGGCATGTGACCAGGTATCCGTCGCTCTGATGCCAAAAACTTTTGATCTGTAACGAGTTACGCGGCGCACAACATACCGTTGGAAAGCTCTCCGAGTGCTCTACGACGGGGGCCGCAATCCTACTAGGCTGTGCCTGTTTTTAGAGCCCAAAATCGAACATTTTGATCAGTTTTAGGACACTTTTCTTCTTTTTCGCTATTTTTCTGTACCGGATCGTACGTCGTGAGCCGCAAAAAGGACGACAACCTAATCAATTATATTTCTATTACCGAATCCCACGCCACCATGGGCAAGACAACTTCACTTCATGTAGAGGCTGGGCCCGCAAACCGAGGGCGTAGGGCGTGTGACCTAGTATCCGTCGCTCCGTTGCCCATAACTTTTGATCCGTATGGAGTTACGCGGTGCACAGCATACCGTTGGAAAGCTATCCGAGAGCTCTACGATAGGGGCAGCAACCCTACTAGGTTGTGGTTGTTTTTCAAGTCCAAAATCGAACGTTTTGATCAATTTCGGGACACTTTTTTTTCTATTTCGCTGTTTTTGGGTCCCGGATCGTAAGTCGTGAGCCGCGAAAAAGACGACAACCTAATCCATAATATTTCAATTAACGAATATCATGGCACCTTGGGCAAGACAACTTCACTTCATGTAGAGGCTGGTCTCACAAACCAAGAGCGTGGGCCGTGTAACCAGGTATCCGTCGCTTCGGTGCCCATATCTTTTGATCCGTAAGGAGTTACGCGGCGCATAGCATACCGTTGGAAAGCTCTTCGAGAGCTCTACGACGGGGGGAGCAAGCCTGCTTGACTGTACCAATTTTCGGAGTCCAAAATTTAACTTTTTCATCAATTTCAAGACACTTTTTTTTCTTTTGCACTGTTTTTCGGTCCCGGATCATACGTTGTGAGCCGCGAAAAGGACGACAACCTAATCCATCACATTTCTATTACCGAATCCCACACCACCATGGGCAAGACAACTTCACTTCACGTAGAGGCTGGGCCTGCAAACCGAGGGCATTGGGCGTATAACCAGGTATCCATCGCTTTGTTGCACATAAGTTTTGATCGTAAGGTGTTACGCGGCGCACAACGTACTGTTGGAAAGCTCTCCGAGAGATCTAAAAAAGGGGTTAGCCAGCCTGCTCAGCTGCGCCAACTTTCGGAGCCCAAAATCGGACGTTTTCAACAGTTTCAGGACAATTTTCTTCTTTGGCGCTGTTTTTCCTTTCCGGATCGTACGTCGTGAGCTGCGAAAAGGACCACAACCTAATCCATCGTATTTCTATTACCGAATTCCACTGCACCTTGGGCAAGACAACTTCACTACACGTAGAGGCTGGGCCCGCAAACCGAGGGCGTGGGACGTGTTACCAGGTATCCGTCGCTCCGGTGCCTATAACTTTTGATCCGTAAGGAGTTACGCGGCGCATAGTATACCGTTTGAAAGCTCTCCGAGAGCTCTACGACGGGGGCAGGAAGCCAGCTTAGCTGCGCCTATTTTTGGAGCCCAAAATCTAACGTTTTCATAAGTTTAAGGTCACTTTTCTTCTTTGGCGCTGTTTTTCCGTCCAGGATCGTACGTCATGAGCTGCGAAAAGTACGACAACCTAATCCATCACATTTTTAATACCGAATCCCACGCCACCATGGGCAATAGAACTTCACTTCACGTAGAGGCTGGGCTCGCAAACCGAGGGCATGGTGCGTGTAACCAGGGATCCATCGCTCCGGTGTCCATAACTTTTGATCCGTAAGGAGTTACGCGGCGCACAGTATAGCGTTGGAAAGCTTTTTGAGACCTCTACTACGGGTGTAGCAAGCCTGCTTGGCCGCGCCTATTTTCAGAGCCCAAAATCGAACGTTTTCATCAGTTTCGGGACACTTTTCTTTATTTGCGCTATTTTTCTGTCCCGGATGGTACGTCATGAGCCGCGAAAACGACGACAACCTAATCCATCACATTTCTATTACCGAATCCCACGGTACCTTGGGCAAGTCTACTTTGCTTCACGTACAGTCTGGGCCCGCAAACCAAGGGCGTGGGGCATATGACCAGGTATCCGTCGCTCCGGTGCCCATAACTTTTGATCCGTAAGGAGTTACGCGGTGCACAGCATACCGTTGGAAAGCTCTCCGACAGCTCTACGACAGGGGCAGCAAGCCTGCTGGGCTGTGCCTGTTTTTAGAGCCCAAAATCGAACGTTTTGATCAGTTTCGAGACACTTTTTTTCTTTTTCGCTGTTTTTCCATCCCGAATCGTACGTCGTGAGTCGCGAAAAGGACGATAACCTAATCTATCACATATCTATTACCGAATCCCATAGAACCTTGGGCAAGACAACTTCACTTCAGGTAGAGGATGGGCCCGCAAACCGAGGGTGTGGGGCGTATGACCAGGTATCCGTCGCTCCGGTGCCTATAACTTTTGATCCGTAAAGAGTTACGCGGCGCACCACATACCGTTGGAAAGCTCTCCGAGAGCTCTACGACGAGGGCAGTATGCCTGCTCTGCTACGCCTGTTTTCAAAGCCCAAAATCAAACGTTTTCATCAGTTTCGGGACACTTTTCTTCTTTTGCATTGTTTTTCGGTCCCGGATCGTACGTCATGAGCCGCAAAAATGACAACAACCTAATCCATCACATTTCTATAACCAAATCCCATGGCACCTTGGGCAAGACTACTTTACTTCACGTAGAGGCTGGGCCCGCAAACCAAGCCCGTGGGTCGTGTGACTAGGTATCCGTCACTTCGGTGCCCATAACTTTTGATCCGTAAGGAGTTATACGGCGCATTGCATACCGTTGGAAAGCTCTCCGAGAGCTCTACGACGGGGGCAGCAAGCCTACTGGGCTGCGTCTGTTTTTAGAGCCCAAAATCGAACATTTTGATCAGTTTTGGGAAGCTTTTCTTCCTTTTTGCTGTTTTTCAGTCCCGAATCGTACGTCGTGAGCCGTGAAAATGACGACAACCTAATCCATCACATTTCTATTACCGAATCCCACGGCACCTTGAGAAAGACAACTTCACTTCACGTAGAGGCTGGGCCCACAAACCTAGGGCGTGGGGCATTTGACTAGGTATCCGTCGCTCCGGTGCCCATAACTTTTGATCCGTAAGGAGTTACACGGCGAACAGCATACCGTTGGAAAGCTCTCAGAGAGCTCTACGACGGGGGAAGCAAGCCAGCTTGGCTGCGCCTATTTTTGGTGCCCAAAATCGAACATTTTCATCAATTTCGGGACACTTTTCTTTTTTTGCGCTGTTTTTCTTTCCCGGATCGTACATCGTGAGACGCGTAAACGACAACAACCTAATCCATCACATTTCTATTACCGAATCTCACGGCACCTTGGGCAAGACAACTTCACTTGACGTAGAGGCTGGGCCCACAAACCGAGGGCGTGGTGCATTTGACTAGGTATCCGTCGCTCCGGTGCCCATAACTTTTGATCCGTAAGGAGTTATGCATTGCACAGGATACCGTTGGAAAGCTCTCCGAGAGCTCTACGATGGGGGCAGCAACCCCACTAGGCTGCGTCTATTTTTAGAGCCTAAAATCAGACATTTTGATCAATTTTGGGAGACTTTTCTTCTTTTTCGCTGTTTTTTCGTTTCGAATCTTACGTCGTGAGCCGCGAAAAGGACGACAACCTAATTCATCATATTTCTATTACCGAATACCATGGCACCTTGGGCAAGACAACTTCACTTCACATAGAGGCTGGGCCCGCAAACCAAGGGCGTAGGGCGTGTGACCAGGTACCCGTCGCTTCGGTGCCTATAACTTTTGATCCGTAAGGAGTAACGTGGCGCATAGCATACCGTTGGAAAGCTCTCCGAGAGCTCTACGACGGGGGCAGCCAGCTTGCACGGCTGCGCAAATTTTCAGAGTCCAAAATCAAACTTTTTCATCAATTTCAGGACACTTTTCTTCTTTTGCGCTGTTTTTTTGTCCCGAATCATACGTCGTGAGCCGCTAAAAGGACGATAACCTAATCCATCACGTTTCTATTACCGAATCCCATGCCACCATGGGCAAGACAACTTCACTTCACGTAGAGGCTAGGCCTGCAAATCGAGGGTGTTGGGCGTGTGACCAGGTATCCGTCGCTCCGTTGCCCATAACTTTTGATCCGTAATGAGTTACGCGGTGCACAGCATATCGTTCAAAAACTCTCCGAGAGCTCTACGATAGGTTTTGCCAGCCTGCTTGGCTGCGCCTAATTTCCCTGCCCAAAATTGAACGTTTTCATCAGTTTCAGGATACTTTTCATCTTTTGCGCTGTTTTTCCTTACCGGAGCGTTTGACCAGGTATTCGTCGCTCCGGTGCCCATAAATTTTGATCCGTAAGGAGTTACACGGCGCACAGCATACCGTTGGAAAGCTCTCGGAGAGCTCTACGATGAGGGCAACAAGCCTGCTTAGCTGCGCTTGTTTTTGCGGCCCAAAATCGAACGTTTTCATCAGTTTCGGGACACTTTTCTTCTTTTGCGTTGTTTTTCTTTCCCGAATAGTAGATCGTGAGCCGCGAAAACGACAACAACCTAATCCATCACTTTTCTATTACCGAATACCACGGCACCTTGGGCAAGAAAACATTACTTCACGAAGAGGCTGGGCCCGCAAACCGAGGGCGTGGGGCGTGTGACCAGGTATCCTTGGCTCCGGTGCCCATAACTTTTGATTCGTAAGGAGTTACGTGGCGCACAACATACCGTTGGAAAGCTCTCCGAGAGCTGTACGACGGGTGTAGCTAGCCTAGTAGGCTGTGCCATTTTTTAGGGCCCAAAATCGGACGTTTTGATCAGTTTTGGGACATTTTTCTATTTTTTGGCTATTTTTCCGTCCCGGATCGTACGTCGTGAGTCTCGAAAAGGATGACAACATAATCCATCATATTTGTATTACCGAATCCCACGGCACCTTGGGCAAGACAACTTCACTTCACATAGAGGCTGGGCTCGTAAACCTAGGGCGTGGGGCATTTGACCAGGTATCCGTCGCTCCGGTGCCCATAACTTTTGATCCGTAAGGAGTTACGCGACACACAGCATACCGTTGGAAAGTTCTCTAAGAGTTGTACGACGGGTGTAGCTAGCCTGGTAGGCTGTTCTAGTTTTCAGAGTCCAAAATCGAATGTTTTGATCAGTTTCGGGATACTTTTCGATTTTTTGACTATTTTTTCATCCCGAATCGTACGTCGTGAGTCTCGAAAAGGACGACAACCTAATCCATCACATTTCTATTACCGAATCCCACGGCACCTTGGGCAAGACAACTTCACTTCACGTAGAGGCTGGGCCTGCAAACCGAGGGCTTGGGGCGTTTGACCAGGTATCCGTCGCTCCGGTGCCCATAACTTTTGATCCGTAAGAAGTTACGCGGCGCACAGCATACCGTTGGAAAGCTCTCCAAGAGCTCTACGACGGGGGCAGCAACCCCACTAGGCTGCGCCTATTTTTAGAGCCCAAAATCAAACATTTTGATCAATTTTGGGACACTTTTCTTCTTTTTCTCTGTTTTTCAGTTCCGGATCTTACGTCATGAGCCGCGAAAAGGACGACATCCTAATTCATCATATTTCTATTATTGAATACCATGGCACCTTGGGCAAGACAACTTCACTTCATGTAGAGGATGGGCCCGCAAACCAAGGGCGTGGGGCGTATGACCAGGTATCCATCGCTTCGGTGCCCATAACTTTTGATCCGTAAGGAGTTACGTGGCGCATAGCATACCGTTGGAAAGCTCTCCGGGAGTTCTATGATGGGGGCAGCAAGCCTACAAGTCTGCGCCAATTTTCGGAGTCCAAAATCAAACCTTTTCATCAATTTCAGGATACTTTTCTTCTTTTGCGCAGTTTTTCCGTCCCGGATCATACGTCGTGAGCCGCTAAAAGGACGACAACCTAATCCATCACATTTCTATTACTGAATCCCACACCACCATAGGCAAGACAACTTCACTTCACGTAGAAGTTGGGCCCGAAAAACGAGGGTGTTGGGCGTGTAACCAGGTATCCGTCGCTCCGTTGCCCATAACTTTTGATCCGTAAGGAGTTACGCGGAGCACAGCATATCGTTGGAAAGCCCTCCGAGAGCTCTACGATGGGGTTTGCCAGCCTGCTCGGCTGCGCCTATTTTTGCACCCCAAAATTGAACGTTTTCATCAGTTTTGGGACATTTTTCTTTTTTTGCATTGTTTTTCCTTTCCGGAGCGTACGTCGAAAACCTAATCCATCGCATTTCTATAACCGAATCCCACTGCACCTTGGGCAAACCGAGGGCGTGGGACATGTGACCAGGTATCCGTCGCTCCAGTGCCCATAAATTTTGATCCTTAAGGAGTTACGCGGCACACAGTATACCGTTGGAAAGCTCTCCGAGAGCTCTATGATGGGGGCAGCAAGCCAGCAAAGCTGCACCTATTTTTGGAGACCAAAATTGAACGTTTTCATCATTTTTGGGACACTTTTCTTCTGTTGCGCTGTTTTTCCGTCCTGGATCGTACGTCATAAGCCGCGAAAAGGACGACAACCTAATCCATCACATTTCTATTACTGAATCCCATGCCACCATGGGCAAGACAACTTCACTTCATGTAGAGGCTGGGCCCGCAAACCGAGGGCGTGGGGCGTGGGGCGTGTGACCAGGTATCCATCGCTCCGGTGCTCATAACTTTTGATCCGTAAGGAGTTACGCGGCGCACAGCATACCGTTGGAAAGGTCTCCGAGACCTCTACTACGGGTGCAGCAAGCCTACTTCATCCCGCCTATTTTTGAAGCCAAAAATCAAATGTTTTCATTAGTTTCGGGACATTTCTTTTTTTTGTGCTATTTTTTCGTCCCGGATGATACGTCGTGAGCCGCAAAAAAGACAACAACGTAATCCAGCAAATTTCAATTACCGAATCCCACGGCACCTTGGGCAAGACTACTTTACTTCACGTGGAGGCTGGGCCCGCAAACCGAGGTCGTGGAGCGTGTTACTAGGTATCCGTCGCTCCGGTGCCCATAATTTTCGATCCGTAAGGAGTTACGCAGCGCACAGCATACCGTTGGAAAGCTCTCCGAGAGCTCTACGACTAGGGTAGCAAGCCTATTAGGCTGCGCTTGTTTTTAGAGCCCAAAATCGAACATTGTGATCAGTTTCGGGACACTTTTCTTTCTTTAGGCTATTTTTTCATCCCGGATCGTACGTCGTGAGCCGCGAGAAGGATGACAACCTAATCCATCACATTTCTATTACCGAATCCCATGGCACCTTGGGCAAGACTACTTCACTTCAAGTAGAGGCTGGGCCTGTAAACCAAGGGCGTGAGGCGTGCGACTAGGTATCCGTCGCTCCGGTGTCCATAACTTTTGATCCGTAAGGAGTTATGTGGCGCACAACATACCGTTGGAAAGCTCTCCGAGAGCTCTACGACGGGGGCAGCAAGCCTGCTTGGCTGTGTCTGTTTTTAGAACCCAAAATTGTATGTTTTGATTAGTTTCGGGACACTTTTCTTCTTTTTCGCTGTTTTTCCGTCCCGGATCTTACGTCGTGAGCCGCGAAAAGGACGACAACCTAATCCATCACATTTCTATTACCAAATCCCACGCCACCATAGGCAAGACAAATTTACTCCACGTAGAGGCTGGGCCTGCAAACCGAGAGCGTGGGGCGTACGACCAGGTATCCGTCGCTCCGGTGCCCAAAATTTTTGATCCGTAAGGAATCACGCGGAGTACAGTATACTGTTGGAAAGCTCTTCGAGAGCTCTATGACAGGGGTAGGCAGCCTGCTCGGCTACGCCTATTTTCAGAGAACAAAATCAAATATTTTCATCAGTTTCGGGACACTTTTCTTCTTTTGCGCTGTTTTTTCATCCCGGATCGTACATCGTGAGCTGCGAAATCGACAACAACCTAATCCATCATATTTCTATTACCGAATCCCATGCCACCTTGGGCAAGACAACTTTACTTCACATAGAGGCAGGGCCCTCAAACCGAGGGCGTGGGCGTTTGACCAGTTATCCGTCGCTCCGGTGCCCATAACTTCTGATCCGTAAGGAGTTACGCGGCGCACAACATACTGTTGGAAAGCGCTCTGAGAGCTCTACGATAGGAGCAACAACACTGCTAGCTGCGCCTATTTTTAGAGCCCAAAATCAAACGTTTTGATCAGTTTTGGGACACTTTTCTTCCATTTTGCTATTTTTTCATCCCGGATCGTACGTCGTGAGCCGCGAAAAGGATGACAACCTAATCCATCACATTTCTATTATCGAATCCCATGGCACCTTGGGCAAGACAACTTCACTTCACGTAGAGGCTGGGCCCGCAAACCAAGGGCGTGGGGCGTGTGACCAGGTATCCGTCGCTCCGTTGCACATAACTTTTGATCCGTAAGGAGTTACGCGGTGCACAACATACCGTTGGAAACCTCTCCGAGAGCTCTACGATGGGGGCAGCAAGCCTGCTCGGCTGTGCCTATTTTTCGATCCCAAAATTGTACGTTTTGATTAGTTTCGGGACACTTTTCTTCTTTTGCCCTATTTTTTCGTCCCGGATCTTACGTCGTGAGCAGCGAAAAAGACGAAACCTAATCCATCACATTTCTATTACCAAATCCCACCCCACCATAGGCAAGACAACTTCACTCCAAGTAGAGGCTGGGCCCGCAAACCAAGAGCGTAGGGCGTATGACCAGGTATCCGTCGCTCCGGTGCCCCTAACTTTTGATCCATAAGGAGTCACGTGGAGCACAGCATACCGTTGGAAAACTCTCTGTGAGCTCTACGATAGGGGTAGCCAGCCTGCTCGGCTGCGCCTATTTTCAGAGAACAAAATCAAACGTTTTCATCAGTTTCGGCACACTTTTCTTCTTTTGCGCTGTTTTTCCGTCCCGGATCGTACATCGTGAGCTGCGAAATCGACAACAACCTAATCCATCACATTTCTATTACCGAATCCCATGCCACCTTGGGCAAGACAACTTTACTTCACGTAGAGGCTGGGCCCGCAAATCGAGGGCGTGGGGCGTTTGACCAGTTATCTGTCACTCCGGTGCCTATAACTTTTGATCCGTAAGGAGTTACGTGGCGCACAACATACCGTTGGAAAGCTCTCTGACAGCTCTACGTCGGGGGCAACAACACTGCTATGTTGTGCTTGTTTTTAGAGGCCAAAATTGAATGTTTTGATCCGTTTCAGGACACTTTTATTCCTTTACGCTATTTTTTCATCCCGGATTGTACACTGTGAGCCACGAAAAGGATGACAACCTAATCCATCACATTTCTATTGTCGAATCCCATGGAATCTTGGGCAAGACATGTGAAACCCCGCACGAGCCTCATGTACATTTTATAACATTTCATATGATTTTTGCATCATTTAATGTGCATTTATAGCAATTAATGCGCATTTACCTTGGTTTACGTGCATCTATATCATTTAACCTATAAATTAGTACAATAGCGTGCATTTGAGAACCTTAGAGGTTGTAGATGATAATTAAATTTTACTGAATTAAATTAACCAACCAAAATAATTAAAATTAGAACTATATGATAATATTATGCATTCACAACATTAGAAATGCATTTATATCATTTAACGTATGTTTGCATCATTTTATGTGTATTTGCGTTGTTTAACGTGCATTTGTGTAATTTAAATATCGTAGAAATTAAATAAATTACACTACACTAGCTAACTAAATAAGTTTAAATAGAACCACATGGAAAACTAGTAGATTTCAATTAGTTAGAGGGCAATTTAGGCATTAGGCTTATGAGATATTTCCTAACTAACTAAAAAGAACACACATTACACACTCAACACACACAAAAACACTACACACACACACACAGCAGAAACACACACAACACACGATCAAAAGAAGGGAGAGAAGAAAGAAGAGAGAAAAGAGAAAGAAGAAGAAGAAAAGAAAGAGGAAGAAATAAAGAGAAGGGGGAAGAGAAGAAGCTTGCTCAAGCCATTTTCACCATTTTCAAGCTTCATCTTTGCATCATCACCACCAAGCTTGCATTCAAACATTTATTGAGGTGAGGGTTGTTTTCTTAAAAGTTTTCAAAGCTATATTGAGAATGAATGTGATGATATATGTGTAGTAATCTTACTATAAATTGTATACAAGAGCTTGAATGATAAGTTGAGGATATTGTGTTGTAGATCTAGGGTTTTGAATTTGATTTTGGGTATTTGTTGATTATTGATGTTGGGTAGTTTTGGTTGAATTGGAACTCTTGTATGATGCCTAATAGCCATTTTGAACTTGTTTGAGTGTTAGGATAAGGATGGGAGGTTGTTTGGGTGATTTTGGTTGAAAATGTGCATTTCCCGTCCAGCTATCCGGGCGTTACAGCCCCTATCCGGTTGCCCGGATAGAGGCCTCAACGCCCGGCAGAAAACTCCGATCCGGGCGTTACTAGTTTCTTCCGGGCGCCCGGATTAGGGCCTCAGCGCCCGGATGTTTGACAACTCTGCGCAGTGAACTTGCGGAGGCCATATCTCATTCGTTTCAACTCCAAATTGAGTTCCGTTTGATTCTAGAATTATCTATTTTTGACATGCTTAGATTCTAGACAAAAATCATTTGATTTGGAGTTCCGGGGAATAGGTAAATTTACTGCTTAAGTTGGACCAATGCAGGCGTATTGAAGTTGTTTGATTTCTTCATGTACCATTGTGGCATGGGTACCAACTTGTTTCATGGACATAAAAGAAGGTTAATTGTGGCATGAATGAGGTATATGAATGTATGTGGTTGTGTGTCATGGAAAATTATACTTGATCATGAACTAATTAATTACATCAAACTACTATGGACTTGATTATGTTACCTTGAACTTGAACACTTTAAATGTGCATATGAAAGTCCTGCTTGCAAGTCTTAAGTTCATTTTGTACTTGTCAATCTAAACTCTTGCATGGAAATATTGTGAATGCTACATATATATGAATTGTATCAGCTGAGGCACCCTTGAGCCATTGAGATTCGGGGTGTACAGAGCTGACAATACCTCGGTAGTAGTTGCACCCTTGAGCCTCTGAGATTTCGGGGTGGCTACAAACTGTATGGGTACGAACCCTTGAGCCGTTGAGATTCGGGGTGTACAGAGCTGACAATACCTCGGTAGTAGTTGCACCCTTGAGCCTCTGAGATTTCGGGGTGGCTACAAATTGTATGGGTACGAACCCTTGAGCCGTTGAGATTCGGGGTGTACAGAGCTGACAATACCTCAGTAGTAGTTGCACCCTTAAGCCTCTGAGATTTCGGGGTGGCTACAAACTGTATAGGTACGAACCCTTGAGCCGTTGAGATTCGGGGCGTACAGAGTGGACAATAACTCGGTAGTAGTTGCCGTTGAGCCTTTGAGATTTCGGGGTGGCTATACTCGAGGTCCTCGGAGAGTAGAGTTGAATACTGTTAACATGTTATATTTGTTATCTTAATTCATGCTCTACCAAATGTCCATATTGAATATGTACAGGATCAGGTATTGATACTTGTGAGTTATATGTACTTATGCATGTCAAAGTTTTCGAAATGGACTTCGAAATGATAAAACCTTTGTGAAAACCTTCCTTGTTTTCCTCCTCACTGAGCTATATACGAGGATCTAGCTCACCCCTCTTTTATGACAATTACAGGTAAGGCTGGTTGAGTTAACCTTACAAGTTGAAGAAAAGGATTGCATACGTAAAAGACTTCTAGATTGATTAGTGTTGTATAAGTACATGAGATACTTGATGTACATTGAAGAATCTAGATCCTGAATGTATGTATTGGTGATAAGCATTATGTAAATTGATGGGTTATGATTGTAATCTTAATTATCAGTGACGAAGTTTGTATAATGCCAGTGTTGGATAATATAACCTTAAGTTGGTGATTATTCTTATGAGACTCAGAAACTTAATTCTTAGTTAGTTGTTATGTTGAACAAAGGAATTCGAGGTCTTGTGAATACTTCTTGAATTGTTGTAATCCTTTAAGGCCGATGGATGGGTAATTATTTGGAGTTATTATAAAGGTTTAAGTGGATGTACATTTGCTAAATTATTATTTACATGTTTTAAGCAATTCGAACGTCATGTTTCGGCCTTAACCTAGCGATGGGTCGGGGTCGGGGCGTGACACCTAGAATGGTATCAGAGCTTAGCTCATTAGCTAGGCGCAAGCTGGGTTTAGAACCCCTGGTTAGTGGGTAGAAGCATAAGGTAAAATTGGTTGAGGTGATATGAGTATATGTGGGGAATAGATGACTTTAACTAAATTTGGAGACTATGGTTCTTCGAGGATATTGCAATCAAAGAGTCGAGTTGAAGATTGAAGATCCTTGAGTAAGAATTTAACCATAATGTCATGTGGTACATAAGAATTGTCTTGAATTATGAATTAAGGTGAGGTGGTATTGTAGGGATAAACCATAAGGTTTGAATTGGTGGTTCAGTTTCCTTACTTGGAAATTATGTGCTATTGTGTTACTTGCTCAGTATGCCTCATGTTATGTGTTATGTGTGAATTTTTATGTTTAATGTGTTATATGAATCATATATGTTTAACATGTGCCACGAATGTTTGATGAATTTACATATTAGATATAGTCATGACACATACATGCTAGGAGCATTGATAGAGAACATATTCCTTTGTCATACCATGCATATATATATCATCTAACTATAAGGGGTATCGTGCATCCATCCCATAGCTGGCAGGGCCTAATACTTGTGGTAGCACTGGGATTCGAGAGGCAGAGAACGTTGATTGAGATGGGTCTGGAAGAGAGATGTTTAATCTGTTGATAACTGTCATGGATAGAATGAGCTGAATTTTAGAGAATCAAGTGACCGGAGTAGGTGCAAGAACTAGTGATGGCACATTAAAGGATTTCTTAAGCTATGGACCTCCTAAGTTTCTAGGTGAACCCGATGATGAAAAGGCTGAAGCTTGGTTGGCAAAAGTTGAAAAGATATATGTTGCTCTTGACTACCGTGATGAAAGAAATGTAGTTTTCGCAGTATTCTTGTTAGAAGAAGATGCGGAACAATGGTGGAGAACTGAAAGCTTCGTTGGGAGCGCGATGACACACCTGTCACTTGGGCTAACTTCGTTAAATCCTTCAAGGAGAATTACATTATGGAAGTAGCTCGAGAGAGGAAAGAAGAAGAGTTTCTTACTTTGAAGCAAGATGAGATGACTGTGGTTCAATATGAAGCTCGTTTTAATAGGCTCTCTCATTACCTCCCCGAGTTGGTCCAGACGGAAAATGGGAGGATCAAGCAATTTGTTCGAGGATTAAGGCCCGAGATTCAAGATTTCATAGTTTCACATCGCTTTACATCATACAGTGATATGCTAGACTCGGTATCCCGCGTTGAGAAGAGGCAACTTGAAACCTGAAGTGGGCCAAGTCAAGAAAATAAAAGGTCATTCTTATCTCCGACACCACAAGAACCCTATCCGACTCAGAATCAAAGGCCACCTACTGCTATTGGATCTCAGCTTAGTGCATTCAATACTAAGACAACTCGAGGGTTATCAAGTAATGCAACCATCTCTCAGAAAATCATGTGTGCTTGTTGCAACAAGAGGGGGCATACTGAGACCCAATGTTGGAGAAAGTCAGGCAAGGGTGTAAGGTATGGGAGTGATCAACACCTATATAAGGACTGCTTGAGGATGTAGAAGGTGGGAACACGGTCTTGACTCGTCAGGAATGCCTTAGGACAAAAAGTTGAAGCCCAAGTTGATGCTATTGATCAAGGGGAACTTCCAGGGTTAGCAGCTATAGTTGAAGGTAGATTTTCATTTGCTGATATTTCTATTTGATGACTTCACTTGGTCTTTTTATTTGTCATTCGGATTTTATTTTGGGATTTACCATGGGTATTCTCACTTGGTATTCTTGATAGTATTCTTATTCGGGACTTCTATTTAGTATCTTTGGTTAGTGCTCTTATTCTGGGAATTCTTATGTAATATTCAGTATCCTTTATTGGTATTTTCTTTCGGCATCCAGAATTCGGTATTCTTGTTCGGGGACTTCATTTGCTATCTATATTCAGTATTCTCTATCGTTATTTTATTTCGACATTCGGTAACTGGTATTCTTGTTGGGAGTTCTCACTTACTTCTTCTGTTTAGCACTCCTACACGGAGTTGCTGCTTGGGAATTCTTAGTCGAGATATTATAGTTCGGCATTCTTATTTGGTAGATGTAGTAATTGGTATTCTCCCTCGGCGATCGTTTGAATTCCTACAAACAATGATGCATTCGTAGTTGATTGACAATTCAAATGGAACCAGATTCTTATTCTTTTGGTCGAGATACTGTTGCTGCCTTCATTTGGACTTTGTATGCATAAAGATTAGCTTAGCAGAAATATTTGTGGTTGATTTGCTGTATCTCATAATTGCCTTCGCCATTCGAGTTATTCCAGGGATGAAGAAGGAATTGCGAGGGCACAATTCTGTTAAGAAGGGGAGGATGTGAAACCCCGCACGAGCCTCATGTGCATTTTATAACATTTCATATGATTTTTGCATCATTTAATGTGCATTTATAGCAATTAATGTGCATTTACCTTGGTTTACGTGCATCTATATCATTTAACCTATAAATTAGTACAATAGCGTGCATTTGAGAACCTTAGAGGTTGTAGATGATAATTAAATTTTACTGAATTAAATTAACCAACCAAAATAATTAAAATTAGAACTACATGATAATATTATGCATTCACAACATTAGAAATGCATTTATATCATTTAACGTATGTTTGCATCGTTTTATGTGTATTTGCGTTGTTTAACGTGCATTTGTGTAATTTAAATATCGTAGAAATTAAATAAATTACACTGCACTAGCTAACTAAATAAGTTTAAATAGAACCACATGGCAAACTAGTAGATTTCAATTAGTTAGAGGGCAATTTAGGCATTAGGCTTATGAGATATTTCCTAACTAACTAAAAAGAACACACATTACACACTCAACACACACAAAAACACTACACACACACACACACAGTAGAAACACACACAACACACGATCAAAAGAAGGGAGAGAAGAAAGAAGATAGAAAAGAGAAAGAAGAAGAAGAAAAGAAAGAGGAAGAAATAAAGAGAAGGGGGAAGAGAAGAAGCTTGCTCAAGCCATTTTCACCATTTTCAAGCTTCATCTTTGCATCATCACCACCAAGCTTGCATTCAAACATTTATTGAGGTGAGGGTTGTTTTCTTAAAAGTTTTCAAAGCTATATTGAGTATGAATGTGATGATATATGTGTAGTAATCTTACTATAAATTGTATACAAGAGCTTGAATGATAAGTTGAGGATATTGTGTTGTAGATCTAGGGTTTTGAATTTGATTTTGGGTATTTGTTGATTATTGATGTTGGGTAGTTTTGGTTCAATTGGAACTCTTGTATGATGCTTAATAGCCATTTTGAACTTGTTTGAGTGTTGGGATGAGGATGGGAGGTTGTTTGGGTGATTTTGGTTGAAAATGTGCATTTCCCGTCCAGCTATCCGGGCGTTACAGCCCCTATCCGGTCGCCTGGATAGAGGCCTCAACGCCCGGCAGAAAACTCCGATTCGGGCGTTACTGGTTTCTTCCGGGCGCCCGGATTAGGGCCTCAGCGCCCGGATGTTTGACAGCTCTGCGCAGTGAACTTGCGGAGGCCATATCTCATTCGTTTCAACTCCGAATTGAGTTCCGTTTGATTCTAGAATTATCTATTTTCGACATGCTTAGATTCTAGACCAAAATCATTTGATTTGGAGTTCGGGAGAATAGGTAAATTTACTGCTTAAGTTGGACCAATGCAGGCGTATTGAAGTTGTTTGATTTCTTCATGTACCATTGTGGCATGGGTACCAACTTGTTTCATGGACATAAAAGAAGGTTAATTGTGGCATGAATGAGGTATATGAATGTATGTGGTTGTGTGTCATGGAAAATTATACTTGATCATGAACTAATTAATTACATCAAACTACTATGGACTTGATTATGTTACCTTGAACTTGAACACTTTAAATGTGCATATGAAAGTCCTGCTTGCAAGTCTTAAGTTCATTTTGTACTTGTCAATCTAAACTCTTGCATGGCAATATTGTGAATGCTACATATATATGAATTGTATCAGCTGAGGCACCCTTGAGCCATTGAGATTCGGGGTGTACAGAGCTGACATTACCTCGGTAGTAGTTGCACCCTTGAGCCTCTGAGATTTCGGGGGTGGCTACAAACTGTATGGGTACGAACCCTTGAGCCGTTGAGATTCGGGGTGTACAAAGCTGACAATACCTCGGTAGTAGTTGCACCCTTGAGCCTCTAAGATTTCGGGGTGGCTACAAACTGTATGGGTACGAACCCTTGAGCCGTTGAGATTCGGGGTGTACAGAGCTGACAATACCTCAGTAGTAGTTGCACCCTTGAGCCTCTGAGATTTCGGGGTGGCTACAAACTGTATGGGTACGAACCCTTGAGCCGTTGAGATTCGGGGCGTACAGAGTGGACAATAACTCGGTAGTAGTTGCCCTTGAGCCTTTGAGATTTCGGGGTGGCTACACTCGAGGTCCTCGGAGAGTAGAGTTGAATACTGTTAACATGTTATATTTGTTATCTTAATTCATGCGCTACCAAATGTCCATATTGAATATGTACAGGATCAGGTATTGATACTTGTGAGTTATATGTATTTATGCATGTCAAAGTTTTCGAAATGGACTTCGAAATGATAAAACCTTTGTGAAAACCTTCCTTGTTTTCCTCCTCACTGAGCTATATACGAGGATCTAGCTCACCCCTCTTTTATGACAATTACTGGTAAGGCTGGTTGAGTTAACCTTACAAGTTGAAGAAAAGGATTGCATACGTAAAAGTCTTCTAGATTGATTGGTGTTGTATAAGTACATGAGATACTTGATGTACATTGAAGAATCTAGATCTTGAATGTATGTATTGGTGATAAGCATTATGTAAATTGATGGGTTATGATTGTAATCTTAATTATCAGTGACGAAGTTTGTATAATGCCAGTGTTGGATAATATAACCTTAAGTTGGTGATTATTCTTATGAGACTCAGAAACTTAATTCTTAGTTAGTTGTTATGTTGAACAAAGGAATTCGAGGTCTTGTGAATACTTCTTGAATTGTTGTAATCCTTTAAGGTCGATGGATGGGTAATTATTTGGAGTTATTATGAAGGTTTAAGTGGATGTACATTTGCTAAATTATTATTTACATGTTTTAAGCGATTTGAACGTCATGTTTCGGCCTTAACCTAGTGATAGGTCGGGGTCGGGGCGTGACAAGACAACTTCACTTCACGTAGATGCTGGGCCAGTAAACCAAGGGCGTGGGGCGTGTGACCAGGTATCCGTCGCTTCAGTGCCCATAACTTTTGATCCGTAAGGAGTTACACGGCGCATAGCATACCGTTGGAAAGCTCTCCGAGAGCTCTACGACGGGGGTAGCATACCTGCTTGGCTGCGCCAATTTGCGGTGTCCAAAATCAAAATTTTTCATCAATTTCTGGACACTTTTCTTCTTTTGGGCTGTTTTTCCGTCACGGATCATACGTCGTGAGCCGCGAAAGGGACGACAACCTAATCCATCGCATTTCTATTACCGAATCACACGCCACCAAGGGAAAGACAACTGCACTTCACGTAGAGGCTGGGCCTGCAAACGGAGGGCGTTGGGCGTGTGACCAAGTATCCGTCGCTCCATTGCCAATAACTTTCGATCCATAAGGAGTAACGCGGCACACAACATACTATTGGAAAGCTCTCCGAGTGCTCTATGGCGGGGTTTGCCAGCCTGCTCAGCTGCACCTATTTTCGGAGCCCAAAATCGAACGTTTTCAGCAGTTTCGGGACAGTTTTCTTCTTTTGCGCTGTTTTTCCTTTCCGGATCGTACGTCGTGAGCCGCGAAAAGGACGACAACCTAATCCATCGCATTTATATTACTGAATCCCACTGCTCTTTGTTCAAGACAACTTCACTTCACGTAGAGGCTGGCCCGCAAACGGAGGGCGTGGGACGTGTTACGACGTATCCGTCGCTCCGGTGCCCATAACTTCTGATCCGTCAGGAGTTACACGGTGCGCAGTATACCGTTGGAATGCTCTCCAAGGGCTCTACGACGGGGGCAGCAAGCCAATTTAGCTGCGTCTGTTTTTTGAGACCAAAATTGAACGTTTTCATTAGTTTTGGGACACTTTTCTTCATTTACGTTGTTTTTCCATCCCGGATCATACGTCATGAGCCGCGAAAAGGACGACAACCTATTCTATCACATTTCCATTACCGAATCCCATGCCACCATGGGCAAGACAACTCCACTTCACGTAGAGGCTGGACCCGCAAATCGAGGGATTGGGGCGTGTGACTAGGTATCCGTCGATCTGGTGCCCTTAACTTTTGATTCGTAAGAAGTTACGCAGCACACAGTATACCGTTGGAAAGCTCTCCGTGACCTCTACTACGAGTGCAGCAAGCCTTCTTTTCCGCGGCTATTTTCGGAGTCCAAAATCGAACGTTTCAACAGTTCAGGACACTTCTCTTCTTTTGCGCTGTTTTTCTGTCCCGGATGGCACGCCATGAGCCGCGAAAACGACAACAACCTAATCTATCAAATTTCTATTACCGAATCTTACGGCACCTTGGGCAAGACTACTTTACTTCACGTAGAGGCTGGGCCCGCAAATCGAGGGCGTAGGGCATGTGACCAAGTATCCGTTGCTCCGGTGCCCATAACTTTTGATCCGTATGGAGTTACGCGGCGCACAACATGCCGTTGGAAAGCTGTTCGAGAGCTCTACGACGGGGGTAACAGGCCTACTGGGCTGCGCCTATTTACAGAGCCCAAAATCAAAAATTTTGATCAATTTCGGGATACTTTTCTTATTTTTCGCTATTTTTCCGTCTCTGATCGTACGTCGTGGGCCTCGAAAAGGACGACAACCTAATCCATCACATTTCTATTACCGAATCCCATGGCACCTTGGGCAAGACAACTTCACTTCATGTAGAGTCTAGGCCCGCAAATCGAGGGTGTGGGGCGTGTGACCAGGTATCCGTCGCTCCTTTGCCCATAACTTTTGATCAGTAAGGAGTTACGCGGTGCACAACATACCGTTGGAAAGCTTTCCGAGAGCTCTACAACGGGGGCATCAAGCCTGCTCGGTTGTGCCTGTTTTTAGATCCCAAAATCTTACATTTTGATTAGTTTCGGGACACTTTTATTCTTTTGTGCTGTTTTTCCGTCCTGGATCGTACGTCGTGAGCCGCGAAAAAGACAACAACCTAATCCATCACATTTCTATTAGCAAATACCACGTAACCATGGGCAAGACAACTTCACTTCACGTAGAGGCTGGGCCAGCAAACCGAGGGCGTGGGGCGTGTGACCAGGTATCCGTCGCTCCGGTGCCCATAACTTTTGATCTGTAAGGAGTTACGCGGTGCACAACATACCGTTGGAAAGCTCTCTGATAGCTCTACGACGAGGGCAGCAAGCCTGCTCGGATGTCCCTATTTTTAGATCCCAAAATCGTACGTTTTGATTAGTTTCGGGACACTTTTCTTCTTTTGCACTATTTTTCCGTCCCGGATCGTACGTCGTGAGCCGCGAAAAGGACGACAACCTAATCCATCACATTTCTATTACCAAATCCCACACCACCATGGGAAAGACAACTTCACTTCACGTAGAGGCTGGGACCGCAAATCGAGGGCGTAGGGCGTGTGACTAGGGATCCGTCACTCCAATGCCCATAACTTTTGATCCGTAAGGAATTACGTGGCGCACAGTATACCATTGGAAAGCTCTCCGAGAGCTCTACGATGGGGGTAGCCATCTTGCTCTGCTGCGCCTATTTTCGGAGAACAAAATCGAACATTTTCATTAGTTTCGGGACACTTTTAGTATATTGTGTTATTTTTCCATCCAGGATCGTACGTCGCGTGCTGCAAAATCGACAACAACCTAATCCATCACATCTCTATTACCGAATCACACGGCACCTTGGGCAAGACAACTTTACTTCACGTAGAGGCTGGGCCCGCAAACTGAGGGCGTGGGGCGTTTGACCAGGTATCCGTCGCTCCGGTGCCCATAACTTTTGATCCGTAAGGAGTTACGCGGCGCACAGCATACCGCTGGAAAGCTCTCCGAGAGCTCTACAATGGGGGTAGCAATCCTACTTGGCTATGCCCGTTTTTAGAGCCCAAAATCGAACGTTTTGATCAGTTTTGTGACATTTTTCTTCTTTTTCGCTGTTTTTCCGTCCCGGATCTTACGTCGTGAGCAGCGAAAAGGACGACTACCTAATCCATCATATTTCTATTACTGAATCCCACGCCACCATGGGCAGGACAACTTCACTTCATGTAGAGGCTGGGCCCTCAAACCGAGGGCGTAGGGCGTGTGACCAGGTATCCGTCGCTCCGTTGCCCATAACTTTTGATCCGTAAGGAGTTACGCGGCGCACGATATACTGTTGGAAAGCTATCCGAGAGCTCTACGACGGGGGCAGCAACCCTACTTGGCTGCGCTTTTTTTAGAGTCCAAAATCGAACGTCTTGATCAATTTCGGGACACTTTTCTTCTATTTAGCTATTTTTCGGTCCCGGATCGTACGTCGTGAGCCGCAAAAAAGACGACAACCTAATCCATCATATTTCAATTAACGAACATCATGGCACTTTGGCAAAGACAACTTCACTTCACGCAGAGGCTGGTCCCGCAAACCAAGGGCGTGGGGCGTGTGACCAGGTATCCGTCGCTTCGGTGCCCATAACTTTTGATCCGTAAAGAGTTACGCGGCGCATAGCATACTGTTGGAAAGCTCTCCGAGAGCTCTACAACAGGGTGAGCAAGCCTGCTTGGCTGCTCCAATTTTTGGAGTCCAAAATTGAACTTTTTCATCAATTTCGGGACACTTTTCTTCTTTTGCGTTGTTTTTTCATCCCGGATCATACGTTGTGAGCTGCGAAAAGGACGACAACCTAATCCATCACATTTATATTACCGAATCCCACGCCACCATGTGCAAGACAACTTCACTTCACGTAGATGCTGGGCATGCAAACCGAGGGCGTTGGGCGTGTAACTAGGTATCCGTCGCTCTGTTGCCCATAACTTTTGATCCATAATGAGTTACGCTGCGCACAACATACTGTTGGAAAGCTCTCCGAGAGCTCTAAAATTGGGTTAGCCAGCCTGCTCGGCTGTGCCTATTTTCATAGCCCAAAATTGGACTTTTTTGTCAATTTCAGAACAATTTTCTTCTATTGTGCTATTTTTTCTTTCCGGATCGTACGTCGTGAGCCGCGAAAAGGACGACAACCTAATCCATCATATTTCTATTACCGAATTCCACAGCACCTTGGGCAAGACAACTTCACTTGATGTAGAGGCTGGGCCCGCAAACCGAGGGCGTGGGACGTGTTACCAGGTATTCGTCGCTTCGGTGCCCATAACTGTTGATCCGTAAGGAGTTACGTGGCGCACAGTATACCGTTGGAAAGCTCTCCGAGAACTCTACGACGGGGGCAGCAAGCTAGCTTGGCTGCGCCAGTTTTTGGAGACCAAAATTGAACGTTTTCATAAGTTTCGAGACACTTTTCTTCTCTTGTGCTATTTTTTCATCCCGGATCGTACGTCATGAGCCGCGAAAAGGACGACAACCTAATCCATCGCATTTTTAATACCGAATCCCACGCCACCATTGGCAAGACAACTTCACTTCACGTAGAGGCTGGGCCGGCAAACCGAGGGCGAGTGCGTGTGACCAGGTATCCGTCGCTCCGTTGCCCATAACTTTTGATCCGTAAGGAGTTACGCGGTGAACAGCATACCGTTGGAAAGCTCTTCGGGACCTCTACTACGGGTGCAGCAAGCCTGCTTTGCCACGCCTATTTTCGGAGCTGAAAATTGAACGTTTTTAACAGTTTTGGGATACTTTTCTTCTTTTGCGGTGTTTTTCTTTCCCGGATAGTACGTCATGAGCCGCGTAAATGACGACAACCTAATCCATCACATTTCTATTACCGAATCCCACGGTACCTTGGGTAAGTCTACTTTACTTCACGTAGAGGCTGGGCCCGCAAACCAAGGGCGAGGTGTGTGTGACCAGGTATCCGTCGCTCCGGTGCCCATAACTTTTCATCCGTAAGGAGTTACGCGGCGAACAGCATACTGTTGGAAAGCTCTTCGAGACCTCTAGTACGGATGCAGCAAGCCTGCTTTGCCGCACCAATTTTCAGAGCCGAAAATTGAACATTTTTAACAGTTTTGGGACATTTTTCTTCTTTTGCGCTGTTTTTTTGTCCCGGATGGTACGTCATGAGCCGCGAAAACGACGACAACCTAATCCATCACATTTCTATTACCGAATCCCACGGTACCTTAGGCAAGTCTACTTTACTTCATGTACAGGCTGGGCCCGCAAACCAAGGGCGTGGGGCGTGTGACCAGGTATCCGTCGCTCCGGTGCCCATAACTTTTGATCCGTAAGGAGTTACGCGGCGCACAGCATACCGTTGGAAAGCTCTCTGATAGCTCTACGACAGGGTCATCAAGCCTGCTGGGTTGTGCCTTTTTTAGAGCCCAAAATCAAACGTTTTGATCAGTTTCGAGACACTTTACTTCTTTTTTGCAGTTTTTCCATCCCGGATCGTACGTCGTGAGCCGCGAAAAGGATGACAATCTAATCTATCACATATCCACTACCGAATCCCATGGCACCTTAGGCAAGACAACTTCACTTCACGTAGAGGATGGGCCCGCAAACCGAGGGTGCGAGGCGTGTGACCAGGTATCCGTCGCTCCGGTGCCTATAACTTTTGATCCTTAAAGAGTTACGCGGCGCACCGCATACCGTTGGAAAGCTCTCTGATAGTTCTACGACGGGGGCAGTAAGCCTGCTTTGCTGCGCCTGTTTTCAGAGCCCAAAATCAAACGTTTTCATCAATTTCGGGACACTTTTCTACTTTTGCGCTGTTTTTCCGTCCCGGATCGTACGTCGTGAGCCGCGAAAACAACAACAACCTAATCTATAACATTTCTATTACCGAATCCCACGGCACCTTGGGCAAGACTACTTTACTTCACGTAGAGGCTGGGCCTGCAAACGAGCGCGTGGGGCGTGTGACCAGGTATCCGTCGCTCCGTTGCCCATAACTTTTGATTCGTAAGGAGTTATGCGGCGCACAACATACCGTTGGAAAGCTCTTCGAGAGCTCTACGATGGGGGCATCAAGCCTACTGGGCTGCGGCTGTTTTTAGAGCCCAAAATCAAACATTTTGATTAGTTTCGGGACGATTTTCTTCCTTTTTGCTATTTTTCCATCCTGGATCGTACGTCGTGAGCCGCGAAAAGGACGACAACCTAATCCCATGGCACTTTAGGCAAGACAACTTCACTTCACGTAAAGGATGGGCCCGTAAACCGAGGGTGTGAGGTATGTGACCAGGTATCCGTCGCTCCGGTGCCTATAACTTTTGATCCGTAAAGAGTTACGCGGCGCACTGCATACCGTTGGAAAGCTCTCTTATAGTTCTACGACGGGGGCAATAAGCCTGCTTTGCTGCGCCTATTTTCAAAGCCCAAAATCAAACGTTTTCATCAGTTTCGGGACACTTTTTTACTTTTGCGCTATTTTTGGATCCCGGATCGTACATCGTGAGCCGCAAAAATGACAACAACGTAATCTATAACATTTCTATTACCAAATCCCACGGCACCTTGGGCAAGAGTACTTTACTATACGTAGAGGGTGGGCCCGCAAACCGAGAGCGTGGGGCGTGTGACCGGGTATCCGTCACTCCGGTGCCCATAACTTTTGATCCGTAAGGAGTTATGCGGCGCACAGCATACCGTTGGAAAGCTCTCCGAGAGCTCCACAATGGGGGCAGCAAGCCTACTAGGCTGTGCTTGTTTTTAGAGCCCAAAATCGAGCATTTTGATTAGTTTCGGGACGATTTTCTTTCTTTTCGCTGTTTTTCCGTCCTGGATCGTACGTCGTGAGCCGCAAAAAGGACGACAACCTAATCCATCACATTTTTATTACCGAATCCCACGGCACCTTGGGAAAGACAACTTCACTTCATGTAGAGGCGGGGCCCACAAACCGAGGCCGTGGGGCGTGTGACCCGGTATCCGTTGCTCCGGTGCCCATAACTTTTGATTCGTAAGGAGTTACATGGTACACAACATACCGTTGAAAAGCTCTCCGATAGCTCTACGACGGGGGCGGCAGGCTTGCTTAGCCGCACCTTTTTTTGGAGCCCAAAATCGAACGTTTTCATCAGTTTCGGGACACTTTTCTTCTTTTGCGTTGTTTTTCTTTCCCGGTTCGTACATCGTGAGCCGCGAAAATGACAACAACCTAATCCATCACATTTCTATTACCGAATCCCACGGCACCTTAGGCAAGACAACTTCACTTCACGTAGAGGCTGGGCCCGCAAACCGAGCACGTGGGTCGTTTGACAAGGTATCCGTCACTCTAGTGCCCATAACTTTTGATTTGTAAGAAGTTACGCGGCGCACAGCATACCGTTGGAAAGCTCTCCGAGAGCTCTAAGACAGGGGCAACAACCCCACTAGGCTGCGCCTATTTTTAGAGCCCAAAATCAAACGTTTTGATCAATTTCGGGACACTTTTCTACTTTTTCGCTATTTTTTTGTTCCGGATCTTACGTTGTGAGCCACGAAAAGGACAACAACCTAAACCATCACATTTCAATTATCGAATCCCACGGCACCTTGGGCAAGAGAACTTCACTTCACGTAGAGGCTGGGCCCGCAAACCGAGGGCGTGGGGCGTTTGACAAGGTATCCGTCGCTCCGGTGCCCATAACTTTTGATCCGTAAGGAGTTACGTGGCGCACAGCATACCGTTGGAAAGCTCTCAGAGAGCTCTAAGACGGGGGCAGCAACCCCACTAGGCTGCGCCTATTTTTAGAGCCTAAAATCAAACGTTTTGATCAATTTTGGGACACTTTTCTTCTTTTTCGCTATTTTTCTGTTCGGGATCTTACGTCGTGAGCCGCGAAAAGGACGACAACGTAATTTATCATATTTCTATTACCGAATACCATGGCACCTTGGGCAAGACAACTTCACTTCACGTAGAGGCTGGACCCGCAAACCAAGGGCATGGGGGCGTGTGACCAGGTATCCGTCGCGTCGGTGCCCGTTACTTTTGATCCGTAAGGAGTTACGCGGCGCATAGCATACCGTTGGAAAGATCTCCGAGAGGTCTACAACAGGGGCAGCAAGCCTGCACAGTTGCGCCAATTTTCGGACTCCAAAATCAAACTTTTTCATCAATTTTAGGATAATTTTCTTCTTTTGCGCTATTTTTTCGTCCCGAATCATACGTCGTGAGCCGCTAAAAGGACGACAACCTAATCCATCATATTTCTATTACCGAATCCCATGCCACCTTGGGCAAGACAACTTTACTTCACGTAGAGGCTGGGCCCGTAAACCGAGGGTATGGGGGGTTTGACCAGTTATCCGTCGCTCCGGTGCCCATAACTTCTAATCCGTAAGGAGTTACGCGCCGCGCAACATACCGTTAGAAAGCTCTTCGAGAGTTCTACGACGGGGGAAGCAACACTGCTATGCTGCGCTTGTTTTTAGAGCCCAAAATCGAACATTTTGATCAGTTTCAGGACACTTTTCTTCCTTTACGCTGTTTTCGCGACCCGGATCGTACGTCGTGAGCCGCGAAAAGGATGACAACCTAATCCATCACATTTCTATTATCGAATCCCATGGAACCTTGGGCTAGACAACTTCACTTCACGTAGAGGCTGGGCCCGCAAACATTGGGCGTGGGGCGTGTGACCAGGTATCCGTCACTCCGGTGCCCATAACTTTTGATCCGTAAGGAGTTACGCGGCACACAACATACCGTTGGAAAGCTCTCCGAGAGCTCTACGACGGGGGCTGCAAGCCTACTCGGCTGTGCCTTTTTTAGATCACAAAATCGTATGTTTTGATTAGTTTTGGGACACTTTTCTTCTTTTGCGCTGTTTTTCGGTCCCGGATATTACGTCGTGAGCCACGAAAAGGACGACAACCTAATCCATCACATTTCTATTACCAAATCCCACGGCACCATAGGCAAGACAACTTCACTTCACGTAGAGGCTGGGCCCACAAACCAAGGGCATGGGGCATGTGACCAGGTATCCGTCGCTTCGGTGCACATAACTTTTGATCCGTAAGGAGTTACGCGGCGCATAGCATACCGTTTGAAAGCTCTCCGATAGCTCTACGACTGGTCATCAAGCCTGCTGGGCTGTGCCTTTTTTAGAGCCCAAACTCAAACATTTTCATTAGTTTTGGGACACTTTTCTACTTTTGCGCTGTTTTTACGTCCCGGATCGTACGTCGTGAGTCGCAAAAATGACAACAACCTAATCTATAACATTTCTATTACCGAATCACACGGCACCTTGGGCAAGACTACTTTACTTCACGTAGAGGCTGGGCCCGCAAACCGAGCGCGTGGGCGTGTAACCAGGTATCCGTCGCTCCAGTGCCCATAACTTTTGATCCGTAAGGAGTTATGCGGCGCACAGTGTACCGTTGGAAAGCTCTCCGAGAGCTCTACGACGGGGGCAGCAAGCCTACTGGGCTGCGCCTGTTTTTAGAGCCCAAAATCGAACATTTTGATTAGTTTCGGGACGAGTTTCTTCCTTTTCGCTGTTTTTTCGTCGTGGATCGTACGTCGTGGGCCGCAAAAAGGATGACAACCTAATCCCATGGCACCTTAGGCAAGACAAATTTACTTCACGTAGAGGATGGGCCCGCAAACCGAGGGTGTGAGGCGTGTGACTAGGTATCCGTCGCTCCGGTGCCTATAACTTTTGATCCGTAAAGAGTTACGTGGCGCACCGCATACCCTTGGAAAGCTCTCTGATAGTTCTACGACGGGGGCAGTAAGCCTCCTTTGCTGCGCCTGTTTTCAATGCCCAAAATCAAACGTTTTCATCAGTTTAGGGACACTTTTCTACTTTTGCGCTGTTTTTCTGTCCCGGATCGTACATTGTGAGCCGCGAAAATGACAACAACCTAATCTATAACATTTCTATTACCGAATCCCACGGCACCTTGAGCAAGACTACTTTACTTCACGTAGAGGCTGGGCCCGCAAACCGAGCGCGTGGGGCGAGTAACTAGGTATCCGTCGCTCCGGTGCCCATAACTTTTGATCCGTAAGTAGTTATGCGGCGCACAGCATACCGTTGGAAAGCTCTCCGAGAGCTCTACGATGAGGGCAGCAAGCATACTGGGCTGCACCTATTTTTAGAGCCCAAAATCGAACATTTTGATTAGTTTCGGGACGATTTTCTTCCTTTTCGCTGTTTTTCCGTCCTGGATCGTACGTCGTGAGCCGCGAAAAGGACGACAACCTAATCCATCAAATTTTTATTACCGAATCCCACGGCACCTTGGGAAAGACAACTTCACTTCACGTAGAGGCGGGGCCCGCAAACCGAGGGCGTGGGGCGTGTGACCAGGTATCCGTTGCTCCGGTGCCCATAACTTTTGATCCGTAAGGAGTTACACGGCGCACAGCATACAGTTGGAAAGCTCTCCGAGAGCTCTACGACGCGGGTGGCAGGCTTGCAGAGCTGCGCCTATTTTTCGAGCCCAAAATCGAACGTTTTCATCAGTTTCGGGACACTTTTCTTCTTTTGTGTTATTTTTCTTTCCTGGATCGTACATCGTGAGCCGCAAAAACGACAACAACCTAATCCATCACATTTCTATTACTGAATCCCATGACACCTTGGGCCAGACAACTTCACTTCACGAGGAGGCTGGGCCCGCAAACCGAGGGCGTGGGGCGTTCGACAAGGTATTCGTCGCTCCGGTGCCCATAAATTTTGATCCGTAAGGAGTTACGCTGCGCACAACATACCGTTGGAAAGCTCTCCGAGAGCTCTAAGATGGGGATTGCAACCCCACTAGGCTGCGCCTGTTTTTAGAGCCAAAAATCAAACGTTTTGATCAATTTCGGGACACTGTTCTTCTTTTTCGCTATTTTTCTGTTCCTGATCTTACGTCGTGAGCCGCGAAAAGGACGACAACCTAATTCATCATATTTCTATTACCGAATACCATGGCACCTTGGGCAAGACAACTTCACTTAATGTAGAGCCTGGGCCCGCAAACCAAGGGCGTGGGGCGTGTGACCAGGTATCCGTCGCTTCGGTGCCCATAACTTTTGATCCGTAAGGAGTTACGCGGCGCATAGCATACCGTTGGAAAGCTCTCCGAGAGCTCTACGACGGGGGCAGCAAACCTGCATAGTTGCGCCAATATTCAGAGTCCAAAATCAAACTTTTTTCATCAATTTCAGGATAATTTTCTTCTTTTGCGCTGTTTTTCTGTCCCGAATCATACGTCGTGAGCCGCTAAAAGGACGACAACCTAATCCATCATATTTCTATTACCGTATCCCACAGTACCTTAGGCAAGTCTTCTTTACTTCACGTAGAGGCTGGGCCCGCAAACCGAGGGCGTGGGTCGTTTGACCAGGTATCCGTCACTCCGGTGCCCATAACTTTTGATCCGTAAGGAGTTACACGGTGCACAGCATGCCGTTGGAAAGCTCTCGGAGAGCTCTACGACGAGGGCAACAAGCCTGCTTAGCTGCGCTTGTTTTTGCAGCCCAAAATCGAACGTTTTCATCAGTTTCGGGACACTTTTCTTCTTTTGCGTTGTTTTTCTTTCCCGGATCGTACATCATGAGCCGCGAAAATGACAACAACCTAATCCATCACATTTCTATTACCGAATACCACGGCACCTTGGGCTAGACAACTTTACTTCACATAGAGAATGGGCCCGCAAACCGAGGGCGTGGGGCGTGTGACCAGGTATCCATCGCTCTGGTGCCCATAACTTTTGATCCGTAAGGAGTTACACGGTGCACAGCATGCCGTTGGAAAGCTCTCGGAGAGCTTTACGACCGGGGCAACAAGCCTGCTTAGCTACGCTTGTGTTTGCAGCCCAAAATCAAACGTTTTCATCAGTTTCAGGACACTTTTCTTCCTTTGCGTTGTTTTTCTTTCCCGGATCGTACATCGTGAGCCACGAAAATGACAACAACCTAATCCATCACATTTCTATTACCGAATACCACGGTACCTTGGGCTAGACAACTTCACTTAACATAGAGGCTGGTCCTGCAAACCGAGGGCGTAGGGCATGTGACCAAGTATCCATCGCTCTGGTGCCCATAACTTTTGATCCGTAAGGAGTTACGCAGCGCACAACATACCGTTGGAAAGCTCTCCGAGTGCTGTACGACGAGTGTTGCTAGCCTGGTTGGCTGAGCCAGTTTTCAGACCCCAAAATCGGACGTTTTGAACAGTTTCGGGACACTTTTCTATTTTTTTGCTGTTTTTCCGTCCCGGATCGTACGTCGTGAGTCTCGAAAAGGACGACAACCTAATCCATCACATTTCTATTACCGAATCCCATGGCACCTTGGGCAAGACAACTTCACTTCACGTAAACCGAGGGCGTGGGGCGTTTGACCAGGTATCCGTCGCTCCGGTACCCATAACTTTTGATCCGTAAGGAGTTACATGGTGGACAGCATGCCGTTGGAAAGCTCTCGGAGAGCTCAACAACGGGGGCAACAAGCCTGCTTAGCTACGCTTGTTTTTGCGGCCCAAAATGGAACTTTTTCATCAGTTTCGTGACACTTTTCTTCTTTTGCGTTGTTTTTCTTTCCCGGATCGTACATCGTGAGCCGCGAAAATGACAATAACCTAATCCATCACATTACTATTACCGAATACCACGGCACCTTGGGCTAGACAACTTTACTTCACGTAGAGGCTGGGCCCGCAAACCGAGGGCGTGGGGCGTGTGACCAGGTATCCATCGCTCCGGTGCCCATAACTTTTGATCCGTAAGGAGTTACGCGGCGCATAGCATACCGTTGGAAAGCTCTCCGAGAGCTCTACGACAGGGGCAGCAAACCTGCATAGTTGCGCCAATATTGAGAGTCAAAAATCAAACTTTTTTCATCAATTTCAGGATAATTTTCTTCTTTTGCGCTATTTTTTCGTCCCGAATCATACGTCGTGAGCCGCTAAAAGGACGTCAACCTAATCCATCATATTTCTATTACCGTATCCCACGGTACCTTAGGCAAGTCTTCTTTACTTCACGTAGAGGCTGGGCCCGCAAACCGAGGGCGTGGGTCGTTTGACCAGGTATCCGTCACTCCGGTGCCCATAACTTTTGATCCGTAAGGAGTTACACGGTGCACAGCATGCCGTTGGAAAGCTCTCAGAGAGCTCTACGACGAGGGCAACAAGCTTGCTTAGCTGCGCTTGTTTTTGCAGCCCAAAATCGAACGTTTTCATCAGTTTCGGGACACTTTTCTTCTTTTGCGTTGTTTTTCTTTCCCGGATCGTACATCATGAGCCGCGAAAATGACAACAACCTAATCCATCACATTTCTATTACCGAATACCACGGCACCTTGGGCTAGACAACTTTACTTCACATAGAGAATGGGCCCGCAAATCGAGAGCGTGGGGCGTGTGACCAGGTATCCATCGCTCTGGTGCCCATAACTTTTGATCCGTAAGGAGTTACACGGTGCACAGCATGCCGTTGGAAAGCTCTCGGAGAGCTTTACGACCGGGGCAACAAGCTTGCTTAGCTGCGCTTGTGTTTGCAGCCCAAAATCGAACGTTTTCATCAGTTTTGGGACACTTTTCTTCCTTTGCGTTGTTTTTCTTTCCCGGATCGTACATCGTGAGCCGCGAAAATGACAACAACCTAATCCATCACATTTCTATTACCGAATACCACGGTACCTTGGGCTAGACAACTTCACTTAACGTAGAGGCTGGGCCCGCAAACCGAGGGCGTAGGGCATGTGACCAAGTATCCATCGCTCTGGTGCCCATAACTTTTGATCCGTAAGGAGTTACGCAGCGCACAACATACCGTTGGAAAGCTCTCCGAGAGCTGTACGAAGAGTGTTGTTAGCTTGGTTGGCTGAGCCAGTTTTCAGACCCCAAAATCGGACGTTTTGAACAGTTTCGGGACACTTTTCTATTTTTTTGCTGTTTTTCCGTCCCGGATCGTACGTCGTGAGTCTCGAAAAGGACGACAACCTAATCCATCACATTTCTATTACCGAATCCCATGGCACCTTGGGCAAGACAACTTCACTTCACGTAGAGGATGGGCTCCCAAACCGAGGGCGTGGGGCGTTTGACCAGGTATCCGTCGCTCCGGTGCCCATAACTTTTGATCCGTAAGGAGTTACATGGTGGACAGCATGCCGTTGGAAAGCTCTCGGAGAGCTCAACAACGGGGGCAACAAGCCTGCTTAGCTACGCTTGTTTTTGCGGCCCAAAATGGAACTTTTTCATCAGTTTCGTGACACTTTTCTTCTTTTGCGTTGTTTTTCTTTCCCGGATCGTACATCGTGAGCCGCGAAAATGACAATAACCTAATCCATCACATTACTATTACCGAATACCACGGCACCTTGGGCTAGACAACTTTACTTCACGTAGAGGCTGGGCCCGCAAACTGAGGGCGTGGGGCGTGTGACCAGGTATCCATCGCTCCGGTGCCCATAACTTTTGATCCGTAAGGAGTTACGCAGCGCACAGCATACCGTTGGAAAGCTCTCCGAGAGCTGTACGACGGGTGTAGCTAGCCTGGTAGGCTGCGCCAGTTTTCAGACCCCAAAATCGGACGTTTTTTTCAGTTTTGGGACACTTTTCTATTTTTTGGCTGTTTTTACGTCCCGTATCATATGTCGTGAGTCTCGAAAAGGACGACAACCTAATCCATCACATTTCTATTACCGAATCCCACGGCACCTTGGGCAAGACAACATCACTTCACGTAGAGGATAGGCTCCCAAACCGAGGGCGTGGGGCATTTGACCAGGTATCCGTCGCTTCGATGTCCATAACTTTTGATCCGTAAGGAGTTACACGGTGCATAGCATGCCATTGGAAAGCTCTCGGAGAGCTCTACAACTGGGGCAACAAGCCTGCTTAGCTGTGCTTGTTTTTGCGGCCCAAAATCAAACTTTTTCATCAGTTTCGAGACACTTTTCTTCTTTTGCGTTGTTTTTCTTTCCCGGATCGTACATCATGAGCCTCGAAAATGACAACAACCTAATCCATCACATTTCTATTACCGAATACCACGGCACCTTGTGCTAGACAACTTTACTTCACGTAGAGGCTAGGCCCGTAAACCGAGGGCGTGAGGCGTGTGACCAGGTATCCATCGCTCCGGTGCCCATAACTTTTGATCCGTAAGGAGTTACGCAGCGCACAGCATACCGTTGAAAAGCTCTCCGAGAGCTGTACGACGGGTGTAGGTAGCCTAGTAGGCTGCGCAAGTTTTCAGACCCTAAAATCGGATGTTTCGATCAGTTTCGGGACACTTTTCTATTTTTTGGCTATTTTTCCATCCGGGATTGTACGTCGTGAGTCTCGAAAAGGATGACAACCTAATCCATCACATTTCTATTACCGAATCCCACGGCACCATGGGCAAGACAACTTCACTTCATGTAGAGGATGGGCTCCCAAACTGAGGGAGTGGGGCGTTTGACCAGGTATCCGTTGCTCCGGTGCCCATAACTTTTGATCCGTAAGGAGTTAAATGGTGCACAGCATGCCGTTGGAAAGCTCTCGGAGAGCTCTACGACCGGAGCAACAAGCCTGCTTAGCTGTGTTTGTTTTTACGGCCCAAAATCGAACATTTTCATCAATTTCGGGACACTTTTCTTCTTTTGCATTGTTTTTCTTTCCTGGATCGTACATCGTGAGCCGCGAAAATGACAACAACCTAATCCATCACATTGTATTACCGAATACCACGGCACCTTGGGCTAGACAACTTTACTTCACGTAGAGGCTGGGCTCGTAAACCGAGGGCGTGGGGTGTGTGACCAGGTATCCATCGCTCCGGTGCCCATAACTTTTGATCCGTAAGGAGTTACGCAGCGCACAACATAACGTTGGAAAGCTCTCTGAGAGCTGTACGATTGGTGCAACTAGCTTAGTAGGCTGCACCAGTTTTCAGACCCAAAAATCAGATGTTTTGATCAGTTTCGGGACACTTTTCTATTTTTGGCTGTTTTTCCGTCCCGGATCGTACGTCGTGAGTCTCGAAAAGGACGACAACCTAACCCATCACATTTCTATTACCGAATCCCACGGCACCTTGGGCAAGATAACTTCACTTCACGTAGAGGCTGGACTCCCAAACCGAGGGCGTGGGACGTTTGACTAGGTATCCGTCGCTCCGGTGCCTATAAGTTTTGATCCGTAAGGAGTTACGCAGCGCACAACATACCGTTGGAAAGCTCTCCAAGAGCTGTACGATGGGTGTAGCTAGCCTGGTAGGCTGCGCCAGTTTTGAGAGCCCAAAATCAGATGTTTTGATCAGTTTCATGACACTTTTCTATTTTTTGGCTGTTTCTCCGTCCCAGATCATACATTGTGAGTCTCGAAAAGGACGACAACCTAATCCATCACATTTCTATTAGCGAATCCCACTGCACCTTGGGCAAGACAACTTCACTTCATGTAGAGGCTGTGCCCGCAAACCGAGGGCGTGGGGCTTTTAACCAGGTATCGGTCGCTCCGGTGCCCATAACTTCTGATCCGTAAGAAGTTACGTGGTGCACAGCATACCGTTGGAAAGCTCTCCAAGAGCTCTACGACGGGGGCAGCAACCCCACTAGGCTACGCCTGTTTTTAGAGCCCAAAATTAAACATTTTGATCAATTTTGGGACACTTTTCTTCTTTTTCTTTGTTTTTCCGTTCCGGATCTTATGTCGTGAGCCGCAAAAAGGACGACAACCTAATTCATCATATTTCTATTAACGAATACCATGGCACCTTGGGCAAGACAACTTCACTTCACGTAGAGGCTGGGCCCGCAAACCAAGGGCGTGGGGCGTGTGACCAGGTATCCATCGCTTCGGTGCCCATGACTTTTGATCCGTAAGGAGTTACGCGGCACATAGCATACCGTTGAAAAGCTCTCCGAGAGCTCTAAGACATGGGCAGCAAGCCTGCAAGGCTGCGCCAATTTTCGGAGTCCAAAATCAAACTTTTTCATCAATTTTAGGACACTTTTCTTCTTTTGCGCTATTTTTCCGTCCCGAATCAAACGTCGTGAGACGCTAAAAGGACGACAACCTAATCCATCACATTTCTATTATCGAATCCCACGCTACCATAGGCAAGACAACTTCACTTCACGTAGAGGTTGGGCCCGTAAACTGAGGGTGTTGGGCGTGTGACCAGGTATCCGTCGCTCCGTTGCCCATAACTTTTGATCCGTAAGGAGTTACGCAGTGCACAGCATATCGTTGGAAAGCTCGCCGAGAGCTCTACGACGGGGTTTTCCAGCGTGCTTAGCTGCGCCTATTTTTGCATTCCAAAATCAAACATTTTCATCAGTTTCGGGACACATTTCTGTTTTTGTGTTGTTTTTCCTTTCCGGAGCGTACGTCGTGAGCCACGAAAAGGACGAAAACCTAATCCATCGCATTTCTAGTACCGAATCCCACTGCACCTTGGGCAAACCGAGGGCGTGGGATGTGTGACCAGGTATCCGTCGCTCCAGTGCCCATAACTTTTGATCTGTAAGGAGTTACGCGGCGCACAGTATACCGTTGGAAAGCTCTCTGAGAGCTGTACGACGGGGGCAGCAAGTCAGCAGGGCTGTGCCTATTTTTGGAGACCAAAATCGAACGTTTTCATCATTTTCGAGACACTTTTCTTCTTTTGCGATGTTTTTCCTTCCCGGATCGTACGTCATGAGTCGCGAAAAGGACGACAACCTAATCCATCACATTTCAATTACTGAATCCCACGCCACCATGGGCAAGACAACTTCACTTCACGTAGAGGCTAGGCCCGCAAACGGAGGGCGTGGGGCGTGTGACCAGGTATCCGTTGCTCCGGTGCCCATAACTTTTGATCCGTAAGGAGTTACGCGGCGGACAACATACCGTTGGAAAGCTCTCCAAGTGCTGTACGATGGGTGTAGCTAGCCTGGTAGGCTGCGCCAGTTTTGAGAGCCCAAAATCAAAAGTTTTGTTCAGTTTCATGACACTTTTCTATTTTTTGGCTGTTTCTCCGTCCCAGATCGTACATTGTGAGTCTCGAAAAGGACGACAACCTAATCCATCACATTTCTATTAGCGAATCCCACTGCACCTTGGGCAAGACAACTTAACTTCACGTAGAGGCTGTGCCCGCAAACCGAGGGCGTGGGGCTTTTAACCTGGTATCTGTCGCTCCGGTGCCCATAACTTCTGATCCGTAAGAAGTTACGCGGCGCACAGCATACCGTTGGAAAGCTCTCCAAGAGCTCTACGACGGGGGCAGCAACCCCACTAGGCTACGCCTGTTTTTAGAGCCCAAAATTAAACATTTTGATCAATTTTGGGACACTTTTCTTCTTTTTCTTTGTTTTTCCGTTCCGGATCTTATGTCGTGAGCCGCAAAAAGGACGACAACCTAATTCATCATATTTTTATTAACGAATGCCATGGCACCTTGGGCAAGACAACTTCACTTCACGTAGAGGCTGGGCCCGCAAACCAAGGGCGTGGGGTGTGTGACTAGGCATCCATCGCTTCGGTGCCCATAACTTTTGATCCGTAAGGAGTTACGCGGCACATAACATACCGTTGAAAAGCTCTCCGAGAGCTCTAAGACATGGGCAGCAAGCCTGCAAGGCTGCGCCAATTTTCGGAGTCCAAAATCAAACTTTTTCATCAATTTTAGGACACTTTTCTTCTTTTGCGCTATTTTTCCGTCCCGAATCAAACGTCGTGAGACGCTAAAAGGACGACAACCTAATCCATCACATTTCTATTACCGAATCCCACGCTACCATAGGCAAGACAACTTCACTTCACGTAGAGTTTGGGCTCGTAAACCGAGGGTGTTGGGCGTGTGACCAGGTATCCGTCGCTCTGTTGCCCATAACTTTTGATCCGTAAGGAGTTACGCGGTACACAGCATATCGTTGGAAAGCTCGCCGACAGCTCTCCGACGGGGTTTACCAGCGTGCTCAGCTGCGCCTATTTTTGCATTCCAAAATCAAACATTTTCATCAGTTTCGGGACACTTTTCTTCTTTTGTGTTGTTTTTCCTTTCCGGAGCGTACGTCGTGAGCCACGAAAAGGACGAAAACCTAATCCATCGCATTTCTAATACCGAATCCCACTGCACCTTGGGCAAACCGAGGGCGTGGGATGTGTGACCAGGTATCCGTCGCTCCAGTGCCCATAACTTTTGATCTGTAAGGAGTTACGCGGCGCACAGTATACCGTTGGAAAGCTCTCCGAGAGCTGTATGACGGGGGCAGCAAGTCAGCAGGGCTGTGCCTATTTTTGGAGACCAAAATCGAACATTTTCATCATTTTCGGGATACTTTTCTTCTTTTGCGCTGTTTTTCCTTCCCGGATCGTACGTCATGAGTCGCGAAAAGGACGACAACCTAATCCATCACATTTCAATTACTGAATCCCACGCCACCATGGGCAAGACAACTTCACTTCACGTAGAGGCTAGGCCCGCAAACCGAGGGCGTGGGGCGTGTGACCAGGTATCCGTTGCTCCGGTGCCCATAACTTTTGATCCGTAAGGAGTTACGCGGCGGACAACATACCGTTGTAAAGCTCTCCAAGTGCTGTACGATGGGTGTAGCTAGCCTGGTAGGCTGCGCCAGTTTTGAGAGCCCAAAATCAGACATTTTGATCAGTTTCATGACACTTTTCTATTTTTTGGCTGTTTCTCCGTCCCAGATCGTACATTGTGAGTCTCGAAAAGGACGACAACCTAATCCATCACATTTCTATTAGCGAATCCTACTGCACCTTGGGCAAGACAACTTAACTTCACGTAGAGGCTGTGCCCGTAAACCGAGGGCGTTGGGCTTTTAACCTGGTATCTGTCGCTCCGGTGCCCATAACTTCTGATCCGTAAGAAGTTACGCGGCGCACAGCATACCGTTGGAAAGCTCTCCAAGAGCTCTACGACGGGGGCAGCAACCCCACTAGGCTACGCCTGTTTTTAGAGCCCAAAATTAAACATTTTGATCAATTTTGGGACACTTTTCTTCTTTTTCTTTGTTTTTCCGTTCCGGATCTTATGTCGTGAGCCGCAAAAAGGACGACAACCTAATTCATCATATTTCTATTAACGAATGCCATGGCACCTTGGGCAAGACAACTTCACTTCACGTAGAGGCTGGGCCCGCAAACCAAGGGCGTGGGGTGTGTGACTAGGCATCCATCGCTTCGGTGCCCATAACTTTTGATCCGTAAGGAGTTACGCGGCACATAACATACCGTTGAAAAGCTCTCCGAGAGCTCTAAGACATGGGCAGCAAGCCTGCAAGGCTGCGCCAATTTTCGGAGTCCAAAATCAAACTTTTTCATCAATTTTAGGACACTTTTCTTCTTTTGCGCTATTTTTCCGTCCCGAATCAAACGTCGTGAGACGCTAAAAGGACGACAACCTAATCCATCACATTTCTATTACCGAATCCCACGCTACCATAGGCAAGACAACTTCACTTCACGTAGAGTTTGGGCTCGTAAACCGAGGGTGTTGGGCGTGTGACCAGGTATCCGTCGCTCTGTTGCCCATAACTTTTGATCCGTAAGGAGTTACGCGGTACACAGCATATCGTTGGAAAGCTCGCCGACAGCTCTCCGACGGGGTTTACCAGCGTGCTCAGCTGCGCCTATTTTTGCATTCCAAAATCAAACATTTTCATCAGTTTCGGGACACTTTTCTTCTTTTGTGTTGTTTTTCCTTTCCGGAGCGTTCGTCGTGAGCCACGAAAAGGACGAAAACCTAATCCATCGCATTTCTAGTACCGAATCCCACTGCACCTTGAGCAAACCGAGGGCGTGGGATGTGTGACCAGGTATCCGTCGCTCCAGTGCCCATAACTTTTGATCTGTAAGGAGTTACGCGGCGCATAGTATACCGTTGGAAAGCTCTCCGAGAGCTGTACGACGGGGGCAGCAAGTCAGTAGGGCTGTGCCTATTTTTGGAGACCAAAATCGAACGTTTTCATCATTTTTGGGACACTTTTCTTCTTTTGGATGTTTTTCCGTCCAGGATCGTACGTCATGAGTCGCGAAAAGGACGACAACCTAATCCATCACATTTCAATTACTGAATCCCACGCCACCATGGGCAAGACAACTTCACTTCACGTAGAGGCTAGGCCCGCAAACCGAGGGTGTGGGGCGTGTGACCAGGTATCCGTTGCTCCGGTGCCCATAACTTTTGATCCGTAAGGAGTTACGCGGCGCACAACATACCGTTGGAAAGCTCTCCAAGAGCTGTACGATGGGTGTAGCTAGCCTGGTAGGCTGTGCCAGTTTTGAGAGCCCAAAATCAGACATTTTGTTCAGTTTCATGACACTTTTCTATTTTTTGGCTATTTCTCCGTCCCAGATCCTACATTGTGAGTCCCGAAAAGGACGACAACCTAATCCATCACATTTCTATTAGCAAATCCCACTGCACCTTGGGCAAGACAACTTCACTTCACGTAGAGGCTGTGCCCGCAAACCGAGGGCGTGGGGCTTTTAACCAGGTATCGGTCGCTCCGGTGCCCATAACTTCTGATCCGTAAGAAGTTACGCGGCGCACAGCATACTGTTGGAAAGCTCTCCAAGAGCCCTATGACGGGGGCAGCAACCCCACTAGGCTACGCCTGTTTTTAGAGCCCAAAATTAAACATTTTAATCAATTTTGGGACACCTTTCTTCTTTTTCTTTGTTTTTTCGTTCCGGATCTTATGTCGTGAGCCGCAAAAAGGACGACAACCTAATTCATCATATTTCTATTAACGAATACCATGGCACCTTGGGCAAGACAACTTCACTTCACGTAGAGGCTGGGCCCGCAAACCAAGGGCGTGGGGCGTGTGACCAGGTATCCATCGCTTCGGTGCCCATAACTTTTGATCCGTAAGGAGTTACGCGGCACATAGCATACCGTTGAAAAGCTCTCCGAGAGCTCTAAGACATGGGCGCAAGCCTGCAAGGCTGCGCCAATTTTCAAAGTCCAAAATCAAACTTTTTCATCAATTTTAGGACATTTTTCTTCTTTTGCGCTATTTTTCCGTCCCGAATCAAACGTCGTGAGATGCTAAAAGGACGACAACCTAATCCATCACATTTCTATTACCGAATCCCACGCTACCATAGGCAAGACAACTTCACTTCACGTAGAGGTTGGGCCCGTAAACCGAGGGTGTTGGGCGTGTGACCAGGTATCCGTCGCTCCGTTGCCCATAACTTTTGATCCGTAAGGAGTTACGCGGTGCACAGCATATCGTTGGAAAGCTCGCCGACAGCTCTACGACGGGGTTTACCAGCGTGCTCAGCTGCGCCTATTTTTGCATTCCAAAATCAAACATTTTCATCAGTTTCGGGACACATTTCTTCTTTTGTGTTGTTTTTCCTTTCCGGAGCGTACGTCGTGAGCCACGAAAAGGACGAAAACCTAATCCATCGCATTTCTAGTACCGAATCCCACTGCACCTTAGGAAAACCGAGGGCGTGGGATGTGTGACCAGGTATCCGTCGCTCCAGTGCCCATAACTTTTGATCTGTAAGGAGTTACGCGGCGCACAGTATACCGTTGGAAAGCTCTCCGAGAGCTGTACGACGGGGGTAGCAAGTCAGTAGGGCTGTGCCTATTTTTGGAGACCAAAATTGAACGTTTTCATCATTTTTGGGACACTTTTCTTCTTTTGCGATGTTTTTCCGTCCAGGATCGTACGTCATGAGTCGCGAAAAGGACGACAACCTAATCCATCACATTTCAATTACTGAATCCCACGCCACCATGGGCAAGACAACTTCACTTCACGTAGAGGCTAGGCCCGCAAACCGAGGGCGTGGGGCGTGTGACTAGGTATCCGTTGCTCCGGTGCCCATAACTTTTGATCCGTAAGGAGTTACGCGGCGCACAACATACCGTTGGAAAGCTCTCCAAGAGCTGTACGATGGGTGTAGCTAGCCTGGTAGGCTGCGCCAGTTTTGAGAGCCCAAAATCAAAAGTTTTGTTCAGTTTCATGACACTTTTCTATTTTTTGGCTGTTTCTCCGTCCCAGATCCTACATTGTGAGTCCCGAAAAGGACGATAACCTAATCAATCACATTTCTATTAGCAAATCCCACTGCGCCTTGGGCAAGACAACTTTACTTCACGTAGAGGCTGGGCCCGCAAACCGAGGGTGTGGGGCTTGTAACCAGGCATCTGTCGCTCTGGTGCCCATAACTTTTGATCCGTAGGGTGTTATGCGGCGCACAGCATACTGTTGGAAAGCTCTCCAAGAGCCCTATGACGGGGGCAGCAACCCCACTAGGCTACGCCTGTTTTTAGAGCCCAAAATTAAACATTTTAATCAATTTTGGGACACCTTTCTTCTTTTTCTTTGTTTTTCCATTCCGGATCTTATGTCGTGAGCCGCAAAAAGGACGACAACCTAATTCATCATATTTCTATTAACGAATACAATGGCACCTTGGGCAAGACAACTTTGCTTCACGTTGAGGCTGGGCCCGCAAACCAAGGGCGTGGGGCGTGTGACCAGGTATCCATCGCTTCGGTGCCCATAACTTTTGATCCGTAAGGATTTACGCGGCACATAGCATACCGTTGAAAAGCTCTCCGAGAGCTCTAAGACATTGGCAGCAAGCCTGCAAGGCTGCGCCAATTTTTGGAGTCCAAAATCAAACTTTTTCATCAATTTTAGGACAGTTTTCTTCTTTTGCACTATTTTTCCGTCCCGAATCAAACGTCGTGAGACGCTAAAAGGACGACAACCTAATCCATCACATTTCTATTACCGAATCCCACGCTACCATAGGCAAGACAACTTCACTTCACGTAGAGGTTGGGCCCGTAAACTGAGGGTGTTGGGCGTGTGACCAGGTATCCGTCGCTCCGTTGCCCATAACTTTTGATCCGTAAGGAGTTACGCGGTGCACAGCATATCGTTGGAAAGCTCGCCGAGAGCTCTACGACGGGGTTTTCCAGCGTGCTCAGCTGCGCCTATTTTTGCATTCCAAAATCAAAATTTTCATCAGTTTCGGGACACATTTCTTCTTTTGTGTTTTTTTCCTTTCCGGAGCGTACGTCGTGAGCCACGAAAAGGACGAAAACCTAATCCATCGCATTTCTAGTACCGAATCCCACTGCACCTTGGGAAAACTGAGGGCGTGGGATGTGTGACCAGGTATCCGTCGCTCCAGTGCCCACAACTTTTGATCTGTAAGGAGTTACGCGGCGCACAGTATACCGTTGGAAAGCTCTCCGAGAGCTGTACGATGGGGGCAGCAAGTCAGCAGGGCTGTGCCTATTTTTGGAGACCAAAATTGATCGTTTTCATAATTTTCGGGACACTTTTCTTCTTTTGCGATGTTTTTCCTTCCCGGATCATACGTCATGAGTCGTAAAAAGGACGACAACCTAATCCATCACATTTCAATTACTGAATCCCACGCCATCATGGGCAAGACAACTTCACTTCACGTAGAGGCTAGGCCCGCAAACCGAGGGCGTGGGGCGTGTGACCAGGTATCCGTTGCTCCGGTGCCCATAAGTTTTGATCCGTAAGGAGTTACGCGGCGCACAACATACCGTTGGAAAGCTCTCCAAGAGTTGTACGATGGGTGTAGCTAGCCTGGTAGGCTGCGCCAGTTTTGAGAGCCCAAAATCAGACGTTTTGATCAGTTTCATGACACTTTTCTATTTTTTGGCTATTTCTCCGACCCAGATCGTACATTGTGAGTCTCGAAAAGGACGACAACCTAATCCATCACATTTCTATTAGCGAATCCCACTGCACCTTGGGCAAGACAACTTAACTTCACGTAGAGGCTGTGCCCGCAAACCGAGGGCGTGGGGCTTTTAACCAGGTATCGGTCGCTCCGGTGCCCATAACTTCTGATCCGTAAGAAGTTACGCGGCGCATAGCATACCGTTGGAAAGCTCTCCAAGAGCTCTACGACGGGGGCAGCAACCCCACTAGGCTACGCCTGTTTTTAGGGCCCAAAATTGAACATTTTGATCAATTTTGGGACACTTTTCTTCTTTTTCTTTGTTTTTCCGTTCCGGATCTTATGTCGTGAGCCGCAAAAAGGACGACAACCTAATTCATCATATTTCTATTAACGAATACCATGGCACCTTGGGCAAGACAACTTCACTTCACGTAGAGGCTGGGCTCGCAAACCAATGGCGTGGGGCGTGTGACTAGGTATCCATCGCTTCGGTGCCCATGACTTTTGATCCGTAAGGAGTTACGCGGCACATAGCATACCGTTGAAAAGCTCTCCGAGAGCTCTAAGACATGGGCAGCAAGCCTGCAAGGCTGCGCCAATTTTCGGAGTCCAAAATCAAACTTTTTCATCAATTTTAGGACAGTTTTCTGCTTTTGCGCTGTTTTTCCGTCCCGAATCAAACGTCGTGAGACGCTAAAAGGACGACAACCTAATCCATCACATTTCTATTACCGAGTCCCACGCTACCATAGGCAAGACAACTTCACTTCACGTAGAGGTTGGGCCCGTAAACTGAGGGTGTTGGGCGTGTGACCAGGTATCCGTCGCTCCGTTGCCCATAACTTTTATTCCGTAAGGAGTTACACGGTGCACAGCATATCGTTGGAAATCTCACCGAGAGCTCTACGATGGGGTTTTCCAGCGTGCTCAGCTGCGCCTATTTTTGCATTCTAAAATCAAACATTTTCATCAGTTTCGGGACACATTTCTTCTTTTGTGTTATTTTTCCTTTCCGGAGCGTACGTCGTGAGCCACGAAAAGGACGAAAACCTAATCCATCGCATTTCTAGTACCGAATCCCACTGTACCTTGGGCAAACCGAGGGCGTGGGATGTGTGACCAGGTATCCGTCGCTCCAGTGCCCATAACTTTTGATCTGTAAGGAGTTACGCGGCGCACAGTATACCGTTGGAAAGCTCTCCGAGAGCTGTACGACGGGGGCAGCAAGTCAGCAAGTCTGTTCCTATTTTTGGAGACCAAAATTGAACGTTTTCATCATTTTTGGGATATTTTTCTTTTGCGATGTTTTTCATTCCCGGATCGTACGTCATGAGTCGCGAAAAGGACGACAACCTAATCCATCACATTTCAATTACTGAATCCCACGCCACCATGGGCAAGACAACTTCACTTCACGTAGAGGCTAGGCCCGCAAACCGAGGGCGTGGGGCGTGTGACCAGGTATCCGTTGCTCCGGTGCCCATAACTTTTGATCCGTAAGGAGTTACGAGGTGCACAACATACCGTTGGAAAGCTCTCCAAGAGCTGTACGATGGGTATAGCTAGCCTGGTAGGCTGCGCCAGTTTTGAGAGCCCAATATCAGACGTTTTGTTCAGTTTCATGACACTTTTCTATTTTTTGGCTGTTTCTCCGTCCCAAATCGTACATTGTGAGTCTCGAAAAGGACGACAACCTAATCCATCACATTTCTATTAGCGAATCCCACTGCACCTTGGGCAAGACAACTTCACTTCACGTAGAGGCTGTGCCCGCAAACCGAGGGCGTGGGGCTTTTAACCAGGTATCGGTCGCTCCGGTGCCCATAACTTCTGATCCGTAAGAAGTTACGCGGCGCACAGCATACCGTTGGAAAGCTCTCCAAGAGCTCTACGACGGGGGCAGCAACCCCACTAGGCTACGCCTGTTTTTAGAGCCCAAAATTAAACATTTTGATCAATTTTGGGACACTTTTCTTCTTTTTCTTTGTTTTTCCGTTCCGGATCTTATGTCGTGAGCCGCAAAAAGGACGACAACCTAATTCATCATATTTCTATTAACGAATACCGTGGCACCTTGGGCAAGACAACTTCACTTCACTTAGAGGCTGGGCCCGCAAACCAAGGGCATGGGGCGTGTGACCAAGTATCCATCGCTTCAGTGCCCATAACTTTTGATCCGTAAGGAGTTACGCGGCACATAGCATACCGTTGAAAAGCTCTCCGAGAGCTCTAAGACATGGGCAGCAAGCCTGAAAGGCTGCGCCAATTTTCGGAGTCCAAAATCAAACTTTTTCATCAATTTTAGGACATTTTTCTTCTTTTGCACTTTTTTTCCGTCCCGAATCAAACGTCGTGAGATGCTAAAAGGACGACAACCTAATCCATCACATTTCTATTACCGAATCCCACGCTACCATAGGCAAGACAACTTCACTTCACATAGAGGTTGGGCCCGTAAACCGAGGGTGTTGTGCGTGTGACCAGGTATCCGTCGCTCCGTTGCCCATAACTTTTGATCCGTAAGGAGTTACGTGGTGCACAGCATATCGTTGGAAAGCTCGCCGAGAGCTCTACAACGGGGTTTGCCAGCGTGCTCAGCTGCGCCTATTTTTGCATTCCAAAATCAAACATTTTCATCAGTTTCGGGACACTTTTCTTCTTTTGTGTTGTTTTTCCTTTTCGGAGCGTACGTCGTGAGCCACAAAAAGGACGAAAACCTAATCCATCGCATTTCTAATACCGAATCCCACTGCACCTTGGGCAAACCGAGGGCGTGGGATGTGTGACCAGGTATCCGTCGCTCCAGTGCCCATAACTTTTGATCTATAAGGAGTTACGCAACGCACAGTATACCGTTGGAAAGCTCTCCGAGAGCTGTACGACGGGGGCAGCAAGTCAGCAGGGCTGTGCCTATTTTTGGAGACCAAAATCGAACTTTTTCATCATTTTCGGGATACTTTTCTTCTTTTGCGCTGTTTTTCCGTCCCGGATCGTACGTCATGAGTCGCGACAAGGACGACAACCTAATCCATCACATTTCAATTACTGAATCCCACGCCACCATGGGCAAGACAACATCACTTCACGTAGAGGCTAGGCCCGCAAACCGAGGGCGTGGGGCGTGTGACCAGGTATCCGTTGCTCCGGTGCCCATAACTTTTGATCCGTAAGGAGTTACGCGGCGAACAGCATACCGTTGGAAAGCTCTCCGAGACCTCTACTACGGGTTCAGCATGTTTGCTTCACCTCGCCTATTTTCGAAGCCCAAAATCGAACGTTTTCAATAGTTTCGGGACACTTTTCTTCTTTTGCGCTGTCTTTCCATCCTGGATGGTACGTCGTGAGCCGCGAAAATGACAACAACCTAATCCATCACATTACTATTACCGAATCCCACGGTACCTTGGGCTAGACTACTTTACTTCACGTAGAGGCTAGGCCCGCAAACCGAAGGCGTGGGGCGTGTGACTAGGTATCCGTCGCTCCGGTGCCCATAACTTTTGATCTGTAAGGAGTTACGCGTCACACAGCATACCATTGGAAAGCTCTCCGAGAGCTCTACGACGGGGGCAACAAGCCTGTTGGGCTGCGCTTGTTTTTAGAGCCCAAAATCGAACATTTTGATCAGTTTCGGGACACTTTTCTTCCTTTACGCTGTTTTTTCGTCCCGGATTGTACCTCGTGAGCCGCAAAAAGAATGAAAACCTAATCCACCACATTTCTATTACTGAATCCCATGGCACCTTGGGCAAGAAAACTTTACTTCATGTAGAGGCTGGGCCCGCAAACCAAGGGCATGGGGCGTGGGGCGTGTGTCCAGGTATCCGTCGCTCCGGTGTCCATAACTTTTTCTCCGTAAGGAGTTACGTGACGCACAACATACCGTTGGAAAGCTCTCCGAGAGCTCTACGACGGGGGCAGCAAGCCTGCTTTGCTGTGCCGGTTTTTAGATCCCAAAATCATACGTTTTGATTAGTTTTCGGATACTTTTCTTCTTTTGTGCGGTTTTTTCGTCCCGGATCTTACGTCGTGAGCTGTGAAAAAGACGACAACCTAATCCATCACATTTCTATTACCAAATCCCACGCCACCATAGGCAAGACAACTTCACTCCACGTAGAGGCTGGGCCCGCAAACCGAGAGCGTGGGGCGTATGACCAGGTATCCGTCGCTCCGGTGCCCATAACTTTTGATCCGTAAGGAGTCACGCAGAGCACAGCATACCGTTGGAAAGCTCTCCGAGAGCTCTACGACTAGGGTAGCCAGCCTACTCGGCTGCGCCTATTTTCAGAGAACAAAATTGAACGTTTTCATCAGTTTCGGGACACTTTTCTTCTTTTGCACTATTTTTTCATCCCGGATCGTACATCGTGAGCTGCGAAATCGACAACAACCTAATCCATCACATTTCTATTACCAAATCCCATGCCACCTTGGGCAAGACAACTTTACCTCACGTAGAGGCTGGGCCCGTAAACCGAGGGTGTGGGGCGTTTGACCAGTTATCCGTCGTTCCGGTGCCCATAACTTCTGATCCGTAAGGAGTTACGCGGCGCACAACATACCGTTGGAAAGCTCTTCGAGAGTTCTACGACGGGGGCAGCAACACTGCTATGCTGCGCCTATTTTTAGAGCCCAAAATCTAACATTTTGATCAGTTTCGGGACACTTTTCTTCCTTTACGCTATTTTTTTCACCCGGATCGTACGTCGTGAGCCGCAAAAAGGAGGACAACCAAATCCATCACATTTCTATTATCGAATCCCATGGAACCTTGGGCTAGACAACTTCACTTCACGTAGAGGCTGGGCCCGCAAACCATGGACGTGGGGCGTGTGACCAGGTATCCGTCGCTCTGGTGCCTATAACTTTTGATCCGTAAGGAGTTACACGGCGCACAACATACCGTTGGAAAGCTCTCCGAGAGTTCTACGACGGGGACTACAAGCCTGCTTGGCTTTGCCTTTTTTAGATCACAAAATTGTATGTTTTGATTAGCTTCAGGACACTTTTCTTCTTTTACGCTGTTTTTCCATCCTGGATCTTATGATGTGAGCTGCGAAAAGGACGACAACCTAATCCATCACATTTCTATTACCAAATTCCACGCCACCATAGGCAAGACAACTTCACTTCACGTAGAGGCTGGGCCCGCAAACCAAGGGCGCCGAGCTCTATGACGGGGGTAGCCAGCCTGCTTGGCAGCGCCTATGTTCGGAGACAAAATCGAACGTTTTCATCAGTTTCGGCACACTTTTCTTCTTTTGCGCTGTTTTTTCGTACCGGATCATACGTCTTGAGCCGCAAAAAGGACGACAACCTAATCCATCACATTTCTGTTACTGAATCTCACTCCACCATGGGCAAGACAACTTTACTTCACGTAGAGGCTGGACCCGCAAACCGAGGGCATTGGGCATGTGACCAGGTATCCGTCGCTCCGTTGCCCATAACTTTTGATGCGTAAAGAGTTATGCGGCGCACAGCATACCATTGGAAAGCTCTCCGAGAGCTCTACGACGGGGGTAGCAAGCCTGCTCGGCAACGCCTATGTTCGGAGAACAAAATCGAACGTTTTCAGCAGTTTTGTGACACTTTTCTTCTTTTGCGCTGTTTTTCCGTCTCGGATCGTACGTCGTGAGCTGCAAAAACGACGACAACCTAATCCATTACATTTCTATTACAGAATCCCACGGCACCTTGGGCAAGACAAGTTTACTTCATGTAGTGGCTGGGCCCGCAAACCGAGGGCGTTGGGCGTGTGACCAAGTATCCGTCGCTGCGGTGCCCATAACTGTTGATCAGAAAGGAGTTACGCGGCACACAACATATTGTTAGAAAGCTCTCCGAGAGCCCTACGACGGGGGCAGCAACCCTGCCATGCTGCACCTGTTTTTAGAGCCCAAAATCGAACATTTTGATCAATTTCAGGACACTTTTCTTCTTTTTCACTATTTTTCCGTCTCGGATAGTACGTCGTGAGCCGCGAAAAGGACGCCAACCTAATCCATCATATTTATATTACCGAATACCATGGCAGCTTGGGCAAGACAACTACACTTCACGTAGAGGCTGGGCCCGCAAACCAAGGGCGTGGGGTGTGTGACCAGGTATCCGTCGTATTTCTATTACCGAATACCATGGCACCTTGGGCAAGACAACTACACTTCACATAGAGGCTGGGCCCGTAAACCAAGGGCGTGGGGTGTGTGACCAGGTATCCGTCGCTTCGGTGCCCATAACTTTTGATCCGTAAGGAGTTACGCGGCGCATAGCATACCGTTGGAAAGCTCTTCGAGAGCTCTACGATGGGGGTAGCAATCCAGCTCAGCTGCGCCTATTTTCGGAGCCCAAAATTGAACTTTTTCATTAGTTTCAGGCCACTTTTCTTCTATTGCGCTGTTTTTCCATCCCGGATTATACGTTGTGAGCCGTGAAAAGAACGGCAACCTAATCCATCACATTTCTATTATCGAATCCCACACCACCATGGGCAAGACAACTTCACTTCATGTAGAGGCTGGGCCTGCAAACCGAATGCGTTCGCTCCGTTGCCCATAACTTTTGATCCATAAGGAGTTACGCGACGCACAACATACCGTTGGAAAGCAATCCGAGAGCTCTACGACACGGGCAGCAATCCTGCAGGGCTGCACCTATTTTTAGAGCCCAAAATCGAACGTTTTTATCAATTTTGGGACACTTTTCTTCCTTTCCGCTGTTTTTCCGTCCTGAATCGTACGTCGTGGGCCTCGAAAAGGACGACAGCCTAATCCATCACATTTCTATTACTGAATCCCATGGCACCTTGGGCAAGCCAACTATACTTCACGTAGAGGCTGGGCCCGCAAACTAAGGGCGTGGGGTGTGTGACCCGGTATCCGTCGCTTCGGTGCCCATAACTTTTGATCCGTAAGGAGTTACGCGGCGCATAGCATACCGTTGGAAAGCTCTCCGAGAGCTCTACGATGGGGGTAGCAAGCTTGCTCGGCTGCGCCTATTTTCAGAGCCCAAAATCGAACTTTTTCATCAGTTTCGGGACACTTTTCTTCTATTGCGCTATTTTTTCATCCCGGATCATACGTTGTGAGCAGCAAAAAGAACGGCAACCTAATCCATCACATTTCTATTACCGAATCCTACGCCACCATGGGCAAGACAACTTCACTTCACGTAGAGGCTGGGCCCGCAAACTGAGGGCGTTGTGTGTGTGACCAGATATCCGTCGCTCCGTTGCCCGTAACTTTTGATCCGTAAGGAGTTAAGCGACGCACAACATACCGTTGGAAAGCTCTCCGAGAGCTCTATGATGGTGGAAGCAAGCCTGCTCGGCTGTGCCGGTTTTTAGATCCCAAAATCGTACGTTTCGATTAGTTTTTGTACACTTTTCTTCTTTTGTGCTGTTTTTCAGTCCCGGATCTTACGTCGTAAGCCGCGAAAAGGATGACAACCTAATCCATCACATTTCTATTACCAAATTCCACGCCACCATAGGCAAGACAACTTTACTCCACGTAGAGGCTGGGCCCGCAAACCGAGAGCGTGGGGCGTATGACCAGGTATCTGTCGCTCCGGTGCCCATAACTTTTGATCCGTAAGGAGTCATGCGGAGCACAACATACCGTTGGAAAGCTCTCCGAGAGCTCTACGACTAGGGTAGCCAGCCTACTCGGCTGCGCCTATTTTCAGAGAACAAAATCGAACGTTTTTATCAGTTTTGGGACACTTTTCTTCTTTGGCGCTGTTTTTCCGTCCCGGATCGTACATCGTGAGCTGCGAAATCGACAACAACCTAATCCATCACATTTCTATTACCGAATTCCATGCCACCTTGGGCAAGACAACTTTACTTCACGTAGAGGCTGGGCCCGCAAACCGAGGGTGTGGGGCGTTTGACCAGTTATCCGTCGCTCCGGTGCCCATAACTTCTGATCCGTAAGGAGTTACGCGGCGCACAACATACCGTTGGAAAGCTCTTCGAGAGTTCTACGACGGGGGCAGCAACACTGCTATGCTGCGCCTGTTTTTAGAGCCCAAAATCGTACATTTTGATCAGTTTCGGGACACTTTTCTTCCATTACGGTGTTTTTTCGACCTAGATCATACGTCGTGAGCCGCGAAAAGGAGGGCTACCTAATCCATCACATTTCTATTATCGAATCCCATGGAACCTTGGGCTGGACAACTTTACTTCACGTAGAGGCTGGGCCCGCAAACCAAGGGCGTGGGGCGTGTGACTAGGTATCCGTCGCTCTAGTGCCCATAACTTTTGATCTGTAAGGAGTTACGCGGCGCACAACATACCGTTGGAAAGCTCTCCGAGAGCTCTACGATGGGGGCTGCAAGCCTGCTCAACTGTACCTTTTTTAGATAACAAAATCGTATGTTTTGATTAGTTTCGGTACACTTTTCTTCTTTTGCGCTGTTTTTCCATCCCGGATCTTACGTCGTGAGCCGCGAAAAGGACGACAACCTAATCCATCACATATCTATTACCAAATCCCACGCCACCATAGGCAAGACAACTTCACTTCACGTAGAGGCTGGGCCCGCAAACCAAGGGCGTGGGGCGTGTGACCAGGTATTCGTCGCTTTGGTTCACATAACTTTTGATCCGTAAGTAGTTACGCGGCGCATAACATACCGTTGGAAAGCTCTCCGAGAGCTCTATGACGGGGGTAGCCAGCCTGCTTTGGCAGCGCCTATGTTCGGAGAACAAAATCGAACGTTTTCATCAGTTTCGGGACACTTTTCTTCTTTTGCGCTGTTTTTCCGTCCTGGATCATACGTCTTGAGCCGCGAAAAGGACGACAACCTAATCCATCATATTTATATTACCGAATACCATGGCACCTTGGGCAAGACAACTAACTTCGCGTAGAGGCTGGGCCCGCAAACCAAGGGCGTGGGGTGTGTGACCAGGTATCCGTCGTGTTTCTATTACCGAATACCATGGCACCTTGGGCAAGACAACTACACTTCACATAGAGGTTGGGCCCGCAAACCAAGGGCATTGGGTGTGTGACCAGGTGTCCGTCGCTTCGGTGCCCATAACTTTTGATCTGTAAGGAGTTACGCGGCGCATAGCATACCGTTGGAAAGCTCTCCGAGAGCTCTACGATGGGGGTAGCAAGCCTGCTCGGCTGTGCCTATTTTCGAAACCCAAAATTGAACTTTTTCATTAGTTTTGGGTCACTTTTCTTCGATTGCGCTATTTTTCTGTCCCGGATTATACGTTATGAGCCATGAAAAGAACGGCAACCTAATCCATCACATTTCTATTACCGAATCCCATGCCACCATGGGCAAGACAACTTTACTTCACGTAGAGGCTGGGCCCGCAAACCCAGTGTGTTCGCTCCGTTGCCCATAACTTTTGATCCGTAAGGAGTTACGCGACGCACAGCATACCGTTGGAAAGCTCTCCGAGAGCTCTACGACACGGGCAGCAAGCCTGCCGGGCTGCACCTGTTTTTAGAGCCCAAAATCGAACATTTTGATCAATTTTGGGACACTTTTCTTCATTTTCGCTGTTTTTCCGTCCCGAATCGTACGTCGTGGGCCGCGAAAAGGACGACAGCCTAATCCATCACATTTCTATTACCGAATCCCATGGCACCTTGGGCAAGCCAACTACACTTCACGTAGAGGCTGGGCCCGCAAACCAAGGGCGTGGGGTGTGTGACCCTGTATCCGTCGCTTCGGTGCCCATAACTTTTGATCCGTAAAGAGTTACGCGGCGCATAGCATACCATTGGAAAGCTCTCCGAGAGCTCTACGATGGGGTCTACAAGCCTGCTCTGCTGCGCCTATTTTCGTAGTCCAAAATGGAACTTTTTCATCAGTTTTGGAACACTTTTCCATTTTTTCGCTGTTTTTCCGTCCCAGATCGTACGTCGTGAGCCGCGAAAAGGACGACAACCTAATCTATCACATTTCTATTACCGAATCCTACGGCACCTTGGGCAAGGCAACTTCACTTAACGTAGAGGCTGGGCCCGCAAACCGAGGGCATGGGGCGTGATACTTGTGACCAGGTATCCGTCGTATTTCTATTACCGAATACCATGGCACCTTGTGCAAGACAACTACACTTCAAGTAGAGGCTGGGCCCGCAAACCAAGGGCGTGGGGTGTGTGACCAGGTATCCGTCACTTCGGTGTCCATAACTTTTGATCCGTAAGGAGTTACGCGGCGCGTAGCATACCGTTGGAAAGCTCTCCGAGAGCTCTACGACGGAGTCAGCAAGCCGGCTCAGCTGCGCCTATTTTCGGAGCCTAAAATCAAACTTTTTCATCAGTTTCGGGACACTTTTCTTCTATTGCGCTGTTTTTCCATCCCGGATCAAGCGTCATGAGCCGCAAAAAGCGCAGCAACCTAATCCATCACATTTCTATTACCGAATCCCACTCCACCATGGGCAAGACAACTTCACTTCACGTAGAGGCTGGGCCAGCAAACCAAGGGCGTTGTTCGTGTGACTAGGTATCCGTCGCTCCGTTGCCCATAACTTTTGATCCGTAAGGAGTTACGTGATGCACAGTATACCGTTGGAAAGCTCTCCGAGAGCTCTACGACAGGGGCAGCAAGCCTGCTGGGCTGCACCTGTTTTTAGAGCCTAAAATTGAACGTTTTGATCAGTTTCGGGACACTTTTCCATTTTTTCGCTGTTTTTCTCTCCTAGACCGTACGACGTGAGCCGCGAAAAGGACGACAACCTAATCTATCACATTTCTATTACCGAATCCCACGGCACCTTGGGCAAGGCAACTTCATTTCACGGAGAGGTTGGGCCCGCAAACCGAGGGCGTGCGGCGTGTGAGCAGGTATCCGTCGTATTTCTATTACCGAATACCATGGCACCTTGGGCAAGACAACTACACTTCAAGTAGAGGCTGGGCCCGCAAACCAAGGGCGTGGGGGTGTGTGACCAGGTATCCGTCACTTCGGTGCCCATAACTTTTGATCCGTAAGGAGTTACGTGGCGCGTAGCATACCGTTGGAAAGCTCTCCGAGAGCTCTACGAAGGAGTCAGCAAGCCGGCTCTGATGCGCCTATTTTCGGAGCCCAAAATCGAACTTTTTCATTAGTTTCGGGACACTTTTCTTCTATTACGCTGTTTTTACATCCCGGATCAAGCATCGTGAGCCACAAAAAGCGCAACAACCTAATCCATCACATTTCTATTACTGAATCCCACTCCACCATGGGCAACAACACTTCACTTCACGTAGAGGCTGGGCCCGCAAACAGAGGGTGTTGTGCGTGTGACCAGGTATCCGTCGCTCCGTTGCCCATAACTTTTGATCCGTAAGGAGTTACGCGGCGCACAGCATTCCGTTGGAAAGCTCTCCGAGAGCTCCACGACAGAGGCAGTAAGCCTGCTGTGCTGCGCCTATTTTTAGAGCCCAAAATCTAACGTTTTGATCAGTTTCGAGACATTTTTCTTTTTTTTCGTTGTTTTTCCGTCCCGGATCATACGTCGTGAGCCGCGAAAAGGACGAGAACCTAATCTATCACATTTCTATTATCGAATTCCATGGCACCTTGGGCAAGACAATTTCACTTCACGTAGAGGCTGGGCCCGTAAACTGAGGGCGTGGGGCATGTGACCAGGTATCCGTCGCTCCGGTGCCCATAACTTTTGATCCGTAAAGAGTTACGCGGCGCACCATATACCGTTGGAAAGCTCTTCGAGAGCTCTACGACGGGGGCAGTAAGCCTGCTATGCTGCCCCTGTTTTTAGAGCCCAAAATCGAATGTTTTCATTAGTTTCGGGACACTTTTCTTATTTTGCTCTATTTTTCCGTCTTGGATGGTACGTCGTGAGCCGCGAAAACGACAACAACCTAATCCATCATATTTCTATTACTGAATCCCACGGCACCATGGGCAAGACTACTTTACTTCACGTTGAGGCTGGGCCCACAAACTGAGGGCGTGAAGCGTGTGACCAGGTATCTGTCGCTCTGGTACCCATAACGTTTGATCCGTAAGGAGTTACGTGGCGCACAGCATAACGTTGGAAAGCTCTCCGAGAGCTCTACGACAGCGATAGCAGGCCTGCTGTGCTGCTTCTATTTTTAGAGCCCAAAATCGAATATTTTGATCAGGTTCGGGACACTTTTCTTCCTTTTCGCTATTTTTCCGTCCCGGATCGTACGTCGTGAGCCGCGAAAAGGACGACAACCCCATCCATCACATTTCAATTACCAAATCCCACGACACCTTGGGCAAGACGACTTCACTTCATGTTGAGGCTGGGCCCGCAAACCGAGGGCGTGGGGCTTGGGGCGTGTGACCAGGTATCCGTCGCTCTGGTGCCCATAACTTTTGATCCATAAGGAGTTACGCGGCGCACAGCATACCGTTGGAAGTTCTACGAGAGCTCTACGACGGACGCAGCAAGCCTGCTCGGCTGTGCCTGTTTTTAGATCCCAAAATCAAACGTTTGATCAATTTCGGGATACTTTTCTTCATTTTTGCTATTTTTCTATCCCGGATCGTACGTCGTGAGCCGCGAAAAGGACAACAACCTAATCCATCATATTTCTATTAACGAATACCATGGCAGCTTAGGCAAGACTACTTCACTTAACGTAGAGGCTGGGCCCGCAAACCAAGGGCGTGGGGCGTGTGACCAGGTATCCGTCGCTTCGGTGGCCATAACTTTTGATCCGTAAGGAGTTACGCAGCGCATAGCATACCGTTGGAAAGCTCTCCGAGAGCTCTACAACAGGGGCAGGATGCCTGCTTGGCTGTGCCAATTTTCATCAATTTCAGGACACTTTTCTTCTTTAGAGCTATTTTTCCGTCCCGGATCATACGTCGTGAGCCGCGAAAAGGACGACAACCTAATCCATCACATTTCTGTTACAGAGTCCCACGCCACCATGGACAAGACACTTAACTTCACGTAGAGGTTGGGCCTGCAAACCGAGGACGTTGGGCGTGTCACCAGGTATCCGTCGCTCTGTTGCCCATAACTTTTGATCCGTAAGGAGTTACGCGGCGCACAACATACTATTGGAAAGCTCTCCGAGAGCTCTACGACGAGGTTAGTCAGCCTGCTAAGCTGCGCCTATTTTTAGAGCCCAAAATCGAACATTTTCATTAGTTTCGGGACAGTTTTCTTCTTCTGCGCTATTTTTCCTTTCCGAATCGTACGTCGTGAGCCGCGAAAACGACGACAACCTATTCCATCGCATTTCTATTACCGAATCCCAGTGCACCTTGGGCAAGGCAACTTTAATTCATGTAGAGGCTGGGCCCGCAAACCGAGGGCGTGGGACGTGTTATCAGGTATCCGTCGCTCTGGTGCCCAAAACTTTTGATCCGTAAGGAGTTATGCGACGCACAGCATACCGTTGGAAAGCTCTACGAGACCTCTACGACTGGTGTAGCAAGCCTCCTTCGCCGTGCCTACTTTCGGAGAACAAAATCGATCGTTTTCAACAGTTTCGGGACACTTTTCTTCTTTTGCGGTGTTTTTCCATCTGGGATGGTACGTAATGAGCTGCGAAAACGACAACAACCTAATCCATCACATTTCTATTACCGAATCTCATGGCACCTTGGGCAAGACTACTTTACTTCACGTAGAGGCTGGGCCTGCGAACCGAGGGCGTGGGGCGTGTGTCCAGGTATCCGTCGCTCCGGTGCCCATAACTTTTGATCCGTAAGGAGTTACGTGGCGCACAACATACCGTTGTAAAGCTCTCCGAGAGCTCTACGACGGGGGCAGCAAGCCTGCTCAGCTGTGCATGTTTTTAGATCCCAAAATCGTACATTTTGATTAGTTTCGGGACACTTTTATTCTTTTGCACTGTTTTTTCGTCCCGGATCGTACGTCATGAGCCGCGAAAAGGACGACAACCTAATCCATCACATTTCAATTACCAAATCCCACGCCACCATGTGCAAGAAAACTTCACGTCACGTAGAGGACGGGCCCGCAAACCGAGGGCGTAGGGCGTGTAACTAGGGATCCGTCGCTCCGGTGCCCATAACTTTTGATCCGTAAGGAGTTACGCGGCGCACAGCATACCGTTGGAAAGATCTCTGAGAGCTCTACGACGGGGTAGCTATCTTGCTCTGCTGCGCCTATTTTAGGAGAACAAAATCGAATATTTTCATCAATTTTAGGACACTTTTCCTGTATTGCACTGTTTCTCCATCTCGGATCGTACATTGTGTGCTGCGAAATTGACAACAACCTAATCCATCATATTTCTATTACCGAATACCACGGCACCTTGGGCAAGACAACTTTACTTCACGTAGAGGCTGGGCCCGTATACCGAGGGCTGGGGCATTCGACTAGGTATCCGTCGCTCCGGTGCCCATAACTTTTGATCTGTAAGGAGTTACGCGGCGTACAGCATACCGTTGGAAAGCTCTCCGAGAGCTCTACGACGGCGACAGCAACCCTACTAGGTTGCGCATGTTTTTAGAGCCCAAAATCAAACGTTTTGATAAGTTTCGGGACACTTTTCTTCTTTTTCGCTGTTTTTCCGTCTCGGATTGTACGTCGTGAGCCGCGAAAAGGACGACAACCTAATCCATCATATTTCTATTACCGAATCCCATGCCACCATGGGCAAGACAACTTCACTTCACGTAGAGGCTGGGCCCGCAAAACGAGGACGTGGGGCGTGTGACCAGGTATCTGTCGCTCCATTGTCCATAACTTTTGATCCGTAGGGAGTTACGCTGCGCACAGCATTCCATTGGACAGCTATCCGGGAGCTCTACGACGAAGGCAGCAACCCTACCAGGCTGTGCCTATTTCTAGAGCCCAAAATCGAACGTTTTGATCAATTTTGGGACACTTTTCTTCTATTTCGCTATTTTACGGTACTGGATCGTACGTCGTGAGGTGCGAAAAGGACGACAACCTAATCCATCATATTTCTATTAACGAATACCATGGCCCCTTGGGCAAGACACTTCACTTCACGTAGAGGCTGGGCCAGCAAACCAAGGGCGTGGGGTGTGTGACCAGGTATCCATTGCTTCGGTGCCCATAACATTTGATCCGTAAGGAGTTACACGGCGTATAACATACCGTTCGAAAGCTCTCTGAGAGCTCTGCGACGGGGGTAGCAAGCCTGCTTGGCTACGCCAATTTTCGGAGTCCAAAATCAAACATTTTCATCAATTTCAAGATACTTTTCTTCATTTGCGCTGTTTTTCTGTCCCGGATCATACGTCCTGAGCCGCGAAAAAGACAACAACCTATTCTATCACATTTCTATTACCGAATCCCACGCCACCATGGGCAAGACAACTTCACACAACGTAGAGGCTGGGCCTGGAAACCGAGGGCGTTGGGCGTATGACTAGGTATCCGTTGCTCCGTTGCCCATAACTTTTGATCCGTAAGGAGTTACGCGGCGCACAACATACTATTAGAAAGATCTCCGAGAGCTCTACGATGGGGTTAGCCAGCCTATTAGGCTGCTCCTATTTTCAGAGTCCAAAATCGAACGTTTTCATCAGTTTCGGTACAGTTTTCTTTTTTTGTGTTATTTTTCCTTTTCGGATCGTACGTCGTGAGTACCGAAAAGGACGACAACCTAATCCATCGCATTTCTATTACTGAATCCCACTGCAACTTGGGTAAGTAAACTTCACTTCACGTAGAGGCTGGGCCCGCAAACCGAGGGTGTGGGACGTGTTACAAGGTATCCGTCGCTCCGGTGCCCATAACTTTTGATCCGTAAGGAGTTACGCTGCGCACAGTATACCGTTGGAAAGCTCTCCGCGAGCTCTACGACGGGGGTAGCAAGCCAGCATAGATGAGCATTTTTTGGAGCCCAAAATCAAATGTTTTCATCAATTTCGGGACACTTTTCTTTTTTTGTGCTGTTTTTCCGTCCCGGATCGTACGTCATGAGCCGCGAAAAGGACGACAACCTAATCCATTACATTTCTATTACCGAATCCCACGCCACCAAGGGCAAGACAACTTCACTTCACGTAGAGGCTGGGCCTGCAAACCGAGGGCGTTGGCCGCGTGACTAGGTATTTGTCGCTCCGTTGCCCATAACTTTTGATCTATAAGGAGTTACGTGGTACACAGCATACCGTTGGAAAGCTCTCCGAGAGCTCTATGACGTAGATAGCCAACTGCTTAGCAGCGCCTATGTTCGGAGAACAAAATCGAACGTTTTCAGCAGGTTCGGGACACTTTTCTTCTTCTGCGCTGTTTTTCCGTCCCGGATCGTACATCGTGAGCCGCGAAAACGACGGCAGCCTAATCCATTACATTTATATTATAGAATCCCACGGCACCTTGGGCAAGACAACTTTACTTCATGTAGTGGATGGGCTCGCAAACCGTGGGATTTAGGCGTGTAACCTAGTATCCGTCGCTCCGGCGCCCATAACTTTTGATCAGTAAGGAGTTACGCGTCGCAAAGCATACCGTTGGAAAGCTCTCCGAGAGCCCTACGACGGGGGCAGCAACCCTGCTAGCCTGCGCCTGTTTTCAGAGCCTAAAATCGAACGTTTTGATCAGTTTCGGGACACTTTTCTTCTCTTTTGCTATTTTTCCGTCCCGGATCGTACGTCGTGAGCTGCGAAAAGGACGCCAACCTAATCCATCATATTTATATTGTCGAATACCATGGCACCTTGGGCAAGACAACTTCACTTCACGTAAAGGTTGGGCCCGCAAACCAAGGGCGTAGGGTGTGTGACCAGGTATCCGTTGTATTTCTATTACCGAATACCATGGCACCTTGGGCAAGACAACTACACTTCACGTAGAGGCTGGGCCGCAATCCAAGGGCGTGGGGAGTGTGACCAGGCATCTGTCGCTTCGATGCCCATAACTTTTGATCCGTAAGGAGTTACGCGGCACATAGCATACCGTTGGAAAGCTCTCCGAGAGCTCTACGACAGGGGCAACAAGCCTGCTCGGTTGCGCCTATTTTTGGAGCCCAAAATCGAACTTTTTCATCAGTTTCGGGATACTTTTCTTCTATTCCGCTATTTTTCTGTCCCGAATCATACGTCGTGAGCCGCGAAAAGAATGGCAACCTAATCCATCACATTTCGATTACCGAATCCTACGCCACCATGGGCAAGACAACTTCACTTCATGTAGATGCTGGGCCCGCAAACCGAGGGCATTGTGCGTGTGACCAAGTATCCGTCGCTCTGTTGCCCATAATTTTTGATCCGTAAGGAGTTACGCGGCGCACAACATATCGTTGGAAAGCTCTCCGAGAGCTCTACGACAGGGGCAGCAAGCCTGCTGGGCTGCGCCTGTTTTTAGAGCCCAAAATTGAACGTTTTGATCAGTTTCGGGACGCTTTTCTTCTGTTTCGCTGTTTTTTCGTCCCGAATCGTACATCGTGAGCCGCGAAAAGGACGACAACCTAATCTATCACATTTCTATTACCGAATCCCATGGCATCTTGGGCAAGACAACTTCACTTCACATAGAGGTTGGGCCCCCAAACCGACGACGTGGGGCGTGTGATAAAGTATCCGTCGTATTTCTATTACCGAATACCATGGCACCTTGGGCAAGACAACTACACGTCACGTAGAGGCTGGGCCCGTAAACCAAGGGCTTGGGGTGTGTGACCAGGTATCCGTCGCTTCGGTGCCCATAACTTTTGATCCGTAAAGAGTTACGCGGCGCATAGCATACCGTTGGAAAGCTCTCCGAGAGCTCTACGACGGGGGCAGTAAGCCTACTCGGCTGTGTCTATTTTCAGAGCCCAAAATCAAAAATTTTCATCAGTTTCGGGACACTTTTCTTCTATTGCACTATTTTTTCGTCCCGAATCATACGTCGTGAGCTGCAAAAAGAACGGCAACCTAATCCATCACATTTCTATTACCGAATCCCACGCCACCATGGGCAAGACAACTTCACTTCATGTAGAGGCTGGGCCCGCAAACCGAGGGCGTTGTGCGTGTGACCAGGTATCCGTCGCTCCGTTGCCCATTACTTTTGATCAGTAAGGAGTTACGCGGCGCACAACATACCGTTACAAAGCTCTCCGAGAGTTCTACGACAAGGGTAGCAATCCTGCTGGGCTACGCCTATTTTTAGAGCCCAAAATCGAACATTTTGATCAGTTTCGGGACACTTTTCTTCTTTTCGCTGTTTTTCTGTCTCGGATCGTACGTCGTGAGCCGCGAAAAGGACGACATCCTAATCTATCACATTTCTATTACAGAATCCCATGGCACCTTACGCAAGACAACTTCACTTCACGTAGAGGCTAGGCCCACAAAGCGAGGGCGTGGGCGTGTGACCAGGTATCCGTCGCTCCGGTGCCCATAACTTTTGATCCGTAAAGAGTTACACGGCGCACCGCATACCGTTGGAAAGCTCTCCGAGAGCTCTACGACGGGGGCAGTAAGCCTGCTATGCTGCACCTGTTTTAAGAGCTCAAATTCGAATGTTTTCATCAGTTTCGGTACACTTTTCCTCTTTTGCGCTATTTTTTCGTCCCGGATGGTACGTCTTGAGCCGCAAAAACGACGACAACCTAATCCATCACATTTCTATTACCGAATCCCAAGGCACCTTGGGCAAGACTATTTTACTTCACTTAGAGGCTGGGCCTGCAAACCGAGGGCGTAGGGCGTGTGACCAGGTATCCGTCACTCTGGTACCCATAACGTTTGATCCATAAGGAGTTACGTGGCGCACAGCATACCGTTGGAAAGCTCTCTGAGAGCTCTACGACGGAGGCAGCAAGCCTGCTGGGCTGTGCCTATTTTTATAGCCCAAAATTGAATATTTTGATCAGTTTCGTGATACTTTTCTTCCTTTTCGCTATTTTTTCATCCCGGATCGTACGTCGTGAGCCGCGAAAAGGACGACAACCTAATCCATCACATTTCTATTACCGATTCCCACGGAACCTTGGGCTAGACAACTTCACTTCACGTAGCGACTGGGCCCACAAACCGAGGGCGTGGGGCGTGCGACCAGGTATCCATCGCTCTGGTGCCCATAACTTTTGATCCGTAAGGAGTTATGTCACGCCCCAACCCGACCTATAAAGGTTAGACAAGTGTGTGATCTAAACATTAAAGTCATATCACGTACTTAATCGTTCATGAAAGTTAACATTTAACATTTTAGCCTAAACTCCACAAATTCTCCGGAAAATCGGCAGCATAACTGCTGTAATTGGGCTCCTTAGTTTGACCTAATTTTCTAAAGACCTCAAAACTTTCAATCTCAATTTCATTTCCAACTAAGATTACTATTTATAACCAATCGAAACGCCTACTAGTTATCTCGAAGTCTCGTTTGATTAATAACCTAGCATGATACTATGTCTCGTTTGTTTGTTAATCCTTGTTACAAAAGTACCTGTCGATCTTAGCTTAACAATGAGTACCTGCTTAAGATTGGATATATTCATTTTACTTAATCCTTACCTGATACTTCATAATCCTATGGTAGATACTAGTCAATAGCGATAGCAAAAATGACCATAGTAGTGTCTATCTAGTTATGATCCGTACAAGCCAAAATTAGAACCCAAATTACAACGGGGGTCGTTTATAATACAACAAAAAGCAAAATAAGAAATTGTCTTCAAGCAACATATTGTTCACAAAATGACCATAGTCAAATAAGGCACGTAGGGCAAGCAATCATTCCATGGAATCATCATTAGGAACGTTGTCCTCGGGTACCTGTTCCTGGTCTTCTTCACCTGAACAGCGAGGGGGGAACGAGAAATAAGTTTTGAAACTCATTTTTCGGTTCAACTTATGAAAACCCTTTGCAAGCAAGACATATATCGCAAGTAAGTACATAATGTAATGTAACAGTAAAAGAACTCAATTACCCGTCTTTCCTCCCCGAGGTCGTCTAGGAACCAAGCGAGAGTACTTATACACATAGTAAAAATGATACGGTGAGCTTTTGCTCTCAGTTCATTTCCAGTATCAGTTGTTGCGGCCGACTTCAAATCATCCCCTTATCACGCCAAATGGGTGTACTCCGGATGTACCTTGAAATCCTATGACCCAACTCTCCGAGGAAGTCTAGCCGCCAAGCGAGAGAGGGAATTGGACAATGGTAGTCACGATTGCACCGGCAAGCCCGATGCCGCGCGGTGTACGTGAACGCTACCACGCCAGAATGAAAGGTTGCAACCTTGTATGCAATGCACATTTATGACATTTAATATATCACATTAGGAGGACAACAAAGTAGGTTGCCTCCGAGCAGTTATAAGATTGCACATTGACAAGTAAACACGCGAGGCACGATATGACAAGTAATTTCACTTGAAAGGCACATGGAGTTATATGAAAATTAAACGGGCAGCCATGAAACGCATGTAAATCAAGTCATATAACTCATTTCGAAGTTCACGTAATCAAATAATAAGATTATACAACATGCAACGACGTTTACGTGGGACCGGGTGCAAGAAAGGCCTACTTGTCAACATGTAATTATCGAAATCATGTTTAGGGATATGATGGCAACTACGGGCAGCCTACTAATTACATAATTAAACACGATATTCATAGGATCAACACTTAGCGAGTTTTCCTAGTCATTGGGGTTCCAATTCATGCTTACCCGTGCGATTAAGCCCTAAGTTGTCACGTAATTAAACTCAAGCCATGCATTGATTAATTAAAACACCCTCAAGCATTCAAAACAGTCTACATAACATCCCAATGCCACAATCCCAAGCATTTAATACAACAAGAGAAGCTACAATAATTTTTCTAAGCATATCACTAGATGAAAACCTCACTACAATGGTCTGTTTTCTCACAATCATTGAGACAAGCAAACAAACTCCAAGTCTAGTGAAAAAATGTCAAATTAAATCTTAAGGAGTGAACTAAATTCAGAAACAAACCTCGCATCATTTGGAGTTCGGGTTCAAGAGTTATAGCCAAAACCGTGAGACTACGCAAAACTGTCCAGATTTGCACACATTTCAACACTTGTCATTTTTGAGGGCCTTAGGGTCAGATTTAGCCTTAGTCCATTTCTGACAAAAATGTCTAGAACTGAACAATATATCAGAAAACCAAATTTCATGCATTTTGGATATCATTTACTAAGTAAAAACTGGTTCGTTCTACAAGAACAGTGAATCTGCCAAAACCTGCTTCATTTTCCCAGATTTTCCAAATTTTGACACATTTTGATAGTTTGCCATTTTGAGGACCTTAGAGTCAAATTTGGCTTTGGCCTCTTTCTACAAAAAATGCTCAGAACTGGAAAAAATAGTTACCTACCAATTTTCATGTATTTTTAACATCATTTACCTAGTCAAAATCACCTCTCACCAACAAGACAGAAGACTGTCCCATACGCGATTTCATCTATCATCACATTCTAGCCAAATATCTTGCCATGCATGCTTACAAAAGCTCATGTACACACATATATCACAAGTACAGAGGTAAAAATACACATTCAAAGGCATGCATGTGGTTTTTAAAGGCTTTACAAGGAAGTTTTAGCCCTCACCTTAGCAAGACAACGAGGAAAATGCACAAACTCTTGATGAAGCACAATGACGATTCTTCTCCTTGCTTAGCCGAGAGATAACTTGAGATTTCTCTAATTTCCTAGCTAAGTTACCATGTTCTTAGTAGGTGCATGTGGTTAGAACATGAAGAAAATGAAATGGAAGCTAACAAACTCACCTAAGCCGAAATGAAGGTTCAATGAGCTTGCATGTGTGTCTTTTGCATTCTAGCTTTGCTTGGTCGAGTTCCTAGTAGCTTGCATGACTTGATAACCCTTAGGATGATGAACTCAAGCTATGGAGAGTAGAACTTCAGCCAAGGCCGAGAGAGAGAGAGAGAAGAATGAGAGAAAGAATGAGAGAAAGAGAGAAAATGAAAGAAAAATGAAAAGCTTTGAAATGTTTGATGCTTGTGTCAGCCTAGGGCCTTGTAAAATCTGATTTTGTGTCTTCAAGGAGCATTTTTGAATTGTATAGTATGGGCATGGAGTTTGTGTCGAGAATATGGAGCCTTGGGTAGAGTTTTGAGCCAATTTTTTTATGCTTGTGTCATAAAATTGTCATAGAATGTTTAGGAATAGAATTTGAAATTAAAATGCATGCACAAGGGCTCCTAGTGGTCGGCCAAGCTTGGGTTCAAATCTGAATTTTTTTGTCTTGTTTGAGCATTATTTAATTGAGTACTTGGAATATGCAAAAGGATAAAGAATAAAGAATAAGAATGTCTAGCTTTTGGTGCAATTTCGTCTTCTAGTTCATTGACTTAGCATTTTAATATTAGTTAGTGGTGTTTGTAGGATTAATTAATGATCTAGTGCTTCGTTTAAGATGCTTTCTTGATTAGCATGAGGGCACGCTTTTCTAGGTTTAGGGCACGTACTACGAGGTAAGACACGAACTACGAGACGAATGCACGTTTCCCAAGTAAATGCACGCAACCCTAAATGTATGCACGTAATTCAATGCAAGGCACACAAAACGAAACACAATTCTTAAACCTAGGTCAAGGCATGCAAGTCTAGGTTAGGGCACACGAAATGAGGTATCGTACGCAAATCGGGGTCAGGCCTCACATCCTCCTCTCCTTAAAAGAATTTCGTCCCGAAATTCAATATTACCTTTGAAATAATGTTGGATACTGTTGCTCCATCTGGTCTCGCCTTTCCCACGTTGCTTCTTCAACTCCATGATGATCCCACAACACTTTTACCATCAGTATAGATTTGTTGCGCAACTCCCGATCTTGTTGGTCTAGGATCCGAATGGGCTTCTCTTCATAAGACAAGTTCTCCCGAAGCTGCAACGGCTCTTGCTCCAAGATATGCGATGGATCAGGATGATACTTCCGTAGCATTGAAACATGAAAGACGTCGTGAATATTGGAGAGGTTTTGGGGTAGCTCCAAGCAATACGCCAATTTGCCAACTTTCTCAAGTATCTCAAATGGTCCTACAAACCTCGGGCTTAACTTTCCACCCTTGCCGTGTTTAATCAGTCCCTTCCGCGGTGATATCTTCAAGAACACCTTGTCGCCGACCTCAAACTCTAGACTCCGTCTCCATCGGTCTGCATAACTTTTCTTCCTGCTTTGGGCGGTAAGCATCCGTTTCCGGATGAGGTGGACATTATCAACAGTCTTCATAAGTTCAGGTAGAAGGGTCAGGTCAAAAGTCTTCGTCTCACCTACTTCATCCCAGTAAATTGGGGATCGACACTTACGTCCATACAATGCCTCAAATGGGGCCATCCCGATAGTGGCCTGATGACTATTATTATAAGCGAACTCCGCTAAAGGCAGATATTTCTCCTAACCTTTCCCGAAGTCTAAAACACACACCCTCAGCATATCCTCCAGAATCTGAATAGTTCTCTCAGATTGTCCATCAGTCTGAGGGTGATAAGTCGTGCTGAAACTCAACTTCGTTCCCAAGGCTTCTTGCAATCTCTTCCAAAATCATGAAGTAAAACGAGGATCCCTATCCGATACAATACTCACAGGCACCCCGTGCAATCTTACAATCTCCGCCATATACATATCTCCCAATTTCTCAGGACTATCCTCCTTGTTCATCGGTAAGAAGTACGCTGACTTAGTCAATCTATCCACTATGTCCCAAACGGTGTCATGACCCTTTTGTGACCTGGGCAAGTCCATGACAAAGTCCATAGTTATATGTTTCCATTTCCATTGAGGAATTTCCAATGGTTGAAGTAAACCTGCTGGTCGTTGATGTTCCGCTTTGACTCTCTGGCAAGTCAAACACCGTGCCACAAACTCCGCAATCTCTCTCTTCATGTTATTCCACCAATAGTGTTGCTTCAAATCCCGGTACATCTTGGTTCCGCCGGGGTGAATAGTGTATCTTGAATTTTGGACTTCTTCAAGAATCTTCTTTCTCAATTCTGGGTCATTAGGAACACAGATCTGATTCCTAAACCTCCAAATACGATCATCATGAAGCTTGAAATCTGTGTTGCTTTCTTTAATCTTCTGAAACTGTTGGTCCTTCAGTTGAGCCTCTCGTAACTCAGACAACAAGGTCGATTGAACTTGTGTAGTGGCAAATAGTAACCCTTTTTAAGTCAATTGTGGTTTCCACAAGAATGCTTCCTCTAACAACTCCTGCACCTTAACTTCCAGTTTTGCCATGCTCGCTTTCCGACTTAAGGCATCTGCAACTACATTTGCTTTACTGGGCACATAATTGATTGTGCAGTTATAATCATCCAAAAGCTCCATCCACCGTCTTTGCCTCATGTTCAACTCTTTTTTGTGAGAACAAGTATTTCAAGCTCTTGTGATCAGTAAACACCTCGAACTTGTTTCCCCACAGATAGTTCCTCCATTTCTTGAGTGCAAACACAATAGCCGCTAACTCCAAATCATGCGTCGAGTAGTTCAATTCATACGGCTTCAGTTTCCTAGAAGCATACACAATCACTCTACCATTTTGCATCAACACACAGCCCAGTCCTTCATTCGAAGCATCGCTATAGATTACAAAACCTTGACTCCCTTCAGGTAATGCAAGAACAGGTGCGGTAGTCAATCTTTTCTTCAATTCTTGGAAGCTGTTCTCACACTTGTCATCCCACACAAACTTTGTTTTCTTTTGGGTGAGCTTTGTAAGCGGTCCTGCAATCTTTGAGAAATCCTTCACGAACCTCCGATAATAGCCGGCTAGACCAAGAAAACTCTAAACCTCCGTAACGTTTTCCTGCTTCTTCCAAGACATCACCGTTTCTATCTTTGCTGGGTCCACTGCTATTCCTTCTTGGGATATGATGTGCCCCAAAAATGCAATCTACTGCAACCAAAATTCGCATTTGCTAAACTTCGCATACAATTGATGCTCTCGAAGTTTCTACAGTACCAATCGCAGATGTTGTTCATGCTCAGCCTCAGATTTCAAGTATACCAAAATATCATCAATGAAGATCACCACAAATTGGTCCAAGTAGGGTTGAAACACCCTGTGCATCAAGTCCATAAAAGCTGCAGGGGCATTAGTTAGTCCAAATGGCATCACCACATATTCATAATGCCTATATCTCGTCCTGAAAGCCGTTTTAGGCACATCCTCCTTTTTGATCCGCAACTGATAGTACCCTTGCCTTAAGTCGAGCTTCGAATACACTTTGGCTCCCTGAAGTTGATCAAACAACTCGTCGATCAGTGGAAGTGGGTATTTATTCTTGACGGTCACTTGGTTCAATCCTCCGTAATCGATGCATAGCCTCAACGTTCTGTCTTTCTTCTTTACAATTAGGACTGGTGCACCCCATGGAGAAGAACTTGGTTGAACAAACCCCTTCTTCAACAATCCTTGCAATTGGTCCTTCAATTCTTGTAGCTCGGCTGGTGCCATACGATAGGGAGCTTTAGATATTGGTTGGGTGCCAGGCAGTAATTCTATAATGAACTCGATCTCCCGATTTGGGGGTAAACCGGGCTATTCTTTTGGAAACACGTCCGCATAATCTTTAATCACTAGCATCTCCTCCAACTTAGCTTTGTCCGACGGCTTGTTGATGACGTAAGCTAAGTATCCACTACACCCTTTTCTCAAGGACTTCACTGCTTTCGTAGATGAAATGATGGAACTTCCAGTGAAGTCTCTTCGGCCCATTACCTCCAATATTGGTTGACCAGGTATCACGAATGTTACAATCTTCGTCCGGCAATCTAGTTGGGCATGATGCTTTGCCAACCAGTCCATCCCTAAAATGACTTCATAGTCTCGAAAAGGTAATACAATAAGATTGGTTGAGAATTCCCTATCTTTAATTTGGATTTTACGTGTTTTACAAGCTGAGCTAGTAACAAGTTTAGAACCCATCAGAGTACTAACTTCTATTTCGTAAGGCAAACATACAACTCTCAGTTTCACACGTTGCACACATAAGGGAGTAATAAATGAATGAGAAGCACCTAGATCAATTAGCACCCTAACAAGTTGATTCAGTATCAAGAATGTACCTTCAACAACAGCGGTCTCCTCTGGAAGCTCCTCGCACTCAATAGCATAAGCTCGAGCCTGAACTCTAGGAACTGGAGTCTTGCCTCTACCAGCTAGTTTAACTTGATTTTGTCCTCCTTGCCATTTAGGGCAATCCTTGATCTGATGCTGATCACTACCACACCGCACATATCGTCCTGACTTCTTCCAGCACTGGGCCTCGGTATGCCCCTTCTTGTCACAGTAAGAACAGTTGATAGACTGAGTAGCAGGCGAACTACCTGTGGATCCACGAGTAAAAGAGGCTGATGGCGCTTTAGTCGGGCCATGGTTATTAACTGGTCTGTTCTGGCTCTGGCCCTGACTACGACTCTGACTCTGGAATTTCCTTTGTTGACCTGGAGGCTGGTATGGTTTCTTGTTCGGCTGGCTCGAACAGGCTCTATCAAGGTTTCTCTTCTCAACTCGGGAAGCAGGAGCAAGGAGAGCAGAATAAGTATCGAAGTCATGCGAAGCCAACTGGTCCTGAATTTCTGGCCTCAACCTATTCGTAAATTTCCACATCTTCGCCTCAAGGGTACTGACCATGTATTGAGCATAACGGGACAGTCGGTCAAAACGAGTCTCGTACTGGGCCACCGTTATGTTACCCTAGTTCAAGTGCATGAATTCCTCAATCCGCCTCTGCCTGAAAACTGCAGGTACATATTTCTCCTTGAAGGCCTTAACAAAATTACCCCACAAGCGAGGTGTCTGGTCAGTTTCCCAAAGTGCCTCCACAGTGTGCCACCAATGCTCAGCATCCCCGTGCAACGGAAACACAGTGAACTCCACATTTTCTTCATCAATATAGTCAAGTGGCCTGAAAATCCTCTCGATCTCAGACAGCCAAGCCTCTGCATTTTCATCATCAACTTCCCCGTGGAATTTGGACGGACAAAAGTCAAGGAACTCCCGTATTCTACTATGTCTCCCATGGTTACCATCATTCCTGTTGTTGTTGTTTGCTTCACGTGCATCTTGACATTCTATCACTCGCGACACGCGATCCATGGCATTCGCCATCATATTAAACATAGCCATGCCGGGATTAGTTTGATGAGCATTCTCGGTCTCTTGGGGCTCACCGCTCCTATTAGTAGTGTGGGTACTAGGGCCAGCCATCTATAGGCACATATTATGATGCACAATTTATTGGAATACGACAAGACAAGAATTTAATGCATAAGATATGCAACATATAATTTTATATAGATACACAATTCTAGAAACAATTAAGACATGTTAATCACATAAGCACATAGAACACAGAAGGAACAATTAACATTATCACACAATAACATATAGACAAGTCATCCTAATTACCTTAGGGCTCTACCCATGGTCCGAGAGTTAAACCCGGCTTAAGCAATCTAAGCTCTGATACCATTCTTCTAAGGTGTCACGCCTCAACCCGACCTATAAAGGTTAGACTAGGGTGTGATCTAAACATTCAAGTCATATCACGTACTTAATCGTTCATGAAAGTTTAACACTTAACGTTTTAGCCTAAACTCCACAAATTCTCCAGAAAGCCGGCAGCATAACTACTGTAATTGGGCTCCTTAGTTTGACCTAATTTTCTAAAGACCTCAAAACTTTCAATCTCAATTTCATTTCCAACTAAGATTACTATTTATAACCAATCAAAACGCCTACTAGTTATCTCGAAGTCTCGTTTGATTAATAACCTAGCATGATACTATGTCTCGTTTGTTTGTTAATCCTTGTTACAAAAGTATTTGTCGATCTTAGCTTAACAATGAGTACCTGCTTAAGATTGGATAGATTCATTTTACTTAATCCTTACCTGATACTTCATAATCCTATGATAGATACTAGTCAATAGCGATAGCAAAAACGACCATAGTAGTGTCTATCTAGTTATGATCCGTACAAGCCAAAATTAGACCCCAAATTACAACGGGGGTCGTTTACAATACAACAATAAGCACAATAAGAAATAGTCTTCAAGCAACATATCGTTCACAAAATGGCCATAGTCAAATAAGGCACGTAAGGCAAGCAATCATTCCAAGGAATCATCATTAGGCACGTTGTCCTCAGGTACCTGTTCCTGGTCTTCTTCACCTGAGATGATAAAAGAGGGTGAGTCCTTATGAACTCAGCGAGGGGGGAACGAGAAATAAGTTTTGAAACTCATTTTTCGGTTCAACTTATGAAAACCCTTTGCAAGCAAGACATATATCTCAAGTAAGTACATAATGTAATGTAATGTAACAGTAAAAGAACTCAATTACCCGTCTTTCCTCCCCGAGGTCGTCTAGGAACCAAGCGAGAATACTTATACACATAGTGAAAAGGATACGGAGAGCTTTTGTTCTCAGTTCATTTCCAGTATCAGTTGTTGCGGCCAACTTCAAATCATCCCCTTATCACGCCAAATGGGTGTACTCCGGATGTACCCCGAAATCCTATGACCCAACTCTTCGAGGAAGTCTAGCCTCCAAACGAGAGAGGGAATTGGACAATGGTAGTCATGGTTGCACCGGCAAGCCCGATGCCGCCCAGTGTGCGTGAACGCTACCACGCCAGAATGAAAGGTTGCAACCTTGTATGCAATGCACATTTATGAAATTTAATATATCACATTAGGAGGACAACAAAGTAGGTTGCCTCTGAGTAGTCATAAGATTGCACATTGACAAGTAAACACGCGAGGCACGATATGACAAGTAATTTCACTTGAAAGGCACATGGAGTTATATGAATATTAAACGGGCAGCCATGTAACGCATGTAAATCAAGTCATATAACTCATTTCGAAATTCACGTAATCAAATAATAAGATTATACAACATGCAACGACGTTTACGTGGGACCGGGTGCAAGAAAGGCCTACTTGTCAACATGTAATTATCGAAATCATGTTTAGGGCTATGAGGGCAACTACGGGCAGCCTACTAATTACATAATTAAACACGATATTCATAGGATCAACACTTAGCGAGTTTTCCTAGTCATTGGGGTTCCAATTCATGCTTACCCGTGCGATTAAGCCCTAAGTTGTCACGTAATTAAACTCAAGACATGCATTGATTAATTCAAACACCCTCAAGCATTTAAAACAGTCTACATAACATCCCAATGCCACAATCCCAATCATTTAATACAACAAGAGAAGCTACAATAATTTTTCTAAGCATATCACTAGATGAAAACCTCAATGCAATGGTCTGTTTTCTCACAATCATTGAGACAAGCAAACAAACTCCAATTCCAGTGAAAAACAATTTCAAATTAAAGCTTAAGGAGTGAACTAAATTCAGAAACAAACCTCGCATCATTTGGAGTTCGGGTTCAAGAGTTATAGCCAAAACCGTGAGACTACGCAAAACTGTCCAGATTTGCACACATTTCAACACTTGTCATTTTTTAGGGCCTTAGGGTCAGATTTAGCCTTAGTCCATTTCTGACAAAAATGTCCAGAACTAAACAATCTAGAAGCACACCAAAGTTCATGCATTTTGGTTATCATTTACTAAGTAAAAACGGGTTCGTTCTACAAGAACAATGAATTTGCCAAAACCTGCTTCATTTTCCCAGATTTTCCAGATTTTGACACATTTTGATATTTTGCCATTTTGAGGACCTTAGAGTCAAAATTAGCTTTGGCCTCTTTCTACAAAAAATGCTGATAACTGGAAAAAATAGTTACCTACCAATTTTCACGCATTTTCAACATCATTTACCTAGTCAAAATTACCTCGCACCAACAAGACAGAAGACTGTCCCATACGCGATTTCATCTATCATCACATTCTAGCCAAATATCTTGCCATGCATGCTTACAAAAGCTCATGTACACACATATATCACAAGTACAGAGGTAAAAATAGACATTCAAAGGCATGCATGTGGTTTTTAAAGGCTTTACAAGGAAGTTTTAGCCCTCACCTTAGCAAGACAACAAGGAAAATGCACAAACTCTTGATGAAGCACAATGTCGACTCTTCTCCTTGCTTAGCTGAGAGATAACTTGAGATTTCTCTAATTTCCTAGCTAAGTTACCATGTTCTTAGTAGGTGCATGTGGTTAGAACATGAAGAAAATTAAATGGAAGCTAACAAACTCACCTAAGCCGAAATGAAGGTTCAATGAGCTTGCATGTGTGTCTTTTGCATTCTAGCTTTGCTTGGCCAAGTTCCTAGTAGCTTGCATGACTTGATAACCCTTAGGATAATGAACTCAAGCTATGGAGAGTAGAACTTCAGCCAAGGCCGAGAGAGAGAGAAGAATGAGAGAAAGAATGAGAGAAAGAGAGAAAATGAAAGAAAAATGAAAAGCTTTGAAATGTTTGATGCTTGTGTTGGCCTAGGGCCTTGTAAAATCTGATTTTGTGTCTTCAAGGAGCATTTTTGAATTGTCTAGTATGGGCATGGAGTTTGTGTCGAGAATATGGAGCCTTGGGTAGAGTTTCGAGCCAATTTTTTTATGCTTGTGTCATAAAATTGTCATAGAATGTTTAGGAATAGAATTTGAAATTAAAATGCATGCACAAGGGCTCCTAGTGGTAGACCAAGCTTGGGTTCAAATCTGAATTTTTTGTCTTGTTTGAGCATTATTTAATTGAGTGCTTGGAATATGCAAAAGGATAAAGAATAAAGAATAAGAATGTCTAGCTTTTGGTGCAATTTTGTCTTCTAGTGCATTGACTTAGCATTTTAATATTAGTTAGTGGACTTTGTAGGATTAATTAATGATCTAGTGCTTTGTGTAAGATGCTTTCTTGATTAGCGTGAGGGCACTCTTACCTAGGTTTAGGGCACGCACTACGAGGTAAGGCACGAGCTACGAGACAAATGAACGTTTTCCAAGTTAATGCACGCAATCCTAAAAGTATGCACGTAATTCAATGCAAGACACACAAAACGAAACACAATTCTTAAACCTAGGTCAAGGCACGTGAATCTAGGTTAGGGCACACGAAATGAGGTATCGTACGTAAATCGAGGTCAGGCCTCACAAGTTACACGGCGCATAGCATACCGTTGGAAAGCTCTTCAAGAGCTCTACGACAGGGGCAGCAAGCCTGCTCGGCTGTGCCTGTTTTTAGATCCCAAAATCGTACGTTTTGATCAATTTTGGGACACTTTTCTTCATTTTCGATGTTTTTTCATCCCGGATCGTACGTCGTGAGCTACGAAAAGGACGACAACCTAATCCATCATATTTCTATTAACGAATACCATTGCACCATGGGCAAGACAACTTCACTTCACGGAGAGGCTGGGCCTGCAAACCAAGGGCGTGGGGCATGTGACCAGGTATCCGTCGCTTCGGTGGCCATAACTTTTGATCCGTAAGGAGTTACGCGAAGCATAACATACCGTTGGAAAGCTCTCCGAGAGCTCTACGACGGGGGCAGCATGCCTGCTTGGCTGCGCAAATTTCATCAATTTCAGGACACTTTTATTCTTTTGAGCTATTTTTTTGTCCCGGATCATACGTCGTGAGCCGCGAAAAGGACGATAACCTAATCAATCACATTTCTATTACCGAATCCCACGCCACCATGGGCAAGACAACTTCACTTCACGTAGAGGCTAGGCTTGCAAACCGAGGACGTTGGGCGTGTGACTAGGTATCCGTCACTCCATTGCCCATAACTTTTGATCCGTAAGGAGTTACGCTACTATTGGAAAGCCCTCCAAGAGCTCTACGACGGGGTTAGTCAGCCTGCTTCGTCGCACCAATTTTCGGAGCCCAAAATGGAACGTTTTCAACAGTTTCGGGACACTTTTCTTCTTTTGCGCTGTTTTTTCGTCCCGGATCGTACGTCATGAGCCGCGAAAATGACGACAACCTATTCCATCGTATTTCTATTACCGAATCCTATGGCACCTTGGGCAAGACAACTTCACTTCACGTAGAGGTTGGGCCCGCAAACCGAGGGCGTGGGACGTGTTACCAGGTATCCGTCACTCCGGTGCCCATAACTTTTGATCCATAAGGAATTACGCGGCGCAAAGTATACCGTTGGAAAGCTCTCCGAGAGCTCTACGATGGGGGCAGCAAGCCAGCGTTGCTGCTCCTGGTTTTGGAGCCCAAAATCGAACGTTTTCAACAGTTTCGGGATACTGTTCTTCTTTTACGCTATTTTTCCGTCCCGGATCGTACGTCATGAGCTGCGAAAAGGACGACAACCTAATCCATCAAATTTCTATTACCGAATCCGATGCCACCATAGGCAAGACAACTTCACTTCACGTAGAGGCTGGGCCCGCAAACCGAGGGCGTAGGGCGTGTGACCAGGTATCCATCGCTCCGGTGCCCATAACTTTTGTTCCGTAAGGAGTTACGCGGCGCACAGCATACTGTTGGAAAGCTCTACGAGACCTCTACTATGGGTGCAGCAAGCCTGCTTCATCGTGCCTACTTTCGGAGCCCAAAAGCGAACGTTTTCAATAGTTTCGGGACACTTTTCTTCTTTTGCGTTGTTTTTTTATCCCGGATGGTACGTCATAAGCCGCGAAAACGACAACAACCTTATCCATCACATTTCTATTACCGAATTTGATAGCACATTCGGAAAGACTACTTTACTTCACGTAGAGGCTAGGCCCGCAAACCGAGGGCGTGGGGCGTGTCACCAGGTATCCGTCGCTCCGGTGCCCATAACTTTTGATCCGTAAGGAGTTACGCGGCGCACAGCATACCATTGGAAAGCTCTCCGAGAGCTCTACGACGGGGGTATCAAGCATGCTGGGCTGCACCTGTTTTTAGAGCCCAAAATCGAACATTTTAATCAATTTTAGGACACTTTTCTCCCTTTTCGCCGTTTTTCCGTCCCGGATCGTACGTCGTGGGCCGCGAAAAGGACGACAGCCTAATCCATCACATTTCTATTACCGAATCCCATGGCACCATGGGCAAAACAACTTCACTTCACGTAGAGGCTGGGCCCGCAAATCGAGGGCGTGGGGCGTGTGACCAGGTATCCGTCGCTCCGGTGCCCATAACTTTTGATCCATAAGAAGTTACGCGGTGCACAACATACCGTTGGAAAGCTCTATGAGAGCTCTACGATGGGGGCATCAAGCCTGCTCGGCTGTGCCTATTTTTGGATACCAAAATCTTACGTTTTGATTAGTTTCGGGACACTTTTCTTCTTTTGCGTTGTTTTTCCATCCCGTATCGTACGTCGTGAGCCGCGAAAAGGACGACAACCTAATCCATCACATTTCTATTACCAAATCGCACGCCACCATAGGCAAGACAACTTCACTTCACGTAGAGGCTGGGCTCGCAAACTGAGGGCGTGGGGCGTGTGACCAGGTATCCGTCGCTCCGGTGCCCATAACTTTTGATCCGTAAGGAGTTACGCGACGCACAACATACCGTTGGAAAGCTCTCCGAGAGCTCTACCACGGGGGCAGCAAGCCTGCTCGGCTGTGCCTGTTTTTAGATCCCAAAATCGTACGTTCTGATTAGTTTCGGGACACTTTTCTTCTTTTGCACTGTTTTTCTGTCCCGGATCGTACGTCGTGAGCTGCGAAAAGGACGACAACCTAATCCATCACATTTCTATTACCAAATTTCACGCCACCATGGGCAAGACAATTTCACTTGACGTAGAGGATGGGCCCGCAAACCAAGGGCCTAGGGCGTGTGACCCGGGATCCGTCGCTCCGGTGCCCATAACTTTTGATCCGTAAGGAGTTACGCGGCGCACAGCATACCGTTGGAATGCTCTCCGAGAGCTCTACGACGGGGGTAGCCATCTTGCTCTGCTGCGCCTATTTTAGGAGAACAAAATCGAACATTTTCATCAATTTCGATACACTTTTCCTATATTGCGTTGTTTGTTCCATCCCGAATCGTACATCGTGTGCTGCGAAATCGACAACAACCTAATCCATCACATTTCTATTACCAAATACCACGGCACCTTGGGCATGACAACTTTACTTCACGTAGAGGCTGGGCCGGCAAACCGAGGGCGTAGGGCGTTTGACCAGGTATCCGTCGCTCCGGTGCCCATAACTTTTGATCCGTAAGGAGTTACGCGGCGCACAGCATACCGTTGGAAAGCTCTCCGAGAGCTCTACGACAATGGGAGCAACCTTACTATGCTGCGCCTGTTTTTAGGGCCCAAAATCTAACGTTTTGTTCAGTTTCAGGACACTTTTCTTCTTTTTCCCTATTTTTCCATCCCGGATCGTACGTCGTGAGCCGTGAAAAGGACGACAACCTAATCCATCATATTTCTATTACCGAATCCCACGCCACTATGGGCAAGACAACTTCACTTCACATAGAGGCTGGGCCCGCAACTCGAGGGCGTAGGGCGTGTGACCATGTATCCGTCGCTCCGTTGTCTATAACTTTTGATCCGTAGGGAGTTACGTGGCGCACAGCATACCTTTGGAAAGCTATCCGAGAGCTCTACGACGAGGGCAGCAACCCTACTAGGCTGCGCCTGTTTTTAGAGCCCAAAATTGAACGTTTTGATCAATTTTGGGACACTTTTCTTCTATTTCGCTGTTTTTCAGTTCCGGATCGTACGTCGTGAGCCGCGAAAAGGACGACAACCTAATCCATCATATTTCTATTAACGAATACCATGGCACCTTGGGCAAGACAACTTCACTTCACGTAGAGGCTGGGCCTGCAAACCAAGGGCGTGGGGTGTGTGACCAACTATCCGTCGCTTCGGTGCCCATAACTTTTGATCCGTAAAGAGTTACATGGCGTATAACATACCGTTGGAAAGCTCTCCAAGAACTCTGCGACGGAGGTAGCAAGCCTGCTTGGCTGTGCCAATTTTCAGAGTCCAAAATCGAACTTTTTTATCAATTTCAGGACACTTTTCTTCTTTTGCGCTGTTTTTCCATCCCGGATCATACGTTGTGAGCCACGAAAAGGACAACAACCTAATCCATCACATTTCTATTACCGAATCCCACACCACCATGGGCAAGTCAACTTCACTTCACGTAGAGGCTGGGCCTACAAACCGAGCGCGTTGGGCGTATGACCGGGTATCCGTCGCTCCGTTGCCCATAACTTTTGATTCGTAAGGAGTTACGCAGCGCACAACATACTGTTGGAAAGCTCTCCGAGAGCTCTACGACGGGGTTAGCCAACTTGCTCGGCTGCTCCTATTTTTGGAACCCAAAATTGAACGTTTTCATCAGCTTCAGGACAGTTTTCTTCTTTTGCGCTGTTTTTCCTTTTCGGATCGTACGTCGTGAGCAGTGAAAAGGACGACAACCTAATCCATCGCATTTCTATTACCGAATCGCACTGCACCTTGGGCAAAACAACTACACTTCACGTAGAGGCTGGGCCCGCAAACCGAGGGCGTGCGACGTGTTACAAGGTATCCGTCGCTCCGGTGCCCATAACTTTTGATCCGTAGGGAGTTACGCGGCGCACAGTATACCGTTGGAAAGCTCTCCGAGAGCTCTACGACGGGGGTAGCAAGCCAGCTTAGCTGCGCCTATTTTTGGAGTCCAAAATCGAATGTTTTCATCAATTTCAGGACACTTTTCTTTTTTTTGCGTTGTTTTTTCGTCCTGGATCGTACGTCATAAGCCGCGAAAAGGACGACAATCTAATCCATCACATTTCTATTACCGAATCCCATGCCACCATGGGCAACACAACTTCACTTCACGTAGAGGCTGGGCCCGCAAACCGAGGGCGTGGGGGCATGTGGCCAGGTATCCGTCGCTCTGGTGCCCATAACTTTTGATCCATAAGGAGTTACGCGGCGCACAACATACCGTTGGAAAGCTCTCTGAGACCTCTACTATGGGTGCAACAAGCCTGCTTGCCGCGCCTATTTTCGGAGCCCAAAATGGAACGTTTTCAACAGTTTCGGGACACTTTTCTTCTTTTGCGCTGTTTTTTCGTCCCGGATGGTACGTCATGAGCCGCGAAAATGACAACAACCTAATCCATCACATTTCTATTATCGAATCCCATGGCACCTTGGGCAAGACAACTTTACTTCACGTAGAGGCTGGGCCCGTAAACCGAGGGCGTGGGGCGTGTGACAATGTATCCATTGCTCTGGTGCCTATAACTTTTGATCTGTATGGAGTTACGCGGCGCACAGCATACCGTTGGAAAGCTCTCCGAGAGCTCTACGACCAGGGCAGCAAGCCAGCATAGCTGCGCCTGCTTTTGGAGTCCAAAATTGAATGTTTTCATCAATTTCGGGACACTTTTCTTTTTTTGCGCTATTTTTTCGTCCCGGATCGTACGTCATGAGCTGCGAAAAGGACGACAATCTAATCCATCACATTTCTATTACCGAATCCCATGCCACCATGGGCAAGACAACTTCACTTAACGTAGAGGCTGGGCCCACAAACCGAGGGCGTGGGGGCGTGTGACCAAGTATCCGTCGCTCCGGTGCCCATAACTTTTGATCCGTAAGGAGTTACGCGGCGCACAGCATACCGTTGGAATGCTCTCCGAGAGCTCTACGACGGGGGTAGCCATCTTGCTCTGCTGCGCCTATTTTAGGAGAACAAAATCGAACATTTTCATCAATTTTGGTACACTTTTCCTATATTGCGCTGTTTGTTCCGTCCCGAATCGTACATCGTGTGCTGCAAAATTGACAACAACCTAATCCATCACATTTCTATTACCAAATACCACGGCACCTTGGGCATGACAACTTTACTTCACGTAGAGGCTGGGCCGGCAAACCAAGGGCGTAGGGCGTTTGACCAGGTATCCGTCGCTCCGGTGCCCATAACTTTTGATCCGTAAGGAGTTACGCGGCGCACAGCATACCGTTGGAAAGCTCTCCGAGAGCTCTACGACAATGGGAGCAACCTTACTATGCTGTGCCTGTTTTTAGGGCCCAAAATCTAACGTTTTGTTCAGTTTCAGGACACTTTTCTTCTTTTTCCCTATTTTTCCATCCCGGATCGTACGTCGTGAGCCGTGAAAAGGACGACAACCTAATCCATCATATTTCTATTACCGAATCCCATGCCACTATGGGCAAGACAACTTCACTTCACATAGAGGCTGGGCCCGCAACTCGAGGGCGTAGGGCGTGTGACCAGGTATCCGTCGCTCCGTTGTTCATAACTTTTGATCCGTAGGGAGTTACGTGGCGCACAGCATACCTTTGGAAAGCTATCCGAGAGCTCTACGACGAGGGCAGCAACCCTACTAGGCTGCGCCTGTTTTTAGAGCCCAAAATTGAACGTTTTGATCAATTTTGGGACACTTTTCTTCTATTTCGCTGTTTTTCAGTTCCGGATCGTACGTCGTGAGCCGCGAAAAGGACGACAACCTAATCCATCATATTTCTATTAACGAATACCATGGCACCTTGGGCAAGACAACTTCACTTCACGTAGAGGTTGGGCCTGCAAACCAAGGGCGTGGGGTGTGTTACCAGCTATCCGTCGCTTCGGTGCCCATAACTTTTGATCCGTAAAGAGTTACATGGCGTATAACATACCGTTGGAAAGCTCTCCAAGAACTCTACGACGGAGGTAGCAAGCCTGCTTGGCTGTGCCAATTTTCAGAGTCCAAAATCGAACTTTTTTATCAATTTCAGGACACTTTTCTTCTTTTGCGCTGTTTTTCCATCCCGGATCATACGTTGTGAGCCGCGAAAAGGACAACAACCTAATCCATCACATTTCTATTACCGAATCCCACGCCACCATGGGCAAGTCAACTTCACTTCACGTAGAGGCTGGGCCTACAAACCGAGCGCGTTGGGCGTGTGACCGGGTATCCGTCGCTCCGTTGCCCATAACTTTTGATTCGTAAGGAGTTACGCAGCGCACAACATACTGTTGGAAAGCTCTCCGAGAGCTCTACGACGGGGTTAGCCAACCTGCTCGGCTGCTCCTATTTTTGGAACCCAAAATTGAACGTTTTCATCAGCTTCAGGACAGTTTTCTTCTTTTGCGCTGTTTTTCCTTTTCGGATCGTACGTCGTGAGCAGTGAAAAGGACGACAACCTAATCCATCGCATTTCTATTACCGAATCGCACTGCACCTTGGGCAAAACAACTACACTTCACGTAGAGGCTGGGCCCGCAAACCGAGGGCGTGCGACGTGTTACAAGGTATCCGTCGCTCCGGTGCCCATAACTTTTGATCCGTAGGGAGTTACGCGGCGCACAGTATACCGTTGGAAAGCTCTCCGAGAGCTCTACGACGGGGGTAGCAAGCCAGCTTAGCTGCGCCTATTTTTGGAGTTAAAAAATCGAATGTTTTCATCAATTTCAGGACACTTTTCTTTTTTTTGCGTTGTTTTTCCATCCTGGATCGTACGTCATAAGCCGCGAAAAGGACGACAATCTAATCCATCACATTTCTATTACCGAATCCCATGCCACCATGGGCAACACAACTTCACTTCACGTAGAGGCTGGGCCCGCAAACCGAGGGCGTGGGGGCATGTGGCCAGGTATCCGTCGCTCTGGTGCCCATAACTTTTGATCCATAAGGAGTTACGCGGCGCACAACATACCGTTGGAAAGCTCTCTGAGACCTCTACTATGGGTGCAACAAGCCTGCTTGCCGCGCCTATTTTCGGAGCCCAAAATGGAACGTTTTCAACAGTTTCGGGACACTTTTCTTCTTTTGCGCTGTTTTTCCGTCCCGGATGGTACGTCATGAGCCGCGAAAATGACAACAACCTAATCCATCACATTTCTATTATCGAATCCCATGGCACCTTGGGCAAGACAACTTTACTTCACGTAGAGGCTGGGCCCGCAAACTGAGGGCGTGGGGCGTGTGACAATGTATCCATTGCTCCGGTGCCTATAACTTTTGATCTGTATGGAGTTACGCGGCGCACAGCATACCGTTGGAAAGCTCTCCGAGAGCTCTACGAGGGGGGCAGCAAGCCAGCATAGCTGCGCCTGTTTTTGGAGTCCAAAATTGAATGTTTTCATCAATTTCGGGACACTTTTCTTTTTTTGCGCTGTTTTTCCGTCCCGGATCGTACGTCATGAGCTGCGAAAAGGACGACAATCTAATCCATCACATTTCTATTACCGAATCCCATGCCACCATGGGCAAGACAACTTCACTTAACGTAGAGGCTGGGCCCGCAAACCGAGGGCGTGGGGGCGTGTGACCAAGTATCCGTCGCTCCGGTGCCCATAACTTTTGATCCGTAAGGAGTTACGCGGCGCACAGCATACCGTTGGAATGCTCTCCGAGAGCTCTACGACGGGGGTAGCCATCTTGCTCTGCTGCGCCTATTTTAGGAGAACAAAATCGAACATTTTCATCAATTTCGGTACACTTTTCCTATATTGCACTGTTTGTTCCGTCCCGAATCGTACATCGTGTGCTGCAAAATCGACAACAACCTAATCCATCACATTTCTATTACCAAATACCACGGCACCTTGGGCATGACAACTTTACTTCACGTAGAGGCTGGGCCGGCAAACCGAGGGCGTAGGGCGTTTGACCAGGTATCCGTCGCTCCGGTGCCCATAACTTTTGATCCGTAAGGAGTTACGCGGCGCACAGCATACCGTTGGAAAGCTCTCCGAGAGCTCTACGACAATGGGAGCAACCTTACTATGCTGCGCCTGTTTTTAGGGCCCAAAATCTAACGTTTTGTTCAGTTTCAGGACACTTTTCTTCTTTTTCCCTATTTTTCCATCCCGGATCGTACGTCGTGAGCCGTGAAAAGGACGACAACCTAATCCATCATATTTCTATTACCGAATCCCACGCCACTATGGGCAAGACAACTTCACTTCACATAGAGGCTGGGCCCGCAACTCGAGGGCGTAGGGCGTGTGACCAGGTATCCGTCGCTCCGTTGTCCATAACTTTTGATCCGTAGGGAGTTACGTGGCGCACAGCATACCTTTGGAAAGCTATCCGAGAGCTCTACGATGAGGGCAGCAACCCTACTAGGCTGCGCCTGTTTTGAGAGCCCAAAATTGAACGTTTTGATCAATTTTGGGACACTTTTCTTCTATTTCGCTGTTTTTCAGTTCTGGATCGTACGTCGTGAGCCGCGAAAAGGACGACAACCTAATCCATCATATTTCTATTAACGAATACCATGGCACCTTGGGCAAGACAACTTCACTTCACGTAGAGGCTGGGCCTGCAAACCAAGGGCATGGGGTGTGTGACCAGCTATCCGTCGCTTCGGTGCCCATAACTTTTGATCCGTAAAGAGTTACATGGCGTATAACATACCGTTGGAAAGCTCTCCAAGAACTCTACGACGGAGGTAGCAAGCTTGCTTGGCTGTGCCAATTTTCAGAGTCCAAAATCGAACTTTTTTATCAATTTCAGGACACTTTTCTTCTTTTGCGCTGTTTTTCCATCCCGGATCATACGTTGTGAGCCGCGAAAAGGACAACAACCTAATCCATCACATTTCTATTACCGAATCCCACGCCACCATGGGCAAGTCAACTTCACTTCACGTAGAGGCTGGGCCTACAAACCGAGCGCGTTGGGCGTGTGACCGGGTATCCGTCGCTCCGTTGCCCATAACTTTTGATTCGTAAGGAGTTACGCAGCGCACAACATACTGTTGGAAAGCTCTCCGAGAGCTCTACGACGGGGTTAGCCAACCTGCTCGGCTGCTCCTATTTTTGGAACCCAAAATTGAACGTTTTCATCAGCTTCAAGACAGTTTTCTTCTTTTGCGCTGTTTTTCCTTTTCGGATCGTACGTCGTGAGCAGTGAAAAGGACGACAACCTAATCCATCGCATTTCTATTACCGAATCGCACTGCACCTTGGGCAAAACAACTACACTTCACGTAGAGGCTGGGCCCGCAAACCGAGGGCGTGCGACGTGTTACAAGGTATCCGTCGCTCCGGTGCCCATAACTTTTGATCCGTAGGGAGTTACGCGGCGCACAGTATACCGTTGGAAAGCTCTCCGAGAGCTCTATGACGGGGGTAGCAAGCCAGCTTTGCTGCGCCTATTTTTGGAGTCCAAAATCGAATGTTTTCATCAATTTCAGGACACTTTTCTTTTTTTTGCGTTGTTTTTCCGTCCTGGATCGTACGTCATAAGCCGCGAAAAGGACGACAATCTAATCCATCACATTTCTATTACCGAATCCCATGCCACCATGGGCAACACAACTTCACTTCACGTAGAGGCTGGGCCCGCAAACCGAGGGCGTGGGGGCATGTGGCCAGGTATCCGTCGCTCTGGTGCCCATAACTTTTGATCCATAAGGAGTTACGCGGCGCACAACATACCGTTGGAAAGCTCTCTGAGACCTCTACTATGGGTGCAACAAGCCTGCTTGCCGCGCCTATTTTCGGAGCCCAAAATGGAACGTTTTCAACAGTTTCGGGACACTTTTCTTCTTTTGCGCTGTTTTTCCGTCCCGGATGGTACGTCATGAGCCGCGAAAATGACAACAACCTAATCCATCACATTTCTATTATCGAATCCCATGGCACCTTGGGCAAGACAACTTTACTTCACGTAGAGGCTGGGCCCGCAAACCGAGGGCGTGGGGCGTGTGACAATGTATCCATTGCTCCGGTGCCTATAACTTTTGATCTGTATGGAGTTACGCAGCGCACAGCATACCGTTGGAAAGCTCTCCGAGAGCTCTACGACGGGGGCAGTAAGCCAGCATAGCTGCGCCTATTTTTGGAGTCCAAAATTGAATGTTTTCATCAATTTCGGGACACTTTTCTTTTTTTGCGCTGTTTTTCCGTCCCGGATCGTACGTCATGAGCTGCGAAAAGGACGACAATATAATCCATCACATTTCTATTACCGAATCCCATGCCACCATGGGCAAGACAACTTCACTTAATGTAGAGGCTGGGCCCGCAAACCGAGGGCGTGGGGGCGTGTGACCAAGTATCCGTCGCTCCGGTGCCCATAACTTTTGATCCGTAAGGAGTTACGCGGCGCACAACATACCGTTTGAAAGCTCTCCGAGACCTCTACTATGGGTGCAACAAGCCTGCTTCGTCGCGTCTATTTTCGGAGCCCAAAATGGAACGTTTTCAACAGTTTTGGGACACTTTTCTTCTTTTGCGCCGTTTTTTCGTCCCGGATGGTACGTCATGAGCCGCGAAAATGACAACAACCTAATCCATCACATTTCTATTACCGAATCTCATGGCACCTTGGGCAAGACAACTTTACTTCACGTAGAGGCTGGGCCCGCAAACCGAGGGCGTGGGGCGTGTGACAATGTATCCGTTGCTCTGGTGCCTATAACTTTTGATCCGTATGGAGTTACGCGGCGCACAGCATACCGTTGGAAAGCTCTCCAAGAGCTCTACGACGGGGGCAGCAAGCTTGCTGGGCTGCTCCTATTTTAGGACACTTTTCTTCCTTTTCGCTATTTTTTCGTCCCGGAACGTATGTCGTGAGCCTCGAAAAGGACGACAACCTAATCCATCACATTTCTATTACCGAATCCCATGGCACCTTGGGCAAGACAACTTTACTTCACGTAGAAGCTGGGCCAGCAAACCGAGGGCATGGGGCGTGTGACCAGGTATACGTCGCTCCGGTGCCCATAACTTTTGATACGTAAGGAGTTACGCGTCGCACAACATACTGTTGGAAAGCTCTCCGAGAGCTCCACGACGGGGGCAGCAAGCCTGCTCGGCTGTGCCTATTTTAAGATCCCAAAATCGTACATTTTGATTAGTTTCGGGATACTTTTCTTCTTTTGCACTGTTTTTCCATCCGGGATCGTACGTCGTGAGCTGCGAAAAAGATGACAACCTAATCCATCACATTTCTATTACCAAATCCCACACCACCATGGGTAAGACAACTTCACTTCACGTAGAGGTTGGGCCCGTAAACCGAGGGCGTAGGGCGTGTGACTAGGGATCCGTCGCTCCGGTGCCCATAACTTTTGATCCGTAAGGAGTTACGTGGCGCACAATATACCGTTGGAAAGCTCTCCGAGAGATCTACGATGGGGGTTGCCATCTTGCTCTACTGCGCCTATTTTCAGAGAACAAAATCAAACATTTTCATCAGTTTCAGGACACTTTTCCTCTATTGCGCTGTTTTTCCGTCCCTGATCGTACATCGTGAGCTGCGAAATCAGCAACAACCTAATCCATCACATTTCTATGACCAAATTCCATGGAACCTTGGGCAAGACAACTTTACTTCACGTGGAAGCTGGGCCCGCAAACCGAGGGCGTGGGGCGTGTGACCAGGTTTCCGTCGCTCCGGTGCCCATAACTTTTGATCCGTATGGTGTCACGCGGCGCACAGCATACCGTTGGAAAGCTTTTCGAGAGGTCTACGATGGGGGCAGCAAGCCTACTCTGCTGTGCCTGTTTTTAGATCCCAAAATCATACGTTTTGAATAGTTTCGGGACACTTTTATTCTTTTGCACTGTTTTTCCGTCTCGGATCGTACGTCATGAGCCGCGAAAAGGACGACAACCTAATCCATCATATTTCTATTACCGAATACCATGGCACCTTGGGCAAGACAACTTCACTTCACATAGAGGCTGGGCCCGCAAACCAAGGGCATGGGGCGTGTGACCAGGTATTCGTCGCTTCGGTGCCTATAACTTTTGATCCGTAAGGAGTTACGCGGTGCATAGCATACCGTTAGAAAGCTCTCAGAGAGCTCTACGATGGGGGCAGCAAGCTTGCTCTGCTGCACCAATTTTCGGAGACCAAAATTGAACTTTTTCATCAATTTCGGGACACTTTTCTTCCTTTGCGCTTTTTTTCCGTCCCGGATCATACGTCTTGAGCCGCAAAAAGGACGACAACCTAATCCATCACATTTCTATTATCGAATCCTATGCCGCCATGGGCAAGACAACTTCACTTCACGTAGAGGCTGGGCCCGCAAACTGAGGGCGTTGGGCGTGTAACCAGGTATCCGTCGCTCCGTTGCCCATAACTTTTGATCTGTAAGAAGTTACGCGGTGCACAACATACCGTTGGAAAACTCTCCGAGAGCTCTACGATGGGGGTAGCCAGCCTGCTTAACAGCGCCTATGTTCGAAGAACAAAATCGAACGTTTTCATTAGTTTTGGGACACTTTTCTTCTTTTACGCTGTTTTTGGGTCCCGGATCTTACGTCGTGAGTCGCGAAAACAACGACAGCCTAATCCATTACATTTCTGTTATAGAATTTCACGACACCTTGGCCAAGACAACTTTACTTCATGTAGTGGCTGGGCCCGCAAACCGAGGGCTTTGGGCGTGTAACCTGGTATCCGTCGCTCAAGTGCCCATAACTTTGATCAGTAAGGAGTTACGCAGCACACAACATACCATTGGAAAGCTCTCCGAGAGCCCTACGATGGGGGCAGCAACCCTGCTAGGATGCGCCTGTTTTTAGAGCCCAAAATTGAACATTTTGATCAGTTTCGGGACACTTTTCTTCTTTTTTGCTATTTTTCCGTCCCGGATCGTACGTCGTGAGCCGCGAAAAGGACACCAACCTAATCCATCATATTTATATTACCGAATACCATGGCACCTTGGGCAAGACAACTATACTTCACGTTGAGGCTGGGCCCGCAAACCAAGGGTGTAGGGTGTGTGACCAGGTATTCGTCGTATTTCTATTACCAAATACCATGGCACCTTGGGCAAGACAACTACACTTCACGTAGAGGCTGGGCCCGTAAACCAAGGGTGTGGGGTGTGTGACCAGGTATCCGTCGTTTCGTTGCCCATAACTTTTTATCCGTAAGGAGTTACGCGGTGCATAGCATACCGTTGGAAAGCTCTCCGAGAGCTCTACAATAGGGGCAGCAAACCTGTTCGGCTGCGCCTATTATTGGAGCCCAAAATCGAACTTTTTCTTCAGTTTCGGGATAATTTTATTCTATTGCGCTATTTTTGGGTTCCAGATCATACGTCGTGAGCCGCGAAAAGGACGTCAACCTAATCCATCACATTTCTATTACCGAATCCCACGCCACCATGGGCAATACAATTTCACTTCACGTAGAGGCTGGGCCCGCAAATCGAGGGCGTTGTGTGTGTGACCAGGTATCCGTCGCTCCGTTGCCCATAACTTTTGATCCGTAAGGAGTTACACAGCGCACAATATACCGTTGGAGCTCTACGACAGGGGCAGCAAGCCTGTTGGGCTGCACCTGTTTTTAGAGCCCAAAATCGAATGTTTTGATCAGTTTCCGGACACTTTTTTTCTTTTTCGTAGTTTTTCCGTCCCGGATCGTACGTCATGAGCCGCGAAAAGGACGACAACCTAATCTATCAAATTTCTATTACCAAATCCCATGGCACCTTGGGCAAGACAACTTCACTTCACGTAGAGGCTGTGTGAGGCCCGACCGCGAATAACGTGTCCTACCTCGATTTGTGTGCCTTAGACCCAGAATTATAAGACTGAGCTTGGATTACATGCCCTATATTGGTTTTCGTGCATTCCTCATCATACGTGTCTTGACCTGGAATTGTGTGCCCTAATCCTCGACTTACGTGCCCTGACTTCGAATTACGTGCGTTACTTCGTTTCGTGTGCCCTAACCTAGATTCGCGTGCCTTGACCTAGGTTTAAGAGTCGTGTTTCGTTTAGTGTGCCTTGCATCAAATTACGTGCATTCATTTAAGGTTGCATGCATTTGCTTGGGAAACGTGCATTTGTCTCGTAGTTCGTGCCTTACCTCATAGTGCGTGCCCTAAACCTAGGAAAGCATACCCGCACGCTAATCAAGAAAGAATCTTACACGAAGCACTAGATCATTAATTAATCCTACAAACTCCACTAACTAATATTAAAATGTTAATTCAACTCACTAGAAGACGAAATTGCACCAAAAGCTAAGCATTCTTTATTCTTTATTCCTTATTCTTTTGCACATCCCAAACACATAATATTATATTGCTCAACCAAGACAAAAATTCAGAATCTTGCACAAGCTTGGCGGACCACATGGAGCATTGAACAAGCATTACAATTTCAAAATTTATACCTAGACATTCTATGACAAGCTCATGACACAACGCATAAAAAAATGACTCAAAACTCTACCCAAAGCTCCACCATCTCGGCCCACTCAATCACCCATGCTAGACAATTCAAACATGCTCTTGAAGACACAAAAATCAGAATTTTACAAGCTCAAGGCTGACCAAATGCTCAAGCCTTTCATTTCATTCTCTCATTCTCTCTTTCTCTCATTCACTCTCTCATTTCCTCTCTCTTTCTCTCGGCCTTAGCTGCAATTCTACACTCCATAGCTTAAGCTCATCATCCTAAGATTCATCAAGGCATTCAAGCCACTAAGGAACTCGACCAAGCAAGCTAGAAGCCAAGAAACATGCATGCAAGCTCATAGCACATTCATTCGGCCCTTAGGTATGTTGATAGCTTCTCTTTCATTTTCTTTTTGTTCTAGCCACTTGCACATACTAAGAACATAGTTACTAAGCTAGGAATTAGAGAATCTCAAGTTGTCTCTCGGCTGAGCAAGGAGAAAAGTCGATCTTGTGCACCATCAAGAGCTTTGTGCATCTTCATTGTTGTCTTGCTAAGGTGAGGGCTAAAACTCCTTTGAAAAGCTTTCAAAAATCACATGCATGCCTTTAAATGTCTATTTTTACCTCTGTATTTGTGATATAAATGTGTACATGAGCTTTTGTAAACATGCATGTCAAGATATTTGGCTAGAATGTGAAGATAGATGAAATCGCGTAAAGGACAGTCTTCTGACTTGTTGGAGGGAAGTGATTTTTACCAGGTAAATGATGTTGCAAATGCGTGAAAATTGGTAGGTGACTATTTTTGCCAGTTCTAAGAATTTTTTGCAGAAATAGGTCAAAGCCAATTTTGACTCTAAGATCCCCAAAATGGCAAAACATCGAAAGGTGTACAAATCTGGAAAATCTGGGAAAATGAAGCAGGTTTTGGCAGTTCACTATCCTTGTGGAACGAACCAGTTTTGACTTAGTATATGATATCCAAAATGCATGAAATTTGGTATGCTGCTATATTTTTCAGTCCTGGACATTTTTTTTCAGAAATAGACTAAGGCTAAATCGGACCCTAAGGTCCTCAAAAACGACAAGTATTGAAATGTGTGTGAATCTGTACAGTTTTGCGTAGTCTCACAGTTTTGGCTATAACTCTTGAATAAGAACTCCAAATAATGCGACATTTGTTTATGGATTTAGTTCACTCCTTAAGCTTTAATTTAACATTTTTGTTCACTGGAATTGGAGATTGTTTGCTTGTCTCAATGATTGTGAGAAAATAGACCATTGCAGTGAGGTTTTCATCTAGTGATATGCTTTGAAAATTATTGAAACTTCTCTTGTTGTATCAAAATGCTTGGGATTGTGGAACTTTGTGTGGACTGTTTTGAATGCTTGAGGGTGTTTTACTTAATCAATGCACGGCTTGAGTTTAATTACGGGACAACTTGGCGCTTAATCGCACGGGTAAGCATGAATTGAAACCCTAGTGACTAGGAAAACTCGCTAAGTGTTGATCCTATGGATGTCGTGTTTAATTATATGATTAGTAGGCTGCCCGTAGTTGCCCTTATAGCCCTAGATGTGATTCCGATGATTACATGTTGACAAGTAGGCCTTTCTCGCACCCGGTCCCACGTAGATGTCGTTGCATGTTGTATAATCTTATTATTTGATTTCATGAACCCCGAAATGAGTTATATGACTTGATTTATATGTGTTACATGGCTGCCCGTTTAATATTCATGTAACTCCATGTGCCTTACAAGTGAAATTACCTGTCATAGCATGCCTCGCTTGTTTACTTGTCAATGTGCAATCTTATGACTATTCGGAGGCAACCTACTTTGTTGTCCTCCTAATGTGATATATTAAATGTCATAAATGTGCATTGCATACAAGGTTGCAACCTTTCATTCTGGTATGGTAGCGTTCACGCACACCGGGCGGCATCGGGCTTGCCGGTGCAACCGTGACTACCATTGTCCAATTCCCTCTCTCGCTTGGGGGCTAGACTTCCTCGGAGAGTTGGGTCGTAGGATTTCGGGGTACATCCGGAGTACACCCATTTGGCGTGATAAGTGGATGATTTGAAGTCGGCCGTAACAACTGATACTGGAAATGAATTGAGTGCAAAAGCTTACCGTATCCTTTTCACTATGTGTATAAGTACTCTAGCTTGGTCCCTAGAGGACCTCGGGGAGGAAAGACAGGTAATTGTATTCTTTTACTCTTATATTACATTATGAACTTACTTGTGATATATGTCATGTTTGCAAAAAGGGTTTTCATAAGTTAACCGGAAAAAGAGTTTCAAAACGTATTTCTCGTTCCCCCTCGTTGAGTTCATAAGGACTCACCCTCTTTTATCATCTCAGGTGAAGAAGACCAGGAACAGGTACCCGAGGACAACGTGCCTATTGATGATTCCTTGGAATGATTGCTTGCCCTACATGCCGTACTTGACTATGGCCATTTTGTGAACGATGTATTGCTTGAAGACTATTTCTTATGTTGCTTGTTGTTATATTGTAAATGACCCCCGTTGTAATTTGAGGTCTAATTTTGGCTTGTACTGATCATAACTAGATAGACACTCTTGTGGTCGTTTTTGCTATCGCTACCGGTTAGTATCTATCACAAGCTTATGAAGTATAAGGTAAAGGATTAAGTAAATGAATCTATCCAATCTTAAGCAGGTACTCATTAGTAGGCTAAGATCAACATGTACTTTTGTAACAAGGATTAACAAACAAACGAGACATAGTATCACGCTAGGTTATTAGCCAAACGAGACTTCGAGATAACTAGTAGGCGTTTCGATGGGTGATAAATAGTAATCTTAGTTGGAAATGAAATTGAGATTGAAAGTTTCAAGGCGTTTAGAGAATTAGGTCAAACTAAAGAGCCCAATTACAGCCGTTATGCTGCCGGTTTTCCAGAGAATTTGTGGAGTTTAGGCTAAACGTTAAGTGTTAAACATTCATGAACGATTAAGTACGTGAAATGATGTGAATGTTTAGATCACACCCTAGTCTAACCTCCATAGGTCGGGTTGGGGGCGTGACAGGTTGGGCCCGCAACTGAGGGCGTGGGGCGTGTGACCAGGTATCCGACGCTCCGGTGCCCATAACTTTTGATCCGTAAAGAGTTACGCGGCGCACCACATACCGTTGGAAAGCTCTCCGAGAGCTCTACGACGGTGGCAGTAAGCCTGCTATGCTGTGCCTGTTTTCAGAGCCCAAAATCAAATGTTTTCATCAGTTTCGGGACACTTTTCTTTTTTTGCGTTGTTTTTTCGTCCCGGATGGTACGTCGTGAGCCGTGAAAACGACAACAACCTAATCCATCACATTTTTATTACCGAATCCCACGATACCTTGGGCAAGACTACTTTACTTCATGTAGAGGCTGGGCCCGCAAACCGAGGGCGTAGGGCGTGTGACCACGTATCCGTCGCTCCGGTACCCATAACGTTTGATTCGTAAGGAGTTACGCGGCGCACAACATACCGTTGGAAAGCTCTCTGAGAGCTCTACGACGGCAGCAGCAAGCCTGCTGGGCTGCGCCTATTTTTAGAGCCCACAATCGAATATTTTGATCAGTTTCGGGACACTTTTCTTCCTTTTCGCTATTTTTCAGTCCTGGATCGTACGTCGTGAGCCGTGAAAAGGACGATAACCTAATCCATCACATTTCTGTTACCGAATCCCACGGCACCTTGGGCAAGACAACTTCACTTCACATAGAGGCTGGGCCCGCAAACCGAGGGCGTGGGGCGTGTGACCAGGTATCCGTTGCTCCGGTGCCCATAACTTTTGATCCGTAAGGAGTTACACGGCGCACAGTGTGAGGCCCGACCTCGAATAACGTGTCCTACCACGATTTGTGTGCCTTAGACCCAGAATTATAAAACTGACCTTGGATTACGTGCCCTATATTGGTTTTCGTGCATGCCTCGTCATATGTGTCTTGACCTGGAATTGTGTGTCCTAATCCTCGACTTATATGCCCTGACTTCGAATTGCGTGCTTTACTTCGTTTCGTGTGCCCTAACCTAGATTCGCGTGCCTTGAACTAGGTTTAAGAGTCATGTTTCGTTTAGTGTGCCTTGCATTGAATTACGTGCATTCATTTAGGGTTGCGTGTATTTACTTGGGAAACATGCATTCGTCTCGTAGTTCTTGTCTTACCTCGTAGTGCGTGCCCTAGACCTAGGTAAGCGTGCCCACACGCTAATCAAGAAAGCATCTTACACGAAGCACTAGATCATTAATTAATCCTACAAACTTCACTAACTAATATTAAAATACTAATTCAACTCACTAGAAGACGAAATTGCACCAAAAGCTAAACATTCTTATTCTTTATTCTTTATTCTTTTGCACATCCCAAACATACAATAAAATAATGCTTAAAACACAACCAAATTCAGAAATTGCACAAGCTTGGTCGACCATGTGAAGAACTTTGTGCATGTTTTGCAATTTAAAATCACCTTAGACAAGTTATGACAAGCTCAAGACACCATGCACTAAAAAAATGACCTAAAACCCTAACCAAAGCTCCACCATCTTGGCTCACTCAATCACCCATGCTAGACAATTCAAATTATGCTCTTGAAGACACAAAATCTGAAATTTAGAAGCTCAAGGCCGACCCATGCCTACAAAAGCATCAAACTCTTCAAAACATCTCATTTTTCTTTCTCACATTCTCTTTTTCTCTCATTTCCTCTCTCTATCTCTTGGCCTTAGCTGCAATTCTACACTCCATATCTTAAGCTCATCATCCTAAGGTCATCAAGACATGCAAGATACTAGGAAGCTCGACCAAGCAAGCTAGAATGCAAAAAGACACACATGCAAGCTCATAGAACCTTCATTTCGGCTTAGGTATGTTTGATAGCTCCTATTTCATTTTCTTTTTGTTCTAAGCACTTGCACATACTAAGAACATGGTTACTAAGCTAGGAATTAGAGAATATCAAGTTGTCTCTCGGCTAAGCAAGGAGAAAAGACAACCTTGTGCATCATCAAGAGCTTTGTGCATCTTCATTGTTCTCTTGCTAAGGTGAGGGTTAATCCTTTCTTAAAAGCTTTCCAAAACCACATGCATGCCTTTAAATGTCTATTTTTACCTCTGTACTTGTGATATATGTGTGTACATGAGCTTTTGTAAACATGCATGGCAAGATATTTGGCTAGAATTTGAAGATAGGTGAAATCGTGGAAATAGCAGTTTTCTGACTTGTTGTAGAGAAGTGAATTTGACCAGGTAAATGCTGTTGAAAATGCATGCAAATTGGTAGGTGACTAGTTTTGCCAGTCATGAGCATTTTTTGTAGAAATAGGCCAAGGCCAATTTTGACCCTAAGGTCTCCAAAATGGCAAAAAATCGATAGGTGTCTGAATCTGGAAAATCTGGAAAGTCCGGAAAATGAAGCAGGTTTTTGGCAGTTCACTGTCCTTGTAGAACGAACCAGTTTTGACTTAGTAAATGATATAAAAAATACATGAAATTTGGTTGGCTGCTAGAGTTTTCAGTTCTGGACATTTTTGTCAGAAATAGACTAAGGCTAAATATGACCCTAAGATCCTCAAAAATGACAAGTATTGAAATATGTACAAATCTGGACAGTTTTGCGTAGTCGCACGGTTTTGGCTATAACTCTTGAACCCGAACTCCAAATGATGCGATGTTTGTTTCTGGATTTAGTTCAATACTTAAGATTTAGTTTGAAATTTTATTCACTGGAATTGGACATTGTTTGCTTGTCTCAATGATTGTGAGAAAACAGACCATTACAGTGAGGATTTCATTTAGTGATATGCTTTGAAAATTATTGTAACTTCTCTTGTTGTATTAAATGCTTGGGATTGTGGCATTTGGATGTTGTGTGGACTGTTTTGAATGCTTGAGGGTGTTTTAATTAATCGATGCACGGCTTGAGTTTAATTACAGGACAACTTGGGGCTTAATCGCACGGGTAAGCATGAATTGAAACCCTAGTGACTAGGAAAACTCACTAAGTGTTGATCCTATGGATATCGTGTTTAATTATATGATTAGTAGGCTGCCCGTAGTTGCCCTTATAGCCCTAGATGTGATTCCGATGATTACATGTTGACTAGTAGGCCTTTCTCGCACCCGGTCCCACGTATATGTCATTGCATGTTGTATAATCTTATTATTTGATTTCATGAACCCCGAAATGAGTTATATGACTTGATTTACATGTGTTACATGGCTACCCGTTTAATATTCATGTAACTCCATGTGCCTTACAAGTGAAATTACCTGTCATAGCATGCCTCGCTTGTTTACTTGTCAATGTGCAATCTTATAACTGTTCGGAGGCAACCTACTTTGTTGTCCTCCTAATGTGATATATTAAATGTCATAAATGTGCATTGCATACAAGGTTGCAACCTTTCATTCTGGCGTGGTAGCGTTTCACGCACACTGGGCGGCATCGGGCTTGCTGGTGCAACTGTGACTACCATTGTCCAATTCCCTCTCTCGCTTGGGGGCTAGACTTCCTCAGAGAGTTGGGTCGTAGGATTTCGGGGTACATCCGGAGTACACCCATTTGGCATGATAAGTGGATGATTTGAAGTCGGCCGCAACAACTGATACTGGAAATGAACTGAGAGCAAAAGCTCACCGTATCCTTTTCACTATGTGTATAAGTACTCTCGCTTGGTTCCTAGAGGACCTCGGGGAGGAAATACGGGTAATTGTGTTCTTTTACTCTTATATTACACTATGAACTTACTTGTGGTATATGTCATGCTTCAAAAAGGGTTTTCATAAGTTGAACTGGAAAAAGAGTTTCAAAACTTATTTCTCGTTCCCCCTTGCTGAGTTCATAAGGACTTACCCTCTTTTATCATCTCAAGTGAGGAAGATCGGGAACAGGTACCTGAGGATAACGTGCCTATCGATGACTCCTTGAAGTGATTGCCTGCCCTACGTGCCTTACTTGACTGTGGTTATTTTGTGAACGATATGTTGTTTTTGAAGAATATTTCTTATGTTGCTTGCTGTCGCTATTGTAAACGACCCCCGTTGTAATTTGGGGTCTAATTTTGGGTTGTACCGATCTTAACTAGATAGACACTCCTATGGTCGTTTTTTTTACTATCGCTACTGGTTAGTATCTATCACAGACTTATGAAGTATCAGGTAAAGGATTAAGTAAAATGAATCTATCCAATCTTAAGCAGGTACTCATTGGTAGGCTAAGATCAACATGTACTTTTGTAACAAGGATTAACAAATAAACAAGATATAGTATCATGCTAGGTTATCAGTCAAACGAGGTTTCGAGATAACCAGTAGGCACCCCGATTGGTGATAAATAGTAATCTTAGTTAGAAATGAATATGAGATTGAAAGTTTCGAGGCGTTTAGAGAATTAGGTCAAACTAAAGAGCCTAATTACAGCCGTTATGCTGCCAGTTTTCCGGAGAATTTGTGGAGTTTAGGCTAAACGTTAAGTGTTAAACCTTCATGAAATGATGTGAATGTTTAGATCACACCCTAGTCTAACCTCCATAGGTCGGGTTGGGGGCGTGACACACAACATACCGTTGGAAAGCTCTTCGAGAGCTCTACGACGGGGGCAGCAAGCCTGCTCGGCTGTGCCTGTTTTTAGATCCTAAAATCGTACGTTTTGATCAATTTCAGGACACTTTTCTTCATTTTCGCTATTTTTCCATCCCGGATCGGATGTCGTGAGCCACGAAAAGGACGGCAACCTAATCCATCATATTTCTATTAACGAATACCATGGCACCTTAGGCAAGACAACTTTACTTCACGTAGAGGCTAGGCCTGCAAACCAAGGGTGTGGGGCGTGTGACCAGGTATCCGTCGCTTCGGTGGCCATAACTTTTGATCCGTAAGGAGTTACGCGGCGCATAGCATACCGTTGGAAAGCTCTCTGAGAGCTCTACGACGGGGGCAGTATACCTACTTGGCTGCGCCAATTTTCATCAATTTCAGGACACTTTTATTCTTTGGAGCTATTTTTTCATCCCGGATCATACGTCGTGAGCCGCGAAAAGGACGACAACCTAATCCATCACATTTCTATTACCGAATCCCACGCCACCAAGGGCAAGACAACTTTACTTCACGTAGAGGCTGGGCCTGCAAACCGAGGGCGTTGGGCGTGTGACCAGGTATCCGTCACTCCGTTGCCCATAACTTTTGATCCGTAAGGAGTTACGCGGCGCACAACATACTATTGGAAAGCTCTCCGAGAGCTCTACGACGGGGTTAGTCAGCCTACTAGGCTGCGCCTATTTTCGGAGCCCAAAATCGAACGTTTTCATTAGTTTCGGGACAGTTTTCTTCTTTTACGCTATTTTCTTTTCCGGATCGTATGTCGTGAGCTGCGAAAAGGACGACAACCTATTCCATCGTATTTCTGTTACCGAATCCCTCTGCACTTTGGGCAAGACAACTTCACTTCATGTAGAGGCTGGGCCCGCAAACTGAGGGTAACTTTTGATCCATAAGGAGTTACGCGGCGCACAGCATACCGTTGGAAAGCTCTCCGAGAGCTCTACGACGGGGGTAGCAAGGCAGCATAGCTGTGCCTGGTTTTGGAGCCCAAAATCGAACGTTTTTATCAGTTTTGGGACACTTTTCTTCTTTTGCACGGTTTTTTCGTCCCGGATCGTACGTCATGAGCCGCGAAAAGGACGACAACCTAATCCATCACATTTCTATTACCGAATCCCACGCCACCATGGGCAAGACAACTTCACTACACGTAGAGGCTGGGCCCACAAACTGAGGGCGTGGGGCGTGTGACCAGGTATCCGTCGCTCCGATGCCCATAACTTTTGATCCGTAAGGAGTTACGCGGTGCACAACATACCATTGGAAAGCTCTCTGAGACCTCTACTACGAGTGCAGCAAGCCTGTTTCACCATGCCTACTTTCGGAGCCCAAAATCGAATGTTTTCAACAGTTTCGGGACACTTTTCTTCTTTTGCGCTATTTTTTCGTCCCGGATGGTACGTCATGAGCCGCGAAAACGACAACAACCAAATCCATCACATTTCTATTACCGAATCTCACCATACCTTGGGCAAGACTACTTTACATCACGTAGAGGCTGGGCCCGCAAACCGAGGGCGTGGGGCGTGTAACCAGGTATCCGTCGCTCCGGTGCCCATAACTTTTGATCCGTAAGGAGTTACGTGGCGCACAGCATACCGTTGGAAAGCTCTCCGAGAGCTCTACGACGAGGGAAGCAAGCCTGCTGGGCTGTGCCTTTTTTAGAGCCCAAAATCTAACATTTTGATCAATTTTGGGACACTTTTCTTCCTTTTCGCTGTTTTTCTGTCCCGGATCGTAAGTCGTGGGCCACGAAAATGACGATAGCCTAATCCATCACATTTCTATTACCGAATCTCATGGAACCTTGGGCAAGACAAATTCACTTCATGTAGAGGCTGGGCCCGCAAATCGAGGGCGTGGGGCGTGTGACCAGGTATCCGTCGCTCCGGTGCCCATAACTTTTGATCAGTAAGGAGTTAAATGGTGCACAACATATCGTTGGAAAGCTCTCCGAGAGCACTACGATGGGGGCATCAAGCCTGCTTGCCTGTGCCTATTTTTAGATCCCAAAATCTTTTGTTTTGATTAGTTTCGGGACACTTTTCTTCTTTTGCGCTGTTTTTCTGTCCCGGATCGTACATCGTGAGCCGCGAAAAGGACGACAACCTAATCCATCACATTTCTATTACCAAATCGCACGCCACCATGGGCAAGACAACTTCACTTCACGTAGAGGCTGGGCCCGCAAACTGAGGGCGTGGGGCATGTGACCGGGTATCTATCGCTCCGGTGCCCATACCTTTTGATCCGTAAGGAGTTACGTGGTGCGCAGCATACCATTGGAAAGCTCTCCGAGAGCTCTACGACGGGGGCAGCAAGCCTACTCAGCTGTGCCTATTTTTAGATCCCAAAATCGTACGTTTTGATTAGTTTCGGGACACTTTTCTTCTTTTGCACTGTTTTTCCGTCCCGGATCGTACATCGTAAGCTACGAAAAGTACGACAACCTAATCCATCACATTTCTATTACCAAATCCCATGCCACCATGGGCAAGACAATTTCACTTCACGTAGAGGATGGGCCCGCAAACCGAGGGCATAGGGCGTGTGACCAGGGATCCGTCGCTCCGGTGCCCATAACTTTTGATACGTAAGGGGTTACGCGGCGCACTGCATACCGTTGGAAAGCTCTCCGAGAGCTCTAAGACGGGGGTAGCCATCTTGCTCTGCTGTGCATATTTTCAGAGAACAAAATCGGACATTTTCATCAGTTTCAGGACACTTTTCGTGTATTGCGCTGTTTCTCCGTCCCGGATCGTACATCATGTGCTGCGAAATCGACAACAATCTAATCCATCACATTTCTATTACCGAATGCCACGGCACCTTGGGCAAGACAACTTTACTTCACGTAGAGGCTGGGCCGGCAAATCGAGGGCGTGGGGCGTTTAACCAGGTATCCGTCGCTCCGGTGCCCATAACTTTTGATCCGTAAGGAGTTACGCGGCGCACAGCATACTGTTGGAAAGCTCTCCGAGAGCTCTACGACGGGGGCAGCAACCCTACTAGGCTGCGCCTGTTTTTAGAGCCCAAAATCGAACGTTTTGATCAGTTATTGATACTTGTCACGCCCCGACCCCGACCCATCGCTAGGTTAAGGCCGAAACATGACGTTCGAATCGCTTAAAACATGTAAATAATAATTTAGCAAATGTACATCCACTTAAACCTTCATAATAACTCCAAATAGTTACCTATCCATCGGCCTTAAAGGATTACAACAATTCAAGAAATATTCACAAGACCTCGAATTCCCCTGTTCAACATAACAATTAACTAAGAATCAAGTTTCTGGGTCTCAAAAGAATAATCACCGACATAAAGTTATATTATCCAACACTGACATTATACAAACTTCATCACTGCTAATTAAGATTACAATCATAACCCATCAATTTACATAATACTTTTCACCGAGTAACTATACACATGATCTAGATTCTCTAATGTACATCAAGTATCTCATGTACTTATAGAACATTCAATCAAGAAGTCTATCACGTATGCAATCATTTCCTTCAACTTGCAAAGCCACTCAATCAATCTTACCTATAAGTGTCATGAAAGAGGGGTGAGCTAGAACCTCGCATATAGCTCAGTGAGAAGGAAAAACAAGGACAGGTTTTCATAAACATTTTCTTGCCTTTAGAAAGCCTTTTATAAAACCATGCCACCAATGCACAATTGTATCTCGCAAGTAAATACTACATGGTCTTAAACATTCCATAAGAACATAAAGTATAACACGAATTAGAACAACATTCATAACATGATAATATTATCCAACTCTACTTTTCAAGGACCTCAAGGGACCAGGCAAGAGTAGGAAACACCTAATAAAGCATATATTCTGGACGTAATCAAAAGATAGATACTAAATAAGGAAGGTGGCTTATATGGATTCAAGAGGTGTCTCCCACTATCACAACCGTGTGCACTTCAAAAGGTGTCTCCCACTATCACTGCCGTGTGCACTTTGCTCCATATAGCCCCTTATTCCTTTACCATATTCATATAGGAACCATTAGGGTAGGGAGGTGTCTGCCACTATCACAGCGGTGTGCACCTCAAAAGGTGTCTCCCACTATCACTGCCATGTGCACCTTTGATCCCTTCCCATAACAAACAAGAGGTTGAAACCAAGTCGTACCCATACAGTTTGTAGCCACCCCAAAATCTCAGAGGCTCAAGGGTGCAACTACTACCGAGGTATTGTCCGCTCTGTACACCCCGAATCTCTACGGCTCAAGGGTGCCTCAGCTGATACAATTCATATATATGTAGCATTCACAATATTGCCATGCAAGAGTTTAGATTGAAAAGTACAAAGTGAACTTAAGACTTACAAGCAGGACTTTCATATGCACATTTAAAGTGTTCAAGTTCCAGGTAACATAATCAAGTCCATAGTAGTTTGATGTAATTGATTAGTTCATGATCAAGTATAATTTTCCATGACACACAACCACATACCTTCATATACCTCATTCATGCCACAATTAACCTTCTTTTATGTCCATGAAACAAGTTGGTACCCATGCCACAATGGTACATGAAGAAATCAAACAACTTCAATACGCCTGCATTGGTCCAACTTGAGTAGTAAATTTACCTATTCTACCGAACTCCAAATCAAATGATTTTGATCTAGAATCGAATCTTGTCGAAAATAGATAATTCTAGAATCAAACAGAACTCAATTCGGAGTTGAAACGAATGAGATATGGCCTCCGCAAGCTCTCTGCGCAGAGCTGTCAAACATCCGGGCACTGAGGCCCTAATCCAGGCGCCCGGAAGAAGCCAGTAACGCCCGGATCAGAGTTTTCTGCCAGGCGTTGAGGCCTCTATCCGGGTGACCGGATAGGGGCTGTAACGCCCGGATAGCTGGATGGGAAATGCATATTTTCAACCAAAATCACCCAAACAACCTTCCATCCTCATCCCAACACTCAAACAAGTTCAAAATGGCTATTAGGCATCATACAAGAGTTCCAATTCAACCAAAACTACCCAACATCAATAATCAACAAATACCCAAAATCAAATTCAAAACCCTAGATCTACAACACAATATCCTCCACTTATCATTCAAGCTCTTGTATACAATTTATAGTAAGATTACTACACATATATCATCACATTCATGCTCAATATAGCTTTGAAAACTTTTAAGAAAACAACCCTCACCTTTGATCTTGACATAGAAAGCAAAAGGAGCAAGATAATGGCTGAAATTAGCTAGCAAATGCAAAGGAAATGGCTTAGAATTCTTCTTCCTCTTCTTCTTCTCCTTCCTTCTTCTCCCTTCTCTCTTCCTCCTCTCTTCTCCTGATCTCTGCGTGTGGTGTGTGTGCGTGTGTGCTGAACGTGTATTTGTGTGTGTTGTGTGGTGTGAGTGTGTTGTCTGATGGGTTTGTGTGTGTGTGTAGTGTTTTTGTGTGTGTAAAGTGTGTTTGTGTGTGTTTTGAGTAGGTAGCAAATATCTCATAAGCCCAATACCCAAATTGCCCTCTAACTAATTAATTATTTCAAGTTTGTCATTCTAGTTTTGTTTCAACTAATTAGTTAGCTAGTGTGGTGTAGTGTAATTTATTTAATTCATACGATATCTAAATCACACAAATGCATGTTTAAACACTGCAAATGCACGTAAAATGATGCAACATACGTTAAATGATATAAATGCATTTTCAATGCTGTGAATGTATAATATTATCATGTAGTTCTGATTTTAATTATTTTGGTTAGTTAATTTAATTTAGTAAAATTTAATTATCATCCACAACCTCTAAGATTCTCGAATGCATGCTATTGCACTCATTTGCACGTTAAACAAGATAGATGCTCGTTAACTAAGGTAAATGCACGTTAATTTATATAAATGCACATTAAATGATGCAAAAATATATGAAATGTTATAAAATGCATATGGGGTCTCGTGCGGGGTTTCACATCCTCCCCTCTTTAACAGAATTGCGCCCTCGCAATTCCCTCAACTGACAATTCCTCGATAAGCTGCAACGACTCTGATTGAAGTACATAAAGGAGTTCACTAGGGAAGTATGAAGATACCCAACTAAGAATTCTGTATAGTTGTTGCCGATCAAGAAGTCCCGATGCAATATTGAATACCACATAGAATATCGAATATAGATACCACGTGAAGACCCTGAATAAGAAAACTGAATACCGGATGCCGAAAGAAAATACCAATAAAGAATACCGAATATTAGATAAGAATTCCCAGAATAAGAGCACCGACTGAAAATACCAAATAAAAGTCCCGAATAAGAATACTATCAAGAATACCAAGTGAGAATACCCATGATAAATCCCAAAATAAAATCCGAATGACAAATAAGAAGACCAAGTTAAGTCATCAAATAGAGATATCGGCAAATAAAAATCTACCTTCAACTGTAGCTGCTGCCCCTGGAAGTTCCCCTTGATCAATAGCATCAACTGGGGCTTCAAATTTTTGTCCTAAGGCATTCCTGGTGAGTCGAGAACGTGTTCCCACCTTCTGCATCCTCAAGCAGTCTTTATATAGGTGTTGATCACTCCAACATCTTACACACTTGCCTGTCTTCCTCCAACATTGGTTCTTAGTGTGCCCCCTCTTGTTGCAACAAGTACAAACAATTTTTCGAGAAATGGTTGTATTACTTGATAACCCTCGAGTTGTCTTAGTAGTGAATGCACTAAGCTGAGATCCAATAGCAGCGGGTAGTCTTTGATCCTGAGTCGGATAGGGTTCTTGTGATGTCGGAGATAAGAATGACCTTTTATTGCCTTGACTTGGCCCACTTCGAGTTTCGAGTTGCCTCTTCCCGATGCGGGATGCCGAGTCTAGCATATAACTGTATGATGTAAAGCGATGTGAAGCTATGAAATCTTGAATCTCGGGCCTTAATCCTCGAACAAATTGTTTGATTCTCCCATTTTCCGTCTGGACCAACTCAGGGAGGTAATGAGAGAGCCTATTAAGACGAGCTTCATATTGAACCACAGTCATCTCATCTTGCTTCAAAGTAAGAAACTCTTCTTTTTTCCTCTCTCGGGCTACTTCCGTAATATAATTCTCCTTGAAGGATTTTACGAAGTTAGCCCAAGTGACGGGTGTTCCATCCCGCTCCCAACGAAGCTTTTCTGTTCTCCACCATTGTTCCGCATCTTCTTCTAACAAGAATACTGCGAAAACCACCCTTCTTTCATCATGGTAGTCAAGAGCAGCATATATCTTTTCAACTTTTGCCAACCAAGCTTCAGCCTTTTCATCATCGGGTTCACCTAGAAACTTGGGAGGTCCATAGCTTAAGAAATCCTTCAATGTGCCATCACTGGTTCCCGCACCTACTCCGGTCACTTGATTCTCTAAAATTCGGCTCATTCTATCCACGGCAGTTATCAGCAGATTAAACATCTCTCTTCCAGACCCATCTCAATCAACGTTCTCTGCCTCTCGAATCCCAGTGCTACCACAAGTATTAGGCCCTGCCATCTATGGGATGGATGCACGATGCCCCTTATAGTTATATGATATATATATGCATGGTATGACAAAGGAATATGTTCTCTATCAATGCTCCTAGCATGTATGTGTCATGACTATATCTAATATGTAAATTCATCAAACATTTGTGGCACATGTTAAGCATATATGATTCATATAACACATTAAACATAAAAATTCACACATAACACATAACATGAGGAATACTGAGCAAGTTACATGTAACACAAGAGCACATAATTTCCAAGTAAGAAAACTAAACCACCAATTCAAACCTTAAAGTTTATCCCTATGATACAACCTCAGCTTAATTCATAATCCAAGACAATTCTTATGTACTACATGACACCATGGCTAAAGTCTTACTCAAGGATCTTCAATCTTCAACTCGATTCTTTGACTAAGATAACCTCGAACAACCATAACCTCCAACTTTCGTTAAAGCCATCTTTTCACCATACATACCCATGTCATCTTAATCAATTTTACCTTGAGACTTCTACCCACCGACCAGGGGTTCCAAACCCAGCTTGCGCTTAGCTAATGAGCTAAGCTCTGATACCATTCTAGGTGTCACGCCCCGACCCCGACCCATCGCTGGGTTAAGGCCGAAACATGACGTTCGAATAGCTTAAAACATGTAAATAATAATTTAGCAAATGTACATCCACTTAAACCTTCATAATAACTCCAAATAGTTACCTATCCATCGGCTTTAAAGGATTACAACAATTCAAGAAATATTCACAAGACCTCGAATTCCCCTATTCAACATAACAATTAACTAAGAATCAAGTTTCTGGGTCTCAAAAGAATAATCACCGACATAAAGTTATATTATCCAACACTGACATTATACAAACTTCATCACTGATAATTAAGATTACAATCATAACCCATCAATTTACATAATACTTTTCACCGAGTAACTATACACATGATCTAGATTCTCTAATGTACATCAAGTATCTCATGTACTTATAGAACATTCAATCAAGAAGTCTATCACGTATGCAATCATTTCCTTCAACTTGCAAAGCCACTCAATCAATCTTACCTGTAAGTGTCATGAAAGAGGGGTGAGCTAGATCCTCGCATATAGCTCAGTGAGGAGGAAAAACAAGGACAGGTTTTCATAAACATTTTCTTGCCTTTAGAAAGCCTTTTATAAAACCATGCCACCAATGCACAATTGTATCTCGCAAGTAAATACTACATGGTCTTAAACATTCCATAAGAACATTAAGTATAACACGAATTAGAACAACATTCATAACATGATAATATTATCCAACTCTACTTTCCGAGGACCTCAAGGGACCAGGCAAGAGTAGGAAACACCTAATAAAGCATATATTACGGACGTAATCAAAAGATAGATACCAAATAAGGAAGGTGGCTTATATGGATTCAAGAGGTGTCTCCCACTATCACAGCTGTGTGCATCTCAAAAGGTGTCTCCCACTATCACTGCCGTGTGCACTTTGCTCCATATAGCCCCTTATTCCTTTACCATATTCATATAGGAACCATTAGGGTAGGGAGGTGTCTGCCACTATCACAGCCGTGTGCACCTCAAAAGGTGTCTCCCACTATCACTGCCGTGTGCACCTTTGATCCCTTCCCATAGCAAATAAGAGGTTGAAACCAAGTCGTACCCATACAGTTTGTAGCCACCCCAAAATCTCAGAGGCTCAAGGGTGCAACTACTACCGAGGTATTGTCCGCTCTGTACACCCCAAATCTCTACGGCTCAAGGGTGCCTCAGCTGATACAATTCATATATATGTAGCATTCACAATATTGCCATGCAAGAGTTTAGATTGAAAAGTACAAAGTGAACTTAAGACTTACAAGCAGGACTTTCATATGCACATTTAAAGTGTTCAAGTTCCAGGTAACATAATCAAGTCCATAGTAGTTTGATGTAATTGATTAGTTCATGATCAAGTATAATTTTCCATGACACACAACCACATACCTTCATATACCTCATTCATGCCACAATTAACCTTCTTTTATGTCCATGAAACAAGTTGGTACCCATGCCACAATGGTACATGAAGAAATCAAACAACTTCAATACGCCTGCATTGGTCCAACTTGAGCAGTAAATTTACCTATTCTACCGAACTCCAAATCAAATGATTTTGGTCTAGAATCGAAGCTTGTCGAAAATAGATAATTCTAGAATCAAACAGAACTCAATTCGGAGTTGAAACGAATAAGATATGGCCTCCGCAAGCTATCTGCGCAGAGCTGTCAAACATCCGGGCGCTGAGGCCCTAATCCAGGCGCCCGGAAGAAGCCAGTAACGCCCGGATCGGAGTTTTCTGCCGGGCGTTGAGGCCTCTATCCGGGCGACCGGATAGGGGCTGTAACGCCCGGATAGCTGGATGGGAAATGCACATTTTCAACCAAAATCACCCAAACAACCTTCCATCCTCATCCCAACACTCAAACAAGTTCAAAATGGCTATTAGGCATCATACAAGAGTTCCAATTCAACCAAAACTACCCAACATCAATAATCAACAAATACCCAAAATCAAATTCAAAACCCTAGATCTACAACACAATATCCTCCACTTATCATTCAAGCTCTTGTATACAATTTATAGTAAGATTACTACACATATATCATCACATTCATGCTCAATATAGCTTTGAAAACTTTAAGAAAACAACCCTCACCTTTGATCTTGACATAGAAAGCAAGAGGAGCAAGATAATGGCTGAAATTAGCTAGCAAATGCAAAGGAAATGGCTTAGAATTCTTCTTCCTCTTCTTCTTCTCCTTCCTTCTTCTCCCTTCTCTCTTCCTCCTCTCTTCTCCTGATCTCTGCGTGTGGTGTGTGTGTGTGTGTGCTGAACGTGTATTTGTGTGTGTTGTGTGGTGTGAGTGTGTTGTCTGATGGGTTTGTGTGTGTGTGTAGTGTTTTTGTGTGTGTAAAGTGTGTTTGTGTGTGTTTTGAGTAGGTAGCAAATATCTCATAAGCCCAATACCCAAATTGCCCTCTAACTAATTAATTATTTCAAGTTTGTCATTCTAGTTTTGTTTCAACTAATTAGTTAGCTAGTGTGGTGTAGTGTAATTTATTTAATTCATACGATATCTAAATCACACAAATGCATGTTTAAACACTGCAAATGCATGTAAAACGATGCAACATACGTTAAATGATATAAATGCATTTTCAATGCTATGAATGTATAGTATTATCATGTAGTTCTGATTTTAATTATTTTGGTTAGTTAATTTAATTTAGTAAAATTTAATTATCATCCACAACCTCTAAGATTCTCGAATGCATGCTATTGCACTCATTTACACGTTAAACAAGATAGATGCACGTTAACTAAGGTAAATGCACGTTAATTTATATAAATGCACATTAAATGATGCAAAAATATATGAAATGTTATAAAATGCATATGGGGTCTCATGTGGGGTTTCACAATACTTTTCTTCTTTTTCGCTATTTTTCCGTCCCGGATCGTACGTCGTGAGCCGCAAAAAGGATGACAAGCTAATCCATTATATTTCTATTACCGAATCCCACGTACCATGGGCAAGAAAACTTCACTTCACGTAGAGGCTGGGCCCGCAAACCGAGGGCGTGGGGCGTGTGACCAGGTATCCGTCGCTCCATTGTCCATAACTTTTGATCCGTAGGGAGTTACGCGGCGCACAACATACCTTTGGAAAGCTATCTGAGAGCTCTACGACGGGGGCTGCAACCCTACTAGGCTGCTTGTCACGCCCCAACCTGACCTATGGAGTCTAGACTAGGGAATGACCTAATTCTTTTACGCTATTTGTACGACTTGGTCATTTCTTACGATTAATACTTAACGTTGATTTAGAACTCCAAAAGATTTTCTAGAAATCCGGCAGCATGGCTATATTTAAGACCTTTGGTTGGACCTATTTTCTAAAATGCCTCAAAACTTCCAATCCTTGACTCGATTCCCACTAAGATTCCTATTTTGTGATCAACCGATATGCCTACTAATTTATCTTGAAAGTCTCATTTGGTTAAAAGCCTAGCTTGATAATTATGTTCCATTTATTTGTCAATTTACTATTATGCAAGTACCTATTATCCTTTAGGGTACGGGTGAGTACCTAAGTAAAATTAGATAGAGTTAACTTAGTGGATTAATCATCTAGTGGTTTAAACGCCTACGATAACTATTATACGAGATAATGAAAGCAAATAACCAAATAAAAAGTTCGTCCGGTTATAGATAGTACAATCCCAAAATTAGACCCAAATTACAACGGGGTCATTTACATCAACAAAATAAGTATTCTTCAAGCAAAGACAACGTTCACAAAACATCCACTGTCAAGAAAGGCACATAAAGCACATAATCGCTCCAAGGAGTCATCAATAGGCACGTTATCCACGGGTGCCTGTTCCTGATCTTCTTCACCTGTGATGATAAAAGAGGGTGAGTCCTTATGAACTCAGCTAGGGGGAACGAGAAATACATTTTAAAACTCTTTTTCCGGTTCAACTTATGAAAACCCCTTTTTGAAAGCATGACATATAACACAAGTAAGTTCATAATGTAATATAAAAGTAAGAGAACACAATTACCCGTCTTTCTTCCCCGAGGTCCTCTAGGAACCAAGCGAGAGTACTTATACACATAGTGAAAAGGATACGGTGAGCTTTTGCTCTCAATTCATTTCCAATAACAGTTGTTGCGGCCGACTTCAAATCATCCACTTATCACACCAAATGGGTGTACTCCGGATGTACCCCGAAATCCTACGACCCAACTCTCTGAGGAAGTCTAGCCCCCAAGCGAGAGAGGGAATTGGACAATGGTAGTCACGGTTGCACTGGCAAGCCCGATGCTGCCCGGTGTGCGTGAACGCTACCACGCCAGAATGAAAGGTTGCAACCTTGTATGCAATGCACATTTATGACATTTAATATATCACATTTGGTGGTCAACAAAGTAGGTTGCCTCTGAGCAGTCATAAGATTGCACATTGACAAGTAAACAAGCGAGGCACGATATGACAAGCAATTTCACTTGAAAAGCACATAGAGTTATATGAATATTAAATGGGCAACCATGTAACGCATGTAAATCAAGTCATATAACTCATTTCGAAGTTCACGTAATCAAATAATAAGATTATTCATCATGCAACGACATCTACGTGGGACCGGGTGCAAGAAAGGCCTACTTATCAACATGTAATCATCGAAATCATATTTAGGGCTACAAGGGCAACTACGGGCAGCCTACTAATCACATAATTAAACACGATATCCATTGGATCAACACTTAGTGAGCTTACCTAGTTACTTGGGTTTCAATTCGTGCTTACCCGTGCGATTAAGCCCCAAGTCATCTCGTAATTAAGCTCAAGCCATGCATTGATTAATTCAAATACCCTCAAGCATTCAAAACAGTCCACACAACATCCAAATGCCACAATTCCAAGCATTTAATACAACAAGAGAAGCTACAATAATTTTTCTAAGCATATCAATAGGTGAAACCCTCACTGCGATGGACTGTTTTCTCACAATCATTGAGACAAGCAAATAATCTCCAATTCCATTGAACAAGATGTCAAATTAAATCTTAAGGAGTGAACTAAATTCAGAAACAAACCTCGCATCATTTGGAGTTCGGGTTCAAGAGTTATAGCCAAAACCGTGAAACTATACAAAACTGTCCAGATTTGCACACATTTCAATACTTGTCGTTTTTGAGGGCTTAGGGTCATATTTAGCCTTAGTCTATTTCTGACAAAAATGTCCATAACTGAAAAATATAGTAGCACACCAAATTTCATACATTTTGAATATCATTTACTAAGTCAAAACTGGTTCGTTCTACAAGAGCAGTGAATCTGCCAAAACCTGCTTCATTTTCCCAGTTTTTCCAGATTTGGACACATTTTTATATTTTGCCATTTTGAGGACCTTAGAGTCAAAATTCGCTTTGGCCTATTTCTGCGAAAAATTCTCAGAACTGGCAAAAATAGTCACCTCCCAATTTTCACGCATTTTCAACCTCATTTACCTGGTCAAAATCACCCCGCACCAACAAGACAGAAGACTGTCCCATATGCGATTTCATCTATCATCACATTCTAGCCAAATATCTTGCCATGCATGTTTACAAAAGCTCATGAACACACATATATCACAAGTACAGAAGTAAATATAGACATTTAGAGGCATGGATGTGGTTTTTCAAAGCTTTTCAAGAAGTTTTAGCCCTCACCTTAGCAACTTGATGGATGAAAATGCACAAATGCTCTTGAAATCGCACAAATGGACCTTTTTCCTTGCTTTGGCTGAGAGGTATCTTGATTTCCTTTAAATCCTAGCTTAGTTAGCTTGTGTAGGAAGTGTGCATGTGTTTAGAACAAAAATAAATGGAAGAAAACCATCAAAACTTTACCTAGGCCGAAAATGATGAGTTATGAGCTTGTATGAGACTTTCTTGCGTGTTTTCTTGCTATGGCTTGCTATGGCCGAGCTTGGGAGAGTATTAGAGAGTCCTTGAGAGCTTGTGAGGAGTCTTGGATGCTCAAGAGAGAGCTAGGGTCGAAAATGATGAGAGAGGGAGAGAGAGTTGAGAAAAAAATGAGGTTTTGAGTGTTTTTAGCTTTGTGTGCTTAGGTGAAGTGTCAATTTCGTGTATGGCATGATGATTTCAGCCAAAGGCATTCAAATTATGCTAATTATTCTGCCTAGGGAGTTCAAGGTGTAAGGGATAAGTATGGGCATGCTTGGGAGTTAGAAAAAAGAGCATAGGGTTTAGGAAAAGTGTGTAAGAGTATGTTTTGTTGTCTTGAGCATTTGAGTTTTGATTATGTGTTGGGTGGGTGTGTATTTTCAGATTTGAGAGGGTGAGAAAGAGTGTAGAGATTTAGTGTGTGTGTGTGTGTGTATTTTCATGAGTCTTGTGTTTAGTGTTTGTGTAAGAAAATGTTGGCTTAGGTGTTTGTGTAGCTTTGAAGTTAGAATAGAATATAGGGTATGTTTAGAGGTTTGTGAGATTTTGTCTTGTAGTGGGTTTAAAATATAATATTTAGGTGTTAGTGGATTTTGTAGGAAAATGTGATTAGGTATATTATATTGGGAATGGTTTGGATGATGATAGGGTTTTGTCTTGTAGTGAATTTGAATTAGGATTAAAATAATGTTAGTGGAATGTTTAGGAATAATTTAATGTTATTTTATAGTTAGTGGAATTTGTAGGATTTGAATTAGGAATATAATAATAGTTGGTGGATTGTGTAGAATTATTTTATTGTCTTGTACTTTGTGCAGGAATCTTTATTGATTAGCGTGTAGGCACGCATTCCTAGGTCTAGGACATGCACTATGAGGTAAACACGAACTACGAGGTAAGGCACATAATTCAAGACTAATACACGGATTCCAAAGTAAATGCACGCAATCCTAAATGAATGCACGCAAACCAATGCAACACACAAAATTCGATACGATGCACGTAAATCAAGGTATGGCACTTAAACCTAGGTTAAGACGCGCAATTCAATGTTAGAGCACACGAAACGAGGTAACGCACCTAAATCGAGGTCAGGGCACGTATATCTAGGTATCGCAGATAAGTCGAGGATTAGGGCACACAATTCTAGGTCAAGGCACGTAAGACGAGGCAGATACAAAAACCAAGACAAGGCACGTAATCCAAGGCCAATCATATAATTCTGGGTCTAAGACACGTAAATCGAGGTAAGACACGCTATTCGGGGTCGGGCCTCACACTGCGCCTGTTTTTAGAGCCCAAAATCGAACGTTTTGATCAATTTTGGGACACTTTTCTTCTATTGCGCTGTTTTTTGGTCCCGGATCGTACGTCGTGAGCCGCGAAAAGGACGACAACCTAATCCATCATATTTATATTAACGAATACCATGGCACCTTGGGCAAGACAACTTCACTTCACGCAGAGGCTGGGCCCGCAAACCAAGGGCGTGGGGCGTGTGACCAGGTATACGTCGCTTCGGTGCCCTTAACTTTTGATCCGTAAGGAGTTACGCGGCGTATATCATACCGTTAGAAAGCTCTTCGAGAGCTCTACAATGGGGGTAGCAAGCTTGCTTGGCTGCGCCAATTTTCGGAGTCCAAAATTGAACTTTTTCATCAATTTCAGGACACTTTTATTCTTTTGCGCAGTTTTTCCGTCCTGGATCATACGTCGTGAGTCGCGAAAAGGACGACAACCTAATCCATCACATTTCTATTACCGAATCCTATGCCACCATGGGCAAGACAACTTCACTGCACGTAGAGGGTGGGCCTGCAAACCGAGGGCGTTGGGCGTGTGACCAGGTATCCGTCGCTCCGTTGCCGATAACTTTTGATCCGTAAGGAGTTACGCGGCGCACATCATACTGTTAGAAAGCTCTCCGAGAGCTCTACGACGGGGTTAGCCAGCCTGCTTGGTTGCTCCTATTTTTGGAGCCTAAACTCAAACGTTTTCATCAGTTTTGGGACACTTTTCTTTTTTTGTGCTATTTTTCCGTCCCGGATCGTACGTCACGAGCCGCCAAAAGGACAACAACCTAATACGTCACATTTCTATTACCGAATCCCATGCCACCATGGGCAAGAAAACTTCACTTCACGTAAAGGCTGGGCCCGCAAATCGAGGGCGTGGGACGTGGGGCGTGTGACCAGGTATCCGTCGCTCCGGTGCCCATAACTTTTGATCAGTAAGGAGTTACGCGGCGAATAGCATACCGTTGGAAAGCTCTCCTAGACCTCTACTGCAGGTGCAGCAAGCCTGCTTCGCCGCGCCTATTTTTGGAGAACAAAATTGAACGTTTTTAACAGTTTCGGGACACTTTTCTTCTTTTGCGCTGTTTTTCCGTCCCGGATGGTACGTCATGTGCCGCGAAAATGACAACAACCTAATCCATCACATTTCTATTACCGAATCCCACGGCAACTTGGGCAAGACTACTTTACTTCACGTAGAGGCTGCACCCGCAAATCGAGGGCGCGGGGCGTGTGACCAGGTATCCGTTGCTCTGGTGCCCATAACTTTTGATCTGTAAGGAGTTACGCGGCGCACAGCATACCGTTGGAAAGCTCTCCGAGAGCTCTACGACGGGGGCAGCAAGACTGCTGGGCTGCTCCTATTTTTAGAGCCAAAAATCGAACATTTTTATCAATTTTGGGACACTTTTCTTCCTTTTCGCTGTTTTTCCATCCCGGATCGTATGTCGTGAGCCGCGAAAAGGACAACAACCAAATTCATCACATTTCTATTACCGAATCCCATGGCACCTTGGGCAAGACAACTTCACTTCACGTAGAGGCTGGGCCAGCAAACCTAGGGCGTAGGGCGTGTGACCAGGTATCTGTCGCTCCGGTGCCCATAGCTTTTGATCCGTAAGGAGTTACGCAGTGCACAACATACCGTTGGAAAGCTCTTCGAGAGCTCTACGACGGGGGTAGCAAGGCTGCTCAGCTGTGCCTATTTTTAAATCCCAAAATCGTACATTTTGATTAGTTTCGGGACACTTTTCTTCTTTTGCACTATTTTTCCGTCCCGATTCGTACGTCGTGAGCCGCGAAAAGGACGACAACCTAATCCATCCCATTTCTATTACCAAATCCCACGCCACCATGGGCAAAACAACTTCACTTCACGTAGAGGCTGGGCCCGCAAACCGAGTGCGTAGGGCGTGTGACCAAGTATCCGTCGCTCCGGTGCCCATAAGTTTTGATCCGTAAGGAGTTACGCTGCGCACAACATACTGTTGGAAAGCTCTCCAAGAGCTCTACGACGGGGGTTGCCATCTTGCTTTGTTGCACCTATTTTCGGAGTACAAAATCAAATATTTTCATTAGTTTCAGGACACTTTTCCTCTATTGCCCTATTTTTCCGTCCCGGATCGTACATCGTGAGCTGCGAAATCGGCAAAAATCTAATCCATCACATTTCTATGACCGAATCCCACGGCACCTTGGGCAAGACAACAATTCATGCGGAGGCTGGGCCCGCAAACCCAGGGAGTGGGGCATTTGACCAGGTCTCCGTCGCTCTGGTGCCCATAACTTTTGATCCGTAAGGAGTTACGCGGCACACAGTATACCGTTGGAATGCTCTCCGAGAGCTCTACGTCGGGGACAGCAACACTACAAGGCTGTGCCTATTTTTAGAGCCCAAAATTGAACGTTTTAATCAGTTTCGGGATACTTTTCTGCTTTTTGGCTGTTTTTCCGTCCCGGATCGTACGTCGTGAGCCGCGAAAAGGACGACAACCTAATCCATCATATTTCTATTACCGAATCCCACGCCACCATGGGTAAGACAACTACACATCACGTAGAGGCTGGGCCCGCAAACCGAGGGCGTGGGGCGTGTGACCAGGTATCCGTCGCTCCGTTGCCCATAACATTTGATTCGTAAGGAGTTACGCAGCTCACAGCATACCGTTGGAAAGCTCTCTGAGAGCTCTACGACGGGGGCAGCAACCCTACCAGGATGCACCTATTTTAAGAGCTCAAAATCGAACGTTTTGATCAATTTTGGGAGACTTTTCTTCTTTTTTGCTAATTTCCGTCCCGAATCGTACGTCGTAAGCTGCGAAAAGGACGACAACCTATTCCATCATATTTCTATTAATGAATACCATGGCACCTTGGGCAAGACAACTTCAATTCACGTAGAGGCTGGGCCAGCAAACCAAGGGCGTGGGGCGTGTTACCAGGTATCCGTCGCTTCGGTGCCCATAACCTATGATCTATAAGGTGTTACACAGCGCATAGCACACCGTTGGAAATCTCTCCGAGAGCTCTACGATGGGAGCATCAAGCCTTCTTGGCTGCGACAATTTTTGGAGTTCAAAATCGAACTTTTTCATCAATTTCAGGACACTTTTCTTCTTTTGCGCTGTTTTTCCGTCATGAATCATACGTCGTGAGCCGCGAAAAGGACGACAACTTAATCCATCACATTTCTATTACCGAATCCCACGCCATCATGGGCAAGACAACTTCACTTCACGTAGAGGCTGGGCCTGCAAACCGAGGGCGTTGGGCGTTTGACTTGGTATCCGTCGCTCCGTTACCCATAACTTTTGATCCGTAAGGAGTTACGCGGCGCACAACATACTATTGGAAAGCTCTCCGAGAGCTCTACGACAGGGTGAAACAGCTTGCTCGGCTGCGCCTATTTTCGGAGCTCAAAATCTAACGTATTCATCAAATTCGAGACAGTTTTCTTCTTTTACGCTGTTTTTCCTTTCGGATCGTACGTCGTGAGCCGCGAAAAGGACGACAACCTAATCCATCACATTTTTATTACCGAATCCCACTACACCTTGGGCAAGACAACTTCACTTCACGTAGAGACTGGGCCCGCAAACCTAGGGTGTGGGACGTGTTACCAGGTATCCGTCGCTCCGGTGCCTATAACTTTTGATCCGTAAGGAGTTACGCGGCGCACAGTATACCGTTGGAAAGCTCTCCGAGAGCTCTACGACGAGGGCAGCAAGCCAGCTTTGCTGTGCCTGTTTTTGGATAAAAAAATTGAACTTTTTCATCAATTTCAGGACAATTTTCTTCTTTTGCGCTGTTTTTTCATCCCGGATCGTACGTCATGAGCCGCGAAAGGGAAGACCCCCTAATCCATCACATTTCTATTACCGAATCCCATGCCACCATGGGCAAGAGAACTTCACTTCACGTAGAGGCTGGGCCCGCAAACCGAGGGTGTGGGGCGTGTGACCAGGTATCCGTCGCTCCAGAGCCCATAACTTTTGATCCGTAAGTAGTTACGCGGCGCACAGCACCGTTCGAAAGCTCTCCGGGACCTCTACTACGAGTGCAGCAAACCTGCTTCGCAAAGTCTATTTTCGGAGCCCAAAATTGAACGTTTTCAACTGTTTTAGGACACTTTTCTTCTTTTGCGCTGTTTTTCCGTCCCGGATGATACACATGTGCCGCGAAAACGACAACAACCAAATCCATCACATTTCTATTACCGAATCCCACGACACCTTGCGCAAAACTAATTTACTTCACGTAGAGGCTAGGCCCGCAAATCGAGGGCGTGGGGCGTGTGAACAGGGATACTTCGCTCCGGTGCCCATAACTTATGATCCGTAAGGAGTTACGTGGAGCACAACATACCGTTGGAAAGCTTTCCGAGAGCTCTACGACCGGGACAGCAAGCCTGCTCGGCTGTTCCTATTTTTAGATCCCAAAATCTTATGTTTTGATTAGTTTCGGGACACTTTTCTTCTTTTGCACTGTTTTTCTGTCCCGGATCGTACGTCGTGAGCCGCGAAAATGACGACAACCTAATCCATCACATTTCTATTACAAAATCCCACATCACCATGGGCAAGACAACTTCATTTCACATAGAAGCTGGGCCCGCAAACCGAGGACGTAGGGCGTGTGACCAGGGATCTGTCACTCCGGTGCCCATAACTTTTGATCCGAAAGGAGTTACGCGGCGCACAATATACCGTTGGAAAGCTCTGCGAGAGCTCTACGACGGGAGTAGCCATCTTGCTCGGCAGTGCCTATTTTCGGAGAGCAAAATTGAACATTTTCATCAGTTTCGAGACACTTTTCCTTTATTGCGCTATTTTTTTCATCCCGGATCGTACATCGTGAGCTGTGAAATCGACAACAACTTAATCTATCACATTTCTATTATCGAATCCCACGGCAGCTTGGGCAAGAAAACTTTACTTCACGTAGAGCCTGGGCCCGCAAACCGAGATCGTGGGGTGTTTGACCAGGTATCCGTCGCTCCGGTGCCCATAACTTTTGATCCGTAAGGAGTTACGTGGCGCACAACATACCGTTGGAAAGTTCTCCGAGAGCTCTACGACGGGGACAGCAACCCTACTAGGCTGCGCCTCTTTTTAGAGCCCAAATTCAAACGTTTTGATCATTTTCGGGACACTTTTCTTTTTTTGCACTGTTTTTCTGTCCCGGATCATACGTCGTGAGCCACGAAAAGAACGACAACCTAATCCATCACATTTCTATTACAAAATCCCACGCCACCATGGGCAAGACAACTTCTTTTCACATAGAAGCTGGGCCCGCAAACCTTGGGCATAGGGCGTGTGACCAGGGATCTGTCACTCCGGTGCCCATAACTTTTGATCCGTAAGGACTTACGCAGCGCACAACATATCGTTGAAAAGCTCTGCAAGAGCTCTACGACGGGAGTAGCCATCTTGCTCGGCAGTGCCTATTTTCGGAGAACAAAATCGAACATTTTCATCAGTTTCGGGACACTTTTCCTCTATTGCGCTATTTTTTTCATCCCGGATCGTACATCGTGAGCTGTGAAATCGACAACAACTTAATCCATCACATTTCTATTACCGAATCCCACGGCACCTTGGGCAAGAAAACTTTACTTCACGTAGAGCCTGGGCCCGCAAACCAAGACCGTGGGGCGTTTGACCAAGTATCCGTCGCTCCGGTGCCCGTAACTTTTGATCCGTAAGAAGTTACGTGGCGCACAGTATACCGTTAGAAAGTTTTCCGAGAGCTCTACGACGGGGGCAGCAACCCTACTAGGCTGCGCCTCTTTTTATAGCCCAAATTCAAACGTTTTGATCATTTTTGGGACACTTTTCTTCTTTTGCACTGTTTTTCTGTCCCGGATCGTACGTCGTGAGCCGCAAAAAGGACGACAACCTAATCCATCATATTTCTATTACCGAATCCCATGCCAGAATGGGCAAGACAACTTCACTTCACATAGAGGCTAGGCCCGCAAACCGAGGGCGTGGGCGTGTGACCAGGTATCCGTCGCTCCGTTGCCCATAACTTTTGATCCGTAAGGAGTTTCGCGGCGCACAACATACTATTGGAAAGCACTCCGAGGGCTCTACGACGGGGTTAAACAGATTGCTCGGCTGCGCCTATTTTCAGAGCTCAAAATCTAGCGTATTCATCAAATTCGGGACAGTTTTATTCTTTTACGCTATTTTTCCTTCCGGATCGTACGTCGTAAGCCGTGAAAAGGACGACAACCTAATCCATCACATTTTTATTACCGAATCCCACTACACCTTGGGCAAGACAACTTCACTTCACGTAGAGACTGGGCCGGCAAACCTAGGGTGTGGGACATGTTACCAGGTATCCATCGCTCCGGTGCCTATAACTTTTGATCCGTAAGGAGTTACGCAGCGCACAGTATACCATTGGGAAGCTCTCCAAGAGCTCTACGACGAGGGCAGCAAGCCAGCTTTGCTGTGCCTATTTTTGGATCAAAAAATTGAATGTTTTCATCAATTTCAGGACAATTTTCTTCTTTTGCGCTATTTTTTCGTCTCGGATCGTACGTCATGAGCCGCGAAAGGGAAGACACCCTAATCCATCACATTTCTATTACCGAATCCCATGCCACCATGGGCAAGATAACTTCACTTCACGTAGAGGCTGGGCCCGCAAACCGAGGGCGTGGGGCGTGTGACCAGGTATCCGTCGCTCCGGAGCCCATAACTTTTGATCCGTAAGTAGTTACGCGGCGCACAGCATACCGTTGGAAAGCTCTCCGGGACCTCTACTACGAGTGCAGCAAACCTGCTTCACCACGCCTATATTCGGAGCCCAAAATTGAACATTTTCAACTGTTTCAGGACACTTTTCTTCTTTTGCGCTGTTTTTTCGTCCCGGATGATACGTCATGTGCTGCGAAAACGACAACAACCTAATCCATCACATTTCTAATACCGAATCCCACGGTACCTTGCGCAAAACTACTTTACTTCACGTAGAGGCTGGGCTCGCAAACCGAGGGTGTGGCGCGTGTGAACAGGGATACTTCGCTCCGATGACCATAACTTTTGATCCGTAAGGAGTTACGTGGAGCACAACATACCGTTGGAAATCTCTCTTAGAGCTTTACGACGGGGACAGAAAGCCTGCTCGGCTGTTCCTATTTTTAGATCCCAAAATCGTATGTTTTGATTAGTTTCGGGACACCTTTCTTCTTTTGCACTGTTTTTCTGTCCCGAATCGTACGTCTTGAGCCGCGAAAGGACGACAACCTAATCCATCACATTTCTATTACAAAATCCCACGCCACCATGGGCAAGACAACTTCATTTCATATAGAAGCTGGGCTCGTAAACCGAGGACGTAGGGCGTGTGACCAGGGATCTGTCACTCCGGTTCCCATAACTTTTGATCCGTAAGGAGTTACGCGGTGCACAACATATCGTTGGAAAGCTCTGCGAGAGCTCTACGATGGGAGTAGCCATCTTGCTCGGCAGTGCCTATTTTCGGAGAACAAAATTGAACATTTTCATCAGTTTTGGGACACTTTTCCTCTATTGCACTATTTTTTTCATCACGGATCGTACATCGTGAGCTGTGAAATCGACAACAACTTAATCCATCACATTTCTATTACCGAATCCCACGGCAGCTTGGGCAAGAAAACTTTACTTCACGTAGAGCCTGGGCCCGCAAACTGAGACCGTGGGGCGTTTGACCAAGTATTTGTCGCTCCGGTGCCCATAACTTTTGATCCGTAAGAAGTTATGTGGCGCACAGCATACCGTTGGAAAGTTCTCCGAGAGCTCTACGACGGGGGAAACAACCCTACTAGGCTGCACCTCTTTTTAGAGCCCAAATTCAAACGTTTTGATCATTTTTGGGACACTTTTCTTCTTTTGTATTGTTTTTCTGTCCCGGATCGTACGTCGTGAGCCGCGAAAATGACGACAACCTAATCCATCATATTTCTATTACCGAATCCCATGCCACCATGGGCAAGACAATTTCACTTCACGTAGAGGTTGGGCCCGCAAACCGAGGGCGTGGGCGTGTGACCAGGTATTCGTCGCTCCGTTGCCCATAACTTTTGATCTATAAGGAGTTACGCGGCGCACAGCATAACGTTGGAAAGCTCTCCGAGACCTCTACAACGGGGGTAGCGAGCTTGCCCTACTACAACTATTTTCAGAGCCCAAAATGGAACGTTTTCATCAGTTTCGGGACACTTTTCTTTTTTTGCGCTATTTTTCCGTCCCGAATCGTATGTCATGAGCCGCGAAAACGACGACAACCTAATCCATCACATTTCTATTACCGAATACCACGCCATCATGGGCAAGACAACTTCACTTCACGTAGAGGCTAGGTCCGCAAACCAAGGGCGTGGGGCGTGGGGCGTGTGACCAGGTATCCGTCGCTCTGGTTCCCATAACTTTTGATCCGTAAAGAGTTACGTGGTGCACAGCATACCGTTGGAAAGCTCTCCGAGACCTCTACAACAGGTGCAGCAAGCCTACTTCATCGTACCTATTTTCAAGGCCAAAAATTGAACGTTTTCATCAGTTTTGGGACACTTTTCGTCTTTTGGACTTTTTTTTCTGTCCCAAATCGTACGTCGTGAGCCTCAAAAAGGACGACAACCTAATCCATCACATTTCTTTTACCGAATCCCACGGCACCTTGGACAAGACAACTACACTTCATGTAGAGGCTGGGCCAGCAAACCGAGGGCGTGGGCGTGTGACCAGGTATCCGTCGCTCTAGTGCCCATAACTTTTGATCCGTATGGAGTTACGCAGCGCACAGCATACCGTTGGAAAGCTCTCCGAGACCTCTACGACGGGGGCAGCAACCCTGCTTTGCTGCAGCCAATTTTAGAGCCGGATATCGTACGTTTTGATTAGTTTCGGGACACTTTTCTTCTTTTGCACTATTTTTCCGTCTCGGATCATACGTCGTGACCCGCGAAAAGGACGACTACCTAATCCATCACATTTCTGTTACCGAATCCCACGCCACCATGGGCAAGACAACTTCACTTCACGTAGAGGCCGGGCCCTCAAACCGAGGGTGTTGGGCATGTGGCCAAGTATCCGTCGCTCCGTTGCCCATAACTTTTGATCCGTAAGGAGTTACGCGGCGCACAGCATACCGTTGGAAAGTACTCCGAGAGCTCTACGACAAGGGTAGCCAGCTTGCACGGCTGCGCCTATTTTCGGAGAACAAAATCGAACGTTTTCATCAATTTCAGGACACTTTTTTTCTTTTGCGCTGTTTTTCTGTCCCGAATCGTACGTCGTGAGCCGCAAAAACGACGACAACCTAATCCATCACATTTCTATTACCGAATCCCACGACACCTTGGGCAAGACAACTTTACTTCACGTAGTGGCTGGGCCCGCAAACTGAGGGCTGTGGGCGTGTGACCTGGTATCCGTCACTCCGGTGTCCATAACTTTTGATCCATAAGGAGTTACGCGGTGCACAGCATATCGTTGGAAAGCTCTCCGAGAGTTCTACGATGGGGGCAGCAACTTTGCTAGGCTGCACACGTTTTTAGAGCCCAAAATCGAACGTTTTGATCTGTTTTGGGATACTTTTCTTCTTTTTCGCTGTTTTTCCGTCCCGGATCGTACATCGTGAGCCGCGAAAAGGACGCCAACCTAATCCATCATATTTCTATTACCGAATACCATGGCACCTTGGGCAAGACAAGTTCATTTCACGTAGAGGCTAGCACCGTAAACCAAGGGCTTGGGGTGTGTGACCAGGTATCCGTCGCTTCGATGCCCATAACTTTTGATCCGTAAGGAGTTACGCGGCGCATAGCATACCGTTGGAAAGATTTTCGAGAGCTCTATGATAGGGGCAGCAAGCCTACTTCGCAGCACCTATTTTCGGAGCCCAAAATTGGACTTTTTCATTAGTTTCAGGACAGTTTTCTTCTTTTGCGCTATTTTTCTGTCCCGGATCATACGTCGTGAGCTGCGAAAAAGACGATAACCTAATCCATCACATTTATATTACCGAATCCCACGCCACCAAGGGCAAGACAACTTCACTTCATGTAGAGGCTGGGCCAGCAAACTGAGGGCATTGTGCGTTTGACAAGGTATCCGTCGCTCCGTTGCCCATAACTTTTGATCCGTAAGGAGTTACGCGGCGCACAACATACCGTTGGAAAGCTCTCCTAGAGCTCTACGACGGGGGTTGCCAGCCTGCTAGGCTGAGCCTATTTTCAAAGAACAAAATCGAACGTTTTCATCAGTTTCAGGGAACTTTTCTTGTTTTGCGATATTTTTTCGTCCCGGATCGTATGTCGTGAGCCGCGAAAAGGACAACAACCTAATCCATCACATTTCTATTTTCGAATCCCACGCCACCATAGGCAACACGACTTTACTTCACGTAGAGGCTGGGCCTGGAAGCCGAGGGCGTGGGGCGTGTGACCAGGTATCCGTTGCTCCAATGCCCATAACTTTTGATCCGTAAGGAGTTACGTGGCACAAAGCATACCGTTGGAAAGCTCTTTGAGAGCTCTACGACGGGGGTAGCAAGCCTGCGGGGCTGCGCCTATTTGCAGGGCCCAAAATCAAATGTTTTGATCAGTTTCAAGATACTTTTCTTCTTTTTCGCTATTTTCACGTCCCAAATCGTACGTCGTGAGCCACGAAAAGGACGACAACCTAATCCATCACATTTCTATTATCGAATCCCACAGCACCTTGGGCAAGACAACTTCACTACACGTAGAGGTAGGGCCCACAAACCGAGGGCATAGGTCGTGTAACCAGGTATCCGTTGCTCCGGTGCCCATAACTTTTGATCCGTAAGGAGTTACGCAGCGTACAACATACTGTTGGAAAGCTCTCTGAGAGCTCTATGACGGTGGCAGCTAGCATGCTCGGCTGTGCCTATTTTTGGAGTCCAAAATCGAACGTTTTGATCCGTTTTGGGACACTTTTCTTCTTTTTCGTTGTTTTTCCGTCCCGGATCGTATGTCGTGAGCCGCAAAAAGGACGACAACCTAATCCATCACATTTCTGTTCCCAAATCCAACAGCACCTTGGGTAAGACAACTTCACTTCACGTAGAGGCTGGGCCCGCAAACCGGGCGTGGGGCGTGTGACTAGGTATCCGTCGCTTCGGTGCCCGTAACTTTTGATCCGTATGGAGTTACGCGGCGCACATCATATCGTTGGAAAGCTCTCCAAGAGCTCTACGATGAGGGCAGCAAGCACGCTGGGCTGCGCCTATTTTTGGAGTCCAAAATCGAACGTTTTCATCCGTTTTGGTACACTTTTCTTCTTTTGCACTATTTTTCTATCCCGAATTGTACGTCGTTAGCTACGAAAAGGGCATCACATTTCTATTACCCAATCCCACGCCATCATGGGCAAGACAACTTCACTTCACGTAGAGGCTGGGCCAGCAAACCGAGGGCATGGGGCGTGTGACCAGGTATCCGTCGCTCCGGTGCCCATAACTTTTGATCCGTAAAGAGTTACGCGGCGCACAGCATACCGTTGGAAAGCTCTCCGAGAGCTCTACGACGGGGGCAGCAAGCTTGCTGGGCTGTGCCTATTTTTAAAGCCCAAAATCGAACATTTTGATCAATTTCGGGATACTTTTCTTCCTTTTCGCTGTTTTTTCGTCCCGGATCGTATGTCGTGAGCCGCGAAAAGGACGACAACCAAATCCATCACATTTCTATTACCGAATCCCATGGCACCTTGGGCAAGAGAACTTCACTTCAAGTAGAGGCTGGGCCAGCAAACCGAGGGCCTGGGGCGTGTGACCAGGTATCCGTCGCTCCGGTGCCCATAACTTTTGATCCGTAAGGAGTTACGCGGCACACAACATACCGTTGGAAAGCACTCCGAGAGCTCTACGACGGGGGCAGCAAGCCTGCTCGACTGTGCCTATTTTAGATACCAAAATTGTACATTTTGATTAGTTTCGGGATACTTTTCTTCTTTTGCACTGTTTTTCTGTCCTGGTTCGTAAGTCATGAGCCGCGAAAAGGACGACAACCTAATCCATCAGATTTCTATTACCAAATCCCACGCCACCATGGGCAAGGCAACTTCACTTCACGTGGAGGCTGGGCCCGCGAACCGAGTGCTTAGGGCGTGTGACCAGGGATCCGTCACTCCGGTGCCCATAACTTTTGATCCGTAAGGAGTTACGCTGTGCACAACATACCGTTGGAAAGCTCTCCGAGAGCTCTACGACGGGGGTTGCCATCTTGCTCTGCTGCGCCTATTTTCGAAGAACAAAATCGAATATTTTCATTAGTTTCAAGATACTTTTCCCCTATTGGTTGTTTTTCCGTCCCGGATCTGTACATCGTGAGCTGCGAAATCGGCAAAAACCTAATCCATCACATTTCTGTGACCAAATCCCACGGTACCTTGGGCAAGACAACTTTACTTTACGTAGAGGCTGGGCCCGCAAACCGAGGGCGTAGGTCGTTTGACTAGGTATCCGTCACTCCGGTGCCTATAACTTTTGATCCGTAAGGAGTTACGCGGCGTACAGTATACTGTTGGAAAGCTCTCCGAGAGCTCTACGACGGGGGCAGCAACATTACCAGGCTGCGCCTGTCTTTAGATCCCAAAATCGAACGTTTTAATCAGTTTCGGGATACTTTTCTGCTTTTTCACTGTTTTCTGTCCCGGATTGTACGTCGTGAGCTGCGAAAAGGACGACAACCTAATCCATCATATTTCTATTACCGAATCCCACGCCACCATGGGTAAGACAACTTCACATCATGTAGAGGCTAGGCCCGCAAACCGAGGGCATGGGGCGTGTGACCAGGTATCTGTCACTCCGTTGCCCATAACTTTTGATTCGTAAGGAGTTACGCAGTGCACAGCATACCGTTGGAAAGCTCTCCAAGAGCTCTACGACGGGGGCAGCAACCCTACCAGGATGCGCCTATTTTTAGAGCCCAAAATCGAACGTTTTGATCAATTTCGGGACACTTTTCTTCTTTTTCGCAATTTTTCCGTCCCGAATCGTACGTCGTAAGCCGTGAAAAGGACGAAAACCTAATCCATCATATTTCTATTAACGAATATCATGGCACCTTGGGCAAGACAACTTCACTTCATGTAGAGGTTGGGCCCCCAAACCAAGGGCGTGGGCGTGTTACCAGGTATCCGTCGCTTCGGTGCCCATAACTTCTGATCCGTAAGGAGTTACACGGTGCATAGCATACCGTTGGAAAGCTCTCCGAGAGCTCTACGACGGGGGCATCAAGCCTTCTTCGCAGCACCAATTTTTGGAGTACAAAATTGAACTTTTACATCAATTTTAGGACACTTTTATTCTTTTGCGCTGTTTTTCCGTCCCGGATCATACGTCGTGAGCCGCGAAAGAGAAGACAACCTAATCCATCACATTTCTATTACTGAATCCCATGCCACCATGGGCAAGAGAACTTAACTTCACGTATAGGCTGGGCCCGTAAACCGAGGGCGTGGGGCGTGTGACCATGTATCCATCGCTCCGGTGCCCATAACTTTTGATCCGTAGGGAGTTACACGGCGCACAACATAACGTTGGAAAGCTCTCCAGGACCTCTACTACAGGTGTAGCAAGCTTGCTTCACCGCGCCTTTTTTCGGAGGCCAAAATCGAATGTTTTCAACTTTTTCGGGACACTTTTCTTCTTTTGCGCTGTTTTTCCGTCCCGGATGGTACGTCATGTGCCGCGAAAATGACAACAACCTAATCCATCACATTTCTATTACCGAATCCCACGACACCTTGGACAAGACTACTTTCCTTCACGTAGAGGCTGGGCCCGCAAACCGAAGACGTGGGGCGTGTGACTAGGTATCCATCGCTCTGGTGCCCATAACTTTTGATCCGTAAGGAGTTACGCAGCGCACAACATACCGTTGGAAAGCTCTCCGAGAGCTCTACGACGGGGCAACAAGCCTGCTTGGCTGTTCCTATTTTTAGATCCCAAAATCGTATGTTTTGATTAGTTTCGGGATACTTTTCTTCTTTTGCACTGTTTTTCTGTCCCGGAACGTACGTCGTGAGCCGCGAAAAGGACGACAACCAAATCCATCACATTTCTATTACTAAATCCCACGCCACCAAGGGCAAGACAACTTCACTTCACGTAGAAGCTGGGCCCGCAAACTGAGGGCGTAGGGCGTGTGACCAGCGATTTGTCGCTCCGGTGCCCATAACTTTTGATCCGTAAGGAATTACGGGGCGCACAACATATCGTTGGAAAGCTCTCCAAGAGCTCTACTACGGGGGTAGCCATCTTGCTCGACTGTGCCTATTTTCGGAGAACAAAATCAAAAAATTTCATCTGTTTCGAGATACTTTTCCTCTATTGCGGGGTTTTTTCATCCCGGATCGTACATCGTGAGCTGTGAAATCGACAACAACTTAATCCATCACATTTCTATTACCGAATCCCACGGCACCTTGGGCAAGACAAATTTACTTCACGAAGAGGATGGGCCCGCAAACCGAGGGCGTGGAGCGTTTGACCAGGTATCCGTCGCTCCGGTGCCCATAACTTTTGATCCGTAAGGAGTTACGTGGCGCACAACATACCGTTGGAAAGCTCTCTGAGAGCTCTACGACGGGGGCAGCAACCCTACAAGGCTACGCCTGTTTTGAGAGCCCAAAATAGAACGTTTTGATCAGCTTTGGGACACTTTTTTTTTTCGCTGTTTTTCTGTCCCGGATCGTACGTCGTGAGCCGCGAAAAGGACGACAACCTAATCCATCATATTTCTATTACCGAATCCCATGCCACCATGGGCAAGACAACTTCACATCACGTAGAGGCTGGGCCCGCAAACTGAGGGCATGGGCGTATGACTAGGTATCCGTCGCTCCGTTGCCCATAACTTTTGATCTGTAAGGAGTTATGCGACGCACAACATACCGTTGGAAAGCTCTCCGCGACCTCTACAACGGGGGCAGCGAGCTTGCCCTGTTACAACTGTTTTCGGAGCCCAAAATGGAAAGTTTTCACCAGTTTCGGGACACTTTTCTTCTTTTGCGCTATTTTTCCGTCCCGGATCGTACGTCATGAGCTGCGAAAACAACGACAACCTAATCCATCACATTTTTATTACCGAATACCACGCCACCATGGGCAAGACAACTTCACTTCACATAGAGGCTGGGTCCGCAAACCGATGGCGTGGGGCGTGTGACCAGTTATCCGTCACTCCGGTGCCCATAACTTTTGATCCGTAAAGAGTTACGCGGCGCAAAGTATACCGTTGGAAAGCTCTCTGAGACCTCTACAACAAGTGCAGCTAGCCTGCTTCATCGTACCTATTTTTGGATCCCAAAATTGAACGTTTTCATTAGTTTCGGGACACTTTTCATCTTTTGCGCTTTTTTTCATCCCGGATGGTACGTCGTGAGCCGCGAAAATAACAACAACCTAATCCATCACATTTCTATTACAGAATCCCACGGCACCTTGGGCAAGAGTACTTTACTTCACGAAGAGGCTGGGACCGTAAACTGAGGGCATGGGACGTGTGACCAGGTGTCCGTCGCTCCGTTAGCCATAACTTTTGATCCGTAAGGAGTTACGCGGCGCATAGCATACCGTTGGAAAGCTCTCCGAGAGCCTTACGACGGAGGCAAAATGCCTGCTGGGCTGCGCCTATTTTTAGAGTCCAAAATCGAACGTTTTGATCAGTTTCAGGACACTTTTCTTCTTTTTCGCTGTTTTTCCGTCCCAGATCGTACGTCGTGACCCGCAAAAAGGACAACAACCTAATTCATCACATTTCTGTTACCGAATCCCATGCCACCATGGGCAAGACAACTTCACTTCACGTAGAGGCTGGGCCCGTAAACCGAGGGCGTTGGGCGTGTAACCAAGTATCCGTCGCTCCATTGCCCATAACTTTTGATCCGTAAGGAGTTACGCAGCGCACAGCATACCGTTGGAAAGGACACCGAGAGCTCTACGACGATGGTAGCCAGCTTGCTCTGATGTGCCTATTTTCGGAGAACAAAATCGAACGTTTTCATCAATTTCGGGACACTTTTCTTCTTTTACGCTGTTTTTTCGTCCTGAATCGTACGTCGTGAGCCGCGAAAACGACGACAACCTAATCCATCACATTTTTATTACCGAATCCCACGACACCTTGGGCAAGACAACTTTACTTCACGTAGTGGCTGGGCCCGCAAACCTAGAGCTGTGTCATGTGACCTGGTATCCGTCACTCCGGTGCCCATAACTTTTGATCCGTAAGGAGTTACGCGGCGCACAACATACCGTTGGAAAGCTCTCCGAGAGCTTTCCAACGAGGGAAACAACCCTACTAGGCTGCACCTATTTTTAGAGCCCAAAATCAAACGTTTTGATCAGTTTCGGGATACTTTTCTTCTTTTTCACTATTTTTCCATCTCGGATCGTACGTTGTGAGCCGCGAAAAGGACGCCAACCTAATCCATAATATTTCTATTACCGAATACCATGGCACCTTGGGCAAGACAACTTCACTTCACGTAGAGGCTAGGACTGCAAACCAAGGGTGTGGGGTGTGTGACCAGGTATCCGTCGCTTCGATGCCTATAACTTTTGATCCGTAAGGAGTTACGCGGCACATAGCATACCGTTGGAAAGCTCTCCGAGAGCTCTACGACGGGGGCAATAAGCCTGCTCGGCTGCGCCTATTTTTGGAGCCCAAAATTAAACTTTTTCATCAGTTTCAAGACACTTTTCTTCTTTTGCGCTGTTTTTCCGTCCCGGATCATACGTCATGAGCCACGAAAAGGACGACAACCTAATCCATCACATTTATATTACCGAATCCTACGCCACCATGGGCAAGACAACTTCACTTCACGTAGAGGCTGGGCCAGCAAACCGAGGGCATTGTGCGTTTGACAAGGTATCCGTCGCTCCGTTGCCCATAACTTTTGATCCGTAAGGAGTTACGCGGCGCACAACATACCATTGGAAAGCTCTCCGAGAGCTCTACGACGAGGGTTGGCAGTCTGCTAGGCTGATCCTCTTTTCAAAGAACAAAATCGAACGTTTTCATCAGTTTCGGGAAACTTTTCTTCTTTTGCGCTATTTTTTTGTCACGGATCGTACGTCGTGAGCCGTGAAAAGGACAAGAACCTAATCCATCACATTTCTATTATCGAATCCCACGCCACCATGGGCAAGACAACTTCACTTCACGTAGAGGCTGGGCTCGCAAACCGATGGCGTAGGGCGTGTAACCAGGTATCCGTCGCTCCAGTGCCCATAACTTTTGATCCGTAAGGAGTTATGCGGCGCAAAACATACCGTTGGAAAGCTCTCTGAGAGCTCTACGACGGGGGCAGCAAGCCTGCGGGGCTTTGCCTATTTTCAGGGCCCAAAATCAAATATTTTGATTAGTTTCACAATACTTTTCTTCTTTTTTGCTGTTTTCCCATCCTAGATCGTACGTCGTGAGCCGCGAAAAGGACGACAACCTAATCCATCACATTTCTATTACCAAATCCCACAGCACCTTGGGCAAGACAACTTCACTACATGTAGAGATAGGGCCCACAAACCGAGGGCATAGGGCATGTGACCAGGTATCCGTTGCTCCGGTGCCCATAACTTTTGATCCGTAAGGAGTTACGCAGCATACAACATACTGTTGGAAAGCTCTCCAAGAGCTCTACGACGGGGGCAGCAAGCATGCTCAATTGCTATCACGCCCCAACCTGGCCTATAAAGGTTAGACTAGGGTGTGATCTAACATTCAAGTCATGTTACATACTTAACCGTTTATGAAGATTTCACACTTAACGATTTGGTCTAAACTCCAAAATTTTCCAAAAAATCAACAGGATAACGGCTGTAATTGGGCTCTTTGGTTTGACCTAATTCTCTAAACGCCTCAAAATTTACCATCTCAAATTCATTTCCAACTAAGATTACTATTTATCATCAATTGAAATGCCTACTGGTTGTCTTGATATCTCGTTTGATTAATAACCTAGCATGATACTATGTCTCATTCGTTTGTTAATCCTCGTTAGAAAAAGTACCTGTTGATCTTAGCTTAAAAACGTGTACCTGCTTAAGATTTGGTTGGTTCATTTTACTTAGCCTTTACCTAATACTTCATAATCCTATTATAGATTCTAGTAGTAATAATAGCAAAATGACCATAGTAGTGTCTAGTGTCTATCTAGTTAACATCAGTACAAACCAAAATTAGACCCCAAATTACAACGGGGGTCTTTTTACATTACAAACAATGTGCAACATGAAAAGAAATAGTCTTCAAGTAGCATAGTTCACAAATAGCCATAATCACGCAAAGCACATAGGACAGGCAATCACTCCAAGGAATCATCGTTAAGCACATCGTCCTCAAGTACCTGTTCTTGATCTTCTTCACCTGAGATGATAAAAGAGGGTGAGTCCTTATGAACTCAGCGAGGGGGAACGAGAAATAGGTTTTGAAACTCATTTTTCGGTTCAACTTATGAAAATCCTTTTGCAAGCATGAATATAATACAATTAAGTACATAACAATAATATAAAGTAAAGGAACAATTACCAGTCTTTCCTCCCCGAGGTTCTCCAGGAACCAAGCGAGAGTACTTATACATATAGAAAAAGGATACGGTGAGCTTTTGCTCTCAATGGTTGCGGCCAACTTCAAATCATCCCCTTAACATGCCAAGTGGGTGTACTCTGGATGTACCCCGAAATCCTACGACAAAACTCTCCGAGGAAGTCTAGCCCCCAAGCGAGAGAGGGAATTGGACTATGGTAGTCACGGGTGCACCGGCAAGCCCGATGTCGCCCGGTGTGCGTGATCGCTACCATGCCAGAATGAAAGGTTGCAACCTCGTATGCAATGCACATTTATGATATTTAATATAACACATTAGGAGGACAACAAAGTAGGTTGCCTCTGGACAGTCATAAGATTGTACATTGACAAGTAATCAAGCGAGGCACGAATAGACAAGTAATTTCACTTGAAAAGTATATGGAGTTATATGAAAATTAAACGGGCAGCCATGTAACGCACGTAATTCAAGTCATATAACTCATTTCAACGTCCACGTAATCAAATAATAAGGTTATTCAACATGCAACAATAATCTACGTGGTTCGGATGCAAGAAATGCCTATTTGTCAACATGCAACGAACCAAAATCACATTTAGGGATATAAGGGAAACTACGGGCAGCCTACTAAGCATATAATTACACCCAATATTCAAAGGATCAACAATTAGTATGTTTACCTAGTTGCTAGGGTTTCTATTTCGTGCTTACCCGTGCGATTAAGCCCCGAGTCCACTCAAATCAATCTCAAGCCAAGCATCAATTAATCCAAACATCCCCAAGTACTCAAAAAAGTTCACGTAACATCCCAATGCCACAATCCGAAGCAATTAATACCACAAGAGAAGTTACAACAAATTTTCTAAGCATATAACTAAATGAAACCCTCACTGCAATAGGCTGTTTTCTCACAATCATTAAGACAAGCAAACAATCTCCAATTCTAGTGAATAAGATTTCAAATTAAATCTTAAGAAGTGAACTAAAATCAGAAACAAACCTTGCATCATTTGGAGTTCGAGATCAATAGCTATGGCCAAAACAGTGGGATTGCACAAAACTGTCCAGATTTACACACATTTCCATAATTGTCGTTTTTGAGGTCCTTAGGTTCAGATTTAGCCTTCGTCCATTTCTGACAAAAATGTCCAGAACTGAAACATCTATCAGCACACCAAATTTCATGCATTTTGGACATCATTTACTAAGTCAAAACTGGTTCGTTCCACAAGGTCAGTGCATCTGCCAAAACCTGATTCATTTTTTCAGACTTCCAGATTTGGATACATTTTAATGATTTTCCATTTTGAGGACCTTAGAGTCAAAATTAGCTTCAGTCTATTTCTGAGAAAAATGTTCAAAACTGGAAAAAATAGTCACTTACCAATTTTTATGCATTTTAAACTTCATTTGCCTAGCCAAACTCACCTCGCAACAACAAGTCAGAGAGCTGTCAACAAACCCGACTTCATCTATCATCAACTTCAAGCCAAAATCTTGCCATGCATGGTTGTAAAAGCTTATGAACACACAAATAACTCAAGTACAGAAGCAAAGACATACATTTAAGAGCATGCATGTGGATTTTTGAAGGATTTTCAAAAGGTTTTAGCCCTCACTTTAGCAAATCAACAAGAAGATGCACAAAACTTGATGAAGCACAAATTTCTTCTTCTTCCTTGCTTAGCCAAGACACCACACAATTTCTCTCTATTTTTCCTAGCTTAGTGGCCAAGTTCTTAGTACATGCATGTGGTTAGAACAAGAAGAAAAGAAATGGAAGCTAGTAAACTCACCTAGGCCGAAATGGTGACTCAAAGAGCATGCATGTGTGATTCTTGCATCCTAGCTAGCTTGGTCGAGTTTCTTTGCTTGTTGTTTGTCTTGATGCACCATGGATTGATGAAGATGAGCAAAGGCAAGATAAAACTCAGCCAAAACCGAGATTGAGAGAGAAGAATGAGAGGGAGAGGGAGAAATGTGAGAGGCAAATGAGAGAAATGACAAAGAATGAAGGCTTTTGCAATTCTTGATGCAAGTGGTCGGCCTTGGGCTTTGTAATTCAGCTTTTTGTGTCTTCAAGAAGTATTTTGAAATTCATAGCATGGGCAAGGTGTGTTTGGTCGATAATGGTGGGGTTTTGAGGAGATTTTTGAGCAATTTTTTTTATGCATTTCTGTCATAGAATGTCATAGTTTGTCTGGGAATTAAGTTGAATTGAACAAGCAAGCACAAAGCCCTTGTAGTGGTTGGCCAAGGCAATAAAAAATCTGATTTTTTGTCATCTTATGTGCATTATTTAATTGTGTGTTGAAAGTGCAAAAAGAATAAGGAATAAAGAATAAGGAATGTCTAGCTTTTTGTGAGATTTTGTCTTCTAGTGGGTTGAATTAGTAATTTAATAATAGTTAGTGGATTTTGTAGGATTGATTAATGACCTAGTGCTTCATGTAAGATGCTTTCTTGATTAGTGTGAGGGCACACTTTCCTAGGTCTAGGGCACGCACTACGAGGTAGGACACGAACTACTAGACGAATGCACATTTTTCTAGTAAATGCACGCAGCCCTAAATGAATGCACGTAATTCAATGCAAGGCACACAAAACAAACACAATTCATAAACCTAGGTCAAGGCACGCAAATCTAGATTAGGGCACATAATTCTAAGTCAAGGCACGTATGACGAAGCATGCACGAAAACCAAGGCAGGGCATGCAATCCAAGATCAGTCATATAATTCTAGGTCTAAGGTATGTAAATCGAGGTAACACACGTTATTCGGGGTCGGGCCTCACAGTTGAGCCTATTTTTGGAGTCTAAAATCGAACGTTTTGATCCGTTTCGGGACACTTTTCTACTTTTTCGCTATTTTTCAGTCCCGGATCGTACGTCGTGAGCTGCGAAAAGGGCGACAACCTAATCCATCACATTTCTGTTCCCAAATCCCACAGCACCTTGGGCAAGACAACTTCACTTGATGTAGAGGCTGGGCCCGCAAACCGAGGGCGTGGGGCGTGTGACGAGGTATCCGTCGCTCCGATGCCAATAACTTTTGATCCATATGGAGTTACGCGGCGCACAGCATATCATTGGAAAGCTCTCCGAGAGCTCTACGACGGGGGCAGCAAGCCTGCTGGGCTACGCCTATTTTTGGAGTCCAAAATCGAACATTTTCATCAGTTTTGGTACACTTTTCTTCTTCTGCGCTGTTTTTCTGTCCCGGATTGTACGTCGTGAGCAGCGAAAAGGATGACAACCTAATCCATCACATTTCTATTATCAAATCCCATGCCACCATGGGCAAGACAACTTCACTTCACGTAGAGGCTGGGCCAGCAAACCGAGGGCTTGGGGCGTGTGACCAGGTATCCGTCGCTCCGGTGCCCATAACTTTTGATCCGTAAGGAGTTACGCGGCGCACAACATTCCGTTGGGAAGCTCTCCAAGAGCCCTACGACGTGGGTAGACATCCTGCTCGGCTGCACCTATTTTTGGAGCCCAAAATCAAACGTTTTCATCAGTTTTGGGACACTTTTCTTCTTTTGCTTTGTTTTTCCGTCTCGAATTGTACATTGTGAGCCGCAAAAACGACAACAACCTAATCTATCACATTTGTATTAGCGAATCCCGCGGCACCTTGGGCAAGACAACTTTACTTCACATAGAGGCTGGCCCCACAAACTGAGGACACGGGGCATGTGACCAGGTATCCGTCTCTCCGGTGCCCATAACTTTTGATCCGTAAGGAGTTACGCGGTGCACAGCATACCGTTGGAAATCTTTCTAAGAGCTCTACGACTGGGGCAACAAGCCTGCTGGGCTGCGCATGTTTTCAGAGCCCAAAATCGAACGTTTTGATCAGTTTCGGGACACTCTTCTTCTATTTTGCAATTTTTCCGTCCCGTATCGTACGTCGTGAGCCGCGAAAAGGACGACAACCTAATCCATCATATTTCTATTACCAAATGCCATGGCACCTTGGGCAGGACAACTTCATTTTACATAGAGGCTGGGCCTGTAAACTGAGGGCGTGGGGCGTGTGACCAGGTATCCTTCCTCCGGTGCCCATAACTTTTGATCCGTATGGAGTTACGTGGCGCACAACATACCGTTGGAAAGCTCTCCGATAGCTCTACGATGGGGGAAGCCAATTTGCTCGGTTGCGCCTATTTTCGGAGCCCAAAATCGAATGTTTTCATCAGTCTTGGGACACTTTTATTCTTTTGTGCTATTTTTCCGTCTCGGATCATACATCGTGAGTGACGAAAAGGACGACAACCTAATCCATCACATTTCTATTACTGAATCCCACGCCTCCAAGGACAAGACAACTTCACTTTATGTAGAGGCTGGGCCAGCAAACTGAGGGCGTAGGGCGTGTGACTAGGTCTCCGTCGCTCCGGTGCCCATAACTTTTGATCAACAAGGAGTTACACGGCGCACAACATACCTTTGGAAAGCTTTCCGAGAGATCTACGACTGGGGCAATAAGCCTGCTCGGCTGCGCATGTTTTCAAAGATCAAAATCGAACGTTTTGATCAGTTTCGGGACACTTTTCTTCTTTTTCGCTATTTTTCCGTCCCGGATTGTACGTCGTGAGTCGCGAAAAGGACGACAACCTAATCCTTCACATTTCTATTACCGAATGCCACGGCACCTTGGGCAAGACAACTTAACTTCACGTAGATGCTGGGCCCGCAAACCTAGGGCGTGGGGCATGGGGCGTGTGACCAGGTATCCTTCGCTCCGTTGCCCATAACTTTTGATCCATAAGGAGTTACGCGGTGCACAGCATACCGTTGGAAAGCTTTCCGAGAGCTCTACCACGGAGGCAGCCATTTTTCTCTACTGCGCCTATTTTCGGAGCCCAAAATAGAACGTTTTCATTAGTTTCGGGACACTTTTCTTCTTTTGCGCTATTTTTCCATCCCGGATCATACGTCGTGAGTCGCGAAAAGGACGACAACATAATCCATCACATTTCTATTACTGAATCCCACGCCACCAAGGGCAAGACAACTTCACTTCACGAAGAGGCTGTGCCTGCAAACTTAGGGCCTGTGGCGTGTGGCGTGTGACCAGGTATCCGTCGCTTCGATGCCCATAACTTTTGATCTGTAAGGAGTTACGCGGCGCACAACATACCGTTGGAAAGCTCTCCGAGAGCTCTACGACGGGGGCAACAAGCCTGCTCAGTTGTACCTGTTTTTAGAGCCCAAAATCGTACATTTTAATGTTTTGGGATACTTTTCTTCTTTTGCACTATTTTTTCATCCCGGATCGTATGTCGTGAGCCGCGAAAAATACGACAACCTAATCCATAACATTTCTATTACCAAATCCCACGCCACCATGGGCAAGACAACCTCACTTCATGTAGAGGCTGGGCCCGCAAACCAAGGGCGTGGGGAGTGTCGCCAGGTATCCGTCGCCCTGGTGCCCATAACTTTTGATCGGTAAGGAGTTACGCTGCACACAGCATACCGTTAGAAAGCTCTCCGAGAGCTCTACGACGGGGTTAGCCAGCCTTTTCGGCTGCGCCAATTTTTAGTGCCCAATATCGAAGGTTTTGATCAGTTTTGGGACACTTTTCTTCTTTTGCGTTGTTTTTCCTTTTCGGATCGTACGTCGTGAGCCGCGAAAAGGACGACAACCTTATCCATAACATTTCTATTACCAAATCCCACACCACCATGGGCAAGACAACTTCACTTCACTTAGAGGCTGGGCCCGCAAACCGAGGGCGTGGGACGTCTGAACATGTATCCGTCGCTCTGGTGCCCATAACTTTTGATCTGTAAGGAGTTACGCGGCGCACAGCATTCTGTTGGAAAGCTCTCCGAGAGCTCTACGACGGGGGTAGCAAGCCTATTCGGTTGCACCTATTTTTGGAGTCCAAAATCGAACATTTTCATCAGTTTTGGTACACTTTTCTTCTTTTGCGCTGTTTTTCTGTCCCGGATTGTACGTCATGAGCCGCGAAAAGGACAACAACCTAATCCATCACATTTCTATTACCAAATCCCACGCCACCATGGGCAAGACAACTTCACTTCACGTAGAGGCTGGGCCAGGAAACCGAGGGCGTGGGGCCTCTGACCAGGTATCCGTCGCTCCGGTGCCCATAACTTTTGATCCGTAAGAAGTTACGCAGCGCACAGCATTCCGTTTGGAAGCTCTCAGAGAGCTCTACGACGGGGGTAGCCAGCCTGCTCGGCTGCGCCTATTTTCGGAACCCAAAATCGAACGTTTTCATCAGTTTTGGGACATTTTTCTTCTCTTTCGCTGTTTTTCTGTCCCGTATCGTACGTCGTGAGCCGCGAAAAGGATGACAACCTAATCCATCACATTTCTATTACCGAATGCCATGGCACCTTGGGCAAGACAACTTCACTTCACATAGAGGCTAGGCCCGCGAACTGAGGGCGTGGGGCGTGTGACCAGGTATCCTTCCTCCGGTGCCCATAACTTTTGATCCGTATGGAGTTACGCGAAGCACAACATACCGTTGGAAAGCTCTCCGAGAGCTCTACGACGGGGGCAGCCAATTTGCTCGGCTGCGCCTATTTTCGAAGCCCAAAATCAAACGTTTTAATCAGTTTTGGGACACCTTTCTTTTTTTGCGCTGTTTTTCCGTCCCAGATCATACGTCGTGAGTCGCGAAAAGGACGGCAACCTAATTCATCACATTTCTATTACTGAATCCCATGACTCCAAGGGCAAGACAACTTCACTTCACGTAGAGGCTGGGCCCGCAAACTGAGGGCGTAGGGCATGTGACCAGGTATCCGTCGCTCCGGTGCCCATAACTTTTGATCATCAAGAAGTTATGCGGCGCACAGTATACCGTTGGAAAGCTTTCCGAGAGCTCTACGACTGGGGCAACAAGCCTGCTCGGCTGCGCATATTTTCAGAGCCCAAAATCGAACATTTTGATCAGTTTTGGGATACTTTTTTTCTTTTTCGTTATTTTTTCGTCCCGGATCGTACGTCGTGAGCCACGAAAAGGACGACAACCTAATCATCATATTTATATTACCGAATGTCATGGCACCTTGGGCAAGACAACTTCACTTCACGTAGAGGCTGGGCCCGCAAACCTAGGGTGTGAGTCGTGTGACCAGGTATCCTTTGCTTCGGTACCCATAACTTTTGATCCGTAAGAAGTTACACGGCGCACAGCATACCGTTGGAAAGCTTTCCGAGAGCTCTACGACGAAGGCAGCCAATTTGCTATGCTACGCCTATTTTCGGAGCCCAAAATCGAACGTTTTCATCAGTTTCGGCACACTTTTCTTCTTTTGCGCTGTTTTTCTGTCTCGGATCATACATCGTGAGTCGCGAAAAGGACGATAACCTAATCCATCACATTTCTATTACTGAATCCCACGCTACCAAGGGCAAGACAACTTCACTTCACGAAGAGGCTGGGCTCGCAAACTGAGGGCGTGTGGTGTGTGACCAGGTATCTGTCGCTCCGGTGCCTATAACTTTTGATCCGTAAGGAGATACGCAGCGCACAGCATACCGTTGGAAAGTTCTCTCAGAGCTCTACGACAGGGGCAGCAAGCCTGCTCGGCTATGCCTATTTTTAGAGCCCAAAATCGTACATTTTGATTAGTTTCAGGACACTTTTCTTCTTTTGCGCCGTTTTTTCGTCCTGGTTCGTATGTCGTGAGCCGCGAAAAGGACGACAACCTAATCCAAAACATTTCAATTACCAAATCCCACGCCACCATGGGCAAGACAACTTCACTTCATGTAGAGGCTGGGCCCGCAAACCGAGGGCGTGGGGTGTGTCGCCAGGTATCTGTCGCTCCGGTGCCCATAACTTTTGATCCGTAAGGAGTTCCGCTGCGCACAGCATACCGTTGGAAAGCTCTCTGAGTGCTCTACGGCGGGGTTAGCCAGCCTGTTCAGCAGCGCCGATTTTTGGTGCCCAAAATCGAATATTTTCATTAGTTTTGGGACACTTTTCTTCTTTTGCGTTGTTTTTCCTTTCCGGATCGTACGTCGTGAGCCACGAAAAGGACGATAACCTAATCCATAACATTTCTATTACCAAATTCCACGCCACCATGGGCAAGACAACTTCACTTCACTTAGAGGCTGGGCCCGCAAACCGAGGGCGTGGGACGTCTGACCATGTATATGTCGGTCCGATGCCCATAACTTTTTATTTGTAAGGAGTTACGCGGCGCACATCATACCGTTGGAAACCTCTCCGAGACCTCTACGATGGGGGCAGCAAGCTTGCTCAGCTGCGCCTATTTTTGGAGTCCAAAATCGAACATTTTCATCAGTTTCGGTACACTTTTCTTCTTTTGCGCTGTTTTTCTGTCCCAGATTGTACGTCGTGAGTCGCGAAAAGGACGATAACCTAATACATCACATTTCTATTACCAAATCCCACGCCACCATGGGCAAGTCAACTTCACTTCACGTAGAAGCTGGGCCAGCAAACCGAGGGCGTGGGGCGTGTGACCAGGTATCCGTCCCTCCGGTGCCCATAACTTTTGATCTATAAGGAGTTACGCGGCGCACAACATTCCGTTAGGAAGCTCTACGAGAGCCCTACAATGGGAGTAGCCAGCCTGCTTGGCTACGCCTATTTTCGGAGCCCAAAATCGAATGTTTTCATCAATTTTGGGACACTTTTCTTCTTTTGCGTTGTTTTTCCGTCCCGGATCGTACATCGTGAGCCGCGACAACGACAACAACCTAATCCATCACATTTGTATTACCGAATCCCATGCCAACATGGGCAAGACAACTTTACTTCACGAAGAGGCAGGGCCCGCAAACTGAGGGCGCTTGGCATGTGACCAGGTATCCGTCTCTCCAGTGCCCATAACTTTTGATCGGTAAGGAGTTACGCGGTGCACTGCATACCGTTTGAAATCTTTTCGAGAGTTCTACGACTGGGGCAACAAGCCTGCTGGGCTGCGCATGTTTTCAGAGCCCAAAATTGAACGTTTTGATCAGTTCCGGGACACTTTTCTTCTATTTCGCTATTTTTTCATCCCGTATCGTATGTCGTGAGCCGCGAAAAGGACGACAACCTAATCCGTCACATTTCTATTACCGAATGACATGGCACCTTGGGCAAGACAACTTCACTTCACGTAGAGGCTAGGCCCGCAAACTGAGGGCGTAGTGCGTGTGACCAGGTATCCTTCCTCTGGTTCCCATAACTTTTGATCCGTATGGAGTTACGCGGTGCACATCATACCGTTAGAAAGCTCTCCGAGAGCTCTACGACGGGGGCAGCCAATTTGCTCGGTTACACCTATTTTCGCAGCCCAAAATCGAATGTTTTCATCAGTTTTGCGACACTTTTCTTCTATTGTGCTGTTGTTGGCCTGAAAAGTCTATAATCTTTATTTTGATAATAACAAAACATCTTAATTGTGCTTTAGCATTTTTTTGTAAGACCTTCCCTCCAAAGAAAGTCTACATCAACATTGGATCAAGTTGTTTTAGTCAAGAGTAGAAAGCTTTTTGGATCAAAGACCAAGCACTATCAAATTGTATCCAAGCCCTAAAGAATTCAAGTTATTGACTCGTAGATAAAGAGGGAGTCACAAGGAAGGAGACGTGGTGACATAAGGGGTACCGTCCTTAAAAGTTGTCGCTTGCCTAAGTATGATTTGTATCGCTCAAAATTTCTCCCAAAAAAAAAATGTTTTCTTATTTCAAAATCTTTTGTAGAAAAAATATTTTTTTATTTCAAACTCTTGCTTTTGAAATCATTTTATAAAAATACCTTTCAACTAGTTTGAAATTTTTTTTGGGATGTTAAAAAATGCTAAGAAATCTCTTTTTCAATATGCCCAAATATTTCTGGGCTAAAAATACCTTTTCAGCATTTTTTATGGCATCCGGGCGTTACCGGCATTTTCCGGTCGCCGGGATAGAAGGTGCAACGCCTGGCAGAAATGACCTTTCCGGGCGATACACGCTCTTTCCGGGCGCCCAGATCAGTGCCTCAGCGCCCGGATGAGTTAACGGGAAAATCCGAAAATCTTGCTTAAAATCCGATTTTTGTCTAATCTTTCCCTCTTTTTAAGCCATGCCTTCTCACCTTCAAAATCATCTCTCCAAGCCATAATTTTCAGATTTTCTAAAAGAGCTTTCATATCATTCCTATTGAGAAATCATGAGCTATCATTATCATATCTTTTGAGCATTCAAAGCCATTTTCCAAAGTGTAATATCAAACTCAAATAGGAGTTGCAATTGTCATTTATTCTATCACATAATCTTTGTAATACATTCTTTCACATAGATTGAAAGAATCATTGTGAGAAGAAGTATTGTAATCCTTTGTGGACTCAAAGGAAGATAGAGTAGTAGGTTAAGCTTCACCTACATTTGAAGGAGCTTGTGTGACTCTTGTGGACTCAAGAGTAATTGTAGTTGGTTCTTGCTTCACCAACATTTGAAGAAGCATCATAGTGAAGTGTTACTAAAATCCTAAGGGAAGAGAAGACCTTAGGTGGTGGACTAGGCCTCCGGGAGTGCGAACCACTTGAAAATTATCGTCTTTGATTTCTCTTACTCTATTCTCTTTATTTTCAAGTTATTTACTTTCGTGTGGATATTGCTCATCTTAATTGCTTGGTAATTGTTGAGATATCTATTTGAAATTTTACCTTGAAATTTTAATTGCATATTTAGTGTTAAATACTCATATGCTCACCAAGTGTTTGATAAATCGCCTACAAGAGTTTCTAGTGTATTATCAATCCTTACTAGACATTGCCTCCACATTAATAAATTTTAAATTACTTAACCTTGCCTAAATAACCTAATTCACCCCCCCCTCTTTTAGGTTATTAAAGACCAACAAGTGGTATTAAGAGCTAGTACTCTACATATAGCTTAACATCTAGTAGAGGATCCCTATGGCAAGCTCATCAATGTCTAATATAGTTGAAGGACAATCTTCCTCTAGACCACCATTGTTTAATGGAACAAACTATTCTTTTTGGAAAACTAGGATGAGAATCTATATTCTAGCAAATGACATAAGAGTTTGGAATGTGATAAAAAATGGACCAATCAATCCTACTTTAACTAAAAAGGAAGGAGAACAAAGTATCACTACCCCCAAACCGGAAAAAGATTATAATGATGATGACTTCAAAATATGTGAAAGAAACTATAAAGCTATGAATATGTTATATCTTGCTTTAGATTCAAATGAGTTCAATAAAATTTCTGGATGCAAAAGTGCTAAAGAAATTTGGGATCAATTAGAAGTCACATATGAGGGCACCAACCAAGTTAAAGAAACTAGAATAAACATGCTTGTTCATAAATATGAAATGTTCAAAATGTCTTTTGATGAAAATATAGAACAAATGTTTTCTAGATTTACTGATACTGTTAATGCTCTAAAATCTCTTGGAAAAGAGTATTCTAATGAAGAATTGGTAGGAAAAGTTCTCTGAAGCTTAACCGAGCCATGGGAAGCTAAAGTAACGGCTATTGAAGAAGCTAGAGACCTCAAAACTCTCACTCTTAGTGAACTTATGGGATCTCTTATGAGCCATGAGTTGAAGAGGAAAGATCGAGAAGAAGAAAAAAGGAATAATAAAAAGTCACTTGCGCTTCTTGCATCAAAGGCTTACTCAAGTGATGAAGAAGAAGAAAACAAAGAAGAGGATGATGAGATAGCTCTTCTTACAAGGAACTTTAAGAAATTTCTTAAATTCAAAAAGGTAAGCAAAGCTCCCTACAATAGGTTTATGAACAAAGGAAGAAACAAATCAAAAGAAGAAGGAAGGTGCTTCAATTGTGACAAGACGGGTCATATAAAAGCAAATTGTCCAAAACTAATCAAAACCAAGGAAGGAAAAGCCTTGAAGGCAACATACGTTGATGACGATGCATCAACCGGTGAGGAAAGTGAAAATGAAGAAGTGGCAAACATCGTTTGTCTTATGACAAAAGAAGATGATGAGGTATTTTCTTCTTTTAACTCCGAATATTACACCTCTAGCTTATTAATTGAAAATGAATGTTCTTTTGAAGAATTACAAAATGAATTCTCAAAAATGCATGATAGTTTTGAAATTCCAATTATAAAGATACATGAACTTCAAAAAGAAAATAATACCTTAAAAGAAGAAAATAAGTTACTTGAAAAAGATCGAAATTTTGCTCATGAAAAAGCACTAAAAATTCATTTTGAAAATAATAATCTTCAAACAAAAATTGAAAAGCTTGAAAAAGAAAATCAAGGATTAAATAGAAACCTTGTAAGATTTACAAAAGGAAAAGAAAACCTTGATAAAATGCTTGGCTCTCAAAAAATGGCTTTTGATAAAAGTGGATTAGGATATGAACCTTCTTCAAAACAAAAATCTCTAAAAAGCTATTTTGTTAAAGTATCATCATCTACAAATGAAGCATCAACATCTAAAGGATTTCAAAAAACATGCACCTATTGTGAAAGACAAGGTCACATAACATCACATTGTAAATTTCAAAATATGATAGGTAGAGACTCCAAAATTCCTTCTTGGCTTAAACCAAAATGGATTATCAAAAGTGTTAAAAGTCAATACTAACAATATAGGACCCAATAGAACTTGGGGACCTAAATTTTGTTTTTGTATATAGGTTACCCTAAGGATGAAGTATGAAAGAAATTGGGTCATTGATAGTGGATGTTCAAGGCATATGACCGGTGATCCATCTCTTTTCTATGAGCCTATCAAAAATTACAAAGGTTTTGTGAGCTTTGGAAATAATGAAAAAGGTAAAATCATTGGTAAAGGTAGCATTGGAAATAAAATATCCATTCATGATGTACTACTTCTGAAAGGATTGCAACATAATTTGCTTAGTGTAAGCCAACTATGTGATAATGATTATCTAGTTGAATTTAAATCATCATGTTGCACCATTTTTGAAAAAATGAAAAATGTGTTGTTTACTGCAAATAGACATGAAAATGTCTATATTATTGACTTTGAAAGTATATCATGCCAAAATATTGATTGCTTAATCACAAAAAATGAAAGTTCTTGGTTATGGCATAGAAGATTAGGACACATTAGTATGGATCTACTTGGTAAACTTTCTCGAAAGGATCTTGTGAGAGGCCTTCCTAAGACCAAGTTTGAAAAAGATCATTTATGTGATGCATGCCAATTTGGAAAACAACATAAAGTATCTTTCAAAACCATTAGCCATGTGTCTACATCAAAAGCTCTACAAAAACTTCATATGGACCTTTTTGGACCAATGGATGTAATAAGTCTAGGAGGATCTAGATATGTTTTTGTTATTGTTGATGATTATACTAGATACACATGGGTGATGTTTCTTGCTTTCAAAAGTGATGCTTTCAATGAATTTGCAAAATTCTGTAAAAGAGTGCAAAATGAGAAATGATACTATATTTCATGCATTCACAGTGATCAAGGGACGGAATTCATAAATGCATCTTTTGTGGAATTATGTGAACAAAATGGCATTGAGCATAATTTTTCGGCTCCTAGAACTCCTCAACAAAATGGGGTTTTTGAAAGGAAAAACTGAACTTTACAAGAAATGGCAAGAACAATGTTGAAAGAAAACAACTTGCGTACATACTTTTTGGGGAGAAGCTGTCAATACGGCTTGCTATACTCTAAATAGAGTTTTAATTAGGCCTTCTCTAAAGAAAACTCCATATGAATTATGGAAAGGACGTACTCCAAATATCTCACATTTTAAAGTTTTTGGATGTAAATGCTTCATCTTAAATAATAAGGAGTATCTTGGTAAGTTTGATTCAAAGTCCGACGAAGGTATTTTTATTGGATACTCTTCTAGAAGCAAGGCATATCGAGTTTACAATAAAAGAACCTCTGTAATTGAGGAATCTATGCATATTAACTTTGATGAAACTAACCCATTTATGTCAAGAAAGGATGAAGACGATAATATGAGCTTTCAACAAGTTGAAGAACAAAGTCGACCTATTCCGACAAGTGAAGAAGGCAATACGTCCACAAGCAATCAAATTGATACTCAAATAGAGGAAGAACAACCAACTTCAAATGATCAAATCATATCAACAAATCAAGATCTTCCAAAATGTTGGAAATTTGTCAAAAATCATCCAATTGATCAAATCCTTGGGGATCCATCACAAGGTGTAAGAACTCGTTCCAATCTGAATACTTTTTGTGAACATGTAGCTTTTATATCTCAAATTGAACCTAAAAATATAAAAGAAGCATTATTGGATGATGATTGGATTATTGCTATGCAAGAAGAGCTTAATCAATTTGAAAGAAATCAAGTTTGGACCTTAGTTGAAAGACCTAGTAATTACCCGATTATTGGTACAAAATGGGTTTTTCGAAACAAACTAGATGAATCCGGTAATGTAACTAGAAATAAGGCTAGATTAGTTGCTCAATGATATAATCAAGAAGAAGGAATAGACTATGAAGAAACCTTTGCGCCAGTAGCTCGACTTGAATCCATTAGAATGTTACTAGCATATGCATGTTTTATGAACTTCAAACTCTATCAAATGGATGTCAAAAGTGCTTTCTTAAATGGATATCTTCAAGAAGAAGTTTATGTTGAACAACCACCCGGTTTTGAAAATACAAATTTATTAAGTCATGTATTCAAACTTCAAAAGGCTCTTTATGGACTTAAACAAGCACCTAGGGCATGGTATGATAGATTAAGTAATTATCTACTTGACAACGGCTTCTCTAGAGGTAAACTAGACTCTACTTTATTTGTAAAAAGAAAAGCTAAAGACATCTTGCTTGTTCAAATTTATGTTGATGACATTATCTTTGGTGCTACTAATGAATCCCTTTGCAAGTATTTTTCTGAATGTATGCACAAAGAATTTGAAATGAGCATGATGGGATAATTAAATTTCTTCCTTGGACTTCAAATCAAACAAACAAAAGAAGGGATCTTCATTAATCAAGCCAAGTACATTAAGGAACTCATCAAAAGATTCGGGCTTGAAACTGCAAAAGAAATGAGCACTCCTATGGGAACGTCAATCAAACTTGTCAAAGATGAAAAAGGTAAATCTGTTGATGAAAAGCAATATCGAGGTATGATCGGAAGCCTTCTCTATTTAACTGCCTCAAGACCTGATATTATGTTTTCTGTATGCTTATGTGCTCGGTTTCAATCTTCTCCGAAAGAATCACACTTGAATGCTGTAAAAAGGATTATTAGATACCTTAAGAGTACCATCAATCTAGGACTCTTTTATCCTAAAGGCACATCTTTTGAACTTCTAGGATACTCTGATGCCGATTATGCAGGATGTAAGATCGATAGAAAAAGCACTAGCGGCAGTTGTCAATTTCTAGGACATGCCTTAGTCTCATGGTCTAGTAAGAAACAACATAGTGTAGCTCTTTCAATAGCAGAAGCAGAGTATGTAGCTATAGGTAATTGTGCAGCACAAATTCTATGGATTAAACAAACTTTACTTGACTTTGGTCTCGAATATGATCATGTGCCTATCAGGTGTGATAATACAAGTGCTATAAGTCTATCAAAGAACCCTATTCAACATTCTAGAACTAAGCATATTGAAATTTGTCATCATTTTCTAAGAGATCATGTGCAAAAAGGGGATATTGAACTTGTTTTTGTTGATTCTTTGCATCAATTGGCCGATATTTTTATAAAACCATTGCATGAGAATCAATTTTGTGCTATTAGAAGGGAACTAGGAATGCTTTGGGTCACTTAACCTGACGAAATATTGCATTTTTCGGCAAAATAGTGATCCGGGCGTTACTGCCTTCTTCCGGGCGCCCGGAAGAAGCATGTAACTACCGGAACCTCGCTCTCTGCCGGGCATTACTGCCCTCATCCGGGCGCCCGAAAAAAGGGCCTATCGCCCGGATCGAGCTGTTTGAAAAACCGAAATCTCCTTCTTCTCTCCTCACTTTTTCACATCTTCTCAAATATAAACTCTTTCTTCTCTCAATTTCTCCTATTTAATCACCAACATCTTCACCATCACTCACCATTATTTGCATCAAAACACTCTTTAAATCATCAAACTCGTATATTTTCATCATCAAAGCTTTAAAAATCCTCTTTATCCAATCCTTAAAAAACCTTGTATACAAGGTGTTCGGTGAAATTCCTCAACTAAGCCTTTCTTCTAACAAGCTTCTCCAACCTTCAAATTCAAATGGCACCACCAAGGGCTGACTCCAGGAAATGCAAGCAAGGAGAATCTTCATCCTCAGGCCCTTAGATCATTGTAAATCCATATGCTTTTCCACAACAAAACATCCTATGGGGTAAGATTTTAGATCCTCCCACCTTGCTTAATGGTACTAGAATTTATCGGCTTTTAGATGCTCAAGGGTGGCTACCTATGTTAAGGTTTGAAAACAAAGGCAATACTGCATGGATTAGAGAATTCTATTACTATGTTAACTTAGACTTTACCACCATGAAACTGAATAGTCAAGTTAAACTGAATAGTCAAGTTAAGTCTAAGGAACTAGAATTAACTGCAAGTATTGTTGCTAGAGCCTTTGGGATTCCTAATCAAGGCACCAAACTTTATTCATATAGAGGTATGCCAGAAGGTGTTCTTGAAAACTTAGAAGCCAATGTTATAGAATGTCTGTGGGAAGGAACAGGAACAAGCTCCTTAGGATATCCTAAGACTAAGGATCTCACTCCAGAAAAGAAGCTGATATTTTATATTCTTCATGAGGTCATTATTCCACGGGAAGTTAAGGATGGTTCAATTCCAAAATTCACTGCACTGTTGATGTATTTGATGTATGAAGCTAAACGTATCAATCTTCCACACATCATCATTAACCATATCATTCATACCAAGGAGGCTCAAAATCAACTTGCTTATGGGGTACCCTTAACTCACCTTTTTGAGTCTTTAGAAGTTCCGCGAGATCACGAGTTTGAGGCCATTAGTGATAGATCCTATCTTCTCAATGTTACTAGCCTCACTCGCCAAAAGCTGAAAATTCATAACTCTCGAGTTCTCAATATTGGTGATGATACGAGTGATGATCCTCTTGTGTTTGAATCCCTTGATGTTGACCCCACTACTTTTAGAGATCCTTTGGAACAGCAAGGCAGCAGTGGTGTTGGCACTTCTCAAGGACAAAGGGCTAGACCGTCTTCCTCTCACTCCTCCTCCCTTGATGAAATTCGTGCACACCTGCATGTACAAGATGTTCGTTTGGACAGAATGGAGCAGATGCTGAAGGCTTTATATGATCGCCACATTGGTTCTTAGTCTGTGGATGCTTTAAGTTGTGTTCTCTCCTCAAACAATTTATTTTTTGCTTTCAGTTGGATCTTTCCTCAAACACTCCTTAGCTGTTTTTCTTCCTTATCTTTTAACATTGGTTGGATATTTTTGCTTTCTTGTCATTAATGCGTTGCATTTTTTTCTTGCTTATCTCTTGTCTTATGCCTGTTGTCATCTACTATTGTCTTCATTTGCTATAGAATGCTCTTTTGTGATGACAAATAGGGGGAGAAAGTATTGAAGTAAATATGCCTATCATTGCACTTATTCAGGGGGAGTTTTTGCTTTTCAGGATCAAGAATAAATTTTATCAAGCACAAATTTAGGGGGAGACCTCAATTCAAGTTTTATTCTTTAAATTTCAACTATTTCATGCTTGTTAACTTCAATGTTTTGTCATCATCAAAAAGGGGGAGATTGTTGGCCTGAAAAGTCTATAATCTTTATTTTGATAATAACAAAACATCTTAATTGTGCTTTAGCATTTTTTTTGTAAGACCTTCACTCCAAAGCAAGTCTACATCAACATTGGATCAAGTTGTTTTAGTCAAGAGTAGAAAGCTTTTTGGATCAAAGACCAAGCACTATCAAATTGTATCCAAGCCCTAAAGAATTCAAGTTATTGACTCGTAGATAAAGAGGGAGTCACAAGGAAGGAGAAGTGGTGACATAAGGGGTACCGGCCTTAAAAGTTGTCGCTTGCCTAAGTATGATTTGTATCGCTCAAAATTTCTCCAAAAAAAAAAATGTTTTCTTATTTCAAAATCTTTCGTAGAAAAATTATTTTTTTATTTCAAACTCTTGCTTTTGAAATCATTTTATAAAAATACCTTTCAACTAGTTTGAAATTTTTTTTGGGATGTTAAAAAATGCTAAGAAATCTCTTTTTCAATATGCCCAAATATTTCTGGGCTAAAAATACCTTTTTCAGTATTTTTTATGGCATCCGGGCGTTACTGGCATTTTCCGGTCGCCCGGATAGAAGGTGCAACGCCTGGTAGAAAAGACCTTTCCGGGCGATACATGCTCTTTCCGGGCGCCCGGATCAGTGCCTCAGCGCCCGGATGAGTTAACGGGAAAATCCGAAAATCTTGCTTAAAATCCAATTTTTGTCTAATCTTTCCCTCTTTTTAAGCCATGCCTTCTCACCTTCAAAATCATCTCTCCAAGCCATAATTTTCAGATTTTCCAAAAGAGCTTTCATATCATTCCTATTGAGAAATCTTGAGCTATCATTATCATATCTTTTGAGCATTCAAAGCCATTTTCCAAAGTGTAATATCAAACTCAAATAGGAGTTGCAATTGTCATTTATTCTATCACATAATCTTTGTAATACATTCTTTCACATAGATTGAAAGAATCATTGTGAGAAGAAGTATTGTAATCCTTTGTGGACTCAAAGGAAGATAGAGTAGTAAGTTAAGCTTCACCTACATTTGAAGGAGCTTGTATGACTCTTGTGGACTCAAGAGTAATTGTAGTTGGTTCTTGCTTCACCAACATTTGATGAAGCATCATAGTGAAGTGTTACTAAAATCCTAAGGGAAGAGAAGACCTTAGGTGGTGGACTAGGCCTCCGGGAGTGCGAACCACTTGAAAATCATCGTGTTTGATTTTTCTTACTCTATTCTCTTTATTTTCAAGTTATTTACTTTCGTGTGGATATTGCTCATCTTAATTGCTTGGTAATTGTTGAGATATCTATTTGAAATTTTACCTTGAAATTTTAATTGCATATTTAGTGTTAAATACTCATATGCTCACCAAGTGTTTGATAAATCGCCTACAAGAGTTTCTAGTGTATTATCAATCCTTACTAGACATTGCCTCCACATTAAGAAATTTTAAATTGCTTAACCTTGCCTAAACAACCTAATTCACCCCCCCCCCCTTTTAGGTTATTAAGGACCAACAACTGTTTTTCTATCCTGGATCATACGTCGTGAGTGGCGAAAAGGATGACAACCTAATCCATCACATTTCTATTACTGAATCCCACCCCTCCAAGGGCAAGACAACTTCACTTCACGTAGAGGCTGGGCCCGCAAACTGAGGGCGTGGGGCGTGGGGCATGGGGCGTGTGACAAGGTATCCATCGCTCCGGTGCCCATAATGTTTGATCAGCAAGGAGTTACGCGGCGCACAGTATACCGTAGGAAAGCTTTCCGAGAGCTCTACGACTGGGGCAAGAAGCTTGCTCGGCTATGCATGTTTTCAGAGCCCAAAATCGAACGTTTTGATCCGTTTTGGGACACTTTTCTACCTTTTCGCTATTTTTCAGTCTCGAATCGTACGTCGTGAGCCGCGAAAAGGACGACAACCTAATCTATCACATTTCTATTACCGAATGCCATGGTACCTTAGGCAAGACAACTTCACTTCACGTAGAGGATGGGCCCGCAAACCTAGGGCGTGGGGCGTGAGACCAAGTATCATTCGCTCCGGTGCCCATAACTTTTGATCCGTATAGAGTTACGCGGTGCACAGCATACCATTGGAAAGCTTTCTGAGAGCTCTACGACGGAGGCAGCCAATTTGCTCTGCTGCGACTATTTTCGGAGCCCAAAATAGAACATTTTTTTCAGTTTCGCGATACTTTTCTTCTTTTGCACTGTTTTTCCGTCCCGGATCATACGTCGTGAGCCGCAAAAAGGATGACAACCTAATCCATCACATTTCTATTACTGAATCCCATGCTACCAAGGGCAAGACAACTTCACTTCACGAAGAGGCTGGGCCCGCAAACTTAGGGCGTGTGGCGTGTGACCAGGTATCCGTCGCTCCGGTGCCTATAACTTTTGATCCGTAAGGAGTTACGCGGCGCACAGCATACCGTTGGAAAGCTCTCCGAGAGCTCTACGACGGGGGTAGCAAGCCTGCTCGGCTGTGCCTATTTTTAGAGCCCAAAATCATACATTTTGATTAGTTTCGGGACACTTTTCTTCTTTTGTGCTGTTTTTCTGTCACGGATCGTATGTCGTGAGCCGCGAAAAGGACGACAACCTAATCCATAACATTTCTATTACCAAATCCCACGCAACCAAGGGCAAGACAACTTCACTTCATGAACAGGCTGGGCCCACAAACTTAGGGCGTGCGGTGTGTGACCAGGTATCCGTCGCTCCGGTGCCCATAACTTTTGATCCGTAAGGAGTTACGCTACGCACAGCATACCGTTGGAAAGCTCTCCGAGAGCTCTACGACGAGGTTAGCAAGCCTATTCGGCAGTGCCAATTTTTGGTGCCCAAAATCGAACATTTTCATTAGTTTCGGGACACTTTTCTTCTTTTGCGCTATTTTTCCTTTTCGGATCGTACGTCGTGAGCCGCAAAAAAGACGACAACCTAATCCATAACATTTCTATTACCAAATCCCACGCCGCCATGGGCAAGACAACTTCACTTCACTTAGAGGCTGGGCCTGCAAACCGAGGGCGTGGGACATCTAACCATGTATCCGTCGCTCCGGTGCCCATAACTTTTGATCTGTAAGGAGTTACGCGGCGCACAGTGTGAGGCCCGACCTCGATTTGTGTGCGATACCTCATTTCGTGTGCCCTAACCTAGATTTACGTGCCTTGACCTAGGTTTAAGAGTCGTGTTCATTTTGTGTGGCTTGCATTGAAATACGTGCATACATTTAGGGTTGCGTGCATTTACTTGGAAAACGTGCATTTGTCTCGTAGTTCGTGCTTTTCCTCGTAGTGCGTACCCTAAATCTAGGAAAGCGTGCCCACACGCTAATCAAGAAAGCATCTTACACGAAGCACTAGATCATTAATTAATCCTACAAACTCCACTAAATATAATTAAAATGCTAATTCAACTCACTAGAAGACGAAATTGCACCAAAAGCTAAACATTCTTATTCTTTATTCTTTATTATTTTGCACAACCCAAACACACAATATAATATTGCTCAAAACATGACAAAAATTCAGATTTTTGCAAGCCTTGGCCGACCACTTCTTGCATTTGTGCATGCTTTGCATAATTCAAAAATTAAACTTAGACAACCTATGACACAAAGCATAAAAAAATGACTCAAAACCCTACCCAATGCACCAAAATCTCGACACACTCAATCACCCATGCTAGACAATTCAAATTATGCTCTTGAAGACACAAAATCAGAATTTTGTGAAGCCCAAGGCCGACCAAAATGCTTAAGCTTTCATTCTTTCTCACATTCTCTCTTTCTCTCATTCACTCTCTCATTTCTTCTCTCTCTCTCTTGGCCTTAGCTGCAATTCTAGTATCCCTAGCTTAAGCTCATCATTCTAAGGTTCATCAAGACATACAAGATACTAGGAAGCTTGACCAAGCAAGCTAGAATGCAAAAAGACACACATGCAAGCTCATAGAACCTTCATTTCGGCTTAGGTATGTTTGATAGCTCCTATTTCATTTTCTTTTTGTTCTGACCACATGCACCTACTAAGAACATGGTAACTTAGCTAGGAATTAGAGAATCTCAAGCAACATCCCTCGGCCAAACAAGGAAAGAACACCATTTGTGCATCTCCAAGAGTTTGAGCATCCTTTGTTGACAAAGTTGCTAAGGTGAGGGTTAATCCTTTCTAAAAGCTTTCGAAATCCACATGCATGTCTTCATATGTTTATTTTTACCTCTGTACTTGTGATATATGTGTGTACGTGAGATTTTGTAAACATGCATGGCAAGATATTTGGCTAGAATTGGAAGATAGGTGAAATCGCATATATGGCAGTTCTCTAACTTGTTGGAGCGAAATGAATTTGACCAGGTAAGTGATGTTGAAAATGCGTGAAAATTAGTAGGTGACTATTTTTTCCAGTTCTGAGCATTTTTCATAGAAATAGGCCAAAGCCAATTTTGACTCTAAGGTCCCAAAAATTGCAAAATATCGAAATGTGTCCAAATCTGGAAAATCTGGGAAAATGAAGCAGGTTTTTGGCAGTTCACTGTCCTTGTAGAACGAACTGGTTTTGACTTAGTAAATGATATCCAAAATACATGAAATTTGGTAGGCTACTAGATGTTTTAGTTTTGGACATTTTTGTCAGAAATGGACTAAGGCTAAATCTGACCCTAAGGTCTTTTAAAACGACAAGTATTGAAATGTGTACAAATCTGGACAGTTTTGCGTAGTCTCACAGTTTTGGCTATAACTCTTGAATCCGAACTCCAAATGATGCGAGGTTTGTTTCTGGATTTAGTTCACTCCTTAAGATTTAATTTGAAATTTTGTTCACTGTAATTGGAGATTGTTTGCTTGTCTCAATGATTGTGAGAAAACAGACCATTGCAGTGAGGTTTTTATTTAGTGATATGGTTTGAAAATTATTGTAACTTCTCTTGTCGTATTAAATGCTTGGGATTGTGGCACTTGGATGTTGTGTGGACTGTTTTGAATTCTTGAGGGTGTTTTAATTAATCGATGCATGGCTTGAGTTTAATTACGGGACAACTTGGGGCTTAATCGCACGGGTAAGCATGAATTGAAACCCTAGTGACTAGGAAAGCTCACTAAATGTTGATCCTATGGATATCGTGTTTAATTACATGATTAGTAGGCTGCCCGTAGTTGTCCTTATAGCCCTAAATGTGATTCCGATGATTACATGTTGACAAGTAGGCCTTTCTTGCACCAAGTCCCACGTAGATGTCGTTGCATGTTGTATAATCTTATTATTTGATTGCGTGAACCCCGAAATGAGTTATATGACTTGATTCACATGTGTTACATGGCTTTCCGTTTAATATTCATATAACTCCATGCGTTTTACAAGTGAAATTGCCTGTCATAGCATGCCTTGCGTGTTACTTGTCAACGTGCGATCTTATAACTGTTCAGAGGCAACCTACTTTGTTGTCCTCCTAATGTGATATGTTAAATGTTATAAATGCACATTGCATACAAGGTTGCAACCTTTCATTGTGGCATGGTAGCGTTTCATGCACGCCGGGCGGCATCGGGCTTGCCGGTGCTACCGTGACTACCATGGTCCAATTCCTTCTCTCGCTTGGCATTCCACCCTCGGAGAGTTGGGTCGTAGATTTTCGGGGTACATCCGGAGTACACCCAATTGGGAGCGATAAGTGGATTATTGAAGTCGGCCGCAACAATCGTATCGAAATCGATATTGAGAGCAAATACTCACCGTATCCTTGAAATGATTGGTAATTGTATATGTTGCTCAATTTGATTCTTATACTTTGCATATCTTATTTCTTGTAATACATGACATGTTTTCAAAAAGAGGTTTTTCATAAGTTAACCGGAAAAAGAGTTTCAAAACGTATTTCTCGTTCCCCCTCACTGAGTTCATAAGGACTCACCTTCTTTTATCATCTCAGGTGAAGAAGACCAGGAACAGGTACCCGAGGACAACGTGCCTATTGATGACTCCTTGGAATGATTGCTTGCCCTACGTGCCTTATTTAACTATGGCCATTTTGTGAACGATATGTTGCTTGAAGACTATTTATTATGTTGCTTGTTGTTGTACTGTAAATGACCCCCGTTGTAATTTGGGGTCAAATTTTGGTTTGTACTGATCATAACTAGATAGACACTCCTATGGTCGTTTTTACTATCGCTACTGGTTAGTATCTATCACAGGCTTATGAAGTATCAGGTAAAGGATTAAGTAAAATGAATCTATCCAATCTTAAGCAGGTACTCAATGGTAGGCTAAGATCAACAGGTACTTTTGTAACAAGGATTAACAAACAAACGAGACAGAGTTATCATGCTAGGTTGTTAATCAAACGAGACTTCAAGATAACTAGTAGGCGTTTCGATTGGTGATAAATAATAATCTTAGTTGGAAATGAATTTGAGATTGAAAGTTTCGAGGCGTTTAGAGAATTAGGTCAAACTAAAGAGCCCAATTACAGCCGTTATGCTGCCGGTTTTTCGGAGGATTTGTGGAGTTTAGGCTAAACGTTAAGTGTCAAACCTTCATGAATGATTAAGTACGTGAAATGACTTGAATCTTTAGATCACTCCTTAGTCTAACCTCAATAGGTCGGGTTGGGGCGTCACACACAACATACCGTTAGAAAGCTCTCCGAGAGCTCTACGACGGGGGCAACAAGCCTGCTCAGCTGCGCCTATTTTTGGAGTCCAAAATCGAACGTTTTCATCTGTTTTGGTACACTTTTCTTCTTTTGCACTGTTTTTCTGTCCCGAATTGTACGTCGTGAGCTGCGAAAAGGATGACAACCTAATCCATCACATTTCTATTACCGAATCCCACACCACCATGGGCAAGACGACTTCACTTCATGTAGAGGCTAGGCCAGCAAACTGAGGGCGTGGGGTGTGGGGCGTGTGACCAGGTATCCGTCGCTCCGGTGCCCATAACTTTTGATCCGTAAGGAGTTACGCGGCGCACAGCATACCGTTGGAAAGCTTTCTGAGAGCTCTACGACTGGGGCAACAAGCCTGCAGGGCTGCGCATGTTTTCAGAGCCCAAAATCAAACATTTTGATCAGTATCGAGACACTTTTCTTCTTTTTCGCTGCTTTTCCGTCCCGGATAGTACGTCGTAATCCGCGAAAAGGACGATAACCTAATCCATCACATTTCTATTACCGAATGCCATGGCACCTTGGGAAAGATAACTTCACTTTACGTAGAGGCTGGGCACGCAAACTGAGGGCGTGGGGCGTGTGAGCAGGTATCCTTCCTCCGGTGCCCATAACTTTTGATCCGTATGGAGTTACGCGGCGCACAGCATACTGTTGGAAAGCTCTCCGAGAGCTCTACGACGGGGGCAGCCAATTTCCTAGGCTGCGCCTATTTTCGGAGCCCAAAATCGAACGTTTTCATTAGTTTCGAAATACTTTTCTTCTTTTGCGCTGTTTTTCCGTCCCAGATCATACGTCGTGAGTCGCGAAAAGGATGACAACCTAATCCATCACATTTCTATTACTGAATCCCACGCCACCAAGGGCAAGACAACTTCACTTCACGTAGAGGCTGGGCCCGCAAACTGAGAGCGTGGAGCGTGTGAGCAGGTATCCGTCGCTCCGGTGCCCATAACTTTTGCTCCGTAAGGAGTTACGCGGCGCACATCATACCGTTGGAAAGCTTTCCGAGAGCTCTACGACTGGGGCAACAAGCCTGCTCGGCTGCGCATGTTTTCAGAGCCCAAAATCGAACGTTTTGTTCAGTTTCGGGATACTATTCTCCTATTTCTTTGTTTTTCCGTCTCGGATCGTACGTCGTGAGCCGCAAAAAGGACGACAACCTAATCCATCACATTTCTATTACCGAATGTCATGGCACCTTGGGCAAGACAACTTCACTTCATGTAGAGGCTGGGCCCACAAACCGAAGGCGTGGGGCGTGTGACCATGTATCCTTCGCTTCGGTGCCCATAACTTTTGATCCGTAAGGAGTTACGCGGCGCACAGCATACTGTTGGAAAGCTTTCCGAGAGCTCTACGACTGGGGCAACAAGCCTGCTCGGCTGCGCTATTTTCAGAGCCCAAAATCGAACGTTTTGATCAATTTCAGGACACTTTTCTTCTTTTTCGCTGATTTTCCGTCCCGCATAGTACGTCGTTAGCCACGAAAAGGACGACAACCTAATCCATCACAATTCTATTACCGAAGGCCATGGCACATTGGGCAAGACAAATTCACTTCACGTAGCGGCTAGGCCCGCAAACTGAGGGCGTGGGGCGTAGGACCAGGTATCCTTCGCTCCTATGCCCATAACTTTTGATCCGTAAGGAGTTATGCGGCGCACAACTTATCGTTGGAAAGCTCTCCGAGAGCTCTAAGATAGGGCAGCCAATTTACTCGGATGCGCCTATTTTCGGAGCCAAAAATAGAATGTTTTCATTAATTTTGGGACACTTTTCTTCTTTTGCGCTGTTTTTCTGGCCCGGATCATACATCGTGAGTCACGAAAAGGACGACAACCTAATCCATCACATTTCTATTACTGAATCCCACGCCACCAAGGGCAAGACAACTTCACTTCACGTAGAGGCTAGGCCCGCAAACCGAGGGCGTGGGGCGTATGACCAAGTATCCTTTGCCCCGGTGCCCATAACTTTTGATCCGTAAGGAGTTACGTGGCGCACAGCATACCGTTGGAAACCTCTCCGAGAGCTCTACAACGGGGGCAGCCAATTTACACTGCTGCGCCTATTTTCGGAGCCCAAAATCGAATGTTTTCATCAATTTCGATACACTTTTCTTCTTTTGCGCTATTTTTCCATCTCGGATCATACGTTGTGAGTAGCGAAAAGGACGACAACCTAATCCATCACTTTCTATTACTGAATCCCACGCCACCAAGGGCAAGACAACTTCACTTCATGTAGAGGCTGGGCCCACAAACTGAGGGCGTGGGGCGTGTGACCAGATATCCGTCGCTCCGGTACCCATAACTTTTGATCCGTAAGAAGTTACGCGGCGTACAGCATACCGTTGGAAAGCTCTCCGAGAGCTCTACGACGGGGGCAACAAGCCTGCCCGGCTGTGCCTGTTTTTAGAGCCCAAAATCATAAGTTTTAATTAGTTTCCGGACACTTTTCTTATTTTGCGCTGTTTTTCCGTCCCAGATCTTAAGTCGTGAGCCGCGAAAAGGACGACAACCTAATCCATTATATTTCTATTACCAAATCTCACGCCACCATGGGCAAGACAACTTCACTTCACTTAGAGGCACGACACGCAAACCGAGGGCGTGGGGCGTGTAACCAGGTATCCGTCGCTCCGGTGCCCATAACTTTTGATCCGTAAGGAGTTATGCGGCGCACATCATACCGTTTGAAAGCTCTCCGAGAGCTCTACGATAGGGGCAGCAAGCCTGCTTGGTTACGCATATTTTTGGAGTCCAAAATCAAACGTTTTCATCAGTTTCGGTACACTTTTCTCCTTTTTGGCAGTTTTTCTGTCCCGGATCGTACGTCATGAGTAGCGAAAAGGACGACAACCTAATCCATCACATTTCTATTACCGAATCCCTTGCCACCATAGGCAAGACAACTTCACTTCACGTAGAGGCTAGGCCCGCAAACCGAGGGCGTGAGGCATGTGACCAGGTATTTGTCGCTCTAGTGCCCTTAACTTTTGATCCGTAAGGAGTTACGCGGTGCACAGCATACCGTTGGAAAGCTGTCCGAGACCTCTACGACGGGGGCAGCAAACCTACTCAGCTGTATTTGTTTTTACAGCCCAGAATCGTACGTTTTGATTAGTTTCAGGACACTTTTCTTCTTTTTCATTATTTTTCCATCCCGGATCGTACGTTGTGAGCCGCGAAAAGGACGACAACATAATCCATCACATTTCTATTACCGAATCCCACGGCACCTTGGGCAAGACAACTTCACTTCATGTAGACACTGGGCCCGCAAACCGAGGGCGTATGACGTGTAACCAAGTATCCGTCGCTCCGGTGCTCATAACTTTTGATCCGTAAGGAGTTACGCGGTGCACAACATACCGTTGGAAAGCTCTCCGAGAGCTCTACAACGGGGGCAGCAAGCCTGCTATGCTGCGCCTATTTTTAGAGTCAAAATAGAATGTTTTCATCAGTTTCGGTACACTTTTCTTCTTTTGCGCTGTTTTTCCGTCCCGGATCGTACGTCACGTGCCGCGAAAAGGACGACAACCTAATCCATCACATTTCTATTACCGAATCCCACCCCACCATAGGCAAGACAACTTCACTTCATGTAGAGGCTGGGCCCGTAAACTGAGGGTGTGGGGCGTATGACCAGGTGTCCGTCGTTCCGGTGCCCATAACTTTTGATCCGTAAAGAGTTACGCGGCGTACAACATACCGTTGGAAAGCTCTCCGAGACCTCTACGACAGGGGCAGAAAGCCTGCTCAGCTGCATCTATTTTCAGGGCCTAAAATCGTACGTTTTGATTAGTTTTGGGATACTTTTCTGCTTTTGCGCTGTTTTTCCGTCCAGGATCGTAAGTTGTGAGCCGCGAAAAGGACGACAACGTAATCCATCACATTTCTATTACCAAATCCCACACCACCATGGGCAAGACAACTTCACTTCACGTAGAGGCTGGGCATGCAAACCGAGGGCGTGAGGCGTGTGACCAGGTATTCGTCGCTCCGGTGCCCATAACTTTTGATACGTCAGGAGTTATGCGGCGCACAGCATATCGTTGGAAAGCTCTCTGAGAGCTCTACGACGGGGTTAGCCAGCCTGCTGGGCTGCGCCTATTTTCAGAGCCCAAAATCTAACCCTTTTATCAGTTTTGGGACACTTTTCTTCTTTTGCGCTATTTTTCCATCCCGGATCGTACGTCGTGAGCCGCGAAAAGGGAACAACCTAATGCATAACATTTCTATTACCAAATCCCACGCCACCATGGGCAAGACAACTTCACTTCACGTAGAGACTGGGCACGTAAACCGAGGGCGTGGGGCGTGTGACCATGTATCCGTCGCTCCGGTGCCCATATCTTTTGATCCGTAAAGAGTTACGCGGCTCACAACATACCGTTGGAGAGCTCTCTGAGAACTCTACGACGGGGTTAGCCAACCTGTTCTGTTGCGCCTATTTTCGGAGCCCAAAATAGAACGTTTTCATCAGTTACGGGGCACTTTTCATCTTTTGCGCTGTTTTTCCTTTCCGGATCATACTTCGTGAGCCGCGAAAAGCACAACAACCTAATTTATCACATTTCTATTACCGAATCCCATGGCACCTTGGGCAAGACAACTTCAATTCACGTAGAGGCTGGGCCCGCAAACCGAGGGCGTGGGACGTGCGACTAGGTATCCGTCGTTTCGGTGCCAATAACTTTTGCTTCATAAGGACTTACGCGGCACACAGCATACCGTTGGAAAGCTCTACAAGAGCTCTACGACGGGGGCACCAAGCCTGCTCAGCTGCGCATATTTTTGGAGTCCAAAATTGAACGTGTTCATCAATTTCGGTACACTTTTCTTCTTTTGGGCAGTTTTTCCGTCCCGAATCGTACGTCATGAGCATCAAAAAGGTCGACAACCTAATCCATCACATTTCTATAACCGAATCCCATGCCACCATGGGCAAGACAACTTCACTTAACGTAAAGGCTGGGCCCGCAAACCGAGGGCGTGGGGCGTGTGACCAGGTATCCGTCGCTCTGGTGCCCATAACTTTTGTTCCGTAAGGAGTTACACGATGCACAGCATACCGTTGGAAAGCTCTCCGAGACTTCTACGACTAGGGCAGCAAGCATGCTTGGCTGTGCCTGTTTTTACAGCCCAAAATCGTACGTTTTGATTAGTTTTGGCACACTTTTCTTCTTTTTCGTTGTTTTTTCGTCCAGGATCGTTCGCCGTGAGCCGCGAAAACAACGACAACATAATCCATAAAATTTCTATTACCAAATCCCACGCCACCATGGGTAAGACAACTTCACTTCACATAGAGGCTGGTATCGCAAACCGAGGGCGTGGGGCGTGTGACCGGGTATCCGTAGCTCCGGTGCCCATAACTTTTGATCCGTAAGGCGTTACGTGGCGCACTACATACCGTTAGAAAGCTCTCCGAGAGCTCTACGATGGGGTTAGCCAGCCGGCTCGGCTGTGCCTATTTTCGGTGCCAAAAATCGAACATTTTTATCATTGTCGGGACACTTTTCTTCTTTTACGATGTTTTTCCATTTCGGATCGTACGTCATGAGCCGCGAAATGGATGACAACCTAATCCATCACATTTCTATTACCGAATCCCACGACACCTTGGGCAAGACAACTTCACTTCACGTAGAGGCTGGGCCCGCAAATCGAGGGCATAGGACGTGTCACCAGGTATCCGTTGCTCCGGTGCCCATAACTTTTGATCCGTTAGGGGTTACGTGGCGCACAGCAAACCGTTGTAAAGCTCTCCGAGAGCTCTACAACGGGGACAGCAAGCGTGCTTGGCTGCACCTATTTTTTGAGTCCAAAATCGAACATTTTCATCAGTTTCTGTACACTTTTCTTCTTTTGCGCTATTTTTTCGTCGCAGATCGCACGTCACGTGACGCGAAAATGATGACATCCTAATCCATCACATTTCTATTAACGAATCCCACGCCACCATTGGCAAGACAACTTCACTTCACGGAGAGGCTGGGCCCATAAATCGAGGGTGTGGGGCGTGTGACCAGGTGTCCGTCCCTCCGGTGCCCATAATTTTTGATCCGTAAGAAGTTACGCGATGTATAACATACCGTTGGAAAGCTCTCTAAGACCTCTACGACGGGGGTAGCAAGCCTACTCGGCTGCGCCTGTTTTCAGGGCCCAAAATCGTACGTTTTGATTAGTTTTGGGACACTTTTCTTCTTTTGCGCTGTTTTTCCGTCCAGGATCGTACGTCGTGAGCCGCGAAAAGAACAACAACCTAATCCATCACATTTCTATTACCTAATCCCACACCACCATGGGCAAGACGACTTCACTTCACGTAGAGGCTGGGCACGCAAACCGAGGACGTGGGGTGTGTGACCAGGTATCCGTCGCTCCGGTGCCCATTACTTTTGATCCGTAAGGAGTTACGCGGCGCACAGCATACCGTTGGAAAGCTCTCCGAGATCTCTACGATAGAGTTAGCCAGCCTGCTCGGCTGCGCTTATTTTCGGAGCCCAAAATCTAACCCTTTTATCAGTTTCGGGACACTTTTATTCTTTTGCGCTGTTTTTCCGTCCCGGATCGTACGTCGTGAGCCGCGGAAAGGACAACAACCTAATCCATAACATTTCTATTACCAAATCCCACGCCACCATGGGCAAGACAACTTTACTTCATTTAGAGGCTGGGCCCCCAAACTGAGGGCGTGGGGCGTGTCACCAGGTATCCGTCGCTCCGGTGCCCATAACTTTTGATCTGTAAGGAGTTACGCGGCACACAACACACCGTTGGAAAGCTCTCCGAGAGCTCTTTGATGGGGTTAGCCAGACTATTCGGCTGTGCCTATTTTCGGAGCCCAAAATCGAGCGTTTTCATCAGTTTTGGGGCACTTTTAATCTTTTACGCTATTTTTCCTTTCCGGATAGTACGTCGTGAGCCGCGAAAAGGACAACAACCTAATTCATCACATTTCTATTACCGAATACCATGACACCTTGAACAAGACAACTTTACTTCACGTAGAGGCTAGGCTTGCAAACCGAGGGCGTGGGACGTGTGACCAGGTATCCGTCGCTCCGGTGCCCATAACTTTTGATTCATAAGGAGTTACGCGGCGCACAGCATATCGTTGGAAAGCTCTCCGAGAGCTTTACGACGGGAGCAGCAAGCCTGCTCGGCTGCGCCTATTTTCGAAATCCAAAATCAAACGTTTTCATCAGTTTTTGTACACTTTTCTTCTTTCTGTCAATTTTTCCGTCTCTGATCGTATGTCATGAGCAGCGAAAAGGATGACAACCTAATCCATCACATTTATATTACCAAATCCCACGCCACCATGGCAAGACAACTTCACTTCACGTAGAGGATGGACCCACAAACCGAGGGCGTAGGGCGTGTGACCAGGTATCCGTCGCTCTGGTGCCCATAACTTTTGATCCGTACGGAGTTACGTGGTGCACAACATACCGTTGGAAAGCTCTCCGAGACCTCTACAACGGGGGCAGCAAGCCTACACGGCTGCGCTTGTATTTGCAGCCCAAAATCATACGTTTTGATTAGTTTCGGGACACTTTTCTTCATTTTCGCTATTTTTTCGTCCCGGATTGTACGCCGTGAGCCGCGAAAAAGATGACAACATAATCCATAACATTTCTATTACCAAATCCCACGCCACCATGGGTAAGACAACTTCACTTCATGTAGAGGCTGGACCCGCAAACCGAGGGCGTGGGGCGTGTGACCAGGTATCCGTCGCTTCGGTGCCAATAACTTTTGATCCGTAAGGTGTTACGTGGCGCACTGCATACCGTTGGAAAGCTCTCCGAGAGCTCTACGACGGGGTTAGCCAGTCGGCCCGGCTGCGCCTATTTTCGGTGCCCAAAATAGAACATTTTTATCATTGTCGGGACAGTTTTCTTCTTTTGCGCTGTTTTTCCATTTCGGATCGTACATCATGAGTCGCGAAATGGACGACAGCCTAATCCATCACATTTCTATTACCGAATGCCACGGCACCTTGGGCAAGATAACTTCACTTCACGTAGAAGCTGGGCTCGCAAACCGAGGGCGTAAGACGTGTCTCCAGGTATCCGTCGCTCCGTTGCCCATAACTTTTGATCCGTAAGGCGTTACGTGGCGCACAGCGTACCGTTGGAAAGCTCTCCGAGAGCTATACAATGGGGGCAGCAAGCCTGCTCGGCTGGGCCTATTTTTCGAGTCCAAAATCGAACGTTTTCATCAATTTCGTTACATTTTTCTTCTTTTGCGCTATTTTTTCATCCTGGATCGTACGTCACGTGCCGCGAAAAGTACGACAACTTAATCCATCACATTTCTATTACCGAATTCCACGCCACCATTGGCAAGAGAATTTCACTTTACGTAGAGGTTGGGGCCGTAAAACGAGGGTGTGGGGCGTGTGACCAGGTGTCCGTCGCTCCGGTGCCCATAACTTTTGATCCGTAAGGAATTATGCAGCGTACAACATACCGTTGTAAAACTCTCCGAGACCTCTACGGTGGGGGCAGCAAACCTACTCGGCTGCGCTTGTTTTCGAAGCCCAAAATCTAACCCTTTTATCTGTTTCAGGACACTTTTCTTCTTTTTCGCTGTTTTTCCGTCCCGGATTGTACATCGTGAGCCGCGAAAAGGACGACAACCTAATCCATAACATTTCTATTACTAAATCCCACGCCACCATGGGCAAGACAACTTCACTTCACTTAGAGGCTGGGCCCGCAAACCGAGGGCGTTGGGCATGTCACCAGGTATCCGTCGCTCCGGTGCCCATAACTTCTGATCCGTAAGGAGTTACGCGGCGCACAATATACCGTTGGAAAGCTCTCCGAGAGCTTTACGACGAGGTTAGCCAGCCTATTCGGCTGTGCCTATTTTTTGGAGCCCAAAATCGAACGTTTTCATCAGTTTTGGTGCACTTTTCATCTTTTGCGCTGTTTTTCCTTTACGAATCGTACGTCGTGAGCCGCGAAAAGGACAACAACCTAATTCATCACATTTCTATTACCGAATCCCACAGCACCTTGGGAAAGACAACTTCACTTCACGTAGAGGCTGGGCCCGCAAACTGAGGGCGTGGGGCGTGTGACCAGGTATCTGTCGCTCTGGTGCCCATAACTTTTGACCTGTAAGGAGTTACGCGGTGCATAGCATACCGTTGGAAAGCTCTCCGAGACCTCTACGATTGAGGTAGCAAGCCTGCTCAGCTATGCCTTTTTTTACAGCTCAAAATCGTACGTTTTGATTAGTTTCGGGACAATTTTCTTCTTTTTTGCTGTTTTTCCGTCCCGAATCGTACGCCGTGAGCCTTGAAAAGGACGACAACATAATCCATAACATTTCTATTACCAAATCCCACGCTACCATGGGTAAGACAACTTCACTTCACGTAGAGGCTGGACCCGCAAACTGAGGGCGTGGGACGTGTGACCAGGTATCCGTTGCTCCGGTGCCCATAACTTTTGATTCGTAAGGGGTTATGTGGCGCACTGCATACCGTAGGAAAGCTCTCCGAGAGCTCTACGACAGGGTTAACCAGCCGCCTCTGTTGCGCCTATTTTTGGTGACCAAAATCGAACATTTTTATCATTGTCGGGACACTTTTCTTCTTTTCTGCTATTTTTCCATTTCGGATCGTACGTCATAAAGCGCGAAATGGACGACAACCTAATGCATCACATTTCTATTACCGAATCCCACGGCACCTTGGGCAAGACAACTTCACTTCATGTAGAGGCTGGGCCCGTAAACCGAGGGCGTAGGATGTGTCACCAGGTATATCCGTCGCTCCGGTGCCCATAACTTTTGATCCGTAAGGAGTTACGCGGCGCACAACATACCTTTACAAAGCTGTCCGAGAGCTCTACAACGGGGGCAGCAAGCCTGCTCAGCTGTGCCTGCTTTTAGAGTCCAAAATCTAACATTTTCATCAGTTTCGGTACACATTTCTTCTTTCACGCTATTTTTCAGTCCCGGATCGTACGTCATGTGCCGCGAAAAAGACAACAACCAAATCCATCACATTTCTATTACCGTATCCCATGCCACCATGGGCAATACAACTTCACTTCACGTAGAGGTTGGGCCCGCAAACCGAAGGTGTGGGGCGTGTGACCAGGTGTCCGTCGCTCCGATGCCCATAACTTTTGATCCGTAAGGAGTTACGCAGCGTACAATATACCGTTGGAAAGCTCTCCGAGACCTCTACGATAGGGGCAGCAAACCTGCTCAGCTGCGCCTGTTTTTAGGGGCCAAAATCGTACGTTTTGATTAGTTTTTGGACACTTTTCTTTTTTTTCGCTGTTTTTCCGTCTAGGATCGTACGTCGTGAGTCGCGAAAGGACGACAACCTAATCCATCACATTTCTATTACCAAATCCCACACCACCATGGGCAAGACAACTTCGCTTCACGAAAGGAGTTGGGCCCGCAAACCGAGGGCGTGGGGTGTGTGACCAGGTATCCGTCACTCCAGTGCCCATAACTTTTGATCCGTAAGGAGTTACGCGGCGCACAACATACTGTTGGAAAGCTCTCCGAGACCTCTACGATGGAGCAGCAAGCCTGCTCGACTGCGCCTATTTTTAAAGCCCAAAATCGTACATTTTGATTAGTTTCGGGACACTTTTCTTCTTTTTTGCTATTTTTCCGTCCCGGATCGTACGTCGTGAGCCGCGAAAAGGACGACAACATATTCCATAACATTTCTATTACCAAATCCCATGCCACCTTGGGTAAGACAACTTCATTTCACGTAGAGGCTGGGCCCGCAAACCGAGGGCGTGGGGCGTGTGACCAGGTATCCGTCGCTCCGGTGCCTATAACTTTTGATCCGTAAGGCGTTACGTGGCGCACTGCATACCGTTGGAAAGCTCTCCGAGAGCTCTACGACGGGGTTAGCTAGCCGACTCGGCTGCGCCTATTCTCGGATCCTAACATTGAACATTTTTATCATTGTCAGGACACTTTTCTTCTTTTGCGCTGTTTTTCCATTTCGGATCATACGTTATAAGCCGCAAAATGGACGACAACCTAATCCATCACTTTTCGATTACCTAATCCCACGGTACCTTGGGCAAGACAACTTCACTTCACGTAGAGGCTGGGCCCGTAAACCTAGGGCGTAGGACGTGTCACCAAGCATCCGTCGCTCCGGTGCCCATAACTTTTGATCTGTAAGTAGTTACGCGGTGCACAGCATACCGTTGGAAAGCTCTCCGAGAGCTCTACAACGAGGGCAGCAAGCCTGCTCGGCTACGTCTATTTTTTGAGCCCAAAATCGAACATTTTCATCAGTTTTGGTAGACTTTTCTTCTTTTGTGCTGTTTCTCCATCCCGAATCGTACGTCATGTGCCCCAAAAAGGACGATAACCTAATCCATCACATTTCTGTTACCGAATCCCACACCACCATGGGCAAGAAAACTTCACTTCACGTAGAGGCTGGGCCCACAAACCGAGGGCGTGGGGCGTGTGACCAGGTATCTGTCGCTCCGGTGCCTATAACTTTTGATCCGTAAGGAGTTACGAGGCGCACAACATACCGTTGGAAAGCTCTCCAAGAGCTCTACGACGAGGTTAGCCAACCGGCTCAGTTGCGCCTATTTTCAGAGCCAAAAATCGAACATTTTTATCATTGTCGTGATACTTTTCTTCTTTTGCGCTGTTTTTCCATTTCGGATCGTACGTCATGAGCCGCGAAATGGACGACAACCTAATCAATCACATTTCTATTACCGAATCCTATGACACCTTGGTCAAGACAACTTCACTTCAAGTAGAGGCTGGGCCCGCAAACCGAGGGTGTGGGACGTGTGACCAAGTGTCCGTCGCTCCGGTGCCCATAACTTTTGATCCGTAAGGAGTTACACGGCGTACAACATAACGTTGGGAAGCTCTCCGAGACCTCTACGACGGGGGTAGTAAGCCTGATCGGCAGTGCCTGTTTTCAGTGCCCAAAATCGTACGTTTGATTAATTTCGGGATACTATTCTTCTTTTGCGCTGTTTTTCCTTCCAGGATCGTACGTCAAGAGCCTCAAAAAGGACGACAACCTAATCCATCCAATTTCTATTACCAAATCCGACGCCACCAAGGGCAAGACAACTTCACTTCACGTAGAGGCTGGGCACGCAAACCGAGGGCGTTGGGCGTGTGACCAGGTATCCTTCGCTCCTATGCCCATAACTTTTGATCCGTAAGGAGTTACGGGCGCACAGCATACCATTGGAAAGCTCACCGAGAGCTCGACGACGGGGGCAGCCAATTTTCTCGGCTGCATCTATTTTCTAAGAAAAAAATTGAACGTTTTCATTAGTTTTGGGACACTTTTCTTCTTTTGCGCTGTTTTTCCGTCCCGGATCATACGTCGTGAGTCATGAAAAAGACGATAACCTAATCCATCACATTTTTATTACTGAATATCACGCCACCAAGGGCAAGACAACTTCACTTCAAGTAGAGGCTGGGCCCGCAAATTGAGGGCGTGGGGCATGTGACCAGGTATCCATCGCTCCGGTGCCCATAACTTTTGATCCGTAAGGAGTTACGCGGTGCACAACATACCGTTGGAAAGCTTTCCGAGAGCTCTATGACTGGGGCAACAAGCATGCTCGGCTGCACATGTTTTTCAGAGCCCAAAATTGATCGTTTTGATTAGTTTCGAGTCACTTTTCTTCTTTTTCGCTATTTTTTCATTCCGGATCGTACGTCGTGAGCCGCGATAAGGATGACAACCTAATCCATCACATTTCTATTATCGAATGCCATGGCACCTTGGGCAAGAAAACTTCACTTCACGTAGAGGCTGGGCCAGCAAACTGAGGGCGTGGGGCGTGTGACCAGGTATCTTTTGGCTTCGGTGCCCATAACTTTTGATCCGTAAGGAGTTACGAGGCGTACAACATACTGTTGGAAAACTCTCTGAGACCTCTACAAAGGGGGCAGCGAATTTACTCAGCTATGCCTATTTTTGGAGCCCAAAATTGAACATTTTCATCAGTTTTGGGACACTTTTCTTCTTTGGCGCTGTTTTTTCGTCCCGGATCATACGTCGTGAGTCGCGAAAAGGACGACAACCTAATCCATCGCATTTCTATTACTGAATCCCACGCCACCAAGGGCAAGACAACTTCACTTCACGTAGAGGCTGGGCCTGTAAATTTAGGGCGTGGGGCATGTGACCAGGTATCCGTCGCTCCGGTGCCATAACTTTTGATCCGTAAGGATTTCCGCGGCGCACAGCATACCGTTGGAAAGCTCACCGAGAGCTCTACAATGGGGGCAGCAAGCCTACTCGGCTGCGCCTATTTTTAGAGCCCAAAATCATACGTTTCGATTAGTTTCGGGATACTTTTCTTCTTTTGCGCTGTTTTTCCGTCCCGGATCGTACGTCGTGAGCCGCGAAAAGGACGACAACCTAATCCATAACATTTCTATTAATAAATCCCACGCAACCATGGGCAAGACAACTTCACTACACCTAGAGGCTGGGCCCGCAAACCGAAGCCGTGGGGCGTGTCACCAGGTATCCGTCGCTCCAGTGCCCATAACTTTTGTACCGTAAGGAGTTATGCGGTGCACAGAATACCGTTGGAAAGCTCTCCGAAAGCTCTACGACGGGGTTAGCCAGCCTATTCGGCTGCGCCTATTTTCGGAACATAAAATCTAACGTTTTCATCAGTTTCGGGGCACTTTTCTTTTTTTGCGCTATTTTTTCTTTACGGATCGCACGTCGTGAGCTGCAAAAAAGACGACAACCTAACCCATCACATTTCTATTAACGAATCCCACAGCACCTTGGGCAAGACAACTTCATTTCACGTAGAGGCTGGGCCCGCAAACCGAGGGCGTAGGACGTATGACCAGGTATCCGTCGCTCCAGTGCCCATAACTTTTGATTCGTAAGGAGTTACGCGGTGCACAGCATACCGTTGGAAAGCTCTCCGAGAGTTCTTTGACGGGGGCAACAAGCCTGCTCGGCTCCGCCAATTTTTGGAGTAAAAAATTGAACGTTTTCATTAGTTTTGGTACACTTTTTTTCTTTTGGGTAGTTTTTCCATCACGGATCGTACGTCATGAGCCGCGAAAAGGACGACAACCTAATCCATCACATTTCTATTACCGAATCCCACGCCACCATGGGCAAGACAACTTCACTTTACGTAGAGGTTGGGCCCGCAAACCGAGGGCATGGGGCATGTGACCAGGTATCCGTCGCTCTGATGCCCATAACTTTTGATCCGTAAGGAGTTACACGGCGCACAGCATACCATTGGAAAGCTCTCCGAGAGCTCTACGATGAGGGCAGCAAGCCTGCTCGACTGTTCCTATTTTTAGAGCCCAAAATCGTACGTTTTGATTTGTTTCGGGATACCTTTCTTGTTTTGCACTGTTTTTCCGTCCCGGATCGTACGTCGTGAGCCGCAAAAAAGACGACAACATAATCCATAACATTTCTATTACCAAATCCCACGCCACCACGGGTAAGACAACTTCACTTTACATAGAGGCTGGGCCCGCAAACCAAGGGCGTGGGGCGTGTGACCAGGTATTCGTCGCTCCGGTGCCCATAACTTTTGATCCGTAAGGCGTTACGCGGCGCACAGCATACCGTTGGAAAGCTCTCCGAGAGCTCTATGACGGGGTTAACTAGCCGGCTCGGCTGTGCCTATTTTCGGAGCACAAAATCAATCATTTTTATCAGTTTCGGGATACTTTTCTTCTTTTGTGCGGTTTTTCCATTCCGGATCGTACGTCGTGAGCTGCGAAATGGACGACAACCTAGTCCATCACATTTCTATTACCGAATCCCACTGCACCTTGGGCAAAACAACTTCACTTCACGTAGAGGTAGGGCCCGCAAACCGAGGGCGTAGGACGTGTCACCAGGTATCCGTCGCTCTGGTGCCCATAACTTTTGATCCGTAAGGAGTTACGTGGCGCACAGCATACCGTTGGAAAGCTCTTTGAGAGCCCTACGACAGGTGCAGCAAGCATGCTCGGCTGCACCTATTTTTGGAGTCCAAAATCGAACGTTTTCATCAGTTTCGGTATAGTTTTCCTCTTTTGCGCTATTTTTTCGTCTCGGATCGTATGTCGTGAGCCGCGAAAAGGACGACAACCAAATCCATCACAGTTCTATATCTAAATCCCACGCCACCATGGGCAAGACAACTTCACTTCTCGTAGAGGCTGGGCCAGCAAACTGAGGGCGTGGGGCGTGTGACCTATCCGTCGCTCCGGTGCCCATAACTTTTGATCCGTAAGGAGTTATACGGTGCACAGGATACAGTTGTAAAGCTCTCCGAGAGCTCTACGACGGGGGCAGCAAGCATGCTCGGCTGCGCCTATTTATGGAGTCCAAAATTGAACGTTTTCATCAGTGTCGGTACACTTTTCTTCTTTTGCGCTGTTTTTCAGTCCCGAATCGTACGTCGTGAGCCACGAAAAGGATGACAACCAAATCCATCACATTTCTATTACCAAATCCCACACCACCATAGGCAAGACAACTTCACTTCTCGTAGAGGCTGAGCCAGCAAACCGAGGGCGTGGGGCATGTGACCAGGTATCCATCGCTCCGGTGCCCATAACTTTTGATCCGTAAGAAGTTACGCGGCACACAGCATACCGTTGGAAAGCTTTCATAGAGCTCTACGACTAGGGCAACAAGCCTGCTAGGCTGCACATGTTTTCAGAGTCCAAAATCGAACGTTTTGATCAGTTTCAGGATACTTTTCTTCTTTTTCGCTTCTTTTCCGTCCCGGATAGTACGTGGTGAGCCGCGAAAAGGACGACAACCTAATCCATCACATTTCTATTACCGAATGCCTTGGCACATTGGCCAAGACAACTTCACTTCACGTAGAGGCTGGGCCCGCAAACCGAGGGCGTGGGGCGTGTAACCAGGTATCCTTCGCTCTTGTGCCCATAACTGTTGATCCGTAAGGAGTTACTTGGCGCACAGCATACCGTTGGAAAGCTCTACGAGAGCTCTACGACGGGGGTAGCCAATTTTCTCGGCTACGCCTATTTTTGGAGACCAAAATTGAACGTTTTCAGTAGTTTCGGGATACTTTTCTTCTTTTGCACTATTTTTTCGTCTCGGATCATACGTCGTGAGTCGCGAAGAGGACGACAACCTAATCCATCACATTTTTATTACTGAATCCTACGCCAGCAAGGGCAAGACAACTTCACTTCACGTAGAGGTTGGGCCTGCAAATTGAGGGCGTGGGGCATGTGACCAGGTATCCGTCGCTCCGGTGCCCATAACTTTTGATCCGTAAGGAGTTACGCGGTTTACAGCGTTGGATAGCTTTCCGTGAACTCTACAACTTTGGCAATAAGCCTACTCATCTGCGCATGTTTTCAAAGCCCAAAATCAAACGTTTTGTTCAGTTTCGGGACACTTTTCTCCTTTTTCGCTATTTTTTCATCCTGGATCGTACCTAATCCATCACATTTTCATTACCGAATCCCACGGCACATTGGGCAAGACAACTTTACTTCACGTAGAGGCTGGGCCAGCAAACCGAGGGCGTGGGGTGTGTGACCAAGTATCCTTCACTCCGGTGCCCATAACTTTTGATCTGTAAGGGGTTACGCGGCGCACAGCATACCGTTGGAAAGTTTTCCGAGAGCTCTACGACTGGCGCAACAAACCTGCTTGGCTGCGCATGTTTTCAGAGCCCAAAATCGAACGTTTTGATCAGTTTCGGGACACTTTTCTTCTTTTTCGTTGCTTTTCCGTCCCGAATAGTACGACGTGAGCCGCGAAAAGGACGACAACCAAATCCATCACATTTCTATTACCGAATGCCATGGCACCTTGGGCAAGACAACTTCACTTCACGTAGAGGCTGGACCCGCAAACCGAGGGCGTGGGACGTGTGACCAGGTATCCGTTGCTCCGGTGCCCATAACTTTTGATTCGTAAGGGGTTATGTGGCGCACTGCATACCGTTGGAAAGCTCTCTGAGAGCTCTACGACAGGGTTAACCAGCCGGCTCTGTTGCGCCTATTTTCGGTGACCAAAATCGAACATTTTTATCATTGTCGGGACACTTTTCTTCTTTTTCGCTATTTTTCCATTTCGGATCGTACGTCATAAAGCGCGACATGGACGACAACCTAATGCATCACATTTCTATTACCGAATCCCACGGCACCTTGGGCAAGACAACTTCACTTCATGTAGAGGCTGGGCCCACAAACCGAGGGCGTAGGACGTGTCACCAGGTATATCCGTCGCTCCGGTGCCCATAACTTTTGATCCATAAGGAGTTACGCGGCACACAGCATGCCGTTGGAACGCTCTCCGAGAGCTCTACGACGGGGCCTGCAAGTATGCTTGGCTGCGCCTGTTTTTAGTTCCCAAACTTGTGCGTTTTGATTAGTTTCAGGACACTTTTCCTCTTTTGGGCTGTTTTTTCGTCCCGGATCGTACGTCGTGAGCCGCGAAAAGGACGACAACCTAATCCATAACATTTCTATTAGCAAATCCTACGCCACCATGGGCAAGACAACTTCACTTCACGTAGAGGCTGGGCCTGCAAACTGAGGGCGTGGGGCGTGTGACCAGGTATCCGTCGCTCTGGTGCCCATAACTTTTGATCCGTAAGGAGCTACGCGGCGCACAGCATACCGTTGGAAAGCTCTCCGAGAGCTCTACGACGTTGTTATCTTGCCTTCTCACTTGCTCCTATTTTTGGAACCCAAAATTGAACGTTTTCATCAGTTTTGGACACTTTTCTTCTTTTGCGCTGTTTTTCCTTTCGGGATCCTACGTCGTGAGCAGCGAAAAGGACAACAACCTAATCCATCATATTTCTATTACCTAATCCCACGACAACTAGGGCAAGATAACTTCACTTCACGTAGCAGCTGGGCCCGCAAACCGAGGGCGTGGGACTTGTTACCAGGTATCCGTCGCTGCTGTGCACATAACTTTTGATCCGTAAGGAGTTACGCGGCGTACAACATACAGTTGGAAAGCACTCCGAGAGCTCTACGACGGGGGCAGTAAGCCTTCTTGGCGGCACCTATTTTTGCAGAAAAAAATTGAACATTTTCATCAGTTTTGGTACACTTTTATTCTTTTACGCTATTTTTTCGTCGCGGATCGTACGTCATGAGCCGCGAAAAGTACGACAACCTAATCCATCACATTTCTATTACCGAATCCCACGCCACCATGGGCAAGACAACTTTTTTCACGCCCCAACCCTACTTATAGAGGTTAGACTAGGGAGTGATCTAATCATTCAAGTCATTTCACGTACTTAACCGTTCAAGAAGGTTCCACACTTAAAGTTTTAGCCTAACTCCACAAATTCTCCAGAAAATCGGCAGCATAATGGCTATAATTGGGCTCTTTAGTTTGACCTAATTTTCTAAAGGCCTCAAAACTTTCAATCTCAAATTCATTTCCAACTAGGATTATTATTTATCGCCGATTGAAATGCCTACTAATTATTTCGAAGTATCGTTTGATTAACAACCTAGCGTAGCAACTATGTCTCGTTTATGTGTCAATCCTTGTTACAAAAGTACCTGTTGATCTTAGCTTACCAATGAGTACCTGCTTAAGATTGAATAGATTCATTTTACTTAACCCTTTTCCTAATACTTCATAAGCCTGTGATAGATACTAACCAATAGCGATAGCAAAACGACCATAAGAGTGCCTAACTAGTTATGATCAGTGCAAGCCAAAATTTGACCCCAAATTACAACGGGGGTCATTTACAATACAACAACAAGCAACATAAGAAATAGTCTTCAAGCAACATATCGTTCACAAAATGGCCATAGTCAAGTAAGGCACGTAGGGCAAGCAATCATTCCAAGGAATCATCGTTAGGCACGTTGTCCTCGGGTACCTGTTCTTGGTCTTCTTCACCTGAGATGATAAAAGAGGGTGAGTCCTTATGAACTCAGCGAGGGGGAACGAGAAATAAGTTTGAAACTCTTTTTCCGGTTCAACTTATGAAAACCTTTTGCAAGCATGACATATATCACAAGTAAGTTCATAATATAATATAAAAGTAAAAGAACACAATTACCCGTCTTTCCTCTCCGAGGTCCTCTAGGAACCAAGCGAGAGTACTTATACATATAGTGAAAAGGATACGGTGAGCTTTTGTTCTCAGTTCATTTCCAGTATCAGTTGTTGCAGCTGACTTCAAATCATCCCCTTATCACGCCAAATGGGTGTACTCCGGATGTACCCCGAAATCCTACGACCCAACTCTCCGAGGAAGTCTAGCCCCCAAGCGAGAGAGGGAATTGGACAATGGTAGTCACGGTTGCACCGGCAAGCCCGATGCCGCTCGGTGTACGTGAACGCTACCACGCCAGAATGAAAGGTTGCAACCTTGTATGCAATGCACATTTATGACATTTAATATATCACATTAGGAGGATAACAAAGTAGGTTGCCTCCGAGCAGTCATAAGATTGCACATTGACAAGTAAACAAGCGAGGCACGATATGACAGGCAATTTCACTTATAAAGCACATGGAGTTATATGAATATTAAATGGGTAGCCATGTAACGTATGTAAATCAAATCATATAACTCATTTTGAAGTTCACGTAATCAAATAATAAGGTCATACAACATGCAACGACGTTTACGTGGGACCGGGTGCGAGAAAGGCCTACTTGTCAACATGTAATCATCGGAACCACATTTAGGGCTATGAGGGCAACTACGGGCAGCCTACTAATCATATAATTAAACACGATATTTATAGGATCAACACTTAGCGAGTTTTCCTAGTCATTAGGGTTTCAATTCATGCTCGCCCGTGCGATTAAGCCACAAGTGATCACTTAATTAGACTCAAGCCATGCATCAATTAATTAAAACATCCTCAAGCATTCAAAATAGTCCACACAACATCCAAGTGCCACAATCCCAAGCATTTAATACAACAAGAGAAGTTACAATAATTTTCAAAGCAAACCACTAGATGAAAACCTCACTGCAATGGACTGCATTCTCACAATCATTGAGACAAGCAAAAAATCTCCAATTCCAGTGAACAAAATTTTAAATTAAAGCTTAAGGAGTGAACTAAATCCAGAAACAAACCTCGCATCATTTGGAGTTCAGGTTCTAGAGTTATAGCCAAAACTGTGAGACTACGCAAAACTGTCCAGATTTGCATACATTTCAATACCTGTCGTTTTTTAGGACCTTAGGGTCCGATTTAGCCTTAGTCTATCTCTGACAAAAATGTCCATAACTGAAAACTATAGCAGCATACCAAATTTCATGAATTTTGGATATCATTTACTAAGTCAAAACTGGTTCGTTCTACAAGGACAGTGAATCTGCCAAAACCTACTTCATTTTCCCAGATTTTCCAGATTTGGACACCTTTCAATGTTTTGCCATTTTGGGGACCTTAGAGTCAAAATTAGCTTTGGCCTATTTCTACGAAAAATTCTCAGAACTGTAAAAACTAGTCACCTACCAATTTTCACATATTTTTAACATCATTTACCTGGTAAAAATCACTTCGCTCCAACAGAACAGAAAGCTGCCAAATACGCAATTTCACCTATCTTCACATTCTAGCTAAATATCTTGCCATGCATGCTCACAAAAGCTCATGTACACACATATATCACAAGTACAGAGGTAAAAATAGACATTTAAAGGCATGCATGTGGTTTTTGAAAGTTTTTCAAAGAAGTTTTAGCCCTCACCTTAGCAAGACAACAATGAAGATGCACATAACTCTTGATGATGCACAAGGTCGTCCTTTTTCCTTGCTTAGCCGAGAGACAACTTGAGATTCTCTAATTCCTAGCTTAGTTACCAAGTCCTTAGTAGGTGCATGTGGTTAGAACACAAAGAAAATGAAATGGGAGCTTATTAAATATACCTAAGCCGAATGAAGGTTCTAAGGGCTTGCATGTGTGTTTCTTTGCATTCTAGCTTGTTTGGTCGAGTTCCTTGGTGGCTTGCATGTCTTGAAGAGCCTTAGGATGAAGAAATTAAGCCATGGAGAGTGAAATAGCAGCTAGGGCCGAGAAAGAGAGAATAAATGAGAGAAAGAATGAGAGAAAGAGAGAAAATGAGAGAAAGAATGAAAACTTTGAGGGACTTTGATGCATGTGTCGGCTATGGGCTTTGGAATTTCAGATTTTTGTGTCTTCAAGGAGCATAATTTGAATTGTCTAGCATGGGCATTTGATTGTGTCAAGATTGGGTGCATTGGGTAGGGTTTTTGAGCCTTTTTTTGTTGTTGTGTCATAACATGTCATAGAATGTCTAGGAATAGATTTTGAAATTGCAAAGCATTGAAAAAGGCTCCATGTGGTCGGCCAAGCTTGTGCAAAATTCTGAATTTGTGTCTTGGTTGAGCAATACAATATTGTGTGTTTGAGATGTGCAAAAGAATAAGGAACAAAGAATAAAGAATGCTTAGCTTTTGGTGCAATTTCGTCTTCTAGTGAGTTGAATTAGCAATTTAATATTAGTTAGTGGAGTTTGTAGGATTAATTAATCATCTAATGCTTCGTGTAAGATGCTTTCTTGATTAGCGTGCGCGCACGCTTTCCTAGGTCTAGGGCACGCACTACGAGGCGAGTACACGTTTTCCAAGTAAATGCACGCAACCCTAAATATATGCACGTAATTCAATGCAAGGCACACAAAACGAAACACAACTCTTAAACCTAGGTCAAGGCACGCAAATCTAGATTAGGCATACGAAACGAGGTATCGCATGTAAATCGAGGTTGGGCCTCACAACTTCACTTCACGTAGAGGATGGGCCCGCAAACCGAGGGCGTGGGGCTTGTGACCAGGTATCCATCGCTCCGGTGCCCATAACTTTTGATCCGTAAGGAGTTACGCGGCCCACAGCATACCGTTGCAAAGCTTTCCAAGACCTCTACGATGGGGGCAGCAAGCCTACTCGGCTGTGCTTGTTTTTAGAGCCCAAAATTGTACGGTTTGATTAGTTTCGGGACACTTTTCTTCTTTTGCGTTGTTTTTTCATCCCGGATCGTACGTCGTGAGCCGCGAAAAGGACGACAACCTAATCCTTCACATTTCTATTACCAAATCCCACGCCACCATGGGCAAGACAACTTCACTTAACGTAGAGGCTGGGCTTGCAAATTTAGGGCGTGGGGCGTGTGACCAGGTATCCGTCGCTCTGGTGCCCATAACTTTTGATCCGTAAGGAGTTACGCAGCGCACAACATACCATTAGAAAGCTCTCCGAGAGCTCTACGACGGGGTTAACCAGCTGGCTTGACTGCACCTATTTTCGGAGCCCAAAATCGAACGTTTTCATCACTTTCGGGACATTTTTTTGCTTTTGCGCTATTTTTCCTTTCCGAATCGTACGTCGTGAGCCGCGAAAAGGATGACAACCTAGTCCATCACATTTCTATTAACAAATCCCATACCACCATGGGCAAGATAACTTCACTTCCTGTATAGAATGGGACCGCAAACAGAGGGCATGGGGCGTGTGACCAGGTATCCGTCGCTCCGGTGCCCATAACTTTTTATCCGTAAGGAGTTACGCGGCGCACAGCATACCGTTGGAAAGCTCTCTGAGAGCTCTACGACCGGGGCAGCAAGCCTGCTAGGCTGCGCCTGTTTTTAGAGCTCAAAATCATACGTTTTGATTAGTTTTGGGACACTTTTCTTCTTTTGTGCTGTTTTTTCGTCCCGGATCGTACGTCATGAGCCGCGAAAAGGACAACAACCTAATCCATCACATTTCTATTACCAAATCCGATGCCACCATGGCCAAGACAACGTCACTTCACGTAGAGCCTGGGCCCACAAACCGAGGGCGTGGGGCGTCTGACCAGGTATCCGTCGCTCCGGTGCCCATCACTTTTGATCCGTAAGGAGTAACGCGGCGTACAGCATACCGTTGGAAAGCTCCCTGAGAGTTCTACGACCGGGGTAGCAAGCTAGCTTTGCTGCGCCTATTTTTGGTGCCCAAAATCGAACGTTTTCATCTGTTTCGGGACACTTTTCTTCGTTTGCGATGTTTTTCCGTCTCGGATCGTACGTCATGAGCCGCGAAAAGGACAACAACCTAATCCATCACATTTCTATTACCGAAACCCATGGCACCTTGGGCAAGACAACTTTACTTCACGTAGAGGCTGGGCCCGCAAACCGAGGCCGTGGGGCGTGTGACGTACTATCCGTCACTTTGGTGCCCATGACATTCGATCCGCAAGGAGTTACGCGGCGCACAGCATACCGTTGGAAAGTTCTCCGAGAGCTCTATGACTGGGGCAACAAGCCTGCTGTGTTGCGCATGCTTTCAGAGCCCAAAATCGAACGTTTTGATCAGTTTTGGGACACTTTTCTTCTTTTTCGTTGTTTTTCTGTCCTGGATCGTACGTTGTCACCCGCAAAAAGGACGACAACCTATTCCATCACATTCCTATTACCGAATCCCATGGCACCTTAGGCAAGACAACTTTACTTCAGGTAGAGGCTGGGCCCGCAAACTGAGGGCGTGGGGCGTGTGACCAGGTATCCTTCGCTTCGGTGCCCATAAATTTTGATCCGTAAGTAGCTACGCGGCGTACAGCATACCATTCGAAAGCTCTCCGTGATCTCTACAACGGGGGCACCTAGCCAACTAGGCTACGCCTATTTTCGGAGCCCAAAATGGAACGTTTTCATCAATTTTGGGATACTTTTCTTCTTTTGCGCTGTTTTTCTATCCCGGATCATACGTCGTGAGTCGCGAAAAGGACGACAACCTAATCTATCATATTTCTATTACCGAATTCCACGCCATCATGGGCAAGACAACTTCACTTCACGTAGAGGCTGGGCCCGAAAATCGAGGGCGTGGGGCGTGTGACCAAGTATCCGTCGCTCCGGTGCCCATAACTTTTGATTTTTAAGGAGTTACACGGCGTACAGCATACCGTTGGAAAGCTCTTTGAGAGCTCTGCGACGAGGGCAGCAAGCCTGCTCAGCTGCACCTATTTTCGGAGCCCAAAATCGAATGTCTTCATCAGTTTCGGGAACTTTTCTTCCTTCGCGCTGTTTTTTCGTCCCGCTTCGTACATCGTGAGCCGCGAAAAGGACGACAGCCTAATTCTTCACATTTCTATTACCGAATCACATGCCACCATTGGCAAGACAACTTCACTTCACGTAAAGGCTGGGACCGCAAACCGAGGGCATGGGGCGTATGATCAGGTATCCGTCGCTCCGGTGACAATAACTTTTGATCCGTAAGGAGTTACGCAGCGCACATCATACCATTGGAAAGCTCTACGAGAGTTCTACAACAGGGGCAGCAAGCCTGCTCGGCTGCGCCTGTTTTTAGAGCCTAAAATCGTTCGTTTTGATTAGTTTCGGGATACTTTTCTTCTTTTGCGTTGTTTTTTCGTCCCGGATCGTCCGTCGTGAGCCGCGAAAAGAACGACAACCTAATCCATCACACTTCTATTGCCAAATCCCACGCCACCATGGGCAAGACAACTTCACTTCACGTAGAGGCTGGGCCTGCAAACCGAGGGCGTGGGGTTGGTGACCAGGTATCCGTCGCTCCGGTGCCCATAACTTTTGATCCGTAAGGTGTTATGCGTCTCACAGCATACCGTTGGAAAGCTCTCCGAGAGTTCTATGGTGGGGTTAGCAAGCCTGCTTGGCTGTGCCTATTTTCGGAGCCCAAAATCGAATGTTTTCATCAGTTTCGGGACACTTTTCTTCTTTTGCGCTGCTTTTTCGTCCCAGATCGTACGTCGTGAGCCGCGAAAATGACAACAACCTAATCCATCACGTTTCTATTACCGAATCCCACAACACCTTGGGAAAGACAACTTTACTTCACATAGAGGCTGGGCCCGAAAACCAAGGGCGTGGGGCATGTGACCAGGTATCCGTCGCTCCAGTGCCCATAACTTTTGATCCGTAAGGAGTTACGTGGCGTACAGCATACCGTTGGAAAGCTCTCTGAGAGCTCTACAACGGAGGCAGCAAGTCCGCCTTGCTGCGCCTATTTTTGGAGCCCAAAATCGAACGTTTTCATCAGTTTCGGGACACTTATCTTCTTTTGCGATGTTTTTCCTTTCCGGATCGTACGTCGTGAGCCGCGAAAAGGACAACAACCTAATCCATCACATTTCTATTACTTAATCCCATGGCACCTTGGGCAAGACAACTTTACTTCACATAGAGGCTGGGCCCGCAAACTGAGGGCGTGGGACGTGTGACGTACAATCCGTTGCTCCGGTGCCCATCACATTCGATCTGCAAGGAGCTACGCGGCGCACAGCATACCGTTGGAAAGTTCTCCGAGAGCTCTATGACTGGGGCAACAAGCCTGCTGTTCTGCGCATGTTTTCAGGGCCCAAAATCGAACGGTTTGATCAGTTTTGAGACACTTTTCTTCTTTTTCGTTATTTTTTCGTCCCGGATCGTACGTTGTGACCAGCGAAAAGGACGACAACCTATTCCATCACATTCCTATTACCGAATCCCATGGCACCTTGGGCAAGACAACTTCACTTCAGGTAGAGGCTGGGCCAGCAAACTGAGGGCGTGGGGCGTGTGACCAGGTACCCTTCGCTCCGGTGCCCATAACTTTTGATCCGTAAGCAGTTACGCGGCGTACAGCATACCGTCGGAAAGCTCTCCGAGAGCTCCACGACGAGGGCACCCAGCCTATTAGGCTGCGCCAATTTTGGGAGCACAAAATGAAATGTTTTCATCAGTTTTGGGACACTTTTCTTCTTTTGCGCTGTTTTTCCGTCCCGGATCATACTTTGTGAGTCGCGAAAAGGACGACAACCTAATCCATCACATTTCTATTACCGAATTCCATGCCACCATGGGCAAGAAAACTTCACTTCATGTAGAGGCTGGGCCTGGAAACCGAGGGTGTGGGGCGTGTGACCAGGTATCCGTCGCTTCGGTGCCCATAACTTTTGATCCGTAAGGAGTTACGCGGCGCACAGCATACCGTTGGAAAGCTCTCCGAGAGCTTTATGACGAGGGTAGCAAGCTTGCTAGGATGCACCTGTTTTCAGAGCCCAAAATTGAACGTTTTCATCAGTTTCGCGATACTTTTCTTCTTTTGCGATGTTTTTCCTTCCCGGATCATACGTCGTGAGCCGCGAAAAGAATGACAACCTAATCCATCACATTTCTATTACCGAATCCCACACCACCATGGGCAAGACAACTTCACTTCACATAGAGGCTGGGACCGCAAACCGAGGGCATGGGGCTTGTGACCAGGTATCCTTCGCTCCGGTGCCCATAACTTTTGATCTGCAAAGAGTTACGCAGCGCACATCATACCGTTGGAAAGCTCTCCGAGAGCTCTACGACGGGGTTAGTTAGCCTACTAGGCTGCGCCTATTTTTGGAGCCCAAAATTGAATGTTTTCATCAGTTTCGGGACACTTTTCTTCTGTTGCGCTGTTTTTCCTTTCTGGGTCGTACGTTGTGAGCCGCGAAAAGGACGACAACCTAATCCATCACATTTCTATTGCCGAATCACATGGTACCTTGGGCAAGACAACTTCACTTCACGTAGAGGCTGGGCCCGCAAACTGAGGGCGTGGGAAGTGTGACCAGGTATCCGTCGCTCCGGTGCCCATAACTTTTGATCCGTAAGGAGTTACATGGCGCACAACATACCGTTGAAAAGCACTCCGAGAGCTCTACGACGGGGGCAACAAGTCTGTTATGCAGTGCCTATTTTTGGAGCCCAAAATCGAACATTTTCAACAATTTCGGGACACTTATCTTCTTTTGCGCTGTTTTTCCTTTTCGGAACGTACGTCGTGAGCCTCGAAAAGGACGACAACCTAATCCATCACATTTCTATTACCGTATCCCATGGCACCTTGGGCAAGACAACTTTACTTCACATAGAGGTTGGGCCAGTAAACCGAGGGCGTGGGGCGTGCGACCAGGTATCCGTAGCTCCAGTGCCCATAACTTTTGATTTCTAAGGAGTTACACGGCGCACAGCATATCGTTGGAAAGCTCTCTAAGAGCTCTGCGACGAGGGCAGCAAGCCTGCTCGGCTGCACCTGTTTTCAAAGCCCAAATTTGAATGTCTTCATCAGTTTCGGGATACTTTTCTTCTTTTGCGCTATTTTTTGGTCCCGGTTCGTACGTCGTGAGCCTCGAAAAGGACAACAGCCTAATCCATCACATTTCTATTACCGAATCACATGCCACCATGGGCAAGACAACTTCATTACACGTAGAGGCTGGGACCGCAAACCGAGGGCATGGGGCGTGTGATCAGGTATCCGTCACTCCGGTGACAATAACTTTTGATCCGTAAGGAGTTACGCGGCGCACAGCATACCGTTGGAAAGCTCTATGAGAACTCTACGACGGGGGCTGCATGTCTGCTCAGCTGTGCCTGTTTTTAGAGCCTAAAATCATTCGTTTTGATTAGTTTCGGGACAATTTTCTTCTTTTGCACTATTTTTCCGTCCTGGATCGTACGTCGTGAGCCGCGAAAAGGACGACAACCTAATCCATCACATTTCTATTACCAAATCCCACTCAACCATGGGCAAGACAACTTCACTTCACGTAGAGGCTGGGCCCGCAAACCGAGGGCATGGGGCGTGTGACCAGGTTTCCGTCGCTCCGGTGCCCATAACTTTTGATCCGTAAGGTGTTATGCGTCTCACAGCATACCATTGGAAAGCACTCCGAGAGCTATATGGCGGGGTTAGCCAGCCTGCTAGGCTATGCCTATTTTCGGAGCCCAAAATTGAATGTTTTAATCAGCTTCGGGACACTTTTCTTCTTTTGCGCTGTTTTTTCGTCCCAGATCGTATGTCGTGAGCCGCGAATATGACAACAACCTAATCTATCACGTTTCTATTACCGAATCCCACGGCACCTTGGGCAAGACAACTTTACTTCACGTAGAGGCTGGGCCCGAAAACCAAGGGCGTGGGGCATGTGACCAGGTATCCGTCGCTCCAGTGCCTATAACTTTTAATCAGTAAGGAGTTACGCGGCGCACAACATACTGTTGGAAAGCTCTCTGAGAGCTCTATGACGGGGTTAGCCAGCCTGCTCGGCTGTGCCTATTTTCGGAGCCCAAAATCAAATGTTTTAATCAGCTTTGGGATTCAGCTTTGGGCACCGGAGCAACGGATACCTGGTCACACGCCCCACGCCCTCGGTGTACGGGCCCAGCCTCTAAGTGAAGTGAGGTTGTCTTGCCCAAAGTTCCATGGGATTCGGTAATAGAAATGTGGTGGATTAGGTTGTCGTCATAAAAATGTGAGGCGCGAAAAGGACGACTACCTAATCCATCACATTTGTAGCACCGAATCCCATGGCACCTTGGGCAAGACAACTTTACTTCACATAGAGGCTAGGCCCGCAAACCGAGGTCGTGGGGTGTGTTACCAGGTATCCGTCTCTCTGGTTCCCATAACTTTTGATCCGTAAGGAGTTACGTGGCGCACAACATACCATTGGAAAGCTCACCTAGAGCTCTACGACGGGGGCAGCAATCCTACTCGGCTGCACCTATCTTCAGAGCCCAAATTCGAACGTTTTCATCAGCTTCGGGATACTTTTCTTCTTTTGAGTGGTTTTTCCGTCTCGGATCATACGTCGTCAGCAGCGAATAGGACGACAACTTAATCCATCACATTTCTATTTCCGGATCCCACGCCACCATGGGCAAGACAACTTCACTTCATGTAGAGGCTGGGACTGCAAACCGAGGGCATGGGGCGTGTGACCAGGTATCCGTCGCTCCGGTGCCCATAACTTTTTATCCGTAAGGAGTTACGCAGCACAGCATACCATTGGAAAGCTCTACGAGAGCTCTACGACAGGGGCAGAAAGCCTGCTCGACTGCGCCTTTTTTTGACCGCAAAATCGAACATTTTCATCAGTTTCGGGACACTTTTATTCTTTTGCGCTGTTTTTCTTTCTTGGATCGTACATCGTGAGCCGTGAAAACGACAACAAGCTAATCCATCACATTTCTATTACCGAATTCCACGGCACCTTGGGCAAGACAACTTTACTTCACGTAGAGGTTGAGATCGCAAACCGAGGGCATGGGGCGTGTTACCAGGTATCCGTCGCTTCGGTGCCCATAACTTTTGATCCATAAGGAGTTACGCTGCGCACAACATACAATTGGAAAGCTCTTCGAGGGCTCTCCGACGGGGGTAGCAATCCTGCTCAACTGCGCTTGTTTTTTGGGACCAAAATCGTACGTTTTACTTAGTTTTGGGACACTTTTCTTCTTTTGCGCTGTTTTTCTATCCCCGATCATACGTCATGAGCCGCGAGAACGACAACAACTTAATCCATCACATTTCTATTACCGAATCCCATGGCCCCTTGGGCAAGACAACTTTACTTGACGTAGAGGCTGGGCCCGCAGACCGAGGGCATGGGGCGTGTGACCAGGTATCCGTCGCTTCGGTGTCCATAACTTTTGATCCGTAAGGAGTTACGCGGCGCACAGCATACCGTTGGAAAGCTCTCCTAGAGCTCTATGACAGGGGCAACAAGCTTGCTCGGCTGTACCTATATATAAAGCCCAAAATCGTACGTTTTCATTAGTTTCGAGATACTTTTCTTCTTTTGCGCTGTTTTTTCGTCCCGGATCATACGTTGTGAGCTGCGAAAACGACGACAACCTATTTTATCATATTTCTATTACCAAATCCCACGCCACCATGGGCAAGACAACTTCACTTCAAGTAGAGGCTGGGACAGCAAACCGAGGGCGTGGGGCGTGTGACCAGGTATCCGTCGCTCCGGTGCCCATAACTTTTGATCTGTAAGGAGTTACACGGCGCACAACATACAATTGGAAAGCTCTTCGAGAGCTCTACGTCGGGGGTAGCAAGCCTGCTCGGCTGAGCTTGTTTTTGGGGCCCAAAATCGTACGTTTTAATTAGTTTTGGGACACTTTTATTCTTTTGCGATGTTTTTCTTTCCAGGATCGTACATCATGAGCCGTGAAAACAACAACAAGCTAATCCATCACATTTCTATTACCGAATGGCACGGCACCTTGGGCAAGACAACTTTACTTCACGTAGAGGCTGGGATCGCAAACCGAGGGCATGGGGCGTGTGACAAGGTATCCGTCGCTCCGGTGCCCATAACTTTTGATCCGTAAGGAGTTACGCGGCGCACATCATACAATTCGAAAGCTCTTCGAGAGCTCTACGATGGGGGTAGCAATCCTGCTCGGCTGCGCTTGTTTTTAGGGCCCAAAATTGTACATTTTAATTATTTTCGGGACACTTTTCTTCTTTTGCGCTGTTTTTCCGTCCCGGATCGTACATAGTGAGCCGCGAAAATGACAAAAACTTAATCCATCACATTTCTATTACCGAATCCCACGGCCTCTTGGGCAAGAGAACTTTACTTAACATAGAGGCTGGGCCCGCAAACCGTGGGCATGGGGCGTGTGACCAGGTATCTGTCGCTCCGGTACCCATAACTTTTGATCTGTAAGGAGTTACGCGGCGTACAGCATACCGTTGGAAAGCTCTCCTAGATCTCTATGATGGGGGCAGCAAGCCTGCTCGGCTGCGCCTATATATAGAGCCCAAAATCATACGTTTTGATTAGTTTCGAGACATTTTTCTTCTTTTGCGCTATTTTTCCGTCTCGGATCGTACGTCGTGAGCTGCGGAAATGACGACAACCTATTCTATCACATTTCTATTACCAAATCCCTCGCCACCATCGGCAAGACAACTTCACTTCAAGTAGAGGCTGGGACCGCAAACCGAGGGCGTGGGGCATGTGACTAGGTATCCGTCGCTCCGGTGCCCATAACTTTTGATCCGTAAGGAGTTACATGGTGCACAACATACAATTGGAAAGCTCTCCGAGAGCTCTACGATGGGGATAGCAAGCCTGCTCGCCTGCGCTTGTTTTTAGGGCCCAAAATCGTACGTTTTAATTAGTTTCGGGACACTTTTATTCTTTTACGCTGTTTTTCCGTCCCGGATCGTACGTCGTGAGCCGCGAAAAAGACGACAACCTAATCCATTACGTTTCTATTACCAAATCCCACGCCACTATGGCCAAGACAACTTCACTTCACGTAGAGGCTGGGTCCGCAAACCGAAGGCGTAGGGCTTGTGACCAGGTATTCGTCGATCCGGAGCCCATAACTTTTTATCCGTAAGGAGTTACGCGGCGCAAAGCAAACCGTTGGAAAGCTCTCCGAGAGCTCTACGGCGGGGTTAGATAGCCTACTCGGCTGCGCCTATTTTTTGAGCACAAAATCGAACATTTTCATAAGTTTTGGGACACTTTTCTTCTTTTGCGCACTTTTTTCGTCCCGGATCGTATGTCGTGAGCCGCAAAAATGAAGACAACCTAATCCATCACATTTTTATGACGACAACCTAATCCATCACATTTCTATTTCCGAATCCTACAGCACCTTGGACAAGACAACTTCACTTCATGTAGAGGCTGGGCCCACAAACCGATGGCGTGGGGCGTGTGACTAGGTATCCGTCACTTCGGTGCCCATAACTTTTGATCCGCAAGGAGTTACGCGGAGCACAGCATACTGTTGGAAAGCTCTCCGAGAGCTCTACGGCCGGGTTAGCCAGCCTACTCTGCTATGCCTGTTTTTAGAGCCCAAAATCGATTGTTTTCATCAGTCTCGGGACACTTTTCTTCTTTTGCAATGATTTTCCGTCTCGGATCGTAAGTCTTGAGCAGCGAAAACGACAACAACCTAATCCATCATATTTCTATTACCGAATCCCACGGCACCTTGGCCAAGACAACTTCACTTAACGTAGAGGCTGGGCCCGCAAACCGAGGACGTAGGGCGTGTGACCAGGTATCCGTCGCTCCGGTGCCTATAACTTTTGATCCGTAAGGAGTTACGCGGCGCACAGTATACCGGTGGAAAGCTCTCCGAGAGCTCTACGACGAGCGCTGCAAGCCTACTGGGCTGCGACTATTTTCAGAGCCCAAAATCGAACGTTTTGATCAGTTTCGGGAAACTTTTCTTCTTTTTCACTATTTTTTGGTCCTGGATCGTACGTCGTGAGTCGCGAAAAGGACGACAACCTAATCTATCACATTTCTATTACCGAATCCCATTGCACCTTGGGCAAGACAACTTAACTTCACGTAGAGGCTGGGCCAGCAAACCGAGGGCGTGCGGCGTGTGACCAGGCATCCGTCGCTCCGGTGCCCATAACTTTTGATTCATAAGGAGTTACGCGGTGCACAGCATACCGTTGGAAAGCACTCCGAGAGCTCAACGATGGGGATAGCAAGCCTGCTTGGCTGCGCCTGTATTCGAAGAACAAAATTGAATGTTTTCATCAATTTTGAGACATTTTTCTTCTTTTGCGCTGTTTTTCCGTCCCGGATCATACGTCGTGAGCCGTGAAAAGAACGACAACATAATCCATCACATTTCTATTACCGAATCGCACGCCACCATGGGCAAGACAACTTCACTTCACGCAGAGGCTGGGCCCGCATACCGAGGGCTTGGGGCTTGTGAGCAGGTATCCGTCGCTCCAGTGCCCATAACTTTTGATCCGTAAAGAGTTACGCGGCGAACAGCATACCGTTGGAAAACACTCCGAGAGTTCTACGGCCGGGTTAGCCAGCCTGCTCTGCTGTGCCTATTTTTAGAGCCCTAAATCAAATGTTTTCATCAGTTTTGGGACACTTTTCTTCTTTTACAATGATTATCCGTCCCGGATCGTACGTCTCGAGCCGCAAAAACGACGACAACCTAATCCATCATATTTCTATTACCGAATCCCACTGTACCTTGGGCAAGACAACTTCACTTAATGTAGAGGCTGGGCCCGCAAATCGAGGGCGTGGGGCGTATGACCAGGTATCCGTCGCTCCGATGCCCATAACTTTTGATCCGTAAGGAGTTACGCGGCGCACAGCATACTGTTGGAAAGCTCTCAGAGAACTCTACGGCAGGGTTAGCAAGCCTGCTCGGCTGTGCCAATTTTAGGAGCCCTAAATCGAATTTTTCATCAATTTCAGGACACTTTTCTTCTTTTGCGCTGTTTTTTCATCCCGGATCTTATGTTGTGAGCCGCGAAAAGGACGACAACCTAATCCATCACATTTCTATTACCAAATCCCACGCCACCATGGGCATGACATCTTCACTTCACGTAGAGGCTGGGCCCTTAAACTGAGGGCGTGGGGCGTGTGACCAGGTATCCGTCGCTCCGGTGCCCTTAACTTTTGATCCGCAAGGAGTTACGTGGTGCACAACATACCGTTGGAAAGCTATCTGAGAGCTCTAGGGCAGGGTTGGCTAGCCTGCTCAGCTGCGCCCATTTTCGGAGGCCAAAATTGAACGTTTTCATCAGTTTATGGACACTTTTCTTCTTTAGCAATATTTTTTCATCCCGGATCGTACGTCGTGAGCTGCGAAAACGACGACAACCAAATCCATCACATTTCTATTACCGAATCCCACGACACCTTGGGCAAGACAACTTAACTTTACGTAGAGGCTGGGCCCACAAACCGAGGGCGTGGGGCGTATGACCAGGTATCCGTCGCTCCGGTGCCCATAACTTTTGATCCGTAAGGAGTTACGCAGCACACAGTATACCGGTGGAAAGCTCTCCGAGAGCGCTACGACGGGCGCTGCAAGCCTATTGGGCTGCGACTATTTTCAGAGCCCAAAATCGAACATTTTGATCAGTTCCAGGAAACTTTTCATCTTTTTCGCTATTTTTTTATCCCGAATCGTACGTCGTGAGTCGCGAAAAGGATGACAACCTAATCCATCACATTTCTATTACCGAATCCCACTGCACCTTGGGCAAGACAACTTAACTTCACGTAGAGGCTGGGCCAGCAAACAGAGGGCGTAGGGCGTGTGACCAGGTATCCATCGCTCCGGTGCCCATAACTTTTGATCCGTAAGGAGTTACGCGGTGCACAACATACCATTGGAAAGCACTCCGAGAGCTCTACAATGGGGGCAGCCAATTTTCTCGGTTGTGCCTATTTTTAGAGAGCAAAATTGAACGTTTTCATCAATTTTGAGACATTTTTCTTCTTTTACGCTGTTTTTCAGTCCCGGATCATACGTTGTGAGCCGTGAAAAGGACGACAACATAATCCATCACATTTCTATTACCGAATCCCATGCCACCATGGGCAAGACAACTTCACTTCATGTAAAGGCTGGGCCCACAAACTGAAGGCGTGGGGCCTATGACCAGGTATCCGTCGCTCCGGTGCCCGTAACTTTTGATCCGTAAGGAGTTACGCGGTGCACAGCATACCGTTGGAAAGCTCTCCGAGAGTTCTACGGCGGGGTTAGCCAGCTTGCTTGGCTGCGCCTGTTTTCAGAGCCCAAAATTGAATGTTTTTATCAGTTTCGGGACACTTTTCTTCTTTTGCCATATTTTTCCGTCCCGGATCGTACATCGTGAGCCGCGAAAATGACGACAACCTAATCCATCACATTTCTATTACCGAATCCCACGGCACCTTGGGCAAGACAACTTCACTTCATGTAGAAGCTGGGCCTGCAAACAGAGGGCGTAGGGCGTGTGACCAGGTATCCGTCGCTTCGGTGCCTATAACTTTTGATCCGTAAGGAGTTACGCTGCGCACAACACACCGTTAGAAAGCACCCTAAGAGCTCTACGACGGGCATAACAAGCTTGATGGGCTGCACTTATCTTCAGAGTCCAAAATCGAACGTTTTGATCAGTTTCGGGACACTTTTCTTCTTTTTTGCTATTTTTTCGTCTTGGATTGTACGTCGTGAGTCGCGAAAAGGACGACAACCTAATCCATCACATTTCTATTTCCGAATCCCACGGCACCTTGGGCAAAACAACTTAACTTCACGTAGAGGCTGGGCCTGCAAACCGAGGGCTTGGGGCGTGTGGCCAGGTATCTGTCGCTCCGGTGCCCATAACTTCTGATCCGTAAGGAGTTACGCGGTGCACAGCATACCGTTGGAAAGTTCTCCAAGAGCTCTACGATGGGGGCAGCAAGCTTGCTTTGCTTAGCCTATTTTCGGAGCCCAAAATCGAACGTTTTCATTTGTTTTGGGACATTTTTCTTCTTTTGCAATATTTTTTCATCCCAGATCGTACGTCGTGAGCCGCGAAAATGACGCCAACCTAATCCATCACATTTCTATTACCGAATCCCACAGCACCTTGGGCAAGACAACTTCACTTCACGTTGAGGCTGGGCCCACAAACCGAGGGTGTGGGCGTGTGACCAGGTATCCGTCGCTCCGGAGCCCATAACTTTTGATCCGTAAGGAGTTACGCTGGGCACAACATACCGTTGGAAAGCTCTCCGAGAGCTCTACGATGGGAGTAGCAAGCTTGCTTTGCTGCGTCTATTTTCGAAGCCCAAAATCGAATGTTATCATCAGTTTCGAGACACTTTTCTTCTTTTGCGCTGTTTTTTCGTCCCGGATCGTACGTTGTGAGCCGCGAAAAGGACGACAACCTAATCCATCATATTTTTATTACCGAATCCCACGCCACCATGGGCAAGACAACTTCACTTCACGTAGAGACTAAGCCATCAAACCGAGAGCGTAGGGCGTGTGACCTGGTATCAGTCGCTCCGATGCCCATTACTTTTGATTCGTAAAGAGTTACGCGGCGCACAACATACAGTTGGAAAGCTCTATGAGAGCTCTACGACGGGGTCAACAAGCTTGCTTGGCTGCGCCACTTTTTGGAGCCTAAAATCGAATGTTTTCATCAGATTCGAGTCAATTTTCTTCTTTTGCGCTGTTTTTCCGTCCCGGATCATACGTCATGAGTTGCGAAAAGGACGACAACCTAATCCATCACATTTCTATTACCGAATCCAACGCCACCATGGGCAAGACACCTTCACTTCACGTAGAGGCTAGGCCCGAAAACTGAGGGCGTGGGGCGTGTGACCAGGTATCCGTCGTCCCCGTGCCTATAACTCTGGATCCGCAAGGAGTTACGCGGCGCACAACACACCGTTGGAAAGCTCTCTAAGATCTCTACGACGGGGGTAGCAAGCTTGCCCGGCTACGCCTGTTTTTAGAGCTCAAAATCGTACGTTTTGATTAGTTTCGGGATACTTTTCTTCTTTTGCGCTGTTTTTCCGTCCCGGATCGTACCTCGTGAGCCGAGAAAAGGACGACAACCTAATCCATCACATTTCTATTACCGAATCCCATGCCGCCATGGGAAAGACAACTTCATTTCACGTAGAGGCTGGGCTCGCAGACCGAGGCCGAGAGGCATGTGAGCAAGTATCCGTCGCTCCGGCGCCCATAACTTTCGATCCGTAAGGAGTTACGCGGTGCACAACATACCGTTGGAAAGCTCTCCAAGAGCTCTACGACGAGCGCAGCAAGCCTGTTGGGCTGTGTGTCACGCCCCGACCCTGACCCATCGCTAGGTTAAGGCCGAAACATGACGTTCGAATCGCTTAAAACATGTAAATAATAATTTAGCAAATGTACATCCACTTAAACCTTCATAATAACTCCAAATAATTACCCATCCATCGGCCTTAAAGGATTACAACAATTCAAGAAGTATTCACAAGACCTCGAATTCCTTTGTTCAATATAACAACTAACTAAGAATTAAGTTTCTGAGTCTCATAAGAATAATCACCAACTTAAGGTTATATTATCCAACACTGGCATTATACAAACTTCGTCACTGATAATTAAGATTACAATCATAACCCATCAATTTACATAATGCTTATCACCAATACATACATTCAGGATCTAGATTCTTCAATGTACATCAAGTATCTCATGTACTTATACAACACCAATCAATCTAGAAGTCTTTTACGTATGCAATCCTTTTCTTCAACTTGTAAGGTTAACTCAACCAGCCTTACCTGTAATTGTCATAAAAGAGGGGTGAGCTAGATCCTCGTATATAGCTCAGTGATGAGGAAAACAAGGAAGGTTTTCACAAAGGTTTTATCTTTTCGAAGTCCATTTCGAAAACTTTGACATGCATAAATACATATAACTCACAAGTATCAATACCTGATCCTGTACATATTCAATATGGACATTTGGTAGAGCATGAATTAAGATAACAAATATAATATGTTAACAGTATTCAACTCTACTCTTCGAGGACCTCGAGTGTAGCCACCCCGAAATCTCAAAGGCTCAAGGGCAACTACTACCGAGTTATTGTCCACTCTGTACGCCCCGAATCTCAACGGCTCAAGGGTTCGTACCCATACAGTTTGTAGCCACCCCAAAATCTCAGAGGCTCAAGGGTACAACTACTACTGAGGTATTGTCAGCTCTGTACACCCCGAATCTCAACGGCTCAAGGGTTCTTACCCATACAGTTTGTAGCCACCCCGAAATCTCAGAGGCTTAAGGGTGCAACTACTACCGAGGTATTGTCAGCTCTGTACACCCCGAATCTCAACGGCTCAAGGGTTCGTACCCATACAGTTTGTAGCCACACCGAAATCTCAGAGGCTCAAGGGTGCAACTACTACTGAGGTATTGTCAGCCCTGTACACCCCGAATCTCAACGGCTCAAGGGTTCGTACCCATACAGTTTGTAGCCACCCCGAAATCTCAGAGGCTCAAGGGTGCAACTACTACCGAGGTATTGTCAGCTCTGTACACCCCGAATCTCAACGGCTCAAGGGTGCCTCAGCTGATACAATTCATATATATGTAGCATTCACAATATTGCCATGCAAGAGTTTAGATTGACAAGTACAAAATGAACTTAAGACTTGCAAGCAGGACTTTCATATGCACATTTAAAGTGTTCAAGTTCAAGGTAACATAATCAAGTCCATAGTAGTTTGATGTAATTAATTAGTTCATGATCAAGTATAATTTTCCATGACACACAACCACATACATTCATATACCTCATTCATGCCACAATTAACCTTCTTTTATGTCCATGAAACAAGTTGGTACCCATGCCACAATGGTACATGAAGAAATCAAACAACTTCAATACGCCTGCATTGGTCCAACTTAAGCAGTAAATTTACCTATTCTCCCGAACTCCAAATCAAATGATTTTGGTCTAGAATCGAAGCTTGTTGAAAATAGATAATTCTAGAATCAAACGGAACTCAATTCGGAGTTGAAACAAATGAGATATGGCCTCCGCAAGTTCACTGCGCAGAGCTATCAAACATCCGGGCGCTGAGGCCCTAATCCGGGCGCCCGGAAGAAACCAGTAACGCCCGGATCGGAGTTTTCTGCCGGGCGTTGAGGCCTCTATCCGGGCGACCGGATAGGGGCTGTAACACCCGGATAGCTGGACGGGAAATGCACATTTTCAACCAAAATCACCCAAACAACCTCCCATCCTCATCCCAACACTCAAACAAGTTCAAAATGGCTATTAGGCATCATACAAGAGTTCCAATTCAACCAAAACTACCCAACATCAATAATCAACAAATACCCAAAATCAAATTCAAAACCCTAGATCTACAACACAATATCCTCAACTTATCATTCACGCTCTTGTATACAATTTATAGTAAGATTACTACACATATATCATCACATTCATGCTCAATATAGCTTTGAAAACTTTTAAGAAAACAACCCTCACCTCAATAAATGTTTGAATGCAAGCTTGGTGGTGATGATGCAAAGATGAAGCTTGAAAATGGTGAAAATGGCTTGAGCAAGCTTCTTCTCTTCCCCCTTCTCTTTATTTCTTCCTCTTTCTTTTCTTCTTCTTCTTTCTCTTTTCTCTCTTCTTTCTTCTCTCCCTTCTTTTGATCGTGTGTTGTGTGTGTTTCTGCTGTGTGTGTGTGTGTAGTGTTTTTGTGTGTGTTGAGTGTGTAATGTGTGTTCTTTTTAGTTAGTTAGGAAATATCTCATAAGCCTAATGCCTAAATTGCCCTCTAACGAATTGAAATCTACTAGTTTGCCATGTGGTTCTATTTAAACTTATTTAGTTAGCTAGTGCAGTGTAATTTATTTAATTTCTACGATATTTAAATTACACAAATGCACGTTAAACAACGCAAATACACATAAAACGATGCAAACACACGTTAAATGATATAAATGCATTTCTAATGTTGTGAATGCATAATATTATCATGTAGTTCTAATTTTAATTATTTTGGTTGGTTAATTTAATTCAGTAAAATTTAATTATCATCTACAACCTCTAAGGTTCTCAAATGCACGCTATTGTACTAATTTATAGGTTAAATGATATAGATGCACGTAAACCAAGGTAAATGCGCATTAATTGCTATAAATGCACATTAAATGATGCAAAAATCATATGAAATGTTATAAAATGCACATGAGGCTCGTGCGGGGTTTCACACTGCGCCTGTTTTAGAGTCCAAAATCGAACGTTTTAATCAGTTTCAGGACACTTTTCTTCTTTTTTGCTGTTTTTTCGTCCCGGATCGTACGTCGTGAGTCGCGAAAAGGACGACAACCTGATCCATCACATTTTTATTACCGAATCCCACGGCACCTTGGGCAAGACAACTTAACTTCACGTAGAGGTTGGGCCAGCAAACCGAGGGCTTGGGGCATGTGACCAAGTATCCGTCGCTGCGATGCCCATAACTTTTGATCCGTAAGGAGTTACGCGGCGCGCAACATGCCGTTGGAAAGCTCTCCGAGAGCTCTACGACGGGGGCAACAAGCTTGCTCTGCTTCGCCTATTTTCGGAGCCCAAAATCGAACATTTTCATTTGTTTCGGGACACTTTTCTTCTTTTGCAATGTTTTTTCGTCCCGGATCGTACGTCGTGAGCCGCGAAAATGACGACAACCTAATCCATCACATTTCTATTACCGAATCTCACGGCATCTTAGGCAAGACAACTTCACTTCACGTAGAGGCTGGTCCCGCAAATCGAGGGTGTAGGGCAAGTGACCAGGTATCCGTCGCTCCGGTACCCATAACTTTTGATCTATAAGGAGTTATGCAGGGCACAGTATACCGTTGGGAAGCTCTCCGAGAGCTCTACGACGGGGGCATCAAGCTTCCTCTACTGCGTCTGTTTTCGAAGCCCAAATTTGAACGTTTTTATCAGTTTTGAGACACTTTTCTTCTTTTGCGCTATTTTTTCATCCCGGATCGTACGTCGTGGGCCACGAAAAGGACGACAACCTAATCCATCACATTTATATTACCGAATCCCATGCCACCATGGGCAAGACAACTTCACTTCACGTAGAGGCTGGACCCGCAAACCGAGAGCGTGGGGCGTGTGACCTGGTATCCGTCGCTCCGATGCCCATAACTTTTGATCCGTAAGGAGTTACGCGGCGCACCACATACTGTTGGAAAGCTCTCCGAGAGCTCTACGATGGTGTCCTCAAGCTTGCTTGACTGCACCTCTTTTTGGAGCCTAAAATTGAACGTTTTCATCAATTTCGAGACACTTTTCTTCTTTTGCGCTGTTTTTTCGTCCTGGATCATACGTCATGAGCCGCGAAAAGGACGACAACCTAATTCATCACATTTCTATTACCGAATCCCATGCCACCATAGGCAAGACAACTTCACTTCACGTAGAGGCTAGGCCCGCAAACTGAGGGCGTGGGGCGTGTGACCAGGTATCTGTCATCCCGATGCCTATAACTCTAGATCCGTAAAGATTTACGCGGCGCACAGCATACCGTTGGAATGCTCTCCGAGAGCTCTACGACGGGGGCAGCATGTTTGCCCAGCTACACCTGTTTTTAGAGCCCAAAATCTTACGTTTTGATTAGTTTCGGGACACTTTTCTTCTTTTGCGCTGTTTTTCCGTCCCGGATCGTACGTCGTGAGCCGCGAAAAGGATGACAACCTAATCCATCACATTTCTATTACCGAATCCCACGCCGCCATGGGCAAGACAACTTCACTTCACGTAGAGGCTAGGCTCGCAGACCGAGGCCGTGAGGCGTGTGACCAGGTATCCGTCGCTCCGGCACCCATAACTTTTGATCCGTAAGGAGTTACGCGGCGCACAGCATACCGTTGGAAAGCTCTCCGACAGCTCTACGACGAGGGTAGCCAGCCTGCTCGGCTGTGCCTATTTTTCGAGCCCAAAATCAAACATTTTCATCAGCTTCGGGACACTTTTCTTCTTTTGCGCTATTTTTCCCTCCCGGATCATACATTGTGAGCAACGAAAAGGACGACAACCTAATCCATCATATTTCTATTAACAAATCCCACGGCACCTTGGGTAAAGCAACTTCATTTCACGTAGAGGCTGGACCTGTAAATTGAGGGCGTGGAGAGTGTGACCAAGTATCCGTTGCTCCGGTGCCCATAACTTTTGATTTGTAAGGAGTTATGCAGCGCACAACATACCGTTGGAAAGCTCTCCTAGACCTCTACGATTGGTGTAGCAAGCTTGCATTGTTGCCCCTGTTTTCGGAGTCCAAAATCGAACATTTTGATTAGTTTCGGTACACTTTTTTTTTTGCGTTGTTTTTCCGTCCGGTATCGTACGTCATGAGCAGCGAAAAGGATGACAACCTAATCCATCACATTTCTATTACCAAATTCCATGCCACCATGGGCAAGACAACTTCACTTCACGTAGAGGCTGGGCCCGAAAACTGAGGGCGTAGGGCGTGTGACCAGGTATCCGTCGCTCCGGTGCCCATAACTTTTGATCCGTAAGGAGTTACGCGGCACACAGCATACCGTTGGAAAGCTCTCCGAGAGCTCTACGACGGGGGAAGCAAGCCTACCGGGCTGTTGTGAGGCCTGACCCCGAATAACGTGTCCTACCTTGATTTGTGTGCCTTAGATCCAAAATTATAAGACTGACCTGGAATTGTGTGCCCTAATCCTCGACTTACGTGCCCTGACTTCAAATTGCGTGCATTACTTCGTTTTGTGTGCCCTAACCTTAAACTACGTGCCTTAACCTAGGTTTACGAGTCATACCTCGATTTACGTGCCTTGCATTGAATTACGTGCATTTATTTAGGGTTGCGTGCATTAGCTTGAAAAATGTACATTTGTCTCGTAGTTCGTGCCCTACCTCGTAGTGTGTGCCGTAAACCTAGTAAAACGTGCCCGCACGCTAATCAAGAAAGCATCTTACACGAAGCACTAGATCATTAATTAATTCTACAAACTCCACTAACTAATATTAAAATGCTAATTCAACTCACTAGAAGACGAAATCTCACAAAAAGCTAAACATTCCTATTCTTTATTTTTAATTCTTTTGCATATTCCAAGCACATGCAATAAAATAAGCTCAACTAAGACAAAAATTCAGAATTTTCCACAAGCTTGGCCGACCATGTGAAGAGCTTGTGCATACTTTGCTATTTCAAAATCAAACCATGCTAAAAGATGATTCAAATATGCTCTTGAAGACACAAATTCTGAAATTGTGCCAAGCCCAAGGCCGAGACAAGCATGCAACAAATTTTCTAACAATTTCACCTTCCTTTTTGCCTCAAATTCTCTCTCATTCTCGGCCCACTCAATTGCCCATGCTAAGATAATTCAAGTGCTCAAAAGAATGACACAAATAAGAATTTTGTGAAGCTCAAGGCCGACCAAATGCTCAAGCTTCTCATTCTTTCTCTCATTCTTTCACACTCTCATTTCCTTTCTCTCTCTCTCTCTCTCTCTCTCTCTCTCTCTCGGTTTTGGCTGCAATCTTAGTCTCCATAGCTTGAGTTCATCATCCTAAGGTTCATCAAGACATACAAGACACTAAGGAACTCGACCAAGCAAGCTAGAATGCAAAAGACATACATGCAAGCTCATAGAACCTTCATTTCGGCTTAGGTATGTTGATAGCTTCTATTTCATTTCCTTTTTTGTTCTAACCACATGCACATACGAAGGGCATGGTAACTTAGCTAGGAATTAAGGAAACAAGCAATATCCCTCGGCCAAACAAGGAAAGGAGACCATTTGTACATCTCCAAGAGCTTTGTGCATCTTTATTATTGTCTTGCTAAGGTGAGGGCTAAAACTCTTTTGAAAAGCTTTCAAAAACCACATGCATGCCTTCATATGTCTATTTTTACCTCTGTACTTGTGATATATATGTGTACATGAGCTTTTGTAAACATGCATGGCAAGATATTTGGCTAGAATTTGAAGATAGGTGAAATCGCGTAAATGGCAGTTTTCTGACTTGTTGGAGCAAAGTGAATTTGACCAGGTAAATGATGTTGAAAATGAGTGAAAATTTGCAGGTGACTAGTTTTGCCAGTTCTGAGAATTTTTCATTGAAATAGGCCAAGGCCGATTTTGACTCTAAGGACCCCAAAATGGCAAAACATCGAAAGGTGTCTAAATTTGGAAAATCTGGAAAGTCTGGAAAATGAAGCAGGTTTTTGGCAGTTCACTGTCCTTGTAGAACGAACCAGTTTTGACTTAGAAATTGATATCTAAAATGCATGAAATTTGGTAGGTTGCTATATTTTTCAGCTTTGGACAGTTTTGTCAGAAATAGACTAAGGCTAAATCTGACCCTAAGGTCCTCAAAAACGACAAGTATTGAAATGTGTACCAATCTGGACAGTTTTGCGTAGTCTCACGGTTTTGGCTATAACTCTTGAACCCGAACTCCAAATGATGCGAGGTTTGTTTCTGGATTTAGTTCACTCCTTAAGATTTAATTTGACATTTTGTTCACTGGAATTGGAGATCTTTTAATGATTGTGGGAAGACAGACCATTGCAGTGAGGTTTTCATCTAGTGATATGCTTTGAAAATTATTGTAACTTCTCTTGTTGTATTAAAAGCTTTGGATTGTGGCACTTGGATGTTGTGTGGAATGTTATGAATTCTTGAGGATGTTTAATTAACCGATGCATGGCTTTGGTTTAATTACTTGTCAACTCGTGGCTTAATCATACGTGTAAGCATGAATTGACACCCTAGTGACCATGAAAAACACACTAAGTGTTGATCCTATGGTTATCGTGTCTAATTATGTGATTAGGGGGCTGCCCGTAGTTGTCCTTATAACCCTAAATGTGATTCCGATGATTACATGTTAACAAGTAGACCTTTCTTGCACCCGGTCCCACGTAGACATCGTTGCATGTTGTATAACCTTATTATTTGATTGTGTGAACCCCGAAATGAGTTATATGATTTGATTCACATGTGTTACATGGTTGTCCGTTTAATATTCATATAACTCCATGCGTCTTACAAGTGAAATTACATGTCAAACATGCCTCGTGTGTTTACTTGTCAACGTGCGATCTTAAAATTGTTCGGAGGCAACCTACTTTGTTGTCCTCATAATGTGATATGTTAAATGTTATAAATGTGCATTGCATACAAGGTTGCAACCTTTCATTCTGGCATGGTAGTGTTTCACGCACGCCGGGCGGCATCGGGCTTGCCGGTGTTACCGTGACTACCATGATCTAATTCCCTCTCTCGCTTGGTATTTCACCCTCGGAGAGTTGGGTCGTAGGTTTTCGGGGTACATCCAGAGTACACACAAATGGGAGCGATAAGTGGATTATTGAAGTCGGCCGCAACAATCGTATCGAAATCGATTGAGAGCAAATGCTCACCGTATCCTTGAAATGATTGGTAATTGTATCTGTTGCTCAATTTGATTCTTATACTTTGCGTACCTTATTACTTGTAATACGTGACACGTTTTCAAAAAGGGATTTTTCATAAGTTAACCGGAAAAAGAGTTTCAAAACGTATTTCTCGCTCTCCCTCGCTGAGTTCATAAGGACTCACCCTCTTTTATCATCACAGGTGAAGAAGATTAGAAACAGGTACCTGAGGATAATGTGCCTATTGATGACTCCTTGGAGTGATTGCTTGCCCTACGTGCCTTACTTGACTGTGGCTATTTTGTGAACGATATGTTGCTTTGAAGACTATTTATTATGTTACTTGTTGTCGTTATTGTTAATGACCCCCGTTGTAATTTGGGGTCTAATTTTGGCTTGTACCGATATTAACTAGATACACACTCTTCTGGTCATTTTGCTATCGCTACTTGACGCCCTATTTGCTCGTTTTGCTACTTTGATGGGTAACTACTGCAGGCTTATGAAGTACTAGATAAGAGTTAAGTAAAATGAATATATCCAATCTTAAGCAGGTACTCCTCGGTAACCTAAGATCAACAAGTACTTTTGTAACAAGGATTGACAAACAAATGAGACATAGTTATCATACGAGGTTGTTAATCAAACGAGACTTCGAAATAACTAGTAGGCATTTCAATTGGTGATAAATAGTAATCCTAGTTGGAATTGAATTTGAAGATTGAAAGTTTCGAGGCATTTAGAAAATCAGGTCAAACTAGGAAGCCAATTACAGCCGTCATGCTGCCGGTTTTTTAGAGAATTTTTGGAGTTCTAAGCTAACGTTAAGCGTTAAACCTTAATGAACGACTAAGTACGCGAAATGATATGAATGATTAGATCACACCCTAGTCTAACCTCCATAGCTCGGGTTGGGGGCGTGACACCTGTGCCTATTTTCGGAGCCCAAAATCGAAAGTTTTGATCTGTTTCGGGACACTTTTCTGTATTTCACTGTTTTTTCGTCCCGGATCGTACGTCGTGAGTCGCGAAAAGGACGACAACCTAATCCATCACATTTCTATTACCGAATCCCACGGCACCTTGGGCAAGACAACTTTACTTCACGTAGAGGCTGGGCCCGCAAACAGAGGGCGTGGGGTGTATGACCAGGTATCTGTCACTCCGGTGCCATAACTTTTGATCCGTTAGGAGATACGCGACGCACAGCATACCGTTGGAAAGCTCTCTAAGAGCTCTACGAAGGGGGTAGCAATCCTGCTTTGCAGCACATGTTTTTTGAGCCCAAAATCGAACGTTTTCATCAGTTTCAGGATACTTCTATTCTTTTGCGCTATTTTTCTGTCCCAGATCATACGTCGTGAGCCGCGAATAGGACGACAACCTAATCTATCACATTTCAATTACCGAATCCCACGCCACCATGGGCAAGAAAACTTCACTTCACGTAGAGGCTGGGACTGCAAACTGAGGGCATGGGGCATGTGACTAGGTATCCGTCGCTCCGGTGCCCATAACTTTTGATCCGTAAGGAGTTACGCGGCGCACAGCATACCATTGGAAAGCTCTCCGAGAGATCTACGACGAAAGCAGCAAGCCTACTCGACTGCGCCTATTTTTAGAGCCAAAAATCGTACGTTTTGATTAGTTTCGGGACACTTTTCTTCTTTTGCGTGTTTTTCCGTCCCGGATCGTACGTCGTGAGTCACGAAAAGGATGACAACCTAATTCATCACATTTCTATTACCGAATCCCACAGCACCTTGGGCAAGACAACTTCACTTCACGTAGAGGCTGGGCCCGCAAACTGAGGGCGTGGGGCGTGTGACCAGGTATCTGTCGCTCCGGTGCTCATAACATTTGATCTGTAAGGAGTTACGCGGCGCAGAGCATACCGTTGGAAAGCTCTCCGAGAGCTCTACGGCGGGGTTAGCCAGCTTGCTCAGCTGCGCCTGTTTTTAGAGCCCAAAATCGAACGTTTTCATCAATTTTGGGACACTTTTCTTCTTTTGCGCTGTTTTTCCGTCCCAGATCGTACGTCGTGAGCCGCGAAAATGACGACAACCTAATCCATCACATTTCTATTACCGAATCCCATGACACCTAGGGCAAGACTACTTCACTACACGTAGAGGCTGGGCCTGCAAACCGAGGACGTGGGGCGTGTGACTAGGTATCCGTCGCTCCGGTGCCCATAACTTTTGATCCGTAAGGAGTTACGTAACGCACAGCATACCATTGGAAAGCTCTCCGAGAGCACTACGGCGGGGTTAGCCAGCCTGATCTGTTGCGCCTATTTTCAGAGCCCAAAATCGAAAGTTTTGATCAGTTTCGGGATACTTTTCTTCATTGTCGCTGTTTTTCCGTCACGGATCGTACGTCATGAGTCGCGAAAAGGACGACAACCTAATCCATCACATTTTTAATACCAAATCCCACGGCACCTTCGGCAAGAAAACTTCACTTCACGTAGAGGCTGGGCTCGCAAACCGATTGCGTGGGGTGTATGACCAGGTATCCGTCGCTCTAGTGCCCATAACTTTTGATCCGCAAGGAGTTACGTGGCGCACATCATACTGTTGGAAAGCTCTCCAAGAGCTCTACGGCATGGTTACCCAGCCTTCTCGGCAGCGCCTATTTTTGGAGAACAAAATTGAACATTTTCATCAACTTCGGGATACTTTTCTTCTTTTGTGCTATTTTTCAGTCCCGGATCGTACGTCGTGAGCCGCGAAAATGACGACAACTTAATCCATCAAATTTCAATTACTGAATCCCATGGCACCTTGGGCAAGACAACTTCACTTCACGTAGAGGCTAGGGCCGCAAACCGAGGGCATGGGGCGTGTGACCAGGTATCCGTCGCTCCGGTGCCCATAACTTCTGATCTGTAAGGAGTTACGCGGCGCACAGCATACCGTTGGAAAGCTCTCTAAGAGCTCTACTACGGAGGCAACAAGCCTACTGGGCTGTGCCTATTTTCAGAGCCCAAAATCGAACGTTTTGATAAGTTTCGGGACACTTTTCTTCATTTTTGCTATTTTTTCGTCCCGGATCGTACGTCGTGAGTCGCGAAAAGGACGACAACCTAATCCATCACATTTCTATTACCGAATTCCATGGCACCTTGGGCAAGATAACTTCACTTCACGCAGAGGCTGGGCCCGTAAACCGAGGGCGTGGGCCGTGTGACTAGGTATCTATCGCTTCGGTGCCCATAACTTTTGATCCGTAAGGAGTTACGCGTCGAACAGCATACCGTTGGAAAGCTCTCCCAGAGCTCTACGATGGGGGCAGCGATCCTGCTTGACTACACTTATTTTCGGAGCCCAAAAACGAACGTTTTCATCAGTTTTGTGATACTTTTCTTCTTTTTCGCTATTTTTTCGTTCCGGATCATACGTCGTGAGCCGCGAAAAGGACGACAACCTAATCCATCACATTTCTATTACCAAATCCCACGCCACTATGGGCAAGACAACTTCACTTCACTTAGAAGTTTGGCCCGCAAACCGAGGGCGTGGGGCGTGTGACCAAGTATCCATCGCTTCGGTGCCCATAACTTTTGATCCATAAGGAGTTACGGGGCGCACAACATACCATTGGAAAGCTCTCCGAGAGCTCTACGGCGGGGTTAGCCAGCCTGCTCAGCTTCGCTTGTTTTTGGAGAACAAAATTGAACATTTTCATCAGTTTCGGGACACTTTTCTTCTTTTGCGCTGTTTTTTCGTCTCGGATCGTACGTCGCGAGCCGTGAAAATAACGACAACCTAATCCATCACATTTCTATTACCGAATCCCACGACACCTTGGGAAAGACAACTTCACTTCAAGTAAAGGTTGGGCCAGCAAACTGGGGGCGTGGGGCGTGTGACCAGGTATCCGTCGCTCCGGTGCTCATAACTTTTGATCCGTAAGGAGTTACGCGGTGCCCAACATACCATTGGAAAGTACTCCGAGAGCTCTACAACGGCGGCAGCAAGCCTGCTTGGCTGCGCCGGTATTCGGAGCCCAAAATCGAAAGTTTTCATCTATTTTGGGACACTTTTCTTCTTTTGCGTTGTTTTTCTTTCCCGGATCATACATCGTGAGACGCGAAAACGACAACAACCGAATCCATCACATTTCTATTACCGAATCCCACGGCACTTTGAGCAAGACAACTTTACTTCATGTAGAGGCTAGGCCCGCAAACCGAGGGCGTGAGGCGTGTGACCAGGTATCCGCGCTCCGGTGCCCATAACTTTTGATCCGTAAGGAGTTACGCGGTGCACAGTATACGATTGGAAAGCTCTCCGAGAGCTCTACGGCGCTGTTAGCCAGCTTGCTTGGCCGCGCCTATTTTCAGAGCCCAAAATCAAATATTTTCATCAGTTTCTGGAGACTTTTCTTCTTTTACGCTGTTTTTTCGTCCCGAATCGTACGTCGTGAGCCACGAAAATGACGACAACCTATTCCATCATATTTCTATTATCGATTCCCACTGCACCTTGGGCAAGACAACTTCACTTCACGTAGAGGCTGGGCTCGCAAACCGAGAGCGTGGGGCGTATGACCAGGTATCTATCGCTTCGGTGCCCATAACTTTTGATCCGTAAGGAGTTACGCGTCGAACAGCATACCGTTGGAAAGCTCTTCGAGAGCTCTACGGCGGGGTTAGGCAACCTGCTCTGCTGCATTGTTTTCGGAGACCAAAATTTAACATTTTTACTAGTTTCGGTATACTTTTTTTCTTTTGCACTGTTTTTCCGTCTCGGATCGTACGTCGTGAGCCGCGAAAATGACGACAACCTAATCCATCACATTTCTATTACCGAATCCCATGGAACCTTGGGCAAGAGAATATCACTTCACGTAGAGGCTGGGCCAGCAAACCGAGGGCGTGGGGCGTGTAGCGTATGACCAGGTATCCGTTGCTTCGGTGCCCATAACTTTGGATCCGTCAGGAGTTACGCGGCGCACAGCATACCATTGGAAAGCACTCTGAGAGCTCTACGGCAGGGTTAGCCAGACTACTCTGCGGCGCCTATTTTCGGAGTCCAAAATTGAACGTTTTCATCAGTTTCGGGATACTTTTCTTCTTCTGTGCTGTTTTTCTGTCCCGGATCGTACGTCGTGAGCCGCGAAAATGACGACAACCTAATCAATCACATTTCTATTACCGAATCCCATGGCACCTTAGGCAAGACAACTTCACTTCACGTAGAGGCTGGGCACGCAAACTGAGGGCGTGGGGCGTGGGACCAAGTATCCGTCGCTCCGGTGCCAATAACTTTTGATCCATAACGAGTTACGCGGCGCACTGCATACATTTGGAAAGCTCTCTGAGAGCTCTACTAAGGAGGCAGCAAGCCTGCTGGGCTGTGCCTATTTTCAGAGCCCAAAACCGAACTTTTTGATCAGTTTCGGGACACTTTTCTTCTTTTGCGCTATTTTTTCGTCCCGAATCGTACGTCGTGAGTCACGAAAAGGACGACAACCTAATCCATCACATTTCTATTACCGAATCCCACGACACCTTGGGCCAGATAACTTCACTTCACGTAGAGGCAGGTCCCGCAAATCGAGGGCGTGGGGCGTGCGACCAGGTATCCGTCGCTCCGATGCCCATAACTTTTAATTCGTAATGAGTTACGTGGCGCACAGCATACCATTGGAAAGCTCTCTGGGAGCTCTACAACGGGGCTAGCGATCCTGCTTGGCTGCGCCTATTTTTAGAGCCCAAAATCGTACGTTTTGATTAGTTTCGAGACACATTTCTTCTTTTGCGCTGTTTTTTCATCCCGGATCGTACGTCGTGAGTCGCAAAAAGGACAACAACCTAATCCATCACTTATCTATTACCAAATCCCACGCTACCATGGGCAAGACAACTTCACTTCACGTAGAGGCTGGGCCCACAAACCGAGGGCGTGGGGCGTGTGACCAGGTATCCGTCGCTCCGGTGCCCATAACTTTTGATCCGTAAGGAGTTAAGCGGCGCACAGCATACCGTTTGAAAGCTCTCCGAGAGCTCTATAGCAAGGTGAGCTAGCCTGCTCGGCTGCGCTGGTTATCGGAGCCCAAAATTGTACATTTTCATCAATTTCGGGACATTTTTCTTCTTCTGCGCTGTTTTTCCGTCCCGGATCGTACGTTGTGAGCTGGGAAAATGATGACAACTTAATCCATCACATTTCTATTACCGAATCACACGGCACCTTGGGCAACACAATTTCACTTCACGTAGAGGCTGGGCCCGCAAACCGAGGGCGTAGGGTGTGTGACCAGGTATCCGTCGCTACGGTGCCCATAACTTTTGATCCGTAAGGAGTTACGCGGCGCACAACATACCGTTAAAAAGCACTCTGATAGCTCTACGACGGGGGCAGCAAGCCTGCCCAGCAGCGCCTATTTTTAAAGCCCAAAATCGAACGTTTTCATCAGTTTCGGAACACTTTTCTTCTTTTGCGTTGTTTTTCTTTCCCGGATCGTACATCGTGAGCCGCAAAAATGATAACGACCTAATCCATCACATTTCTATTTCTGAATCCCATGACACCTTGGGCAAGAAAACTTTACTTCACGTAGAGGCTGGGTCTGCAAACTCAGAGCGTGGGGCGTGTGACCAGGTATACGTCGCTCCTGTGCCCATAACTTTTGATCCGTAAGGAGTTACGCGGCGCACAGCATACCGTTAGAAAGCTCTCTGAGAGCTCTAAGACAAAGGTAGCAAGTCTGCTGGGCTAGGCCTGTTTTCAGAGCCCCAAATCAAACGTTTTGATCAGTTTCGGGACACTTTTTTGAATTTTTGCTATTTTTTCATCCCGGATCGTACTTCGTGAGTCGCGAAAAGGACGACAACCTAATCCACCACATTTCTATTACCGAATCCCATGGCACCTTAGGCAAGACAACTTCACTTCACGTAGAGGCTGGGCCTGCAAACCGAGGGCGTGGGGCGTGTGACCAGGTATCCGTCGCTCCAGTACCCATAACTTTTGATCCGTGAGGAGTTACGTGGCGCACAACATACCGTTGGAGATTCCTCAATGGAAATGGGATCATATACCGTTGGAGGTCCATAACTTGCCAGAGAGTCAAAGCGGAACATCAACGACCAGCAGGTTTACTTCAGCCGTTGGAGATTCCTCAATGGAAATGGGATCATATAACTATGGACTTTGTTATGGACCTGCCCAGGTCACAAAAGGCTCATGACGCCGTTTGGGTCATAGTGGATAGATTGACCAAGTCAGCGCACTTCTTTCCGATGAACAAGGAGGATAGTCTTGAGAAATTGGGAGATATGTATGTGGCGGAGATTGTAAGATTGCACGGGATGCCTGTGAGTATTGTATCGGATAGGGATCCTCATTTTACTTCCCGATTTTGGAAGAGATTGCAAGAAGCTTTGGGAACGAAGTTGAGTTTCAGCACGGCTTATCACCCTTAGACTGATGGACAATCGGAGAGAACTATTCAAATTCTGGAGGATATGCTGAGGGCGTGTATTTTAGACTTCGGGAAAAGTTGGGAGAAATACCTGTCTCTAGCGGAGTTTGCTTATAATAATAGTTATCAGGCCACTATCGGGATGGCCCCATTTGAGGCGTTGTATGGACGTAAGTGTCGATCCCCAATTTACTGGGATGAAGTAGGTGAAACGAAGACTTTTGACCCAACCCTTCTACCTGAACTTATAAAGACTGTTGATAATATCCACCTCATCCGGAAACGAATGCTTACCGCCCAGAGCAGGCAGAAGAGTTATGCAGACCGACGGAGACGGAGCCTAGAGTTTGAGGTCGGCGACAAGGTGTTCTTGAAGATATCACCCCGGAGAGGACTGATTAAACACGGCAAGGGTGGAAAGTTGAGCCCGAGGTTTGTAGGACCATTTGAAATAATTGAGAAGGTTGGCAAATTGGCGTATCGCCTGGCACTACCCCAAAACCTCTCCAATATTCATGATGTCTTTCATATTTCGATGCTGCGGAAGTATCACCCTGATCCATCGCATATCTTGGAGCCAGAGCCTTGCGGCTTCGGGAGAACTTGTCTTATGAAGAGAAGCCCATTCGAATCCTAGACCAGCAAGATCGGGAGTTGCGCAACAAATCTATACTGATGGTGAAAGTGTTGTGGGATCATCATGGAGTTGAAGAAGCAACGTGGGAAAGGAGAGACCAGATGGAGCAACAGTATCCAGCTTTATTTCAAAGGTAATATTGAATTTCGGGACGAAATTCTTTTAAGGAGGGGAGGATGTGAGGCCCGACCTTGATTTGCGTGCGATACCTCGTTTCGTGTGCCCTAACCTAGAATTGCGTGACTTGACCTAGGTTTAAGAATCGTATTTGGTTTTGTGTGCCATGCATTGAATTACGTGCATTCATTTAGGGTTGCGCGCATTTACTTGGGAAACGTGCATTCATCTCGTAATTTGTGCCCTACCTCGTAGTACATGCCCAAAACCTAAGAAAGCGTGCCCTCACGCTAATCAAGAAAGCATCTTACACGAAGCACTAAACCATTAATTAATCCTACAAATCCCACTAACTAATATTAAATTGCTAATTCAACCCACTAGAAGACAAAATCTCACAAAAAGCTAGACATTCTTATTCTTTATTCCTTAATCTTTTGCATTTTCCAAACACACAATTAAATAATGCTCAAAAGATGACAGATTCAGCATTTTTCATGCCTTGGCCGACCACTTGTTGAGCATTTGTGCTTGCTTGCATAATTCAAATTAATTCCTAGACAAGTTATGACACAAATGCATAAAAAATAACCCAAAACCCTACCCAATGCACCCATATTCTCAACCCATTCTCTTGCCATGCTAGGTGATTCAAAAATCATGCTTCTTGAAGACACAAATCTGAAATTTATATGCCCAAGGCCGACACAAGCTGTCACACCCCAACCCGGCCTATAAAGGTTAGACTTGGGTGTGATCTAAACATTCAAGTCCTTTCACCTACTTAATCGTTCAAGGAGGTTTAGTACTTAACGTTTTATCCTAGACTCCAAAATTTTTCAGAAAACCGACAGCATAACAATTGTAATTGGGCTCTTTGGTTTGACCTAGTTCTCTAAACGCCTCAAAATTTACCATTTCAATTTCATTTCTAACTAAGAATACTATTTTACTATCAATTGAATTGCCTATTGGTTACTTCGACATCCCGTTGATTTATAACCTAGCACGATACTATGTCTCGTTTGTTTATTTATCCTCGTTACGAAAGTACCTGTTGATCTTAGCTTAATAGCGAATACCTGTTAAGATTGGATAAGTTCATTTACTTAGTCCTTAACTAGAGCATCATAACCTATGATAGATACTAGCAGATAATAAAAGCAAAAATGATCATAGTAGTGTCATGTCTAGCATCAGTCTACTTAATATAAGTACAAACCAAAATTAGACCCCAAATTACAACGGGGGTCTTTTACATCACAACATTGAGCAACATAAAAGGAAATAGTCTTCAAGTAACATAAAGTTCACAAGTAGCCACATTCAAGCAAAGAAAACAATGACAGGCAATCACTCCAGGGGTTCATCATTAGGCACACCGTCCTCGGGTACCTGTACCTGTTCTTCTTCACCTGTGATGAAAAAGAGGATGAGTCCTTATGAACTCAGCGAGGGGGAAACGAGAAATACATTTTGAAACTCATTTTCCGGTTCAATTATGAAAACTCTTTTTGAAAACATGTCACGTATTACAAATAATAAGATACGCAAATATATGAAACAAATCGAGTAACAGATACATTTACCGATCATTTCAAGGATACGGTGAGCAGTTGCTCTCAATTTCAATTTCGATACAATTGTTGCGGCCGACTTCAATAATCCACTTATCGCTCCCAATTGGGTGTACTCTGGATGTACCCCGAAACCTATGACCCAACTCTCCAAGGGTGAAATGCCAAGCGAGAGAGGGAATTGGACCATGGTAGTCACGGTAACACTGGCAAGCTCGATGCCGCCCGGCGTGCGTGAAACACTACCATGCCACACTGAAAGGTTGCAACCTCGTATGAAATGCACATTTACAACATTTAACATATCACATTAGGAGGACAACAAAGTAGGTCGCCTCCGAGCAGTTATAAGATCGCACGTTGTCAAGTAATCAAACGAGGCACGATAAGACAAGTAATTTCACTTGAAAGGCATATAGAGCCATATGAACATTAAACGGGCAGCCATGTAACACATGCAAGTCGAGCCATATAACTCATTTCGAAGTCCACGTAATCAAGTGATACGATTATTCAACATGCAACAACAACTACGTGGGTTCGGATGCAAGAAAAGCCTATTTGACAACATGCAATGATCAAAATTACATTTAAGCTTATAAGACATTTACGGGCAGCCCACTAAGTATATAATTTCCACACAATATCCAAATGATCAACACTTAGCAAGACTACCTAGTCATTAGGGTTTCCATTTCGTGCATATTTGTGCAATTCGAGCCTCAAACCAACTCAAAGTCAATCTCAAGCCATGCATCATTTAATTCAACATCTTCAAACATTCAAAACAGTCCACACAACATCCCGAAGCTACAATCCTAAGCATTTAATTCAACAAGAGAAGCCACAACAATTTTTCTAAGCATGACACTAAGTGAAACCCTTACTGCAATAGGCTGTTTTCTCACAATCAATAGGATAATCAAAACAAATCTCCAAATCCAGTGAATAAGATGTCAAATTAAAGCTTAAGGAGTTAACTAAAATCAGAAACAAACCTTGCATCGATTGGAGTTCGGAATCATTAGTTATAGCCGAAACAGTGAGATAGCACAAAACTGTCCAGATTTGCACATTTTTCAGAAATTGACGTTTTTGAGGTCCTTAGGGTCAGTTTTAGCCTTAGTCAATTTCTGACAAAATTGTCCAGAACTGAAAAATATAGCATCACACCAAATTTCATGAATTTTGGACAACATTTACTAAGTCAAATATGGTTCGTTCCACAAGGTCAGTGCATCCGCCAAAACCTGCTTCATTTTTCCAGATTTCCAGATTTGGACACATTTTAAATATTTGTTATTTTGAGGACCTTAGAGTCAAAATTAGCTTTGGCCTATTTCTGGGAAAAATGTTCAAAACTGTCCAAAATAGTCACCTACCAATTTTCACGCATTTTAAACATCATTTTCCTAGCTAAACTTACCTCGAAACAGACTGGTCAGAGAGCTGTCAACAATCCGACTTCACCTAGCATCAATTTCAAGCCAAGATCTTGCCATGCATGGTTGTTTAAGCTTATGAACGACCATATAACTCAAGTACAGAAGCAAATACACACATTTATGAGCATGCATGTGGATTTTTGAAGAGTTTTCAAAAGGTTTTAGCCCTCACCTTAGCAATCAACCACAAAGATGCACAAAAGCCTTGTTGAAGCTCAAATCTCTTCTTCTTCTTGCTTAGCCGAAATCCCAACTAGCTTTTCTCTATTTTTCCTAGCTTAGTAACCAAGCTCTTAGTACATGCATGTAGTTAGGACTTGAAGAAAAGAAATGGATGCCAAGAAGCTTACCTAGGCCGAATAGAAGTCTTCAATGTACATGCATGTGTGATTTTCGAACTCTAGCTAGCTTGCTCGACTTTCTTTGATGGTTGCTTGACTTGTTCAACTAAGGTGTGATGAAGATAAGCTATGGAGGTAGGGAACTCAGCCAAGGCCGAGAATGAGAGAGGAGAATGAGAAGAATGAAAGAGAAATGAAGAAATGACAAAACATGACAAGAATAAAGTCTTTTGCATTCATCCAAGCATGTGGTCGGCCTTGGGCTAATAAATTCTGATTTTTTGTCTTCAAGATGGAATTTTGAAATGTTAGCATGGACATGGTCATTTGGTCGAGCAAGGTGAAGAGATTGAGGGGAATTTGAGCAATTTTTTAAGCATTTGTGTCATAGAATGTCATAATGTGTCTAGGAATTAAGTTGAATTGAATAAGCATGCATAAACACCACCTAGTGGTCGGCCAAGGCTACTAAAGATGCTGAATTTTGTCAAATTTTGATCATTATTTAATTGTGTCTTGAAAGTGCAAAAAGAATAAGGAATAAAGAATGAAGAATGTTTAGTGTTTGGTGAATTTTTGTCTTCTAGTGAGTTGAATTAGGATTATAATATTGATAGTGGATTTTGTAGGATTGTTTAATAGTCTAGTGCTTCATGTAAGATGCTATCTTGATTACCGTGAAGGCACGCTTTCCTAGATCTAGGGCACGCACTATGAGATAGGACACGAACTACGAGACGAACGCACATTTTTCAAGTAAATGCACGCAACCCTAAATGAATGCACGTAATTCAATGCATGGCACATAAAATGAACACAATTCTTAAACCTAGGTCAAGGCACGCAAATCTAGATTAGGACACACGAAACGATATATCGCACACAAATCGGGGTCGGGCCTCACACAAGCTCCTTTGCCCAACAAAGCTTTTATTTTCTTTCACTTCTCTCATTTCCTCTCATTCCTCTCTCTCTCCCTCTCATTCTTCTCTCTCTCTCTCGGCCTTGGCTGAGTTTCTACACTCCATAGTTTATCTTCATCCCTTCATGGTTCATCAAAGCATGCAAGAAGCTAGGGAGCTCGACTAAGCAAAGCTAGGAGCAAAGAAATGCACATGCAAGCCTTTAGCACTTCCATTTCGGTTTAGGTGAGTTTGCTAGCTTCCATTTCTTTTCTTCTTGTTCTAACCACATGCACCTACTAAGAACTTGGTTACTAAGTTAGGAAATTTGAGAAAAATCGAGTGGTGTCTTGGCTAAACAAGGAAAAGAATCAATCTTGTGCAATCATCAAAAGTCTTGTGCATCCTCTTGTTGTTTTGCTAAGGTGAGGGCTAAAACTTCTTGAAAATCTTTCAAAAAATCACATGCATTCCCTTAAATGTCTATCTTTACTTCTGTACTTGAGATATATGTGTGTTCATGAGCTTTTATAAACATGCATGTCAAGATTCTTGGCTAGAATGTGATGATAGATGAAATCGGGTATGTGACAACTTTCTGTCTTGTTGGTGCGAGGTGATTTTTGTTAGGTAAATGATGTTGAAAATGAGTGAAAATTGGTAGGTAACTAGTTTTGCCAGTTCTGAACAGTTTTTACAGAAATAGGACTCTAAGGTCCTCAAAATGGCAAATCATTAAAATGTGTCCAAATCTGGAAAGTCTAGAAAAATGAAGCAGGTATTGGCAGATTCACTGACCTTGTAGAACGAACCAGTTTTGACTTAGTAAATGATATCCAAAATGCATGAAATTTGGTGTGCATCTAGATTTTTTAGTTCTGGATATGTTTGTCAGAAATGGACTAAGGCTAAATCTGACCCTAAGGCCCTAAAAAACGACAAGTATTGAAATGTGCGCAAATCTGGACAATTTCGTGTAGTCTCACTGTTTAGGCTATAACTATTGAACCCGAACTCCTAATGATACAAGGTTGCAACCTTTTATTCTGGCGTTGTAGCGTTCACGCACACCGGGCGGCATCGGTCTTGCCGGTGCAACCGTGACTACCATTGTCCAATTCCCTCTCTCGCTTGGGGGCTAGACTTCCTCGGAGAGTTGGGTTGTAGGATTTCGGGGTACATCCGGAGTACACCCATTTGGCGTGATAAGGGGATGATTTGAAGTCAGCCGCAACAATTGATACTGGAACTGAACTGAGAGCAAAAGCTCACTGTATCCTTTTCACTATGTGTATAAGTACTCTTGCTTGGTTCCAGAGGACCTCGGGGAGGAAAGATGGGTAATTGTGTTCCTTTACTTTTACATTACGTTATGTACTTACTTGTGATATATTCATGCTTGCAAAAAGGATTTTTCATAAGTTGAACCGGAAAATGAGTTTCAAATCTTATTTCTCATTCCCCCTCGCTGAGTTCATAAGGACTCACCCTCTTTTATCATCTCAGGTGAAGAAGACCAAGAACAGGTACCCGAGGACGACGTGCCTAATGATGATTCCTTGGAATGATTGCCTGTCCTATGTGCTTTGCTTGATTATGGCCATTTGTGAACACTATGCTGCTTGAAGACTATTTCTTTTCATGTTGCTTGATGTTATGTAAAAGACCCTCGTTGTAATTTGGGGTCTAATTTTGGCTTGTACTGATCATAACTAGATATACACTACTATGGTCGTTTTACTATCGTTACTGGCTAGTATCTATCATAGGATTTATGAAGTCTCAGGTAAGGATTAAGTAAAATGAACCTATCCAATCTTAAGCAGGTACTCATTGATAAGCTAAGATCAACAGGTACGTTTGTAACAAGGATTAACAAACAAACGAGACATAGTATCATGCTAGGTTATTAATCAAACGAGACTTCGAGACAACTAGTAGCGTTTCAATTGATGAATAGTAATCTTTGTTGGAAATGAAATTGAGATTGGAAATTTTGAGGCGTTTAGAGAACTAGATCAAACTAAAGACCCCAATTACAACTGTTATGCTGCCGGTTTTCCGGAAAAATTGTGGAGTCTAGGCTAAATGTTAAGTGTTAAACTTTCATGAACGATTGAGTACGGGGCATGACTTGAATGTTTAGATCACACCCTAGTCTAACCTTTATAGGCCGGGTTGGGGCGTGACAGATACACGTATTCCAAGTAAATACACGCAACTCTAAATGACTGCACGTAAATCAAGACACGACTCTTAAACCTAGGTCAAGGCACGCAATTCAAGGTCAAGGCACGTATGACGAGGCATGCACGAAAACCAATATAGGGCACGTAATCAAAGGTCGGTCATATAATTCTAGGTCTAAGGCATGCAAATTGAGGTAGGACACGTCATTCGGGGTCGGGCCTCACATCCTCCCCCCCTTAAAAGAATTTCGTCCCGAAATTCATTCTTACCTATTGAGGTCAGTTAGATGGGTTCTGGCCATTGATATTTCTCCTCCGAGTCGTTGCTCGCTCCATGATCCCCTTTTTCCAAAACTGATTCACTTTCAAACTTTCTCCAATCGTTAATTCGGTGTGACCCCTACATTTATAGTTCTTTATTTTGAACGACTCTATTCCTTCCATTTGATCTTAAGGTCAAGTTCGTTAACTAAGATTAGAATCTCCAAACATAGTCATCAAAGTTGCATCGATATTCTAACAATATAGCTATAACTCCACAATCATTACTTATGTCGTGTCAATCTTGCATTCATACCTCAAAAGGAATATCACAATAATACCTCGATCCTATCTATGGTGACATACACTAATTTCAAGATGATAGGTCTATATTCGATTTATATATCCTATCAACTAGCTCCAAAATTCTTAACACGTAGGACATACACACGTTATGGGTCATTTCCACGATACGACCCTATTTTTAGGAAGAACTCACCAAACAACTAATTCATCTCAAGTAGTCATCTAGTGATAGTATCATAGTCTTTATCTCATAGGTACATTAGATTAGCAAATCTTCTAGTGACTAGTCTCTTAGTTACAGGCTCCTATTCACTAACCTCCTTCCCCAGCTTCGTTAACCTTCACGCTCGTAATCAAAGAGAAAGACCGTTGATATTCGTTAAACTCAAACTCTAAGTTTTATTAAGTACCACAAACAAATTGTCATCGAAATTGCATGGGTAAACTAATCATGTTGCACTAGTTCAACTCTTACAAGTAAATTCATCAACTTGTAATCCACAATTTATTTCCTCATTCAAATCTCTATCTTCAAGTCACGAGACTTCAGAATTTCTTTTAATCTTAACCAAGACTCCTAAGGCGAATAGTTTCAACCTCAAATAGATTTCACTTACCTCAATCCAAGGTTACATCATACTTAAGAAGACAATGGTCCTACTCACTTAGCGACCTTGTCATTCCTTTGAACACCCAATGCTTGCCAATATATCTTCAACATTAGTGTTACTAAGCTAGGGTCTTAGCCATATAAGTGATATCAACGTTCCACTAAGTTACCGGCCGTACAACAACAGTCCTAGGACTATAAATGGTTACCGAAATGATCGAGCTCATAAGATACTTACACGGGATAACTTCAAGGCTGTATTAACATAAGAATTATGACCATGAGGCATCCTTCAATATAATCTAATAGAAATTCAAAAGTAATCAACAACTCATTTAACTATCACTACAAGATCCACCCTTCTATTCAACGACCACGATTCGAAGTCTACCAACAGCTAGTTTCTAGACGTGAAACGGTGCACATAATTATGGTGGTCTAACAGTAGTCTCTTGGTTCATCATGACTTTGATTCATCTCTATCTCAACTATACGAAATCTTATTCTCCCCATTTACATGTTCGACTAGCTAAGAGCATCAAGACTCATTGACTTTAGGTCCTAGGGTTTACCATGAATCATCATGCATACTCACTATTAGCTATTTAGGATTACTAATCATACCCTAACGACTCCACTTTTCAGCCGGATGTTTTAATCTCATTTCCATGGTTTATATACTAGGTACATCGGTATTACTTAGGGATATATGCTTTCTAACATCCTCTAGGGTATCCAAACAACGAGTGTATAGAATGACTTACTTTGCATAATTACAATTAAATCCGAGGGGCACCAAATTAATACTATGATTCTTAATATCACCAATATCCCACTTAGGACCTTAGCAACGTTAGTCATCAAATGCATAATTTAATACCTTTTACTTCTATTTGACCTAACATTTTAGGTGTAGTCTTCCGAACACAAGTTCTAGCTACGTGAATTCCTTGATTCCAACATCTCTATGTCTTGTTATACTAAAGAATCATCAACCTTGTTAAACTCAGTCTCTATAGTTGCCTACATGTCTTGAGGTTATCCATTGTTAAGTCACTTAATTCACTTAAATACGCTATCCATGACTTAATAATCTAACCCCTAAAAGTAACTATCGTCAACTTCCACGAATTCATCTTTTAATTTCTAGGTCATGACCTCAACATTTAGTGAACTTGAAACTCGCTAGTATACACCATATCAGATTCATCACTGTTTAATTCCAATCAAGTAAGGATTCAATCGTACGAGTATATTGCTAACTTCTTAGATAGTCTATCAAGCCAATTTTAAGATGTGAGAAATGGATTCAAAGAAACCTCCAAGTCAACTTCCACTATCAGCACATGAGAATATATACTACTCTACATATTTAATAGTATGCTCTTATATCTTAAGCTAAGTTGTATGTCATTAAACTTTATACTTGAACCATAATTAGAAGAACGGTTTAACGGAATCAATAACTTCATAACTATAAAATTGACAACTTAATCACAGGTATAGGTATTCCAAAGATAAGGAGATAACTTTACCTCAACAATTATACCTGTGCTACGCATTTTATATATATGCATATCCAATAATACATACGATCCATCGAGTACCTGTGAAGATGTCAGGAATCTCTAACTGAGACTTTTCGTTCTTCCTGTATAATTTCACTTCCCTGAAAGTCCTAATCCTAACTATTTATGTATATAAACAGTCAATCATGGTTATATAACATGCACATGTATCAAAGGAGTATAAAAGCATGCATGCATTATTGAGGGCACTAACGTGTCGGTGTGCATGACACATAATACATATAGTCAACAAAGGCACATAATATTCAATTCTCAAAGCAATTAAAGCACATTAGTTCACATTAACACATATAAACAAGACATCATAATTATCTTAGGGCTTCTACCCATGGTCCGAGAGTTGAACCCGACTAACGCCTAGTTAGTAAACTAAGCTTTGATACCATTAATATAAGGTGTCATGCCCCTAACCAGACCTATGGAGGTTAGACTAGGGTGTGATCTAATCTTTCATACCATTTCACACACTTAGTCATTCATTAAGATTTAACACTTAACATTAGCCTACAACTCCAAAAGATTTTCGAAAACCCGGTAGCATAACGGTTGTAATTGGGCTCTTTAGTTTGACCTAATTTTCCAAACGCTTCAAAACTTTCAATCTCGGATTCGATTCCAAATAAGATTACTATCCATCACCAACTGATATGCCTACTAGTTATCTTCTCGTGTGATTAACAACCTAGCATGATAACTATGTCTCGTTTATTTGTTGAATTCCTGTTACACAAGTACCTGTTGATCTTAGCTTACTATTGAGTACCTAGGTGGAATTAGATAGAGTTACGTCATTGATTTCTTCACCTAGTGATTGAGTTGCCTATGGTAGTTACTAAATCAAAACAACAATAGCAACTCACAAGAGAGTGTCGTCTAGTCGTAGTCAATACAAGCCAAAATTAGACCCCAAATTACAACGGGGGTTATTTACAATCGACAACAAGCAACATAAGAATAGTTTTCAAAGTAAACATAAAGTTCACAAAATAGCCATAGTCAAGCAAGGCACGTAAGACAAGCAATCACTCCAAAGAGTCATCAACATGCACGTTCTCCTCGGGTACCTGTTCCTGATCTTCTTCACATGTGATGATAAAAGATGGTGAGTCCTTATGAACTCAGCGAGGGAGAACGAGAAATACGTTTTGAAACTCTTTTCCGGTTAAACTTATAAAAACTCTTTTTTTTGAAAGCATGACGTATAACACAAGTAAATTTATAACATAATATGAATGTAAAAGAACACATTTACCCGTATTTCCTCCCCGAGGCCCTCTAGGAACCAAGCGATAGTACTTAAACACATAGTGAAAAGGATACGGTGAGCTTTTGCTCTCAATTCATTTTCGATAGCAATTGTGCAGCCGAATTCAATAATCCACTTATCGCTCCCAATTGGGTGTACTCCGGATGTACCCCGAAATCCTACGACCCAAATCTTCGAGGGTGGAATGCCAAGCGAGAGAGGGAATTGGACAATGGTAGTCACGGGAGCACCGGCAAGCCCTATGCCGCCCGGCGTTTGTGAAACACTACCATGCCACAATGAAAGGTTGCAACCTTGTATGCAATGAACATTTATACCATTTAACAATTCACATTAGGAGGACAACAAAGTAGGTTGCCTCCGAGCAATTTCAAGATCACATATTGCCAAGTAAACGAATGAGGCATGTTTAACATGAATTTTCACTTTGTAAAACATGTAGAGTCATATGAACATTAAACGGGCAGCCGAGTGACACATATAAATCAAGTCATATAACTCATTTCGGGGTTCACGTATCAAGTGTTAACATTGTACAAGCATGCAATGACATTTATACGAGACCGGATGCAAGTATAGCTCACTTAGCAACATGCAATCATCGGAAATCATATTTAGAGCTATAAGGACAACTACGGGCAGCCTATTAACCACACAATTTGACACATTTAATCAATAGGTCATCTCTTAACAAAAGTCATAAGCGTTAAGGTCTCAATTCCGTGCTTAAACGTGCGATTAAGCATACCATCCATCGATTAATGATCCCAAACCATACGTCAATCACATTAAGCAACTTCAACCAACCACAACAGTCCACACAACATCCAATTACCACAACTCCAAGAATTCAATACCCCAAGCAAGGTCTCAACATGATTCTAAGCATATCACTAACAAAAACTTCACTGCAATGGTCTGTTTTCCCACATTCATTTAGGCAATCAAAGAATCTCCAATTTCAGTGAACAAAATATCAAATTAAATCTTAATGAGTGATTTAAATCCAGAAACAAACCTCGCATCGTTTGGAGTTCGGATTCAAGAGTTATAGCTAAAACCATGAGACTACGCAAAACTGTCCAGATTCGTACATGTTTCAATATTTGCCATTTTTAGGGTCTTAGGGTCAGATTTAGCTTTAGTCTATTTCTGACAAAAATGTCCAGAACTGAAAAATATAGTAACTTACCAAATTTCATGCATTTTAAATATCATTTACTAGGCCAAAATGGTTTCGTTCTACAAGGACAGTGAACTGCCAAAAACCTGCTCCATTTTTCCAGATTATCCAGATTTAGACACCTTTCGATGTTTTGCCATTTTTGAGACCTTAGAATCAAAATTGGCCTTGGCCTATTTCTATGAACAATGCTCAGAACTGGAAAAAATAGTCACCTACCAATTTTCACGAATTTTCAACATCATTTACAAGGCCAAATGCACTTCGCTCTACCAAGTCAGAAATCTGCCAGCTACTCGACTATTACCTATCTTCAAGTTCTAGCCAAAAATCTAGCCATGCATGGTCATCTAAGCTCATATACACACATATACAACAACTACAGAGGTAAATAAAGTCATATGAAGGAATGCATGTGGTTTTTGAAAGCTTTTAAAGGAGTTTTAACCCTCACCTTAGCAAGATAATAGATGAAGATGCACAATGCTCTTGCAGATGCACAAAAGGTCTTCTTCTCCTTGCTTGGCCGAGAGATAGCTTGTGGTTCTTTAATTCCTAGCTTAGTTATCATATTCTTAGTATGTGCATGTGATTAGAACAAAAGGAAATGAAAGAAAAGCTATCAAACATACCTAGGGCCGAAATGAAGGGTTCTATGAGCTTGCATGCATCTTTTCTTGCTTCTTGCTTGCTTGGGCTGCTATGGTCGAATTTCTTAGGGTTCTTGAGTTCCTAGGAGAGCCTTAGAAAGAGAGCTTGATCTATGGTGGTGCTTGAAGCAGCCTAGGCCGAGAGATAGAGAGAAAATGAGAGAATGAGAGTTTGAGAGAAAGAAAATGATATGTTTATGCATGTGGTCAGCTATAAGCTTGCAAAATTCTGATTTTGTGTCTTCTAAGGCATGTTTTGAATTGTTTCTTGGCATGGCATTGCAAGGGCCGAGACTAGCATGCTTGGGTAGGATTTTTAGGAGTTTTTTATGTATTGTTTGATGTGTTGGTGTCATAGAATGTTTAGGATGATTTGAAATTATGCATTGTTTATTCAAGTGCAAGGCATGGTCGGCCAAGGCATGAGCAAATCTGAATTTTTTTGTCTTGGTTAAGGCTTATTTTATTGTAGGTTAGATATATTTAATTGTAGGTGCTTGGAATTTGCAAAAGAATAAAGAATAAAGAATAAGAATGTTTAGTGTTTGGTGAAATTTTGTCTTCTAGTGAGTTGATTTAGGATTATAATATTAGTTAGTGGAGTTTGTAGGATTAGTTAATAGTCTAGTGCTTCGTGTAAGATGCTTTCTTGATTAGCGTGCGGGCACGCTTACCTAGGTTTAGGGCACGCACTACGAGGTAAGGCACGAACTACGAGACTGATGCACGTATTCCAAGTAAATACACGCAACTCTAAATGAATGCATGTAAATCAAGACACAACTCTTAAACCTAGGTCAAGGCACGTATGACGAGGCATGTACGAAAACCAATATAGGGCACGTAATCGAAGGTCGGTCATATAATTATGGGTATAAGGCACGCAAATCGAGGTAGGCCACGTCATTCGGGGTCGGGCCTCACAATACTATTGGACAAGTGGAGTAGAATATGTATATTCATATGCTTATAATGGAAGTTTGACTTAGGGGTTGCTTTTGAATCAAATTCTTATATCTTAAATTGGTGTAATAGACTATTTATACGATTGAATCTTTACTTGATTGGAATGAAGCATTGATGAATCTGATATGGTGTATACTAGCGAGTTTCAAGTTCACTAAATGGTAAGACCGCGACCTAGAAATTAAGAGGTGAATTCATGGAAGTTGACAATAGTTACTTTTAGGGGTTAGATTATTAAGACATGGATAGTGTATTTGAGTGACTTAACAATGGATAACCTCAAGACATGTAGGCAACTCTGGAGACTGAGTTTAACAAGGTTGATGATTCTTTAGTATAACAAGATATAGGGATGTTGGAATCGAGGAATTCACGTAGCTAGAACTCGTGTTCGAAAGACTACACCTAAATGTTAGGTCGAATAGAAGCGTAAGGTATTGAATTATGCGTTAGATGACTAACGTTGCTAAAGGTCCTAAATTGGATATTGATGATATTAAGAAACATGGTATTAATTTGGTGCCCCTCGGATTTAGCTGTAATTATGCAAAGTAAGTCATTCTACACCCTCGTTATTTGGATACCCTAGAGGATGTTAGGAAGTATATATCCCTAAGTAATACCGATAGATCTAGTATAAAAACCATGGAAATGAGATTAAAGCATCCGACTGCAAGTAGAGTCGTTAGGGTATGATTAGTAATCCTAAATAGCTAATAGTGAGTATGTATGATGATTCATGGTAAACCCTAGGACCTAAGGTCAATGAGTCTTGATGCTCTTAGCTAGTTGAACATGTAAATGAGGAGAGTAAGACTTCATATAGTTAAGATGAAGATGGATAAGAGTCATGATGACCCGAGAGACTACTATTAGACAACCGTGTTTATGTGCACCGTTTCACGTCTAGAAACTAGCGGTTGGTAGACTTCGAATTGTGGTCGTTGAATAGAGGGGTGAATCTTGTAATGATAGTTAAATGAGTGGTTGATTACTTTTGAAGTTCTATTAGATTATATTGGAGGATGCCTCGTGGTCATAATTCTTTGATACAACCTTGAAGTTATCTCGTGTAAGTATCTTATAAGCTCGATCATTTCGGTACCCATTTATAGTCCTAGGATTGTTGTTGTACGGTCGGTAACCTAGTAGAGCATTGATATCACTTACATGGCTATGAACCCAGCTTAGTAACATTAATGTTGAAGATATATTGGCGGGCATTAAGTGTTCGAAAGAATGACTAGGTCGCTAAGTGAGTAGGACCATTGTCTTCTTAAGTATGACGTGACCTTGGATTGAGGTGAGTGAAATTTATTTGAGATTGAAACTATTCGCTTTAGGAGTCTTGATTAAGATTAAAAGAAATTCTGAAGCCTCGTGACTTGAAGATAGAGATTTGAATGAGGAAATAAATTATGGATTACAAGTTGATGAATTTACTTGTAAGAGTTGAACTAATGCAACACGATTAGTTTACCCATGCAATTTCGATGGCAATTTGTTGGTAGTACTTAGTAAACCTTAGAGTTTGAGTTTAACGAATCTCAACGGTCTTTCTCCTTGATTATGAGCGTGAAGGTTAACAAAGCTGGGAAAGGATGTTAGTGAATAGGAGCCTGTAACCGGGAGACTAGTCATTAGAAGATTTGCTAATCTAATGTACCTATGAGATAAGGACTATGATACTATCGATAGATGACTACTTGAGATGGATTAGTTGTTTGGTGAGTTTTTCCTGAAAATAGGGTCGTATTGTGGAAATGATCCGTAACATGTGTATGTCCTACGTGTTAACAATATTGAAGCTAGTTGATAGGATATGTAAATCTGATATAGACCTATCATCTTGAAATTAGTGTATGTCACCATAAGATCGCAGTATTATTATGATATTCCTTTTGAGGTATGACTGCAAGATCGACACGACATAAGTCATGATTTTGGAGTTATAGTATTGTTAGAATGCCGATGTAGCTTTGATTACCATGTTTCGAGATTCTAACCTTAGTTAACGAACTCGACCTTAAAGATCAATTGAAGAAAATAGAGTCGTTTGAAGGAATGAACTGTAAATGTAGCAGTCACACTGAATTAAATGATTGGAGAAACGTAGGAACTGAATTGGTTGTGGTAAGAGAGATTACAGAACACGAGATGAACCGAAGTGGGAAAAATAACAAATGTTAGAATCCGTCTAAATGATCTCAATAGGTAAGAATGAATTTCGGGACGAAATTCTTTTAAGGAGGGGAGGATGTGAGGTACGACCCTGAATAACGTGTGTTACCTCGATTTGTGTACACTAACCTTGAACTGCGTGCCTTAACCTAGGTTTAAGAGTCGTACCTCAATTTATGTGCATTCACCTAGGGTTGTGTGCATTTGCATTGGAATCCGTGCATTTATCTTGAAGTACGTACCTTACCTCGTAGTTCATGTCTACCTCGTGATTCGTGCCCCGTATTGATTTCTGTGTATGTCTCATAGTTCGTGCCTTACTTTGTAGTACATGCCCTAGACCTAGGAAAGCGTGCTCGCACGCTAATCAATAAAGAATCCTACACGAAGCACTAGATTATTAAATAATCCTACAAACTCCACTAACTAATATTCTAATCCTAAGTCAATGCACTAAAAGACAAAACGCTAAACACTAAACATTCTTTATTCCTTATTCCTTTTGCAAAAATCCATGCACCTAAAATGCCACATCAACATACAATTAAATAAAGCTTAGAACATGACAAAAAATTCAGAAATTGGAGCCAAGATGGCCGGCCATACTAAGGGTTTGAGCAAGGTTTGAACAATTATATTATATCAAGCATGTTTAGACAAGAATCTTACACCATGACAAACCTTTTCTTGCACCAAGACACCTTTTGCTAAACACCAAGCTACACATCTCGGCCTCCTCACCAATATGTCTCCTCACAATTCAAATTGCTCAACATAACAACACAAAATCAGAATCTTGAGAGCATAGGGCCGACACACACACACAAACATTTCATTTCCTCAAAACATTCTCTCATTCTCTCATCTTCTCTCACCCTCTCGGCCATGGCTGCTTCATGACTCTCCATAGCTTAAGCTCATCTCCTAAGGCTCACCTAGGCACTCAAGGACTCTAGGAAGCTCGACCAAGCAAGCAAGAAGCAAGAAACGCATGCAAGCTCACAAAAACCCTTCATTTCGGCCCTAGGTATGTTTTGCTAGCTTTCTTCCATTTCTTTTGGTTTCACCCACATGCACACCATCCTTACAATGCTAACTCAGTTAGGAACTAAATAACCACAAGCTATCTCTCGACCAAGCAAGGAGAGAAGACCTTTTTGTGCATCTTCAAAGAGCATTGTGCATCTTCATCTATTATCTTGCTAAGGTGAGGGTTAAAACTCTTTTAAAAGCTTTCAAAAATCATATGCATGCCTTCATATAACTATATTTACCTCTGTAGTTGTTGTATATGTGTGTATATGAGCTTATATGACCATGCATGGCTAGATTTTTGGCTAGAACTTGAAGATAGGTAATAATAGAGTAGCTGGCAGATTTCTGACTAGGTAGAGCGTAGTGCATTTGGCATAGTAAATGATGTTGAAAATGCTTTAAAGTTGGTAGGTGACTATTTTTGCCGGTTCTGAGAATTTTTCATAGAAATAGGCCAAGGCCAATTTTCACTCTAAGATCTCCAAAATGGCAAAACATCGAAAGGTGTCTAAATCTGGAAAATCTGGAAAAAATGGAGCAGGTTTTTGGCAGTTCACTGCCCTTGTAGAACGAAACAGTTTTGGCCTAGTAAAGTATATTTAAAATGCATGAAATTTGGTAGGTTGCTATATTTTTCAGTTCTGGACATTTTTGTCAGAAATAGACTAAAGCTAAATCTGACCCTATGACCCTAAAAAATGGCAAGTATTGAAATATGTACGAATCTGGACAGTTTTGCGTAGTCTCACGGTTTTAGCTATAACTCTTGAATCCAAACTCCAAATGATGCGAGTTTTGTTTCTAGATTTAAATCACTCATTAAGATTTAATTTGATATTTTTTTCACTGATATTGGAGATTGTTTGATTGTCTAAATGAATGTGGGAAAATAGACCATTGCAGTGAAGTTTTTGTTAGTGATATGCTTAGAATCATGTTGAGACCTTGCTTGGGGTATTGAATGCTTGGAATTGTGATACTTGGATGTTGTGTGGACTGTTGTGGTTGGTTGAAGTTGCTTAATGTGATTGATGTATGGTTTGGGATCATTAATCGATGAATGGTATGCTTAATCGCATGTTTAAGCACGGAATTGAGACCCTAATGCTTATGACTTTTGTTAAGAGATGGCCTATTGGTTAAATGTGTCAAATTGTGTGGTTAATAGGCTGCCCGTAGTTGTCCTTATAGCTCTAAATATGATTTCCGATGATTGCATGTTGCTAAATGAGCTATTTCTGCACCGGTCTCTTTTAAATGTCGTTGCATGCTTGTACAATGTTAATACTTGATACGTGAACCCCGAAATGAGTTATATGACTTGATTTATATGTGTCACTCGGCTGCCCGTTTAATGTTCATATGACTCTACATGTTTTACTAAGTGAAAATTCATGTTAAGCATGCCTCATTCGTTTACTTGGCAATATGTGATCTTGAAATTGCTCGTAGGCAACCTACTTTGTTGTCCTCCTAATGTGAATTGTTAAATGGTATAAATGTTCATTGTATTCAAGGTTGCAACCTTTCATTGTGGCATGGTAGCGTTTCACGAACGCCGGGCGACATAGGGCTTGCCGGTGCTCCTGTGACTACCATGGTCCAATTCCCTCTCTCGCTTGGCATTCCACCCTCGGAGAGTTGGGTCGTAGGATTTCGGGGTACATCTGGAGTACACCCAATTGGGAGCGATAAGTGGATTATTGAAGTCGGCCACACAATTGCTATCGAAAATGAATTGAGAGCAAAAGCTCACCGTTTCCTTTTCACTATGTGTTTAAGTACTCTCGCTTGGTTCCTAGAGGACCTCGGGGAGGAAAGACAGGTAAATGTGTTCTTTTACATTCATATTATGTTATAAATTTACTTGTGTTATACGCCATGCTTTCAAAAAGGGGTTTTTATAAGTTTAACCGGAAAAGAGTTTCAAAACGTATTTCTCGTTCCCCCTCGCTGAGTTCATAAGGACTCACCCTCTTTTATCGTCACAGGTGAAGAAGATCAGGAACAGGTACCCGAGGAGAACGTGCTTGTAGATGACTCTTTGGAGTGATTGCTTGTCTTACGTGCCTTGCTTGACCATGGCTATTTTGCGAACTTTATGTTTATTTTGAAGACTATTCTTATGTTGCTTGTTGTCGATTGTAAATGACCCCCGTTGTAATTTGGGGTCCAATTTTGGCTTGTACTGACTATGACTAGACGACGCTCTCTTGTGAGTTGCTATTACTGTTTTGATTTAGTAACTGCCATAGGCAACTCAACCACTAGGTGAAGAAATCAAATGTTGTAACTCTATTTAATTTCACCTAGGTGCTTAATAGTATGCTAAAGATCAATAGGCACTTGTGTAATAGGAATTAACAAATAAACGGGACATAGTTATCATGCTAGGTGTTAATCAAACAAGACTTTGAGATAAATAGTAGGCATATCAATTGGCGATAAATAGTAATCTCAGTTGGAATCGAATTTGAGATTGAAGATTTTGAGGCGTTTAGGAAATCAGGTCAAACTAAGGAGCCCAATTACAGCCGTTATGCTGCCGGTTTTCCCGAGAATTTTTGGAGTTCTAGTCTAACGGATAAGCTTAACCTTCGTTAATCGGTTATAGTCGTAACCGTGAATGATTAGATCACACCATAGTCTAACCTCCATAGGTTGGGTTGAGGGCGTGACATCCGTCGCTCCGGTGCCCATACCTTTTGATCCGTAAGGAGTTACGTGGTGCACAGCATACCATTGGAAAGCTCTCCGAGAGCTCTACGACGGGGGCAGGAAGCCTACCGGGCTGTGCCTGTTTTTAGAAACCAAAATCGAACGTTTTGATCAGTTTTGTGACACTTTGCTTCTTTTTCACTGTTTTTCCGTCCCGAATCGTACGTCGTGAGCCACGAAAAGGACGACAACCTAATCCATCACATTTCTATTATCGAATCCCATGGCCCCTTGGGCAAGACAACTTCACTTCACGTAGAGGCTGGGCCCGCAAAACCTAGGGCGTGGGGCGTGTGACCAGGTATCCGTCGCTCCGGTGCCCATAACTTTTGATCCGTAAGGAGTTACGCAGCGCACAACATACTGTTGGAAAGCTCTCCGATAGCTCTACGACGGCGGTAGCAAGTTTGCTTGGCTGCACATGTCATCAAAGCCCAAAATCGAACGTTTTCATCAGTTTCGGGACACGTTTCTTCTTTTGCGCTATTTTTCCATCCCGGATCATATGTCATGAGCCGCGAAAAGGACGAAAACCTAATCCATCACATTTCTATTACCGAAACCCACGCCACCATGGGCAAGACAACTTCACTTCACGTAGAGGCTGGGCCCGCAAACCGAGGGCGTGGGGCGTGTGACTAGGTATCCGTCGCTCCGATTCCCATAACTTTTGATCCGTAAGGAGTTATGCGGCACACAACAAACTGTTGGAAAGCTCTCCGAGAGTTCTACGATGGGGGTAGAATGCATGCTCGGCTGCGCCTATTTTTAGAGCCCAAAATTGTACGTTTTGATTAGTTTCGAGCCACTTTTCTTCTTTTGTGCTATTTTTTCGTCCCGGATCGTACGTGGTGAGCCGCGAAAAGGACGACAACCTAATCCATCACATTTCTTTTACCGAATCCTATGCCACAATGGGCAAGACAACTTCACTTCACGTAGAGGCTGGGCTCGCAAACCGAGGGCGTGGGGCATGTGACCAGGTATCCGTCGCTTCGGCGCCCATAACTTTTGATCCGTAAGGAGTTACGCGGCGCACAGCATACCGTTGGAAAGATATCCAAGAGCTCTACGACGAGGGTAGCCAGCCTGCTGGGCTGCGCCTAATTTTTTAGCCCAAAATTGAACATTTTCATCAGTTTCGGGACACTTTTCTTCTTTTGCGCTGTTTTTCCCTCCCGGATCATACGTTGTGAGTCGCGAAAAAGACGACGACCTAATCCATCACATTTCTATTACCGAATCCCCCGGTACCTTGGGTAAGACAACTTCACTTTATGTAGAGGCTGGATCCGTAAACCGAGGGCGTGGGGCGCCTGACCAGGTATCTGTCGCTCCGGTGCCCATAACATTTGATCTGTAAGGAGTTACGTGGCACACAGCATACCGTTGGAAAGCACTCCGATAGCTCTACGATGGGGGCATCAAGCCTGCTCTATTGAACCTATTTTCAAAGCAAAAATCGAACGTTTTCATCAGTTTCAAGACACTTTTCTTCTTTTGAGATTTTTTCCGTCTCGGATCGTACGTCGTGAGCCACGACAAGGACGACAACCTAATCCATCACATTTCTATTACCGAATCCCATGCCACCATGGGCAAGATAACTTCACTTCACGTAGAGGCTGGGCCCGCAAACCGAGGGCGTGGGGCGTGTGACCTGGTATCCGTCGCTCCAGTGCCCATAACTTTTGATCCGTAAGATGTTACACGGCGCACAACATACCGTTGGATAGCTCTCCAAGAGCGCTATGACGGGGGAAACAATCCCGCTCTGCTGCTCTTGTTTTTGGAGCTCAAAATCAAACGTTTTTATTAGTTTCGGGACACTTTTCTTCTTTTGCGATGTTTTTCCGTCCCGGATCATACGTTGTGAGCCACCAAAAAGACGACAACCTAATCCATTACATTTCTATTACCAAATCCCCAGGCACCTTGGGTAAGACAACTTCACTTCACGTAGAGGCTGGACCCGCAAACCGTGGGCGTGGGGCGCGTGACCAGGTATCCGTTGCTCTGGTGCCCATAACTTTTGATCCGTAAGGAGTTACGCGGCACACAGCATACCGTTGGAAAGCACTCCGAGAGCTCTACGATGGGGGCATCAAGCCTACTCTGCTGCACCTATTTTCAGAGCAGAAAATTGAACGTTTTCATCAGTTTCGAGACACTTTTCTTCTATTGCGATTTTTTCCGTCTCGGATCGTACGTCGTGAGCCGCGACAAGGACGACAACCTAATCCATCACATTTCTATTATCGAATCCCACGCCACCATGGGCAAGACAACTTCACTTCACGTAGAGGCTGGGCCCGCAAACTGAGGGCGTGGGGCGTGTGACCTGGTATCCGTCGCTCCGGTGCCCATAACTTTTGATCCGTAAGGAGTTACGCGGTGCACAACATACCGTTGGATAGCTCTCCGAGAGCGCTACGATGGGGGAAACAAGCCCTCTCTGCTGCGCCTATTTTCGGAGCCCAAAATCAAATGTTTTATCAGTTTCGGGACACTTTTCTTCTTTTGCACTGTTTTTCCGTCCCGGATCATATGTCGTGAGCCGCGAAAATGACGACAACCTAATCCATCACATTTCTATTACAGAATCCTACGCCACCATGGGCAAGACAACCTCACTTCACGTAGAGGCTGGGCTCGTAAACTGAGGGCGTGGGGCATGTGACCAGCTATCCGTCGCTCCGGTGCCCATAACTTTTGATCCGTAAGGAGTTTCGCGACGTAGAGCATACCGTTGGAAAGCTCTCCAAGAGCTCTACGACTCAGGCAGCAAGCCTGCTCGGCTACGCCTAATTTTAGAGCCCAAAATCTTATGTTTTCATCAGTTTCGGGACACTTTTCTTCTTTTGTGCTGTTTTTCCGTCTCGGATCGTATGTCGTGAGCCGCGAAAAGAAAAACAACCTAATCCATCACATTTCTATTACCAAATCCCACGCCACCATGGGCAAGACAACTTCACTTCACGTAGAGGCTGGGCCCGCAAACCGAGAGCTTGGGGTGTGTGGCCAGGTATCCGTCGCTCTGGTACCCATAACTTTTGATCTGTAAGGAGTTACGCGGCGCACAGCATACTGTTGGAAATGTCTCCGAGAGCTCTACGACGGGGTTAGCTAGCCGGCTCTACTGCGCCTATTTTCGGATCCCAAAATCGAACATTTTCATTAGTTTCGGGACACTTTTGTTATTTTGCGCTGTTTTTCTGTCCCAGATGGTATGTCGTGAGCCGGGAAAAGGACGGCAACCTAATCTATCACATTTCTATTACCGAATCCCACAACACCTGGGGTAAGAGAACTTCACTTCACGTAGAGACTGGGCCCGCAAACCGAGGGCGTGGGACGTGTGACTAGGTATCCGTCGCTCCGGTGTCCATAACTTTTGATACGTAAGGAGCTATGCGGCGCACAACATACTATTGGAAAGCTCTCCGAGAGCTCTACGACGGGGGTAGCAAGCTTGCATGGCTGCACTTGTTTTCAGAGCCCAAAATCGAACATTTTCATCAGTTTTGGGACACTTTTATTCTTTTACGCTGTTTTTTCATCCCGGATCGTACGTCGTGAACCACGAAAAGTATGACAACCAAATCCATCACATTTTTATTACCGAATACCACAGTACCTTTTGCAAGACAACTTCACTTCACGTAGAGGCTGGGCCCGCAAACCGAGGGCGTGGAGTGTGTGACCAGGTATCCGTCGTTCCGGTGACCATAACTTTTGATCCGTAAGGAGTTACGCGGCACATAGCATACCGTTGGAAAGCTCTCCGAGAGCTCTACAACGGAGGCAGAAAGCCTACTCTATTGCGCCTATTTTCGAAGACCAAAATCGAACATTTTCATCAGTTTTGGGACACTTTTCTTCTCTTGCGCTGTTTTTCTGTCCCGGATCGTACGTCGTGAGACGCAAAAAGGAAGACAACCTAATCCATCATATTTCTATTACCAAATCCCATGCCACCATGGGCAAGACAACTTCACTTCACGTAGAGGCTGGGCCTGCAAACCAAGGGCGTGGGGCGTGGGGCGTGTGACCTGGTATCCGACGCTCCGGTGCCCATAACTTTCGATCCGTAAGTAGTTACGCGGCGCACAACATACCATTGGATAGCTCTCCGAGAGCGGTACGACGGGGGAAACAAGCCTGCTCTGCTGCTCCTGTTTTAGAAGCTCAAAATCAAACGATTTTATCATTTTCGGGACACTTTTCTTCTTTTGCGCTGTTTTTCGGTCCCGGATCATACGTTGTGAGCCGCCAAAAAGACGACAACCTAATCCATTACATTTCTATTACCAAATCCCCCGGCACCTTGGGTAAGAAAACTTCACATCACGTAGAGGCTGGACCCGCAAACCGTGGGCGTGGGGCGCATGACCAGGTATCCGTCGCTTCGGTGCCCATAACTTTTGATCCGTAAGGAGTTACGCGGCACAGAGCATACCGTTGGAAAGCACTCCGAGTGCTCTACAATGGGGGGATCAAGCTTGCTCTGCTGCACCTATTTTCAGAGCAGAAAATCGAATGTTTTCATCAGTTTCGAGACACTTTTCTTCTTTTGCGATTTTTTCCGTCTCGGATCGTACGTCGTGAGCCGCGACAAGGACGACAACCTAATCCATCACATTTCTATTACCGAATCCCACGCCACCATGGGCAAGACAACATCACTTCACGTAAAGGCTGGGCCCGCAAATTGAGGGCGTGGGGCGTGTGACTTGGTATCCGTCGCTCCGGTGCCCATAACTTTTGATCCGTAAGGAGTTACGCGGCGCACAACATACCGTTGGATAGCTTTCCGAGAGGGCTACGACAGGGGAAACAAGCCCGCTCTGCTGCGCCTATTTTCGGAGCCCAAAATCAAAAGTTTTTATCAGTTTCGGGATACTTTTCTTCTTTTGCGCTGTTTTTCCGTCCCGGATCGTACGTCGCGAGCCGCGAAAATGAAGACAACCTAATCCATCACATTTCTATTACAGAATCCTACGCCACCATGGGCAAGACAACCTCACTTCACGTAGAGGCTGGGCCCGTAAACCGAGGGCGTGGGGCATGTGACCAGCTATCCGTCGCTCCGGTGCCTATAACTTTTGATCCGTAAGGAGTTTCGCGATGCAGAGCATACCGTTGGAAAGCTCTCCAAGAGCTCTACGACTCAGGCAGCAAGCTTGCTCGGCTACGCCTAATTTTAGAGCCCAAAATCGTACGTTTTCATCAGTTTCGGGACACTTTTCTTCTTTTGTGTTGTTTTTCCGTCTCGGATCGTATGTCGTGAGCCGCGAAAAGGAAAACAACCTAATCCATCACATTTCTATTACCAAATCCCATGCCACCATAGGCAAGACAACTTCACTTCACGTAGAGGCTGGGCCCGCAAACCGAGAGCGTGGGGTGTGTGGCCAGGTATCCGTCGCTCTGGTGCCCATAACTTTTGATCCGTAAAGAGTTACGCGGCGCACAGCATACCGTTGGAAATGTCTCCGAGAGCTCTACGACGGGGTTAGCCAGCCGGCTCGGCTGCGCCTATTTTCGGATCCCAAAATCGAAAATTTTCATTAGTTTCGGGACACTTTTGTTATTTTGCGCTGTTTTTCTGTCCTAGATGGTACGTCATGAGCCGGGAAAAGGACGACAACCTAATCCATCACATTTCTATTACCGAATCCCACAATACCTGGGGTAAGAGAACTTCACTTCACGTAGAGACTGGGCCCGTAAACCGAGGGCGTGGGACGTGTGACTAGGTATCCGTCGCTCCGGTGTCCATAACTTTTGATACGTAAGGAGCTATGCGGCGCACAACATACTATTGGAAAGCTCTCCGAGAGCTCTACGACGGGGGTAGCAAGCTTGCATGGCTGCACCTGTTTTCAAAGCCCAAAATCGAACATTTTCATCAGTTTCGGGACACTTTTATTCTTTTGCGCTATTTTTTCATCCCGGATCGTACGTCGTGAACCACGAAAAGTATGACAACCAAATCCATCACATTTTTATTACCGAATACCACAGTACCTTTTGCAAGACAACTTCACTTCACGTAGAGGCTGGGCCCGCAAACCGAGGGCGTGGAGTGTGTGACCAGGTATCCGTCGTTCCAGTGCCCATAACTTTTGATCCGTAAGGAGTTACGCGGCGCTTAGCATACCGTTGGAAAGCTCTCCGAGAGCTCTACAACGGAGGCTGCAAGCCTGCTCTATTGCGCCTATTTTCGAAGACAAAAATCGAACATTTTCATCAGTTTTGGGACACTTTTCTTCTCTTGCGCTGTTTTTTAGTCCCGGATCGTACGTCGTGAGCCGCGAAAAGGAAGACAACCTAATCTATCACATTTCTATTACCGAATCCCACGCCACCATGGGCAAGACAACTTCACTTCATGTAGAGGTTGGGCCCGCAAACCGAGGGCGTGGGGCGTTTGACCAGGTATCCGTCGTTCCGGTGCCCATAACTTTTGATTCGTAAAGAGTTACGCGGCGCACAGCATACCGTTGGAAAGATCTCTGAGAGCTCTATGATAGGGGCAGCTAGCCTACTTAGCTGCGCCTATTTTCGGAGCCCAAAATGGAACGTTTTCATCAGTTTTGGCACACTTTTCTTCTTTTGCACTGTTTTTCCATCCCGGATCGTACGTCGTGTGCCGCGAAAACGACGACAACCTAATCTATCACATTTCTATTTTTGAATCCCACGGTGCCTTGGGCAAGACAACTTCACTTCACATAGAGGCTGGGCCCGCAAACAGAGGGCGTGGGGTGTGTGACCCGGTATCCGTCGCTCGAGTGCCCTTAACTTTTGATCCGTAAGGAGTTACGCGGCGCACAGCATACCGTTGGAAACCTCTCTGAGAGCTCTACGACGAGGGTAGTAAGCCTACTCTGAGGCGCTTGTTTTCAGAGCCCAAACTCTAATATTTTCATCAGTTTCGGGACACTTTTCTTCTTTAGCGCTATTTTTCTTTCCTGGATTGTACGTCGTCAGCTGCGAAAAGGACAACAACCTAATCCATCACATTTCTATTACCGAATCTCACGCCACCATGGGCAGGACAACTTCACTTCAAGTAGAGGCTGGGCCCGCAAATCGAGGGCGGGGGGCGTGTGACCTGGTATCCGTCGCTCCGGTGCCTATATCTTTTGATCTATAAGGAGTTACGTGGCGCACAACATACCGTTGGAAAGCTCTCCGCGAGCTCTACGACGGGGGCTTCAAACCTCGTCAGCTGCGCCTATTTCAGGAGACCAAAATTGAACGTTTTCTTTAGTTTTAGGACACTTTTCTTCTTTAGCGCTGTTTTTCTGTCCTAGATTGTACGTTGTCAGCTGCGAAAAGGACAACAACCTAATCCACCACATTTCTTTTACCGAATCCCACTGCACCTTGGGCAAGACAACTTCACTTCACGTAGAGGCTGGGCCCGCAACCCAAGGGCGTGGGGCGTGTGAACAGGTATCCGTCGCTCCGGTGCCCATGACTTTTGATCCGTAAGGAGTTACGCAGTGCACAGTATACCGTTGGAAAGCTCTCTGAGAGCTCTATGATGGGGGCAGCAAATCTGCTCGGCTGCGCCTATTTTTAGAGCCCAAAATTGTACATTTTGATTAGTTTCGAGATACTTTTCTTCTTTTGAGCTGTTTTTTCGTTCTAGATTGTACATCGTGAGCCGCAAAAAGGCCAACAACCAAATCCATCACATTTATATTACCAAATCCCACGCCACCATGGGCAAGAAAACTTCACTTCACTTAGAGGGTGGGCCCGCAAACCGAGGGTGTGGGGCGTGTGACAAGGTATCCGTCGCTCCGGTGCCCATAACTATTGATCAGTTTCAGGACACTTTTCTATTTTTTTGCTGTTCTTCCGTCCCAAATCATACGCCGTGAGCCACGAAAAGGACGACAACCTAATCCATCACATTTCTATTACCGAATCCCACGGCACCTTGGGGAAGACAACTTCACTTCACGTAGATGATGGGCCCGCAAACCGAGGGCGTTGGGCGTGTGACATGGTATCCGTCGCTCCGGTGCCCATAACTTTTGATTCGTAAGGAGTTACGCGGTGCACAGCATATTGTTGGAAAGCTCACCGAGAGCTCTACAATGGGGGCGGCAAGCCTGCGGGGCTGCGCCTATTTTCAGAGCTCAAAATCAAATGTTTTAATCAGTTTCGGGACACTTTTCTTCTTTTGTGCTGTTTTTCCGTCACAGATCGTACGTCATGAGCCGCGAAAACAACGATAACCTAATCCATCACATTTCTATTACCGAATCCCATGGCACCTTGGGCAAGACAACTTTACTTCACGTAGAGGCTGGGCCCGCAAACCGAGGGCGTGGGGCATGTGACCAGGTATCCGTCGCTCCAGTGCCCATAACTTTTGATCCGTAAGGAGTTACGAGGTGCACAACATACCGTTGAAAAGCTCTCTGAGAGCTATACGACGGGGTTAGCCAGCTTTCTCGGCTGCGCCTATTTTCGGAGCCCAAAATCGAACGTTTTCATTAGTTTTGGGACACTTTTCTTCTTTTACGCTGTTTTTCCGTCCCGGCTCGTACGTCACGAGCCGCGAAAAGGACGGCAACCTAATCCATCACATTTTTATTACCGAATCCCATGCCACTATGGGCAAGACAACTTCACTTCACGTAGAGGCTGGGCCCGCAAACCGAGCATCCGTCACTCCGGTGCCCATAACTTTTTATTCCTAAGGAGTTATGCGGCGCACAGCATACCGTTGGAAAGCTCTCCGAGACCTCTACGACGGGGGTAGTAAGCCTGCTAGGCTGCGTCTATTTTCGAATTCCAAAATTGAACGTTTTCATCAGTTTTGGGATACTTTTCTTCTTTTGTGCTGTTTTTCTATCCCGGATCGTGCGTCGTGAGCAGCAAAAAGGGCGACAACCTAATCCATCACATTTCTATTACCGAATTCCACGCTACCATGGGCAAGACAAATTCACTTCAAGTAGAGGCTGGGCCCGCAAACCGAGGGCGTAGGTCGTGTGACCAGGTATCCGTCGCTCCGGTGCCCATAACTTTTGATCTGTAAGGAGTTACGCGGCGCACAGCATACTGTTGTAAAGCTCTCTGAGAGCTCTACGACAGGGGCAGCAAGCCTGCTGGGTTGTGCTTGTTAATCAGAGCATAAAATTAAACGTTTTCATCAGTTTCGGGATACTTTTCTTCTTTTGCGCTATTGTTTCGTCCCGGATCGTACTTCGTGAGCCGCGAAAAGGACGACAACCTAATCCATCACGTTTCTTTTACCGAATCCCATGGCACCTTGGGTAAGACAACTTCCCTTCTCGTAGAGGCTAGGTCCGGAAACCGAGGGTATGGGGCGTGTGACTAGGTATCCATCGCTCCGGTGCCCATAACTTTTGATCCGTAAGGAGTTACGCAGCGTACATCATACCGTTGGAAAGCTCTCTGAGAGCTCTACGATGGGGGCAACCAACATGCTTGGCTGCGCCTATTTTCGGAGCCCAATATCGAGCATTTTCATCAGTTTTGGGACAGTTTTCTTCTTTTGCGCTATTTTTTCGTCCCGGATCATATGTCGTGCTTCGCGAAATGGACAATAACCTAATCCATCACATTTCTATTATCAAGTCCCGCCCCACCATGGGCAAGACAACTTCACTTCACGTAGAGGCTGGGCCCGCAAATCGAGGGCGTGGGGCGTGTGACCAGGTATCCGTCGCTCCGGTGCCCATAACTTTTGATCCGTAAGGAGTTAGGCGGCGCACAGCATATCGTTAGAAAGCTCTTCGAGAGCTCTACGACGGGGGCGGCAAGCCTGCTCGGCTGCGGCTGTTTTTAGTGCCCAAAATCGTACATTTTGATTAGTTTTGGGAAACTTTTCTTCTTTTGCGCAGGTTTTCTGTCCCGGATCGTATGTTGTGAGCTGCAAAAGCGACGACAACCTAATCCATCACAGCAAGCCTGCTCGGCTGCACCTATTTTCGGAGATCAAAATTGAACGTTTTCATCTGTTTCGGGACATTTTTCTTCTCTTGCGCTGTTTTTCCATCTCGGATCGTACGTCGTGAGCCGCGAAAGGGACGACAACCTAATCCATCACATTTCGATTACTGAATCCCACTGCACCTTGGGCAAGACAACTTCACTTCACGTAGACGCTGGGCAAACAAACCGAGGGCGTGGGGCGTGTGACCAGGTATCCGTCTCTCCGGTGCCCATAACTTCTGATCCGTAAGGAGTTACGCGGCGCACAGTATACCGTTGGAAAGCTCTCCGAGAGCTGTACGATGGGGGTAGCATGCCTGCTCAGCTACGCCTATTTTTAGAGCACAAAATCGAACGTCTTCATCAGTTTTGGGACACTTTTCTTCTTTTAAACTTTTTTTTTGTCCCGGATCGTACGTCGTGAGCAGCAAAAACGAAAACAATCCATCACATTTCTATTACCGAATCCCATGGCACCTTGGGCAAGATAACTTTACTTCACGTAGAGGCTGGGCCCGCAAACCGAGGGCGTGGGGGGTGTGACCAGGTATTCGTCACTCCGGTGCCCATAACTTTTGATCCGTAAGGAGTTACACAGCGCAAAACTTACCGTTGGAATGCTCCCCGAGAGCTCTATGACGGGGACAGCAAATCTGCTCAGCTGCGCCTATTTTTAGAGCCCAAAATTGTACATTTTGATTAGTTTCGAGATACTTTTCTTCTTTTGCGCTGTTTTTTCATCCCGGATTGTACATCGTGAGCCGCAAAAAGGACGACAAGCTAATCCATCACATTTCTATTACCAAATCCCATGCCACCATGGGCAAGACAACTTCACTTCACGTAGAGGCTGGGCTTGCAAACCGAGGGCATGGGGCGTGTAACCAGGTATCCGTCGCTTCGGTGCCCATAACTTTTGATCCGTAAGGCGTTATGCGGCGCACAGCATACCGTTGGAAAGCTCTCTGATAGTTCTACGTGGTTAGCCAGATTGCTCGGATGCGCCTATTTTCAGAGCCAAAAATCGAACGTTTTCATCAGTTTCGGGTTACTTTTTTTCTTTTGCGCTGTTTTTTCGTCCCAGATCGTACGACGTGAGCCGCGAAAAGGACGACAACCTAATCCATCACATTTCTATTACCGAATCCCACGGCACCTTGAGCAAGACAACTTCACTTCGCGTAGAGGCTGGGCCCGCGAACCGAGGGCGTGGGGCGTGTAACCAGGTATCCTTCGGTCCGGTGCCCATAACTTTTGAACCGTAAGGAGATACGCAGCGCAGAACATATCGTTGGAAAGCTCTCCGAGAGCTCTACGACGGGGGCAGCAAGATTTCTCGGTTGCGCCTATTTTTTGAGCCCAAAATCGTACGTTTTGATTAGTTTCGAGACACTTTTCTTTTTTTGGGTTGTTTTTCGGTCCCGGATCGTACGTCGTGAGCAGCAAAAAGGACGACAACCTAATCCATCACATTTCTGTTACCAAATTCCATGCCACCATGGGCAAGACTATTTCACATCACGTAGTGGCTGGGCCCGCAAACCAAGGGCGTGGAGCGTGTGACCAGCTATCCGTCGCTCTGGTGCCCATAACTTTTGATCCGTATAGAGTGATGCGGTGCACAGCATACCGTTGGAAAGCTCTCCGAGAGCTCTACGATGGGGTTAGCCAGCTCGCTCGGCTACGCCTATTTTCAGAGCCCAAAATCAAACATTTTCATCAGTTTTGGGACACTTTTCTACTTTTGCACTAGTTTTCCGTCTCGGATCGTACGTCGTGAGCCGCGAAAAGGACGACAACCTAATCCATCACATTTCTATTACAGAATCCCACGGCACCTTGGGCAAGACAATCACTTCACGTAGAGGCTGGGCCAACAAACTGAGGGCATGAGGTGTGTGACCAGGTATCCGTCGCTCCGGTGCCCATAATTTTGGTCTGCAAGGAGTTACGCGGTTCACAGCATACCGTTGGAAAGCTCTCCGAGAGCTCTACGATGGGGTTAGCCAGCCTGCTCGGCTGTGGCTGTTTTCGGAGTCTAAAATTGAACGTTTTCATCATTTTCGGGATAGTTTTCTTCTTTTACGCATTTTTTCTATCCCGGATCGTACGTCGTCAGCCACAAAAAGGACGACAACCTAATCCATCACATTTTTATTACCGAATCCCACGGCACCTTGGGCAAGACAACTTCACTTCATGTAGAGGTTGGGCTAGCAAACCGAGGGCGTGGGGCGTGTGACCAGGTATCCATCGCTCCGGCGCCCATAACTTTTGATCCGCAAGGAGTTACGCGGCTTACAGCATACCATTGGAAAGCTATCCGAGAGCTCTACGACGAGTGCAGCAAGCTAGCTTCTGCAACGCCTATTTTCGGAGCCCAAAATCGAACCTTTTCATAAGTTTTGGGACACTTTTCTTCTTTTGCGCAGTTTTTTCATCTCGGATCGTACGTCGTGAGCCGCGAAAACGACAACAACCTAATCCATCACATTTCTATTACCGAATCCCATGACACCTTGGACAAGAAAACTTTACTTCACATAGAGGGTGGGCCCGCAAACTGAGGGCGTGGGTCGTGTGACCAGGTATCCGTCACTCCGGTGCCCATAACTTTTGATCCGTAAGGAGTTATGCAGCGCACAGCATACCGTTGAAAAGTTCTCCGAGAGCTCTATGACGGCGGTAGCAAGCCTGCTCAATTGCGCCTATTGTTAGAGCCCAAAATCGTACGTTTTGATTAGTTTCGGGATACTATTCTTCTTTTGCACTATTTTTTCATCTCGGATTGTATATCGTGAGCCGCAAAAAGGACGACATGCTAATCCATCACATTTCTATTACCAAATCCCACGCCACCATGTGCAAGACAACTTTACTTCACGTAGAGGCTGGGCCTGCAAACCGAGGGCATGAGGCGTGTGACCAGGTATCCGTCGCTCCGATGCCCACAACTTTTGATCCGTAAGGAGTTATGCGGCGCACAACATACCGTTGGAAAGATCTCCGAGAGCTCTACAACGGGGGCTGCAAGTCCGCTTGGCTGTGCCTATTTTCAGAGCCCAAAATCCCACGTTTTCATCAATTTTGGGATACTTTTCTACTTTTGCGCTGTTTTTTCATCCCGGATCGTACGTCGTGAGCCGCGAAAAGGATGACAACCTAATCAAACACATTTCTCTTACCGAATCCAACGCCACCATGGGCAAGACAACCTCACTTCACGTTGAGGCTAGGCGCGCAAACTGAGGGCGTGGGGCGTGTGACCAGGTATCCGTCGCTCAGGTGCCCATAACTTTTTGATCCGTAAAGAGTTACGCGGCGCACAACATACTGTTGGAAAGCTCTCCGAGAGCCCTACGATGAAGGCAGCAAGACTGCTTGGCTGTGCCTGTTTTTAGATCCCAAAATCGTACGTTTTGATTAGTTTCGGGACACTTTTTATCTTTTGGGCTATTTTTTCGTCCTGGATCGTACGTCGTGAGCCGCGAAAAGGACGACAACCTAATCCATCATATTTCTATTACCAAATTCCATGCCACCATGCGCAAGACAACTTTACTTCACGTAGAGGCTGGGCCTGCAAACCGAGGGCGTGGGGCGTGTAACCAGGTATTCGTCGCACAGGTGCCCATAACTTTTGATCCGTAAGGAGTTACGTGGTGCACAGTATACCGTTGGAAAGCTCTCCAAGAGCTCTACGACGGGGTTTGCCAGCCTACTCGGTTGCGCCTGTTTTCATAGCCCAAAATTGAACGTTTTCATCAGTTTCGGGACACTTTTCTTCTTTTGCGCTGTTTTTCTGTCCCGGATCGTACGTCGTGAGCCGCGAAAAGGACGACAACCTAATCCATCACATTTCTATTACCGAATCCCACGGCACCTTGGGCAAGATAACTTCACTTCACGTAGAGGCTAGGCCAGCAAACAGAGGACGTGGGACGTGTGACCAGGTATCCATCACTCCGATGCCCATAACTTTTGATCCGTAAGGAGTTACGCGGCGCACAGCATACCGTTGGAAAGCTCTCCGAGAGCTCTACGATGGGAGCAGTAAGCCTGCTCGGTTGCGCCTTTTTCCGGAGATCAAAATCAAATATTTTCATTAGTTTCGGGACATTTTTCTTCTTTTGCGCTATTTTTCTGTCCCGAATCGTACGTCGTGAGCCGCAAAAAGGACGACAACCTAATCCATCAATTTGCTATTACTGAATCCCACGACCCCTTGGGCAAGACAACTTCACTTCACGTAGACGCTGGGCCAGCAAACCGAGGGCGTGGGGCGTGTGACCAGGTATCCGTCGCTCCGGTGCCCATAACTTTTAATCCGTCCGGAGTTACGTGGCGCACAACATACCGTTGGAAAGCTCTCCGAGAGCTCTACGACGGGGGCAGCAAGCTCTCTTTGCTGCGCCTATTTTTGGAGCCCAAAATCGAACGTTTTCATCAGTTTCGGGACATTTTTCTTCTTTTGCACTGTTTTTGGGTCCCGGATCGTACATCGTGAGCCGCGAAAATGACAACAACCTAATCTATCACATTTCTATTACCGAATCCCACGGCACCTTGGGCAAGACAACTTTACTTTACGAAGAGGCTGGGCCAGCAAACTGAGGGCGTAGGGGGTGTGACCAGGTATTCGTCGATCCGGTGCCCATAACTTTTGATCCGTAAGCAGTTACACAGTGCACAGCATACTGTTGGAAAGATCGCCGAGAGCTCTATGATGGGGGCAACAAGCCTGCTCGGTTGTGCCTATCTTTAGAGCCCAAAATCGTACGTTTTGATTAGTTTCGAGACACTTTTCTTCTTTTGCGCTTTTTTTTCGTCCCGGATTGTACGACGTTAGCCGCGAGAAGGACGACAACCTAATCCATCACATTTCTGTTACCAAATCTCACGCCACCATGGGCAAGACAACTTCACTTCACGTAGAGGCTGGGCCCGCAAACCAAGGGCATGGGGCGTGTGACTAGGTATCCGTCGCTCCGGTGCCCATAACTTTTGATCCGCAAGGAATTACGCGGTGCACAGCATACCGTTGGAAAGCTCTCCGAGAGCTCTACGACACGGTTAACCAGCCTGCTCGGCTGCGCCAGTTTTCGGAGCCCAAAATCGAACATTTTTATCAGTTTTGGGATACTTTTCTTCTTTTGCTCTGTTTTCATCCCAGATCGTACGTAGTGAGCCGCGAAAAGGACAACAACCTAATCCATAACATTTCTATTACCGAATCCCTCGGCACCTTGGGCAAGACAACCTCACTTCACGTAGAGGCTGGGCCAGCAAACCGAGGGCGTGGGGCGTGTGACCAGGTATCCGTCTCTCCGGTGGATATAATTTTTGATCCGTAAGGAGTTAAGCGGCGCACAACATACTGTTGGAAAGCTCTTTGAGAGCTCTATGACGAGGGTAGCAAGTCTGCTAGGCTGCGCCTATTTTCGGAGCCCAAAATCGCACGTTTTCATCAATTTCGTGACACTATTCTTCTTTTGCGCTATTTTTTCATCCCGGATCGTACGACGTGAGCCGCGAAAAGGACGACAGCCTAATCCATTACATTTTTATTACCGAATCCCCCGCCACCATGTACAAGACAACCTCACTTCACGTAGAGGCTGGGCTTGCAAACCGAGGGTGTGGGGTATGTGACCAGGTATCTGTCACTCCGGTGCCCATAACTTTTGATCCGTAAGGAGTTACGCAGCGCACAGCATACCGTTGGAAAGCTCTCCGAGAGTTCTACGACGGGGGTAGCAGGCATATTGTGCTGCGCCAGATTTCGAAGCCCAAAATCGAACGTTTTCATCAGTTTCAGATACTTTTCTTCTTTTAAGCTGTTTTTCCGTCCCAGATCATACGTCGTGAGCCGTGAAAAGGACGACAACCTAATCCATCACATTTCTATTACTGAATCCCATGGCACCTTCAACTTCACTTCACGTAGAGGCTGGGCCGAAAAACTGAGGGCGTGGGGCGTGTGACTAGGTATTCGTAGCTCCGGTGCCCATAACTTTTGATCCGTAAGGAGTTACGTGGCGAACAACATACCGTTGGAAAGCTCTCCGAGAGCTCTACAACGGGGGCAGAAAGCATGCTCGGCTGCGCCTGTTTTCGGAGCTCAAAATCTAACGTTTTCATCAGTTTTGGGATACTTTTCTTATTCTGTATTGTTTTTCCGTCCCGGATCATACGTCGTGAGTTCCAAAACCGACAACAACCTAATCCATCACATTTCTATTACCGAATCCCACGGCACCTTGGGCAAGACAACTCTACTTCACGTAGAGGCTGGGCCCACAAACCGAGGGCGTGGGGGGTGTGACCAGGTATTCGTCGCTCCGGTGCCTATAACTTTTGCTCCGTAAGGAGTTACGCAGCGCACATCATACCGTTGGAAAGCACTCAGAGAGCTCTATGACGGGGGCAACAAGTCTGCTCGGTTGTACCTATTTTTAGAGCCCAAAATCGTACGTTATGATTAGTTTTCGGGCACTTTTCTTCCTTTGTGCTGTTTTTTCATCCCGTATTGTACGTCCTGAGCCGTGAAAAGGACGACAACTTAATCCATCACTTTTCTATTACCAAATCCCACGCCACCATGCGCAAGACAACTTTACTTCACGTAGAGGCTGGGCCCGAATACTGAGGGCATGGGGCGTGTGACCAGGTATCCGTCGCTCTAGTGCCCATAACTTTTGATCCGCAAGGAGTTACGCGGCGCACAGCATATCGTCAGAAAGTTCTCCGAGAGCTCTACGACGAGGTTAGCCAGCGTGCTTTGCTGTGCATATTTTCAGAGCCCAAAATAGAACGTTTTCATCAGTTTCGGGACACTTTTCTTCCTTTGCGCTATTTTTTCGTCCCGGATCGTACGTCGTGAGCCGCGAAAAGGACGACAACCTAATCCATCACATTTCTATTACCGAATCCCACGGCACCTTGGGCAAGACAACTTCACTTCACGTAGAGGCTAGGCCCGCAAACCGAGGGCGTGGGGCGTGTGACTAGGTATCCGTCGCTCCGGTGCCCATAACTTTTGATCCATAAGGAGTTACGCGGTGCACAGCATAACATTGGAAAGTTCTCCGAGACCTCTATGACGGGTGCAGCAAGCCTACTTAGCTGTGCTTGTTTTTGGAGCCCAAAATCAAACTTTTTCATCAATTTCGGGACACTTTTCTTTTTTTCGCTGTTTTTCCATCCCGGATCGTACGTAGTGAGCCTCGAAAAGGACGACAACCTAATCTATCACATTTCTATTACCGAATCCCACAGCACCTTGGGCAAGACAACTTCACTTCACATAGAGGCTGGGCCCGAAAACCGAGGGCGTGGGGCGTGTGACTTGGTATCCGTCGCTCCGGTGCCCATAATTTTTGATCCGTAAGAAGTTACGCGGTGCACTACATACCGTTAGAAAGCTCTTCGACAGCTTTACAACGGGGGCATCAAGCCTGCTGGGCTGCACCTATTTTCGGTGCCCAAAATCGAATGTTTTCATCAGTTTCGAGACACTTTTCTTCTTTTGCGCTGTTTTTCTGTCCTAGACCATACGTCGTGACCCACGAAACGAACGACAACCTAATCCATCACATTTCTATTACCGAATCCCACGCAACCATGGGCAAGACAACTTCACTTCACGTAGAGGCTGGGCCCGCAAACTGAGGAAGTGGGGGGTGTGACTAGGTATCCGTCGCTACGGTTCCCTTAACTTTTAATCTGTAAGGTGTTACGCGGCGCACAACATACCGTTGGAAAGCTCTCCGAGAGCTCTACGACGGGGGAAGTAAGCCTTCTCGGCTATGCCTATTTTCAAAGCCCAAAATCGAACGTTTTCAACAGTTTCGGGACACTTTTCTTCTTTTGCGCTGTTCTTCTATCCTAGATCGTACGTCGTGAGCCGCGAAAAGGACGACAACCTAATCCATCACATTTATATTACCGAATCCGATGCCACCATCGAAAAGACAACTTCACTTCACGTAGAGGCTGGGCCTACAAACTAAGGGCGTGGGGCGTGGGGCGTGGGGCGTGGGGCGGGGTGCGTGTGACCAGGTATCCGTCGCTCCGGTGCCCATAACTTTTGATCCGTAAGGAGTTACGCTGCGCACAGCATAACGTTGGAAAGCTCTCCGAGACCTCTACGTCGGGGGCAGCTAGTCTGCTTTGCTACGCCTGTTTTCAGAGGAGAAAATCGAATGTTTTCACATGTTTCAGGACATTTTTCTTCTTTTGCGCTGTTTTTTCATCCCGGATCATACGTCGTGAAGTGCGAAAAGGAAGACAACCTAATCCATCACATTTCTATTACCGAATCCCACGCCACAATAGGCAAGACAACTTCACTTCACGTAGAGTCTAGGCCCGCAAACCAAGGGCGTGGGGCGTTTGACCAGGTATCCGCCGCTCCGGTGCCCATAACTTTTGATCTGTAAGGAGTTACGCGGCGCACAGCATACCGTTGGAAAGCTCTCCGAGACCTCTATGACGGGGGCAGCAAGCCAGCTATGTAGCACCTGTTTTCGGAGGCCAAAATTGAACCTTCTCATCAGTTTCGGGTTACTTTTCTTCTTTTGCGCTATTTTTCCGTCCCGGATCGTACGTTGTGAGCCGCGAAAACGACGACAACCTAATCTATCACATTTCTATTACCGAATCCCATGGAACCTTGGGCAAGACAACATCACTTCACGTAGAGGCTGGGCCCTCAAACCAAAGGCGTGGGGCAATTGACCAGGCATCCGACGCTCTGGTGCCCATAACTTTTGATTCGTAAGAAGTTACGCGGCGCACAGCATACCGTTGGAAAGCTCTCCGAGTGCTCTACGACGGGGGCAGTAAGCCTGCTCTGCTGCACCTATTTTCGGAGCCCAAAATCGAATGTTTTTATCAATTTCTGGACACATTTCTTCTTTTGCGCTGTTCTTTTGTCCTGGATCGTACGCCGTGAGCCGCGAAAAGGACGACAAACTAATCCATCACATTTCTATTACAGAATCCCACGCCACCATGGGCAAGACAACTTCACTTCACGTAGAGGCTGGGACCGCGAACCGAGGGCGTGGGGCGTTGGGCGTGTGACCAGGTATCCGTCGCTTCGGTGCCTATAACTTTTGATCTGTAAGGAGTTTCGCGGCGCACATCATACCGTTGGAAAGCTCTCTTAGAGCTCTACGATGTGGAGCGCAAACCTCCTTGGCCGCGCCTATTTTCTGAGACCAAAATTGAACATTTTCATCATTTTCGGTACACTTTACTTCTTTTACGATGTTTTTCCGTCCCAGATCGTACGTCGCGATCCGTGAAAAGGACAAGAACCTAATCCATCACAATTCTATTATCGAATCCTACGGAACCTTGGGCAAGACAACTTTACTTGACATAGAGGCTGGGCCCGCAAACCGAGGGCGGGGGGCGTGTGACCAGGTATTCATCGCTCCGGTGCCCATAAGTTTTGATTCGTAAGGAGTTACTCGGTGCACAGCATACCGTTGGAAAGCTCTCCATGAACTCTACGTCGGGGGCAGCAAGCCTGCTCAGCAGTGCTTGTTTTCGGAGTTGAAAATCGAACATTTTCATCAATTTCGGTACACTTTTCTTCTTTTACGCTGTTTTTCCGTCTCGGATCATACGTCGTGAGCCGCGAAAATGACGACAACCTAATCCATCAAATTTCTATTACCGAATCCCATGCCACCATGGGCAAGATAACTTCACTTGACGTAGAGGCTGGGCCCAAAAACCGAGGGCGTAGGGCGTGTGACTAGGTATCCGATGCTACGGTGCCCATAACTTTTGATCCGTAAGGAGTTACGCGGCGCACAGCAAAACGTTGGAAAGCTCTTTGAGACCTCTACGATGGGGGCAGCAAGCTTGCTTTGCTGCACCTATTTTCGAAGGCAAAAAGCGAACATTTTCATCAGTTTCGGGACACATTTCTTATTTGGCGCTATTTTTCCATCCCCGATCGTACGTCGTGAGCCGCGAAAAAGACGACAACCTAATCCATCACATTTCTATTGCCGAATCCCACGGAACCTTGGGCAAGATAACATCACTTCACGTCGAGGTTGGGCCCGCAAACCGAAGGCGTGGGTCTTGTGACTAGGCATCCGACGCTCCGTTGCCCATAACTTTTGATTCGTAAGAAGTTACGTGGTGCACAGCATACTATTGGAAAGCTCTCCGAGGGTAGTAAGCCTGCTCAGTTGCGCCTATTTTCAGAGCCCAAAATCGAACGTTTTCATCAATTTTGGGATGCTTTTCTTCTTTTGTGCGGTTCTTCTATCCTGGATCGTACGTCATGAGCCGCAAAAAGGATGACAACCTAATCCATCACATTTCTATTACCGAATCCCATGCCACCATGGGCAAGACAACTTCACTTCACGTAGAGCATGGGCCGGCGAACTGAGGGCAGTAAAATTTCGGAGGCCATATCTTATTCGTTTCAACTCTGAATTGAGTTCTGTTTGATTCTAGAGTTATCTACATTCGATAAGCTTCGATTCTAGAAAAAAAATCATAGTAATTGGAGTTTAGTAAGGTAGGTAAATTTATCTCCTAAGTTGGGATAATGCGGGAGGATTGAGGTTGTTTAATTTCTTGATATACCTTTGTGGCATTGGTACCAATTTGTTTCATGGTTATAAAAGGAGGTTAATTGTGACATGATTGAGGTATAGGATTGTATGTGTTATGTGGTATAGGAGATTATGTTTGATCACGAACGTGATTTCCTTTGTCTCGAACTTGTACACTTTAAATGTGCATACGAAAGTCGAGCTTGTGAGTCTTAAGTTCACTTTGTACTTTTCAATCTAAACTCTTGCATGGCAATATTGTGAATGCTACATATATATGAATTGTATCAGCTGAGGCACCCTTGAGCCGTAGAGATTCGGGGTGTACAGAGCGGACAATACCTCGGTAGTAGTTGCACCCTTAAGCCTCTGAGATTTCGGGGTGGCTACAAACTGTATGGGTACGATTTGGTTTCAACCTCTTGTTTGTTAAGGGATGGGATCAAAGGTGCACACGGCAGTGATAGTGGTAGACACCTTTGGAGGTGCACACGGTTGTGATAGTGGCAGACACCTCCCTACCCTAATGGTTCCTATATGAATATGGTAAATGAATAAGGGGCTATATGGAGCAAAGTGCACACGGCAGTGATAGTGGGAGACACCTTTTGAGGTGCACACGGCTGTGATAGTGGGAGACACCTCTTGAATCCATATAAGCCACCTTCCTTATTTGGTATCTATCTTTTGATTACGTCCGGAATATATGCTTTATTAGGTGTTTCCTACTCTTGCTTGGTCCCTTGAGGTCCTCGGAGAGTAGAGTTGGATAATATTATCATGTTATGAATGTTGTTCTAATTTGTGTTATACTTGATGTTCTTATGGAATGTTTAAGACCATGTAGTATTTACTTGTGAGATACAATTGTGCATTGGTGGCATGGTTTTATAAAAGGCTTTCTAAAGGCAAGAAAATGTTTATGAAAACCTGTCCTTGGTTTTCCTCCTCACTGAGCTATATGCGAGGATCTAGCTCACCCCTCTTTCATGACACTTACAGGTAAGACTGATTGAGTGGCTTGCAAGTTGAAGGAAATGATAGCATTCGTGAAAGACTTCTTGATTGAATGTTCTATAAGTACATGAGATACTTGATGTACATTAGAGAATCTAGATCATGTGTATAGTTACTCGGTGATAAGTATTATGTAAATTGATGGGTTATGATTGTAATCTTAATTATCAGCGATGAAGTTTGTATAATGTCAGTGTTGGATAATATAACTTTATGTCGGTGATTATTCTTTTGAGACCTAGAAACTTGATTCTTAGGTAATTGTTATGTTGAATAGGGGAATTCAAGGTCTTGTGAATATTTCTTGAATTGTTGTAATCCTTTAAGGCCGATGGACGGGTAATTATTTGGAGTTATTATGAAGGTTTAAGTGGATGTACATTTGCTAAATTATTATTTACATGTTTTAAGCAATTCGAACGTCATGTTTCGGCCTTAACCTAGCGATGGGTCGGGGTCGGGGCGTGACAGGCTGGGCCCACAAACTGAGGGCTTGGGCTATGTGACCAGGTATCCATCGCTCTGGTGCCCATAACTTTTGATCCGTAAGGAGTTACGCGGCACACAGCATACCGTTGGAAAGCTCTCTGAGAGCTCTAAGACGTCGACAACAAGCATGCTAGGCTGCACCTATTTTCGGAGCCAAAAATTGAACATTTTCATCAGTTTCGGGGCACTTTTCTTCATTTGCGCTGTTTTTCCGTCCCGAATCGTACGTCGTGAGCCGCGAAAAGGACGACAACCTAATCCATCACATTTCTATTACCGAATCCCACGCCACCATGGGCAAGACAACTTCACTTCACGTAGAGGCTGGGCCCGCAAACCGAGGGCGTGGGGCGTGTGACCAGGTATCCACCGCTCCTGTGCCCATAACTTTTGATCCGTAAGGAGTTACGCGGCGCACAACATACCGTTGGAAAGCTCTCCGAGACCTCTATGACGGGGGCAGCAAGCCAGCTATGCAGCGCCTGTTTTCGGAGGCCAAAATCGAACCTTTTCATCAATTTCGGTACACTTTTCTTCTTTTGCGCTGTTTTTCCATCCCAAATCATACGTCGTGAGCCGCGAAAAGGACGACAACCTAATCCATCACATTTCTATTACCGAATCCCATGCCACCATGGGCAAGATAACTTCACTTCACGTAGAGGCTAGGCCCGAAAACCGAGGGCGTAAGGCGTGTGACTAGGTATCCGATGCTGCGGTGCCCATAATTTTTGATCCGTAAGGATTTACGCGGCGCACAGCATAACGTTGGAAAGCTCTCCGAGACCCCTACGACGGGGGCAGCAATCCTGCTTTGCCGTGCCTGTTTTCGGAGGTAAAAATTGAACGTTTTCATCAATTTCAGGACACATTTCTTATTTTGCGCTATTTTTCTGTCCCTGACCATAATGGCCCAGGGAATAATAGTTCGTGGCATGTATGTATAAAAAACAAGAGTATAAGAATACCACTAACAGTGTCAATGGAAGATTAAAACAGTGAAATGACAGAGCTACAGTCAACGACTTACAACCCACATAAAGCCATCACACGGCCAGAGAGGGGCATAACAGCGCGACTCGAGAGATGTCAAGTACTGACCATGACCATAGTAGTGGCAGGACTATACTACTGTTTTTTATATGATGTCATAAATTATTATGCCTTGGGTCAGAATTATATTGGAGTACTTCCTATATAAGAATAGTGATAACCAAACAGTAACAGACTAGCCTATCATTAGGCTAAACAAAATAAAATAAAGGACAAAAATTAAAAAAAAAATATACCTGAAGGAACTTGAAAAGTTCTTCGATTGCACACAGTAAAATTTACAAAGATTTACAAGATTTGACTAAAAGGGAAAAGATAGCTTGTTCGAGCTCTGCCTAAAACCGAGAAAATGCCGCCTACTTATACAACGTTGCGGACTTGAAAACAAAATGAAAAGCAGCCTAATCCGGAATCAAAATGTTTGGAGTCCGGGGTCTACTATACACTCACGTGAAAAAAGAAAATAATTGCTTTACTTTTCATAAAGTAAATAGTAGACTTTTGTTTTTGTCTACTGAAAAAGACATTTTGTCTTCTGAGGATGACATTTCTTCTGGTGAAAAAACTTTTCACCTTGCCAGCGAGATTCCACTTTGACCGCGAATATCGGCTTTTTGAATCAGTCCAAAAATCCTTTAAGCATCTTCAGACTTTATCTCTATCTTTTCATAAATTTGCCCGAGAACAGCATCATTGCTCCTGAGCAGGTGCTTTTCCTTTTTGTTTGGCTATTAGTGCTTTCTCAATCAGGACATCTTTCAGGCTGTCCCAAACATCTTCTGCCAGCACATTAGGATTTTGTGCTTCTCCTGCTAAAACATTAAATTGATTTGAGCGCATGGACGCATCTGATGTAGAATCAACATCATGGTCATCACCATCAACTTCTTTTCCAAAGTTTTTCAAAAAATCATGCTTTATGGCATCGAGATAGGACGCCATAATATCTCCTTTAAAAGTATACTGTTGTCGCATCTGGATTTTGCGTAGGAAATGTGAAAAAGGAGATTCTTCCTCTTGAGTTGATTGCTCCACTTGTTCTTTGTAGATTTGCACCATTGAAGTGATCTCATCCACCATAGCTTGACCATAAGGCTTATTCGTTTCTGGATCAATTTTCAAAAGCTTTGGCCAAAATTTGGAAAAGAATTTTCTTTTTAAACAAAACATTTTTTGTTTATTCATAACAGCTATGGGTACCCACTTCCAAATCCATGGGACACCAAATTCCATGAAGAAAAATAAAGAACTTGATCCTTCAATATAAAGATCAGGATTATTCCCAATATGAGGGCAAGAAGCAAGCCATTCAGTAAAAAGTCCTTTGTAGGGTTCAGGTAAAATTTTTATGGGAGGTCCATATTGAGGCCACCAAGTATGGATCCAAGCTGGGAATTTTCTTTGCTGAAAAATTTGGGGATTAAATTTTAAAAACCAAGTATGTTTTTTCTGGGGATTTTCATATAAGAAAACTTTAAAAAATGCTTCAACATAATCCCAATAATTAAATTGGTAAATATTTTTATTATCATTAGGATAAGTAAATTGTCTTTCAGCCATAGTGCTGATTCCCCAATCTGAGGGTGAAAGGATTTTCTTAATATAATTTTTACTATAAGTATAAATCAGAAGAGAATTATTCCTTTTAAAATGTTCAAACTCACAACTATCAGTTGCCTGCAAGAGAGACTCATAAAAGACTCTTGACTTGTGATGATGCACAGGGAAAAAGAGATTATTAAGATAACGGTCCATAAGGTACCATGGGTCATTTTCCCATTGCTTATCCGAAATCTCAAGGATAAGTATAGTTTCCTCATGAGAGTGCAATTCATAAGAATCAATCTCATCTTCCTGTTCCACAATATTGGCATAGGATGATGCTTGTGGGGCAGAAGTGTCTGCATCAAGCAATTTCTTGATTTATGCATAATTTGGATGGGATGGGTCGATAGCAACACCACCACTAGTTAGATTAACTAACTGTTTTCCTGCAATGACCCTTTGAGAGTCATTTTTACCACGACCTTTTCCTCTTCCCCTTTGAGGGTTAGAGTAACTTCCCCTAGTGGGGAGCATCCTGCAAAAATTCACGAGTAAGAAAATCAGGTAGGGAATTTTTATCCCCTTTGATATAACAAATATCAAAATCAAAAGGAGCAAGATGAGCTTGCCACCTAGCAAACATTTGCTTGGAAACATCATGCTTATAATCTTTCTGAAACATAAACTTTGCAGCACTACAATCAGTACGTATAAGAAATTTTTGATTATATAAATCATCTTGAAATTTTAAAACACATTTAACAATTGCAAGAATTTCTTTTGCAACAGTAGCATAATTTTTCTGACTATTAGTCCATTTACCAGAATGAAATCTAACAAGTAATTCTTGTTTTGATTGAGGATGAATTTGTTTTAAAATTCCTCCAAAACCAATATCTGAGGCATCAGTTTCTATTATTTTATCCCATGCAGGATTAGCTAAAGAAAGACATGGTAATTTAACAACTTTAGCCTTTATTAATTTAACAGCATTCGTATGAGCTTCTGTCCAAACAGAAGGAGATTTTTTCAATCTATCATATAAGATAGCAGTATCAAAAGCAAGATTTTGATAATAAGGCAAAATATAATTTAAGCTACCAAGAAATCTTTGTAATTGAGTTTTATCAAGAATTTCATCAGGAAATTTAGAAGCAAAATCAATACTTCTATTAATAGGAATAATTTTTCCCTGTTCAATATTATGTCCTAAAAATCTAATTTTTGTTTGACAAAGTACCATTTTTGGTCTAGAAATAACCAAACCACTTTGAATGATAATATTTTTGAAAATATTCAAATGTTTAAAATGTTGTTCAATATTTTTGGAGAATACCAAAATATCATCAATATAAACAATAATAAAATCACTATAAGGAATAAAAATATCATTCATAATATGTTGAAATTCTGAAGGGGCATTCTTCAGACCAAAAGGCATAACATTCCATTCATAATGTCCAATTGGAACAGTAAAAGCAGTTTTATATCTATCTGATTCATGAATTTGAATTTGCCAATATCTTGATTTTAAATCAAACTTCGAAAATATCAAAGCATCATGTAGCCTATCTAAAAGATCTTTTTTATTAGGGATCGGATATCTAATCTATTTAATTACTTTATTAAGGGGTTTATAATTAATAACAAGTCTAGGAACACCTCTTTCTTGTTCCGAATGTTTATTAACATAAAAAGCAGTACAACTCCATGGAGAATGAGAAACTCTAATTAATTTTTTCTCAAGTAAAGAATTTATTTATTTTTTACATAATTCTAAATATTCAGAATTCATTTGACAAGGTCTAGCTTTTGTCGGTATATTCTTTTCAACAAAATCTTCTTCATATGGAAGAGTAACAATATGTTTTTTCCTATTCCAAAAAGCATTTGGATGATCATTACAAATTTCAACAGAAAATTGATCTTGAATTAATTTAATTTTTTCTTGAATTTTTGAAGTCTTCAATTTTTCTTCAATATTATAAAAAGAAAGTTCATTTTTGATAAAATTCAACTGAGAATTTTTGGCAATAAGTAAATCCTGAATTTGATTTAAAAACTTTATTTTAGGATCAGTTATAAACTGAAAATGTAAATTCATTCCCTGAAAAGAAGCTTTTATTCCATTAGCATCTATATGGGTAAGAGGCATGATTTCCTGTATAAAAGGAGTACCAAGTATAACTTGATTAGTCAAATTTCTAACCAATAAGAAAGTAGCAGGTATACAAACCTTATCATGACAAATATAAGTGTCAGTCAATTTATATTGAACATGTAAATTTTGTCCAGTTGCAGCAGAAATAGTATGAGTAGTTTTCTCAAAATATTTTCTAAGAACTAATCCTTCCTGTATACAATTTATATCTGCTCCAGTATCAATCAAAGCAATTAAATCACGTTTAATAAAATCTTTTTCAATTAAAAGATTAATTTTAACATGCCATTTTTGTGAGGTAACTAACTTAAGATTAGCTAGTAAATTATGTTGATTATCAGCATATAAAGAATGAGAAATTTCTTCTTTCATTTTTCCTTTCTCTATTAAAGAAAGTCGATTTTCAATCACATCATTCTGTTGCTTTAGAGTTCTAATTTCTTCTTTCAGAATTTTTACTTCTCTATTTAAGTCATTAACAGTAACAACCTTATTTTGTTTTTCATTTAACTGATTTATTAATTCCGAAAATCTATAAGGCTGTGGATCCTGAATAATAGGAGTTTTTATTTCTTGATTAGAATTAAAACAATCAATGATTTTAGCTTTTAGCTTTGTATCACTAATACTATCAAGTAAATCAACAATCTTATCACTTGAAGTTATAACATTTAACTCAATATCTTGAAATTGAGATTGTAATTTATAAAGATCTATATCAGATTCACTATCATCTTTTTGGCATTTATTACAACATTTAATATTATTTTCATCATTAGAAAAACTAATTAAATCATCAGATTCAATAGCATGGAGATTATTACTACTAGTAGTACTAGTATCAGTTTCACTATCAGATTTATCACTATCTGAATTTAACAAGACTTTAGCTAAAGATTCTTTAAGCTTATCATCAATATCAAGACTATTAATCTTCTTTTTCATTCTACATTTATTAGCATAATGGCCTTTTTTTGCCACATGTATAACACATAGGTATTTTCTTTCGGGGAGCATAACCCTTTTTCTCACGCCATGCGCGTTTTCTAGCTGCCTGCTTCTTATAAGCATTAGACTTATATTTCTTATAATATTCCATCTTATGAGGTCTCTCTTTATTACGTTTTCTAGGTTTATTCCTAGAAGTACTAGGCATATTCACCGCAAATTGTTCACAAAATTCTCCTAATTGATTTTTTTCAGTTAATTTCTGCTTTTTTAATTGATAATTCATATGAATATCATTACAAAGAGATAATCCATCTTCTACACATAAAGTAATAAGGGTACCATAATTTAAGGAATCCCAATCAATATTATTACTGTCTGATTTTTGTCTAAGATTTTTCCTAATTCTTTCTGCAAAAATAGAAGGTAAACCATCAACAAATTTTGATTTCCAATGATTACTATTAGCATCAGGGAGACTCATTACTCTAGACAAGAAAACATCCTTGTACCATCTAAAAGATGTTAGAGTAGGACAACGCAAATTCTGCAACAAAGTCCTAGTATTATCATAATGATGTAGGTATCTACCTGTAAAGTGTTCACACATAGCAAGACACAAAGTATAAATAGCATTTTCTTGAACATTTTCTCCTACTATTTTAGTAGTATTTAAAATTTCATCTCTTTGATTTTGGACTAAATAATTATCCCACCAACCTTTAAGCTGGCCCGAAAATCCTGCTGTGATCATTTGAGCTATTTGTCTATCAGAATTACCATTTTGCTTACAAATAGTAGAATACATAAGCATTCTATGAGCAGTATTATAAATCTGTAATTCTGTTTGACCATCAATAGACCATTCATATATTTGTCTACCATGAAATGTAATAGTTTCAGTCATTAATGGTTCTTCAAAAAGAACATCCTGTGGAGTAGGACGAGGATAATAATATTTAATTTGAGTAGGAACATCCTGATATCTATTCCTATAATTTTTTAACTTATTGACATCAAAAGCCAATTGCAGATTTCTAGCATGAGCTATTTTTTCTTCCTGAGTGAGATTTGGTTCAAATTGATCATTGATCATACTGAGTTTTAAACCTTTTAAAGCATCATCTAACACTTTTTCTAATTTAGAAATAGAAGGTGCTAATTTAAATCCATCTATAAGAGGCGGTGGCTGTAAATCAGCTTGAACTTCAACAACAGTCTCTGAATCTAAAGAAGTTGATTGTTTCTTATTTGCAATTTTTTTCATATTATTATTTATTTGCTGAAGTATATTCAGAACTAAAGAAAGTTGTTCACCAAAAATTTTAAGTGAAATATTTGTAAAATTATTTTGTTTAAAAAGCTTATTTATATGGTCAGTGACCGTAGGTAAAACATTATTATCTATCATTTTCATAAAAGCATTACCTTCTATTTCAGCTGAAGTTTTAGCATCTGAATGTTTAAATGGTTGTAAAGGCGGATAAGTAGCCTGTAAAATTTTTGTAGAACCAGAAGTTCCAATATTCCATTTTCTTTCAATAACAGCAATATTAGCATTCATAAGATTTTCAAAAAACCAAGGAACAAAATATTTCCTTTCTTGTATATCAGTTAAATGATTGTAAAAATGATCTCTGAATTGAAATCTTTCCTCTTGTGAAAAATAAGAGAAAAACCAATCACGAAATTCTTTCCATTTAGGTTGTAAAAACTCATCATTAATAAGTTTTCTTTCATTACTTCCTGGTGTAAAATCCATTAACCACTAAAGTTGATTTCTGAAGCATTACTTCCATAATGAGATGGAGTAGGATTAACCCCAAATCCAAGAATATCTTTTTTAATTCCTTGAGGAATTTGACTTTTAGTTAATCTAATTTTTTCTATTATTTCTTGAGGAATTTCTAAATTCTCAGCGATCAATTCAGGTTTATCTGATTCAGATTTTTCTGTCTCTTCTCTTATATGAGATATCGAGGCTCTTGATGAAGAAGGTATATCTACCCTATAATCTAAAGGAGATATATAACTGTGTGTTGACACAGATCTGATAAATCGAGGAATACCTAAATTTGGCGTCTGTTGAAATCTAAGTCTAATTAGACCAAATTTACAGCTTTCCTTATCTGACAGGAATATACTTGATGCTCTTACATTATATGTTAAAGCTCATGGATATGATTATAAAATTGGATCTGAAATTATGTGTATATGTTATCGCATATATTATAAGGTTCTGCATACCTTGAATCCTAACTGTAAATTACAGGATAAAACAAGTGAGACTGTTATGATAGAAACTAATTTGAGTAGATCTAAGATATCTACTAGGAGAATGATTCAATGGGATGAAATAGAATTTCCAGAATATTGGGAAATAGATAAAGCTGTTCCTAGTCAACCTAGGATTGAAACTGAATTAACAGAAGTAGAACAGACTCCTGAAGGTCAAATTAGACTTAGATTTCAACAGACGCCAAATTTAGGTATTCCTCGATTTATCAGATCTGTGTCAACACACAGTTATATATCTCCTTTAGATTATAGGGTAGATATACCTTCTTCATCAAGAGCCTCGATATCTCATATAAGAGAAGAGATAGAAAAATCTGAATCAGATAAACCTGAATTAATCGCTGAGAATTTAGAAATTCCTCCAGAAATAATAGAAAAAATTAGATTAACTAAAAGTCAAATTCCTCAAGGAATTAAAAAAGATATTCTTGGATTTGGGGTTAATCCTACTCCTTCTGATTATGGAAGTAATGCTTCAGAAATCAACTTTAGTGGTTAATGGATTTTACACCAGGAAGTAATGAAAGAAAACTTATTAATGATGAGTTTTTACAACCTAAATGGAAAGAATTTCGTGATTGGTTTTTCTCTTATTTTTCACAAGAGGAAAGATTTCAATTCAGAGATCATTTTTACAATCATTTAACTGATATACAAGAAAGGAAATATTTTGTTCCTTGGTTTTTTGAAAATCTTATGAATGCTAATATTGCTATTATTAAAAGAAAATGGAATATTAGAACTTCTGGTTCTACAAAAATTTTACAGGCTACTTATCCGCCTTTACAACTGTTGTATGTTTTAAATTACTCGCAAGTGCACGAACCGTATGAAGGTATAGCTTAGGCAAATACGAGGTCGATCCCTCAGAGACTTGTTCAGTTAAGATCAAATTTTAGACTTAGATTTAGACTTCCTAAACTAGTTGGAAAGATTAATTTTCTAGGTTGAGATAAAATATTAAAAGACTAAACAATAAATCTAAATAAGTAAGACAATTAAAAATCCTAAGATAAAAGAGTTAATAATTTTAAGAACAAAGAATAAAGTAAAACTAAAAGAATATATAATGAATCTAGAGACTTAATAAATAAATTATGAAATAAGAACAACTAATAAATTGAATGAAATAAATTAATAAATTTTAAAAAGAAAACAATTAATAACTTGAGTAAAATCAATTAAAATAAACTAAATCAAGGAAATATTAGAAAACAAAATAACTAATTAAATAAAAGACGAAGGTTAAAAAGTGAGACTAAACAAGTAATCGTAAAAGGCTAAGGTTCGGAATCCACCTTGCTAATCCTAACGTCAACTATATTTGATCATTAATTTTCCCCAAATTTTACTACATGATAATCTCGCAGTCTAGCCTCGTTACCATGGAAGATATCATCTTTTAAGCCCTAAGTTAATGAATCCCAAAAGTATGTTTATTCTAACTTTACAAAAGAATCTTCAAATTATTAATTGTATCCCAACTAGAAATCACAATTAATATTCGGCATTAAAATCAAAACTTTCAATTATTAAGAACTATTCAAAGCATGAGAAAAATATGATTAAACCCATCAAAGAAATTATTTCAACAATTGATGAAAGAATAAACATTAAATATGAATGATCAAGTTATGGGGAAAAATTAATTCACAAACATAGCATTAATTAAAATTAACAAGATTTCATCGTCACCTCAGCGAATAAATTTAGCCTGACATACTAAAGAAACTAAAATAACAATTCTGAAAAGTAAACATTATTTAAATAAATTAAAGTAAAGGAAAGAAAACGTTACAGAGTTTAAATACGAAGAAACTCCAAAAGCATCCTAATATCTCGCAGAAGAAGAAACACTAATAACTAAACTAATTTTTTAATTAAATTTTCCCGCCGTTGCTGCTGCTTTCTTTTTATTCGCCCCTTTTGCACTGCTTTGTTGTGCCTTTAAATAGGCACAAGTTCTTTTCCTAACCGACCTTGGCTTACTTCTTTTTTTGTATTTTGTTGGTCTTCAAAGTCCAATTTGGACTTGACTCACGTGAGTCTTTTTCTTGCCAAGGCTTTGCTGCCTTCTTTTTTTTTTATTATTATTTTTAATCCAAGTCCAACTTGGACTTGTTTGTTTTTTGTTTTTTTTTAATTTCAATCTTCATTCAATCTTCATCAAAAAGGCTTGCTCCTTTTCATCCAGTTCTTCAAGATCTTTGATTCTCACATCCATAAGATCTTCACATTTAATTACTTCTCACGTATAAATAACATTTTAGCCCTGAAATATGAAAAAGTCTCAAATAAGTGATAAACAAATTAATGACTTAATACTTATTAATTATGCTCAAATTGAATGTAACAAATTCTAATTTAAATATAAAAATATGCAAACCCCGACTTATATCACAACCCCCAATCAGCGTATTGCTAGTCCCTAGCAATTGAAGCAATTTAAAAGATTATTGAATAAACGAACATCAAATGATTTTTCCTTTCTTCCCTTAACCTTCACTCAAGTCAATACACCAAGCAAAAAGCTACAATCGTTAGAGATACTTCACAAATCGTCAATTCAACATGTGTGAATGAGTTAGCAAGCACAATACCAACTCCTCATCTTCAGATATCACGACTCAAGTCCCCTTTCAGAGAATACATGTCAACTTAATCCTCACAAATATGATCACTCAACAAGCAACAACACTCAGAGGATAAGGTGTAATACTCTCAACTAGTATATGTGAGTGGAGGAATATAAATAAATAAGAATCTCACATATAAGCATGAATGAAGGAACAATAATAAAGAAGATATAATATTTAGTCTCATGAAAGGAATACCAAAAATACTTCATATCACCCTTTTAGATCCATCACATATAGTCAACATTGCCATGTAACCCCTAAGATCAAGTAAGGACTTTTTTAGGACGCAATGTAGGTAAAAAGGATATATATATAGGGGTTAAAGTTAAGTGGTGAATGTTAAAATTGTCTCAAGATTACTTGGGAAATACTTTCAGCTTTTATGTTCAATACTTTTTTTTTTTACTCTTTTGCTCATTTACATCTTTCACAACTCCATTAGTTTTTCACTGACTTTATTCCTTTTTTCGATTTTTTGTTTTTGTTTTTTTTTCTTTTTACTTTTTTTCCGTATTTCTCCCCCTTTTTTTTCCTTTTTTTTCCCTTTTTTTTCCTTTTTTTTTTGTTAATACACATTTCCATCACTGTTTTTCTTCCCCTCAACTATGAAAACTTCAATAACGATAGAAAACGTCTCAAATAAGTCATCCTACTCCAAGAAGATAAAATCATTAGTAACAAGAGTAGCTAATGCAACTAACAAATTTAAGCTTATAATCTCCATCAATACTGACAGAATGTTCCCACTTTCTACTTGAAACACTTTGGAAAAATGGGTTTACGAAGGAAAGGCTAATTTCAAGGCTCAACGGGGCGACAAGCAGTTATGTAAAGAAAAGAAAAGAAAAAAAATATTATTGTAAGGCTCAAAACAAGAAATAGGGCCTAACTGTCATCTCTTAAGGATATACATGGCTTACCTAAAATTTCATGATTTCACTTCAATTGTGACATAAAGAATTTTTAGGCAAATAAAAGAAAGAAATAATGAGACTATTCAACGATATAACATGAGTTTCCACAAAAGAAAATAATTAGATGGCCAAGAAAGTAACTCTCTACAATAAATGATAGGCTCAAGACTCACAAAGGTTTAAATAGTTTTCACATATTCTCTTCAGGTTATCTCATCATTCAATCCTTCAATAAAAAGTAGTATTGTGTTGCTACATGAATGTGCAAGGAGCTGAGTATGATGACAGTGAAGTCCTTTTCACAAAAGCGGCTAATTAACTTGGCATACAACTTAAGCTAAGACAAGGGAAAAAGAAGGGAGAAACAAAAATAATGATGATTGAAAAATAACTCCCCACCCCCAATCAAAACCAAACATTGTCCTCAATGTTTAAAAATAAACTCTCAAATATATGCAACAATGAGCGGAGAGTAAAAAACAAATAAAGAAAGCGCATGAGAACAAGTTAGCAAAGAAAATAAAGTTTGTACAAGAACATACCTAAAGCACTTGATAAGGAAAAAGGAAAATAATGCCTTAAATCTGCGATGATTCAGTGAAACCCAAAAAACCAAAAGAAAGCAAAGCAGCGGGAAAAAATAAAAATACTTTTTTTTTACTTTTTCCATTTTTTTATATATATATATATATATATTTTGTTGGCTGACCCTATTTACATCCCCATACAAAGGCTCCGAACTCTGGGAGGCACTAAAGCCGACTCTATGAAACAATAAAAATAATGAACGACTAAAACAAAAATAGAAGAAAGAAAGAAAAAAAAATAGAATTTAAATACCTGGATCCATTTAATGTCAGCTAGTAAGACAAATCCTGTGAAACTTCAGAAATAGAGTTAACCAAGTACATTAAAAATGCGGAGAAGAGGCCATTAATTTCAAACCACCAACGTACTCAAACCCCGGTCAGTCCCCCTTACTTAGGAGGGAAAGCTAGGCATTACGCTTTCGGCCAATGGTTTTACTTTCATAGTATCCATCCTAGTTAACCACAAAACTTCCATTACACAAGATAATCCATTTTCGAGAAAATGGTAAAGCCCACTATAACCCAGTGGAGGTCCAACCAAAAGTTGGGAAAAATAAAGATTGCATAAAAAGTATTTTAATCCTGATAAACAGGATCATCTACCAAGACCTCTTCGATCTCTGGGTTTTTAAGTTCTAGAAATGGTTTTAATCGTTGCCCATTTACTTTAAAAATATTACCATTCTGAGGATTTTCAATTTCAATAGCACCATGAGAATAGACAGTACGCACAACATATGGACCAGACCACCTAGATCTTAGTTTTCCTGGAAATAAATGTAAACGGGAATTATACAGCAATACTTTTTTACCAGGCTCAAAGGATTTCCTAAAGATGTTAGAATCATGCACTTTCTTCATTCTATCTTTATATGACTTGGCACAATCATAAGCATCATTACGGATTTCCTCCAACTCATTGAGTTGAAGTTTTCTTTGAAGACCTGCCTTATCAAGATCAAAATTTAAAGTTCTGATAGCCCAGTATGCCTTATGCTCTAGCTCAACAGGAAGATGACACGCTTTACCAAACACTAGACGATACGGAGACATTCCAATGGGATTCTTATATGCTGTCCTATATGCCCACAATGCATCATCTAATTTCAAAGACCAATCTTTCCGTGTGGGATTTACAGTCTTTTCTAGAATTCTTTTTATTTCCCTGTTAGATATTTCAACCTGACCACTAGTCTGTGGGTGATAAGGGGTAGCTACCTTATGAGTAATGCCATATTTTTTCATTAACTGCTCAAACACCTTATTGCAAAAATGTCTACCCCCATCACTAATGATTGCCCTTGGAGTACCAAATCGTGCAAAAATGTGTTCTTTCAAAAATTTAACAACTGTTCTATGATCATTACTTCTACATGTTTTAGCCTCTATCCATTTTGACACATAATCTACTCCAACTAGAATGTAAAGATTACCAAAAGAATTAGGGAATGGCCCCATAAAATCAATACCCCAAACATCAAAAATATCAACAATTAAAATTGGGTTCAAAGGCATCATGTTTTTCTTACCAATACTCCCTAATCTCTGGCATCGTTCACAAGCTCTACAATAATCATGCGAATAACGAAATATAGAAGGCCAATAAAATCCGCATTGCAAAATTTTAGTAGCTGTTTTCCTAGAGCTAAAGTGACCACCACATGCATGATCATGACAAAAAGAAATAATATTTTGTTGTTCACTTTTAGGAATGCATCTTCTAATAATCTGGTCAGGACAATATTTAAACAAGTAGGGGTCATCCCAAAAGAAATGTTTTACCTCAGACAAAAACTTGAACTTATCTTGCTTGCTCCAATGTGTTGGTAGCTGATTTGTAACCAAGTAGTTTACAATATCAGCATACCATGGTGTTTGAGAAATCTGTAGCAGCTGCTCATCAGGAAAAGACTCAACAATAGGAGAAACATTATCATCATACTCAATTACTAATCTAGATAAATGATCAGCTACTACATTTTCTGACCCCTTTTTATCTCTAATCTCAATGTCAAATTCTTGAAGAAGTAAAATCCATCTAATGAGTCTAGCCTTAGCATCCTTTTTAGAGAACAAATATTTCAAAGCAGCATGATCAGAAAATATGACAACTTTAGACCCTAGAATATAAGATCTGAATTTTTCCAAAGCAAAAACAACAGCCAATAGTTCTTTCTCAGTTGTGGAATAGTTCAATTGAGCATCATTCAGTGTTCTGCTAGCATAATAAATCACATGAGGAAGTTTATCAATTCGTTGACCTAAAACAACACCAATCGCATAATCAGAAGCATCACACATAATTTCAAAAGGCACATTCCAATTAGGTGGTCTAATAATAGGTGCAGAAGTCAATTCATTTTTCAGTCTATTGAAAGCTTCAATGCATGCATCATCAAAAACAAAAGGTGTATCCTTACCAAGGAGATTACATAAAGGTCTAGCTATCTTACTAAAATCTTTTATGAACTTCCTATAAAATCCTGCATGGCCAAGAAATGATCTAATTTCTTTTATATTCCTAGGAAAAGGAAGATTAGAAATCAAATCAATTTTTGCCTTATCTACTTCAATGCCCTTTTCAGAAATGATATGACCAAGTACAATACCCTTTTTAACCATGAAGTGACATTTTTCCCAATTAAGCACAAGATTCTTTTCTTTACACCTAGCTAGCACCAAAGATAAATTATGCAAACAAGTATCAAATGAAGTTCCAAAGACAGAAAAATCATCCATAAACACTTCTAAAAATTGCCCAACCATATCAGAAAAAATACTAATCATGCATCTTTGAAAAGTGGCCGGAGCATTGCACAACCCAAAAGGCATGCGACGATATGCAAAAGTGCCAAATGGACATGTAAATGTGGTCTTTTCTTGATCCTCGGGTGCAATTGCAATTTGATTATAACCAGAATATCCATCAAGAAAACAATAATATGTATGGCCAGCTAATTTTTCCAACATCTGATCTATGAAAGGGAGAGGGAAGTGATCTTTCCTAGTCATAGAATTCAACTTACGATAATCAATACACACTCTCCACCCAGTTTTCACTCTTGTTGGAACTAGCTCATCATCTTCATTTTTAACAACAGTTACACCAGACTTCTTAGGTACTACCTGCACAGGACTCACCCAATTACTGTCAGAAATAGGATATATAACACCCACATCTAAAAGTTTTAGAATTTCAGCCTTTACCACATCTTGCATGATAGGATTTAGACGCCTTTGGGATTCACGTGTAGACTTAGCATCTTCCTCCAAATGGATTCTATGCATAACAACTGATGGACTAATACCCTTAATGTCTGCTATTGTCCAACCTATGGCCTCTTTATGCTCTTGTAAAACACTCACTAACAGACGTTCTTGAGACTCATCTAAATCAGAAGCTACAATGGCGGGCAGTGTCTCATTAGCTCCTAAAAAGACATATTTAAGGGTATCTGGAAAAGGCTTTAACTCTAACTTAGGTGGCTCTATTGTAGATGGTAATGGTGGTGATGAGGAAAGGGTAAGCGGTAATGGTTTAGGCTGCCACTTATCAACATTCATGAGAGGCACAGAATCTAGCAAAGAATTAACCTCAGCAACAACATTATCAATATCCAAATCAAAACCAAAATGTGCTAAACATGCTTCTAATGGGTCAACACAACTTGACTGCACAAATGCATCATGAACTAAATCTTCAATCATATTAACTTCACAGACATCATCATTATCATCAGGCATTTGTTTACTTATATGGAAAATATTAAGCTCAACAGTCATGTTACCAAAAGAAATTTTCATCACACCATTCCTACAATTAATCAATGCATTTGATGTGGCTAAAAATGGACGACCCAAAATAACATGAGTTTGCACAGCAAGGTTATCAACAGGCTCAGTATCCAAAACAACAAAATCCACCGGGAAGTAAAAAGTATCTACCTTAATCAAAACATCCTCAACTATACCTCTCGGAATTTTCACAGATCTATCAGCTAACTGCAGTGTCATCTTAGTAGGCTTTAGCTCACCTAGACCTAATTGCAAGTAAACAGAGTAAGGCAGTAAATTCACACTTGCACCTAAATCTAGCAAAGCTCTCTCAATCTGATGTTCTCCAATTTTGCAAGAAATAGTAGGAGATCCAAGATCTTTATACTTAACAGGATATTTATTTTGAATCACTAAGCTCACCTGTTCTGTTAAAAATGCTTTCTTAGGAACATTTGTCTTTCTTTTTGCTGTAACAAGATCTTTCAAAAATTTAGCATATGCAGGCACTTGTTTAATGGCATCCAGAAAAGGTATATTTATTTGTACCTGCTTGAAGACTTCTAAAATATCACCAACCTGTGCATTGTCTTTCTTACTAAGAAGCCTATGGGGAAATGGAGCTTTAGGCACGAACTCTTTTATTTCAGGCTCTATGACTCTAGAATGTGACTCTTTAGGCTCTATAGGTGTATCTTGTGATGAATGCACTCTACTTTCATTATGATCATCCTCAGAGATTTTAGCTTTCTCTACTTTCCTATTGCTACGCTCAGGAACAGTCACATGGTTATCAATTTGCTTACCATACCTAAGTGTAGTGACGGATTGCACATGCTCTTGCCCTGAATTAGAACTAGATGCCCCATTAATAGCATATTGTCCCTTTGGATTGGGTATGGGCTGACTTGGAAATTTTCCTTTCTCTCTTTCTCCTACCTGTGTGGCCAACTGACCCATCTGAGTCTCTAACTTAGCAATGGCATTAGTGTTCAATTGTGTTGAATTTTTCATTTCCTGAATTGCCTGGGTCGTGGTCTGCACGAATGCTTTAAGAGACTCTTCTAGTGATGATTGTTGCCTAGACTGACCTGCAAACTGAGGTGGAACCTGAGCATGAGAGTAGTTCTGATTAGGTGGCCTAAATTGATTCTGATATTGCACTGGTGGGACAACTGGGTTACTAGAAGGTTGATTTAATTTCCATGAAAGATTTGGATGGTTCCGCTAATTAGGATTATATGTCTCCACATATGGATTAACAAATGGCCTTCCTAAGTTATTAAGTGAATTCGCTTGTTCAGCATGACACTCATTATATGCAGGCATAGAAGGACACATTGCAGTTACATGCATAGGACTCGCACAAATAGAACATATTTCATTATGAACATTGGTAACAGAATCTCCTCCATTATTCACAACTAAGGCATCTACTTTCCTTGTAAGAGCATCTAATCTAGCTTTTATATCTACCTCCTCACTAATCTCATACAAACCCCCTTTCTTTGTTGTCTGAACTGACTTCTCTTTACGGTTAGAGAAATCCCATTGCTGGGAGCTCTCTGACAAACCTTCAAGAAAATTATAAGCATCATCCTCTGTTAGACTCAAGAAACCCCCACCATTCATTGACTCTACCATATTCCTACTTGACTGTGTCAACCAATTATAAAAGTATTGCACTAATCTCCAAGTTTCAAAACCATGATGAGGACACTTAATTTGCAAATCCTTAAACCTCTCCCAACTTTCATAAAATTTTTCATGCTCATCCTGACAAAAATCAGTAATTTCTCTCCTTAAAGCATTAGTTTTATTCATGGGAAAGAATTTTGACAAAAACTTTTTGACCATTGCTGCCCAAGATGTAATGGATCCAAAAGGAAGAGAATTAAGCCATGCTTTGGCCTTATCCTTTAGTGAAAAAGGAAATAGGCGCAAGCGAACAGATTCTTCAGAAAAATTTTGAAATTTAAATGTAGTACATATTTCCAAAAATTCTTTAACATGCAAATAAGGATCCTCTCTATCTAGACCATGAAAAGTGGGAAGAAGATTTATTACCTGTGGTTTTAGCTCAAAATGTGCAGCTGTAGTGGCAGGCAAAACTATGCATGAAGGAGGATTGGTAGAGATGGGGTGGAACAACTCCCTAAGAGGCTTAATCTCCTCTCCTTGTTGACTCATTTTAGATTCTAGTTCTAACTCAATGCTAACTAGCCTGTTTGTATGATCACGTGCCCAAACTTTCATGCAACACAAATATCACACAAAAAGAAACAAAGAAAGAAAATAAATAAAAAAATGCACTTATTATTCTTTTTAATTTTATTTTCGTTTTTATTTTTTTATTTATTTTTTATTTTGAAATTTTTTTTTTAAAAAAAAGCAATAAAACAACTAGTAGAAGAAAACCCTAATCAAAAGTCTAAAAACTTATCCTATTTAAGTCCCCGGCAACGGCGCCAAAAACTTGTTGTATGTTTTAAATTACTCGCAAGTGCACGAACCGTATGAAGGTATAGCTTAGGCAAATACGAGGTCGATCCCTCAGAGACTTGTTCAGTTAAGATCAAATTTTAGACTTAGATTTAGACTTCCTAAACTAGTTGGAAAGATTGATTTTCTAGGTTGAGATAAAATAATAAAAGACTAAACAATAAATCTAAATAAGTAAGACAATTAAAAATCCTAAGATAAAAGAGTTAATAATTTTAAGAACAAAGAATAAAGTAAAACTAAAAGAATATATAATGAATCTAGAGACTTAATAAATAAATTATGAAATAAGAACAACTAATAAATTGAATGAAATAAATTAATAAATTTTAAAACGAAAACAATTAATAACTTGAGTAAAATCAATTAAAATAAACTAAATCAAGGAAATATTAGAAAACAAAATAACTAATTAAATAAAAGACGAAGGTTAAAAAGTGAGACTAAACAAGTAATCGTAAAAGGCTAAGGTTCGGAATCCACCTTGCTAATCCTAACGTCAACTATATTTGATCATTAATTTTTCCCAAATTTTACTACATGATAATCTCGCAGTCTAGCCTCGTTACCATGGAAGATATCATCTTTTTAGCCCTAAGTTAATGAATCCCAAAAGTATGTTTATTCTAACTTTACAAAAGAATCTTCAAATTATTAATTGTATCCCAACTAGAAATCACAATTAATATTCGGCATTAAAATCAAAACTTTCAATTATTAAGAACTATTCAAAGCATGAGAAAAACATGATTAAACCCATCAAAGAAATTATTTCAACAATTGATGAAAGAATAAACATTAAATATGAATGATCAAGTTATGGGGAAAAATTAATTCACAAACATAGCATTAATTAAAATTAACAAGGTTTCATCGTCACCTCAGCGAATAAATTTAGCCTGACATACTAAAGAAACTAAAATAACAATTCTGAAAAGTAAACATTATTTAAATAAATTAAAGTAAAGGAAAGAAAACGTTACAGAGTTTAAATACGAAGAAACTCCAAAAGCATCCTAATATCTCGCAGAAGAAGAAAAACTAATAACTAAACTAATTTTTTTATTAAATTTTCCCGCCGTTGCTGCTGCTTTCTTTTTATTCGCCCCTTTTGCGCTGCTTTGTTGTGCCTTTAAATAGGCACAAGTTCTTTTCCTAACCGACCTTGGCTTACTTCTTTTTTTTTGTATTTTGTTGGTCTTCAAAGTCCAATTTGGACTTGACTCACGTGAGTCTTTTTCTTGCCAAGGCTTTGCTGCCTTCTTTTTTATTATTATTATTATTTTTAATCCAAGTCCAACTTGGACTTGTTTGTTTGTTTTTTTTTTTAATTTCAATCTTCATTCAATCTTCATCAAAAAGTCTTGCTCCTTTTCATCCAGTTCTTCAAGATCTTTGATTCTCACATCCATAAGATCTTCACATTTAATTACTTCTCACGTATAAATAACATTTTAGCCCTGCAATATGAAAAAGTCTCAAATAAGTGATAAACAAATTAATGACTTAATACTTATTAATTATGCTCAAATTGAATGTAACAAAGTCTAATTTAAATATAAAAATATGCAAACCCCGAATTATATCAACAACCATTTAAACATTCAGATGCTAAGACTTCAGCTGAGATAGAAGGCAATGCTTTTATGAAAATGATAGATAATAATGTTTTACCTATGGTCACTGACCATATAAATAAGCTTTTTAAACAAAATAATTTTACAAATATTTCACTTAAAATTTTTGGTGAACAACTTTCTTTAGTTCTCAATACACTTCAGCAAATAAATAATAATATGAAAAAGATTGCAAATAAGAAACAATCAACCTCTTCAGAATCGGAAACTGTTGTTGAAGTTCAAGCTGATTTACAGCCACCGCCTCTTATAGATGGATTTAAATTAGCACATTCTACTTCTAAATTAGAAAAAGTTTTAGATGATGCTTTAAAAGGTTTAAAACTTAGTATGATCAATGATCAATTTGAACCAAATCTCACTCAGGAAGAAAAAATAGCTCATGCTAGAAATTTACAATTAGCTTTTGATGTTAATAAGATAAAAAATTATAGGAATAGATATCAGGATGTTCCTACTCAAATTAAATATTATTATCCTCGTCCTACTCCACAGGATGTTCTTTTTGAAGAACCATTAATGATTGAAACTATTACGTTTCATGGTAGACAAATATATGAATGGTCTATTGATGGTCAAACAGAATTACAGATTTATAATACTGCTCATAGAATGCTTATGTATTCTACTATTTGTAAGCAAAATGGTAATTCTGATAGACAAATAGCTCAAATGATCACAACAGGATTTTCGGGCCAGCTTAAAGGTTGATGGGATAATTATTTAGTCCAAAATCAAAGAGATGAAATTTTAAATACTACTAAAATAGTAGGAGAAAATGTTCAAGAAAATGCTGTTTATACTTTGTGTCTTGCTATGTGTGAACACTTTACAGGTAGATACCTACATCATTATGATAATACTAGGACTTTGTTGCAGAATTTGCGTTGTCCTACTCTAACATCTTTTAGATGGTACAAGGATGTTTTCTTGTCTAGAGTAATGAGTCTCCCTGATGCTAATAGTAATCATTGGAAATCAAAATTTGTTGATGGTTTACCTTCTGTTTTTGCAGAAAGAATTAGGAAAAATCTTAGACAAAAATCAGACAGTAATAATATTGATTGGGATTCCTTAAATTATGGTACCCTTATTACTTTATGTGTAGAAGAGGGATTATCTCTTTGTAATGATATTCGTATGAATTATCAATTAAAAAAGCAGAAATTAACTGAAAAAAATCAATTAGGAGAATTTTGTGAACAATTTGCGGTGAATATGCCTAGTACTTCTAGGAATAAACCTAGAAAACGTAATAAAGAAAGACCTCATAAGATGGAATATTATAAGAAATATAAGTCTAATGCTTATAAGAAGCAGGCAGCTAGAAAACGTGCATGGCGTGAGAAAAAGGGTTATGTTCCCCAAAAGAAAATACCAACATGTTATACATGTGGGAAAAAAGGTCATTATGCTAATAAATGTAGAATGAAAAAGAAGATTAATAGTCTTGATATTGATGATAAGCTTAAAGAATCTTTAGCTAAAGTGTTATTAAATTCAGATAGTGATAAAACTGATAGTGATACTGATACTAGTGATACTAGTAGTGATAATCTACATGCTATTGAATCTGATGATTTAATTAGTTTTTCTGATGATGAAAATAATATTAAATGTTGTAATAAATGCCAAAAAGATGATAGTGAATCTGATATAGATCTTTATAAATTACAATCTCAATTTCAAGATATTGAGTTAAATGTTATAACTTCAAGTGATAAGATTGTTGATTTACTTGATAGTATTAATGATACAAAGCTAAAAGCTAAGATTATTGATTGTTTTAATTCTAATCAAGAAATAAAAACTCCTATTATTCAGGATCCACAGCCTTATAGGTTTTCGGAATTAATAAACCAGTTAAATGAAAAACAGAATAAGGTAGTTACTGTTAATGACTTAAATAGAGAAGTAAAAATTCTGAAAGAGGAAATTAGAACTCTAAAGCAACAGAATGATGTGATTGAAAATCGACTTTCTTTAATAGAGAAAGGAAAAATGAAAGAAGAAATTTCTCATTCTTTATATGCTGATAATCAACATAATTTACTAGCTAATCTTAAGTTAGTTACCTCACAAAAATGGCATGTTAAAATTAATCTTTTAATTGAAAAAGATTTTATTAAACGTGATTTAATTGCTTTGATTGATACTGGAGCAGATATAAATTGTATACAGGAAGGATTAGTTCCTACAAAATATTTTGAGAAAACTACTCATACTATTTCTGCTGCAACTGGACAAAATTTACATGTTCAATATAAATTGACTGACACTTATATTTGTCATGATAAGGTTTGTATACCTGCTACTTTCTTATTGGTTAGAAATTTGACTAATCAAGTTATACTTGGTACTCCTTTTATACAGGAAATCATGCCTCTTACCCATATAGATGCTAATGGAATAAAAGCTTCTTTTCAGGGAATGAATTTACATTTTCAGTTTATAACTGATCCTAAAATAAAGTTTTTAAATCAAATTCAGGATTTACTTATTGCCAAAAATTCTCAGTTGAATTTTATCAAAAATGAACTTTCTTTTTATAATATTGAAGAAAAATTGAAGACTTCAAAAATTCAAGAAAAAATTAAATTAATTCAAGATCAATTTTCTGTTGAAATTTGTAATGATCATCCAAATGCTTTTTGGAATAGAAAAAAACATATTGTTACTCTTCCATATGAAGAAGATTTTGTTGAAAAGAATATACCGACAAAAGCTAGACCTTGTCAAATGAATTCTGAATATTTAGAATTATGTAAAAAAGAAATAAATTCTTTACTTGAGAAAAAATTAATTAGAGTTTCTCATTCTCCATGGAGTTGTACTGCTTTTTATGTTAATAAACATTCGGAACAAGAAAGAGGTGTTCCTAGACTTGTTATTAATTATAAACCCCTTAATAAAGTGATTAAATGGATTAGATATCCTATCCCTAATAAAAAAGATCTTTTAGATAGGCTACATGATGCTTTGATATTTTCGAAGTTTGATTTAAAATCAGGATATTGGCAAATTCAAATTCATGAATCAGATAGATATAAAACTGCTTTTACTGTTCCAATTGGACATTATGAATGGAATGTTATGCCTTTTGGTCTGAAGAATGCCCCTTCAGAATTTTAACATATTATGAATGATATTTTTATTCCTTATAGTGATTTTATTATTGTTTATATTGATGATATTTTGGTATTTTTCAAAAATATTGAACAACATTTTAAACATTTGAATATTTTCAAAAATATCATTATACAAAGTGGTTTGGTTATTTCTAGACCAAAAATGGTTCTTTGTCAAACAAAGATTAGATTTTTAGGCCATAATATTGAACAAGGAAAAATTATTCCTATAAATAGAAGTATTGATTTTGCTTCTAAATTTCCTGATGAAATTCTTGATAAAACACAATTACAGAGATTTCTTGGTAGTTTAAATTATATTCTGCCTTATTATAAAAATCTTGCTTTTGATACTGCTATCTTATATGATAGATTGAAAAAATCTCCTTCTATTTGGACAGAAGCTCATACCAATGCTGTTAAATTAATAAAGTCTAAAGTTGCTAAATTACCATGTCTTTCTTTAGCTAATCCTGCATGGGATAAAATCATTGAGACTGATGCCTCGGATATTGGTTTTGGAGGAATTTTAAAACAAATTCATCCTCAATCAAAACAAGAATTACTTGTTAGATTTCATTATGGTAAATGGACTAATAGTCAGAAAAATTATGCTACTGTTGCAAAAGAAATTCTTGCAATTGTTAAATGTGTTTTAAAATTTCAAGATGATTTATATAATCAAAAATTTCTTATACGTACTGATTGTAGTGCTGCAAAGTTTATGTTTCAGAAAGATTTTAAGCATGATGTTTCCAAGCAAATGTTTGCTAGGTGGCAAGCTCATCTTGCTCCTTTTGATTTTGATATTTGTTATATCAAAGGGGATAAAAATTTCCTACCTGATTTTCTTACTCGTGAATTTTTGCAGGATGCTCCCCACTAGGGGAAGTTACTCTAACCCTCAAAGGGGAAGAGGAAGAGGTCGTGGTAAAAATGACTCTCAAAGGGTCATTGCAAGAAAACAGTTAGTTAATCTAACTAGTGGTGGTGTTGCTATCGACCCATCCCATCCAAATTATGCACAAATCAAGAAATTGCTTGATGCAGATACTTCTGCCCCACAGGCATCATCCTATGCCAATATTGTGGAACAGGAAGATAAGATTGATTCTTATGAATCGCACTCTCATGAGGAAACTATTCTTATCCTTGAAATTTCGGATAAGCAATGGGAAAATGACCCATGGTACCTTATAGACCGTTATCTTAATAATTTCTTTTTCCCTGTGCATCATCACAAGTCAAGAGTCTTTTATGAGTCTCTCTTGCAGGCAACTGATAGTTGTGAGTTTGAACATTTTAAAAGGAATAATTTTCTTCCGGTTTATACTTATAGTAAAACTTATATTAAGAAAATCCTTTCACCCTCAGATTGGGGAATCATCACTATGGCTGAAAGACAATTTACTTATCCTAATGATAATAAAAATATTTACCAATTTAATTATTGGGATTATGTGGAAGCATTTTTTAAAGTTTTCTTATATGAAAATCCTCAGAAAAAACATACTTGGTTTTTAAAATTTAATCCCCAAATTTTTCAACAAAGGAAATTCCCTGCTTGGATCCATACTTGGTGGCCTCAATATGGACCTCCCATAAAAATTTTACCTGAACCCTACAAAGGACTTTTTACTGAATGGCTTGCTTCTTGCCCTCATATTGGGAATAATCCTGATCTTTATATTGAAGGATCAAGTTCTTTATTTTTCTTCATGGAATTTGGTGTCCCATGGATTTGGAAGTGGGTACCCATAGCTGTTATGAATAAACAAAAAATGTTTTGTTTAAAAAGAAAAATTCTTTTCCAAATTTTGGCCAAAGCTTTTGAAAATTGATCCAGAAACGAATAAGCCTTATGGTCAAGCTATGGTGGATGAGATCACTTCAATGGTGCAAATCTACAAAGAACAAGTGGAGCAATCAACTCAAGAGGAAGAATCTCCTTTTTCACATTTCCTACGCAAAATCCAGATGCGACAATAGCATACTTCTAAAGGCGATATTATGGCGTCCTATCTCGATGCCATAAAGCAGGATTTTTTGAAAAACTTTGGAAAAGGAGTTGATGGTGATGACCATGATGTTGATTCTACATCAGACGCGTCCATGCGCTCAAATCAATTTAATGTTTTAGCAGGAGAAGCACAAAATCCTAATGTGCTGGCAGAAGATGTTTAGGACAGCCTGAAAGATGTCCTGATTGAGAAAGCACTAATAGCCAAACAAAAAGGAAAAGTACCTGCTCAGGAGCAATGATGCTGTTCTCGGGCAAATTTATGAAAAGATAGAGATAAAGTCTGAAGATGCTTAAAGGATTTTTGGACTGATTCAAAAAGCCGATATTCGCGGTCAAAGTGGAATCTCGCTGGCAAGGTGAAAAGTTTTTTCACCAGAAGAAATGTCATCCTCAGAAGACAAAATGTCTTTTTCAGTAGACAAAAACAAAAGTCTACTATTTACTTTATGAAAAGTAAAGCAATTATTTTCTTTTTTCACGTGAGTGTATAGTAGACCCCGGACTCCAAACATTTTGATTCCGGATTAGGCTGCTTTTCATTTTGTTTTCAAGTCCGCAACGTTGTATAAGTAGGCGGCATTTTCTCGGTTTTAGGCAGAGCTCGAACAAGCTATCTTTTCTCTTTTAGTTTTTATATCTTTTGTACATTTTACTGTGCAATCGAAGAAACTTTTCTTCAGGTATCTCTTTTTATTTTCTGTCTTTTATTTTGTTTTGTTAGCCTAATGATAGGCTGATTCACTACTGTTTGGTAATCACTATTCTTATATAGGAAGTACTCCAATATAATTCTGACCCAAGGCATAATAATTTATGACATCATATAAAAAACAGTAGTATAGTCCTGCCACTACTATGGTCATGGTCAGTACTTGACATCTCTCGAGTCACGCTGTTATGCCCCTCTCTGGCCGTGTGATGGCTTTATGTGGGTTGTAAGTCGTTGACTGTAGCTCTGTCATTTCACTGTTTTAATCTTCCATTGACACTGTTAGTGGTATTCTTATACTCTTGTTTTTTATACATACATGCCACGAACTATTATTCCCTGGGCCATTATGATTACCGAATACGATGCCACCATGGTAAAGACAACTTCACTTCACGTAGAGACTGGGCTCGAGAACCGAGGGCGTGGGGCGTGTGACTAGGTATCCGATGCTGCGGTGCCAATAACTTTTGATCCGTAAGGAGTTACGCGGCGCACAGCATACCGTTGGAAAGCTCTCCGAGAGCTCTATGACGAGGGCAATAAGCCTTCTCGGCTGCGCCTGTTTTCAATGCCCAAAATTGAACGTTTTCAATAGTTTCGGGATATTTTTCTTCTTTTGCACTGTTCTTCTGTCCTGGATCGTACGTCGTGAGCCGCGAAAAGGACGACAACCTAGTCCATCACATTTATATTACCGAATCCGATGCCACCATAGGCAAGACAACTTCACTTCACGTAGAGGCTGGGCTTGCAAACAGAGGGCGTGGGGCGTAGCGCGTGAGACTTTTGATCCGTAAGGAGTTACGTGGTGCAGAGCATAACGTTGGAAAGCTCTCCGAGACCTCTACGACGGGGGCAGCAAGCCTGCTTTGCTGCGCCTGTTTTCAGAGGAGAAAATCGAACATTTTCATCAGTTTCGGGACACAATTCTTATTTTGCGCTATTTTTTCGTCCCGGATCGTACGTCGTGAGCCGCGAAAACGACGACAACCTAATCCATCACATTTCTATTACCGAATCCCACCGAACCTGGGGCAAGACAACATCACTTCATGTAGAGGCTGGGCTCGCAAACCGAAGGCGTGGGGCGTGCGACCAGGCATCTGACGTTTCGTTGCCCATAACTTTTGATCCGTAAGGAGTTACGCGGCGCACAACATACCGTTGGAAATCTCTCCGAGACCTTTACGACGGGGGCAGTAAGCTTGCTCAGCTGCGCCTATTTTCAGAGCCCAAAATCGAACATTTTCATCAATTTTGGAATACTTTTCTTCTTTTGCGCGGTTCTTCTGTCCTGGATCGTACGTCGTGAGCCGTGAAAAGGACGACAACCTAATCCATCACATTTCTATTACCGAATCCCACGCCACCATGGGCAAGACAAATTCACTTTTCTTAGAGGCTGGACCGGTGAACCGAGGGCGAGGAGCGTGTGACCAGGTATCTGTCGCTTCAGTGCCCATAACTTTTGATCTGTATGGAGTTACGTGGCACACAGTATACCGTTGGAAAGCTCTCTGAAAGCTCTACGACGGGGGCAGCAAACCTCCGCAGCTGCGCCTATTTTCGTAGACCAAAATCGAACGTTTTCATCTATTTCGGTACACTTTTCTTCGTTTGCGCTATTTTTTCATCCCGAATCTTACGTCGTGAGCCTAAAAAAGGACGAGAGCCTAATCCATCACAATTCTATTTTCGAATCCTACGGCACCTTGATCTAGACAACTTCACTTCACGTAGAGGCTGGGCCCGTAAACCGAGGGCGTGGGACGTGTGACCAGGTATCCGTCGTTCCGGTGCCCATAAGTTTTGATATGTAAGGAGTTACGCGGCGCACAGCATACCGTTGGAAAGCTCTCCAAAAACTCTACGTCGGGAGCAGCAAGCTTGCTCTGCAGCGCCTATTTTCGGAGCTGAAAATCGAACGTTTTCATCATTTCGGGACACTTTTCCTCTTTTGCACTGTTTTTCCGTCCCGGATCATACGTCGTGAGCCGCAAAAAGGACGACAAACTAATCCATCACATTTCTATTACCGAATACGATGCCACCATGGTAAAGACAACTTCACTTCACGTAGAGACTAGGCCCGAGTACCGAGGACGTGGGGCGTGTGACTAGGTATCCGATGCTGCGGTGCCAATAACTTTTGATCCGTAAGGAGTTACACGGCGCACAGCATACCGTTGGAAAGCTCTCCGAGAGCTCTATGATGAGGGCAGTAAGCCTTCTCGGCTGCGCCTGTTTTCAATGCCCAAAATTGAACGTTTTCAATAGTTTCGGGATATTTTTCTTCTTTTGCACTGTTCTTCTGTCCTGGATCGTACTTCGTGAGCCGCGAAAAGGACGACAACCTAGTCCATCACATTTATATTACCGAATCCGATGCCACCATAGGCAAGACAACTTCACTTCACGTAGAGGCTGGGCTTGCAAACAGAGGGCGTGGGGCGTGGCGCGTGAGACTTTTGATCCGTAAGGAGTTACGTGGTGTAGAGCATAACGTTGGAAAGCTCTCCGAGACCTCTACGACGGGGGCAGCAAGCCTGCTTTGCTGCGCCTATTTTCAGAGGAGAAAATCGAACATTTTCATCAGTTTTGGGACACAATTCTTATTTTGCGCTATTTTTTCGTCCCGGATCGTACGTCGTGAGTCGCGAAAACGACGACAACCTAATCCATCACATTTCTATTACCGAATCCCACCGAACCTGGGGCAAGACAACATCACTTCACGTAGAGGCTGGGTCCGCAAACCGAAGGCGTAGGGCGTCTGACCAAGCATCCGACGCTCCATTGCCCATAACTTTTGATCCGTAAGAAGTTACGCGGCGCACAGCATACCATTGGAAAGCTCTCCGAGAGCTCTTCGACAGGGGCAGTAAGCCTACTTAGCTCCGCCTATTTTTGGAGCTCAAAATTGAACGTTTTCATCAATTTCGGGATACTTTCTTCTTTTGCGCTGTTCTTCTGTCCTGGATCGTACGTCGTGAGCCGCGAAAAGGACGACGACCTAATCCATCACATTTCTATTACCGAATCCCATGCCACCATGGGCAAGACAACTTCACTTCATGTAGAGGCTGGGCCGGCGAACCGAGGGCGTAGGGCGTGTGACCAGGTATCCGTCGCTTCGGTGCCCATAACTTTTGATCTGTAAGGAGTTACGCGGCGCACAGCATACCGTTGGAAAGCTCTCGAAAAGCTCTACAACGGGGGCAGCAAACCTCCTCGACTGCGCCTATTTTCGGAGACCAAAATCGAACGTTTTCATCTGTTTTGGTACACTTTTCTTCTTTTACGTTGTTTTTCCGTCCCGAATCTTACGTCGTGAGCCGCGAAAAGGACGAGAACCTAATCCATCACAATTCTATTTCTGAATCCTGCGGCACTTTAGGCTAGACAACTTCACTTCACGTAGAGGTTGGGACTGCAAACCAAGGGCGTGGGGCGTGTGACCAGGTATCCGTCGCTCCGGTGCCCATAACTTTTGATCCGTAAGGAGTTACGCGGCGCACAGCATAACGTTGGAAAGCTCTCTGAGACCTCTACGACGGGGGCAACAAGCCAACCTTTCTTTGCCTGTTTTTGGATGCCAAAATCGAATGTTTTCATCAGTTTCGTGACACTTTTCTTCTTTTGTGCTGTTTTTTCGTCCCGGATCGTACGTTTTGATCCGTAAGGAGTTACGCGGCGCACAGCATACCGTTGGAAAGCTCTCCGAGAGCTCTACGTCGGGGGCGCAAGCCTGCTGGGCAACATTAGTTTTCGGTGCCCAAAATCGAACATTTTCATGAATTTCGGAACACTTTTCTTCTTTTGCGCTGTTATTCCGTCTCGGATCATACGTCGTGAGCCGCGAAAAGGACGACAACCTAATCCATCACATTTCTATTATCGAATCCCACCCCACCATGGGCAAGACAACTTCACTTCACGTAGAGGCAGGGCCCACAAACCGAGGGCGTAGGGCGTATGACCAGGTATCCGTCGCTCTGGTGCCCATAACTTTTGATCCGTAAGGAGTTACGCGGCGCACAGCATAACGTTGGAAAGCTCTCTGAGACCTCTACGACGGGGGCAACAAGCCAACCTTGCTTTGCCTGTTTTCGGATGCCAAAATCGAATGTTTTCATCAGTTTCAGGACACTTTTCTTCTTTTGCGCTGTTTTTTCATCCCGGATCGTACGTCTTGAGCCGCGAAAACGACGACAACCTAATCCATCACATTTCTATTACTGAATCTCACGCCACCATGGGCAAGACAACTTCACTTCACGCAGAGGCTGGGCCCGCAAACCGAGGGCGTAGGGCGTGTGACTAGGTATCTGACGCTCCGGTGCCCATAACTTTTGATCCGTAAGGAGTTACGCGGCGCACAGCATACTGTTGGAAAGCTATCCGAGAGATCTACGACGAGGGCAGCAAGCCTGTTTGGCAGCGCCTGTTTTCAGAGCCCAAAATCGAAAGTTTTCATCAATTTCGGGATACTTTTCTTCTTTTGCGCTATTTTTCCGTCCCGGATCATACGTCGTGAGCCGCGAAAAGGATGAAATCCTAATCCATCACATTTCTATTACCGAATCCCACGCCACTATGGGCAAGACAACTTCACTTCACATAGAGGCTGGGCCCGCAATCTGAGGGCGTGAGGCGTGTGACCAGGTATCCGTCGCTCCGGTGCCCATAACTTTTGATCTGTAAGGAGTTACGCGGCGCACAGCATACCGTTGGAAAGCTCTCCGAGAGCTCTACGATGGTGGAAGCAAACCTCCTCGACTGCGCCTATTTTCGGATACCAAAACCGAATGTTTTCATCAATTTTGGGACACTTTTCTTCTTTTGCGCTGTTTTTCTTTCCCGGATAGTACGTCGTGAGCCGCGAAAACGACGACAACCTAATCCATCACATTTCTATTACCGAATCCCACGGCACCTTGGGCAAGACAACTTCACTTCACGTAGAGGTTGGGGTCGCAAACCGAGGGTGTGGGGCATGTGACCAAGTATCCATCGCTCCGGTGCCCATAACTTTTGATTTGTAGGGAGTTACGCGGCGCACAGGATACCGTTGGAAAGCACTCCGAGAGCTCTAAGAATGAGGCAGTAAGCATGCTGGGCTGCGCCTATTTTGGGAGCCCAAAATCGAACATGTTCATCAGTTTCGGGATACTTTTCTCCTTTAGCATTGTTTTTCTGTCCCGGATCGTACGTCGTGAGCAGTGAAAAGGACGACAACCTAATCCATCACATTTCTATTACCAAATCCCAAGCCACAATGGGTAAGACAACTTCACTTCACATAGAGGCTGGGCTAGCAAACCCAGGGCGTGGGGCGTATGACCAGGTATCCGTCGCTCCGGTGCCTAAGACTTTTGATCCATAAGGAGTTTCGCGGCGCACAGCATTCCGTTGGAAAGATCTTCGAGAGCTCTATGACGGGGGCAGCAAGCCCGCCTAGCAGCGCCTGTTTTTGGAGCCCAAAATTGAACGTTTTCATTAATTTCGGGACACTTTTCTTCTTTTGCGCTGTTTTTCCATCCCGGATCATACGTCGTGAGCCACGAAAAGGACGACATCCTAATCCATCACATTTCTATTATCGAATCCCACGCAACCAAGGGCAAGACAACTTCACTTCACATAGAGACTGGGCCCACAAACCGAGGGCGTGGGGCGTTTGACCAGGTATCCGTCGCTCTGGTGCCCATAACTTTTGATTTGTAAGGAGTTACGCGGCACACAACAAACCGTTGGAAAGCTCGCCGAGAACTCTACGACGGGGGCAGCAAACCTCCTCGGCTACGCCTATTTTGGAGACCAAAATAGAATGTTTTCATCAGTTTCGGGACACTTTTCTTGTTTTGCGCTGTTTTTCTGTCCCGGATCGTACGTCGTGAGCTGCGAAAACGATGACAACCTAATCCATCAAATTTCTATTACCGAATCCCACGGTACCTTGGGCAAGACAACTTCACTTCACGTAGAGGCTAGGGCCGCAAACCGAGGGCGTGGGGCGTGTGACCAAGTATCTGTTGCTCCGGTGCCCATAACTTTTGATCCATAGGGAGTTACGCGACGCACAACATACTGTTGGAAAGCTCTCCGAGAGCTCTAAGACGGGGGTAGTGAGCCTGCTGGGCTGCGCTTGTTTTCGAAGCCAAAAATCGAACATGTTCATCAGTTTCAGGATACTTTTTTTCTTTGGCATTGTTTTTCTATCCCGGATCGTACGTCGTGAACCGCGGAAAGGACGACAACCTAATCCATCACATTTCTATTATCGAATCCCACGGCACCATGGGCAAGACAACTTCACTTCACGTAGAGGCTGGGCCCGCAAACCGAGGGTATGGGGTGTGTGACCAGGTATCTGACGCTGCGGTACCCATAACTTTTGATCCGTAAGGAGTTACACGGCGCACAGTATACCGTTGGAAAGCTCTCCGAGAGCTCTACGACGAGGGCAATAAGCCTTCTCGGCTGCGCCTGTTTACAAATCCCAAAATCAAACGTTTTCATCAGTTTCGGGACACTTTACTTCTTTTGCGCTGTTTTTCTGTCTTGGATCGTACGTCGTGAGCCGCGAAAAGGACGACAACCTAATCCATCACATTTCTATTACCGAATCCCACGCCACCATGGGCGAGACAACTTCACTTCACGTAGAGGCTGGGCCTGCAAACCGAGGGCGTTGGGCGTGGGGCGTGTGACTAGGTATCCGTCGTTCCGGTGCCCATAACTTTTGATCCGTAAGGAGTTACGCGGCGCACAGCATAAAGTTGGAGAGCTCTCCGAGATCTCTATGATGGGGGCAGCAAGCCTGCTAAGCAGTGCCTGTTTTTGGCGGTCAAAATTGAACGTTTTCATCAGTTTCGGGACACTTTTATTCTTTTGTGCTGTTTTTCCGTCCCGGATCGTACGTCTTGAGCCGCGAAAACGACGACAACCTAATCCATCACATTTCTATTATCAAATCCCACATAACCTTGGGCAAGACAACATCACTTCACGTAGAGGCTGGGCCCGCAAACCGAAGGCGTGGGGTGTGTGACCAGGCATCCAACGCTCTGGTGCCCATAACTTTTGATCCGTAAGAAGATACGCACCGCACATTATACCGTTGGAAAGCTCCCCGAGAGCTCTACGATGAGGGCAGTAAGCCTACTCAGCTGCGCCTGTTTTTGGAGCCCAAAATCCAACGTTTTCATTAGTTTCGGGATACTTTTCTTCTTTTGCGCTGTTCTTCTGTCCTAGATCGTACGTCGTGAGCCGCGAAAAGGAAGACAACCTAATCCATCATATTTCTATTACCGAATCCCACGCCACCATGGGCAAGACAACTTCACTTCATGTAAAGGCTGGGCCTACAAACCGAGGGCGTGGGGCGTGGGACGTGTGACCAAGTATCCGTCGCTCCGGTGCCCATGACTTTTGATCCATAAGGAGTTACGCGGCGCACAGCATAACGTTGGAAAGCTCTCCGAGACCTCTACGACGGGGGCAGCAAGCATGCTTTGCTACGCCTATTTTCGGAGGCCAAAATCGAACGTTTTAATCAGTTTCGGGATATTTTTCTTCTTTTAAGCTGTTTTTCTGTCCCGAATCGTACGTTGTGAGCCGCGAAAACGACGACAACCTAATCCATCACATTTCTATTATCGAATCCCACAGAACCTTGGGCAAGACAACATCACTTCACGTAGAAGCTGGGCTCGCAAACCGAAGGCGAGGGGCGTGTGACCAGGCATCCGACGCTCTGGTGCCCATAACTTTTCATCCATAAGAAGTTATGCAACGCACTGCATACCGTTGGAAAGCTCTCCGAGAGCTCTACTACGGGGGCAGTAAGCCAGCCTAGCTGTGCCTATTTTCAGAGCCCAAAATCAAACGTTTTCATCAGTTTTGGGATACTTTTCTTCGTTTGCACTGTTATTCTGTCCTGGATCGTACGTCGTGAGCTGCGAAAAGGACGATAACCTAATCCATCACATTTCTATTACCGAATCCCACGCCACCATGGGCAAGACAACTTCACTTCACGTAGAGGCTGGGCCCGCGAACCGAGGGCGTGGGGCGTGGGGCGTGTAACCAGGTATCTGTCGCTTCGGTGCCCATAACTTTTGATCTGTAAGGAGTTACGCGGCGCACATCATGCCTTTGAAAAGCTCTCCGAGAGCTCTACGATGTGGAGTACAAACCTCCTCGGTCGCGCCTATTTTCGGAGAAAAAAATTGAACATTTTCAATAGTTTCGGTACACTTTTCTTCTTTTGCGCTGTTTTTCCGTCCCGGATCGTACGTCGTGAGCCGCAAAAAGGACGAGAACCTAATCCATCACATTTCTATTACCGAATCCTACGGCACCTCAGGGAAGAAAACTTCACTTCACGTCGAGGCTGGGCCGGCAAACTGAGGGCGTGGGGCATATGACCCGGTATCCGACGCTCTGGTGCTCATAACTTTTGATCCGTAAGGAGTTACGCGGTGCACAACATACCGTTGGAAAGCTCTCCGAGAGCTCTACGACGGGGGCAGTAAGCCTGCTCGGCAGCGTTTGTTTTTGGAGCCCAAAATTGAACGTTTTCATCAGTTTCGTGACACTTTTCTTCTTTTGCGTTGTTTTTCTGTCCTGAATCGTACATCGTGAGCCGTGAAAAGGACGACAACCTAATCCATCACATTTCTATTACCAAATCCCACGCCACCATGGGCAAGACAACTTCACTTCACGTAGAGGCTGGGCCCGCAAACCGAGGGCGTGGGGTGTGTGACCAGGTATCCGACGCTCCGGTGCCCATAACTTTTGATCCGTAAGGAGTTACACAGCGCACAACATACCATTGGAAAGCTCTCCAAGAGCTCTACGACGCGGGCTGTAAGTCTGCTAGGCTACGCTTGTTTTCGGAGCCAAAAATTGAACGTTTTCATCAGTTTCGTGACACTTTCCTTCTTTTGCACTGTTTTTTTGTCCTGTATCGTACATCGTGAGTCGCAAAAAGGACGACAACCTAATCCATTACATTTCTATTACGGAATCCCATGCCACCATGGGCAAGAGAACTTTACTTCACATAGAGGCTGGGCCCGCAAACCGAGGGCATGGGGCGTGTGACTAGGTATCCGTCGCTCTGGTGCCCATAACTTTTCATCTGTAAGGAGTTACGCGGCGCACAACATACCGTTGGATGGCTCTCCGAGCAAACCTCCTCAGCTGCGCCTGTTTTTGAAGACCAAAATCGAACGTTTTCATCAGTTTCGGAACACTTTTCCTCTTTCACGCTGTTTTTTCATCCCGGATGGTACGTCGTGAGTCGCATAAATGACGACAACCTAATCCATTACATTTCTATTATCGAATCCCATGGCATGTTATGCAAAACAACTTCACTTCACATAGAGACTGGCCCCGCAAACCGATGGCGTGGGACGTGTGACCAGGTATTCGACGCTCCGGTGCCCATAACTTTTGGTCCGTAGGGAGTTACGCGGCGCACAACATACTGTTGGAAAGCTCTCCGAGAGCTCTACGACGGGGGCAGAAAGCATGCTAGGCTGCCCTTGTTTTCGAAGACCAAAATTGAACGTTTTCTTTAGGTTCGGGATACTTTTCTTCTTTTGCGTTATTTTTCTGTCCTGGATCGTACATCGTGAGCCGCGAAAAGGATGACAACCTAATCCATCACATTTCTATTACCGAATCCTACGCCACCATGGGCAAGACAACTTCACTTCACATAGAGGCTAGGCCCGCAAACCGAGAGCGTGGGGCATGTGACCAGGTATCTGTCGCTCCGGTGCCCTTAACTTTTGATCTGTAAGGAGTTATGCGGCGCACAACATACCGTTTGATGGCTCCTCGAGAGCTCTACGACGGGGGCAGCAAACCTCCTCGGCTGCGCCTGTTTTCGGAGACCAAAATTGAACGTTTTCATCAGTTTCGGGACACTTTTTCTCTTTTGCGCTGTTTTTCCGTCCCAGATGGTAGGTCGTGAGCCGCGAAAAGGACGACAACCTAATCCATTAAATTTCTATTACCGAATCCCAGGCACGTTGGGCAAGACAACTTCACTTCACATAGAGGCTGGGCCCGCAAACCGTGGGCGTGGGCGTATGACCAGGTATCCATCACTCCGGTGCCCATAACTTTTGATCCGTAAGGAGTTACGCAGCGCACAGCATACCGTTGTAAAGCTCTCCGAGAGCTCTACGACGGGGGCGGCAAGCCTGTTCGACTGCGCCTGTTTTTGAAGCACAAAATCGAACGTTTTCATCAGTTTCGGGACACTTTTCTTCTTTTGCACTATTTTTTCGTCCCGGATCGTACGTCGTGAACTGTGAAAAGGACGACAACCTAATCCATTACATTTATATTACTGAATCCCATGGCACGTTGGGCAAGACAACTTCACTTCACGTAGAGGCTGGGCCCGCAAACCGTGGGCGTGGGCGTGTGACCAAGTATCCGTCGCTCCGGTGCCCATAACTTTTGATCCGTAAGGAGTTACGCGGCACACAGCATACCGTTGGAAAGCTCTCCGAGAGCTCTACGACGAGGGTGGCAAGCCTGTTCGACTGCGCTTGTTTTTGAAGCACAAAATCGAACGTTTTCATCAGTTTCGGGACACTTTTCTTTTTTTGCGCTGTTTTCCGTCCCGGATCGTACGTCATGAGCTGCGAAAAGGACGACAACCTAATCCATCACATTACTATTACCGAATCCCATGGGACCTTGGGCAAGACAAATTCACTTCACGTAGAGGCAGGGCCCGCTAACCGAGGGCGTGGGGCTTGTGACCAGGTATCCGTGGCTCTGGTGCCCATAACTTTTTATCCGTAAGGACTTATGCGGCGCACAGCATACCGTTGGAAAGCTCTCCAAGAGCTCTACGACGTGGGCAGCAAGCCTGTTCGGCTAGGCCTATTTTTGGAGCCCAAAATTGAACGTTTTTCATCAGTTTCGGGATACTTTTCTTCTTTTGCGCTGTTTTTCTGTCCCGGATCGTACGTCTTGAGCCGCAAAAATGATGTCAACCTAATCCATCACATTTCTATTACCGAATCCCACACCACCATGGGCAAGACAACTTCACATCACGTACAGGCTGGGCCCGCAAACCGATGGCGTAGGACGTGTGACCTAGTATCCTTCGCTCCGGCGCCCATAACTTTTGATCCGTAAGGAGTTACACGGCGCACAACATACCGTTGTAAAGCTCTCAGAGAGCTCTACGACGGGTGCAGCAAGTCTGCTCTGTTGCGCCTGTTTTCAGAGCAGAAAATTGAACGTTTTCATTAGTTTAGGGATACTTTTCTCATTTTGCGCAGTTTTTCTATCCCGAATCGTACGTCGTGAGCCGCGAAAAGGACGACAACCTAATCCATCACATTTCTATTACCGAATCCCATGCCACCATGGGCAAGACAACTTCAATTCACATAGAGACTGGGCCCGTAAATCGAGGGCGTGGGGCGTGTGACAAGGTATCCGTCGCTCCGATGCCCATAACTTTTGTTCAGTAAGGAGTTACGCGACGCACAACATACCATTGGAAAGCTCTCTGAGACCTCTATGACGGGTGCAGCAAGCCTGCTTAGCTGCGCTTATTTTCGGAGCCCAAAATCTAACATTTTCATCAGTTTCGGGACACTTATCTTCTTTTGCGCTATTTTTCCTTCCCGAATCGTACGTCGTGAGCCGCGAAAACAACAACAACCTAATCCATCACATTTCTATTACCGAATCCCACGATACCTTGGGCATGACAACTTTACTTCACGTAAAGGCTTGGCCCGCAAACCGAGGGCGTGGGGCGTGTGACCAGGTATCCGTCGCTCCGGTGCCCATAACTTTTGATCCGTGAGGAGTTATGCGGCACACAGCATAACGTTGGAAAGCTCTCCGAGAGCTCTACGACGGGGGCAGCAAGCCTACTTGGCAGCAACTATTTTCAGAGCCCAAAATTGAACGTTTTGATCAGTTTCGTGACACTTTTCTCTTTTTTCGTTGTTTTTCCGTTTCGGATCTTACGTCGTGAGATGCGAATAGGATGACAACCTAATCCATCACATTTCTATTGTCGAATCCCACGGCACCTTGGGCAAGACTGTGAAGCCCGACCCTGAATAACGTATATTACCTATATTTGCGTGCCTTGACCTAGGTTTAAGAATTGTGTTTCGTTTTGTGTGCCTTGCATTGAATTACGTTTATACATTTAGAGTTGCATGCATTTACTTGGAAAACGTGCATTCGTCTTGTAGTTCGTGCCCTACCTCGTAGTGCGTGCCCTAGACCTAGGAAAGCGTGCCCTTACACTAATCAAGAAAGCATCTTACATAAAGCACTAGGTCATTAATTAATCCTACAAATTCCACTAACTAATATTAAATTACTAATTCAACCCACTAGAAGATGAAATTGCACCAAAAGCTAGACATTCTCATTCTTTATTCCTTATTCTTTTGCACTTTCCAAACACACAATTAAATAATGCTCAAAAGATGACAAAGATTCAAATTTTTCAAGCCTTGGCCGACCACCTTGTGTGCTTTGTGATTGCTTTGCATAATTCAAATTATTCCCCAAACATTCTATGACAATGTAATGACACAAAGCAATAAAAAATTAGCTCAAAACCCTTCTCAAAGCTTCTAATCTCGACATAAGCTCCTTGCCCATGCTAGGTGATTCAAAAATCATGCTTCTTGACGACACAAATCTGAAATTTGTATGCCCAAGGCCGACACATGCTTCAACATTTGCAAAAGCTTTCATTTTTCCTTCATTTATCTCAATTCCTCTCATTCTTCTCTCTCCCTTTCATTCTTCTCTCTCTCTCGGCCCTAGCTGAATATTGTAGACACCATAGCTCATCTTCATCACTCCATGGTTCATCAAGGCAAGCAAGAAGCTAGGGAGCTCGACTAAGCAAGCTAGGTTGCAAGAAACATACATGCAAGCTCTTTGAGTCTCCATTTCGGCTTAGGTGAGTTTGCTAGCTTCCATTTCTTTTCTTCTTGTTCTACCCACATGCACCTACTAAGAACTTGGTTACTAAGCTAGGAAATTTGAGAAAAATCGAGAGGTGTCTCGGCTAAGCAAGGAAAAAGGTCAACTTTGTGCTTCACCAAGAGTCTTGTGCATCTTCTTGTTGTTTTGCTAAGGTGAGGGCTAAAACTTCTTGAAAATCTTTCAAAAAACCACATGCATGCCCTTAAATGTCTATCTTTACTTCTGTACTTGAGATATATGTGTGTTCATAAGCTTTTATAAACATGCATGGCAAGATTCTCGGCTAGAATGTGATGATAGATGAAATCGGGTATGTGACAGCTTTCTGTTTTGTTGGTGCGAGGTGATTTTGGCCAGGTGAATGATGTTGAAAATGAGTGAAAATTGGTAGGTAACTATTTTTGCGAGTTCTGAATATTTTTTACAGAAATAGGCCAAAGCTAATTTTGACTCTAAGGTCCTCAAAATGGAAAATTATTAAAATGTGTCCAAATCTGGAAAGTCTGGAAAAATGAAGCAGGTTTTGGCAGATTCACAGACCTTGTAGAACGAACCAGTTTTGACTTAGTAAATGACATCCAAAATGCATGATATTTGGTGTGCTAATATATTTTTCAGTTCTGGACATTTTTGTCAGAAATGGACTAAGGCTAAATCTGACCATAAGGCCCTAAAAAATGACAAGTATTGAAATGTGTGCAAATCTGGACAGTTTTGTGTAGTCTCACTGTTTTGGCTATAACTCTTGAACCCGAACTCCAAATGATGCGAGGTTTGTTTCTGAATTTAGTTCACTCCTTAAGCTTTAATTTGAAATCTTGTTCACTGGAATTGGAGTTTGTTTGTTGTCTCAATAATTGTGAGAAAACAGTCCATTGCAGTGAGGGTTTCACCTAGTGATATGCTTAGAAAAATTATTGTAGCTTCTCTTGTTGCATTAAATGCTTGGGATTGTGGCATTTGGATGTTGTGTGGACTGTTTTGAATACTTGAGGATGTTTGAATTAATTAATGCATGGCTTGAGTTTAATTATGAGATGACTTAGGGCTTAATCGCACGGGTAAGCACGAATTGAAACCCTAGTAACTAGGTAAACTCGCTAAGTGTTGATCCTATGGATATTGTGTTTGATTATGTGTTTAGTAGGCTGCCCGTAGTTGCCCTTGTAGCCCTAAATATGATTTCGATGATTACATGTTGATAAGTAGGCCTTTCTTGCACCCGGTCCCACGTAGATGTCATTGCATGTTGAATAATCTTGTTATTTGATTACGTGAACTTCGAAGTGAGTTATATGACTTGATTTAAATGGGTTACATGGCTGCCCGTTTAATATTCATATAACTCCATGTGCTTTATAAGTGAAATTGCCTGTCATATCGTGCCTCGCTTGTTTACTTGTCAATGTGCAATCTTACGACTGTTCGGAGGCAACCTACTTTGTTGTCCTCCTAATGTGATATATTACATGTCATAAATGTGCATTGCATACAAGGTTGCAACCTTTCATTCTGGCGTGGTAGCGTTCACGCACACCTGGCGGCATCGGGCTTGCTGGTGCAACCGTGACTACCATTGTCCAATTCCCTCTCTTGCTTGGGGGCTAGACTTCCTCGGAGAGTTGGGTCGTAGGATTTCGGGGTACATCCGGAGTACACCCATTTGTCGTGAAAAGTGGATGATTGAAGCCGGCCGCAACAACTGTTACTGAAAATGAACTTGAATGGCAGGAAGTAAGTGCTATGCGGGGGAAAGTGCTACACCTAAATGTGGTGGGAGCTACCTCTAAAGTCCTGTTGTGAAACCCCGCACGAGCCTCATGTGCATTTTATAACATTTCATATGATTTTTGCATCATTTAATGTGCATTTATAGCAATTAATGCGCATTTACCTTGGTTTACGTGCATCTATATCATTTAACCTATAAATTAGTACAATAGCGTGCATTTGAGAACCTTAGAGGTTGTAGATGATAATTAAATTTTACTGAATTAAATTAACCAACCAAAATAATTAAAATTAGAACTACATGATAATATTATGCATTCACAACATTAGAAATGCATTTATATCATTTAACGTATGTTTGCATCGTTTTATGTGTATTTACGTTGTTTAACGTGCATTTGTATAATTTAAATATCGTAGAAATTAAATAAATTACATTGCACTAGCTAACTAAATAAGTTTAAATAGAACCACATGGCAAACTAGTAGATTTCAATTAGTTAGAGGGCAATTTAGGCATTAGGCTTATGAGATATTTCCTAACTAACTAAAAAGAACACATATTACACACTCAACACACACAAAAACACTACACACACACACACATAGCAGAAACACACACAACACACGATCAAAAGAAGGGAGAGAAGAAAGAAGAGAGAAAAGAGAAAGAAGAAGAAGAAAAGAAAGAGGAAGAAATAAAGAGAAGGGGGAAGAGAAGAAGCTTGCTCAAGCCATTTTCACCATTTTCAAGCTTCATCTTTGCATCATCACCACCAAGCTTGCATTCAAACATTTATTGAGGTGAGGGTTGTTTTCTTAAAGGTTTTCAAAGCTATATTGAGCAAGAATGTAATGATATATGTGTAGTAATCTTACTATAAATTGTATACAAGAGCTTGAATGATAAGTTGAGGATATTGTGTTGTAGATCTAGGGTTTTGAATTTGATTTTGGGTATTTGTTGATTATTGATGTTGGGTAGTTTTGGTTGAATTGGAACTCTTGTATGATGCCTAATAGCCATTTCGAACTTGTTTGAGTGTTGGGATGAGGATGGGAGGTTGTTTGGGTGATTTTGGTTGAAAATGTGCATTTCCCGTCCAGCTATCCGGGCGTTACAGCCCCTATCCGGTCGCTCGGATAGAGGCCTCAACGCCCGGCAGAAAACTCCGATCCGGGAGTTACTGGTTTCTTCCGGGCGCCCGGATTAGGGCCTCAGCGCCCGGATGTTTGATAGCTCTGCGCAGTGAACTTGCGGAGGCCATATCTCATTCGTTTCAACTCCGAATTGAGTTCCGTTTGATTCTAGAATTATCTATTTTCGACAAGCTTAGATTCTAGACCAAAATAATGTGATTTGGAGTTCGGGAGAATAGGTAAATTTACTGCTTAAGTTGGACTAATGCAGGCGTATTGAAGTTGTTTGATTTCTTCATGTACCATTGTGGCATGGGTACCAACTTGTTTCATGGACATAAAAGAAGGTTAATTGTGGCATGAATGAGGTATATGAATGTATGTGGTTGTGTGTCATGGAAAATTATACTTGATCATGAACTAATTAATTACATCAAACTACTATGGACTTGATTATGTTACCTTGAACTTGAACACTTTAAATGTGCATATGAAAGTCCTTCTTGCAAGTCTTAAGTTCATTTTGTACTTGTCAATCTAAACTCTTGCATGGCAATATTGTGAATGCTACATATATATTAATTGTATCAGCTGAGGCACCCTTGAGCCGTTGAGATTCGGGGTGTACAGAGCTGACAATACCTCGGTAGTAGTTGCACCCTTGAGCCTCTGAGATTTCGGGGTGGCTACAAACTGTATGGGTACGAACCCTTGAGCCGTTGAGATTCGGGGTGTACAGAGCTGACAATACCTCGGTAGTAGTTGCACCCTTGAGCCTCTGAGATTTTGGGGTGGCTACAAACTGTATGGGTACGAACCCTTGAGCCGTTGAGATTCGGGGTGTACAGAGCTGACAATACCTCAGTAGTAGTTGCACCCTTGAGCCTCTGAGATTTCGGGGTTGCTACAAACTGTATGGGTACGAACCCTTGAGTCGTTGAGATTCGGGGCGTACAGAGTGGACAATAACTCGGTAGTAGTTTCCCTTGAGCCTTTGAGATTTCGGGGTGGCTACACTCGAGGTCCTCGGAGAGTAGAGTTGAATACTATTAACATGTTATATTTGTTATCTTAATTCATGCTCTACCAAATGTCCATTTTGAATATGTACAGGATCAGGTATTGATACTTGTGAGTTATATGTATTTATGCATGTCAAAGTTTTCGAAATGGACTTCGAAATGATAAAACCTTTGTGAAAACCTTCCTTGTTTTCCTCATCACTGAGCTATATACGAGGATCTAGCTCACCCCTCTTTTATGAGAATTACAGGTAAGGCTGGTTGAGTTAACCTTACAAGTTGAAGAAAAGGATTGCATACGTAAAAGACTTCTAGATTGATTGGTGTTGTATAAGTACATGAGATACTTGATGTACATTGAAGAATCTAGATCCTGAATGTATGTATTGGTGATAAGCATTATGTAAATTGATGGGTTATGATTGTAATCTTAATTATCAGTGACGAAGTTTGTATAATGCCAGTGCTGGATAATATAACCTTAAGTTGGTGATTATTCTTATGAGACTCAGAAACTTAATTCTTAGTTAGTTGTTATGTTGAACAAAGGAATTCGAGGTCTTGTGAATACTTCTTGAATTGTTGTAATCCTTTAAGGCCGATGGATGGGTAATTATTTGGAGTTATTATGAAGGTTTAAGTGGATGTACATTTGCTAAATTATTATTTACATGTTTTAAGCGATTCGAACGTCATGTTTCGGCCTTAACCTAGCGATGGGTCGGGGTCAGGGCATGACACCTAGAATGGTATTAGAGCTTAGCTCATTAGCTAGGCGCAAGCTGGGTTTAGAACCCCTGGTCAGTGGGTAGAAGCATAAGGTGAAATTGGTTGAGGTGATATGAGTATATGTGGGGAATAGATGACTTAAACTAAATTTGGAGACTATGGTTCTTCGAGGATATTGCAATCAAAGAGTCGAGTTGAAGATTGAAGATCCTTGAGTAAGAATTTAACCATAATGTCATGTGGTACATAAGAATTGTCTTGAATTATGAATTAAGGTGAGGTGGTATTGTAGGGATAAACCATAAGGTTTGAATTGGTGGTTCAGTTTCCTTACTTGGAAATTATGTGCTATTGTGTTACTTGCTCAGTATGCCTCAAGTTTTGTGTTATGTGTGAATTTTTATGTTTAATGTGTTATATGAATCATATATGTTTAACATGTGCCACGAATGTTTGATGAATTTACATATTAGATATAGTCATGACACATACATGCTAGGAGCATTGATAGAGAACATATTCCTTTGTCATACCATGCATATATATATCATCTAACTATAAGGGGCATCGTGCATCCATCCCATAGCTGGCAGGGCCTAATACTTGTGGTAGCACTGGGATTCAAGAGGCAGAGAACGTTGATTGAGATGGGTTTGGAAGAGAGATGTTTAATCTGTTGATAACTGTCGTGGATAGAATGCGCCGAATTTTAGAGAATCAAGTGACCGGAGTAGGTGCGAGAACTAGTGATGGCACATTAAAGGATTTCTTAAGCTATGGACCTCCTAAGTTTCTAGGTGAACCCGATGATAAAAAGGCTGAAGCTTGGTTGGCAAAAGTTGAAAAGATATATGTTGCTCTTGACTACCGTGATGAAAGAAATGTGGTTTTCGCAGTATTCTTGTTAGAAGAAGATGCGGAACAATGGTGGAGAACTGAAAGCTTCGTTGGGAGCGCGATGGCACACCCATCACTTGGGCTAACTTCATTAAATCCTTCAAGGAGAATTACATTACGGAAGTAGCTCGAGAGAGGAAAGAAGAAGAGTTTCTTACTTTGAAGCAAGATGAGATGACTGTGGTTCAATATGAAGCTCGTTTTAATAGGCTCTCTCATTACCTCCCCGAGTTGGTCCAGATGGAAAATAGGAGGATCAAGCAATTTGTTCGAGGATTAAGGCCCGAGATTCAAGATTTCATAGTTTCACATCGCTTTACATCATACAGTGATATGCTAGACTCGGTATCCCGCGTTGAGAAGAGGTAACTTGAAACCCAAAGTGGGCCAAGTCAAGAAAATAAAAGGTCATTCTTATCTCCGACACCACAAGAACCCTATCCGACTCAGAATCAAAGGCCACCTACTGCTATTGGATTTCAGCTTAGTGCATTCAATACTAAGACAACTCGAGGGTTATCAAGTAATGCAACCATCTCTCAGAAAATCATGTGTGTTTGTTGCAACAAGAGGGGGCATACTGAGACCCAATGTTGGAGAAAGTCAGGCAAGGGTGTAAGGTATGGGAGTGATCAACACCTATATAAGGACTGCTTGAGGATGCAGAAGGTGGGAACACGGTCTTGACTCGTCAGAAATGCCTTAGGACAAAAAGTTGAAGCCCAAGTTGATGCTATTGATCAAGGGGAACTTCCAGGGTTAGCAGCTACAGTTGAAGGTAGATTTTCATTTGCTGATATTTCTATTTGATGACTTCACTTGGTCTTCTTATTTGTCATTTGGATTTTATTTTGGGATTTACCATGGGTATTCTCACTTGGTATTCTTGATAGTATTCTTATTCGGGACTTCTATTCAGTATCTTTGGTTAGTGCTCTTATTCTGGGAATTCTTATCTAATATTCAGTATCCTTTATTGGTATTTTCTTTCGGCATCCAGAATTCGGTATTCTTGTTCGGGGACTTCATTTGCTATCTATATTCGGTATTCTCTATCGGTATTTTATTTCGACATTCGGTAACTGGTATTCTTGTTGGGAGTTCTCACTTACTTCTTCTGTTTAGCACTCCTACACGGAGTTGCTGCTTGGGAATTCTTAGTCGAGATATTATAGTTCGGCATTCTTATTTGGTAAATGTAGTAATTGGTATTCTCCCTCGGCGATCGTTTGAATTCCTACAAACAATTATGCATTCGTAGTTGATTGGCAATTCAAATGGAACCAGATTCTTATTCTTTTGGTCGAGATACTATTGCTGCCTTCATTTGGACTTTGTATGCATAAAGATTAGCTTAGCAAAAATATTTGTGGTTGATTTGTTGTATCTCATAATTGCCTTCGCCATTCGAGTTATTCCAGGGATGAAGAAGGAATTGCGAGGGCGCAATTCTGTTAAGAAAGGGAGGATGTGAAACCCCGCACGAGCCTCATGTGCATTTTATAACATTTCATATGATTTTTGCATCATTTAATGTACATTTATAGCAATTAATGCGCAATTACCTTGGTTTATGTGCATCTATATCATTTAACCTATAAATTAGTACAATAGCGTGCATTTGAGAACCTTAGAGGTTGTAGATGATAATTAAATTTTACTGAAATAAATTAACCAACCAAAATAATTAAAATTAGAACTACATGATAATATTATGCATTCACAACATTAGAAATGCATTTATATCATTTAACGTATGTTTGCATCGTTTTATGTGTATTTGCGTTGTTTAACGTGCATTTGTGTAATTTAAATATCATAGAAATTAAATAAATTACACTGCACTATCTAACTAAATAAGTTTAAATAGAACCACATGGCAAACTAGTAGATTTCAATTAGTTAGAGGGCAATTTAGGCATTAGGCTTATGAGATATTTCCTAACTAACTAAAAAGAACACACATTACACACTCAACACACACAAAAACACTACACACACACACACAGCAGAAACACACACAACACATGATCAAAAGAAGGGAGAGAAGAAAGAAGAGAGAAAAGAGAAAGAAGAAGAAGAAAAGAAAGAGGTCGAAATAAAGAGAAGGGGGAAGAGAAGAAGCTTGCTCAAGCCATTTTCACCATTTTCAAGCTTCATCTTTGCATCATCACCACCAAGCTTGCATTCAAACATTTATTGAGGTGAGGGTTGTTTTCTTAAAAGTTTTCAAAGCTATATTGAGCATGAATGTGATGATATATGTGTAGTAATCTTACTACAAATTGTATACAAGAGCTTGAATGATAAGTTGAGGATAATGTGTTGTAGATCTAGGGTTTTGAATTTGATTTTGGGTATTTTTTGATTATTGATGTTGGGTAGTTTTGGTTGAATTGAAACTCTTGTATGATGCCTAATAGCCATTTTGAACTTGTTTGAGTGTTGGGATGAGGATGGGAGGTTGTTTGGGTGATTTTGGTTGAAAATGTGCATTTTCCGTCCAGCTATCCGGGCGTTACAGCCCCTATCCGGTCGTCCAGATAGAGGCCTCAACGCCCGGCAGAAAACTCCGATCCGGGCGTTACTGGTTTCTTCCGGGCGCCCGGATTAGGGCCTTAGCGCCCGGATGTTTGATAGCTCTGTGCAGTGAACTTGTGGATGCCATATCTCATTCGTTTCAACTCCGAATTGAGTTCTGTTTGATTCTAGAATTATCTATTTTCGACAAGCTTCGATTCTAGACCAAAAGCATTTGATTTGGAGTTCGGGAGAATAGGTAAATTTACTGCTTAAGTTGGACCAATGTAGGCGTATTGAAGTTGTTTGATTTCTTCATGTACCATTGTGGCATGGGTACCAACTTGTTTCATGGACATAAAAGAAGGTTAATTGTGGCATGAATGAGGTATATGAATGTATGTGGTTGTGTGTCATGGAAAATTATACTTGATCATGAACTAATTAATTACATCAAACTACTATGGACTTGATTATGTTACCTTGAACTTGAACACTTTAAATGTGCATATGAAAGTCCTACTTGCAAGTCTTAAGTTCATTTTGTACTTGTCAATCTAAACTCTTGCATGGAAATATTGTGAATGCTACATATATATGAATTGTATCAGCTGAGGCACCCTTGAGCCGTTGAGATTCGGGGTATACAAAGCTGACAATACCTCGGTAGTAGTTGCACCCTTGAGCCTCTGAGATTTCGGGGTGGCTACAAACTGTATGGGTACGAACCCTTGAGCCGTTGAGATTCGGGGCGTACAGAGTGGACAATAACTCGGTAGTAGTTGCCCTTGAGCCTTTGAGATTTCGGGGTGGCTACACTCGAGGTCCTCGGAGAGTAGAGTTGAATACTGTTAACATGTTATATTTGTTATCTTAATTCATGCTCTACCAAATGTCCATTTTGAATATGTACAGGATCAGGTATTGATACTTGTGAGTTATTTGTATTTATGCATGTCAAAGTTTTTGAAATGGACTTCAAAATGATAAAACCTTTGTGAAAACCTTCCTTGTTTTCCTCCTCACTGAGCTATATACGAGGATCTAGCTCACCCATCTTTTATGAGAATTACAGGTAAGGCTAGTTGAGTTAACCTTACAAGTTGAAGAAAAGGATTGCATACGTAAAAGACTTAGATTGATTGGTGTTGTATAAGTACATGAGATACTTGATGTACATTGAAGAATCTAGATCCTGAATGTATGTATTGGTGATAAGCATTATGTAAATTGATGGGTTATGATTGTAATCTTAATTATCAGTGACGAAGTTTGTATAATGCCAGTGTTGGATAATATAACCTTAAGTTGGTGATTATTCTTATGAGACTCAGAAACTTAATTCTTAGTTAGTTGTTATGTTGAACAAAGGAATTCGAGGTCTTGTGAATACTTCTTGAATTGTTGTAATCCTTTAAGGCCGATGGATGGGTAATTATTTGGAGTTATTATGAAGGTTTAAGTGGATGTACATTTGCTAAATTATTATTTACATGTTTTAAGCGATTCGAACGTCATGTTTCGGCCTTAACCTAGCGATGGGTCGGGGTCGGGGCGTGACACCTGTACGTATCAAACCGTATCCTTTTTACAATGTGTTTAAGTACTCTTGCTTGGTTCCTAGAGGACCTCGGGGAGAAAAGACGGGTAAATGTGTTCACTTATATATATATATATGCTATATTATGAGCTTACTTATTCTGTTTGATATGTTTTCAAAGGAGTTTTCATAAAGTTTAACCGGAAAAGGATTTCAAAACGTTATCTCTCGTTCCCCCTCGCTGAGTTCATAAGGACTCACCCTTTTTTTTGTCACAGGTGAAGCAGATTTGGAACAGGTACCCGAAGAAAATGTGCTAGTTGATGAACCTTTGGAATGACTATGTGCATTGCGTGCTTTTCGTGAACATGGATGTTATTAGGGATGTTGTGTTTGATTGTAGACTGTTTATTTTGTTGATGTAAATGACCCCGTTGTAATTTGGGTCTAATTTTGGCTTGTACTGATTATAATCGGACGAACTCTTTATTGGTTCTTTGCTTTCATTATCTTGATTAGTAGTTATCATAGGTGTTTAAACCACTAGGTGAAGAAGCATATAATGAAACTCTATCTAATCTCACTTAGGTGTTTATGCGTAAGCTAAGGGATAATAAGTACTTGCAAGATAGGAACGGGCAAATAAACGGGACATAGTTATCATGCTAGGCTAGTCAATCAAACGAGACTATCGAGATAAATTAGTAAGTATACATATTGATAACAAAATAGAAAATTTTAGTTGGAATTGAATCAATGATTAAAGGTTTTGAGGTGTTTTAGAAAATTAGGTCAAACCAAATGTCCTAAATATAGCCATCATGCTGCCAGTTTTTTGGAAAAACTTTTGGAGTTCTAAGCCAATGTTAAGCATTAAAACATAACAAAAGGCTAAGTGTGTGAAATAACGATAATGATTTAGGTCACACCCTAGTCTAGCCTCTATAGGTCGGGTTGGGGTGTGACAAAGACAACTTCACTTCACGTAGAGGCTGGGCCCGCAAACCGAGGGCGTGAGGCGTGTGACCAGGTATCCGTCGCTCCGGTGCCCATAACTTTTGATCCGTAAGGAGTTACGCGGCACACGACATACCATTGAAAAGCTCTCTGAGAGCTCTACGACGGGGGCAGCAAGCCTACTGGGCTACGTGTCACGCCCCAACCCGACCTAAGGAGGCTAGACTAGGGTATGACCTAATTGATTTATACTATTTCACATTCTTTGCCTTTTTGTTATGATTTAATGCTTAACGTTGGCCTAGAACTCCAAAAGATTTTCCGGAAATCCGACAGCATGACGGCTATATTTAAGACCTTTGGTTTGACCTATTTTCTAAAACGCCTCAAAACTTCCAATCCTTGATTCGATTCCCACTAAGATTCCTATTTTGTCATCAACTGATATGCCTACTAATTTATCTTGAAAGTCTCATTTGGTTAATAATCTTAGCTTGATAACTATGTTCCATTTATTTGTCAATTTACTATTATGCAAGTACCTATTATCCTTTAGGGTACGGGTGAGTACCTAAGTGAAATTAGATAGAGTTAACTTAGTGGATTAATCATCTAGTGGTTTAAATGCCTACGATAACTACTATACGAGATAATGAAAGCAAATAACCAAATAAAGAGTTCGTCCGGTTATAGATAGTACAATCCCAAAATTAGACCCAAATTATAACGGGGTCATTTACATCAACAAAATAAATATTCTTCAAAGCAAACACAACATTCACAAAACAGCCACTGTCAAGCAAGACACATAAACCATGTAATCACTTCAAGGATTCATCAACAAGCACATTCTCCTCGAGTACCTGTTCCTGATCTTCTTCACCTGTGATGATAAAAGAGGGTGAGTACTTATGAACTCAGCGAGGGGGAACGAGAAATACATTTTGAAACTCTTTTCCGGTTAAACTTATGAAAAAACCCTTTTTGAAAGCATGACATATAACACAAGTAAGTTTATAACATAATATAAATGTAAATGAACACATTTACCCGTCTTTCCTCCCCGAGGTCCTCTAGGAACCAAGCGAGAGTACTTAAACACATAGTGAAAAGGATACGGTGAGCTTTCGCTCTCAAGATCGATCGGTGAGCATTTGCTCTCAAGATCATTTCTGATAACAGTTGTTGCGGCTGGCTTCAATCATCCACTTATCACGCCAAATGGGTGTACTCCGGATGTACCCCGAAATCCTACGACCTAACTCTCTGAGGAAGTCTAGCCCCCAAGCGAGAGAGGGAATTGGACCATGGTAGTCACGGTAGCACCGGCAATCCCGATGCCGCCCAGCGTGCGTGAAACGCTACCATGCCAAAATGAAAGGTTGCAACCTTGTATGCAATACACATGTATGCCATTTAATATTTCACATTGGGAGGGCAACAAAGTAGGTTGCCTCCGAGCAAGTATATGATCACATTTTGACATATTGGCATATAAGGCATTGTAAGAACATGTAATCATTTCATATATCAATTTGAAAGCAATTAAAACTTCCACGGACAGCCAAGTAATCATGTTCAAATAAGCCATAGAATGTCTTTTAACAATTCACATTAGGAGGACAACAAAGTAGGTTGCCTCCGAGCAAGTATAAGATCACATATTTATAAGTAAACGAACGAGGCATTCTTAACACGAATTTTCACTTTGTAAAACACATAGAGTTATATGAACATTAAACGGGCAGCCATGTAACACATGTAAATCAAGTCATATAACTCATTTCGGGGTTCACGTATCAAGTATTAAGATCATACAAGCATGCAACGACGTTTACATGAGGCCGGGTGCAAGAATAGTTTACTTATCAACATGTAATCATCGAGAATCATATTTAGAGTTATAAAAACAATTCCAGGCAGCCCATTAACATTCCTCAACATCAATTTATAATTCACACAAGAGTGGTCTATGACTTGGGAGTCTACGGGCCCATTAGGGTTTACAAGGCCGTGCTCGGGGTTGGTTTTGTTTGCTAAGCACCACAAGTAACACTTAAACCGTTTCAAGCATACTTAACATTTATTAGGCAGCCCACTAACCACACAATTAAACACGATAACCGTAGGATCATCACTTAGCCTGTTTTCATAGTCAATAGGGTTTCAATTCATGCTTACACGTGCGATTTAAGCCACAAGTTGTCACGTAATTAAACCCAAGCCATGCATCGATTAATTAAAACATCCTCAATCATCCAAAACAGTCCACACAATATCCAAGTGCCACAATCCCAAGCATTCAATACCACAAGAGAAGTTACAATATTTTTTAAAGCATATCACTAAATAAAAACCTCACTGCAATGGTCTGTTTTCTCACAATCATTTAGACAATCAAACAATCTCCAATTCCAGTGAAAAAAATGTCAAATTAAATCTTAATGAGTGATTTAAATCCAGAAACAAACCTCGCATCATTTGGAGTTCGGATTCAAGAGTTATAGCTAAAACCGTGAGGCTATGCAAAACTGTCCAGATTCGTACATATTTCAATATTTGCCATTTTTTAGGGTGTTAGGGTCAGATTTAGCTTTAGTCTATTTCTGAAAAAAAAATGTCCAGAACTGAAAAATCTAGCAACCTACCCAATTTCATGCATTTTAAATATCATTTACTAGGTCAAAAATATTTCGTTCTACAAGGACAGTGAACTGCCAAAAACCTGCTCCATTTTCCCAGATTTTCTAGATTTAGACACCTTTCGATGTTTTGCCATTTTGGAGACCTTAGAGTCAAAATTGGCATTGGCCTATTTCTATGAAAAATGTTCAGAACTAGCAAAAATAGTCACCTACCAATTTTTACACATTTTCAACATCATTTACCAGGCCAAATTCACCTCTCTCTACCAAGTCAGAAATCTGCCAGCTACGCGATTTTACCTATCTTCAAGTTCTAGCTAAATATCTTGCCATGCATGGTTACAAAAGCTCATGTACACACATATACCACAAGTACAGAGGTAAAAATAGACATATGAAGGCATGCATGTGGTTTTTGAAAGCTTTTAAAAGAGTTTTAGCCCTCACCTTAGCAAGACAATAGATGAGGATGCACAAAGCTCTTGAAGATGCACAAAAACGTCTTTTCTCCTTGCTTGGCCGAGAGATATCTTGATTTCCCTTAAATCCTAGTTTAGTTAGCTTGTGTAGAAGGTGTGCATGTGTTTAGAACAAAAAGAAATGGAAGAAAACCATCAAAATTGTACCTAGGCCGAAAATGATGAGTTATGAGCTTGTATGAGACTTTCTTGCATGTTTGCTTGCTATGGCCGAGCTTGGGAGAGTCTTAGAGAGTCCTTGAGAGCTTGTGAGGAGTCTTGGGAGCTCAAAGGCTGCCTTGGTCGAAAATGGAGAGAGAACGGGAGAGTTTGAGAGGAAAGAGAGAGTTTGAGAGAGAAATGATGCTTTTGTGTGTGTGTGTTGGCCTTGAGCCTTTCAAATCTGAATTTTGTGTCATCTTTAGCATTTTTTTGAGTTGAAATGAAGTATGGCATTGAGTGGGTCGAAAATGAGACGCTTGGGTAGGGTGTAGGTGAATTTTTTATGCATTGTGCTTAGTGCATGTGTCATAGAATGTCTAGGCTTTAATTTAATTGTGCAAAGTTGATCAAATTGCCTTGTTTTGGCCGTGTAATGCAAGGGAGAATCCGAAATTTCAGATTCAAGTTAGTATATTTTGGATTATAATAAGTGTAGGTTTATAATAGTTTATTGGTTAGTTGAGTGTGATAGAATATTTTATTAGTTAGTGTGTTTTGTAGAGAATTTGAATTAGGAATATAATATTGGTTAGTGGATTATGTAGGATTATTTTATAGTCTAGTACTTTGTGTAGGATTCTTTATTGGTTAGCGTGCGGACACGCTTTCCTAGGTCTAGGTCACGCACTACGAGACACGCACATAAATTAATACGAGGCACGAATCACGAGGTAGACACGAACTACAAGATAAGGCACGTACTTCAAGATAAATGCACGAAGTCCAATGCAAATGCACGCAACTCTAGGTAAATGCACGTAAACCAATGCAAGGCAGGTAATTCAATGCAATGCACGTAAATCGAGGTACGGCTCTTAAACCTAGGTCAAGGCACGCAGTTCAAGGTTAGTGCACACAAATTGAGGTATCGCACGTAAATCGAAGTCAGGGCACGTAAGTCCAGGATTAGGGCACACAATTCTAGGTCAAGGCACGTATGACGAGGTATGTACAAAAACCAAGACAAGACATGTAATCCAAGGTCGATCATACAGTTATGGGTCTAAGACACACAAATTGAGGTAAGACACGTTATTCGGGGTCGAGCCTCACACTGCGCCAGTTTTCAGAGCCCAAAATTGAACGTTTTGATCAGTTTCGGGACATTTTTCTTCTTTTTCGTTGTTTTTTCGTCCCGGATCGTACGTCGCGAGCCACGAAACGGACGACAACCTAATCCATCACATTTCTATTACCGAATCCCATGGCACCTTGGGCAAGACAACTTCACTTCACCCAGAGGCTGGGCCCGCAAACCGAGGGCGTGGGGCGTGTGACCAGGTATTCGTCGCTATGGTGCCCATAACTTTTGATCTGTAAGGAGTTACGCGGCTCACAGCATACCGTTGGAAAGCTCTCCGAGAGCTCTACGATGGGGCATCAAGCCTGCTCGGCTGTACCTATTTTCGGAGACCAAAATCGAACGTTTTCATCAGCTTCGGGACACTTTTCTTCTTTTGCGCTGTTTTTGGGTCCCGGATCATACGTCGTGAGCCTCGAAAAGGACGACAACCTAATCCATCACATTTCTATTACCGAATCCCACGCCACCATGGGCAAGACAACTTCTCTTCACGTAGAGGCTTGTCCTGCAAACCAAGGGCGTGGGGTGTGTGACCAGGTATCCGTCGCTCCGGTGCCCATAACTTTTGATCCGTAAGGAGTTACGCGGCGCACTACATACCGTTGGAATGCTCTCCGAGAGTTCAACGACGGGGGCAGCACGCCTGCTCGGCTGTGCCTGTTTTCAAAGCCCAAAATTAAACATTTTGATCAGTTTCGGGACACTTTTCTTCTTTTTTGCTGTTTTTGGGTCCCGGATCGTACGTCGTGAGCCGCGAAAAGGACGACAACCTAATCCATCACATTTCTATTACTAAATCCCACGCCACCATGGGCAAGACAACTTCACTTCATGTAGAGACTGGGCCTGCAAACCGAGGGCGTGTGGCATGTGGCGTGTGACCAGGTATCCGTCGCTCCGGTGCCCATAACTTTTGATTAGTAAGGAGTTACGCGGCGCATAACATACCGTTGGAAAGCTCTCCGAGACCTCTATGACGGGTGCAGCAAGCCTACCAGTCTTGTTGCGCCTGTTTTCGGAGCCCAAAATCGAATGTTTTCATCAGTTTCGGGACACTTTTATTCTTCTGCGCTGTTTTTCTGTCCCGTTTCGTACGTCGTGAGCCGCGAAAACGACAACAACCTAATCCATCACATTTCTATTACCGAATCCCACCACACCTAGGGCAAGACAACTTTACTTCACGTAGAGGCTGGGCCCGCAAATCGAGGGCGTGTGGCGTGTGACCAGGTATCCGTCGCTCCGGAGACCATAACTTTTGATCCGTAAGGAGTTACGCGGCGCACAGCATACCGTTGGAAAGCTCTCCGAGAGCTCTATGACGGGGGCAGCAAGCCTGCTGGGCTGCGCCTGTTTTCAGAGCCCAAAATTGAACATTTTGATCAGTTTTACGATACTTTTCTCCTTTTTTGTTTTTTTTGGGTCCCGAATCGTATGTCGTGAGCCGCAAAAAGGCTGACAACCTAATCCATCACATTTCTATTACCGAATCTCATGACACCTTAGGCTAGACAACTTCACTTCACGTAGAGGCTAGGCCCACAAACCGAGGGCGTGGGGCATGTGACCAGGTATCCGTCGCTCCGATGCCCATAACTTTTGATCTGTAGGGAGTTACGCGGCGCACAGCATACCGTTGGAAAGCTCTCCGAGAGCTCTACAACGGGGACAGCAAGCCTACTTGGTTGCGCCAATTTTCAGAGCCCAAAATTGAATGTTTTGATCAGTTTCGGGACACTTTTCTTCTTTTTCGTTATTTTTCTATCCCGGATCGTACGTCGTGAGCCGCGAAAAGGACGACATCCTAATACATCACATTTCTATTACAGAATCCCTTGGCACATTGGGCAAGACAACTTCACTTCACGTAGAGGCTGTGCCCACAAACCGAGGGCGTGGGGCGTGTGACCAGGTATCCGTTGCTCCGTTGCCCTTAACTTTTAATCTGTAAGGAGTTACGCGACGCATAACATACCGTTGGAAGGCTCTCCGAGAGCCCAAAATTTAACGTTTTCATCAGTTTTGGGACACTTTTCCTCTTTTGCGCTGTTTTTCCGTCCCGGATGGTACGTCGTGAGCCGCAAAAAAGATGACACCTAATCCATTACATTTCTATTACCGAATCCCACGTCACGTTGGGCAAAACAACTTCACTTCACGTAGAGGCTGGGCCCGCAAACCGAGGGCGTGGGGCGTGTGACCAGGTATCCGACGCTCCGCTGCCCATAAATTTTGATCCGTAAGGAGTTACACGGCGCACAACATACCGTTGGAAAGCTCTCCGAGAGCTCTACGACAGGGGCAGTAAGCCTGCTCGGCTGTGCTTGTTTTCAGAGCCCAAAATTGAACGTTTTCATCAGTTTCACGACACTTTTCTTCTTTTGCGCTATTTTTCTATCCTGGATTGTACATCGTGAGCCGCGAAAAGGACGACAACCTAATCCATCACATTTCTATTACCAAATCCCATGCCACCATGGGCAAGACAAGTTCATTTCACGTAGAGGCTGGGCCCTTAAACCGAGGGTGTGAGGTGTGTGACTAGGTATTCGTCGTTCCGGTGCCCTTAACTTTTGATCTTTAAGGAGTTACGCAGCGCACAACATACCGTTGGATGGCTCTCCGAGTGCTCTACCACGGGGGCAGCAAACCACCTCGGCTGCGCCTATTTTCGGAGACAAAAATCGAACGTTTTCATTAGTTTTGGGACACTTTTCTTCTTTTGCGTTGTTTTTCCGTCCCGGATGGTACGTCGTGAGCCGCGAAAAGCACGACAACCTAATCCATTACATTTCTATTACCGAATCCCACGGGACGTTGGGTAAGACAACATCACTTCACGTAGAGGCTAGGCCCGCAAACCGTGGGCGTGGGCGTGTGACCATGTATCCATCGTTCTGGTGCCCATAACTTTTGATCCGTAAGGAGTTACGCGGTGCACATCATATCGTTGGAAAGCTCTCCGAGAGCTCTACGACGGGGACAACAAGCCTGCTTGGCTGCGCCTATTTTCGAAGCACAATATTGAACGTTTTCATCAGTTTCGGGACACTTTTCTTCTTTTGCGCTGTTTTTCCGTCCTGGATCGTATGTCGTGAGCCGCGAAAAGGACGACAACCTAATCCATCATATTTCTATTACTGAATCCCAAGGGACCTTGGGCAAGACAAATTCACTTCACGTAGAGGCAGGGCCCGCAAATTGAGGGTGTGGGGCTTGTGGCCAAGTATCTGTCGCTCCGGTGCCCATAACTTTTGATCCGTAAGGAGTTAAGCGGTGCACACCATACCGTTGGAAAGCACTCCAAGAGCTCTACGACATGGGTAGCTAGCCTGTTTGGCTGGGCCTATTTTCAGAGTCTAAAATTGAACGTTTTCATCAGTTTCGGGATACTTTTCTTCTTTTGCGCTGTTTTTCCGCCACGGATCGGACGTCGTGAGCCGTGAAAACGATGACAACCTAAATCATCACATTTCTATTATTGAATCCCATGCCACCATGGCAAGACAACTTCACTTCACATAGAGGCTGGGCCCGCAAACCAATTGCGTGGGACCGTGACCGGGTATCCGTCGTTCCGGCGCCCATAACTTTTGATCTGTAAGGAGTTACGCGGTGCACAACAAACTATTGTAAAGCTCTCCGAGAGCTCTTCGACGGGTGTAGCAAGCCTGCTTTGCTGCGCCTATTTTCGGAGCCCAAAATTGAATGTTTTCTTCAGTTTCAGGACATATTTCTTCTTTTGTGCTGTTTTTCTGTCCCGGATCGTACGTCGTGAGCCGCGAAAAGGATGATAACCTAATCCATCACATTTCTTTTACCAAATCCCATGCCACCGAGGGCAAGACAACTTCACTTCATGTAGTGGCTGGGTCCGTAAACCGAGGGCATGGGGTGTGTGACCAGGTATCCGTCGCTCCGGTGGTCATAACTTTTGATCAGTATGGAGTTACGCAGCGCACAACATACCGTTGGAAAGCTTTCTGAGACCTCTATGATGTTAACAGTAAGCCTTCTTGGCAGCGACTGTTTTTGAAGCCCAAAATCGAACGTTTTCATCAGTTTCCGGACACTTTTCTTCTTTTGCGCTGTTTTTTCGTCCCGGGTTGTACGTCGTGAGCCACGAAAACGACAACAACCTAATCCATCACATTTCTATTACCGAATCCCATGACACCTTGGGCAAGACAACTTTACTTCACGTAGAGCCTGGGCCCGCAAATCGAGGGCGTGGGGCGTGTGACCAGGTATCCGTCGCTCCGGTGCCGTAACTTTTGATCCTTAAGGAGTTACGTGGCGCACAGCATACCGTAGAAAAGCTCTCTGAGAGCTCTACGATAGGGGCAGCAAGCCTGCTGGGTTGCGCCAGTTTTTAGAGCCCAAAATTGAACGTTTTGATCAGTTTCGGGACACTTTTCTTCTTTTTCGTTATTTTTCAGTCCCGGATCGTACGTCATGAGCCGCGAAAAGGACGACAACCTAATCCATCACATTTCTATTACCGAACCCCTTGGCAACTTGGGCAAGATAACTTCACTTCACGTAAAGGCTGGGCCCGCAAACCGAGGGCGTGGGGCATATGACCAAGTATCCGTCGCTTCGTTGCCCTTAACTTTTGATCTGTAAGGAGTTACGTGGCGCACAACATACCGTTGGATGGCTCTCCGAGAGCTCTACGACAAGGGGCAGCAAACCTCCTGGGCTGCACCTATTTTCGGAGACCAAAATAGAACGTTTTCATTAGTTTTGGGATACTTTTCCTCTTTTGCGCTGTTTTTCCGTCCCGGATGGTACGTCGTGAGCCGCGAAAAGGCCGACAACCTAATCCATTAAATTTCTATTACCGAATCCCACTGCACGTTGGGTAAAACAACTTCACTTCACGTAGAGGCTGGCCCCACAAACTGAGGGCGTGGGGCTTGTGACCAAGTATCCGACGCTCCGGTGCCCATAACTTTTGATTCGTAAGGAGTTACGCGGCGCACAACATACCGTTGGAAAGCTCTCCGAGAGCTCTACGACGGGGCCAATAAGCAAGCAAAGTTGTGCTTGTTTCGGAGCCCAAAATTGAACGTTTTCATCAGTTTCGGGACACTTTTCTTCTTTTGCGCTGTTTTTCTGTCCTAGGTCATACATCGTGAGCCGCCAAAAGGATGACAACCTAATCAATCACATTTCTATTACCGAATCCCACACCACAATGGGCAAGACAACTTCGCTCCACGTAGAGGCTGGGCCCGCAAACCGAGGACGTGGGGCGTGTGACCAGGTATCCGTCGCTCCGGTGTACTTAACTTTTGATCTTTAAGGAGTTACGCAGCGCACAACATACCGTTGGATGGCTCTCCGAGAGCTCTACCACGGGGGCAGCAAACATCCTAGGCTGCGCCTGTTTTCGGAGACCAAAATTGAACGTTTTCATCAGTTTCGGAATACTTTTCCTCTTTTACGCGGTTTTTCCGTCCCTGATGGTACTTCGTGACCCGCGAAAAGGACGACAACCTAATCCATTACATTTCTATTACCGAATCCCATAGCACGTTGGGCAAGACAACTTCACTTCACGTAGAGGCTGGGCCCGCAAATCGTGGGCGTGGGCGTGTGACCATGTATTCGTCGCTCCGGTGCCCATAACTTTTGATCTGTAAGGAGTTACGCGGCGTACAACATACCGTTGGAAAGCTCTTCGAGAGCTCTACGACAGCGGTAGCAAGCCTGCTCGGCTGCGCCTGTTTTTGAATCACAAAATTGAACGTTTTCATCAGTTTCGGGACACAATTCTTCTTCTGTGATGTTTTTCTGTCCCGGATCGTATGTCATGAGCCGCGAAAAGGGCGACAATTTAATCCATCACATTTCTATTACCGAATCCCATGGAACCTTGGGCAAGAGAACATCACTTCACGTAGAGGCTGGGCCCACAAACCGAGGGCATGGGGCGTGTAACCAGGTATCCGTCGCTCCAGTGCCCATAACTTTTGATCCGTAAGGAGTTACACTGCGCACACCATACCGTTAGAAAGCTCTCCAAGAGCTCTACGACATGGGCAGCAAGCCTGTTTAGATGGACCAATTTTCGGAGCCCAAAATCGAACGTTTTCATCAGTTTTGGGACACTTTTCTTCTTTTGTGCTATTTTTCTGTTCCAGATCGTACGTCGTGAGCCGCAAAAATGATGACAACCTAATCCATCACATTTCTATTACTGAATCCCACGCCACATTTGGCAAGACAACTTCATATCACGTAGAGGCTGGGCCCGCAAACCGATGGCGTTGGACGTGTGACCAGGTATCCGTCGTTCCGGCGCCCATAACTTTTGATCCGTAAGGAGTTACGCGGCGCACAGCATATCGTTGTAAAGCTCTCCGAGAGCTCTACGACGGGTGCAACAAGCCTGCTTTGCTGTGCCTATTTTCGGAGCCCAAAATTGAATGTTTTCATCAATTTTGGGACACTTTTCTTCTTTTGCGCTATTTTTCTGTCCCGGATCGTACGTCGTGAGCAGCAAAAAGGACGACAACCTAATCCATCACATTTCTATTACCGAATCCTATGCCACCATGGGCAAGACAACTTGACTTCATGGAGAGGCTGGGCTCGTAAACCGAGGGCGTAGGGCGTGTGACCAAGTATCCGTCGCTTTGGTGCCTATAACTTTTGATTAGTAAGGAGTTACGCAGCACACAGCATACCATTAGAAAGTTATCTGAGACCTCTATGATGGGTGCAGTAAGCCTACTTAACAACCCTTGTTTTCGAGGCCCAAAATCGAACGTTTTCATCAGTTTCAGGATACTTTTCTTCTTTTACGATGTTTTTCCGTCCAGGATCGTACGTCGTGAGCCACGAAAACGACAACAACCTAATCTATCACATTTCTATTACCGAATCCCACCACACCAAGGGCAAGACAACCTTACTTCACGTAGAGGCTGGGCCCGTAAATCGGGGGCGTGGGGCGTGTGACCATGTATCCGACGCTCCGGAGCCCATAACTTTTAATTTGTAAGGAGTTACGCAGCGCACAACATACCGTTGGAAAGCTCTCCGAGAGTTCTACGACGGGGGCAGTAAGCCTGCTCGGCTGCGCTTGTTTTTTAGGCCCAAAATTGAACGTTTTCATTAGTTTCGCGACACTTTTCTTCTTTTGCGCTGTTTTTCTGTCCTGGATTGTACATTGTGAGCCGCGAAAAGGACGACAACCTAATCCATCACATTTCTATTACCGAATCCCATGCCACCATGGGCAAGAAAAGTTCACTTCACGTAGAGGCTGGGCCCTCAAACCGAGGGCATGGGGCGTGTGACTAGGTATCCGTCGCTCCGGTGCCCTTAACTTTTGATCTTTAAGGAGTTACGCAGCGCACAACATACCGTTGGATGGCTCTCCGAGAGCTCTACCACGGGAGCAGCAAACCACCTCGGCTGCGCCTATTTTCGGAGCCCAAAATTGAACGTTTTCATCAATTTCGTGACACTTTTATTCTTTTGCGCTATTTTTCTGTCCTGGATTGTACATCGTGAGCCGCGAAAAGGACGACAACCTAATCCATCACATTTCTATTAATGAATCCCACGCCACCATGGGCAAGACAAGTTCACTTCACGTAGAGGCTGGGCCCTTAAACCGAGGGCGTGGGGCGTGTGACCAGGTATCCGTCGCTCCGGTGCCCTTAACTTTTGATCTTTAAGGAGTTACGCAGCACACAACATACCGTTGGATGGCTCTCCGAGAGCTCTACCACAGGGGCAGCAAACCACCTCGGCTGCGCCTGTTTTTAGAGACAAAAATTAAACGTTTTCATCAGTTTCGGGATACTTTTCTTCTTTTTTGTTATTTTTCTATTCCGGATCGTACGTCGTGAGCCGCGAAAAGGACGACAACCTAATCCATCACATTTTTATTACAGAATCCCTTGGCACCTTGGGCAAGACAACTTCATATCACGTAGAGGCTGGGCCCGCAAACCGATGGCGTTGGACGTGTGACCAGGTATACGTCGTTCCGGCGCCCATAACTTTTGATCCATAAGAGTTACGCGGCGCACAGCATACCTTTGTAATGCTCTCCGAGAGCTCTACGATGGGTGCAGCAAGCCTGCTCTGCTGTGGCTATTTTCGAAGCCCAAAATTGAACGTTTTCATCAGTTTCGGGACATTTTTCTTCTTTCGCGCTGTTTTTCTGTCCCGGATCGTACGTCGTCAGCCGCAAAAAGTACGACAACCTAATCCATCACATTTCTATTACCGAATCCCATGCCACCATGGGCAAGACAACTTCACTTCACGTAGAGGCTGGGCTCGCAAACCGAGGACGTGGGGCGTGTGACCAGGTATCTGTCGCTCCGGTGCCCATAACTTTTGATTAGTAAGGAGTTACGCGGCACACAACATACCATTGGAAAGTTATCTGAGACCTCTATAACGGGTGCAGCAAGCCTGCTTAACGACCCCTGTTTTCGAGGCCCAAAATCGAACGTTTTTATCAGTTTCGAGATACTTTTCTTCTTTTGCGCTGTTTTTCCGTCCCGGATCGTACGTCGTGAGCCTCGAAAATGACAACAAACTAATCCATCACATTTCTATTACTGAATCCCATAACACCTTGGGCAAGACAACTTTACTTCACATAGAGGCTGGGCCGGCAAACCGAGGGCATGGGGCGTGTGACCAGGTATCCGTCGCTCTGGTGCCCATAACTTTTGATCCGTAAGGAGTTATGTGGCGCACAACATACCGTTGGAAAGCTCTCCGAGAGATCTACAACGCGGACAGCATGCCTGCTGGGCTGCACCTATTTTCAGAGCCCAAAATCGAACATTTTGTTCAGTTTCGTGACACTTTTCTCCTTTTTCGTTGTTTTTCCGTCCCGGATCGTATGTCGTAAGCCGCGAAAACGACAAAAACCTAATTCATCACATTTCTATTACTGAATCCTATGACACCTTGGGCAAGACAACTTTACTTCACATAGAGGCTGGGCCCGCAAACCGAGGCCATGGGGCGTGTGACCAGGTATCCGTCGCTCCGGTGCCCATAACTTTTGATCCGTAAGGAGTTACGCGGCACACATAAATTTTCATCAGTTTCGCGACATTTTTCTTCTTTTGCGCTATTTTTCTGTGAAGCCCCGTACGAAACCCCATATTCATAACATATTATTTAACATGCATTTAGATTGATTTATGTGCATTTGAGTGATTTTGTGTACACTTATCTTGATTTACGTGCATTGCATCGTTTAACGTGAATTTAAATTCAATAACGTGCAATTGGATGTTTTAGGTATCGTAGATATTATTTAATTACTACCCAACTAACTAAAATAGTTGAAATAAAACAAGGTGGCAAATTAGAAATAAGCATTTAAGTTAGAAGGGCAAATGGGTAATTGGCCCTTGTTAGAAATATCTCACCTAATAATCAACACATAATACACCACACACACATACTAAAATTATGCACACACACTTTACACATACAAAAACACTACACACACACACACCCATCAGACAACACACTCACACAACACAACACACACATATACTCGACCAAAGAGGGAAAAGAGAGAGAAAGAAGAAGAAGAAAAGAAAGAGGAAGAAAGAGAGAGAATGAGGAAGAGAGGAAGCTTTGTCAAGCCTTGTCAACCATTTTTTGAGCTTTTGCTTGCATTCTCTACAACCTTGGTTTTGCAAATCTAACATTTTCTTGCACAATAGAGGTGAGGGTTGTTTTCTTAAAAGTTTTCAAAGCTATATTGAGCATGAATGTGATGATATATGTGTAGTAATCTTACTATAAAATGTATACAAGAGCTTGAATGATAAGTTAAGGATATTGTGTTGTAGATCTAGGGTTTTGAATTTTATTTTGGGTATTTGTTGATTATTGATGTTGGGTAGTTTTGGTTGAATTGGAACTCTTGTATGATGTCTAATAGCCATTTTGAACTTGTTTGAGTGTTGGGATGAGGATGGGAGGTTGTTTGGGTGATTTTGGTTGAAAATGTGCATTTCCCGTCCAGCTATCCGGGCGTTACAAGCCCTATCCGGTCACCCGGATAGAGGCCTCAACGCCCGGCAGAAAACTTCAATCCAGGCGTTACTAGCTTCTTCCGGGCGCCCGGATTAGGGCCTCAGCGCCCGGATGTTTGACAACTCTGCGCAGTGAAATTGCGGAGGCCATATCTTATTCGTTTCAACTCCGAATTGAGTTCTATTTGATTCTAGAGTTATCTACATTCGATAAGCTTCGATTCTAGACCAAAATCAGAGTAATTTGAGTTTAGGAAGGTAGGTAAATTTATCTCCTAAGTAGGGCTAATGCGGGAGGATTGAGGTTGTTTGATTTCTTGATATACCTGTGTGGCATTGGTACCAATTTGTTTCATGGTTATAATAGGAGGTTAATTGTGACATGATTGAGGCATAGGATTGTATGTGTTGTGTGGTATAGGAGATTATGTTTGATCATGAACGTGATTCCCTTTGCCTCGAACTTGTACACTTTAAATGTGCATACGAAAGTCGAGCTTGTGAGTCTTAAGTTCACTTTGTACTTTTCAATCTAAACTCTTGCATGGCAATATTGTGAATGCTACATATATATGATTGTATCAGCTGAGGCACCCTTGAGCAGTAGAGATTCGGGGTATACAAAGCGGACAATACCTCAGTAGTAGTGGCACCCTTGAGCCTTTGAGATTTCGGGGTGGCTACAAACTGTATGGGTACGATGCACCCTTGAGCCTTTGAGATTTCGGGGTGGCTACAAACTGTATAGGTACGATGCAACCTTGAGCCTCTGAGATTTCGGGGTGGCTACAAACTGTATGGGTACGATGCACCCTTGAGCCTTTGAGATTTCGGGGTGGCTACAAACTGTATAGGTACGATGCACCCTTGAGCCTTTGAGATTTCGGGGTGGCTACAAACTGTATAGGTACGATGCACCCTTGAGCCTCTGAGATTTCAGGGTGGCTACAAACTGTATAGGTACGATGCACCCTTGAGCCTCTGAGATTTCGGGGTGGCTACAAACTGCATGGGTACGACTTGGTTTCAACCTCTTGTTTGCTATGGGAAGGGATCAGAGGTGCACACGGCTGTGATAGTGGCAGATACCTCCCTACCCTAATGGTTCCTATATGAATATGGTAAAGGAATAAGGGGCTATATGGAGCAAAGTGCACACGACAGTGATAGTGGAAGACACCTTTTGAGGTGCACACGGCTGTGATAATGGAAGACATCTCTTGAATCCATATAATCCACCTTCCTTATTTGGCGTCTATCTTTTGATTACGTTCGGAATATATGCTTTATTAGGTGTTTCCTACTCTTGCCTGGTCCCTTGAGGTCCTCGGAGAGTAGAGTTGGAAAATATTATCATGTTATGAATGTTGTTCTAATTCGTGTTACTCTTGATGTGCTTATGGAATGTTTAAGACCATGTAGTATTTACTTGCAAGATACAATTGTGCATTGGTGGCATGGTTTTATAAAAAGGCTTTCTAAAGGCAAGAAAATGTTTATGAAAACCTGTCCTTATTTTTTCTCCTCACTGAGCTATATGCGAGGATCTAGCTCACCCCTCTTTCATGACACTTACAGGTAAGACTGATTGAGTGGCTTGCAAGTTGAAGGAAAGGATAGCATTCGTGAAAGACTTCTTGATTGAATGTTCTATAAGTACATGAGATACTTGATGTACATTAGAGAATCTAGATCCTGTGTATAGTTATTCGGTGATAAGCATTATGTAAATTGATGAGTTATGATTGTAATCTTAATTATCAGTGATGAAGTTTGTATAATGTCAGTGTTGGATAATATAACTTTAAGTCGGTAATTATTCTTTTGAGACCCAGAAACTTGATTCTTAGTTAATTGTTATCTTGAACAGGGGAATTCGAGGTCTTGTGAATATTTCTTGAATTGTTGTAATCCTTTAAAGCTGATGGATGGGTAACTATTTGGAGTTATTATGAAGGTTTAAGTGGATGTACATTTGCTAAATTATTATTTCATGTTTTAAGAGATTCGAACGTCATGTTTTGATCTTAACCTAGCGATGGGTCGAGGTCGGGGCGTGACACCTAGAATGGTATCAGAGCTTAGCTCATTAGCTAGGCGCAAGCTGGGTTTGGAACCCCTGGTCAGTGGGTAGAAGCCTCAAGGTGAAATTGATTAAGATGATATGGGTATGTAGGGTGAAAAGATGGCTTTAAGGAAAGTTGGAGGTTATGGTTGTTCGAGGTTATCCTAATCAAAGGATCGAGTTGAAGATTGAGGAACCTTGAGTAAGACTTTAGCCATAGTGTCATGTAGTACATAAGAATTGTCTTGGATTATGAATCAAGGTGATACGGTATCATAGGGATAAACTTTAAGGTTTGAATTGGTGGTTTAGTTTTCTTACTTGGAAATTATGTGCTCTTGTGTTACATGTAACTTGCTCAGTATGCCTCATGTTATGTGTTATGTGTGAATTTTTATGTTTAATGTGTTATATGAATCATATATGCTTAACATGTGCCACGAATGTTTGATGAATTTACATATTAGATATAGTCATGACACATACATGCTAGGAGCATTGATAGAGAACATATTCCTTTGTCATACACGGCATATATATATCATATAACTATAAGGGGCATCGTGCATCCATCCCATAGATGGCAGGGCCTAATACTTGGGGTAGCACTGGGATTCGAGAGGCAGAGAACGTTGATCGAGATGGGTCTGGAAGAGAGATGTTTAATCTGCTGATAACTGTCGTGGATAGAATGAGCCGAATTTTAGAGAATCAAGTAACCGGAGTAGGTGTAGGAACTAGTTATGGCACATTGAAGGATTTCTTAAGCTATGGACCTCCCAAGTTTCTAGGTGAACCTGATGATGAAAAGGCTGAAGCTTGGTTGGCAAAAGTTGAAAAGATATATGTTGCTCTTGACTACCATGATGAAAGTAATGTGGTTTTCGCAGTATTCTTGTTAGAAGAAGATGCGGAACAATGGTGGAGAACTGAAAAGCTTCGTTGGGAGCGCGATGGCACACCTGTCACTTGGGCTAATTTCGTTAAATCTTTCAAGGAGAATTACATTACGGAAGTAGCTCGAGAGAGGAAAGAAGAAGAGTTTCTTACTTTGAAGCAAGATGAGATGACTGTGGTTCAATATGAAGCTTGTTTTAACAGGCTCTCTCATTACCTCCCCGAGTTGGTCCAGACGGAAAATGGGAGGATCAAACAATTTGTTCGAGGATTAAGGCCCGAGATTCAAGATTTCATAGCCTCACATCGCTTTACATCCTCCAGTGATATGATAGACTCGGTATCCCGCGTTGAGAAGAGGCAACTTGAAACCCAAAATGGGCCAAGTCGAGGCAACGAAAGGCCGTTTCTATCTCAGATACCACAAGGACCCTATCCGGCCCAGAGTCAAAAGCCACCCGTTGCTACAAGGACACAACTTAGTGCCTTTATTTCCAAAACAACTCGTGGGTCATCAAGTAATGTAGCTACCTTTCATAGGGTTACGTGCAATCATTGCAATCGGAAAGGGCACACTGAAGCCGAGTGTTGGAGAAAGTCTGGTAGGTGCATTGGGTGTGGAAGCAACCAACACCGGGCTAAAGAATGCCCTAAATGGCTGGGTAAAGGTAGATCGAGACAACCTACAAGAAATGCTCCAGCTTATGGGGTTCAGAACTAAGGTTATGCAGTTGAATAAGAGAAATTTTCAGAGGCATCAATTACAGTTGAAGGGATGTTCAAGTTGATTGGAATAAGTTCGGCAGCGGATCGCGAAATCTTGGCGATCTTCTCTATCTAATGAATGGGGAGTCTGCTTTAAAATTGTCCACCCTACACCCACCCCCCGAGTATATGCTTCAATAGGAATCACACAAGGGTAGATTAGAAACCTCTGGTAAAATGCCCGCCCGTAACCCAGCAGATAAAGTACATTACATAGTCCAGGGATTGGCGACTTACCCATTCAGTGACTTTGGCACTGGACGTTCCAAATAGAAGCGGGTCGACGAGCAATGACACGAAATGCACGTCGTGGCGGAAAAATATGGGTACGTATTTTTCCAGACAAACCAGTTACACTAAGACCCGCAGAAACCTGTATGGGTTCGAGGAAAGGATCTCCTGAATATTGGGTAGCTGTTGTTAAACCAGGTCGAATACTTTATGAAATGAGTGGAGTAACAGAAAATATAGCTAGAAGGGCTATTTCAATAGCAGCATCCAAAATGCCTATACGAACTCAATTCATTATTTCGGGATAAAAATGTAGAACCAACAAAAATGGGTCTTGGGGATGACAAAAAAATCGCATTCTTCTTCAGTAACCCCACTTGTACACTTCAGTCAGAATCGTTGTAGCTTGATAAGCCATTGTCAAAAGAAAGAATTGCGAGGGCGCAATTTTGTTAAGGAGGGGAGGATGTGAAGCCCCGTACGAAACCCCATATTCATAACATATTCTTTAACATGCATTTAGATTGATTTATGTGCATTTGAGTGATTTTGTGTACACTTATCTTGATTTACGTGCATTGCATCGTTTAACATGAATTTAAATTCAATAACGTGCAATTGGATGTTTTAGGTATCGTAGACATTATTTAATTACTGCCCAGCTAACTAAAATAGTTGAAATAAAACAAGGTGGCAAATTAGAAATAAGCATTTAAGTTAGAAGGGCAAATGGGTAATTGGCCCTTGTTAGAAATATCTCACCTAATAATCAACACATAATACACCACACACACATACTAAAATTCTGCACACACACTTTACACATACAAAAACACTACACACACACACACCCATCAGACAACACACTCACACAACACAACACACACATATACTCGACCAAAGAGGGAAAAGAGAGAGAAAGAAGAAGAAGAAAAGAAAGAGGAAGAAAGAGAGAGAATGAGGAAGAGAGGAAGCTTTGTCAAGCCTTGTCAACCATTTTTGGAGCTTTTGCTTGCATTCTCTACAACCTTGGTTTTGCAAATCTAACATTTTCTTGCACAATAGAGGTGAGGGTTGTTTTCTTAAAAGTTTTCAAAGCTATATTGAGCATGAATGTGATGATATATGTGTAGTAATCTTACTATAAAATGTATACAAGAGCTTGAATGATAAGTTAAGGATATTGTGTTGTAGATCTAGGGTTTTGAATTTTATTTTGGGTATTTGTTGATTATTGATGTTGGGTAGTTTTGGTTGAATTGGAACTCTTGTATGATGCCTAATAGCCATTTTGAACTTGTTTGAGTGTCGGGATGAGGATGGGAGGTTGTTTGGGTGATTTTGGTTGAAAATGTGCATTTCCCGTCCAGCTATCCGGGCGTTACAAGCCCTATCCGGTCGCCCGGATAGAGGCCTCAACTCCCGGCAGAAAACTTCGATCCGGGCATTACTAGCTTCTTTTGGGCGCCCGGATTAGGGCCTCAGCGCCCGGATGTTTGACAGCTCTGCATAGTGAAATTGCAGAGGCCATATCTTATTCGTTTCAACTCCGAATTGAGTTTTGTTTGATTCTAGAGTTATCTACATTCGATAAGCTTCGATTCTAGACAAAAATCAGAGTAATTGGAGTTTAGGAAGGTAGGTAAATTTATCTCCTAAGTAGGGCTAATGCGGGAGGATTGAGGTTGTTTGATTTCTTGATATACCTGTGTGGCATTGGTACCAATTTGTTTCATGGTTATAACAGGAGGTTAATTGTGACATGATTGAGGCATAGGATTGTATGTGTTGTGTGGTATAGGAGATTATGTTTGATCATGAACGTGATTCCCTTTGCCTCGAACTTGTACACTTTAAATGTGCATACGAAAGTCGAGCTTGTGAGTCTTAAGTTCACTTTGTACTTTTCAATCTAAACTCTTGCATGGCAATATTGTGAATGCTACATATATATGAATTGTATCAGCTGAGGCACCCTTGAGCCATAGAGATTCGGGGTGGACAAAGCGGACAATACCTCGGTAGTAGTGGCACCCTTGAGCCTTTGAGATTTCGGGGTGGCTACAAACTGTATGGGTACGATGCACCCTTGAGCCTTTGAGATTTCGGGGTGGCTACAAACTGTATAGGTACGATGCACCCTTGAGCCTCTGAGATTTCGGGGTGGCTACAAACTGTATAGGTACGATGCACCCTTGAGCCTCTGAGATTTCGGGGTAGCTACAAACTATATAGGTACGATGCACCCTTGAGCCTCTGAGATTTCGGGGTGGCTACAAACTGTATAGGTACGATGCACCCTTGAGCCTCTGAGATTTCGGGGTGGCTACAAACTGCATGGGTACGACTTGGTTTCAACCTCTTGTTTGCTATGGGAAGGGATCAGAGGTGCACACGGCTGTGATAGTGGCAGACACCTCCCTACCCTAATGGTTCCTATATGAATATGGTAAAGGAATAAGGGGCTATATGGAGCAAAGTGCACACGGCAATGATAGTGGAAGACACCTTTTGAGGTGCACATGGCTGTGATAGTGGGAGACATCTCTTGAATCCATATAAGCCACCTTCCTTATTTGGCGTCTATATTTTGATTACGTTCGGAATATATGCTTTATTAGGTGTTTCCTACTCTTGCCTGGTCCCTTGAGGTCCTCGGAGAGTAGAGTTGGAAAATATTATCATGTTATGAATGTTGTTCTAATTCGTGTTACACTTGATGTGCTTATGGAATGTTTAAGACCATGTAGTATTTACTTGCCAGATACAATTGTGCATTGGTGGCATGGTTTTTTAAAAAGGCTTTCTAAAGGCAAGAAAATGTTTATGAAAACCTGTCCTTGTTTTTCCTCCTCACTGAGTTATATGCAAGGATCTAGCTCACCCATCTTTCATGACACTTACAGGTAAGACTGATTGAGTGGCTTGCAAGTTGAAGGAAAGGATAGCATTCGTGAAAGACTTCTTGATTGAATGTTCTATAAGTACATGAGGTACTTGATGTACATTAGAGAATCTAGATCTTGTGTATAGTTATTCGGTGATAAGCATTATGTAAATTGATGAGTTATGATTGTAATCTTAATTATCAGTGATGAAGTTTGTATAATGTCAGTGTTGGATAATATAACTTTAAGTCGGTAATTATTCTTTTGAGACCCAGAAACTTGATTCTTAGTTAATTGTTATGTTGAATAGGGGAATTCGAGGTCTTGTGAATATTTCTTGAATTGTTGTAATCCTTTAAGGCCGATGGATGGGTAACTATTTGGAGTTATTATGAAGGTTTAAGTGGATGTACATTTGCTAAATTATTATTTCATGTTTTAAGCGATTCGAACGTCATGTTTCGATCTTAACCTAGCGATGGGTCGAGGTCGGGGCGTGACATTTTCTGCCCTAGATTATACATCGTGAGCCGCAAAAAGGACGACAACCTAATCCATCACATTTCTATTAACGAATCCCACGCCACCATGGGCAAGACAAGTTCACTTCACGTAGAGGCTGGGCCCTTAAACCGAGGGCGTGGGGCATGTGACCAGGTATCCGTCGCTCCGGTGCCCTTAACTTTTGATCTTTAAGGAGTTACGCAGCGCACAACATACCGTTGGATGGCTCTCTGAGAGCTCTACCACAGGGGCAGCAAACCACCTCGGCTGCGCCTGTTTTCAGAGACAAAAATTGTACGTTTTCATCAATTTCGGGATATTTTTATTCTGTTTCGTTATTTTTCTATCCCGGATCGTACGTCGTGAGCCACGAAAATGACGACAACCTAATCCATCACATTATTATTACAGAATCCCTTGGCACCTTGGGCAAGACAACTTCACATCACGTAGAGGCTGGGCCCGAAAACCGATGGCGTTGGACGTGTGACCAGCCTCTACGTAAGGAGTTACGCGGCGCACAGCATACCATTGTAAAGCTCTCCGAGAGCTCTACGACGGGTGCATCAAGCTTGCTCCACTATGGCTATTTTCAGAGCCCAAAATTGAACGTTTTCATCAGTTTCGGGATACTTTTCTTCTTTTGCGCTGTTTTTCTGTCCCGGATCGTACGTCGTGAGCCGCAAAAAGGACGACAACCTAATCCATCGTATTTCTATTATCGAATCCCACACCACCATTGGCAAGACAACTTCACTTCACATAGAGGCTGGGCTCGCAAACCAAGGGCGTGGGGCGTGTGATCTAGTATCCGTCGCTTCAGTGCCCATAACTTTTGATTAGTAAGGAGTTACGCGGCACACAACATACCATTGGAAAGTTATCTGAGACCTCTATGACGGGTGCAGCAAGCCTGCTTAACAACCCCTATTTTCGAGGCCCAAAATCGAACGTTTTCATCAGTTTCGGGATACTTTTCTTCTTTTGCGCTGTTTTTCCCTCCCGGATCGTACGTCGTGAACCGCAAAAACGTCAACAACCTAATCCATCACATTTCTATTACTGAATCCCATGACAACTTGGGCAAGAAAAATTTACTTCACATAGAGGCTGGGCCTGCAAACCGAGGGCATGGGGCGTGTGACCAAGTATCCGTCGCTCCGGTGCCTATAACTTTTGATCCGTAAGGAGTTATGCGGCGCACAACATACCGTTGGAAAGCTCTCCAAGAGATCTATGACGTGGGCAGCATGCTTGCTGGGCTGCGCCTGTTTTCAGAGACCAAAATCGATCATTTTGATCAGTTTTGCGACACTTTTCTCCTTTTTCGTTGTTTTTCCGTCCCGGATCGTATGTCGTGAGCCGCAAAAAGGACGACAACCTAGTCCATCACATTTCTCTTACCGAATACCACGGCACCTTGGGCAAGACAACTTTACTTCATGTAGAGGCTGGGCCCGCAAACCGAGGGCATGGGGCGTGTGACCAGGTATCCGTCGCTCCGTTGCCCATAACTTTTGATCCGTAAGGAGTTACGCGGCGCACAACATACTGTTGAAAATCTCTCCGAGAGCTCTACGACGGAGGCAGCAAGCCTGCTGGGCTACGCCAGTTTTCAGAGACTAAAATCGAACATTTTAATCAGCTTCGGGACACTTTTCTTCTTTTGCGCTGTTTTTCCGTCCCGGATGATACGTCGTGAACAGCGAAAAGGACGAGAACCTAATCCATCACATTTCTATTACCGAATCCCACGCCACCATGGGCAAGACAATTTCACTTCACGTAGAGGCTGGGCCCGCAAACCGAGGGCATGGGGCGTGTGACCAGGTATCCGTCGCTCCGGTGCCCATAACTTTTGATCCGTAAGGAGTTACGCGGCATACAACATACCGTTGAAAAGCTCTCCGAGAGCTATACGACAGAGGCAGCAAGCCTGCTCTGCTGCGCCTGCTTTCAAAGCCCAATATTGAACATTTTGATCAGTTTCAGGACACTTTTCTTCTTTTTCGCTGTTTTTCCGTCGCGGATCGTTCGTCGTGAACCGCGAAATGGACGACAACCTAATCCATCACATTTCTATTACCGAATCCCACGCCACCATGGGCAAGAAAACTTCACTTCACGTAAGGGCTGGGCCAGCAAACCAAGGGCATGTGGCGTGTGACCAGGTATCCGTCGCTTCGGTGCCCATAACTTTTGATCATTAAGGAGTTTCGCGGCGCATAGTATACCGTTGGAAAGCTCTCCGAGACCTCTATGATAGGTGCAGCAAGCCTGCTTGGCTACGCCTGTTTTCGAAGCCCAAAATCGAACGTTTTCATCATTTTCGGGACTCTTTTCTTCTTTTGCGCTGTTTTTTCATCCCGTATCGTACGTCGTGAGCCGCGAAAACGACAACAACCTAATCCATCACATTTCTTTTATTGAATCCCACCACACCTAGGGCAAGACATCTTTACTTCACGTAGAGGCTGGGCCCGCAAATCGGGGGCGTGGGGCGTGTGACCAAGTATCCGTCGCTCCTGTGCCCATAACTTTTGATCCGTAAGGAGTTACGTGGCGCACAACAGACCGTTGGAAAGCTCTCCGAGAGCTCTACGACAGGGACAGCAAGGCTGCTGGGCTGCGCCTATTTTTAGAGCCCAAAATCGAACGTTTTGATCAGTTTCGTGACACTTTTTGCCCTTTTCGTTGTTTTTCCGTCCTGGATCGTTCGTTGTGAGCCGCGAAAAGGCTGACAACCTAATCCATCACATTTCTATTACCGAATCCCATGACACCTTAGGCAAGACAACTTCACTTCACGTAGAGGCTGGGCCCGTAAATCGAGGGCGTGGGGCGTGTGACCAGGTATCCGTCGCTCCGGTGCCCATACCTTTTGATCTGTAAGGAGTTACGCGGCGCACAGCATACCGTTGGAAAGCTCTTCGAGAGCTCTACGACGGGAGCAGCAAGCTTGCTGGGTTGCGTCGGTTTTTAGAGCCAAAAATTGAAATTTTGATCAGTTTCGGGACACTTTTCTTCTTTTTCTTTGTTTTTCTATCCCAGATCGTACGTCGTGAGCCGCAAAAAGGACGACAACCTAATCCATCACATTTCTATTACAGAATCCCTTGGCACCTTGAGCAAGACAACTTCACTTCACGTAGAGGCTGTGCCCGCAAACCGAGGGCGTGGGGCTTGTGACCAGGTATCCGTCGCTCCGTTGCCCTTAACTTTTAATCTGTAAGGAGTTACGCGGCGCATAAGATACCGTTGAAAAGCTCTCCGAGAGCCCAAAATTTAACGTTTTCATCAGTTTTGGGACACTTTACCTCTTTTTCGCTGTTTTTCCTTCCCTGATAGCACGTCGTGAGCCACGAAAAAGATGACACCTAGTCCATTACATTTCTATTACCGAATCCCACGACACGTTGGGCAAAACAACTTCACTTCACGTAGAGGCTGGGCTTGCAAACCAAGGGCGTGGGGCGTGTGACCAGGTATCCGACGCTCCGGTGCCTATAACTTTTGATCCGTAAGGAGTTACGCGGCGCACAACATACTGTTGGAAAACTCTCCGAGAGATCTACGACGGGGGCAGTAAGCCTGCTCGGCTGCGCTTGTTTTCGGAGCCCAAAATTGTACGTTTTCATCAGTTTCGCGACACTTTTCTTCTTTTGCGCTGTTTTACTATCCTGGATTGTACATCGTGAGCCGCAAAAAGGACGACAACCTAATCCATCACATTTCTATTACCGAATCCCACGCCACCATGGGCAAGACAAGTTCACTTCACGTAGAGGCTGGGCCCTCAAACCGAGGGCGTGGGGTGTGTGACCAGGTATCCGTCGCTCCGGTGCCCTTAACTTTTGATCTTTAAGGAGTTATGCAGCGCACAACATACCGTTGGATGGCTCTCCGAGAGCTCTACCACGGGGGGCAGCAAACCACCTCGGCTGAGCCTGTTTTTGGAGACAAAAATCGAACGTTTTCATTAGTTTCGGGACACTTTTCTTTTTTTGAGTTGTTTTTTCGTCCCGGATGGTACGTCGTGAGCCGCGAAAAGCACGACAACCTAATCCATTACATTTCTATTACCGAATCCCACGGCACGTTGGGTAAGACAACATCACTTCACGTAGAGGCTGGGCCCGCAAACCGTGGGCGTGGGCGTGTGACCAGGTATCCGTCGTTCCGGTGCCCATAACTTTTGATCCGTAAGGAGTTACGCGATGCACAGCATACTGTTGGAAAGCTCTCCGAGAGTTCTACGACGGGGGCAACAAACCTGCTTGGCTGCGCATATTTTCGAAGCACAAAATTGAACGTTTTCATTAGTTTCGGGACACTTTTCTTCTTTTGCGCTATTTTTCGTCCCGGATCGTACGTCGTGAGTCGCGAAAAGGACGACAACCTAATCCATCACATTTCTATTACCGAATCCCATGGGACCTTGGGCAAGAAAAATTCACTTCATGTAGAGGCAGGGCCCGCAAATCGAGGGTGTGGGGCTTGTGGCCAATTATCTGTCGCTCCGGTGCCCATAACTTTTGATCCGTAAGGAGTTACGCGGCACACACCATACCGTTGGAAAGCTCTCCAAGAGCTCTACGACGTGGGTAGCAAGCCTGTTCGGCTGGGCCTATTTTCAGAGTCCAAAATCGAACGTTTTCATCAGTTTCGGGATACTTTTCTTCTTTTGCGCTATTTTTCTGTCCCGGATCGGACGTCGTGTGTGAGGCCCGACCCCGATTTGCGTGCGATACCTCATTTCGTGTGCCCTAATCTAGATTTGCATGCCTTGACCTAGGTTTAAGAATTGCGTTCATTTTATGTGCCATGCATTGAATTACGTGCATTTATTTAGGGTTGCGTGCATTATTTGAAAAACGTGCGTTCGTCTCGTAGTTCGTGTCCTACTTCGTAGTGCGTGCCCTAGACCTAGGAAAGCGTGCCCTCACGCTAATCAAGAAAGCATCTTACACAAAGCACTAGACTATTAAACAATCCTACAAAATCCACTATCAATATTATAATCCTAATTCAACTCACTAGAAGACAAAATAACACAAAAAGCTAGACATTCTTTATTCCTTATTCTTTATTCTTTTTGCACTTTCAACACACAATTAAATAACATCCAAAACATGAATAAAATTCAGATTTGGCACATGCTTTGGCCGGCCATACCAAGGCTTTTGCACAAGGTTTGAACAATTATTCAATTAATCATGCATGCTTAGACAAACTATGACACAAAATGCATAAAAATTGCTCAAACCACCTCAATTTTCTCACCTTGCTCAACCAAACCACCTATGCCCATGCTAACATTTTAAATTTCATCTTGAAGACACGAAAAGGCTGAATTTCTATGCCCAAGGCCGACCACTTGCTCAAAATTTGCAAAGCCTTCATTTTTTTTTGTCATTTCTTCTTTCCTCTCACATTTTCTTTCTCTCCCTCTCATATTCTCTCTCTTTCTCGGCCCTAGCTGAACATTATTGCCTCCATAGCTTATCTTCATCACACTTTGGTCAATCAAGACAAGCAACCATCGAAGAAGCTCAAGCAAACTAGCTAGAGTTCGAAAATCACATGCATGTCCTTTGAAGTCTTCTATTCGGCCCTAGGTAAGTTTCTTGGCTTCCATTTCTTTTCTTCTTGTTCTAACCTCATGCATGTACTAATAGATTGGTCACTAGGCTAGGAAAAATAGATAAAACCAAATTGGAATCTCGGCTAAGCAAGAAGAAGAAGAGATTTGAGCTCCAACAAGTTTTTGTGCATCTTCTTGGTTGTTTGCTAAGGTGAGGGCTAAAACCTTTTGAAAATCCTTCAAAATTCACATGCATGCTCATAAATGTATGTCTTTGCTTCTGTACTTGAGTTATATGTTCGTTCATAAGCTTAAACAACCATGCATGGCAAGATCTTGGCTTGAAAGGGGTGATAGGTGAAGTCGGATTGTTGATAGCTCTCTGACCAGATTGTTTCGAGGTAAGTTTAGCTGGGAAAATGATGTTTAAAATGAATGAAAATTCGTAGGTGACTAGTTTTTCCAGTTTTGAACATTTTTCGTAGAAATAGGCCGAAGCGAATTTTGACTCTAAGGTCCTCAAAATGGCAAATCTTTAAAATGTGTCCAAATCTGGAAATCTGGAAAAATGAAGCAGGTTTTGGCAGATGCACTGACCTTGTGGAACGAACCATATTTTACTTAGTAAATGATGTCCAACATGCATGAAATTTGGTACGATGATAGATTTTTCAGTTCTGGACATTTTTATCAGAAATGGACTAAGGCTAAATCTGACCCTATGGACCTCAAAAACGTCAATTACTGAAAAATGTGCAAATCTGGACAGTTTTGTGCTATTCCACTCTTTTGGCTATAACTAATGATTTCGAACTCCAAATGATGCAAGGTTTGTTTCTGATTTTAGTTAACTTCTTAAGCTTTAATTTGACATCTTATTCACTAGATTTGGAGTTTGTTTGCTTATCCTATTGATTGTCAGAAAACAGCCTAATGCAGTAAGGGTTTCTCTTAATGTTGTGCTTAGAAAAATTGTTGTGCTCCTCTTGTTGAATTAAATGCTTGGGATTGTAGCTTCGGGATGTTGTGTGGACTGTTTTGAATGTTTGAGGATGTTGAATTAAATGATGCATGGCTTGAGATTGACTTTGAGTTGGTTTGAGGCTCAAATTGCGCGAATATGCACGAAATGGGAACCCTAGTGACTAGGTAGTTTTGCTAAGTGTTGATCATTTGGATATTGTGTGGAATTATATGTTTAGTAGGCTGCCCGTAAATTCCTTTATAGTCCTAAATGTGATTTTGATCATTGCATGTTGACAAATAGGCTTTTCTTGCACTCGAACCCACGTAGATGTTATTACATGTTGAATAATCTTATTACTTGATCACGTGGACTTCGAAATGAGTTATACGGCCTGATTTACATGTGTTACATGGCTGCCTGTTTAATGTTCATATAACTCTATATGCCGTTCAAGTGAAATTACCTGTTTTATCGTGCCCTGCCTGTTTACTTGGTCAATGTGCAATCTTATGACTGTTCGGAGGCAACCTACTTTGTTGTCCTCCTAATGTGATATATTACATGTCATAAATGTGCATTGCATACAAGGTTGCAACCTTTCCTGTCGGCATGGTAGCGATCACGCACACTGGGCGGCATCAGGCTTGCCGGTGCACCCGTGACTACCATGGTCCCATTCCCTCTCTCGCTTGGGGGCTAGACTTCCTCGGAGAGTTGGGTCGTAGGATTTCGGGGTACATCCGGAGTACACCCACCTGGGGGGTTTGGGGGATGATTTGAAGTCGGCCGCAACAACTGATTCTGGAACTGACCTGAGAGCAAAAGCTCACTGTATCCTTTTACTATGTGTATAAGTACTTTCGCTTGGTTCCTAGAGAACCTCGGGGAGGAAAGACCGGTATTTCTGCTTCTGTACTTATATTATTGTTATATTCATGCTTGCAAAAGGATTTTTTATAAGTTGAACCGAAAAATGAGTTTCAAAACCTATTTCTCGTTCCCCCTCGCTGAGTTCATAAAGACTCACCCTCTTTTATCATCTCAGGTGAAGAAGACCCAGAACAGGTACCCGAGGACGGTGTGCCTAACGATGAACCCTTGGAGTGATTGCTTGTCATTGTTTGATTTGCTTGAATATGGCTACTTGTGAACTCTGTGCTACTTGAAGACCATTTATTTTATGTTGCTTGTTATTTCTAATGTAAAAGACCCCCATTGTAATTTGGGGTCTTATTTTGGTTTGTATTGATATTAAGTAGACTAACGCTAGACACTACTATGACCGTTTTTGCTATTATTACCGCTAGTACCTATCATAGGTTATGACGTATTAGTAAAGACTAAGTAAATGAACTTATCCAATCTTAAACAGGTACTCGCTATTAAGCTAAGATCAACAGGTACTTTTGTAACGAGGATAAACAAACAAACGAGACATAGTATCATGCTAGGTTATAAATCAAACGAGACATCGAGATAACCAATAGGCGTTTCAATTGATGTTAAATAGTAATCCTAATTGGAAATGAAATTGAGATTAGATAAATTTGAGGCGTTTAGAGAATTAGGCCAAACCAAAGAGCCCAATTACATCCGTTATGCTGCCGAATTTCCGGAAAACTTTGGAGTTTAGACTAAAACAATAAGTGTTAAATCTTCTCAAACGGTTAACTATGTGACATGTTCTAAATGTTTAGATCACACCCTAGTCTAACCTTATAGGCCGGGTTGGGGCGTGACATCGTGAGCCGCGAAAACGATGACAACCTAATCCATCACATTTCTATTATCGAATCCCATGCCACCATGGCAAGACAACTTCACTTCACGTAGAGGCTGGGCCCGCAAACCGATTGCGTGGGACCGTGACCGGGTATCCGTCGTTCCGGCGCCCATAACTTTTGATCTGTAAGGAGTTACGCGGCGCAAAGCATACTGTTGTAAAGCTCTCCGAGGGCTCTTCGACGGGTGCAGCAAGCCTGCTTTGCTGCGCCTATTTTCGGAGCCCAAAATTGAACATTTTCATAAGTTTCGGGACATATTTCTTCTTTTGTGCTGTTTTTCTATCCCGGATCGTACGTCGTGAGCCGCGAAAAGGACGACAACCTAATCCATCACATTTCTTTTACCGAATCCGACGCCACCAAGGGCAAGACAACTTCACTTCACGTACAGGCTGGGTCCGCAAACCGAGGGCGTGGGGTGTGTGACCAGGTATCTGTCGCTCCGGTGCTCATAACTTTTGATCAGTAAGGAGTTACGCGGCGCACAACATACCGTTGGAAAGCTTTCCGAGACCTCTATGACGTTAGCAGCAAGCCTGCCTTGCAGTGCCTGTTTTCGAAGCCCAAAATCGAACGTTTTCATCAGTTTTCGGACACTTTTCTTCTTTTGCGCTATTTTTTCATCCCGGATCGTACGTCGTGAGCCGCGAAAACGACAACAACCTAATCCATCACATTTCTATTACCAAATCCCATGATACCTTGGGCAAGACAACTTTACTTCATGTAGAACCTGGGCCCGCAAACCGAGGGCGTGGGGTGTGTGACCAGGTATCCGTCGCTCCGGTGCCCGTAACTTTTGATCCGTAAGGAGTTACGTGGCGCACAACATACCGTAGAAAAGCTCTCCGAGAGCTCTACGACGGGGGCAGCAAGCCTGCTGGGTTGCGCCAGTTTTCAGAGCCCAAAATTGAACATTTTTTTATCAGTTTCGGGACACTTTTCTTCTTTTTCGTTGTTTTTCAGTCCCGGATCGTACGTCGTGAGCCGCGAAAAGGACGACAACCTAATCCATCACATTTCTATTAACGAATCCCTTGGCACCTTGGGCAAGACAACTTCACTTCACGTAGAGGCTGGGCCCGCAAACCGAGGGCGTGGGGCGTGTGACCAAGTATCCATCGCTCCGTTGCCCTTTACTTTTGATCTGTAAGGAGTTACGCGGCGCACAACATACCGTTAGATGGATCTCCGAGAGCTCTACGACAGGGGCAGCAAACCTCCTGGGCTACGCCTATTTTCGGAGACCAAAATCGAACGTTTTCATCAATTTCGGGATACTTTTCCTCTTTTGCGCGGTTTTTTCATCCCGTATGGCACGTCGTGAGCCGCGAAATGGCCGACAACCTAATCCATTAAATTTCTATTACCGAATCGCACTGCACGTTGGGCAAAACAACTTCACTTCACGTAGAGGCTGGCCCCGCAAACTGAGGGCGTGGGGCTTGTGACTAGGTATCCGACGCTTCGATGCCCATAACTTTTGATTCGTAAGGAGTTACGCGACGCACAACATACCGTTGGAAATCTTTCCGAGAGCTCTACGACGGGGGTAGTAAGCCAGCAAAGCTGAGCTTGTTTCAGAGCCCAAAATTGAACGTTTTCATCAGTTTCGAGACACTTTTCTTCTTTTGGCTGTTTTTCTGTCCTGGGTCATACATTGTGAGCCGCCAAAAGGACGACAACCTAATCAATCACATTTCTATTACCGAATCCCTTGCCACAATGGGCAAGACAAATTCACTTCACGTAGAGGCTGGGCCCGCAAACCGAGGGCGTGGGGCGTGTGACCAGGTATCCGTCGCCCCGGTGCCCTTAACTTTTAATCTATAAGGAGTTACGCAGCGCACAACATACCGTTGGATGGCTCTCCGAGAGCTCTACCTCGGGGGCAGCAAACATCCTAGGCTGCGCCTATTTTCGGAGACCAAAATCGAACGTTTTCATCAGTTTTGGGATACTTTTCCTCTTTTGTGCTGTTTTTCCTTCCCTGATGGTACGTCGTGAGCTGCGAAAAGGACGACAACGTAATCCATTACATTTCTATTACCGAATCCCACGGTACGTTGAGCAAGACAACTTCACTTCACGTAGAGGCTGGGCCCTCAAACCGAGGGCATGGGGCGTGTGACTAGGTATCCGTCGCTCCGGTGCCCATAACTTTTGATCTGTAAGGAGTTACGCGGCGTACAGCATACCGTTAGAAAGCTCTCCGAGAGCTCTACGACGGGGGCAGCAAGCCTGCTCGGCTGCGTCTGTTTTCGAAGCATGAAATTGAACGTTTTCATCAATTTCGGGACACTTTTCTTCTGCTATATTTTTCTGTCCCGGATCGTACGTCATGAGCCGCGAAAAGGACGACAACTTAATCCATCACATTTCTATTACCGAATCCCACGGAACCTTAGGAAAGAGAACTTCACTTCACGTAGAGGATGGGCCCGCAAACCGAGGGCGTAGGGCGTGTGACCAGGTATCCGTCGCTCCGGTGCCCATAACTTTTGATCTGTAAGGAGTTATGCAGCGCACACCATACTGTTGGAAATCTTTCCAAGAGCTCTACGACGTGGGTAGCAAGCCTGTTCGGCTGGGCCAATTTTCGGAGCCCAAAATCGAACGTTTTCATCAGTTTCGGGACACTTTTCTTATTTTGTGCAATTTTTCTGTCCCAGATCGTACGTCATGAGCCGCAAAAATGATGACAACCAAATCCATCACATTTCTATTACCGAATCCCACACCACCTTAGGCAAGACAACTTCACATCACGTAGAGGCTGGGCCCGCAAACCGATGGCGTTGGACGTGTGACCAAGTATCCGTCGTTCCTGCGCCCATAACTTTTGATCCGTAAGGAGTTACGCGGTGCACAGCATACCGTTGTAAAGCTCTCCGAGTGCTCTACGACAGGTGCAGCAAGCCTGCTTTGCTGTGCCTATTTTCGGAGCCCAAAATTGAACGTTTTCCTCAGTTTCGGGACACTTTTCTTCTTTTGCGCTGTTTTTCTGTCCCGGATCGTACGTCGTGAGCCGCGAAAAGGACGACAACCTAATCCATCACATTTCTATTACCGAAGTCCACGCCACCATGGGCAAGACAACATCACTTCACGTAGAGGCTGGGCTCACAAACCGAGGGCGTGGGGCGTGTGACCAGGTATCCGTCGCTCCGGTGCCCATAACTTTTGATTAGTAAGGAGTTATGCGGCACACAACATACCATTGGAAAGCTATCTGAGACCTCTATGACGGGTGCAGCAAGCCTACTTAACAGCCCTTGTTTTCGATGCCCAAAATTGAACGTTTTCAACAGTTTCGGGATACTTTTCTTCTTTTGTGCTGTTTTTTCGTCCAGGATCGTACGTCGTGAGCCGCGAAAACGACAACAACCTAATCCATCACATTTCTATTACTGAATCCCATGACTCCTTGTGCAAGACAACTTTACTTCACATAGACGCTAGGCCCGCAAACCCAGGGCGTGAGGCGTGTGACCAAGTATCCGTCGCTCAGGTGCCTATAACTTTTGATCCGTAAGGAGTTATGCGGCGCACAATATACCGTTGGAAAGCTCTCCGAGAGATCTACGACGCGGGCGGCATACCTATTGGGCTGCGCCTGTTTTCATAGCCCAAAATCGAACATTTTGATCAGTTTTGCGACACTTTTCTCCTTTTTCGTTGTTTTTCCGTCCCGGATCGTACGTTGTGAGCCGCAAAAAGGACAACAACCTAGTCCATCACATTTCTATTAACGAATCCCATGGCACCTTGGGCAAGAAAAATTCACTTCACGTAGAGGTTGGGCCCGCAAACCGAGGGCGTGGGGCATATGACCAGGTATCCGTCGCTCCGGTGCCCGTAACTTTTGATCCGTAAGGAGTTACGCGGCGCACAACATACTGTTGAAAAGCTCTCTGAGAGCTCTACGACGGGCGCAGCAAGCCTGCTGGGCTACGCCAGTTTTCAGAGCCTAAAATTGAACGTTTTGATCTGTTTCGGGACACTTTTCTTTTTTTTTCGTTGTTTTTCCATCCCGGATAGTACGTCGTGAGCCGCGAAAAGGACGACAACCTAATCCATCACATTTCTATTACCGAATCCCACGGAACCTTGGGCAAGACAACTTTACTTAACGCAGAGGTTGGGCCCACAAATCGAGGGCGTGGGGCGTGTGACCAGGTATCCGTCGCTCCAGTGCCTATGACTTTTGATCCGTAAGGAGTTACGCGACGCACAGTATACCGTTGGAAAGCTCTCCGAGAGCTCTACAACAGGGGCGTCAACCTTGCTCGGCTGTGCCTATTTTCAGAGATCAAAATCAAACGTTTTAATCAGCTTCAGGACACTTTTCTTCTTTTGCGCTGTTTTTCCGTCCCGGATGATACGTCGTGAGTAGCGAAAAGGACGAGAACCTAATCCATCACATTTCTATTACCGAATCCCACGCCACCATGGGCAAGACAACTTCACTTCACGTAGAGGCTGGGCCAGGAAACCGAGGGCGTAGGGTGTGTGACCAGGTATCCGTCGTTTCGGTGCCCATAACTTTTGATCCGTAAGGAGTTACGCGGTGCACAGCATACCGTTGAAAAGCTCTCCGAGAGCTATACGACGGGGGTAGCAAGCCTGCTCTGCTACGCCTGCTTTCAAAGCCCAAAATTGAACATTTTGATCAGTTTCGGGACACTTTTCTTCTTTTTCGCTGTTTTTCCGTCCCGGATCGTTCGTCGTGAGCCGCGAATTGGACGACAACCTAATCCATCACATTTCTATTACCGAATCCCACGCCACCATGGGCTAGAAAACTTCACTTCATGTAGGGGCTGGGCCAGCAAACCAAGGGCGTGTGGCGTGTGACCAGGTATCTCTCACTCCGGTGCACATAACTTATGATCAGTAAGGAGTTTCGCATCGCATATCATACCGTTGGAAAGCTCTCCGAGACCTCTATGACAGGTGCAGCAAGCCTACTTGGCTGCGCCTATTTTTGAAGCCCAAAATCGAACGTTTTCATTTTTGGGACACTTTTCTTCATTTGCGCTATTTTTTCGTCCCGTATCGTACGTCGTGAGTCGCAAAAACGAAAACAACCTAATCCATCACATTTCTATTACCGAATACCACCACACCTAGGGCAAGACAACTTTACTTCATGTAGAGGCTGGTCCAGCAAAACGGGGGCGTGGGGCGTGTGACCAGGTATCCGACGCTCCGGTGCACATAACTTTTGATTTGTAAGGAGTTACGCGGCGCAAAACATACCGTTGGAAAGCTCTCCAAGAGCTCTACGACGGGGGCAGTAAGCCTGCTCGATTGTGCTTGTTTTCGGAGCCCAAAATTGAACGTTTTCATCAGTTTCGTGACACTTTTCATGTTTTGCGCTGTTTTTCTGTCCTGGATTGTACATCGTGAGCCGCAAAAAGGAAGACAACCTAATCCATCACATTTCTATTACCGAATCCCACGCCACCATGGGCAAGACAACTTCACTTCACGTAGAGGCTGGGCCCTCAAACCGAGGGCGTGGGTCGTGTGACCAGGTATCCGTCGCTCCGGTGCCCTTAACTTTTGATCTTTAAGGAGTTATGCAGCGCACAACATACTGTTGGATGGCTCTCCGAGAGCTCTACCACGGGGGTAGCAAACCACCTCGGCTGTGCCTATTTTCGGAGACAAAAATTGAACGTTTTCATCAGTTTCGGGACACTTTTCTTCTTTTGCGTTGTTTTTCCGTACCTGATGGTACGTTGTGAGTCGCGAAAAGCACGACAACCTAATCCATTACATTTCTATTACCGAATCCCACGGCACGTTGGGTAAGACAACATCACTTCACGTAGAGGCTGGGCCCGCAAACCGTGGATGTGGGCGTGTGACCAGGTATCCGTCGTTCCGGTGCCCATAACTTTTGATCCGTAAGGAGTTACGCGGCGCACAGCATACTGTTGGAAAGCTATCCTAGAGCTCTACGACGGGGGCAACAAGCTTGCTTGTCTGCGCCTATTTTCGAAGCACAAAATTGAACATTTTCATCAGTTTCGGGACACTTTTCTTCTTTTGAGCTATTTATTCGTCCCGGATCGTACGTCGTGAGCCGCGAAAAGGACGACAACCTAATCCATCACATTTCTATTACCGAATCCCACGGGACCTTGGGCAAGACAAATTCACTTCACGTAGAGGCAGGGCCCGAAAATCGAGGGTGTGGGGCTTGTGGCCAAGTATCTGTCGTTCCGGTGCTCATAACTATTGATCCGTAAGGAGTTACGCAGCGCACACCATACCGTTGGAAAGCTCTCTAAGAGCTCTACGACGTGGGCAGCAAGCTTGTTCGGCTGGGCCTATTTTTGGAGTCCAAAATTGAACGTTTTCATTAGTTTCGGGATACTTTTCTTCTTTTGCGCTGTTTTTTCGTCCCGGATCGGACGTCATGAGCCACGAAAATGATGACTACCTAGTCCATCACATTTTTATTATCGAATCCCATGCCACCATGGCAAGACAACTTCACTTCACGTAGAGGTTGGGCCCGCAAACCAATTGCGTGGGACCGTGACCGGGTATCCGTCGTTCCAGCGCCCATAACTTTTGATCCGTAAGGAGTTACGCAGTGCACATCATACTGTTGTAAAGCTCTCCGAGAGCTCTTCGACGGATGCAGCAAGCCTGCTTTGCTGTGCCTATTTTTGAAGCACAAAATTGAACGTTTTCATCAATTTCGGGACACATTTCTTCTTTTGTGCTGTTTTTCTGTCCCGAATCGTACGTCGTGAGCCGCAAAAAGGACGACAACTTAATCCATCATATTTTTTTACCGAATCCCATGCCACCAAAGGCAAGACAATTTCACTTCAAGTAGAGGCTGGGTCCGCAAACCGAGGACGTGGGGTGTGTGACCAGGTATCCATCGTTCCGGTGCTCATAACTTTTGATCAGTAAGGAGTTACGCGGCGCACAACATACCGTTGGAAAGCTTTCCTATACCTCTATGACGTTAGCAGCAAGCCTGCATGGCAGCGCCTATTTTCGAAGCCCAAAATCGAACGTTTTCATTAGTTTTCGGACAATTTTCTTCTTTTGCGCTGTTTTTTCATCCCGGATTGTACGTCGTGAGCCGCGAAAACGACAACAACCTAATCCATCACATTTCTATTATCGAATCCCACGACACCTTCGGCAAGACAACTTTACTTCACGTAGAGCCTGGGCTCGCAAACCGAGGGCGTGGGGCGTGTGACCAGGTATCCGTTGCTCCGATGCCCGTAACTTTTGATCCGTAAGGAGTTACGCGGCGCACAGCATACCGTAGAAAAGCTCTCCGAGAGCTCTACGACGGGGGTAGCAAGCCTGCTGGGTTGCGCAAGTTTTTAGAGCCCAAAATTGAACGTTTTGATCAGTTTCGGGACACTTTTCTTCTTTTTCGTTGTTTTTCAGTACCGGATCGTACGTCATGAGCCGCGAAAAGGACGACAACCTAATCCATCACATTTATATTACCGAATCCCTTGGCACCTTGGGCAAGACAACTTCACTTCACGTAGAGGCTGGGCTCGCAAACCGAGAGCGTAGGGCGTGTGACCAAGTATCCGTCGCTCCGTTGCCCTTAACTTTTTATCTGTAAGGAGTTACGCGGAGCACAACATACCGTTGGAAAGCTCTCCGAGAGCTCTACGACGGGGGCAACAAGCTTGCTTGTCTGCGCCTATTTTTGAAGCACAAAATTGAACGTTTTCATCAGTTTCGGGACACTTTTTCTCTTTTGCGATGTTTTTCCGTCCCGGATGGTACGTCGTGAGCCGCGAAAAGGTTGACAACCTAATCCATTAAATTTCTATTACTGAATCCTACTACACGTTGGGCAAAACAACTTCACTTCACGTAGAGGCTGGCCCCGCAAACCTAGGGCGTGGGGCTTGTGACCAGGTATCCGACGCTCCGATGCCCATAACTTTTGATTCGTAAGGAGTTACGCGGCGCACAACATACCGTTGGAAAGCTCTCCGAGAGCTCTACGACGGGGGAAATAAGCAATCTATGCTGAGCTTGTTTCGGAGCCCAAAATTGAAGGGTTTCATCAGTTTCGGGACACTTTTCTTCTTTTGCTATGTTTTTCTTTCCTGGGTCATACATCGTGAGCCGCCAAAAGGACGACAACCTAATCAATCACATTTCTATTACTGAATCCCATGCCACAATGGGCAAGACAACTTTACTTCACGTGGAGCCTAGGCCAGCAAACCGAGGGCGTGAGGCGTGTGACCAGGTATCCATCGCTCCGGTGCCCTTAACTTTTGATCTATAAGGAGTTACGCAGCGCACAACATACCGTTGGATGGCTTTCCGAGAGCTCTACCACGGGGGCAGCAAACATCCTAGGCTGCGCCTATTTTCGGAGACCAAAATCGAACGTTTTCATCAGTTTCGGGATACTTTTCCTCTTTTGCGCTGTTTTTCCGTCCCGGATGGTACGTCGTGAGCCGCGAAAAGGACAAAAACCTAATCCATTACATTTCTATTACCGAATCCCACGGCACGTTGGGCAAGACAACTTCACTTCACGTAGAGGCTGGGCCCGCAAACCGTGGGCGTGGGCGTGTGACCAGGTATCCGTCGCTCCGGTGCCCATAACTTTTGATCTGTAAGGAGTTACGCGGCGTACAGCATACCGTTTGAAAGCTGTCCGAGCACAAAATTGAACGTTTTCATCAGTTTCGGGACACTTTTCTTCTTCTGTGATGTTTTTCTCTCCCGGATCGTACGTCATGAGCCGCAAAAAGGACAACAACCTAATCCATCACATTTTTAGTACCGAATCCCACGCCACCATGGGAAAGACAACTTCACTTCACGTAGAGGATGGGCCCGCAAACCGAGGGCGTGGGGCATGTGACCAGGTATCCGTCGCTCCGGTGCCCATAACTTTTGATTCATAAGGAGTTACGCGGCGTACAACATACCGTTGGAAAGCTCTCCGAGAGCTCTACGACGGGGGCAATAAACCAGCATAGCTGAGCTTGTTTCGGAGCCCAAAATTGAACGTTTTCATCAATTTCGGGACACTTTTCTTCTTTTGCTCTGTTTTTCTTTCCTGCGTCATACATCGTGAGCCGCCAAAAGGACGACAACCTAATTAATCACATTTCTATTACCGAATCCCACGCCACAATGGGCAAGACAACTTCACTTCACGTGGAGCCTGGGCCAGCAAACCGAGGGCGTGAGGCATGAGACCAGGTATCCATCGCTCCGGTGCCCTTAACTTTTGATCTATAAGGAGTTACACAGCGCACAACATACCGTTGGATGGCTCTCCAAGATCTCTACGACGGGGGCAGCAAACATCCTAGGTTGCGCCTGTTTTCGGAGACCAAAATCGAACATTTTCATCAATTTCGGGATACTTTTCCTCTTTTGCGCTGTTTTTCCGTCCCGGATGGTACGTCGTGAGCCGCGAAAAGGACAACAACCTAATCCATTACATTTCTATTACCGAATCCCATGGCACGTTGGGCAAGACAACTTCACTTCACGTAAAGGCTGGGCCCGCAAACCGTGGTTGTGGGCGTGTGACCAGGTATCCGTCGCTCCAGTGCCCATAACTTTTGATCTGTCAGGAGTTACGCCGCGTACAGCATACTGTTGGAAAGCTCTCCGAGAGCTCTACGACGGGGGCAGCAAGCCTGCTCGGTTGCGCCTATTTTGGAAGCACGAAATTGAACGTTTTCATCAGTTTCGGGACACTTTTCTTCTTCTGCGATGTTTTTCTCTCCCGGATCGTACGTCATGAGCCACAAAAAGGACGACAACCTAATCCATCATATTTCTAGTACCGAATCCCACGCCACCATGGGCAAGACAACTTCACTTCACGTAGAGGCTGGGCCCGCAAACCGAGGGCGTGGGGCGTGGGGCGTGTGACCAGGTATCCGTCGCTCCAGTGCCCATAACTTTTGATCCGTAAGGAGTTACGCGGCGCACAACATACCGTTGGAAAGCTCTCCGAGAGCTCTACGATGGGGGCAATAAGCGAGCATAGCTGAGCTTGTTTCGGAGCCCAAAATTGAATGTTTTCATCAGTTTTGGGACACTTTTCTTCTTTTGTTCTGTTTTTCTTTCCTGGGTCATACATCGTGAGCCGCCAAAAGGATGACAACCTAAACAATCACATTTCTATTACCGAATCCCACGCCACAATGGGCAAGACAACTTCACGACACGTGGAGCCTGGGCCAGCAAACCGAGGGCGTGAGGCGTGTGACCAGGTATCCATCGCTCCGGTGCCCTTAACTTTTGATCTATAAGGAGTTACGCAGCGCACAACATACCGTTGGATGGCTCTCCGAGTGCTCTACGACGGGGGCAGCAAACATCCTAGGCTGCGCCTGTTTTCGGAGACCAAAATCGAACGTTTTCATCAGTTTCGGGATACTTTTCCTCTTTTGCGCTGTTTTTCCGTCCCGGATGGTACGTCGTGAGCCGCGAAAAGGACAACAACCTAATCCATTACATTTCTATTACCGAATCCCATGGCACGTTGGGCAAGACAACTTCACTTCACGTAAAGGCTGGGCCCGCAAACCGTGGGTGTGGGCGTGTGACCAGGTATCCGTCGCTCCAGTGCCCATAACTTTTGATATGTCAGGAGTTACGCCGCGTACAGCATACTGTTGGAAAGCTCTCCGAGAGCTCTACGACGGGGGCAGCAAGCCTGCTCGGTTGCGCCTATTTTGGAAGCACGAAATTGAACGTTTTCATTAGTTTCGGGACACTTTTCTTCTTCTGCGATGTTTTTCTCTCCCGGATCGTACGTCATGAGCCACAAAAAGGACGACAACCTAATCCATCATATTTCTAGTACCGAATCCCACGCCACCATGGGCAAGACAACTTCACTTCACGTAGAGGCTGGGCCCGCAAACCGAGGGCGTGGGGCGTGTGACCAGGTATCCGTCGCTCCAGTGCCCATAACTTTTGATCCGTAAGGAGTTACGCGGCGCACAACATACCGTTGGAAAGCTCTCCGAGAGCTCTACGATGGGGGCAATAAGCGAGCATAGCTGAGCTTGTTTCGGAGCCCAAAATTGAATGTTTTCATCAGTTTTGGGACACTTTTCTTCTTTTGTTCTGTTTTTCTTTCCTGGGTCATACATCGTGAGCCGCCAAAAGGATGACAACCTAAACAATCACATTTCTATTACCGAATCCCACGCCACAATGGGCAAGACAACTTCACGACACGTGGAGCCTGGGCCAGCAAACCGAGGGCGTGAGGCGTGTGACCTGGTATCCATCGCTCCGGTGCCCTTAACTTTTGATCTATAAGGAGTTACGCAGCGCACAACATACCGTTGGATGGCTCTCCGAGTGCTCTACGACGGGGGCAGCAAACATCCTAGGCTGCGCCTGTTTTCGGAGACCAAAATCGAACGTTTTCATCAGTTTCGGGATACTTTTCCTCTTTTGCGCTGTTTTTCCGTCCCGGATGGTACGTCGTGAGCCGCGAAAAGGACAACAACCTAATCCATTACATTTCTATTACCGAATCCCACGGCACGTTGGGCAAGACAACTTCACTTCACGTAGAGGCTGGGCCCACAAATCGTGGGCGTGGGCGTGTGACCAGGTATCCGTCGCTCTGGTGCCCATAACTTTTGATCTGTAAGGAGTTACGCGGCGTACAACATACCGTTGGAAAGCTCTCCGAGAGCTCTACGACGGGGGCAGCAAGCCTAGTCAGTTGCGCCTATTTTCGAAGTACAAAATTGAACGTTTTCATCAGTTTTGGGACACTTTTCTTCTTCTGCGATGTTTTTCTCTCCCGGATCGTACGTCATGAGCCGCAAAAAGGACGACAACCTAATCCATCACAATTCTAGTACTGAATCCCACGCCACCATGGGCAAGACAACTTCACTTCACGTAGAGGCTGGGCCCGTAAACCGAGGGCGTGGGGCGTGTGACCAGGTATCCGTCGCTCCGGTGCCCATAACTTTTGATCCGTCAGGAGTTATGCAGCGCACACCATACCGTTGGAAAGCTCTCCAAGAGCTCTACAACGTGGGCAACAAGCCTGTTCGGCTGGGCCAATTTTTGAAGCCCAAAATCGAACGTTTTCATCAGTTTCGGGACACTTTTATTCTTTTGTGCTATTTTTCTGTTTCAGATCGTACGTTGTGAGCCGCAAAAATGATGACAACCTAATCCATCACATTTCTATTACCGAATCCCACTCCACCTTGGGCAAGACAACTTCACATCACGTAGAGGTTGGGCCCGCAAACCGATGGTGTTGGACGTGTGACCAGGTATTGTGAAACCTCGCACGAGGCTCATGTTCATTTTATAACATTTCATGTATTTTTACATCATTTACAATGCATTTATATTAATTAATATGCATTTATATCATTTAACGTATGTTTGCATCATTTTATGTGTATTTGCATTGTATAACGTGCATTTGTGTGATTTAGATATCGTAGAAATTAAATAAATTACGCTATACTACACTAGCTAACTAAATAGTTGAAACAAAACTAGAATGGCCAACTTGAAATAATTCATTAGTTAAAGGGCAATTTGGGCATTTGGGCTTATAAGATATTTCCTACAACTCAAAATACACACAAAAACACTACACACACACACACCCATCAGACAACACACACTACACACACTACACCACTCGACCAAAGAAAGAAAGGAGAAGAGAAGAGAAGAGAGAAGAGAGAAGAGAGAGAGGAAGATGAAGGAAGAAGAGTGGAGATTGAGCTAGTATCTTGCATCTCTTAGCCCTTGTTTGCATCTTCAACCCCAACCTTGGCATTTCATCACTCAAGAGCTAGGTGAGGGTTGTTTTCTTAAAAGTTTTCTAAAGCTATATTGAGCATGATTGTGATTATATATGAGTATTAGTCTTGCTATAGCTTGTATACAATAGCTTTGTTGATGAGAAAGTTGTGTATTTTGTGTTGTAGATTTAGGATTTTGAATTTGGTTTTGGGTGTTTGTTGATTGTGGATGTGGGGTGGTTTTGGTTGAGTTAGAACCCTTGTATGATGCCTAATAGCCTCAATGAACTTGTTTGTATATTGGTAGAAGGATTGGTTGTTGTTTGGATGGTTTGGGTAGAATTTGGGTATTTCCCATCAGCTGTCTGGGCGTTACAGCCCCTATCCGGTCGCCCGGATAGAGGCCTTAACGCCCGACAGAAAACTCCGATCCGGGCGTTACTGGCTTCTTCCGGGCGCCCGGATTAACGCCTCAGCGCCCGGATGTTTGACAGCTCTGCGCAGTGATTTTGCGAAAGCCATATCTCATTCGTTTTAACTCCGAATTGAGTTCCGTTTGATTCTAGAACTATCTACATTCGATAAGCTTCAATTATATACCAAAATAAAGTTAATTGGATGTTGGGATCATAGATAAAATAACTGTATAAGTTAGGGCTTGTGTAACTCTTCTATTTCATTTCACTTGCTTAGCCTACCTTGCCTCTTTCTTTGCACACTTTGTCCCTTTGTTTCTAACTTGTTCCATGACCCTTTTCGGTAAATTATTTGGTAGGAGTTGAACATAAAAGTTAGCCTTCACCTTAAACATGTAAATACATTGCCTTGAACCTAGCTATGAGCACCGAGCTAGCATGAACTTCATATTGCATTTGTGATCATTCTTGGCTATCGGAGGAATCCTACTTGGTTGATCCTCTCATGCATGTTTATATGTTATATGAACTCTAATTGGATTATGATTATACTATATGTGTTTAATTGTTATCACTAACTGGTGGCAACCTACTTTGTTGCCTCCGAGCTTGTTTCTATATTTGAAATCCACTCTCGCTTGTTGAATTCTCCTTGGAGAGATGGAAGTTATATAAATGATATAATTAAGCAATATAATGGACCCCATGGTAGAAGTTCCGGTACCGCCTGGGCGGCATTGGGCTTGCTAGGACGGACAGGCTATCGTGGCATTAGGGTGTATATCCGGATTTCATCCTTGTAATTTGGTGTATGGGGTTATGACATCGATGAAGCAGCGAGATTGGCCATCTCTAGCATTTGCAACCATTCTCACTTGGTCTCTTGAGGTCCTCGTAGGAAAGCGTTGCTCGTATCCTTTTATTATATGTTCAACCACTCTCATTCAGGGAGAAGAGTTGATTACTTGTTCACATGTTTAATTTTGTTGTTAACATATTTGGTTATCTTTGCATTAAAGATTCGGGATACATGTTCTCTGTTAGTACTACTTGTTATAAATACTTAAACTGGCCCTTTATCATGTTTGTACCTTGTTTCTTATCAGCTGTTTTGTATGTGCATGGCATGACTTTTCAAAAAGGGTTTTCTAAATGTCGAAAAATGTTTACGAAAACCTACCGAGACCTTTAACCCTCGCTGAGCTAAGTGTAGTTCATCCCTTTCCATGACAGTCTTTCAGGTGAGACTGATCCCGAGCCAAGGACTCAAACTGAGGACGAGATTTACATGTGTGACAAGTCAGACTTTTGCTTGCTGTGATCATGCTTGTTGCTAATGTGGTTTAGGGTGTTAAGCTATGTTAATATTGGGCAACTTTATGTATTGTAATTATTCTTTTGGATTCGATGGTTGTAATTTTATTTATTAGTGATGAAGTTTGTATAATGTGTTTATTAGAATTAAATTATTAACAAGTGGTGTAATAGTAATGATTAGCAACTTGAATGTCACCTAATGTTTGGTTCGGGGAAAAATCGAAACTCATACTAGTATCTTGTGCCTTTGCGGACCTAAGAGGAGTAATCTTCTTAAGCTCGTGGCATCACAATCCCAGATTTCAAAGCCTTCATAAGTTAAGTTTATTCTCGTCTGTGTCATTATTTTGGAATTAGGAACCATTATAAAGATTAAGGAAATGGGGTCGTGACAGGTATCCTTCGTTCCGGCGCCCATAACTTTTGATCCGTAAGGAGTTACGCGGCACACAGCATACCGTTGTAAAGCTCTCCGAGAGCTCTACGACGGGTGCAGCAAGCTTGCTTTGCTGTGCCTATTTTCGGAGCCCAAAATTGAACGTTTTCATTAGTTTCGGGATACTTTTCTTCTTTTGCGCTGTTTTTCTGTCCCGGATCGTACGTCGTGAGCCGCGAAAAGGACGACAACCTAATCCATCACATTTCAATTACCGAATCCCACGCCACCATGGGCAAGACAACTTCACTTCACGTAGAGGCTGGGCTCGCAAACCGAGGGCGTGGGGCGTGTGACCAGGTATCCATCGCTCCGGTGCCCATAACTTTTGATTAGTAAGGAGTTACGCGGCACACAGCATACCATTGGAAAGCTATCTGAGACCTCTATGACGGGTGCAACAAGCCTGCTTAATAGCCCCTGTTTTTTAGGCCCAAAATCGAACGTTTTCATCAATTTTGGGATACTTTTCTTCTTTTGCGCTCTTTTTCCGTCCCAGATCGTACGTCGTGAGCTGCAAAAACGACAACAACCTAATCCATCACATTTCTATTACTGAATCCCATGACACCTTGGGCAAGACAACTTTACTTCACGTAGAGGCTGGGCCCGTAAACCGAGGGCGTGGGGCGTGTGACCAAGTATCCGTCGCTCCGGTGCCCATAACTTTTGATCCATAAGGAGTTATGCGGCGCACAACATACTGTTGGAAAGCTCTCCGAGAGATCTACAACACGGGCAGGATGCCTGCTGGGCTGCGCCTGTTTTCAGAGCCCAAAATCGAACATTTTGATCAGTTTCGCGACACTTTTCTCCTTTTTCGTTGTTTTTCCGTCCCGGATTGTACGTCGTGAGCCGCAAAAAGGACGACAACCTAGTCCATCACATTTCTATTAACGAATCCCACGGCACCTTGGGCAAGACAACTACAATTCACATAGAGGCTGGGCCCGCAAACCGAGGGCGTGGGGCGTGTGACCAGGTATCCGTCGCTCCGTTGCCCATAACTTTTGATCCGTAAGGAGTTACGCGACGTACAACATACTGTTGAAAATCTCTTCGAGAGCGCTACAACGGGGGCAGCAAGCCTGCTGGGCTACGCCAGTTTTCAGACCCCAAAATTGAACGTTTTGAACTATTTCGGGACACCTTTCTTCTTTTTTCGTTGTTTTTTCGTCCCGGATCGTACGTCGTGAGCCGCGAAAAGGACGACAACCTAATCCATCACATTTCTATTACCGAATCCCACGGAACATTGGGCAAGACAACTTCACTTCACGCAGAGGCTGGGCCCGCAAACCGAGGGCATGGGGCGTGTGACCAGGTATCCGTCGCTCCGGTGCCTATGACTTTTGATTTGTTAGGAGTTATGCGGCGCACAACATACCGTTGGAAAGCTCTTCGAGAGCTCTATGACGGGGGCATCAACCTTGCTCGGCTATGCCTGTTTTTGGAGACCAAAATCGAACGTTTTAATCAACTTCGGGACACTTTTCTTCTTTTGCGCTGTTTTTCCGTCCTGGATGATACGTCGTGAGCAGCGAAAAGGACGAGAACCTATTCCATCACATTTATATTACCGAATCCCACGCCACCATGGGCAAGACAACTTCACTTCACGTAGAGGCTGGGCCCACAAACCGAGGACGTAGGGCATGTGACCAGGTATCCGTCGCTCCGGTGCCCATAACTTTTGATCAGTAAGGAGTTACGCGGCGCACAGCATACCGTTGAAAAGCTCTCCGAGAGCTATACGACGGGGACAGCAAGCCTGCTCTGCTGCGCCTGCTTTCAAAGCCCAAAATTGAACATTTTCATAAGTTTCGGGACACTTTTCTTCTTTTTCGCTATTTTTTCGTCCCGGATCGTTCGTCGTGAGCCGCGAAATGGACGACAACCATATCCATCACATTTCTATTACCGAATCCTACGCCACCATTGGCTAGAAAACTTCACTTCACGTAGGGGCTGGGCCAGCAAACCAAAGGCGTGTGGCATGTGACCAGGTATCCGTCGCTCCGGTGCCCATAACTTTTGATCAGTAAGGAGTTTCGCGGCGCATAGCATACCGTTGGAAAGCTCTCCAAGACCTCTATGACGGGTGCAGCAAGCTTGTTTGGCTGCGCCTATGTTCGAAGCCCAAAATCAAACATTTTCATCATTTTCGGGACACTTTTCTTCTTTTGCGCTGTTTTTTCGTCACGTATCGTACGTCGTGAGCCGCGAAAACGACAACAACCCAATCCATCACATTTCTATTACTGAATCCCACCACACCTAGGTCAAGACAACTTTACTTCACGTAGAGGCTGGGCCCGCAAATCCGGGGCGTGGGGCGTATGACCAGGTATTCCGTTGCTCCGGTGCCCATAACTTTTGATTCGTAAGGAGTTACGTGGCGCACAGTAGACCGTTGGAAAGCTCTCTGAGAGCTCTACGACGGGGATAGAAAGGCTGCTGGGCTGCGCCTATTTTCATAGCCCAAAATCGAACGTTTTGATTAGTTTCGCGACACTTTTCGCCCTTTTCGTTATTTTTCCGTCCTGGAACGTACGTCGTGAGCCGCGAAAAGGCTGACAACCTAATCCATCACATTTCTATTACTGAATCCTATGACACCTTGGGAAAGACAACTTCACTTCATGTAGAGGTTGGGCCCGCAAACCGAGGGCGTGGGGCGTGTAACCAGGTATCCGTCGCTCCGATGCCCATAACTTTTGATCCGTAAAGAGTTACGCGGCGCACAACATACCGTTGAAAAGATGTCTGAGAGCTCTACGACGGGGGCAGTAAGCCTACTGGGTTGTGCCTGTGATAACCCGAACCCGGCATGTATTTAATAGCATTTAACTACATTTAATTAAGTGTTTAATTAGTTAAATCATCCATTTTTCACTATTTTGATATTTCTTTAAAAAAATATTCAAATAATTTTTATATTGATTAATTTAAAAGATTATTACCTATTTCTATTATTTATAGTAATTGAATTTATTTTCTTGTATTTAATTAAGTGTCTTCTTAAATGTTAGTATTTAATTGCATTTGATTACGTGTTTATATTAACTTGTTCATTCGTATCTTAGCATTAATTTCATAATTCTTTAAAATATTCTAGAAATAGTTAAATTATTTATTTTTAAATGAATATTGATTATTTTGATTATTTTAATAATCAGTTTTATTTTTTTGCATTAAATTACTCGATTTTCAATTAAATGAGAAAAGTAACTCCGAGCCGGAGTGAATTTTAAACTATTCTACTATTCTACTTTTCAAAAATTATATTTTTATATTATTGCTCATCATTTGATTAGCGATCGTTTATTAACCGTTCGATCGTAGCATTTCGAAAATGAAAGTTAGAAGAATATTTCTCGGATTTCGTGAATAGCATTTCTAGTTTAATTTAGCTAGTTTTAGTTGGTTTTCATTAAAATTGTATTGTTTTAACTTGAATTAGACTAAATGCTAATAAATAAGCTTATTTGACCATTTTTAGCTTAAGCTTGACTTTGCAAAAAGACCAAAATGCCCTTGAGCCTTTGTCATCTTTTTAAATAAATAAAACAAGGAAAAATTGATATCGAAACAAGACCCAAAATCCCCCCAATGTCCCCCCATGGCCGAAACTCAAAGGAAAAAGAAAGAAAATTTGATTTTGCATTTTTAGGCCAAAATCTTGCGTGGAATCGGACGAGGATCATGGCTCGGGTCCTTGCGGGTCTTGGTCTTCAATCTCTGTGAGGGTTTTCACGTTTTTTTGCATTTTTATATGAATTTGATTTTTGATTCAATTTTTCAGATTTGATATATATTGCGTTATAATGCCTGTTATTGCTTGAAATAACTTCCTTAGGGTTCATAGAGCATTGCTTGTTAGTTATTTAGCGATTTTTACGGCTAGAAACGCAAATTGAAATTAGGGAAGAACGTGAATAGTATAAATGAATAGTAAAACCCTAGATTTTCATATTTTTGATCCGAATTACGATTTCTTAATTTGGATAGGTGCCATTAATGATAGAAAGATAAAATGTGCATAAAAACAGACCGGCCTTTGTTAAAATTGGAAATTAGACAAAGAAACGTAAAGGGGCCATTTGACCAAGTGTTGATTGTGCTCGAATTGAGTTGGGGGTTTTGCTATTGAGGGCATGGAAGCACTTTTGGTGCTGTTGTGACAATGATTGAGCGACCGGTTAGCATAGTTGTAGTTCAAACGCAGTAGGTGGACTTTCGGGCTTCGGTTGGGAAAGTGAGGTTTCGTGATATAGAAACGTGCCTTGTAGTACCTAAGTGATTGTAGTGAAATCGGTTTCCTAATCCCGTAGCTCGTTTGCTCGAATTTTCTTTGGAAGTTAGAGATTGAATAGTGATATTTGTCGTTTTCATGTTTGAACTGCTATTACTTGTTTGATTGACGTTATTGTTGATATTAGTGATAATCATGCTTCAAAAGTTAATTGAATGCTAATGTTGATTGTAAATGCTTGATATATCGTTTATCGCCACTAATCTGCACTTTCGTGCTATCGCTCGTTTATTGCTTGTATCTCGTATTGCATTGCATAGTGTCAGGCGTATGAGTGATGGGCCTCTCTGGGCAGTCTTGGGCTGCCGGGGTTGGTTTGCTCTAGCTCCATGTCCTATTCCCATTCTCGCTAGGGGTGCCGCCCTGGGAGATTTGGGTCGTAGATGTGTCGGGGTACATCCGGAGTACACCCAGTGGAAGTTATAAGGTGGTTGCGTGTCACGCCCCGACCTCGACCCATCGCTAGGTTAAGATCGAAACATGACGTTCGAATCGCTTAAAACATGAAATAATAATTTAGCAAATGTACATCCACTTAAACCTTCATAATAACTCCAAATAGTTACCCATCCATCGGCCTTAAAGGATTACAACAATTCAAGAAATATTCACAAGACCTCGAATTCCCCTGTTCAACATAACAATTAACTAAGAATCAAGTTTCTGGGTCTCAAAAGAATAATTACCGACTTAAATTTATATTATCCAACACTGACATTATACAAACTTCATCACTGATAATTAAGATTACAATCATAACTCATCAATTTACATAATGCTTATCACCGAATAACTATACACAGGATCTAGATTCTCTAATGTACATCAAGTATCTCATGTACTTATAGAACATTCAATCAAGAAGTCTTTCATGAATGCTATCCTTTCCTTCAACTTGCAAGCCACTCAATCAGTCTTACATGTAAGTGTCATGAAAGAGGGGTGAGCTAGATCCTCGCATATAGCTCAGTGAGGAGGAAAAACAAGGACAGGTTTTCATAAACATTTTCTTACCTTTAGAAAGTCTTTTTATAAAACCATGCCACCAATGCACAATTGTATCTCGCAAGTAAATACTACATGGTCTTAAACATTCCATAAGCACATCAAGTGTAACACGAATTAGAACAACATTCATAACATGATAATATTTTCCAACTCTACTCTCCGAGGACCTCAAGGGACCAGGCAAGAGTAGGAAACACCTAATAAAGCATATATTCCGAACGTAATCAAAAGATAGACACCAAATAAGGAAGGTGGCTTATATGGATTCAAGAGATGTCTCCCACTATCACAGCCGTGTGCACCTCAAAAGGTGTCTTCCACTATCACTGCCGTGTGCACTTTGCTCCATATAGCCCCTTATTCCTTTACCATATTCATATAGGAACCATTAGGGTAGGGAGGTGTCTGCCACTATCACAGCCGTGTGCACCTCTGATCCCTTCCCATAGCAAACAAGAGGTTGAAACCAAGTCGTACCCATGCAGTTTGTAGCCACCCCGAAATCTCAGAGGCTCAAGGGTGCATCGTACCTATACAGTTTGTAGTCACCCCGAAATCTCAGAGGCTCAAGGGTGCATCGTACCTATACAGTTTGTAGCCACCCCGAAATCTCAAAGGCTCAAGGGTGCATCGTACCCATACAGTTTGTAGCCACCCCGAAATCTCAGAGGCTCAAGGGTGCATCGTACCCATACAGTTTGTAGCCACCCCGAAATCTCAAAGGCTCAAGGGTGCCACTACTACCGAGGTATTGTCCGCTCTGTACACCCCGAATCTCTACAGCTCAAGGGTGCCTCAGCTGATACAATTCATATATATGTAGCATTCACAATATTGCCATGCAAGAGTTTAGATTGAAAAGTACAAAGTGAACTTAAGACTCACAAGCTCGACTTTCGTATGCACATTTAAAGTGTACAAGTTCGAGGCAAAAGGAATCACGTTCATGATCAAACATAATCTCCTATACCACACAACACATACAATCCTATGCCTCAATCATGTCACAATTAACCTCCTCTTATAACCATGAAACTAATTGGTACCAATGCCACACAGGTATATCAAGAAATCAAACAACCTCAATCCTCCCGCATTAGCCCTACTTAGGAGATAAATTTACCTACCTTCCTAAACTCCAATTACTCTGATTTTTTTTATCTATAATCGAATCTTATCGAATGTAGATAACTCTAGAATCAAACGGAACTCAATTCGGAGTTGAAACGAATAAGATATGGCCTCCGCAATTTCACTGCGCAGAGTTGTCAAACATCCGGGCGCTGAGGCCCTAATTCGGGCGCCCGGAAGAAGCTAGTAACGCCCGGATCGAAGTTTTCTGCCGGGCGTTGAGGCCTCTATCCGGGCGATCGGATAGGGCTTGTAACGCCCGGATAGCTGGACAGGAAATGCACATTTTCAACCAAAATCACCCAAACAACCTCCCATCCTCATCCCAACACTCAAACAAGTTCAAAATGGCTATTAGGCATCATACAAGAGTTCCAATTCAACCAAAACTACCCAACATCAATAATCAACAAATACCCAAAATAAAATTCAAAACCCTAGATCTACAACACAATATCCTTAACTTATCATTCAAGCTCTTGTATACATTTTATAGTAAGATTACTACACATATATCATCACATTCATGCTCAATATAACTTTGAAAACTTTTAAGAAAACAACCCTCACCTCTATTGTGCAAGAGAATGTTAGATTTGCAAAACCAAGGTTGTAGAGAATGCAAGAAAAAGCTCCAAAAATGGTTGACAAGGCTTGACAAAGCTTCCTCTCTTCCTCATTCTCTCTCTTTCTTCCTCTTTCTTTTCTTCTTCTTCTTTCTCTCTCTTTTCCCTCTTTGGTCGAGTATATGTGTGTGTTGTGTTGTGTGAGTGTGTTGTCTGATGGGTGTGTGTGTGTGTAGTGTTTTTGTATGTGTAAAGTGTGTGTGCAGAATTTTAGTATGTGTGTGTGGTGTATTATGTGTTGATTATTAGGTGAGATATTTCTAACAAGGGCCAATTACCCATTTGCCCTTCTAACTTAAATGCTTATTTCTAATTTGCTACCTTGTTTTATTTCAACTATTTTAGTTAGCTGGGCAGTAATTAAATAATGTCTACGATACCTAAAACATCCAATTGCACGTTATTGAATTTAAATTCACGTTAAACGATGCAATGCACGTAAATCAAGATAAGTGTACACAAAATCACTCAAATGCACATAAATCAATCTAAATGCATGTTAAATAATATGTTATGAATATGGGGTTTCGTACGGGGCTTCACATCCTCCCCTCCTTAACAAAATTGCGCCCTCGCAATTCTTTCTTTTGACAATGGCTTATCAAGCTACAACGATTCTGACTGAAGTGTACAAGTGGGGTTACTGAAGAAGAATGCGATTTTTTTGTCATCCCCAAGACCCATTTTTGTTGGTTCTACATTTTTATCCCGAAATAATGAATTGAGTTCGTATAGGCATTTTGGATCCTGCTATTGAAATAGCCCTTCTAGCTATATTTTCTGTTACTCCACTCATTTCATAAAGTATTCGACCTGGTTTAACAACAGCTACCCAATATTCAGGAGATCCTTTCCCCGAACCCATACGGATTTCTGCGGGTCTTAGTGTAACTGGTTTGTCTGGAAAAATACGTACCCATATTTTTCCGCCACGACGTGCATTTCGTGTCATTGCTCGTCGACCCATTTCTATTTGGAACGTCCAGTGCCAAAGTCACTGAATGGGTAAGTCGCCAATCCCTGGACTATGTAATGTACTTTATCTGCTGGGTTACGGGCGGGCATTTTACCAGAGGTTTCTAATCTACCCTTGTGTGATTCCTGTTGAAGCATATACTCGGGGGGGTGGGTGCAGGGCGGACAATTTTAAAGCAGACTCCCCATTCATTAGATAGAGAAGATCGCCAAGATTTTGCGATCCGCTGCCGAACTTATTCCAATCAACTTGAACATCCCTTCAACTGTAATTGATGCCTTTGAAAATTTCTCTTATTCAACTGCATAACCTTAGTTCTGAACCCCATAAGCTGGAGCATTTCTTGTAGGTTGTCTCGATCTACCTTTACCCAGCCATTTAGGGCATTCTTTAGCCCGGTGTTGGTTGCTTCCACACCCAATGCACCTACCAGACTTTCTCTAACACTCGGCTTCAGTGTGCCCTTTCCGATTGCAATGATTGCACGTAACCCTATGAAAGGTAGCTACATTACTTGATGACCCACGAGTTGTTTTGGAAATAAAGGCACTAAGTTGTGTCCTTGTAGCAACGGGTGGCTTTTGACTCTGGGCCGGATAGGGTCCTTGTGGTATCTGAGATAGAAACGACCTTTCGTTGCCTCGACTTGGCCCATTTTGGGTTTCAAGTTGCTACTTCTCAACGCGGGATACCGAGTCTATCATATCACTGTAGGATGTAAAGCGATGTGAGGCTATGAAATCTTGAATATCGGGCCTTAATCCTCGAACAAATTGTTTGATCCTCCCATTTTCCGTCTGGACCAACTCGGGGAGGTAATGAGAGAGCCTGTTAAAACAAGCTTCATATTGAACCACAGTCATCTCATCTTGCTTCAAAGTAAGAAACTCTTCTTCTTTCCTCTCTCGAGCTACTTCCGTAATGTAATTCTCCTTGAAAGATTTAACGAAATTAGCCCAAGTGACAGGTGTGCCATCGCGCTCCCAACGAAGCTTTTCAGTTCTCCACCATTGTTCCGCATCTTCTTCTAACAAGAATACTGCGAAAACCACATTTCTTTCATCATGGTAGTCAAGAGCAACATATATCTTTTCAACTTTTGCCAACCAAGCTTCAGCCTTTTCATCATCAGGTTTACCTAGAAACTTGGGAGGTCCATAGCTTAAGAAATCCTTCAATGTGCCATCACTAGTTCCCGCACCTACTCCGGTTACTTGATTCTTTAAAATTCGGCTCATTCTATCCACGTCAGTTATCAGCAGATTAAACATCTCTCTTCCAGACCCATCTCGATCAACGTTCTCTGCCTCTCGAATCCCAGTGCTACCCCAAGTATTAGGCCCTGCCATCTATGGGATGGATGCACGATGCCCCTTATAGTTATATGATATATATATGCCGTGTATGACAAAGGAATATGTTCTCTATCAATGCTCCTAGCATGTATGTGTCATGACTATATCTAATATGTAAATTCATCAAACATTCGTGGCACATGTTAAGCATATATGATTCATATAACACATTAAACATAAAAATTCACACATAACACATAACATAAGGCATACTGAGCAAGTTACATGTAACACAATAGCACATAATTTCCAAGTAAGAAAACTAAACCACCAATTCAAACCTTAAAGTTTATCCCTATGATACCACATCACCTTGATTCATAATCCAAGACAATTCTTATGTACTACATGACACTATGGCTAAAGTCTTACTCAAGGTTCCTCAATCTTCAACTCGATCTTTGATTAGGATAACCTCGAACAACCATAACCTCCAACTTTCCTTAAAGCCATCTTTTCACCCTACATACCCATATCATCTTAATCAATTTCACCTTGAGGCTTCTACCCACTGACTAGGGGTTCCAAACCCAGCTTGCGCCTAGCTAATGAGCTAAGCTCTGATACCATTCTAGGTGTCACGCCCCGACCTCGACCCATCGCTAGGTTAAGATCGAAACATGACGTTCGAATCGCTTAAAACATGAAATAATAATTTAGCAAATGTACATCCACTTAAACCTTCATAATAACTCTAAATAGTTAGCCATCCATCGGCCTTAAAGGATTACAACAATTCAAGAAATATTCACAAGACCTCGAATTCCCCTGTTCAACATAACAATTAACTAAGAATCAAGTTTCTGGGTCTCAAAAGAATAATTACCGACTTAAAGTTATATTATCCAACACTGACATTATACAAACTTCATCACTGATAATTAAGATTACAATCATAACTCATCAATTTACATAATGCTTATCACCGAATAACTATACACAGGATCTAGATTCTCTAATGTACATCAAGTATCTCATGTACTTATAGAACATTCAATCAAGAAGTCTTTCACGAATGCTATCCTTTCCTTCAACTTGCAAGCCACTCAATCAGTCTTACCTGTAAGTGTCATGAAAGAGGGGTGAGCTAGATCCTCGCATATAGCTTAGTGAGGAGGAAAAACAAGGATAGGTTTTCATAAACATTTTCTTGCCTTTAGAAAGCCTTTTTATAAAACCATGCCACCAATGCACAATTGTATCTCGCAAGTAAATACTACATGGTCTTAAACATTCCATAAGCACATCAAGTGTAACACGAATTAGAACAACATTCATAACATGATAATATTTTCCAACTCTACTCTCCGAGGACCTCAAGGGACCAGGCAAGAGTAGGAAACACCTAATAAAGCATATATTCCGAACGTAATCAAAAGATAGACACCAAATAAGGAATGTGGCTTATATGGATTCAAGAGATGTCTCCCACTATCACAGCCGTGTGCACCTCAAAAGATGTCTTCCACTATCACTGCTGTGTGCACTTTGCTCCATATAGCCCCTTATTCCTTTACCATATTCATATAGGAACCATTAGGGTAGGGAGGTGTCTGCCACTATCACAGCCGTGTGCACCTCTGATCCCTTCCCATAGCAAACAAGAGGTTGAAACCAAGTCGTACCCATGCAGTTTGTAGCCACCCTGAAATCTCAGAGGCTCAAGGGTGCATCGTACCTATACAGTTTGTAGCCAACCCGAAATCTCAGAGGCTCAAGGGTGCATCGTACCTATACAGTTTGTAGCCACCCCGAAATCTCAGAGGCTCAAGGGTGCATCGTACCTATACAGTTTGTAGCCACCCCGAAATCTCAAAGGCTCAAGGGTGCATCGTACCCATGCAGTTTGTAGCCACCCCGAAATCTCAGAGGCTCAAGGGTGCATCGTACCTATACAGTTTGTAGCCACCCCGAAATCTCAAAGGCTCAAGGGTGCATCGTACCCATACAGTTTGTAGCCACCCCGAAATCTCAAAGGCTCAAGGGTGCCACTACTACCGAGGTATTGTCCGCTCTGTACACCCCGAATCTCTACGGCTCAAGGGTGCCTCAGCTGATACAATTCATATATATGTAGCATTCACAATATTTCCATGCAAGAGTTTAGATTGAAAAGTACAAAGTGAACTTAAGACTCACAAGCTCGACTTTCGTATGCACATTTAAAGTGTACAAGTTCGAGGCAAAGGGAATCACGTTCATGATCAAACATAATCTCCTATACCACACAACACATACAATCCTATGCCTCAATCATGTCACAATTAACCTCCCGTTATAACCATGAAACAAATTGGTACCAATGCCACACAGGTATATCAAGAAATCAAACAACCTCAATCCTCCCGCATTAGCCCTACTTAGGAGATAAATTTACCTACCTTCCTAAACTCCAATTACTTTGATTTTTATCTATAATCGAAGCTTATCGAATTTATATAACTCTAGAATCAAACGGAACTCAATTCGGAGTTGAAACGAATAAGATATGGCCTCCGCAATTTCACTGCGCAGAGCTGTCAAACATCCGGGCGCTGAGGCCCTAATCCGGGCGCCCGGAAGAAGCTAGTAATGCCCGGATCGAAGTTTTCTACCGGGCGTTGAGGCCTCTATCTGGGCGACCGGATAGGGCTTGTAACGCCCGGATAGCTGGACGGGAAATGCACATTTTCAACCAAAATCACCCAAACAACCTCCCATCCTCATCCCAACACTCAAACAAGTTCAAAATGGCTATTAGGCATCATACAAGAGCTCCAATTCAACCAAAACTACCCAACATCAATAATCAACAAATACCCAAAATAAAATTCAAAACCCTAGATCTACAACACAATATCCTTAACTTATCATTCAAGCTCTTGTATACATTTTATAGTAAGATTACTACACATATATCATCACATTCATGCTCAATATAGCTTTGAAAACTTTTAAGAAAACAACCCACACCTCTATTGTGCAAGAAAATGTTAGATTTGCAAAACCAAGGTTGTAGAGAATGCAAGCAAAAGCTCCAAAAATGGTTGACAAGGCTTGACAAAGCTTCCTCTCTTCCGCATTCTCTCTCTTTCTTCCTCTTTCTTTTCTTCTTCTTCTTTCTCTCTCTTTTCCCTCTTTGGTCGAGTATATGTGTGTGTTGTGTTGTGTGAGTGTGTTGTCTGATGGGTGTGTGTGTGTAGCGTTTTTGTATGTGTAAAGTGTGTGTGCAGAATTTTAGTATGTGTGTGTGGTGTATTATGTGTTGATTATTAGGTGAGATATTTCTAACAAGGGCCAATTACCCATTTGCCCTTCTAACTTAAATGCTTATTTCTAATTTGCCACCTTGTTTTATTTCAACTATTTTAGTTAGCTGGGCAGTAATTAAATAATGTCTACGATACCTAAAACATCCAATTGCACGTTATTGAATTTAAATTCACGTTAAACGATGCAATGCACGTAAATCAAGATAAGTGTACACAAAATCACTCAAATGCACATAAATCAATCTAAATGCATGTTAAATAATATGTTATGAATATGGGGTTCGTACGGGGCTTCACATTGCGCGCTTATTGTCATCGTTGTCAACATCAAGCTCGAGATTGATGTATTGCTCGTGAAATGGTACATTGCTCGTATAAGTGAACCATAGCCTTCAGAGTGTGGTATAGCTTTGAATGGTTGTATTAATGCTTCTTTAATTGTTATTGTATTGTTGTTTATATTGATTGTTGTTCTTATTGGATATATTGCTTAACTGTCTTATTTGCATTGCACGACTTTCTTTCTTTCCATCTCGATATCTGTTTCGCCCTCACTGAGTATACATGTTGTGTATACTCTCTCCTCACCACCACATTTCAGGAATTGCCATGTTAGCTGGAAAGTTTGTGATTATGTGATAGATCGTGCTTGAAGGTTGCCTTGCGTGCAATGTGGCTTGAGTTGTCAAAGATGTAAAGATTTTACTTTCATGAGATATATGTTTTCATGTATTGTATGTATTTAGTGTTAAAAGTTATGTAATTAACTTAACTAGGTTTATTAGAATGGTATGATAGTCTATTTTATGCAATAGGTTGGTATAGTTTAATTGTCAAGCATGAATGTACTTGTCAAAGATGAGAAGAGATAGGTTAGCTTTTAAACTGGAAATGTATATTTACTTGTGTTCGCTAGTTGAGAACCAAGGCTTGGATGGCCTTGAGGTGTTTGCATGGTTGGGTACGGTACTGGTCCATTTATATGCTGTCGTAGGTTTGCATTTTGCCTAGAAACAGGGGAGACTCCATCTGTCTTTCCCTAAATTTTATGCCCGGGTTTGGAATTGGGTTGCGATTATATTGTTTGATAGAACTTCCTGTCTCGAGAGGGATCAGGGTGTTACAGCGCCAGTTTTCAGAGCCCAAAATTGAACGTTTTGATATGTTTCGGGACATTTTACTTCTTTTTCGTTGTTTTTCCGTCCCAAATCGTACGTCGTGAGCCGCGAAAAGGACAACAACCTAATCCATCACATTTATATTACCAAATCCCATGGCACCTTGGGCAAGACAACTTCACTTCACGTAGAGGCTGGGCCCGCAAACCGAGGGCGTGGGGCATGTGACCAGGTATCCGTCGCTCCGGTGCCCACAACTTTTGATCCGTAAGGAGTTACGCAGCGCACAACATACCGTTGGAAAGCTCTCCGAGAGCTTTACGACGGGGGCATCAAGCCTGCTCGGCCCCGCCTGTTTTCAGAGACCAAAATTGAACGTTTTCATCAGCTTCGGGACACTTTTCTTCTTTTGTGCTGTTTTTTCGTCCCGAATCTTACGTCGTGAGCCGCGAAATGGACGACAACCTAATCCATCACATTTCTATTACCGAATCCCATGCCACCATGGGCAAGACAACTTCACTTCACGTAGAGGCTGGGCCCGCAAACCGAGGGCGTGGGGCGTGTGACAAAGTGTCCGTCGCTCCGGTGTCCATAACTTTTGATCCGTAAGGAGTTACGCGGCGCACAGCATACCGTTGGAAAGCTCTCCGAGACCTCTATGACGGGTGCAGCAATCCTGCTTAGCTGCACCTATTTTCAAAGCCCAAAATCGAACGTTTTCATCAGTTTCAAGACACTTTTCTACTTTTGCGCTGTTTTTCCGTCCCGTATCGTACGTCGTGAGCCGCGAAAACGACAACAACCAAATCCATCACATTTCTATTACCGAATCCCACCACACCTACTGCAAGACAACTTTACTTCACGTAGAGGCTGGGCCTGCAAATCGGGGGCGTGGGGCGTGTGACGAGGTATCCGTCGCTCCGGTGCCCATAACTTTTGATTCGTAAGGAGTTACGCAACGCACAACATACCGTTAGAAAGCTCTACGAGAGCTCTACGACGGGGGCAGCAAGCCTGCTGGGCTGCGCCTATTTTCAGAGCCTAAAATCAAACGTTGTGATCAGTTTCGCGACAATTCTTTCCCTTTTCAATGTTTTTCAATCCTGGATCATACGGCGTGAGCCGCGAAAAGGCTGACAACCTAATCCATCACATTTCTATTACCGAATCCCATGGCACCTTGGGCAAGACAACTTCACTTCATGTCACGTCCCAACCCGACCTATAGAGGTTAGACTAGGGTGTGATCTTAAACATTCAAGTCATTTCACTTACTTAATCGTTCATGAAGGTTTAATACTTAACGTTTAGCCTAAACTCCACATGTTCTCCAGAAAACCGGTAGTATAATGACTGTAATTGGGCTCTTTAGTTTGACCTAATTTTCTAAAGGCCTCAAAACTTTCAATCTCAAATTCATTTCCAACTAAGATTACTATTTATCACCAATTGAAACGCCTACTAGTTATCTCGAAGTCTCGTTTGATTAACAACCTAGCATGATACTATGTCTTGTTTGTTTGTTAATCCTTGTTACAAAAGCACCTGTTGATCTTTGCTTAACAATGAGTACCTGCTTAAGATTGGATAGATTCATTTACTTAATCCTTTACCTGATACTTTATAAGCCTGTGATAGATACTAACCAGTAGCGATAGCAAAAAAACGACCATAAGAGTGTCTAACTAGTTATAATCAGTACAAGCCAAAATTAGACCCCAAATTATAACGGGGGTCATTTTACAATACAACAACAAGCAACATAAGAAATAGTCTTCAAGCAACATATTGTTCACAAAATGGCCATAGTCAAGTAAGGCACGTATGGCAAGAAATCATTCCAAGGAGTCATTAATAGGCGCGTTGTCCTCGGGTACCTGTTCCTGGTCTTCTTCACCTGAGATGATAAAAGAGGGTGAGTCCTTATGAACTCAGCGAAAGGGAACGAGAAATAAGTTTTGAAACTCATTTTCCGGTTCAACTTGTGAAAACTCTTTTTGCAAGCGTGGCATGTAACACAAATAAGTACATAATGTAATATAACAGTAAAAGAATACAGTTACCCGTCTTTCCTCCCCGAGGTCCTCTAGGAACCAAGCGAGAGTACTTATACACATAGTAAAAAGGATATGGTTTGATACGTACAGGACTCTAGAGGTAGCTCATACGGGCTCAAGAGGTAGCTCCCACCACATTTAGGTGTAGCACTTTCCCCCGCATAGCACTTACTTCCTGCCGTTCAAGTTTATTTTCAGTAACAGTTGTTGCGGCCGGCTTCAATCATCCACTTTTCACGCCAAATGGGTGTACTCTGGATATACCCCGAAATCTTACGACCCAACTCTCCGAGGAAGTCTAGCCCCCAAGCGAGAGAGGGACTTGGACAATGGTAGTCATGGTTGCACCGGCAAGCCTGATGCTACCCGGTGTGCGTGAACGCTACCACGCCAGAATGAAAGGTTGCAACCTTGTATGCAATGCACATTTATGACATGTAATATATCACATTAGGAGGACAACAAAGTAGGTTACCTCCGAGCAGTCATAAGATTGCACATTGACAAGTAAACAAGCGAGGCACGATATAACAAGTAATTTCACTTGAAAAGCACATGGAGTTATATAAACATTAAACGGGCAGCCATGTAACACATGTAAATCAAGTCATATAACTCACTTCGAAGTTCACGTAATCAAATAACAAGATTATTCAACATGCAACGATATCTACGTGGGTCCGGGTGCAAGAAAGGTCTACTTGTCAACATGTAATCATCAAAATCACATTTAGGGCTACAAGGGCAACTACGGGCAGCCTACTAAACATATAATTAAACACGATATTCATAGGATCAACACTTAGTGAATTTACCTAGTCATTAGGGTTTCTATTTCGTGCTTACCCGTGCGATTAAGCCCCGAGTCAACTCAAAATCATTCTCAAGCCATGCATCGATTAATTCAAACATCCTCAAGTGTTAAAAATAGTCCACACAACATCCCAATGCCACAATCCCAAGCATTTAATTCAACAAGAGAAGTTACAACAATCTTTCTAAGCATATCACTGAGTGAAACCCTCACTGCAATGGGCTGTCTTCTCACAATCATTAAGACAAGCAAACAATCTCCAATTTCAGTTAATAATATGTCAAATTAAATCTTAAGAAGTGAACTAAATTCAGAAACAAACCTCGCATCATTTGGAGTTCAGGTTCAATAGTTATAGCCAAAACAGTGGGACTGCACAAAACTGTCCAGATTTGCACACATTTCAATACTTGTCGTTTTTAAGGTCCTTAGGTTCAGATTTAGGCTTAGTCCATTTCTGAAAAAAATGTCCAGAACTGAAAAATATAGCAGTACACCAAATTTCATGAATTTTGGATATAATTTACTAAGTCAAAAATGGTTCGTTCTACAAGGTCAGTGAATCTGCCAAAACCTGCTTCATTTTTCGAGACTTCCAGATTTGGACACATTTTAATGATTTGCCATTTTGAGGACCTTAGAGTCAAAATTAGCTTTATCCTATTTCTGTGCAAAATGTTCAAAACTGGCAAAAATAGTTACTTACCAATTTTCATGCATTTTCAACAACATTTACCTAGCCAAAAGCACCTCGTATCAACAAGACAGAAAGCTGTCACAAACCCGATTTCATCTATCATCACCTTCTAGCCAAAATCTTGCCATGCATGGTTGTAAAAGGTTATGAACACACATATATCTCAAGTACAGAAGCAAAGACAAACATTTAAGAGCATGCATGTGGATTTTTGAAAGATTTTCAAGAAGTTTTAGCCCTCACCTTAGCAAAACAACAAGAAGATGCACAAGATTTTGATGAAGCACAAGGTTGACTCTTTTCCTTGCTTAGCCGAGACATCACTCGATTTCTCTCTAGTTTCCTAGCTTAGTAACCAAGTTCTTAGTAGGTGCATGTGGTTAGAACAAGAAGAAAAGAAATGGAAGCTAGCAAACTCACCTAAACCGAAATGGAAGTTCAATAAGCTTGCATGTGAGCTTTCTTGCAACTTAGCTTGCTTAGTCAAGCTTCTTAGCTTCTAGCTTGCCTTGATGAACCATGGAATGATGAAGATGAGCTATGGAGTGTATGAACTCAGCCAAGGCTGAGAGAGAGAGAGAGAAGAATGAGAGGGAGAGAGAAAAATGTGAGGAAATGAGAGAAATGAAGAAAAAAAATGAAGGCTTTTGCAAATGTTGATGCATATGTCGGCCTTGAGCTTTGAAATTCAGATTTTTATGTCTTCAAGAAGCATTTTGAAATTCCTAGCATGGGCAAGGAGCTTATGTCGAGATTGGTGGAGCTTTGGGGAGGGTTTTGAGCTAGTTTTTTTTATGCATTTGTGTCATAGAATTGTCATAGATTGTCTAGGAATTAAATTGAATTAAGCAAAGCAATCACAAAGCCCAACAAGTGGTCGGCCAAGGCATGTAGAAATCTGATTTTTTGTCATCTTTTGGGCATTAATTAATTTTGTGTTGAAAGTGCAAAAGAATAAGGAATGTCTAGCTTTTTGTGAGATTTTGTCTTCTAGTGAGTTGAATTAGTAATTTAATATTAGTTAGTGGGATTTGTAGGATTAATTATTGATCTAGTGCTTCGTGTAAAATGCTTTCTTGATTAGCGTGAGGGCAAGCTTTCCTAGGTTTAGGGCACGCACTACAAGGTAGGGCACAAACTACGAGACGAAAGCACGTTTCCCAAGTAAACGCACGCAACCCTAAATGAATGCACGTAATTCAATGCAAGGCACACAAAACGATATACGATTCTTAAACCTAGGTCAAGGCACACAAATCTAGGTTAGGGCACACGGAATGAGGTATCGCACGCAATTCGAATTCAGGGCACGTAAGTCGAGGATTAGGGCACACAATTCTAGGTCAAGGCACGAATGATGAGGCATGCACGAAAACCAAGACAAGGCACGTAATCCAAGGTCGGTCATATAATTCTGGGTCTAAGGCACACAAATCTAGGTAACACACATTATTTGGGGTCGGGCCTCACACTTCATGTAGAGGCTGGGCCCGCAAACCGAGTGCATGGGGCGTGTAACCAGGTATCCGTCGCTCTGGTGCCCATAACTTTTGATCCGTAAGGTATTACGTGGTGCACAGCATACTGTTGAAAAGCTCTTATAGAGCTCTACGACGGGGGCAGCAAGCCTGCTGGGTTGCGCCAGTTTTCATAGCCCAAAATTGAACGTTTTGATAAGTTTCGGGACACTTTTCTTCTTTGTCGTTGTTTTTCCATCCCGGATCGTACGTCGTGAGTCGCGAAAAGGACGACAACCTAATCCATCACATTTCTATTACCGAATCCCATGGCACCTTGGGCAAGACAACTTCACCTCACGTAGAGGCTGGGCCCGCAAACCGAGGGTGTGGGGCGTGTGACCAGGTATTCGCCGCTCTGGTGCCTACAACTTTTGATCCGCAAGGAGTTCACGGTGCACAGCATACTGTTGGAAAGCTCTCCGAAAGCTCTACGACGGGGGAATCAAGCCTGCTTAGCTGCGCCTGTTTTTGGAGACTAAATTCGAACGTTTTCATTAGCTTCGGGACACTTTTCTTCTTTTGCGCTGTTTTTTCGTCTCGGATCTTACGTCGTGAGCCGCAAAAAGGACGACAACCTAATCCATCACATTTCTATTACCGAATCCCACGCCACCATGGGCAAGACAACTTCACCTCACGAAGAGGATGGGCCCGCAAACTGAGGCCGTGGGGCGTGTGACCAGGTATCTGTCGCTCCGGTGCCCATAACTTTTGATCTGTAAGGAGTTACGCGGTGCATAGCATACCGTTGGAAAGCTCTCTGAGAGCTCTACGATGGGGGCAGCAAGCTTGCTGGGCTGCACCAGTTTTCAAAGCCCAAAATTGAACGTTTTGATCAGTTTTGTGACACTTTTCTTCTTTTTTGTTGTTTTTCCGTCCCGGATCATACGTCGTGAGCCGCGAAAAGGACGACAACCTAATCCATCACATTTCTATTACCAAATCCCACGCCACCATGGGCCAGACAACTTCACTTCACGCAGATGCTGGGCCCGCAAACCGAGTACGTGGGGTGTGTGACCAGGTATTCGTCGCTCCGGTGCCCATAACTTTTGATCCGCAAGGAGTTACGTGGCGCACAACATACCGTTGGAAAGCTCTCCGAGAGCTCTACGATGGGGGCAGCAAGCTTGCTATGCTGTGCCTGTTTTCGGAGCCTAAAATCGAACGTTTTCATCAGCTTTGGGATACTTTTCTTCTTTTGCGCTGTTTTTCCGTCCCGGATCATACGTCGTGAGCCGCGAAAAGGATGAGAACCTAATCCATCACATTTCTATTACCGAATCTTATGCCACCATGGGCAAGACAACTTCACTTCACGTAGAGGCTGGGCCCTCAAACCGAGGGCGTGGGGCGTGTGACCAGGTATCCGTCGCTCCGGTGCCCGTAACTTTTGATCCGTAAGGAGTTACGGGGTGCACAGCATACCGTTGGAAATCTCTCCAAGATCTCTACGATGGGGGCATCAAGCCTGCTCCGCTGCGCCTATTTTCGCAGCCCAAAATCGAACGTTTTCATCTTCTTCGGGACATTTTTATTATTTTGCGCTGTTTTTCCGTCCCGGATCATACGTCGTGAGAAAAGGACGACAACCTAATCCATCACATTTCTATTACCGAATCCGACACCACCACGGGCAAGACAACTTCACTTCACGTAGAGGCTGGGCCCGAAAACCGAGGGCGTGGGGCGTGTGACCAGGTATCCGTCGCTCCGGTGCTCATAACTTTTGATCCGAAAGGAGTTACGCGGCGCACAGCATACCGTTGGAAAGCTCTCCGAGAGCTCTACGGCGGGGCAGGAAGCCTGCTGGGCTGCGCCAGTTTTCAGAGCCCAAAATTGAACGTTTTGATCAGTTTCGGAACACTTTTTTTATTTTTCATTTTTTTCCGTCCCGGATCATACGTCGTGAGTCGCCAAAAGGACGACATCCTAATCCATCACATTTCTATTACCGAATCCCATGGCACCTTGGGCAAGAAAACTTTACTTCACGCAGATGCTGGGCCCACAAACCGAGGGTGTGGGGCGTATCACCAGGTATCCGTCGCTCCGGTACCCATAACTTTTGATCCGTAAGGAGTTACGCAGCACACAGCACACTGTTGGAAAGCTCTCCGAGAGCTCTACGACAGGGTCATCAAACTTGCTCGGCTGCGCCTATTTTCGGAGCCCAAAATCAAACGTTTTCATCAGCTTCGGGACACTTTTCATCTTTTGCGCTGTTTTTTCGTCCTGGATCATACGTTGTGAGCCGCGAAAAGGACGACAACCTAATCCATCACATTTCTATTACCGAATCCCACGCCACCATGGGCAACACAACTTCACTTAACGTAGAGGCTGGGCCCGCAAACCGAGGGCGTGGGGCGTGTGACCAGGTATCCGTCGCTCCGGTGCCCATAACTTTTGATCCGTAAGGAGTTACGCGGCGCACAGCATACCGTTGGAAAGCTCTCTGAGAGCTCTACAACGTGGCAGCAAGCCTGATCAGCTGCGCTTTTTTTCAGGGCCCGAAATTGAACATTTTGATCAATTTCGGCACACTTTTCTTCTTTTTCGCTGTTTTTCCGTCCCGGATCGTACGTCGTGTGCCGCGAAAAGGACAACAACCTAATCCATCACGTTTCTATTACCGAATCCGACGCCACCATGGGTAAGACAACTTCACTTCACGTAGAGGCTGGGCCCGCAAACCAACGGCATGTGGCGTGTGACCAGGTATCCGTCGCTCCGGTGCCCATAACTTTTGATTAGTAAGGAGTTACGCGACGCATAGCATACCGTTGGAAAGCTCTCCGAGACCTCTATGATGGGTACAACAAGCTTCATTAGCTGCGCCTGTTTTTGGAGCTCAAAATCGAATGTTTTCATCAGTTTTCGTACACTTTTCTTCTTTTGCGCTGTTTTTCCGTCCCATATCATACGTCATGAGCCGCAAAAACGACAACAACCTAATCCATCATGTTTCTATTACCGAATCCCACCACACCTAGGGCAAGACAACTTTACTTCATGTAGAGGCTGGGCCCACAAATCGAGGGCGTGGGGCATGTGACCAAGTATCCGTCGCTCTGGTGCCCGTAACTTTTGATCCGCAAGGAGTTACGCGGTGCACAGCATACCGTTGGAAAGCTCTCTGAGAGCTCTACGACGCGGACAGCATGCCTGCTATGTTGTGCCTGTTTTAAGAGCCTAAAATCGAACATTTTGATCAATTTCGTGACACTTTTCTCCTTTTTCGTTGTTTTTCCGTCCCGGTTCGTACTTCGTGAGCCGCTCAAAGGCTGACAATCTAATCCATCACATCTCTATTACCGAATCCCACGGTACCTTGGGCAAGACAACTTTACTTCACTTAGAGGCTGGGCCGGCAAATCGATGGCGTGTGTCACGCCACCAACCCGACCTATAAAGGTTAGACTAGGGTGTAATCTAAACATTCTAGTCATATCACGTACTTAATCGTTCATGAAAGTTTAACATTTAAAGTTTAGCCTAAACTCCACAAATTCTCTGGAAAACCTGCAGCATAACGGCTGTAATTGGGCTCTTTAGTTTGACCTAATTTTTTAAAGGTCTCCAAACTTTCAATCTCAAATTCATTTCCAACTAATATTACTATTTATCACCAATTGAAATGCCTACTAGTTATCTCGGAGTCTCGTTTGATTAACAGCCTAGCATGATAACTATGTCTCGTTGGTTTGTTAATCCTTGTTACAAAAGTACCTGTTGATCTTAGCTTAACAATGAGTACCTGCTTAAGATTGGATAGATTCATTTTACTTAATCCTTACCTGATACTTCATAATCCTATGATAGATACTAGCTAGTAGCGATAGCAAAAATGACCATAGTAGTGTCTATCTAGTTATGATCAGTACAAGCCAAAATTAGACCCCAAATTACAACGGGGGTCATATACAATACAACAACAAGCAACATAAGAAATAGTCTTCAAGCAACATATCATTCACAAAATGTCCAGAGTCACATAAGGCACGTAGGGCAAGCAATCATTCCAAGGAATCATCAATAGGCACGTTGTCCTCGGGTACCTGTTCCTGGTCTTCTTCACCTGAGATGATAAAAGAGGGTGAGTCATTATGAACTCAGTGAGGGGGAACGAGAAATAAGTTTTGAAACTCTTTTTCCGGTTCAACTTATGAAAACCCTTTGCAAGCATGACATATATCACAAGTGAGTACATAATGTAATGTAGAAATAAAAGAACACAATTACCCGTCTTTCCTCCCCGAGGTCCTCTAGGAACCAAGCGAGAGTACTTATACACATAGTGAAAAGGATACGGTGAGCTTTTGCTCTTAGTTCATTTCCAGTATCAGTTGTTGCGGCCGACTTCAAATCATCCCCTTATCACGCCAAATGGGTGTACTCCGGATGTACCCCGAAATCCTACGACCCAACTCTCCGAGGAAGTCTAGCCCCCAAGCGAGAGAGGGAATTGGACAATGGTAGTCACGGTTGCACCGGCAAGCCCGATGTCGCCCGATGTGCGTGAACGCTACCACGCCAGAATGAAAGGTTGCAACCTTGTATGCAATGCACATTTATGACATTTAATATATCACATTAGGAGGACAACAAAGTAGGTTGCCTCCGAGCAGTCATAAGATTGCACATTGACAAGTAAGCACGCGAGGCACGATATGACAAGTAATTTTACTTGAAAAGCACATGGAGTTATATGAATATTAAACAGGCAGCCATGTAACGCCTGTAAATCAAGTCATATAACTCATTTCGAAGTTCACGTAATCAAATAATAAGATTATACAACATGCAACAACATCTACGTGGGACCGGGTGCAAGAAAGGCCTACTTGTCAATATGTAATCATCGAAATCATGTTTAGGGCTATGAGGGCAACTACGGGCAGCCTACTAATTACATAATTAAACACAATATCCATAGGATCAACACTTAGCGAGTTTTTCCTAGTCATTAGGGTTTCATTTCATGCTCACCCGTGCGATTAGGCCCTAAGTTATCACGTAATTAACCTCAAGCCATGCATTGATTAATTAAAACACCCTCAAGCATTCAAAACAGTCCACACAACATCCAAGTGTCACAATCCCAAGCATTTAATACAACGAGAGAAGTTACAATAATTTTCAAAGCAAATCCCTAATTGAAAACCTTACTGCAATGGTCTGTTTTCTCACAATCATTGAGACAAGCAAACAAACTCAAATTCCAGTGAAAAAAATGTCACATTAAAGCTTAAGGAGTGAACTAAATCCAGAAACAAACCTCGCATCATTTGGAGTTTGGGTTCAAGAGTTATAGCCAAAACCGTGAGACTACGCAAAACTGTCCAGATTTGCACACATTTCAATACTTGTCATTTTTTAGGACATTAGGGGCAGATTTAGCCTTAGTCTATTTCTGAAAAAAAATGTCCAGAACTGAAAATTCTAGCATCATACCAAATTTCATGCATTTTTGATATCATTTACTAAGTCAAAACTAGTTCGTTCTACAAGGACAGTGAATCTGCCAAAACCTGCTTCATTTTCCCAGATTTTCCAGATTTGGACACCTTTCAATGTTTTGCCATTTTGGGGACTTTAGAGTCAAAATTAGCTTTGTCCTATTTCTATGTAAAATTCTCAGAACGGGCAAAAATAGTCACCTACCAATTTTCACGCATTTTCAACATCATTTACCTGGTAAAAATCACTACGTACCAACAAGACAGAAGACTGTCCCATACGCGATTTCATCTATCATCACATTCTAGCCAAATATCTTGCCATGCATGTTTACAAAAGCTCATGTACACACATATATCACAAGTACAGAGGTAAAAATAGACATTTAAAGGCATGCATGTGGTTTTTGAAAGCTTTTCAAAGAAGTTTTAGCCCTCACCTTAGCAAGACAACAAGGAAGATGCACAAACTCTTGATGAAGCACAATGTCGACCTTTTTCCTTGCTTAGCCGAGAGACAACTTGAGATTTCTCTAATTCCTAGCTTAGTAACCATGTTCTTAGTATGTGCAAGCGGCTAGAACAGAAAGATAATGAAATGGAAGCTAACAAACTTACCTAAGCCGAAATGAATGTGCTATGAGCTTGCATGTGTGATTTTTGCATTCTAGCTTGCTTGGTCGAGCTTCCTAGTTTCTTGCATGTCTTGATGAACCATTGAGTGATGAACTTAAGATATGGAGAGTAGGATTTTAGCTAGGGCCGAGAGAGAGAGAGAAGAAATGAGAGGGTGAGAGAAAAATGAGAGAAAGAAGGAAAGAATGAAAGAAAAATGAAAAGCTTGATGGGTTTGATGCTTGTGTCAGCCTAGGGCCTTGAAATTTCAGATTTTTGTGTCTTCAAGGAGCATGTTTGAATCACCTAGCATGGGCATGGAGTGTGTGTCGAGATTGGTGTGCATTGGGTAGGGTTTTGAGTCAATTTTTTTTATTGTTTTGTGTCATAACATGTCATAGAATGTCTAGGTTTAATTTTGAATCATGCAAGGCAAACACAAATGCAAGAAAGTGGTCGGCCAAGGCATTGCAAAATTCTGAATTTTTGTCTTGGTTGAGCAATATAATATTGTGTGTTTGGAATGTGCAAAAGAATAAGGAATAAAGAATAAAGAATGCTTAGCTTTTGGTGCAATTTCGTCTTCTAGTGAGTTGAATTGGCATTTTAATATTAGTTAGTGGAACTTGTAGGATTAATTAATAATCTACTGCTTCGTGTAAGATGCTTTCTTGATTAGCGTGAGGGCACACTTTCCTAAGTTTAGGGCACGCACTACGAGGTAAGGCACGAACTACGAGATGAATGCACGTTTCTCAAGTAAATGCACGCAACCCTAAATGTATGCACGTAATTCAATGCAAGGCACACAAAATGAAACACGACTCTTAAACCTAGGTCAAGGCACGCAAATCTAGGTTAGGGCACACGAAACGAGGTATCGCATGCAAATTGAGGTCGGGCCTCACAGCGTGGGGCGTGTGACCAGGTATCCGTCGCTCCGGTGCCCATTACTTTTGATCCATAAGGAGTTACGCGGCGCACAGCATACCGTTGAAAAGCTCTCCGAGAGCTCTACGACAGGGGCAGCAAGCCTGCTAGGTTGCGTCAGTTTTCAGAGCCCAAAATTGAACATTTTGATCAGTTTCGGGACACTTTTCTTCTTTTTCGTTGTTTTTCCGTCCCGGATAGTACGTCATGAGCCTCGAAAAGGACGACAACCTAATCCATCACATTTCTATTACTGAATCCCATCGCACCTTGGGTAAGACAACTTCTCTTCACGTAGAGGTTGGGCCCGCAAACCGAATGCGTGGGGCGTGTGACCAGGTATCCGTCGCTCCGGTACCCATAACTTTTGATCCGTAAGGAGGTACGCGGCGTACACCATACCGTTGGAAAGCTCTCCGAGAGCTCTACGATAGGGGCAGCAAGCCTACTCGACAGCGCCTATTTTCAAAGCCCAAAATTGAACATTTTGATCAGTTTCGGGACACTTTTCTTCTTTTTCGTTATTTTTCCGTCCCGGATCATACTTCGTGAGCGGCGAAAAGGATGACAACCAGATCAATCACATTTCTATTACCGAATCCCACGCCACCATGGGCAAGACAACTTCACTTCACGTAGATGCTGTGCCCGCAAACCGAGGGCGTGGGGCGTGTGACCAGGTATCCGTCGCTCCGGTGCCCATAACTTTTGATCCGTAAAGAGTTACGCGGCGCACAGATACCGTTGGAAAGCTCTCCAAGTGCTCTACGATGTGGGAAGCTAGTCTGCTAGGCTGTGCCTATTTTCAGTGCCTAAAATTGAACGTTTTCATCAGTTTCGGGATACTTTTCTTTTTTTGCGTTGTTTTTCCGTCCCGGATCGTAAGTCGTGAGCCGCGAAAAGGACGACAACCTAATCCATCACATTTCTATTACCGAATCCTATGCCACCATTGGCATGACAACTTCACTTCACGTAGAGGCTGGGCCCGCAAACAGGCGTGTGACCAGGTATTCGTCGCTCCGATGAACATAACATTTGATCCGTAAGGAGTTACGCGGTGCACAGCGTACCGTTGGAAAGCTCTCCGAGAGCTCTACGATAGGGGTAGCAAACCTCCTCGGCTGCGCCTATTTTCGGAGATCAAAATCAAACGTTTTCATCAGTTCCGGAACACTTTTCTTCTTTTGCGCTGTTTTTCCGTCTCGGATCGTACGTCGCGAGCCGCGAAAAGGACGACAACCTAATCCATCACATTTCTATTACCGAATCCCACGCCATCTTGGGCAAGGCAACTTCACTTCACGTAGAGGCTGGGCACGAAAACCGAGGGCGTGGGGCCTGTGACCAGGTATCCGTCGCTCCGGTGCCCATTACTTTTGATCCGTAAAGAATTACGCGGCACACAGCATACTGTTGGAAAGCTCTCCGAGAGCTCTACGACGGAAGCATCAAGCCTGCTCGGCTGCGTCTATTTACGGAGCCCAAAATTGAGCGTTTTCATCAGTTTAGGGACACTTTTCTTCTTTTGCGCTATTTTTTCGTCCCGGATCATACGTCGTGAGCCGCGAAAAGGACGACAACCTAATCCATCACACTTCTATTACCGAATCCCACGCCACCATGGGCAAGACAACTCCACTTCATGTAGAGGCTGGGCCCGCAAACCGAGGGCGTGGGGCGTGTGACCAGGTATCCGTCTCTCCGATGCCCATAACTTTTGATCCGTAAGGAGTTACGCGGCGCACAACATACCGTTGGAAAGCTCTCCGAGAGCTCTACGATGGGGGCATCAAGCATGCTCGGCTGCGCCAATTTTTGGAGCCCAAAATCGAACGTTTTCATCAGCTTTCGGACACTTTTCTTCTTTTGCGCTGTTTTTCCGTCCCATATCATACGTCGTGAGCCGCGAAAAGGACGACAACCTAATCCATCACATTTCTATTACCGAATCCCATGCCACCATGGGCAAGACAACTTCACTTCACGTAGAGGCTGGGCCCGCAAACCGAGGGCATGAGGCGTGTGACTAGGTACCCGTCGCTCCGGTGCCCATAACTTTTGATCCGTAAGGAGTTACGCGGTGCACAGCATACCGTTGGAAAGCTCTCCGAGAACTCTACGACGGGGGCAACAAGCCTACTGGGCTGCGCCAATTTTCAGAGCCCAAAATTGAACGTTTTGATTAGTTTCAGGACACTTTTCTTCTTTTTCGTTGTTTTTCCGTCCCGGATCGTACGTCGTGAGCCGCGAAAAGGACGACAACCTAATCCATCACATTTCTATTACCGAATACCATGGCACCTTGGGCAAGAACACTTCACTTTGCGTAGATGCTGGGCCCGCAAACCGAGGGCTTGGGGCATGTGACCAGGTATCCGTCGCTCCGGTGCCCATAACTTTTGATTCGTAAGGAGTTACGCGGTGCACACATACAGTTGGAAAGCTCTCCCAGAGCTCTATGACAGGGAGAGCAAGCCTGCTCAGTTGCGCCTGTTTTTAGATCCCAAAATCGTACGTTTTGATTAGTTTCGGGATACTCTTCTTCATTTGCTCTGTTTTTTCGTCCCGGATCGTACGTCGTGAGCCCGAAAAGGACGACAACCTAATCCATCACATTTCTATTACCGAATCCCACGCCACCATGGGCTAGAAAACTTCACTTCACGTAGAGGCTGGGCCCGCAAACCAAGGGCGTGGGGCGTATGACCAGGTATTCGTCGCTCCGATGCCCTTAACTTTTGATCCGTAGGGAGTTACGCGGTGCACAGCATACCGTTGGAAAGCTCTCCAAGAGCTCTACGATGTGGGCAGCAAGCTTGCTTGGCTGCGCCTATTTTCAGAGCCCAAAATTGAACATTTTGATCTATTTCTAGACACTTTTCTTCTTTTTCGCTGTTTTTCCGTCCCGGATCATACGTCGTGAGTCTCGAAAAGGACGACAACCTAATCCATCACATTTTTATTACCGAATCCGACGCCACCATGGGCAAGATAACTTCACTTCACGTTGAGGCTGGGCCCGCAAACTGAGGGCATGTGGCGTGTGACCAGGTATCCGTCGCTCCGGTGCCCATAACTTTTGATCAGTAAGGAGTTACGCGACGCACAGCATACCGTTGGAAAGCTCTCCAAGACCTCTATGATGGGTGCAGCATGCTTGCTTAGCTGCGCCTGTTTTCGGAGCCCGACCCCGAATAACATGTCCTACCTCGATTTGTGTGCCTTAGACCTAGAATTGTAAGACTGACCTTGGATTACGTGCCCTATATTGGTTTTTGTGCATGCCTCGTCATACGTGTCTTGACCTGGATTGTGTGCCCTAATCCTCGACTTACGTGCCCTAACTTCGAATTGTATGCGTTATTTCGTTTCATGTGCCCTAATCTTGAACTGCGTGCCTTAACCTAGGTTTAAGAGTCGTACCTCAATTTACGTGTCTTGCATTAATTTATGTGCATTCATTTAGAGTTGCGTGCATTTACTTGGAAAACGTGTGTTTGTCTCGTAGTTTATGCCCTACCTCGTAGTGTGTGTCCTAGACCTAGGAAAACGTGCCCGCACGCTAATCAATAAAGAATTCTACATGAAGCACAAGACTATAGAATAATCCGACAAATTCCACTAACTAATATTTTAATCCTAAGTCAATGCACTAAAAGACAAAACACTAAACACTAAACATTCTTTATTCTTATTCTTATTCTTTATTCCTTAATCTTTTTGCAAAAACCCATGCACCTACAATTAAATATATCTAACCTACAATAAAATAAGCCTTAAACAAGACCAAAAAATTCAGAATTGCACATGCCTTGGCCGACCATACCTTGCATTTGAACAAGCATTGCATAATTTAAAAACACTCCTAGACATTCTATGACACCAACACATAAAACAAAGCATAAAAAAAACTCCTAAAAACACTACCCAAGCATGCCATTCTCTGCCTACACACCATGCCCATCCCTCACAATTCAAAATACTCAAAAGATGACATAATTTCAGATTTTGCAAGGCCTATAGCCGACACACACACACACACACAAGCATTACCACTCTCAAAAAAATTCTCTCAAGCTCTCTTTCTCTCTCATTTTTGGCCTTGGCTGCAACTTGACTCTCCATAGCTCAAGCGCATCTTATAAGGCTTCCCTAGGCACTCAAGGACTCTAAGAAACTCGTCCATGGCAGCCCAAGCAAGCAAGAAGCAAGAAAAGATGCATGCAAGCTCTTAGAGCTCTTCATTTCGGCCCTAGGTATGTTGATAGCTTTTATTTCATCTCCCTTTTGTTCTAACCACATGCACATACTAAGGACATGGTAACTCAGCTAGGAATAAAGGAAATCAAGCAATACCTCTCGGCCAAACAAGGAGAGAAGACCATTTGTGCATCTTCAAGAGTTTTGAGCATCATTTGTTGTCAATAGGCTAAGGTGAGGGTTAATCCTTTTTAAAGGCTTTCAAAAACCACATGCATGCCTTCATATGTCTATTTTTACCTCTGTACTTGTGGTATGTGTGTGTACATGAGCTTTTGTAACCATGCATGGCAAGATATTTAGCTAGAACTTGAAGATAGGTAAAATCGTGAAAATGGCAGATTTCTGACTTGTTAGAACGAAGTGTATTTGCCCTGGTAAATGATGTTGAAAATGCATGAAAATTAGTAGGTGACTATTTTTGCCAGTTCTGAGAATTTTTTGTAGAAATAGGCCAAGGCCAATTTTGACTCTAAGGTCTCTAAAATGGAAAAACATCAAAGGGTGTCTAAATCTGTAAAATCTGGAAAATCTGGAAAATGAAGCAGGTTTTTGGCAGTTCATTGTCCATGTAGAACGAACCCATTTTGACTTAGTAAATGATATCTAAATTGCATGAAATTTGGTAGGTTTCCATATTTTTCAGTTCTGGACATTTTTTCCAGAAATAGACCAAAGCGAATTCTGACCCTAAGACCCTCAAAACTAGAAAACATCGTAATGTGTCTAAAACTGGACAGTTTTGCGTAGTCTCACGGTTTTGGCCATAACTCTTGAACCTGAACTCCAAATGAGGTGAGGTTTGTTTCTGGATTTAGATCACTCCTTAAGCTTTAATCACTGGAATTGGATATTGGTTTCTTGTCTAAATTATTGTGGGAATACAGACCATTGCAGTGAGATTTTGTTTAGTGATACGCTTTGAAAAATGTTGTGACTTCTCTTGTGGTAGTGAATGCTTGGGATTGTGGCACTTGGATGTTATGTGGACTGTTTTGGATGTTTGAGGATGTTTTAATTAATCAATGCATGGCTTGGGTTGAATTACTTGTCAACTTGTGGCTTAATCGAACGTGTAAGCATGAAACGAAACCCTATCGACTATGAAAACTCGCTAAGCGATGATCCTATGGTTATTGTGTTTAATTGTGAGATTAGTGGGCTGCCTAATAAATGTTAAGTATGTTTGAAATGGTTTAATAATTGCTTATGGTGCTTAGCAAACGAAACCAACCCCGAGCACGGCCTAGCAAACCCTATTGGCCCCGTAGGTTCCCGAGTCATAAACCGTTCTTTTGTAGATTATAAATGATGTTGAGAAAGGTTAATAGGCTGCCTTTAGTTGTCCTTATAGCCCTAAATGTGATTCCCGATGATTACATGTTGATAAGTACACTTTGCTTGTACCCGGTCCAAAGTAAACGTCGTTGCATGCTTGTATAATCTTATTACTTGATTACGTGAACCCTGAAATGAGCTATATGATCTGATTTAGTTGTGTTACACGGCTGCCCGTGTAATATTCATATAACTCCATGTGTTTTGCAAGTGAAATTACATGTCAAAGCATGCCTTGTGTGTTTACTTGTCAACGTGCGATCTTATAATTGCTCGGAGGCAACCTACTTTGTTGACCTCCTAATGTGAATTGATATATGAAACGATTACATGTTCTTACAATGTCTTAAATGCCAATATGTCAAAATGCGATCTTATACTTGCTCGGAGGCAACCTACTTTGTTGACCTCCTAATGTGAAATGTAAATGTTATAAATGTGCATTGCATACAAGGTTGCAACCTTTCATTCTGGCATGGTAGTGTTTCACGCACACCGGGCGGCATCGGGCTTGCCGGTGTTAACGTAACTACCATGATCCAATTCCCTCTCTCGCTTGGCATTTCACACTCGGAGAGTTGGGTCGTAGGTTTTCGGGGTACATCCGGAGTACACCCAATTGGGAGCGATAAGTGGATAAATGAAGTCGGCCGTAACAATTGTTATCGAAATCGATATTGAGAGCAAATGCTCACCGTATCCTTGAAATGATTGGTAATTGTATCTGTTGCTCAATTTGATTCTTATACTTTGCGTACATTATTACTTGTAATACGTTACATGTTTTCAAAAAGGGGTTTTTCATAAGTTAACCGGGAAAAGAGTTTCAAACCGTATTTCTCGTTCCCCCTCGCTGAGTTCATAAGGACTCACCCTCTTTTATCATCACAAGTGAAGAAGATCAGGAACAGGTACCCAAGGATAATGTGCCTATTGATGACTCCTTGGAGAGATTGCTTGCCCTACGTGCCTTACTTGACTGTGGCTATTTTGTGAACGATATGTTGCTTTGAAGACTATTTCTTATGTTAGTTGTTGTCGTTATTGTAAATGACCCCCGTTGTAATTTGGGGTCTAATTTTGATTTGTACCGATATTAATTAGACAGACGCCCTATTTGCTCGTTTTGCTACTTTGATGGGTAACTATTGCAGGCTTATGAAGTACTAGATAAGTGTTAAGTAAAATGAACATATCCAATCTTAAGCAGGTACACATTGGTAAGCTAAGATCAACAAGTACTTTTGTAACAAGGATTGACAAACAAACGAGACGTAGTTATCATGCGAGGTTGTTAATCAAACGAGACTTCGAAATAATTAGTAGGCATTTCAATTGGTGATAAATAGTAATCCTAGTTGGAATTGAATTTGAAGATTGAAAGTTTCGAGGCATTTAGAAAATCAGGACAAACTAGGAAGCCAATTACAGTCGTCATGCTGCCGGTTTTTCGGATAATTTTTGGAGTTCTAGTCTAACGGATAAGCTTAATCTTCGTTAATCAGTTATAGTCATAAAAGAACGTGAATGATTAGATCACAACCTAGTCTAACCTCCATAGGTCGGGTTGGGGGCGTGACAAGCCGCTAAAAGGCTGACAACCAAATCCATCACATCTCTATTACCGAATCCGACGGTACCTTGGGCAAGACAATTTCAATTCATGTAGAGGCTGGGCCCCCAAACCGAGGGCATGGGGCATGTGACCAGGTATCCGTCGCTCCGGTGCCCATAACTTTTGACCCGTAAGGAGTTACGCGACGCACATCATACCGTTGAAAAGCTCTCCGAGAGCTCTACGACGGGGGCAGCAAGCCTGCTGGGTTGCGCTAGTTTTTAGTGCCCCAAAATTGAACGTTTTGATCAGTTTCAAGACACTTTTCTTCTTTTTTATTGTTTTTCCGTCCCGGATAGTACGTTGTGAGCCGCGAAAAGGACGACAACCTAATCCATCACATTTTTATTACCAAATCCCACGGCACCTCGGGCAAGACAATTTCACTTAACGTAGAGGCTGGGACCGCAAACCAAGGGCGTAGGGCGTGTGACCAGGTATCCGTCGCTCTGGTGCCCATAACTTTGATCCGTAAAGAGTTACGCGGCGCACAACATACCGTTGGAAAGCTCTCCGAGACCTCTACAATGGAGGAAGCAAGCCTGCTCAGCTGCGCCTATTTTCGGAGCATAAAATCGAACGTTTTCATCAGTTTCGGGATAATTTTCTTCTTTTGCGCTGTTTTTCGATCCCGGATCGTACGTCGTGAGCCGCAAAAAGGACGACAACCTAATCCATCACATTTCTATTATCGAACCCTACGCCACCATGGGCAAGACAACTTCACTTCACGTAGAGGCTAGGTCTGCAAACCGAGGGCGTGGGACATGTGACCAGGTATCCGTCACTCCGGTGCCCATAACTTTTTATCCGTAAGGAGTTACGCGGCGCACAGCATACCGTTGGAAACCTCTCCGAGAGATCTACGCGGGGGCTGCAAGCCTGCTCGGCTGCGCCTGTTTTAGTAGCACAAAATTGAACATTTTCATCAGCTTCGGGACACTTTTCTTCTTTTGCGCTGTTTTTCGGTCCCGGATCGTACGTCGTGAGCTGCGAAAAGGACGTCAACCTAATCCATCACATTTCTATTGCCGAATCCTACGCACCATGGGCAAGACTACTTCACTTCACGTAGAGGCTGGGTCCGCAAATCGAGGGCGTGGGGCGTGTGACCAGGTATTCGTCGCTCCGGTTCCCATAACTTTTGATCCATAAGGAGTTACACGACGCACAGCATACCGTTGGAAAGCTCTCCGAGACCTCTATGACGGGTCCAACAAGCTTGCATAGCTGCACTTGTTTTCGGAGCCTAAAATCGAATGTTTTCATCAGTTTCGGGACACTTTTCTTCTTCTGCATTGTTTTTCCATCCCGGATCGTACGTCGTGAGCCACGAAAATGACAACAACCTAATCTCTCACATTTCTATTACAGAATCCGACGGCACCTTGGGCAAGACAACTTTACTTCACGTCGAGGCGGGGCCCGCAAATCGAGGGCGTGGGGCGTGTGACAAGGTATCCGTCGCTTCGGTGCCCATAACTTTTGATCCGTAAGGAGTTATGCGGCGCAGAACATACTGTTGGAAAGCTCTCCGATAGCTCTACGACGTGGGCAGCAAGCCTGCTGGTCTGTGATTATTTTCAGAGCCCAAAATCAAACCTTTTGATCAGTTTAGTGACACTTTTCTTCTTTTGCGCTGTTTTTCTGTCCCGGATGGCACGTCGTGAGCCACGAAAAGGACGACAACCTAATCCATCAAAATTCAATTACCGAATCCCACGGCACCTTGGGCAAGACAATTTCACTTCACGTAGAGGCTGGGCCCGCAAACCAAGGACGTGGGGCGTGTGACCAGGTGTCCGTTGCTCTGGTGCCCATAACTTTTGATCCGTAAGGAGTTACGCAGCGCACAGCATACCGTTGGAAACCTCTACGAGACCTCTACGATGGGGGCAGCAAGCCTGCTAGGCTGCGCCTTTTTTCAGAGAGCAAAATCGAACGTTTTGATCAGTTTCGAGTCACTTTTCTTCGTTTTCACAGTTTTTCCGTCCCGGATAGTACGTCGTCAGTCGTGAAAAAGAAGATAACTTAATCCATCACATTTCTATTACCGAATCCCACGGAACCTTGGGCAAGAGAACTTCACTTCACGTAGAGGCTGGGCCCGCAAACCGAGGGCGTGGGGCGTGTAACCAGGTATCTGTCGCAACGATACCCATAACTTTTGATCCGTAAGGAGTTACGCGGCGCACTGCATACCGTTGGGAAGCTCTCCGAAAGCACTCTGACGGGGGCAGCAAGCCTGCTGGGCTGCGCCTTTTTTCAAAGCCCAAAATTGAACGTTTTGATCAGTTTCGGGTCACCATTATTCATTTTCGCCGTTTTTCCATCCCGGATCGTACGTCGTGAGCCGCGAAAAGGACGACAACCTAATCCATCAAATTTCTATTACCGAATCCCACGTAACCTTAGGCAAGACAACTTGACTTCACGTAGAGGCTGGGCCCGCAAACCAAGGGCGTGGGGCGTGTGACCGGGTATCTGTCGCTCCGGTGCCCATAACTTTTGATCCGTAAGGCGTTACGCGGCGAACAGCATACCGTTGGAATGCTCTCCGAGACCTCTACGACGAGTGCAGCAAGAATGCTATGCTGCGCCTGTTTTCAGAGCCCAAAATCGAATGTTTTCAATAGTTTCAGGACACTTTTCTTCTTTTGCGCTATTTTTCCGTCTTGGATCGTACGTCGTGAGCTGCGAAAATGAAAACAACATAATTCATCACATTTCTATTACCAAATCCCATGGCACCTTAGGCAAGCTAACTTTACTTCACGTAGAGGCTGGGCCCGTAAACCGAGGGCGTTGGGCGTATGACCAGGTATCCGTTGCTCCGGTGCCCATAACTTTTCATCCGTAAGGAGTTACGCGGCACACAACATAACGTTGGAAAGCACTCCGAGAGTTTTACGACGAGGTTAGCAAGCCTGCTGGGCTGCGCCTGTTTTCTGAGCCCAAAATCGAACGTTTTGATCAGTTTCGGGACACTTTTCTTCTATTTCGCTGTTTTTCCGTCCCGGATCATACGTCTTGAGCCGCAAAGAGGACGACAACCTAATCCATCACATTTCTATTACAGAATCCCATGGTACCTTGGGCAAGACAACTTCACTTCACGTAGAGGCTGGGCTTGCAAACCGAGGGCGTGGATTGTGTGACCAGGTATCTTTCACTCTGGTGCCCATAACTTTTGATCCGTAAGGAGTTACGCGGCGCACAGCATACCGTTGGAAAGTTGTGAGAGCTCTACGTCGGGGGCAGCAAGTTTGCTCAGTTGTGCCTATTTTTGGAGCCCAAAATCAAACCTTTTCATCAGTTTTGTGACACTTTTCTTCTTATGCACTGTTTTTCCTTCCCGGATCATACGTCGTGAGCCGCGAAAAGGACGACAACCTAATCCATCACATTTCTATTATCGAATCCCAAGCCACCATGGTCAAGACAACTTCACTTCACGTAGAGGCTGGTCCCACAAACCGAGGGCGTGGGGCGTGTGACCAGGTATCCGTCATACCGGTGCCCATAACTTTTGATCCATAAGGTGTTACGTGGCGCACAGCATACCGTTGGAAAGCTCTCCGAGAGCTCTACAATGGGGACAGCAAGCCTGCTCGTCTGTGCCTAGTTTTAGAGCCCAAAATCGCACGTTTTGATTAGTTTCGGGACACTTTTCTTCTTTTGCGCTGTTTTTTCGTCCCGAATCGTACGACGTGAGCCGCGAAAAGGACGACAACCTAATCAATCACATTTCTATTTCCAAATCGCACACCCCCATGGGCAAGACAACTTCACTTCACGTAGAGGCTGGGCCTGCAAACTGAGGGCGTTGGGCGTGTAACCAGGTATCCGTCGCTCCGGTGCCCATAACTTTTTATCCGCAAGGTGTTACGCGGTGCACGCATACAGTTGGAAAGCTCTCCCAGAGCTCTACAACGGGGAGAGCAAGCCTGTTCGGCTGCGCCTGTTTTTAGATCCCAAAATCGTACGTTTTGATTAGTTTCGGGATACTCTTCTTCATTTGCTCTGTTTTTTCATCTCGGATCGTACGTTGTGAGCCGCAAAAAGGACGACAACCTAATCCATCACATTTCTATTACCAAATCCCACGCCACCATGGGCAAGACAACTTCACTTCACGTAAAGGCTGGGCTCGCAAACCAAGGGCATAGGGCGTGTGACCAGGTATCGTCACTCCGGTGCCCATAACTTTTGATCTGTAAGGAGTTACGCGGCGCACAACATACCATTGGAAAGCTCTCTAACAGCTCTACGACAGGGTTAGCTAGCTAGCTTGGCTACGCCTGTTTTCAGAGCCCAAAATCGAACATTTTCATCATTTTTGGGACATTTTTCTTTATTTACGTTGTTTTTCCGTCCCAGATCGTATGTTGTGAGCCGCGAAAAGGACGACAACCTAATCCATCACATTTCTATTATCGAATCCCACGGCACCTTGGGCAAGACAACTTCACTTCACATAGACGCTAGGCCCGCAAACCGAGGGCGTGGGGCGTGTGACTAGTTATCCGTCGCTCCGGTGCCCATAACTTTTGATTCGTAAGGAGTTACGCGGTGCACGCATACAGTTGGAAAGCTCTCCCAGAGCTCTACGACGAGGAGAGCAAGCCTGCTCAGTTGCGCCTGTCTTTAGATCCCAAAATCGTACGTTTTGATTAGTTTCGGGATACTCTTCTTCATTTGCTCTGTTTTTCCATCCCGGATCGTACGTCGTTAGCCGCGAAAAGGGCGACAACCTAATCCATCACATTTCTATTACCAAATCCCACGCCACCATGGGCAAGACAACTTCACTTCACGTAAAGGCTGGGCTCACAAACCAAGGGCGTAGGGCGTGTGACCAAGTATCGTCTCTCCGGTGCCCATAACTTTTGATCTGTAAGGAGTTACGCGGCGCACAACATACCATTGGAAAGCTCTCTGACAGCTCTACCATTGAGTTAGCCAGCCTGCTCGGCTGCGCCTATTTTTGGAGCCCAAAATCGAACGTTTTCATCAGTTTTGGGATACTTTTTTTCTTTTGCGCTGTTTTTTCCATCCCGGATCGTACGTCGTGAGCCATGAAAAGGACGACAACCTAATCCATCATATTTCTATTACCGAATCCCACGGCACCTTGGGCAAGACAACTTCACTTCATGTAGAGGCTGGGCCCACAAACCGAGGGCGTGGGGCGTATGACTAGGTATCTGTCGCTCCGGTGCCCATAACTTTTGATATGTAAGGAGTTACGCGGCGCACATCATACCGTTGGAAAGCTCTGCATGAGCTCTACGACGGGGGAATCAAGCCTACTCGGCTGCACCTATTTTTGGAGCCCAAAATTGAACATTGTCATCAGTTTCGGGATACTTTTCTTATTTTGCGATATTTTTTCGTCCCGGATCGTACGTCTAGAGTCGCGAAAAGGACGACAACCTAATCCATCACATTTCAATTACCGAATCCTACGCCACCATGGGCAAAACAACTTCACTTCACGTAGAGGCTGGGCCCGCAAACCGAGGACGTAGGGCGTGGGGCGTGTAACCAGGTATCCGACGCTCCGATGCCCATAACTTTTGATCCGTAAGGAGTTACGCAGTGCACAACATACCGTTGGAAAGCTCTCCGAGAGCTCTATGACGGGGGCAACAAACATGCTGGGCTACGTCTTTTTTCAAAGCCCAAAATCGAACATTTTGATCAGTTTCGTGTCACTTTTCCTCATTTTCGCTGTTTTTTCGTCCCGGATCGTATATCATGAGCCGCGAAAAGGATGACAACCTAATCCATCACATTTTTATTACCGAATCCCACGGAACCTTGGGCAAGACAACTTCACATCACGTAGAGGCTGGGCCCGCAAACCGAGAGCATGGGGCGTGTGACCAGGAATTCGTCGCTCTGGTGCCCATAACTTTTCATCCGTAAGGAGTTACGCGGCGCACAGCATACCGTTGGAAAGCTCTCCGAGAGCTCTACGATGGGGTCAGCAAGCCTTATGGGCTGCACCTTTTTTTAGAGCCCAAAATCGAACGTTTTGATCAGTTTCGGGTCACTTTTCTTCATTTTTGTTATTTTTTCGTCCCGGATCGTACGTCGTGAGCCGCGAAAAGGACGGCTACCTAATCCATCACATTTCTATTACCGAATCCCACGGAACCTTGGGCAAGACAAATTCACTTCACATAGAGGCTGGGAGAGCAAACCGAGGGTGTGGGGCGTGTGACCAGGTATCCGTCGCTCTGTTGCCCGTAACTTTTGATCTGTATGGAGTTACACGGCGGACAACATGCCGTTGGAAAGCTCTCTGAGACCTTTACGACGGTTGCAGCAAGCTTGCTTTGCTGCGCCTATTTTTAGAGCCCAAAATCGAACGTTTTGATCAGTTTCGGGACACTTTTCTTCATTTTCGCTGTTTTTCCATCCCGGATCGTACGTCGTGAGCCGTGAAAAGGACGACAACCTAATCCATCACATTTCTATTACCGAATCCCACTGAACCTTGGGCAAGACAACTTCACTTCACGTAGAGGCTGGGCTTGCAAACCGAGGGCGTGGGGCGTGTGACTAGGTATCCGTCGCTCCGGTGCCCATAACTTTTGATCCGTAAGGAGTTACGTGGCGCACAACATACCGTTAGAAAGCTCTCCGAGAGCTCTACGACGGGGGCAACAAGCCTGTTGGACTGCGTGTGAGGCCCGACCCCGAATAATGTGTGTTACCTCGATTTACATGCCATAGACCAAGAATTATATGACTAACCTTGGATTACGTGCCATGTCTTGGTTTTCATGCATGCTTCGTCATTCATGCCTTGACTTGGAATGGTGTGCCCTAATCCCCGACTGACGTGCGATACCTCGTTTCGTGTGCCCTAACCTAGATTTGCGTGCCTTAACCTAGGTTTAAGAATCGTATTTTGTTTTGTGTGCCTTGCATTGAATTACGTGCATTCATTTAGGGTTGAGTGCATTTACTTGGGAAACGTACATTCATCTTGTAGTTCATGCCTTACCTCGTAGTGCGTGCCCAAAACCTAGAAAAGCATGCCCTCACGCTAATCAAGAAGCATCTTACACGAAGCAGTAGATCAATAATTAATCCTACAAATTCCACTAACTAATATTAAATTACTAATTCAACCCACTAGAAGACGAAATCGCACCAAAAGCTAGACATTCTTATTCTTTATTCCTTATTCTTTTGCACTTTCCAAACACACAATTAAATTATGCTCAAAAGATGACAAAGATTCAGATTTTTCAAGCCTTGGCCGACCACCTTGTGTGCTTTGTGCTTGCTTTGCATAATTCAAATTATTCCCCAAACATTCTATGACAATGTAATGACACAAAGCAATAAAAAAAATTAGCTCAAAACCCTCCTCAAAGCTCCCAATCTCGACATAAGCTCCTTGTCCATGCTAGGTGATTCAAAAATCATGCTTCTTGAAGACACAAATCTGAAATTTGTATGCCCAAGGCCGACACATGCTTCAACATTTGCAAAAGCTTTCATTTTCCTTCATTTCTCTCAATTCCTCTCATTCTTCTCTCTCCCTTTCATTCTTCTCTCTCTCTCTCTCGGCCCTAGCTGAATATTGTCGACTCCATAGCTCATCTTCATCACTCCATGGTTCATCAAAGCATGCAAGAAGCTAGGGAGCTCGACTAAGCAAGCTAGGTTACAAGAAACACACATGCAAGCTTTTTGAACCTCCATTTCGGCTTAGGTGAGTTTGCTAGCTTCCATTTCTTTTCTTCTTGTTCTAACCACATGCACCTACTAAGAACTTGGTTACTAAGCTAGGAAATTTGAGAAAAATCAAGTGGTGTCTCGGCTAAGCAAGGAAAAAGGTCAACTTTGTGCTTCACCAAGAGTCTTGTGCATCTTCTTGTTATTTTGCTAAGGTGAGGGATAAAACTTCTTGAAAATCTTTCAAAAACCACATGCATGCCCTTAAATGTCTATCTTTACTTCTGTACTTGTGATATATGTGTGTTCATGAGTTTTTGTAAACATGCATGGCAAGATTTTGGCTAGAATGTGATGATAGATGAAATCGGGTATGTAACAGCCTTCTGTCTTGTTGGTACGAGGTGATTTTGACCAGGTAAAAGATGTTGAAAATGCGTAAAAATTGGTCGGTAACTAGTTTTTCCAGTTCTGAACATTTTTTACATAAATATACCAAAGCTAATTTTTATTCTAAGGTCCTCAAAATGGAAAATTATTAAAATGTGTCCAAATCTGGAAAGTCTGGAAAAATGAAGTAGGTTTTGGCAGATTCACTGACCTTGTAGAACGAACCAGTTTTGACTTAGTAAATGACATCCAAAATGCATGATATTTAGCGTGCTGCTATATTTTTCAGTTCTGGACATTTTTGTCAGAAATGGACTAAGGCTAAATCTGACCCTATGGCCCTCAAAAATGACAAGTATTGAAATGTGTGCAAATCTGGACAGTTTTGTGCAGTTTCACTGTTTTGGCTATAACTATTGAACCCGAGCTCCAAATGATGCGAGGTTTGTTTCTGAATTTAGTTCACCTCCTAAGATTTAATTTGACATCTTATTCACTGGAATTTGAGACTGTTTTCTTGTCTTAATTATTGTGAGAAAACAGTCCATTGCAGTGAGGGTTTCACTTAGTGATATGCTTAGAAAAATTATTGTAGCTTCTCTTGTTGTATTAAATGCTTGGGATTGTGGCATTGAGATGTTGTGTGGACTGTTTTGAATACTTGAGGGTGTATGAACTAATCAATGCGTGGCTTGAGTTTGATTTCGTGATGACTTGGGGCTTAATCGCACGGGTAAGCACGAATTGGAATCCTAGTAACTAGGTGAATTTGCTAAGTGTTGATCCTTTGGATGTTGTGTTGGATTATGTGTTTAGTAGGCTGTCCGTAGTTGCCCTTGTAGCCCTAAATATGATTTCGATGATTTCATGTTGATAAGTAGGCTTTTCTTGCACCCAGTCCCACGTAGATGCCGTTGCGTGATGAATAATCTTATTAATTGATTACGTGAACTTTGAAATGAGTTATATGACTTGATTTACGTGCGTTACATGGCTGCCCGTTTAATATTCATATAACTCCATGTGCCTTTCAAGTGAAATTACTTGTCTTATCGTGCCTCGCTTGTTTACTTGTCAACGTGCAATCTTATGACTGCTCGTAGGCAACCTACTTTGTTGTCCTCCAAATGTGATATATTAAATGTCATAAATGTGCATTGCATACAAGGTTGCAACCTTTCATTCTGGCGTGGTAGCGTTCACGCACACCGGGCGGCATCGGGCTTGCCGGTGCAACCATGACTACCATTGTCCAATTCCCTCTCTCGCTTGGGGGCTAGACTTCCTCGGAGAGTTGGGTCGTAGGATTTCGGGGTACATCCGGAGTACACCCATTTGGCGTGATAAGGGGATGAATTGAAGCCGGCTGCAACAACTGATACTGGAAATGAACTGAGAGCAAAAGCTCACCGTATCCTTTTCACTATGTGTATAAGTACTCTCGCCTGGTTCCTAGAGGACCTCGAGGAGGAAAGACATGTAATTGTATTCTTTTACTTTTATATTACATTATGAACTTATTTGTGACATATGTCATGCTTGCAAAAAGGGTTTTCATAAGTTGAACCGGAAAATGAGTTTCAAAACTTATTTCTCGTTCCCCCTCGCTGAGTTCATAAGGACTCACCCTCTTTTATCATCTCAAGTGAAGAAGACTAGGAACAGGTACCTGAGGATAACGTGCCTAACGATGATTCCTTGGAATGATTGCTTGCCCTACGTGCCTTAATTGACTATGGCCATTTTGTGAACGATATGTTGCTTGAAGACTATTTCTCATGTTGCTTGTTGATGTATTGTAAATGACCCCGTTGTAATTTGGGTCTAATGTTGGGATTGTACTATCTATAACCGGACGGACCTTTTATTTTGTTATTTGTTTTCATGGTCTCGTATAGTAGTTATCGTAGGCGTTCAAATCACTAGATGATTAATCCACTAAGTTAACTCTATCTAATTTCACTTAGGTACTCACCCATACCCTAAAGGATAATAGGTACTTGCATAACAGGAATTCAACAAATAAATGGAGCATAGTTATCAAACTAGGCTTATTAACCAAATGACACTTTCAAGATAAACTAGTAGGCATATCGGTTGATGACAAAATAGGAATCTTAGTTGGAATCGAATCAAGGATTGAAAGTTTTGAGGCGCTTAGAAAATTAGTTCAAACTAAAGAGCCCAATTACAGTCGTCATGCTGCCGGATTTTCAGAAAAACTTTTGGGGTTCTAGGCCAATATTAAGCATAAAATCATAACAAAAGGCTAAGAATGTGAAATAGTATAAATGAATTAGGTCATTCCCTAGTCTAGCCTCCATAGGTCGGGTTGGGGCGTGACACTGCGCCTGTTTTTTGAGCCCAAAATCGAACATTTTGATCAGTTTCGGGACACTTTTATTCTACTTCGCTATTTTTCTGTCCCGGATCGTACGTCTTGAGCCGCAAAGAGGACGACTACCTAATCCATCACATTTCTATTACCGAATCCCATGGCACATTGGGCAAGACAACTTCACTTCACGTAGAGGCTGGGTCTGTAAACCGAGGGCGTGGATTGTGTGACCAGGTATCCTTCCCTCCGATGCCCATAACTTTTGATCCGTAAGGAGTTACGCGGTGCACAGCATACCATTGGAAAGCTCTGCAAGAGCTCTACGACGGGAGCCCAAAATCGAACGTTTTCATCAGTTTTGGGATACTTTTCTTCTTATGCGCTGTTTTTCCGTCCCGGATCATATGTCGTGAGCCGCGAAAAGGACGACAACCTAATCCATCACATTTCTATTATCGAATCCCATGCCACCATGGGCAAGACAACTTCACTTCACGTAGAGGCTGGGCCTGCAAATCGAGGGCGTGGGGCGTGTGACCAGGTATCCGTCGCTCCGGTGTCCATAACTTTTGATCCGTAAGGTGTTACACGGTGCACAGCATACCGTTGGAAAGCTCTCCGAGAGCTCTACAATGGGGGAAGCAAGTCTGCTTGGCTGCGCCTGGTTTTAGAGCCCAAAATCGTACGTTTTGATTAGTTTCGAGACACTTTTCTTCTTTTGCGCTGTTTTTCTGTCCCGGATCGTATGTCGTGAGCCGCGAAAAGGACGACAACCTAATCCATCACATTTCTATTACCAAAACCGACGGCACCTTGGGCAAGACAACTTCACTTCACGTAGAGGCTAGGCCCGCAAACCGAGGGCGTGGGACGTGTGACCAGGTATCCGTCGCTCCGGTGCCCATAACTTTTGATCCGTAGGGAGTTACGCAGTGCACAACATACCGTTGGAAAGCTCTCCGAGAGCTCTACGACGGGGGCAGCCAACTTTCTCAGCTGCGCCTATTTTTGGACCCCAACATCGAACGTTTTCATCAGTTTTGGAACACTTTTCTTCTTTTGCGTTGTTTTTCCGTCCCGGATCATACGTCGTGAGCCGCGAAAAGGATGACAACCTAATCCATCACATTTCTATTACCGAATCTCATGCCACCATGGGAAAGACAACTTTACTTCACATAGAGGCTGGGCCCGCAAACCGAGGGCGTGGGGCGTATAACCAGGTATCCGTCACTCTGGTGCCAATAACTTTTGATCCGTAAGGAGTTACGCGGCGCACAACAAACCGTTGAAAAGCTCTCTGGGAGCTCTACGACGGGGTTAACCAACTTGCTCGGCTGCGCCTTTTTTCGGAGCCCAAAATCGAACGTTTTCATCAATTTTGGGTCACTTTTCTTCTTTTGCGCTGTTTTTCCATCCCGGATCGTACGTCGTGAGTCGTGAAAAGGACGATAACCTAATCCATCACATTTCTATTACCGAATCACATGACACCTTGGGCTAGACAACTTCCCATCACGTAGAGGTTGGGCCCGCAAATCGAGGGCGTGGACGTGTAACCAGGTATCTGTCGCTCCGGTGCCCACAACTTTTGATCCGTAAGGAGTTACGCGGTGCACAGCATACCATTGGAAAGCTCCTCGATAGCTCTATGACAGGGTTAGCCAGCTTGCTCGGTTGCGCCTATTTTTGGAGCCCAAAATCGTACATTTTCATCAGTTTCGGTACACTTTTCTTCTTTTGCGCTATTTTTCAGTCCTGGATTGTACGTCGTGAGCGGCGAAAAGGACGACAACCTAATCCATCACATTTCTATTACCGAATCCCACGACACCTTGGGCAAGACAACTTCACTACACGTAGAGGCTGGGCATGCAAACCGAGGGCGTGGGACGTGTGACCAGGTATTCGTCGCTCCGATGCCCATAACTTTTGATCCGTAAGGAGTTACGCGGCGCACAACAAATCGTTGGAAAGCTCTTCGAGAGCTCTACGACGGGGACAACAAGTTTGCTCGATTACGCCTATTTTCGTAGCCCAAAATTGAACATTTTCATCAGTTTTGGGACACTTTTCTTCTTTTGCACTATTTTTTCGTCCAGGATCATACGTCGTGAGCCGCAAAAAAAGACGACAACCATATCCATCACATTTCTATTACCGAATCCAATGCCACCATGGGCAAGGCAACTTCATTTCACGTAGAGGCTGGGCCCGCAAACCGAGGGTGTAGGGCGTGTGACAAAGTATCCGTCGCTCCAGTGCCCATAACTTTTGATCTGTGAGGAGTTTCGAGGCGCACAACATACCGTTGGAAAGCCCTCCGAGACCTCTACGTCAGGTGCAGCAAGCCTAGAATGCTGCGCCTGTTTTCGTAGCCCAAAATCAAACGTTTTCATCAGTTTCGGGACACTTTTCTTCTTTTGCGCTATTTTTCCTTCCCGGATCGTACGTCGTGAGCCGCGAAAACGTCAACAACCTAATCTATCACATTTCTATTACCGAATCCCATGGCACCTTGGGCAAGACAACTTTACTTCATGTAGAGTCTGGGCCCGCAAACCAAGGGTGTGGGGCGTATGACCAGGTATCCGTCGCTCCGATGCCCATAACTTTTGATCCGTAAGGAGTTACGCGGTGCACAACATACCGTTTGAAAGCTCTCCGAGAGCTCTACGACGGGGGCAGTAAGCTTGTTGGGCTGCACCTGTGTTCAGAGCCCCAAATCGAACGTTTTGATCAGTTTCGGGACACTTTTCTTCTTTTTCGCAGTTTTTTCGTCCCGGATCGTACGTCGTGAGCCGCGAAAAGAAGGATAACCTAATCCATCACATTTTTATTACCGAATCCCACGGCACCATAGGCAAGACGACTTCACTTCAAGTAGAAGCTGGGCCTGCAAATCGAGGGCGTGGGGCGTGTGACCATGTATCCGTCGCTCCGGTGCCCATAACTTTTGACACGTAAGGAGTTACGCTGTGCACAGCATACCGTTCGAAAGCTCTCCAAGAGCTCTACGACAGGGGAAACAAGCTTGCTCGGCTGCACCTATTTTTGAAGCCCAAAATTGAAAGTTTTTATCAGTTTCGGGACACTTTTCTTCTTTTTCGCTATTTTTTCGTCCCGGATCGTACGTTGTGAGCCGCGAAAAGGACGACAATCTAATCCATCACATTTCTATTACCAAATCCCATGGCACCTTGGGCAAGACAACTTCACTTCACGTAGAGGCTGGTCCCGCAAACCGAGGGTGTGTGATAAGATATCCGTCGCTTCGGTCACCATAACTTTTGACCCGTAAGGAGTTACGCGGCGCACAGCATACCGTTGGAAAGCTCTTCGATAGCTCTACGATGGGGGTAGCAAGCTTGCTCAGATGCGCCTGTTTTCAGAGCCCAAAATCGTAAGTTTTGGTTTGTTTCAGGATACTTTTCTTCTTTTGCGCTGTTTTTCAGTCTCGGATCGTACGTCGTGAGCAGCGAAAATGCCGACAACCTAATCCATCACATTTCTATTACCAAATGCCACGCCACCATGGGCAAGATAACTTCATTTCACGTAGAGGATGGGTCTGCAAACCGAGGGCGTGGGACGTGTGAGAAGGTATCCGTCGCTCCGGAGCCCATAACTTTTGATCCTTAGGGAGTTACGTGGCGCGCAACATACCGTTGAAAAGCTCTCCGAGAGCTCTACGACGGGGCAGCAACCTCTCTTGGCTACGCCTATTTTTAGAGCCCAAAATTGAACGTTTTCATCAGTTTCGGCACACTTTTCTTCTTTTGCTTTGTTTTTCCGTCCCGAATCGTGAGTCGTGAGCCGCGAAAAGGACGACAACCAAATCCATCACATTTATGTTACTGAATCCCACGCCACCATGGGCAAGATAACTTCACTTCACATAGAGGCTGGGCTGGCAAATCGAGGGCGTGAGGCGTGTGACCAGGTATCCATCGCTCCGGTGCCCATAACTTTTTATTCGTAAGGAGTTACGCGGCGCACAGCAAACCGTTAGAAGGCTCTCCAAGAGCTCTACGAGGGGGTTAACTAGCCTACTCGGTTGCGCCTATTTTCGGAGCCCAATATCGAACGTTTTCATCAGTCTCATGACATTTTTCTTCTTTTGCGCTATTTTTTCATCCCGGATCGTACGTCGTGAGCCGCAGAATGGACGACAACCTAATCCATCACATTTCTATTACCGAATTCCTCGGCAACTTGGGCAAGACAACTTCACTTCACGTAGAGGCTGGGCCCGCAAACCGAGGGCGTGGGACGTGTGACCAGGTATCCGTTGCTCCGGTGCCCATAACTTTTGATCGGTAGGGAGTTACAATGCCCACAGCATACCGTTAGAAAGCACTCTGAGAGCTCTACGATGGGGGCAGCCAGCTTCCTCTACTACGCATGTTTTCAGAGCCCAAAATCAAACGTTTTCATCAGTTTCGGGACATTTTTCTTCTTTTGCGCTGTTTTTTCGTCCCGGGTCGTACGTCGTGAGCCGCGAAAAGAACGACAATCTAATCCATCACATTTCTATTACCGAATCCCATTCCATCATGGGCAAGACAACTTCACTTCACGTAGAGGCTGGGCCCGCATACCGAGGACGTGTGACTAGGTATCCGTTGCTCCAATGCCAATAACTTTTGATCCGTAAAGAGTTACGCGAGGCACAGTAGACCGTTGGAAAGCTCTCCGGGAGCTCTACGACGGGGTTAACCAGCTTGCTCGTCTGCGCCTATTTTTGGAGCCCAAAATCAAACGTTTTCATCAATTTTGGGACACTTTTCTTTTTTTGCGCTGCTTTTCTATCCCGGATCCTACGTTGTGAGCCGTGAAAAGGACGACAATCAAATCCATCAAATTTATACTACCGAATCCCATGGCACCTTGGGCAAGACAACCTCACTTCACGTAGAGGCTGGGCCCGCAAACCGAGGGTGCTGACGTGTGACCAGGTATCCGTCGCTCCGGTGCCCATTACTTTTGATCCGTAGGGAGTTATGCGGCGCACAACATACCGTTGGAAAGCTTTCTGAGAGCTCTACGACGGGGGCAGCAAGCCTGCTCAGGTGCGCCTATTTTTGGAGCTCAAAATCGAACGTTTTTATCGGTTTCGTGACACTTTTCTTCTTTTGCGCTGTTTTTTCGTCCCAGATCGTAAGTCATGAACAGCGAAAGGGACGACAACCAAATCCATCACATTTCTATTACCGAATCCCACGCCACCATTGGCAAGATAACTTCATTTCATGTAGAGGCTGGGCCGGCAAACTGAGGGCGTGGGGCTTGTAACAAGGTATCCGTCGCTCCGGTGCTCATAACTTTGATTCGTAAGGAGTTACGCGGCACACAGCATACCGTTGGAAAGCACTCCAAGACCTCTACAACGAGTGCAGCAAGCTTGCTTCGCTACGCCTATTTTCGGAGCCCAAAATCAAATATTTTCATCAGTTTTGGGATACTTTTCTTCTTTTTCGACGTTTTTCCATCCCGGATCGTACGTCGTGAGCCGCGAAAAAGACAACAACCTAATCCATCATATTTTTATTATCGAATCCCACAGCACCTTGGGCAAGACTACTTTACTTCACATAAAGGCTGGGCCAGCAAACTGAAGGCGTGGGGTGTGTGACCAGGTATCCGTCACTCCGGTGCCCATAATTTTTGATCCGTAAGGAGTTACGCGACGCACAACATACCGTTAGAAAGCTCTATGACAGGCGTAGCAAGCTTGTTGGGCTACGCCTACTTTCAGAGCCCAAAATTGAACGTTTTGATCAGTTTCGGGACACTTTTCTACCTTTTCGCTGTTTTACCGTCCCGAATCGTACGTCGTGAGCCGCGAAAAGGAAGACAACTTAATCCATCAAATTTCTATTACCAAATCCCACAAGACCTTAGGCAAGACAACTTCACTTCACATAGAGGCTGGGCCCGCAAACCAAGGGCGTGGGGCGTATGACTAGGTATCCGTCGCTCCGGTGCCCATAACTTTAGATCCGTAAGGAGTTACGCAACGCAGAGCATACCGTTGGAAAGCTCTCCGAGGGCTCTACAACAGGGGCAGCAAGTTTACTGGGCTGCGCCTATTTTCAGAGCCCAAAATCCAACGTTTTGATTAGTTTCGGGACACTTTTCTACATTTTTGCTGTTTTTCCGTCCCATATCGTACGTCGTGAGCCGCAAAAAGGTAGACAACCTAATCCATCACATTTCTATTACCGAATCCCACGGTACCTTGGGCAAGACAACTTCACGTCACGTAGAGGCTGGGCCCTCAAACCAAGGGCGTGGGGTGTGTAACCAGGTATCCGTCGCTCCAGTGCCCATAACTTTTGATCCGTAAGGAGTTACGCGGCACACAGCATACCGTTGGAAAGCTCTCCGAGAGCTCTACAACGGGTGCAGCAAGCCTACTTTGTTGCACCTATTTTCGGAGCCCAAATTTGAACATTTTCATCAGTTTCGCTATAATTTTCTTCTTTTGCGCTGTTTTTCTGTCCCAGATCGTACGTCGTGAGCTGCGAAAACGACAACAACCTAATCCGTCACATTTTTATTACCGAATCCCACCCCATCATGCGCAAGACAACTTCACTTCACGTAGAGGCTGGGCTCGCAAACCGAGGGCGTGGGGCATGTGTCCAGATATCCGTCGCTACAGTGCCCATAACTTTTGATCTGTAAGGAGTTACGCTGCGCACAGCATACCGTTGGAAAGCTCTCTGAAAGCTCTCCGAGAGTTCTATGATGGGGGCAGCAAGCCTACTTGGCTGTTCCTGTTTTCGAAGCCCAAAATCGAACGTTTTCATCAGTTTCGGGACATTTTTCTTCTTTTGCGCTATTTTTCCGTCCCGGATCGTACGTCGTGAGCCGCGAAAAGGACGACAACCTAAACCATCACATTTCTATTACTAAATCCCATGCAACCATGGGCAAGACAAATTCACTTCACGTAGAGGCTGGGCCCGCAAACCGAGGGCGTGGGGCGTGTGACCAGGTATCCGTCGCTCCGTTGCCCATAACTTTTGATCCGTAAGGAGTTACGCGGCACACAGCATACCGTTGGAAAGCTCTCCGAGACCTCTACAACGGGTGGAGCAAGCTTGCTCTACTGCGCCTGTTTTCAAAGTCAAAAATTGAACGTTTTCATCAGTTTCGCTATAATTTTCTTCTTTTGCACTGATTTTTCGTCCCGGCTTGTATGTCGTGAGCCGCGAAAATGACAACAACCTAATCCATCACATTCTATTACCAAATCCCATGGCACCTTGGCCAAGATAACTTTACTTCACGTAGAGGTTGGGCCCGCAAACCGAGGGTGTGGGGCGTATTACCAGGTATTCGTCGCTCCGGTGCCAATAAATTTTGATCCGTAAGGAGTTATGCGGCGCACAACATACCGTTGGAAAGCTCTCCGAGAGCTCTGCGATGGGGTTAACCAGCCTGCTCAGCTGTGCCCATTTTCGGAGCCCAATATCGAACGTTTTCATCAGTTTAGGGATACTTTTCTTCTTTTGCGCAATTTTTTCGTCCTGGATCGTACGTTGTGAGCCGCAGAAAGGACGACAACTTAATCCATCACATTTCTATTACCGATTCCCACGACACCTTGGGCAAGAATGCTTCCCTTCTCGTAGAGGCTGGGCCCGTAAACCGAGGGCGTGGACGTGTGACCAGGTATCCGTCGCTCCGGTGCCCATTACTTTTTTTTCGTAGGGAGTTACGCGTAGCACAACTTGCCGTTTGAAAGCTCTCCGTGAGCTCTACGACGGGGGTAGCAAGCCTGCTCGGCTGCTCCTATTTTTGGAGCCCAAAATTGAACATTTTCATCAGTTTCGGGACATTTTTCTTCTTTTGCGCTGTTTTTTCGTCCGGGATCGTACGTCGTGAGATGCGAAAAGGACGACAACCTAATCCATCATATTTCTATTACTGAATCCCACGCCACCATGGGCAAGACAACTTCACTTCAGGTAGAGGCTGGGCCCGCAAACTGAATGCGTGGGGCGTGTGACCAAGTATCCGTCGCTCAAGTGCCCATAACTTTTCATCCGTAAGGAGTTACGCGGCGCACAACATACCGTTGGAAAGCTCTCCAAGACCTCTACGACAGGTACAGCAAGCCTGCATCGCTGTGAGTGTTTTCGGAGCACAAAATCTAATGTTTTCATCAGTTTCGGGACACTTTTCTTCTTTTGCGCCGTTTTTCCGTCCCGGATCGTACGTCATGAGCTGCGAAAACGACAACAACCTAATCCAACACATTTCTATTACCAAAACCCACGGCACCTTGGGCAAGACAACTTTACTTCACGCAGAGGTTGGGCCCGCAAACCGAGGGCGTGGGGCGTGTGACCAGGTATCCATCGCTCTGGTGCCCATAACTTTTCATCCGTAAGGAGTTACGCGGCGCACATCATACAGTTGGAAAGCTCTCCGAGTGCTCTACGACGGGTGCAGCAAACCTGCTAGGATGTGCCTATTTTCAGAGCCCAAAATCGAACATTTTGATCAGTTTCGGGACACTTCTCCACTTTTTCGCTATTTTTTCGTCCCGGATCGAACGTCGTGAGCCGCGAAAAGGAAGACAACCTAATCCATCACATTTCTATTACCTAATCCCAAGGCACCTTGGGCAAGACAACTTCACTTCACGTAGAGGTTGGGCCTGCAAACCGAGGGCATGGGCATGTGACTAGGTATCGGTCGCTTCGGTGCCCATAACTTTTGATCCGTAAGGAGTTACGCGGCGTACAACATACCGTTAGAAAGCTCTCGTTGACCTCTACGATGGGGTTAACCAGCCTGCTCAGCTGCGCCTATTTTTGGAGCCCAATATGGAACGTTTTCATAAGTTTCGGGACACTTTTCTTCTTTTGCGCTGTTTTTCCGTCCCGGATCGTACGTCGTGAGCCGCGGAAAGGACGATAACCAAATCCATCACATTTATATTACTGAATCCCGCGGCACCTTGGGTAAGACAACTTTACTTCACATAGAGGCTGGGCCAGCAAACCGAGGGCGTAGGACATGTGACCAAGTACCCGTCGCTCCGGTGCCTATATCTTTTGATCCGTACGGAGTTACATGGCGCACAACATACCGTTGGAAAGCTCTCCAAGAGCTCTACGATGGGGGCCGCAAGCTTTCTTTGTTGCGCCTGTTTTAGGAGCCAAAAATCGAACGTTTTTATCAGTTTTGGGACACTTTTCTTCTTTTGCTTTTTTTCGGTCCAGGATCGTACGTCGTGAGCCGCGGAAAGGTCGACAACCTAATCCATCACATTTCTATTTCCGAATCCCATGGCACCTTGGGTAAGACAACTTCACTTCATGTAGAGGCTGGGCTCGCAAACCGAGGGCGTGGGACGTGTGACCAAGTATCTGTTGCTCCGGTGCCCATAACTTTTGATCCGTAAGGAGTTACGCGGTGCACAGCATACCGTTGGAAAGCTCTCCGAGAGCTCTACGACGAGGGCAGCAAGCCTGCATGGCTGCGCCTGCTTTCGGAGCCCAAAATCAAACGTTTTCTTTAGTTTTGGCATACTTTTCTTCTTTTAAGGTATTTTTCCATCCCGGATCGTACGTCGTGAGCCACAAAAAGGACGCCAACCTAATCCATCACATTTCTATTACCAAATCCCAAGCCACCATGGGCAAGAGAACTTCACTTCACGTAGAGGCTGGGCCCGCAAATCGACGGCGTGGGGCGTGTGACCAGGTATCCGTCGCTCCGTTGTCATTAACTTTTGATCCGTGAGGAGTTACGCGGTGCACAGCATACCGTTGGAAAGCTCTCCGGGAGCTCTACGACGAGGTTAACCAGTTTGCTCCGCTGCGCCTATTTTTGGTGCCCAAAATCGAACGTTTTCATCAGTTTCGGGACACTTTTCTTCTTTTGCTCTGTTTTTCCATCCCGGATCGTATGTCGTGAGCTGTGAAAAGGACGACAACCTAATCCATCACATTTCTATTACCGAATCCCACAGCACTTTGGGCAAGAAAACTTCCCTTCACGTTGAGGCTAGGCCCGCAAACCGAGGGCTGGGACGTGTGACCAAGTATCCGTCGCTCCGGTGCCTATAACTTTTGATCCGTAGGGAGTTACGCGGTGCACAGCATACCGTTGGAAAGCTCTCCGAGAGCTCTACGACGGGGGCAACAAGCTTGCTCGATTGTGCCTATTTTTGGAGCCCAAAATTGAACATTTTAATTAGTTTTGGGATACTTTTATTCTTTTGCGCTATTTTTCCGTCCCGGATCGTACGTCGTAAGATGCGAAAAGATCGACAACCTAATCCATCACATTTCTATTATCGAATCTCACGACACCTTGGGTAACACAACTTAACTTCACGTAAAGGCTGGGCCCGCAAACCGAGGGCGTAGGATGTGTGACTAGGTATCCGTCGCTCCGGTGCCCATAACTTTTGATCCGTAGGGAGTTACGCTTCGCACAACATACTGTTGGAAAGCTCTCCGAGAGCTCTACGACAGGGGCAGCAAGCTTTCTTGGCTGCGCCTATTTTTGGAGCCCAAAATCGAACATTTTCATCAGTTTCGGGACACTTTTCTTCTTTTGCGCTATTTTGTCATCCCGGATCGTACGTCGTGAGCCGCGAAAAGGACGACAACCTAATCCATCACATTTCTGTTACCGAATCCCACGCCACCATGGGCCAAATAACTTCACTTCACCTAGAGGCTGGGCCCACAAACCGAGGGTGTGAGACCCCATATTTTGCTTTATCTCAATTTGCGTGCTTTACCTTTGTTTGCGTGAATTGACTTGTTTATGTGCTATATGACTTAGAATGTGGTAATTCTGTGATTAATACTCCTAATACATGCTTAGTGTGCACTCATGAAATTTTCATAAAAAACGAAATCTGAAATTTTATCATCGGTTTTGGTGAATAGTATTTTTGAACACCTGTCCACTTAAAGTTTTACAGGGGTGTTTTAAACATTTTAAAACCTATTCCTCGGGTATTAATAGACCCGTGTTTGATTAAAACAGATTTGGAATTTTAAAGATTTTTACACTTTCTTTTGCAAGAAAACGAGCTTGGCGCCGACTCGGGTGAAACTGTTTTAATGTAACCCTCTTTGTCACCTAAAATATAATGTCTAGAATTAGTTTAAGTGTTAATTTAATAGTTGAGCAAGAAATAGACATTAAATGAATTAAAAGACTAGAAAATAGAATTTAAAGACTAATAAAATCAACTTTGACTATTTTTAATATGTTGACCTTAGCTTATATGCATCAACACACATAAAACACAACAAAAAACACACTCAAATTTCACACACATGGACGAGAGGCATAGAGAGAAAAACCAAGCTTTTTCTTCAAGTTTTCAAAGCAATTTTTCATAGAAAAATGTAGTTATTGTCCGTAGATTTTCGTGCCGAGTTGGATTCCGCTTGTTGGGCACGCATTGCACGCATATCTAGGCTTGTTTCGCATCACAGCTGAGAGTAAAATTCTAGATTTCAAAAGTCATTTTTTATGTTTTTGCATATAATTGATTATTGAACTGTTAGAATGTTAATTTGAAGTTATATTATTGCTCAATGCATGTTAGGGATCATTTATGTGTATTACTACGAGATTTGAACCATTGTAGCGAAATTATTTATTTTCGGGTATTTAAAGTTGATAGATTGGCCATTTGATGATTTTCTTGAGTTGTTGTGGTTGGAATCGATTGCCGTCGATTTTTAAAAGTTTGTTAATTACGTGGTGACGCCGTTATAATGCCGAATTTTTGATTGCGATGTTTGGGTGAAAATCCAAAAATTTCAGCCTAGGTGCATTGAGGTTTTAGGGTTGTTGGGCTTGATTTTGATGTGTCTTGGTTGGTTTCTGAGAGGGCTAATGTATATGATTGAATGGGTGAGTGTTAGAAACTGATTTGGAGTGGTTTGGATTAGTAGAATGTAAGATATGATTATTTGAAGTTTAGGTTGTCTTTCTTTAAATTGTTGAATTGAGTCTTTAGATGATTGGGTGGTGTTTGAGTGATTGAATTGTGAGTTGTTGATAGTTAGACTAGGGTTAGATTACGTGTTTAATGCATGTTAAGTTGGATGGCCTACTTTGTCATCTAACTTAGTTGTTTGTTGTTTAATTGATTACTTGATGTTATATTGATGGTAATTGATGATTATTGATGATTATTGATTGATGATTGATGAACCGGGAGATAGGAAATTCTGCTAGATTGTTCTCTTGTGAATGATGTTTATTATTATTGCTGAGTCTTGGTATGTGTGTGCCACTTCTCGGGCAGCATCGGGATGTCGGGTTGATAACGGCATGACTACCAGAGACTACCCCCAGCTCGCATGATGGAAGTGTCATGGAGGGAGGGGCTAGTGAGGTACCTCGGGTGCGTGAGTAATGGGGAGTTACAAGAAGAATGGTTGAGATCGTGATGGCGTTTGGAGCTACACCAACTAGAGTATCCTTTATTGATTGGTCATTATAGTTATGTGTTTATATTGTTATTGATGTTTTATTGTGTGTTTACTGCTCAAATGATCATTTCCAAGGAGTATAGTAAATACTGTTAGAGATCTATCGGATCCTCACTGAGCTTGTTTATATAAGCTCACTCTCTATTATTGCATGCATACATGTGTTATTGAGCAAGATTACGGGTACGTGCCTCCAGAAGGGGATAATGTGCCGTATGTGGACGAGTCCTATGTGCCAGAGTCTTCTCCTTGATGCTTGAGATGTTGTATACTCTATTATCTTGTATATTATTCTAGTTGTCTTTTATTTACTTTGTAGTTTATGATGTATAAGCTGTAGTAAAGATAATGAACTAGTTGTTGCTAACTTAGTAGTCTCTCTTTTGACTATGATCGGGTTGCTAAGTTGGATTATAATCTATTTTGATATGTATGTTAAAGTTAAGGTATTATGTTGGAACGGAGGCGTATAACTAAGAATGATTATTGTATAATATGGTTATGTTGTATGTTGTTAATGGTATTGAGGAATTGATTGTTGTTTGGTTGAGGAGTTTGATTGTATGATGTTCTGAGAGGTTGGTTTAGAGCCTCGGTGTCTTAATTACTGTCGTTATACTGCCGAAATTCCATTGCATCTAGACTGATCGTAGGTGGGGTCGAGTTGGGGCGTGACAGAGGGCGTGGGGCGTGTGACCAAGTATCCGTCGCTCCGGTGCCAATAACTTTTGATCCGTAAGGAGTTACGCGGCGCAAAGCATACCGTTGGAAAGCTTTTTGGGAGCTCTACGATGGGGTTAACCAGCTAGCTCGGCTGCGCCTGTTTTCGGAGCTCAAAATCGAACGTTTTCATCAGTTTCAGGACACTTTTCTTCTTTTGCGCTGTTTTTCCATCCCGGATCGTGCGTCGTGAGCCGTGAAAAGGACGACAACCTAATCCATCACATTTCTATTACCGAATCCCACGGCACCTCGGGCAAGACAACTTCCCTTCACGTAGAGGCTGGGCCCGCAAACCGAGGGCATGGACGTGTGACCAGGTATCTGTCACTCTGGTGCCCACTACTTTTGATCCGTAGAGAGTTACGCGGCGTACAACATACTGTTGGAAAGCCCTCCGAGAGCTCTACGACGGGGGCAGCAATCCTGCTCGGCTGCGCCTGTTTTTGGAGCCAAAAATTGAACATTTTCATCAGTTTCGGGACACTTTTCTTCTTTAGCGCTGTTTTTCCGTCCTGGATCGTACGTCGTGAGACGCGAAAAGGACAACTTCCCTTCACGTAGAGGCTGGGCCCGCAAACCGAGGCATGGGGCATATGACCAGGTATCCGTCGCTCCGGTGCCCATAACTTTTGATCCGTAAGGAGTTACGCGGCGCACAGCATACCGTTGGAAAGCTCTCCGAGACCTCTACGACGGGTGCAGCAAGCCTGTATCGTTGCGCTTATTTTCGGAGCCCAAAATTGAACGTTTTCATTAGTTTTGGGACACTTTTCTTCTTTTGCGCTATTTTTCCGTCCTGGATCGTACGTTGTGAGCCGCGAAAACTACAACAACCTAATCCATCACATTTCTATTACCAAATCCCACGGCACCTTACGCAAGACAACTTTACTTCACGTAGAGGCTGCGCCTGCAAACCGAGGGCATGGGGCGGTGACCAGGTATCCGTCGCTCCGGTGCCCATAACTTTTGATCCGTAAGGAGTTACGCGGCGCACATCATACTGTTGGAAAGCTCTTCGAGAGCTCTACGATAGGGGCTGCAAGCCTGCTGAGCTGCACCTATTTTCAGAGCCCAAAATCGAACGTTTTGATCATTTTCAGGACACTTTTCTACATTTTCGCTATTTTTTCATCCCGGATCGAACGTCGTGAGCCACGAAAAGGAAGACAACCTAATCCATCACATTTCTATTACCGAATCCCACGGCACCTTAGGCAAGACAACTTCACTTCACGTAGAGGCTGGGCCCGCAAACCGAGGGCATGGGGCGCGTGACCAGGTATCCGTCGCTCTAGTGCCCATAACTTTTGATCCGTAAGGAGTTACGCGTCGCACAACATACCATTGGAAAGCTCTCCGAGAGCTCTAATACGGGGGCAGCAAGCCTGCTGGGCTGCGCCTATTTTTAGAGCCCAATATCCTACGTTTTGATTAGTTTCGGGATACTTTTCTTCTTTTGCGCTGTTTTTCCGTCCCCGATCGTACGTCGTGAGCCGCGAAAAGGACGACAACCTAATCCATCATATTTCTATGACCGAATCCCACGCTACCATGGGCAAGAAAACTTCACTTCACGTAGAGGCTGGGCTCGCAAACCGAGGACGTGGGGCGTGTGACCAGGTATCCGTCGCTTCGGCACCCATAACTCTTGATCCGTAAGGAGTTACGCGGCGCACAGCACACCGTTGGAAAGCTCTCTGAGAGATCTATGATAACGGTATCAGCTTACTCGGTTACATCTATTTTCAGAGCCCAAAATTGAACGTTTTCATTAGTTTTGTGACACTTTTCTACTTTTGCGCTGTTTTTCCTTCTCGGATCGTACGTCGTGAGCCGTGAAAAGGACGACAACCTAATCCATCATATTTCTATTACCGAATCCCACGCCACCATGGGCAAGACAACTTCACTTCACGTAGAGGTTGGGCCCGCAAACCGAGGGCATAGGGTGTGTGATCAGTTATCCGTCACTCTGGTGCCCATAACTTTTGATCCGTAAGGCGTTTCGCGGCGCCCAACATACCGTTGGAAGGCTCTCCGAGAGCTCTACGACGGGGGTAGCAAGCTTGCTAGGCTGCACCTAGTTTTAGAGCCCAAAATCGAACGTTTTCACCATTTTTGGGATACTTTTCTTCTTTTGTGCTGTTTTTCCGTTCCGGATCGTACGTTGTGAGCCGCGAAAAGGACGACAACCTAATCCATCACATTTCTATTACCGAATCCCATGCCACCATGGGCAAGACAATTTCACTTCACGTAGAGGCTGGGCTCGCAAACCGAGGGCGTGGGTCGTGTGACCAAATATCCGTCGCTCCAGCGCCCATAACTTTTGATCCGTAAGGAGTTACGCGGTGCACAGCATACCGTTGGAAAGCTCTCCGAGAGCTCTACGACGGGGGTAGCCAGCCTGCTCGACTGCACCTATTTTCGCACTTCAACTTCAGGTCGACAAACGCTTCCTTTACAAAAGTCTTTAGCGCAACTCCCTGATCTACGAGCACCCTCCATTTCTCTTAAAAACTTATATATCCCCTGCAAGCAAGGGATTCCCCCTTGGCTCCGGTGGGTGTAGGTCGGTAACCGAAGAAGATGTGCCGCCCGAAGTATCATGGGGCAACATAGCGTCCCCTATTATTAAAATACAAAGAAGAGTCCAAAGGGCCCTGCATAATCGACCCCAGAAGTGCGGGAGCAACGAGAAGAGGAGCCCCCGCAAAGCTCGGCATTCGATGCGGTGGACTACCACTTTCCAAGTGGTGAAGTAGGCATGGGTATCAACGTCAACCCAAAATTGAACGTTTTCATCAGTTTCGGGACATTTTTCTTCTTTTGCACTATTTTTCCGTCTCGGATTGTACGTCGTGAACCGCGAAAAGGACGACAACCTAATCCATCACATCTCTATTACCGAATCCCACGCCACCATGGGCAAGACAACGTCACTTCACGTAAAGGCTGGGCTCGCAAACCGAGGGCATGGGGCGTGTGACCAGGTATCTGTCACTCTGGTGCCCATAACTTTTGATTCGTAAGGAGTTATGTAGCGTACAACATACCGTTGGAAGACTCTCCAAGAGCTCTATGACGGGGGAAACAAGCCTGCTTTGCTGCGCCTATTTTCGGAGCCCAAAATTGAACGTTTTCATCAGTTTCGGGACACTTTTCTTCTTTTGCGCTATTTTTCCGTCCCGGATCGTACGTCGTGAGCAGCGAAAACGACGCCAACCTAATCCATCACATTTCTATTACCGAATCCTATGGCACCTTGGGCAATACAACTTTACTTCGCCTAGAGGCTGGGCCCGCAAATCGAGGGCTTGGGGCGTGTGACCAGGCATTCGTCGCTCCGGTGCCTATAACTTTTGATCCGTAACGAGTTACGCGTTGCACAACATACCGTTGGAAAGCTCTCCGAGACCTCTACCATTCTGCGTCAATACACAACCCAGTCCTTCTTTAGAAGCATCGCTATAGATTACAAAGCCTTGACTTCCTTCAGGTAATGCAGGAACAGGTGCGGTCGTCAATCTTTTCTTCAATTCTTGAAAGCTGTTCTCACACTTGTCATGTCACGCCCCAGCCCGACCTGAGGAGGCTAGACTAGGGTATGACCTAATTCATTTATACTATTTCACATTCTCAGCCTTTTTTTTTTGATTTAATGCTTAACGTTGGCCTAGAGCTCCAAAAGTTTTTTCGAAAAACCGACAGCATAACTGTTGTATTTAAGACTTTTGGTTTGACCTATTTTCTAAACCGCCTCAAAACCTTTAATCATTGATTCAATTCCAATTAAAATTTCCTATTTTGTTATCAATAGATATGCCTACTAATTTATCTCAATAGTCTCGTTTCATTGACAAGCCTAGCATGATAACTATGTCATGTTTATTTGTTAGTTCGTATTATGCAAGTACATATTATCCTTTAGCTTACAATGAGTACCTAAGTGAAATTAGATAGAGTTAACTTGTTTGATTCTTCACCTAGTGGTTTAAACTCCTACGATAACTACTAACCAAGATAATGAAAGCAAACAACCAATAAAGAGTTCGTCCGGTTATAATCAGTACAAGCCAAAAATTAGACCCAAATTACAACGGGATCATTTACATCAACAAAATGAATAGTTGCAATCAAACACAACATCCAAATAGCAACTACTTTCAGGCAAAGCACAAAAGCACGTAGTCACTCCAAGAAATCATTAACAAGCACATTCTCCTCGGGTACTTATTCCAAATCTGCTTCACTTGTGACAAAAAGAGGGTGAGTCCTTATGAACTCAGCGAGGGGGAACGAGAAATAACGTTTTAAAAACTCTTTTCCGGTTAATCTTATGAAAACTCCTTTGAAGACATGTCAAATAAAATAAGTAAGTTCATAACAATACATAAATATAAAGAACACATTTACCCGTCTTTCCTCCCTGAGGTCCTCTAAGAACCAAGCGAGAGTACTTAAACACGAAGTGAAAAGGATACGGTGAGCTTTCGCTCTCAAGTTCAATCGGTGAGCATTTGTTCTCAAGATCATTTTCGATAACAATTGTTGCGGCCGGCTTCAATCATCCACTTATCCCTCCCAATTGGGTGTACTCCGGATGTACCCCGAAATCCTACGACCCAACTCTCCGAGGGTGGTATGCCAAGCGAGAGAGGGAATTGGACCATGGTAGTCACGGGAGCACCGGTAAGTCCTATGCTGCCCGGCGTTCGTGAAACGCTACCATGCCACAATGAAAGGTTGCAACCTTGTATGCAATGTACAATTATAACATTTAACATATCACATTAGGAGGACAACAAAGTAGGTTGCCTCCGAGCAATTATAAGATCGCACATTGACAAGTAAACACACGAGGCATGCATTGACATGTAATTTCACTTGTAGAACACATAGAGTTATATGAATATTAAACGGGTAGCCATGTAACACATGTAAATCAAGTCATATAACTCATTTCGGGGTTCACATATCAAGTAATAAGATTATACAAGCATGCAACGACGTTTACATGAGACCGGGTGCAAGAAAAGTCTACTTATCAACATGTAACCATCGGGAATTACATTTAGAGCTATAAGAACAACTACGGGCAGCCTATTAACCACACAATTTAACACGTTTAACTATATGATCATCTCTTAGTAAAAGTCAATAGCATTAGGGCCTCAATCCCGTGCTTAAACATGCGGTTAAGCAAACCATTCATCAATTAATGATCCCAAGTCATACATCAATCAAATTTAGCAACCTCAACCAGCCACAACAGTCCACACAACATCTAAGTGCCACAATTCCAAGCATTCAATACCACAAGAGAAGTTACAACATGTTTCAAAGCATATCACTAAATGAAAACCTCACAGCAATGGTCTGTTTTCCCACATTCGATTAGAAAATAAAACATTCTCCAATTTCAGTGAAAAAAATTTCAAATTAAAGCTTAATGAGTGATTTAAATCTAGGAACAAACCTCGCATCATTTGGAGTTCGGACTTAGGAGTTATGGCCAAAACCGTGAGACTACGCAAAACTGTCCCGTTTTAGATACATTACGATTTTTTCCAATTTTGAGGGTCTTAGAGTCATAATTGGCTTTGGTCTATTTCTGACAAAAATGTCCAGGACGGCAAAATCTAGAAACCTAACAATTTTCATGCATTTTCATCAACAATTACTAGGTCAAAAACACTTCGTTCTACAAAGTCAGTGATCTGCCAGAAACTTATTTCATTTTTTTCAATTCTTCCAGATTTAGACACCCCACGATGTTTGACCATTTGGAGGCCTTAGAGTCAGAATTGGCCTTGGCCTATTTCTACAAAAAATGCTCAAAACTGGCAAAACGAGTCACCTACCAATTTTCACGCATTTTCAACATCATTTATTAAGCCAAATGCTCTTCGAACTACAAGATCAGAAAACTACCAGCAACACGTTTTTACCTATCTTCAAGTTCTAGCCTGAAATCTAGCCATGCATGGTCATATGTGTCATGTACACACATATACAACAACTACAGAGGTAAATATAGTCATATGAAGGCATGCATGTGAATTTTGAAAGCTTTTAAAAGAGTTTAACCCTCACCTCTTTGAAGATTTAGCAAATGAGCACAAAATCCTTGTTTTTGAGCTTTGTGTGTGACTTTGAGCTATCCTTGCTTGATTACCTTGCTATGGCCGATGCTTGGAGTGTCTTAGAGAGTGAGCTTGAGGTCTTGGAAGCTCAAGAGAAGCCATGGTCGAAAATGAGAGAGAAGGAGAGAGAATGAGAGACTTTTGAGAGAAAAATGATGTTGAAGGGTTTGTATGAGTGTGGCATGTATGTGTGTCAGCCTTGGGCTTTACAAATCTGAAATTTGTGTCATCTTTAGCATTTTTTTGAGTTGAAATGAAGCATGGCATTGAGAGGGTCGAAAATGAGATGCTTGGGTAGGGTGTAGGTAAATTTTTTATGTATTCTTGGGCTTTGTGAGGAATATTGAGTGTTTAGTTTATTGTTTGTTGTTAGAGCATGTTAGGGAATGTCAAAAGAATGTCTTGTGTTTAGTGTTTGTGTAAGAAAATGTTGGGTATTTAGGGATTCTAGGTAGTATAGAATATAATTGATGTTTGAGGATGAGTTGAATTAGGAATAGAATAATAGGTAGTGGAGAATGTAGGAATAATTTAGTGTTATTTTATTGTTAGTGGAGTTTGTAGGATTTGAATTAGAAATTTAATAATGGTTAGTGGATTGTGTAGGATTATTTTATTGTCTTGTGCTTTGTGTAGGATTCTTTATTGATTAGCGTGCAGGCACACTTTCCTAGGTCTAGGGCACGCACTACGAGGCACACACAGAAATCAATATAGGGCACGAATTACGAGGTAGACACGAACTATGAGGTAAGGCACGTACTTCAAGATAAATGCATGGATTCCAACGTAAATGCACGCAACCTTAAGTGAATGTACGTAAACCAATGCAAGGCACGTAATTCAATGCAATGCACGAAAATCCAGGTATGACACTTAGATCTAGGTTAAGACACGCAATTCAAGGTTAGGGCACACGAAACGAGGTAACGCACGTAAATCAAAGATTAGGGCACACAATTCTCGATTAAGGCACGTATGACGAGGCATGCACAAAAACCAAGACAGGACACGTAATCCAAGGTCAGTCATATAATTCTAGGTCTAAGGCACGTAAATCGAGGTAGGACACGTTATTCGGGGTCGGGCCTCACATGTCATCCCACACGAACTTTGTTTTCTTCTGAGTGAGCTTTGTCAGCGGTCCTGCAATCTTTGAGAGATCCTTCACGAACCTCCGATAATAGCCGGCTAAACCAAGAAAACTTCGAACCTCTGTGACATTTTCCAGCTTCCTCCAAGACATCACCGCTTCTATCTTTACAAATAGGATTGGTGCACCCCACAGAGAAGAGCTCGGTTGAATAAACCCTTTTTTCAACAATCCTTGCAATTGGTCCTTCAATTCTTGCAGTTCGGCTGGTGCCATACGATAGGGAGCTTTAGATATCGGCTGGGTGCCAGGCAGTACTTCTATTACAAACTCGATCTCCCGATCCGGAGGTAAACCGAGCAATTCTTCTGCAAACACATCGGCATATTCTTTAATCACTAGCATCTCCTCTAACTTAGCTTTGTCCGATGGCTTATTGATGAGGTAAGCTAAGTATCCGCTACAACCTTTTCTCAGGGACTTCGCTGCTTTCGTGTATGAAATGATGGAACTCCCGGTGAAGTCTCTTCGACCCATTACCTCCAATGTTGGTTGACCCGGTATCTGGAATGTTACAATCTTCGTCTGACAATCTAGTTGGGCATGATGCTTTGCCAACCAGTCCATCCCTAAGATGACTTCATAGTCTCGAAAGGGTAACACTATAAGATTGGCCGAGAATTCCCTATCCTTAATTTGAATTTTACATGCTTTACAAGCTGAGCTAGTAACGAGTTTAGAACCCATCGGAGTACCGACTTATACTTCGTAAGGCAAACATTCAACTCGTAATTTCACACGTTGCACACATAAGGGAGTAACAAATGAATGAGTAGCACCTGGGTCAATTAGCACCCTAACAGGTTGATTCAGTATCAAGAATGTACCTTCAACAACAGCAGTCTCCTCAGGAAGCTCCTCGCATTCAATAGCATAAGCTCGGGCCTGAACTCTAGGAACTGGAGTCTTGCCTCTACCAGCTGGTTTATTCTGATTTTGTCCTCCTTGCCATTTAGGGTAGTCTTTAACCTGGTGTTGATTGCTGCTACACCCCATGCATCGTCCTGATTTCCTCCAGCACTGAGCCTCGATGTGACCCTTCTTGTCACAGTAAGAACATTTGATAGACTGAGTAACAAGTGAACTACCTGTGGATCCACGGGTGGAAGAGGCTGATGGTGCTTTAGAAGGGCCACGGTTATTAACTGGTCTGCTCTGGCTCTGGCCCTGACTGCGACTCTGAGTCTGGAATTTCCTCTGTTGCCCTTGAGGCTGGTAAGGTTTCTTGTTCGGTTAACTTGAACCGGCTCTATCAAGTTTTCTTTTCTCAACTCGGGAAGCAGCAGCAAGAAGAGCAAAATATGAAGTAAAGTCATGTGAAGCCAACTGATCCTGAATTTCTGGCCTCAATCCATTCATAAATTTCCACATCTTCGCCTCAGGGGTACTGACCATGTATTGTGCATAACGGGACAGTCTGTCGAAGCGAGCCTCATACTGAGCCACCGTCATGTTACCCTGGTTCAAGTGCATGAATTCTTCAATTCGCCTCTGCCTGGAAACTGCAGGTATGTATTTCTCCTTGAATGCCTTAATGAAATTACTCCACAAGCGAGGTGTGTGATCAGTTTCCCAAAGTGCCTCCACAGTGTGCCACCAATGCTCAGCATCCCCGTGCAATAGAAACACAGCAAACTCGATCTTTTCTTCATCAGTATAGTCAAGTGGCCTGAAAATCCTTTCAATCTCAGACAGCCAAGCCTCTGCCTTTTCATCATTAGCTTCCCCGAATAATTTGGACGGGTGAAAATAAAGGAACTCCCGCATTCCGCTGTTTCTCCCATTGTTACCACCATTCATGTTGTTGTTGTTATGGGTTGCTTCACGTGCATCTTGACGTTCCATTACTCGCGACACGCGATCCATATCATTCGCCATCATGTTAAACATGGCCATGCCGGGATTAGTTTGGTGAACATCTCCGGCTTCTTGAGGCTTATCGCCCCTATTGGTATTGCGGGTACTAGGGCCAGCCATCTATAGGCACAAATTATTATGCACAATTTATTGGAATACGACAAGACAAGAATTTATTGTATATAGTATGCAACATACAATTTCACATAGACATGCAATTCTCAAAACAGTTAAGGCATGTTAATCACATAAGCACGTAGAAACAAAGAAGGCACATTTAACATGGCACATACTAACACATATAAACAAGTCATCACAATTATCTTAGGGCTTCTACCCAAGGTCCGAGAGTTAAACCCGGCTTAAGCAATCTAAGCTCTGATACCATTAATATAAGGTGTCACGCCTCAACCCGACCTATAGAGGTTAGACTAGGGTGTGATCTAATCGTTCACGTTCTTTTACGACTATAACCGGTTGACGAAGGTTAAGCTTATCTGTTAAACTAGAACTCCAAATTTTTTTGGAAAACTGGCAGCATAATGGCTATAATTAGGCTATTTAGTTTGACCTAATTTTCTAAACGCCTCAAAACTTTCAATCTCAGATTCGATTCCAACTAAGATTACTATCTAACACCAATCGATATGCCTACTAGTTATCTCTAAAGTCTCGTTTGATTAACAAACCTAGCATGATAACTATGTCCCGTTTATTTGTTAATTCATGTTACACAAGTACCTATTGATCTTTAGCATACTATTAAGCACCTAGGTGGAATTAGATAGAGTTACAACATTTGATTTCTCCACCTAGTAATTGAGTTGCCTATGGCAGTTACTAAATCAAAACAGTAATAGCAACCCACAAGATAGTGTGTCGTCTAGTCATAGTTAGTACAAGCCAAAATTAGACCCCAAATTACAACGGGGGTCATTTACAATCGACAACAATCAACATAAGAAATAGTCTTCAAAATAAACATAACGTTCGCAAAATAGTCATAGTCAAGCAAGGCACGTAAGACAAGCAATCACTCCAAAGAGTCATCAACAGGCACGTTCTTCTCGGGTACTTGTTCCTGATCTTCTTCACCTGTGATGATAAAAGAGGGTGAGTCCTTATGAACTCAGTGCGGGGGAACGAGAAATACGTTTTGAAACCCTTTTCCGGTTAACTTATGAAAACCCTTTTTGAAAGCATGACATATAACACAAGTAAGTTTATAGCATAACATAAATGTAAAGAACACATTTACCCGTATTTCCTCCCCGAGGTCTTCTAGGAACCAAGCGAGAGTACTTAAACACATAGTGAAAAGGATACGGTGAGCTTTTGCTCTCAATTCATTTTCGATAGCAATTGTGCGGCCGACTTTAATTATCCTCTTATGGGTCCCAATTGGGTGTACTCCGGATGTACCCCGAAATCCTACGACCCAACTCTCCAAGGGTGGAATGCCAAGCAAGAGATGGAATTGGACCATGGTAGTCACGGGAGCATCGGCAAGCCCTATGCCTCCCGGCGTTCATGAAACGCTACCATGCCACAATGAAAGGTTGCAACCTTGTATACAATAAACATTTATACCATTTAACAATTCACATTAGGAGGACAACAAAATAGGTTGCCTCCAAGCAATTTCAAGATCACATATTGCCAAGTAAACGAATAAGGCATGCTTAACATGAATTTTCACTTTGTAAAACATGTAGAGTCATATGAACATTAAACGGGCAGCCGAGTAACACATATAAATCAAGTCATATAACTCATTTCGGGGTTCACGAATCAAGTCATAAGATTATACAAGCATGCAACGACGTTTACAAGAGACCGGATGCAAGAAAAGTCTACTTATCAACATGTAATCACCGGGAATCACATTTAGAGTTATAAGGACAACTACGGGCAGCCTATTAACCACACGATTTGACACGTTTAACCATAAGATCATCTCTTAGCAAATAGTCATAAGCAATAGGGCCTCGATTCCGTGCTTAACATGCGGTTAAGCAAACCATTCATCAATTAATGATCCCAAGTCATACATCAATCAAATTTAGCAACCTCAACCAGCCACAACAGTCCATACAACATCTAAGTGCCACAATTCCAAGCATTCAATACCACAAGAGAAGTTACAACATGTTTCAAAGCATATCACTAAACAAAAATCTCACTGCAATGGTCTGTTTTCCCACATTCGATTAGACAAGAAAACATTCTTCAATTTCAGTGAACAAAATTTCAAATTAAATCTTAATGAGTGTTTTAAATCTAGGAACAAACCTCGCATCATTTGGAGTTCGGACTTAGGAGTTATGGCCAAAACCGTGAGACTACACAAAACTGTCCAGTTTTAGACATATTACGATTTTTGCTATTTTTGTGGCTCTTGGAGTCAGAATTGGCTTTGGTCTATTTCTGGAAAAAATGTCCAGAACTGCAAAATCTAGCCATCTACCAATTTTCATGCATTTTGAAGATCATTTGATAGACTAAAACGGCTTCGTTCTACAAGGTCAGAAGGCTGCCAGATTCTACTTCAAATTTCCAATTTTTCCAGATTTAGACATTTTCGATATTTGACCATTTTGGAGGCCTTAGATTCAGAATTGGCTTTGGTCTATTTCTACTAAAACTTCTCAGAACTGGCAAAACTAGTCACCTACCAATTTTCACGCATTTTAAACATCATTTACTAAGACAAATGCTCTTCGAACCACAAGATCAGAAAACTGCCAGCAACACGTTTTTACCTATCTTCAAGTTCTAGCATAAAATCTAGCCATGCATGGTCATATAAGCTCATGTACACACATATACAACAACTACAGAGGTAAATATAGTCATATGAAGGCATGCATGTGATTTTTGAAAGCTTTTAAAAGAGTTTAATCCTCACCTTAGCAAGATAATAGATGAAGATGCACAATGCTCTTGTAGATGCACAAAAAGGTCTTCTCTCCTTGCTTGGTCGAGAGATAGCTTGTGGTTCTTTAATTCCTAGCTTAGTTATCATGTCCTTAGTATGTGCATGTGATTAGAACAAAAGGAAATGAAAGAAAAACTATCAAAACATACCTAGGGCCGAAATGAAGAGTTCTATGAGCTTGCATGCGTTTTTCTTGCTTATTGCTTGCTTGGGCTGCTATGGTCGAGTTTCTTAGAGTTCTTGAGTACCTAGGAGAGCCTTAGAATGAGAGCTTGAGCTATGGAGCTTAAAGATGCAGCCAAGGCCTAGAGAGAGAGAGCAAATAAGAGAATGAGAGAATGTTTATGAGCAAATGAGATTTTGAGGATGCCTAAGTGTGTGTGTCGGCCTTAGGGCCTTGCAAAATCTGAAATGGTATCATCTTTTGAGCATTTTGAATTGTGAGGAGACACAATGGTGAGGAGGCCGAGACAAGCATGCATGGTGGTGTGTTTTTGGAGTTTTCTATGCATTGTTTGATGTGTTTATGTCATAGTTTGTCTAGGAATGTTTTAATTTATGCAAATGCTTGTCAAATTGCAAGATATGGTCGGCCAAATGGGCTATACAAGGCTGAAATTTCAGATTCAAATTATGGTATTATAAGTTATAATAAGTGTGGAATTTGAGGTGCATGGATTTTGCAAAAGAATAAAGAATAAAGAATGTATAGTGTTTAGCGTTTGTCTTTTAGTGCATTGACTTAGGATTAGAATATTAGTTAGTGGAGCTTGTAGGATTATTTAATAGTCTAGTGTTTTGTGCAGGATGCTTTCTTGATTAGCGTGCAGACACGTTTTCCTAGGTCTAGGGCACGAACTACGAGACAAATGCATGTATTCCAAGTAAATGCACGCAACCCTAAAAGAATGCACGTAATTCAATGCAAGCCACTTAAATCAATACACGACTCTTAAACCTAGGTCAAGGAACGCAATTCAAGGTTAGGCCACACAAAACGAGGTATCGCACGTAAATCGAGGTCGGGCCTCACATCCTTTGCGCTGTTTTTCCGTCCCAGATCGTATGTCGTCAGCCGCGAAAAGGACGACAACCTAATCCATCACATTTCTATTACTGAATCCCACGCCACCATGGGCAAGACAACTTCACTTCACGTAAAGGCTGGGCCCGCAAACCGAGGGCGTGGGGCATGTGACCAGGTATCCGTCACTCCGGTGCCTATAACTTTTGATCCGTAAGGAGTTACGCGGCGCACAACATACCGTTAGAAAGCTCTCTGAGAGTTCTACGTCGGGGGCAGCAAGCTTGCTCTACTGCGCCTATTTTTGAAGCCCAAAATTGAATGTTTTCTTCAGTTTCGGGACACTTTTCTTCTTTTGCGCTGTTTTTTCGTCCCGGATCGTACGTCGTGAGCCGCGAAAACGACGACAACCTAATCCATCATATTTCTATTACCGAATCGCATGGCACCTTGGGCAAGACAACTTCATTTCACGTAGAGGCTGGGCCCGTAAATCGAGGGCGTGGGCGTGTGACCACGTATCCGTCGCTCCGGTGCCTATAAATTTTGATCCGTAAGGAGTTACGCGGCGCACAACAAACTGTTGGAAAGCTCTCCGAGAGCTCTACGATGGGGGGAGCAAGCCTGCACGGCTGCGCCTATTTTTGGATCCCAAAATCGAACGTTTTCATTAGTTTTGGGACACTTTTCTTCTTTTGCGCTATTTTTCTGTCCCGGATCGTATGTCGTGAGCCGCGAAAAGGATGACAACCTAATCCATCACATTTCAATTATTGAATCCCACGCCACCATAAGCAAGACAACTTCACTTCACGTAGAGGTTGGGCCCGCAAACCGGGGGCGTGGGGTGTATGACCAGGTATCCGTCGCTCCGGTGCCCATAACTATTGATCCGTAAGGACTTACTCGGCCAAAGCATATTGTTGGAAAGATCTCCAAGAGCTCTACGACGTGGGTAGCAAGCATGCTCTGATGCGCCTATTTTTGGAGACCAAAATCGAACGTTTTCATCAGTTTTGGGACACTTTTATTCTTTTGCGGTTTTTTTCCGTCGCGGATCGTACATCGTGAGCCACGAAAATGACGACAACCTAATCCATCACATTTCTATTACCGAATCCCACATCACCATGGGCAAGACAACTTTACTTCACGTAGAGGCTGGGCCCGCAAACCTAGGGCGTGGGGCGTGTGACCAGTTATCCTTCGCTACGGTGCCCATAACTTTTGATCCGTAAGGAGTTACGCAGCGCACAGCATACCGTTGGAAAGCTCTCCGAGAGCTCTACGACGGGGGCAGCAATCCTGCTCAGCTACGCCTATTTCGGGGCCCAAAATCGAACGTTTTCATCTTTTTCGAGACACTTTTCTTCTTTTGCGCTGTTTTTCTGTACCAGATCGTTCGTCGTGAGCCGCAAAAAGGACGATAACCTAATCCATCACATTTCTATTACCGAATCCCACGGCACATTGGGCAAGACAACTTCACTTCACGTAGAGGCTGGCCCGCAAACCGAGGGCGTGGGGCATGTGACCAGGTATTCGTCGCTCCGGTGCCCATAACTTTTGATCAGTAAGGAGTTACGTGGTGCACAGCATACTGTTGGAAAGCTCTCCGAGAGCTCTACGACGGGGGCAGCAAGCATGCTTCGCTGCGCCTATTTTCGGATCCCAAAATCAAACTTTTTCATCAGTTTTAGGACACTTTTCGTCTTTTGTGCTGTGTTTCTGTCCCAGATCGTACGTCGTGAGCCGTGAAAAGGACGACAACCTAATCCATCACGTTTATATTATTGAATCCCACGCTATCATGGGCAAGACAACTTCACTTCACGTAGAGGCTGGGCCCGCAAACCAAGGGCATGGGGCATGTGACCAGGTATCCGTCGCTCCGGTGCCCATAACTTTCGATCCGTAAGGAGTTTCGAGCCGCACAGCATACAGTAGGAAAGCTCGCCGAGAGCTCTACGACGGGGGCAGCAAGCCTGCTCAGTTGCGCCTATTTTCGGAGACCAAAATCAAACGTTTGCATTAGTTTTGGGACACTTTTCTTTCTTTGCGCTGTTTTTCCGTCCCGGATCGTACGTCGTGAGCCGCGAAAATGACGACAACCTAATCATCACATTTCTATTACTGAATCCCACATCACCATATGCAAGACAACTTCACTTCACATAGAGGCTAGGCCTGCAAACCGAGGGCGTGGGGCGTGTGATAATGTATACGTTGCTCCAGTGCCCATAACTTTTGATCCGTAAGGAGTTACGTGGCGCACAGCATACCATTGGAAAGCTCCCCGAGATCTCTACGACGGGGGAAGCAATCATGCTCGGTTGCGCCTATTTTCGGAGACCAAAATCGAACGTTTTCTTCAGTTTTGGGACACTTTTCTTTCTTTGCGCTATTTTTCGATCCCGGATCGTACGTCGTGAGCAGCGAAAATGACGACAACCTAATCCATCATATTTCTATTACTGAATCCCACATCACCATATGCAAGATAGCTTCACTTCATGAAGAGGCTGGGCCCGCAAACATAGGGCGTGGGGCGTGTGACCAGGTATCCTTCGCTCCGGTGCCCATAACTTTTGATCCGTAAGGAGTTACGCTGCGTACAGCATACCATTGGAAAGCTCTCCGAGAGATCTACGACGGGAGCAGCAAGCCTGCTCGGCTACGCCTATTTTCGGAGTCCAAAATCGAACGTTTTCATCTATTTTGGGATACTTTTCTTCTTTTGCGCTGTTTTTCTTTACCGGATTGTTCGTCGTGAGCAGCAAAAAGGACGACAACCTAATCCATCACATTTCTATTACTGAATCCCACGGCACCTTGGGCAAGACAACTTCACTTCACGTAGAGGCTGGGCCCGCAAACCGAGGGCGTGGGGCATGTGACCAGGTATCCGTCACTCCGTTGCCTATAACTTTTGATCCGTAAGGAGTTACGCGGCGCACAACATACCGTTAGAAAGCTCTCTGAGAGTTCTACATCGGGGGCAGCAAGCTTGCTCTGTTGCGCCTATTTTTGAAGCCCAAAATTGAATGTTTTCTTCAGTTTCGGGACACTTTTCTTCTTTTGCGCTGTTTTTCCGTCCCGGATCGTACGTTGTGAGCCGCGAAAACGACGACAACCTAATCCATCATATTTCTATTACCGAATCCCAAGGCATCTTGGGCAAGACAACTTCATTTCACGTAGAGGCTGGGCCCGTAAATCGAGGGCGTGGGCGTGTGACCACGTATCCGTCGCTCCGGTGCCTATAAATTTTGATCCGTAAGGAGTTACGCGGCGCACAACAAACTGTTGGAAAGCTCTCCGAGAGCTCTACGATGGGGGGAGCAAGCCTGCACGGCTGCGCCTATTTTTGGATCCCAAAATCAAACGTTTTCATTAGTTTTGGGACACTTTTCTTTTTTTGCGCTATTTTTCTGTCCCGGATCGTATGTCGTGAGCCGCGAAAAGGAAGACAACCTAATCCATCAAATTTCAATTATTGAATCCCACGCCACCATAAGCAAGACAACTTCACTTCACGTAGAGGTTGGGCCCGCAAACCGGGGGCGTGGGGTGTTTGACCAGGTATCCGTCGCTCCGGTGCCCATAACTATTGATCCGTAAGGACTTACTCGGCCAAAGCATACTGTTGGAAAGCTCTCCAAGAGCTCTACGATGTGGGTAGCAAGCATGCTCTGATGCGCCTATTTTTGGAGACCAAAATCGAACGTTTTCATCAGTTTTGGGGCACTTTTATTCTTTTGCGGTTTTTTTCCGTCGCGGATCGTACATCGTGAGCCGCGAAAATGACGACAACCTAATCCATCACATTTCTATTACCGAATCCCACATCACCATGGGCAAGACAACTTTACTTCACGTAGAGGCTGGGCCCGCAAACCTAGGGCGTGGGGCGTGTGACCAGGTATCCTTCGCTACGGTGCCCATAACTTTTGATCCGTAAGGAGTTACGCAGCGCACAGCATACCGTTGGAAAGCTCTCCGAGAGCTCTACGACAGGGGCAGCAAGCCTGCTCGGCTACGCCTATTTCGGGGCCCAAAATCGAACGTTTTCATCTTTTTCGGGACACTTTTATTCTTTTGCGCTGTTTTTCTGTACCGGATCGTTCGTCGTGAGCCGCAAAAAGGACGATAACCTAATCCATCACATTTCTATTACCGAATCCAATGGCACATTGGGCAAGACAACTTCACTTCACGTAGAGGCTGGCCCGCAAACCGAGGGCATGGGGCATGTGACCAGGTATTCGTCGCTCCGGTGCCAAAAACTTTTGATCAGTAAGGAGTTACGTGGTGTACAGCATACTGTTGGAAAGCTCTCCGAGAGCTCTACGACGGGGGCAGCAAGCATGCTTCGCTGCGCCTATTTTCGGATCCCAAAATCAAACTTTTTCATCAGTTTTAGGACACTTTTCGTCTTTTGTGCTGTGTTTCTGTCCCAGATCGTACGTCGTGAGCCGTGAAAAGGACGACAACCTAATCCATCACGTTTATATTATTGAATCCCACGCTATCATGGGCAAGACAACTTCACTTCACGTAGAGGCTGGGCCCGCAAACCTAGGGCATGGGGCATGTGACCAGGTATCCGTCGCTCCGGTGCCCATAACTTTCGATCCGTAAGGAGTTACGAGCCGCACAGCATACTGTAGGAAAGCTCGCCGAGAGCTCTACGACGGGGGCAGCAAGCCTGCTCAGTTGCGCCTATTTTCGGAGACCAAAATCAAACGTTTGCATTAGTTTTGGGACACTTTTCTTTCTTTGCGCTGTTTTTCCGTCCCGGATCGTACGTCGTGAGCCGCGAAAATGACGACAACCTAATCATCACATTTCTATTACTGAATCCCACATCACCATATGCAAGACAACTTCACTTCACATAGAGGCTAGGCCTGCAAACCGAGGGCGTGGGGCGTGTGATAATGTATCCGTTGCTCCAGTGCCCATAACTTTTGATCCGTAAGGAGTTACGTGGCGCACAGCATACCATTGGAAAGCTCCCCGAGATCTCTACGACGGGGGAAGCAATCATGCTCGGTTGCACCTATTTTCGGAGACCAAAATCAAACATTTTCTTCAGTTTTGGGACACTTTTCTTTCTTTGCGCTATTTTTCGGTCCCGGATCGTACGTCGTGAGCAGCGAAAATGACGACAACCTAATCCATCACATTTCTATTACCGAATCCCACATCACCATATGCAAGACAGCTTCACTTCATGAAGAGGCTGGGCCCGCAAACATAGGGCGTGGGGCGTGTGACCAGGTATCCTTCGCTCCGGTGCCCATAACTTTTGATCCGTAAGGAGTTACGCTGCGTACAGCATACCATTGGAAAGCTCTCCGAGAGATCTACGACGGGAGCAGCAAGCCTGCTTGGCTACGCCTATTTTCGGAGTCCAAAATTGAACGTTTTCATCTATTTTGGGATACTTTTCTTCTTTTGCGCTGTTTTTCTTTACCGGATTGTTCGTCGTAAGCAGCAAAAAGGACGACAACCTAATCCATCACATTTCTATTACTGAATCCCACGGCACCTTGGGCAAGACAACTTCACTTCACGTAGAGGCTGGGCCCGCAAACCGAGGGCATGGGGCGTGTTACCAAGTATCCGTCGCTTTGTTGCCCATAACTTTTGATCAGTCAGTAGTTACGCGGCGCACAACATATTGTTCGAAAGCTCTCTGAGAGCTCTACGACGGGGGCAGCAAGCATGCTCGGCTGCACCTATTTTTGAATCCCAAAATCGAACGTTTTCATCAGTTTTGGGACATTTTTTTTCTTTTGCGCTGTGTTTCTGTCCTAGATCGTACGTCGTGAGCCGTGAAAAGGACAACAACCTAATCCATCACATTTATATTACCGAATCCCATGCCACCATGTGCAAGACAACTTCACTTCACGTAGAGGCTGGGCCCGCAAACCGAGGGCGTGGGGCGTGTGACCAGGTATCCGTCGCTTTGGTGCCCATAACTTTTGATCCGTAAGGAGTTACGCGGCGCACAACATACCGTTGGAAAGCTGCACGAGAGCTCTACGACGGGGGCAACAAGCCTACTCGGCTGCGCCTATTTTCGGAGACCAAAATTGAACGTTTCCATCTGTTTTGGGACACTTTTCTTTTTTTTTGCGCTGTTTTTTCATCCCAGATCGTAAGTCGTGAGCCGCGAAAATGACGACAACCTAATCCATCACATTTCTATTGCTGAATCCCACATCACTATATGCAAGATAACTTCACTTCACGTAGAGGCTGGGCCCGCAAACCGAGGGCGTGGGGCGTGTGACCATGTATCTATTGCTCCGGTGCCCATAACTTTTGATCTGTACGGAGTTACGCGGCGCACAGCATACCGTTGGAAAGCTCCCCGAGAGATCTACGACGGGAGAAGTAATCATGCTTGGTTGTGCCTATTTTCAGAACCCAAAATCGAACATTTTCATCAGTTTCGGGACACTTTTCTTCTTTTGCGCTCTTTTTCCGTCCCGGATCGTACGTCGTGAGCCGCGAAAAGGAAGACAACCTAATCCATCACATTTCTATTACCGAATCGCACGCCACCATGGGCAAGACAACTTCACTTCACGTAGAGGCTGGGCCTGCACACTGAGGGCGTGGGGCGTGTGACCAAGTATCCGTCGCTCCGGTGCCCATAACTTTTGATGCGTAAGGAGTTATGCGGCGCACAGCATACCATTGGAAAGCTCTCCGAGAGCTCTACGACAGGGACAACAATCCTACTCGGTTGCGCTTATTTTCGGATCCCAAAATCAAACGTTTTCATCAGTTTCGGGACACTTTTCTTCTTTTACTCTATTTTTCTGTCCCGGATCGTACGTCATGTGCCGCGAAAAGAACGACAACCTAATCCATCACATTTCTATTATCGAATTCCATGCCACCATGGGCAAGACAACTTCACTTCACTTAGAGGCTGGGCCCGCAAATCGGGGGCGTGGGGCGTGTGATCAGATATCCGTCGCTCCGATGCCCATAACTTTTGATTCGTAAGGTGTTACGCGGCCCACAACATACTGTTATAAAGCTCTCCGAGAGCTCTACGATGGGGGCAGCAAGCTTGCTTTGCTGTGCCTATTTTCAGAGACTAGAATCGAACGTTTTCATCAATTTTAGGACACTTTTCTTTTTTTGCGTTGTTTTTCCGTCCCGGATCGTACGTCATGAGCCGCGAAAAGGTCGACAACCTAATCCATCACATTTCTATTACCGAATCCCACGGCACCTTGGGCAAGACAACTTTCCTCCACGTAGAGGCTGGGCCCGCAAACCGAGGGCGTGGGGTGTGTGACTAGGTATCCGTTGCTCCGGTGCCCATAACTTTTTATCTGTAAGAAGTTACGTGGTGCACAGCAAACCGTTGGGAAGCTCTCCGAGAGCTCTACGACAGGGGCACCAAGCATGCTCAGCTGCACCTAATTTTAGAGCCCAAAATCATACGTTTTGATTAGTTTCAGGACACTTTTCTTCTTTTACGCTGTTTTTCCGTCTCAGATCGTATTTCGTGAGGTGCGAAAAGGACGACAACCTAATCCATCACATTTCTATTTCATAATCCCACGCCACCATGGCCAAGACAACTTTACTTCACGTAGAGGCTGGGCCCGCAAACCGAGTGTGAGGCTTGACCTCGATTTGCATGCGATACCTCGTTTCGTGTGCCCTAACCTAGATTTACGTGCCTTGACCTAGGTTTAAGAATCGTGTTTCATTTTGTGTGCCTTGCATTGAATTACGTGCATACATTTAGGGTTGCGTGCATTTACTTGGGAAACATTCTCTCGTCTCGTAGTTTGTGCCTTACCTCGTAGTACGTGCCCTAGACCTAGGTAAGCGTGCCCACACGCTAATCAAGAAGGCATCTTACATGAAGCACTAGATCATTAATTAATCCTACAAACTCCACTAACTAATATTAAAATGCTAAGTCAATGCACTAGAAGACGAAATTGCACCAAAAGCTAGACATTCTTATTCTTTATTCTTTATTCTTTTGCATATCCCAAACCCACAATTAAATAATGCTCAAAAGATGGCAAAAATTCAGATTTGAACACATGCTTGGCCGACCACATGGAGCCTTTGTGCATGCATTTCAATTTCAAAATCTAAACCTAGACATTCTATGACAACTAATGACACAAAGCAATAAAAAAAATGGCTCAAAAACCCTACCCAATGCACCAAATCTCGACCCACTCCCTTGCCCATGCTAGGATGATTCAAATTATGCTCCTTGAAGACACAATTCTGAATTTTTCAAGGCCCTAGGCCGACACAAGCATCATATTCTTCAATGCTTTTCATTTTTCTTTCATTCTTTCTTTCCTTCTAACATTTTCTCTCACTCTCTCATTCCTTCTCTCTCTCTCTCGGCCCTAGCTGAAATTATAGACTCCATAGCTTAAGTTCTTCATCCAAAGGTTCATCAAGACATGCAAGGAACTAGGAAGCTCGACTAAGCAAGCTAGAATGCAAAAATCGCACATGCAAGCTCATAGCACATTCATTTCGGCTTAGGTAAGTTTAATATCTCCTATTTCATTTTCTTTTTGTTCTAGCCACTTGCACATACTAAGAACATGGTTACTAAGCTAGGAAATTAGAGAAAATCAAGTGGTCTCTCGGCTAAGCAAGGAAAAAGGGTCGACATTGTGCTTCATCAAGAGTTTGTGCATCTTCTTTGTTGTCTTTCTAAGGTGAGGGCTAAAACTTCTTGAAAAGCTTTCAAAAACCACATGCATGCCTTTAAATGTCTATTTTTACCTCTGTACTTGTGATATATGTGTGTACATGAGCTTTTGTAAACATGCATGGCAAGATATTTAGCTAGAATGTGATGATAAATGAAATCGCGTATGAGACAGTCTTCTGTCTTGTTGGTGCGAAGTGATTGTTACCAGGTAAATGATGTTGAAAATGGGTGAAAATTGGTAGGTGACTAGTTTTGCCAGTTCAGAGCATTTTTCATAGAAATAGGCCAAAGCTAATTTTGAATCTAAGGTCCTAAAAATGGCAAAACATCAAAAGGTGTCCAAATCTGGAAAATCTGGGAAAATGAAGCAGGTTTTGGCAGATTCACTATTCTTGTAGAACGAACCGGTTTTGACTTAGTAATTGATATCCCAAATGCATGAAATTTGGTAGGCTGCTAGATTTTTCAGTTCTGGACATTTTTGTCAGAAATGGACTAAGGAAAAATCTGACCCTAAGGCCCTAAAAAACGACAAGTATTGAAATGTGTGCAAATCTGGACAGTTTTGCGTAGTCTCACGGTTTTGGCTATAACGCTTGAACCTGAACTCCAAATGATGCGAGGCTTGTTTCTGAATTTAGTTCACTCCTTAAGATTTAATTTGAAATTTTGTTCACTGGAATTGGAGATTGTTTGCTTGTCTCAATGATTGTGAGAAAACAGACCATTGCAGTGAGGTTTTCATCTAGTGATATGCTTAGAAAATTATTGTAGCTTCTCTTGTTGTACTAAATGCTTGGTATTGAGGCACTCGGATGTTGTGTGGACTGTTTTGAATGATTGAGGATGTTTAATTAATTGATGCATGGCTTGAGTTTAATTAAGTGATCACTTGTGGCTTAATCGCACGGGTAAGCACGAATTGAAACCCTAGTGACTAGGTAAACTCGCTAAGTGTTAATCCTATGGATATCATTTTTAATTATGTGATTAGTAGACTGCCCGTAGTTGCCCTTGTAGCCCTAAATGTGATTTCGATGATTACATGTTGACAAGTAGGCCCTTCTTGCACCCAGTCCCACGTAGAGGTCGTTGCATGTTGAATAATCTTATTATTTGATTACGTGAACTTCAAAATGAGTTATATGACTTGATTTACATGCGTTACATGGCTGCCCGTTTGATATTCATATAACTCCATGTGCTTTTCAAGTGAAATTACTTGTCATATCGTGCCTCGCGTGTTTACTTGTCAATGTGCAATCTTATGACTGCTCGGAGGCAACCTACTTTGTTGTCCTCCTAATGTGATATATTAAATGTCATAAATGTGCATTGCATACAAGGTTGCAACCTTTCATTCTGGCGTGGTAGCGTTAACGCACACCGGGCGGCATCGGGCTTGCCGGTGCAACCGTGACTACCATTGTCCAATTCCCTCTCTCGCTTGGGGGCCAGACTTTCTCAAAGACTTGGGTCGTAGGATTTCGGGGTACATCCGGAGTACACTCATTTGGCGTGATAAGGGGATGATTTGAAGTCGGCCGCAACAACTGATATTGGAAATGAACTGAGAGCAAAAGCTCACCGTATCCTTTTCACTATGTGTATAAGTACTCTCGCCTGGTTCCTAGAGGACCTCGGAAAGGAAAGACGGGTAATTGTGTTCTTTTACTTTTATATTACATTATGAACTTACTTGTGATATATGTCATGCTTGCAAAAGGGTTTTCATAAGTTGAACCGGAAAAAGAGTTTCAAACTTATTTCTCGTTCCCCCTCGCTGAGTTTATAAGGACTCACCCTCTTTTATCATCTCAGGTGAAGAGGATCAGGAACAGGTACCCGAGGACAACGTGCCTATTGATGATTCCTTGAAATGATTGCTTGCCCTACATGCCTTACGTGACTATGGATATTTTGTGAACGATATGTTGCTTGAAGACTATTTCGTATGTTGCTTGTTATTGGATTGTAAATGACCCCCGTTGTAATTTGAGGTCTAATTTTGACTTGTACTGATCATAACTAGATAGATACACTTATGGTCGTTTTTGCTATCGCTACTGGCTAGTATCTATCATAGGATTATGAAGTATCAGGTAATGATTAAGTAAAATGAATCTATCCAATCTTAAGCAGGTACTCGTTGTTAAGCTAAGATCAACAGGTACTTTTGTAACGAGGATTAACAAACAAACGAGACATAGTTATCATGCTAGGCTGTTAATCAAACGAGACTTCGAGACAACTAGTAGGCGTTTCAATTGATGATAAATAGCAATCTTAGTTGGAAATGAATTTGAGATTGAAAGTTTTGAGGCTTTTAGAAAATTAGGTCAAACTAAATAGCCCAATTACAACCGTTATGTTGCTGGTTTTCCGGAGAATTTATGGAGTTTAGGCTAAACGTTAAGTATCAAACCTTCATGAACGATTAAGTACGTGAAATGACTTGAAAGTTTAGATCACACCTGAGTCTAACCTCTATAGGTCGAGTTGGGGCGTGACACCGAGGGCGTGGGGCGTGTGACCAAGTATCCGTCGCTCTGGAGCCCATAACTTTTGATCCGTAAGGATTTACGCGGCGCACAGCAAACCGTTGGAAAGCTCTCTGAGAGCTCTACGACGAGGCTAGCCTGGATGATCGGCAGCTCCTATTTTCGGATCCCAAAATCGAAAGTTTTCATCAGTTTCAGGATATTTTTCTTCTTTTGCGCTGATTTTTCGTCCCGGATCGTACGTCGTGAGTCGCAAAAAGGACGACAACCTAATCCATTACATTTCTATTACCGAATCTCACGGCACCTTGGGCAAGACAACTTCACTTCACGTAGAGGCTAGGCCTGCAAACCGAGGGCGTGGGGCGTGTGACAAGGTATCCGTCGTTCCGATGCTCATAACTTTTGATCTGTAAGGAGTTATGCGGCGCACAGCATACCGTTGGAAAGCTCTACGAGAGCTCTACGATGGGGGCAGCAATCCTGCTCAGCTGCACATATTTTCGGTGACCAAAATCGATCATTTTCATCAGTTTTGGGACACTTTTCTTCTTTTGCGTTGTTTTTCAGTCCCGGATCGTACGTCGTGAGCCACAAAAATGACGACAACCTAATCCATCACATTTTTATTACAGAATCCCACATTACCATATGCAAGACAACTTCACTTCACGTAGAGGCTGGGCCCGCAAACCGAGGGCGTGGGGCGTGTGACCAGGTATCCGTTGCTCCGGTGCCCATACGTTTTGATCGGTAAGGAGTTACGCGACGCACAACATACCGTTGGAAAGCTCTCCGAGAGTTCTATGATGGGGGAAGCAATCATGCTCGACTGCGCCTGTTTTTGGAACCCAAAATCAAACGTTTTCATCAGTTTTGGGACACTTTTCTTCTTTTACATTCTTTTTCCGTCCGGGATCGTACGTTGTGAGCCGCGAAAAGGACGACAACCTAATCCATCACATTTCTATTACCGAATCCCACACTACCATGGGCAAGACAACTTCACTTCACGTAGAGGCTGGGCCTGCAAACCGAGGGCGTAGGGCGTGTGACCAGGTATCCGTCGCTCCGGTGCCCATAACTTTTGATCCGTAAGGAGTTATGCGGCGCACAGCATACCGTTGGAAAGCTCTTCGAGAGCTCTACGACAAAGGCAGCAAGCCTACTCAGTTGCGCTTATTTTCGGATCCCAAAATCAAACGTTTTCATCAGTTTCCTGACACTTTTCTTCTCTTGCTCTGTTTTTCTGTCCCAGATCGTATGTCGTGAGAAGTGAAAAAGATGACAACCTAATCCATCACATTTCTATTATCGAATCCCATGCCACCATGGGCAAGACAACTTCACTTCACGTAGAGGCTGGGCCCGCAATCCGAGGGCGTGGGGCGTGTGACCAGGTATCCGTCGCTCCGGTGCCTATAACTTTTGATCCGTAAGGAGTTATGCGGCCCACAGCATACCGTTGCAAAGCTCTCCGAGAGCTCTACGATGAGGAAATAAGCCTATTTTGCTGCGCCTATTTTCGGAGACCAAAATCGAATGTTTTCATCAGTTTCGGGACACTTTACTTCTTTTGCGTTGTTTTTCCGTCCCGGATCGTACGTCGTGAGCCTCGAAGAGGAAGACAACCTAATCCATCACATTTCTATTACCGAATCCCATGACACCTTGGGCAAGACAACTTCCCTCCACGTAGAGGCTGGGCTCGCAAACAGAGGGCGTAGGGCGTGTGACTAGGTATCCGTCGCTCCGGTGCCCATAACTTTTGATTCGTAAGGAGTTACGCGGCGCACAGCATACCGTTGGGAAGCTCTCCGAGAGCTCTATGACGGGGGCATCAAGCTTGCTCGGCTGCGCCTATTTTTAGAGCCCAAAATCGTATGTTTTGATTAGTTTCAGGACACTTTTCTTCTTTTACACTGTTTTTCCGTCTCGGATCATATGTCATGAGCAGCGAAAAGGACGACAACCTAATCCATCACATTTCTATTACGTAATCCCATGCCACCATGGCCACGACAACTTCACTTCACGTAGAGGCTGGGCCCGTAAACCAAGGGCGTGGTGCGTGTGACCAGGTGTCCGTCGCTCCGGAGCCCATAACTTTTGATTCGTAAGGAGTTACACAGCGCATAGCATACCGTTGGAAAGCTCTCCGAGAGCTCTACGACAGGGCTAGCCAGGATGACTGGCTGTGCCTGTTTTTGGATCCCAAAATTGAACGTTTTCATCAGTTTAGGGATATTTTTTGTTCTTTTGCGCTGTTTTTTCGTCCCGGATCGTACGTTGTGAGCCGCGAAAAGGACGACAACCTAATACATCACATTTCTATTACCGAATCCCACGGTACCTTGGGCAAGACAACTTCACTTCACGTAGAGGATGTGCCTAAAAACCAAGGGCGTGGGTCGTGTGACCAGGTATCCGTCGCTCCGATTCTCATAACTTTTGATTTGTAAGGAGTTACATGGCTCACAGCATACCGTTGGAAAGCTCTCCGAGAGCTCTACGACAGGGGCAGCAAGCCTGCTTGGCTGCGCCTATTTTCGGAGATCAAAATCGAATGTTTTCATCAGTTTTTGGACACTATTCTTCTTTTGCGCTGTTTTTCCGTCCCGGATCGTACGTCGTGAGCCGCGAAAATGACGATAACCTAATCCATCACATTTCTATTACTGAATCCCATGGCACCTTGGGCAAGACAACTTTACTTCACCTAGAGGCTGGGCCCAAAAACCGAGGGCATGGGGCATGTGACTAGGTATCCGTCGCTCCGTTGCCCATAACTTTTGATCCGAAAGGAGTTACGCGGCGCACAGTATACTGTTGGAAAGCTCTCTGAGAGCTCTACAACGGGGGTAGCAAGCCTGCTAGGTTGTGCCTATTTTCAGAGCCCAAAATCGAACGTTTTCATCAGTTTAAGGACACTTTTCTTCTTTTGTGCTGTTTTTCTGTCCCGGATCATACTTCGTGAGCCACGAAAAGGACAAAAACCTAATCCATCACATTTCTATTACCGAATTGCACGCCACCATGGGCAAGACAATTTCACTTCATGTAGAGGCTAGGCCGAGAAACCGATTGGGTGGGGCGTGTGACCAGGTATTCGTCGCTCTAGTGCCCATAACTTTTGATCCGTAAGGAGTTACACGGCGCACAGTATACCGTTGGAAAGCTCTCCGAGAGCTCTATGACGGGGGCAGCAAGCATGCTCGGCTGTGCCACCATGGGCAAGACAACTTCACTTCACGTAGAGGCTGGGCTTGAAAACCGAGGGCATGGGACGTGTGACTAGGTATCTGTCGCTCCGTTACCCATAACTTTTGATCCGTAAGGAGTTACGCGGCGCACAGCATACCGTTGGAAAGCTCTCTGAGAGCTCTACGACGGGGACAGTAAGCCTGGTAGGTTGCCTGTGAGTCCCGACCCCAAATAACGTGTCCTACCTCGATTTGTGTGCCTTAGACCCAGAATTATAAGACTAACCTTGGATTACGTGCCGTATATTGGTTTTCATGCATGCCTCATCATACGTGTCTTGACCTGGAATTGTGTGTCCTAATCCTCGACTTATGTGCCCTAACATCGAATTGTGTGCGTTACTTCGTTTCACGTGCCTTAACCTAGATTCGCGTGCCTTGACCTTGGTTTAAGAGTCGTATTTTGTTTAGTGTGCCATACATTGAATTACGTGCATCCATTTAGGGTTGCGTTTATTTACTTGAGAAAGGTGCATTTGTCTCGTAGTTCGTGCCTTACCACGTAGTATGTGCCCTAGACCTAGGTAAGCATGCCCACACGCTAATCAAGAAAGCATCTAACACGAAGCACTAGATCATTAATTAATCTACAAACTTCACTAACTATTATTAAAATGCTAATTCAACTCACTAGAAGACGAAATTGCACCAAAAGCTAAACATTCTTATTCTTTATTCTTTTGCACATCCCAAACATACAATAAAATAATGCTTAAAACACAACCAAATTCAGAAATTGCACAAGCTTGGCCGACCATGTGAAGAACTTTGTGCATGTTTTGCAATTTAAAATCACCTTAGACAAGTTATGACAAGCTCAAGACACCATGCACTAAAAAAAATGACCTAAAACCCTAACCAAAGCTCCACCATCTCAGCTCACTCAATCACCCATGCTAGACAATTCAAATTATGCTCTTGAAGACACAATCTGAAATTTAGAAGCTCAAGGCCGACCCATGCCCACAAAAGCATCAAACTCTTCAAAACATCTCATTTTTCTTTCTCACATTCTCTTTTTCTCTCATTTCCTCTCTCTCTCTCAGCCTTAGCTGCAATTCTACACTCCATATCTTAAGCTCATCATCCTAAGGTTCATCAAGACATGCAAGATACTAGGAAGCTCGACCAAGCAAGCTAGAATGCAAAAAGACACACATGCAAGCTCATAGAACCTTCATTTCGGCTTAGGTATGTTTGATAGCTCCTATTTCATTTTCGTTTTGTTCTAACAACTTGCACATACTAAGAACATGGTTACTAAGCTAGGAATTAGAGAATATCAAGTTGTCTCTCGGCTACGCAAGGAGAAAAGACAACTTTGTGCATCATCAAGAGCTTTGTGCATCTTCATTGTTCTCTTGCTAAGGTGAGGGTTAATCCTTTCTTAAAAGCTTTCCAAAACCACATGCATGCCTTTAAATGTCTATTTTTACCTCTGTACTTGTGATATATGTGTGTACATGAGCTTTTGTAAACATGCATGGCAAGATATTTGGCTAGAATTTGAAGATAGGTGAAATCGTGGAAATAGCAGTTTTCTGACTTGTTGTAGCGAAGTGAATTTGACCAGGTAAATGATGTTGAAAAAGCATGAAAATTGGTAGGTGACTAGTTTTGCCAGTTCTGAGCATTTTTTGTAGGAGTAGGCTAAGGCCAATTTTGACCCTAAGGTCTCCAAAATGGCAAAACATCGATAGGTGTCTGAATCTGGAAAATCTGGAAAGTCTGGAAAATGAAGCAGGTTTTTGGCAGTTCACTGTCCTTGTAGAACGAACCAGTTTTGACTTAGTAAATGATATCCAAAATGCATTAAATGTAGTAGGCTGCTATATTTTTCAGTTCTGGACATTTTTTTCAGAAATAGACTAAGGCTAAATCTGAGCCTAAAGTCCTCAAAAATGACAAGTATTGAAATGTGTACAAATCTGGACAGTTTTGCGTAGTCGCACGGTTTTGGCTATAACTCTTGAACCCGAACTCCAAATGATGCGAGGTTTGTTTCTGGATTTAGTTCACTCCTTAAGATTTAGTTTGAAATTTTATTCACTGGAATTGGAGATTGTTTGCTTGTCTCAATGATTGTGAGAAAACAGACCATTGCAGTGAGGTTTTCATTTAGTGATATGCTTTGAAAATTATTGTAACTTCTCTTGTTGTATTAAATGCTTGGGATTGTGGCACTTGGATGTTGTGTGGACTGTTTTGAATGCTTGAGGGTGTTTTAATTAATCGATGCACGGCTTGAGTTTAATTATGGGACAACTTGGGGCTTAATCGCACGGGTAAGCATGAATTGAAACCCTAGTGACTAGGAAAACTCGATAAGTGTTGATCCTATGGATATCGTGTTTAATTATATGATTAGTAGGCTTCCCGTAGTTGCCCTTATAGCCCTAGATGTGATTCCGATGATTACATGTTGACTAGTAGGCCTTTCTCGCACCCGGTCCCACGTAGATGTCATTGCATGTTGTATAATCTTATTATTTGATTTCATGAACCACGAAATGAGTTATATGACTTGATTTACATGTGTTACATGGCTGCCCGTTTAATATTCATGTAACTCCATGTGCCTTACAAGTGAAATTACCTGTCATAGCATGCCTCGCTTGTTTACTTGTCAATGTGCAATCTTATGACTGTTCGGAGGCAACCTACTTTGTTGTCCTCCTAATGTGATATATTAAATGTCATAAATGTGCATTGCATACAAGGCTGCAACCTTTCATTCTGGCGTGGTAGCGTTTCACGCACACCGGGTAGCATCGGGCTTGCCGGTGCAACCGTGACTACCATTGTCCAATTCGCTCTCTTGCTTGGGGGCTAGATTTCCTCAGAGAGTTGGGTCGTAGGATTTCAGGGTATATCCGGAGTACACCCATTTGGCGTGATAAGTGGATGATTTGAAGTCGGTCGCAACAACTGATACTGGAAATGAACTGAGAGCAAAAGCTCACCGTATCCTTTTCACTATGTGTATAAGTACTCTCGCTTGGTTCCTAGAGGACCTCGGGGAGGAAAGACGGGTAATTGTGTTCTTTTACTCTTATATTACATTATGAACTTATTTGTGGTATATGTCATGCTTCAAAAAGGGTTTTCATAAGTTGAACCAGAAAAAGAGTTTCAAAACTTATTTCTCGTTCCCCTTCGCTGAGTTCATGAGGACTCACCCTCTTTTATCATCTCAGGAACAGGTACCTGAGGATAATGTGCCTATCGATGACTCCTTGGAGTGATTGCCTGCCCTACGTGCCTTACTTGACTGTGGCTATTTTGTGAACGATATGTTGTTTTTGAAGACTATTTCTTATGTTGCTTGTTGTCGCTATTGTAAACGACCCCCGTTGTAATTTGGGGTCTAATTTTGGGTTGTACCGATCATAACAAGATAGACACTCATATGGTCGTTTTTTTTTTACTATCGCTACTGGTTAGTATCTATCATAGACTTATGAAGTATCAGGTAAAGGATTAAGTAAAATGAATCTATCCAATCTTAAGCAGGTACTCATTGGTAGGCTACGATCAACAGGTACTTTTGTAACAAGGATTGACAAATAAACGAGATATAGTATCATGCTAGGTTATCAGTCAAACGAGGCTTCGAGATAACCAATAGGTACCCCGATTGGTGATAAATAGTAATCTTAGTTGGAAATGAATATGAGATTAAAAGTTTCGAGGCGTTTAGAGAATTAGGTCAAACTAAAGAACCCAATTACAGCCATTATGCGGCCGGTTTTCCGGAGAATTTGTGGAGTTTAGGCTAAACGTTAAGTGTTAAACCTTCATGAACGATTAAGTACGTGAAATGATGTGAATGTTTAGATCACACCCTAGTCTAACCTCCATAGGTCGGGTTGGGGGCGTGACATTGCGCCTGTTTGGGCTAAACGTTCTATTAGGTTATATTGAAGGATGCCTCGTGGTCATAATTCTTATGTTGATACAGCCTTGAAGTTATTTCGTGTAACAAGCTACTTGGATTAGTATGGTAAGTATTCTATGAGCTAGATCATTCCGGTATCCATTTATAGTCCTAGGATTATTGTTGTACGACCGGTAACCTAGTGGAACATTGATATCGCTTAGATGGCTATAACCCTAGCTTAGTAGCACTAATGTTGAAGATATATTGGCGGGCATTAAGTGTTCGAAGGAATGACTAGGTCGCTAAGTAAGTAGGAACATTATCTTCTTAAGTATGACGTAACCTTGGATTGAAGTGAGTGAAATTTATTTGAGGTTAAAACCATTCGCTTTAGGAGTCTTGATTAAGATTAAAAGAAATTCTGAAGCCTCGTGACTTGAAGACAGAGATTTGAATAAAGAAATAAATTGTGGATCACAAGCTGATGAAACTTACTTGAAGAGTTGAACTAGTGTCACATGATTAGTTTACCCATGCAATTTCGATGGCAGTTTGTTGGCGGTACTTAATAAACCTTAGAATTTGAGTTTAACGAATCTCAACGGTCTTTCTCGTTGATTACGAGCGTGAAGGTTAACAAAGCTGAGAAAGGAGGTTAATGAATAGGAGCCTGTAACTAGGAGACTAGTCTAGTCACTAGAAGATTTGTTAATCTAATATACCAATGAGATAAGAAGGACTATGATACTATCGATAGATGACGACTTGAAATGGATTAGTTTGTTTGGAAGACTTCTTCCTGAAAATGGGGTCGTATTGTGAAATGATCCATAACATGTCTATGACCTATGTGATAACAGTTTTGAAGTTAGTTGATATGCTATGTAAATCGGATATAGACTTATCATTTTGAAATTAGTGTATGTCACCCTAGGATCGTGGTATTATTGGGATATTCCTTTCGAGGTATGAGTGCAAGATCGACACGACATAAGTCATGATTTTGGAGTTATACTTATATAATTAGAATACCGATGCACCTTTGATGACTATGTATGGAGAATAGAGTCGTTCAAAGGAACGAACTATAAATGTAGGGGTTACACCGAATTAACGATTGGAGAAAGTTTGGAAGTTAATTAGTTTTGGAAAAGGGGATCATAGAGCGAGCAACGGCTCGGAGTATAAATATCAATGGCTCGAACCCATCTAACTGACCTCAATAGGTAAGAATGAATTTCGAGATGAAATTCTTTTAAGGAGGGGAAGATGTGAGGCCCGACCCCGAATAACGTGTCCTACCTCGATTTGTGTGCCTTAGACCCAGAATTATAAGACTAACCTTGGATTATGTGCCCTATATTGGTTTTCATGCATGCCTCGTCATACGTGTCTTGACTTAAAATTGTGTGTCCTAATCCTCGACTTACGTGCCCTGACTTCGAATTGTGTGCATTACTTCGTTTCGTGTGCCCTAACCTAGATTCACGTGCCTTGACCTAGGTTTAAGAGTCGTGTTTCATTTAGTGTGCCTTGCATTGAATTACGTGCATTCATTTGGGATTGCGTTTATTTACTTGGAAAACGTACATTCATCTCGTAGTTTGTGCCTTACCTCGTAGTGCGTGCCCTAGACCTAGGTAAGCGTTCCTACACGCTAATCAAGAAAGCATCTTACACAAAGCACTATATCATTAATTAATCCTACAAACTCCACTAACTAATATTAAAATGCTAATTCAACTCACTAGAAGACGAAATTGCACCAAAAGCTAAACATTCTTATTCTTTATTCTTTATTCTTTTGCACATCCCAAATATACAATAAAATAATGCTTAAAACACAACCAAATTCAGAAATTACACAAGCTTGGCCGACCATGTGAAGAACTTTGTGCATGTTTTGCAATTTAAAATCACCTTAGACAAGTTATGACAAGCTCAAGACACCATGCACTAAAAAAATGACCTAAAACCCTAACCAAAGCTCCACCATCTTGGCTCACTCAATCACCCATGCTAGACAATTCAAATTATGCTCTTGAAGACACAAAATCTGAAATTTAGAAGCTCAAGGCCGACCCATGCCTACAAAAGCATCAAACTCTTCAAAACATCTCATTTTTCTTTCTCACATTCTCTTTTTCTCTCATTTCCTCTCTCTCTCTCTCGGCCTTAGCTGCAATTCTACACTCCATATCTTAAGCTCATCATCCTAAGGTCATCAAGACATGCAAGATACTAGGAAGCTCGACCAAGCAAGCTAGAATGCAAAAAGACACACATGCAAGCTCATAGAACCTTCATTTCGGCTTAGGTATGTTTGATAGCTCCTATTTCATTTTCTTTTTGTTCTAACCACTTGCACATACTAAGAACATGGTTACTAAGCTAGGAATTAGAGAATATCAAGTTGTCTCTCGGCTAAGCAAGGAGAAAAGACAACCTTGTGCATCATCAAGAGCTTTGTGCATCTTCATTGTTTTCTTGCTAAGGTGAGGGTCAATCCTTTCTTAAAAGCTTTCCAAAACCACATGCATGACTTTAAATGTCTATTTTTACCTCTGTACTTGTGATATATGTGTGTACATGAGCTTTTGTAAACATGCATGGCAAGATATTTTGCTAGAATTTGAAGATAAGTGTAATCGTGGAAATAGCAGTTTTCTGACTTGTTGTAGCGAAGTGAATTTGACCAGGTAAATGATGTTGAAAATGCGTGAAAATTGGTAGGTGACTATTTTTCCTGTTCTGAGCATTTTTTGTAGAAATAGGCCAAGGCCAATTTTGACCCTAAGGTCTCCAAAATGGCAAAACATCGATAGGTGTCTGAATCTGGAAAATCTGGAAAGTCTGGAAAATGAAGCAGGTTTTTGGCAGTTCACTGTCCTTGTAGAACGAACCAGTTTTGACTCAGTAAATGATATCCAAAATGCATGAAATTTGGTAGGCTACGAGATTTTTCAGTTCTGGACATTTTTATCAGAAATAGACGAAGGCTAAAGCTGACCTTAAGGTCCTCAACAATGACATGTATTGAAATGTGTACAAATCTGGACAGTTTTGCGTAGTCGCACGGTTTTGGCTTTAACTCTTGAACCCGAACTCCAAATGATGCGAGGTTTGTTTCTGGATTTAGTTCACTCCTTAAGATTTAGTTTGACATTTATTCACTAGAATTGGATATTGTTTGCTTGTCTCAATGATTGTGAGAAAACAGACCATTGCAGTGAGGTTTTCATTTAGTGATATGCTTTGAAAATTATTGTAACTTCTCTTGTTGTATTAAATGCTTGGGATTGTGGCACTTGGATGTTGTGTGGACTATTTTGAATGCTTGAGGGTGTTTTAATTAATCGATGCACAACTTGAGTTTAATTACGGGACAACTTGGGGCTTAATCACACGGGTAAGCATGAATTGAAACCCTAGTGACTAGGAAAACTCGATAAGTGTTGATCCTATGGATATCGTGTTTAATTATATGATTAGTAGGCTGCCCGTAGTTGCCCTTATAGCCCTAGATGTGATTCCGATGATTACATGTTGACTAGTTGGCCTTTCTCGCACCCGGTCCCACGTAGATGTCGTTGCATGTTGTATAATCTTATTATTTGATTTCATGAACCCCAAAATGAGTTATATGACTTGATTTACATGTGTTACATGGCTGCCCGTTTAATATTCATGTAACTCCATGTGCCTTACAAGTGAAATTACCTGTCATAGCATGCCTCGCTTGTTTACTTGTCAATGTGCAATCTTATGATTGTTCGGAGGCAACCTACTTTGTTGTCCTCCTAATGTGATATATTAAATGTCATAAATGTGCATTGAATACAAGGTTGCAACCTTTAATTCTGGCGTGGTAGCGTTTCACGCATACCGGGCGGCATCGGGCTTGCCGGTGCAACCGTGACTACCATTGTCCAATTCGCTCTCTCGCTTGGGGGCTAGACTTCCTCGGAGAGTTGGGTCGTAGGATTTCGGGGTACATCCGGAGTACACTCATTTGGCGTGATAAGTGGATGATTTGAAGTCGGCCGCAACAACTGATACTGGAAATGAACTGAGAGCAAAAACTCACCGTATCCTTTTCACTATGTGTATAAGTACTCTCGCTTGGTTCCTAGAGGACCTCGGGGAGGAAAGACGTGTAATTGTGTTCTTTTTTACTCTTATATTACATTATGAACTTGTGGTATATGTCATGCTTCAAAAAGGGTTTTCATAAGTTGAACCGGAAAAAGAGTTTCAAAACTTATTTCTCATTCCCCCTCGTTGAGTTCATAAGGACTCACCCTCTTTTATCATCTCAGGTGAGGAAGATCAGGAACAGGTACCTGAGGATAACGTGCCTATCGATGACTCCTTGGAGTGATTGCCTGCCCTACGTGCCTTACTTGACTGTGGCTAGTTTGTGGACGATATGTTGTTTTTGAACACTATTTCTTATGTTGCTTGCTGTCGCTATTGTAAACGAACCCCGTTGTAATTTGGGGTCTAATTTTGGGTTGTACCGATCATAACTAGATTGACACTCATATGGTCTTTTTTTTTTTACTATCGCTACTGGTTAGTATCTATCACAGACTTATGAAGTATCAGGTAAAGGATTAAGTAAAATGAATCTATCCAATCTTAAGCAGGTACTCATTGGTAGGCTAAGATCAACAGGTACTTTTGTAACAAGGATTGACAAATAAACGAGATATAGTATCATGCTAGGTTATCAGTCAAACGAGGCTTCGAGATAACCAATAGGCACCCCGATTGGTGATAAATAGTAATCTTAGTTGGAAATGAATATGAGATTGAAAGTTTTGAGGCGTTTAGAGAATTAGGTCAAACTAAATAGCCCAATTACAGCCATTATGCGGCCGATTTTCCGAAGAATTTGTGGAGTTTAGGCTAAACGTTAGGTGTTAAACCTTCATGAACGATTAAGTACGTGAAATGATGTGAATGTTTAGATCACACCCTAGTCTAACCTCCATAGGTCGGGTTGGGGGCGTTGCATTGCGCATGTTTTTAGAGCCCAAAATCAAACGTGTTCATCAGTTTAAGGACACTTTTCTTATTTTGCGCTGTTTTTCCGTCCCGGATCATACTTCGTAAGCCACGAAAAGGATGAAAACCTAATCCACCACATTTCTATTACCGAATCCCACGCCACCATGGGCAAGACAACTTCACTTCAAATAGAGGTTGGGGCCCGCAAACCGAGGGCGTGTGGCGTGTGACCAGGTATCCGTCGCTCCGGTGCCCATAACTTTTGAACCGTAAGGAGTTACGCAGCACACAGTATACCGTTGGAAAACTTTCTGAGAGCTCTACGACGGGGGCAACAAGACTGCTCGACTGCGCCTGTTTTTAGAGCTCAAAATCGTAAGTTTTGATTAGTTTCGGGATACTTTTCTTCTTTTGCGCTGTTTTTCCATACCGGATTGTACGTCGTAAGCCGCGAAAAGGGCGACAACCTAATCCATCACATTTCTATTACGGAATCCCACGCCACAATGGGCAAGACAACGTCATATCACGTAGAGGCCGAGCCCGCAAACCGAAGGCGTGGGGCGTGTAACCTGGTATCCGTCGCTCCGGTGCCCATAACTTTTGATCCGTAAGGAGTTACGCGGTGCACAACTTACGGTTGGAAAGCTCTCCGAGAGCCCTACGACGGGGGAAACAAGACTGCTCTGCTGCACCTGTTTTCGGAGCCCAAAATTGAACGTTTTCATCAATTTTGGGACACTTTTCTACGTTTGCGCTATTTTTTCGTCCCGGATCGTACGTCGTGAGCCGCGAAAACGACGACAATCTAATCCATCAGATTTCTATTACCGAATCCCATGGCACCTTGGGCAAGACAACTTTACTTCACGTAAAGGATGGGCCCGAAAACCGAGGGCATGGGGCCTGTGACCAGGTATCCGTTGCTCCGTTGCCCATAACTTTTGATCCGTAAGAAGTTACGCGGCGCACAGCGTACCATTGGAAAGCTCTCTGAGAGCTCTACGATGGGGGCAATAAGCCTGCTCAGCTGCGCCTGTTTTTAGAGCCCAAAATCAAACGTTTTCATCAGTTTCATGACACTTTTATTTATTTGTGTTGTTTTTCCGTACCGGATCATACTTCGTGAGCCTCAAAAATGAAGAAAACCTAATCCATCACATTTCTATTACCGAATCCCACGCCACCATGGGCAAGGCAACTTCAATTCATGTAGAGGCTGGGCCCGCAAACCGAGGGCGTGGGGCGTGTGACCAGGTATCCGTCGCTCCAGTCCCCATAACTTTTGATCCGTAAGGAGTTACGCGGCGCACAACATACCGTTGGAAATATCTCCGCGAGCTCTACGAAGGTGGCAGCAAGACTGCTCGGCTGTACCTGTTATTAGAGCCCAAAATCGTACGTTTTGATTAGTTTCAGAATACTTTTCTTCTTTTGCGCTGTTTTTTCGTTCTGGATCGTACGTCGTGAGTCACGAAAAGGACGACAACCTAATCCATCACATTTCTATTCTTGAATCCCATGCCACCACGGGCAAGACATCTTCACTTCACGTAGAGGCTGGGCCCGCTAACCTAGGGCATAGGGCGTGTGACCAGGTATCCGTCGCTCCAGAGCCCATAAGTTTTGATCCGTAAGGAGTTACACGGTGCACAGCATACCGTTGGAAAGCTCTCCGAGCGCTTGAAGACAGGGGTAGCCACCATGCTCAGCTGCGCCTATTTTCGGATCTCAAAATTGAACGTTTTCATCAGTTTCAAGATACTTTTCTTCTTTTGCGCTGTTTTTTCATCTCGGATCGTACGTCGTGAGCCGCGAAAATGACGACAACCTAATCCATCACATTTCTATTACTGAATCCCACGACACCTTGGGCAAGACAACTTCACTTCACGTAGAGGCTGGGTCTGCAAACCGAGGTCGTGGGGCGTGTGACCAGGTATCCGTCGCTCCGATGCTCATAACTTTTGATCTGTAAGGAGTTACGCGGCGCACAGCATACCGTTGGAAAGCTCTCCGAGAGCTCTACGACGGGGCAGCAAGCTTGCTCGTCTGCTCCTATTTTTGCAGCCCAAAATTGAACGTTTTCATCAGTTTCAGGACACTTTTCTTCTTTTGCGTTGTTTTCCGTCCCGAATCGTACGGCGTGAGCCGCGAAAAGGACGACAACCTAATCAATCACATTTCTATTACCGAATCCCGCACTACCATGGCCAAGACAACTTCACTTCACGTAGAGGCTGGGAGCGCAAACCGAGGGCGTGGGGCGTGTGACCAGGTATCAGTCGCTTTGGTGCCTATAACTTTTGATCCGTAAGGAGTTATGCGGCGCACAACTTACCGTTGGAAAGCTCTCCAAGAGGTCTACGACGAGGGCAGCAAGGCTGCTCTGTTGCGCCTATTTCTGGAGCCCAAAATCGAACGTTTTCATCAGTTTCGGGACACTTTTCTATATTTGCGCAGTTTTTCTGTCCCGAATTGTACGTCGTGAGCCGCGAAAACGACAACAACCTAATCCATCACATTTCTATTACCGAATCCCATGGCACCTTGGGCAAGACAACTTTACTTCACGTAGAGGTTGGGCCCGAAAACCAAGGGCATGGGGCGTGTGACCATGTATTCGTCGCTCCGTTGCCCATAACTTTTGATCCATAAGGAGTTACGCGGCGCACAGCATACCGTTGGAAATCTCTCTGAGAGCTCCACGACTGGGGCAGCGAGCCTTCTAGGCTGCGCCCATTTTCAGAGCCCAAAATCGAACGTTTTCATCTGTTTAAGGACATTTTTCTTCTTTTGCACTGTTTTTTCGTCCCGGATCATACTTCGTGAGCCACGAAAAAGACGAAAACCTAACCCATCACATTTTTATTACCGAATCCCACGCCACCATGGGCAAGAAAACTTCATTTCACGCAGAGGCTGGGCCCGTACACCGAGGGCGTGGGGCGTGTGACTAAGTATCCGTCGCTCTGGTGCCCATAACTTTTGATCCGTAAGGAGTTACGCGGCGCACAGTATACCGTTGGATAGCACTCCGAGAGCTCTACGACCGGGGCAGCAAGACTGCTCGGCTGCACCTGTTTTTAGAGCCCAAAATCTTAGGTTTTGATTAGTTTCGGGATACTTTTCTTTTTTTGCGTTGTTTTTCCATACAGGATCGTATGTCGTGAGCCTCGAAAAGGACGACAACTTAACCCATCACATTTCTATTACTGAATCCCACGCCACCATGGGCAAGACACTTCACTTCACGTAGAGGCTGGCCCACAAATCGAGGGCGTGGGGCGTGTGACCAGGTATCCGTCGCTCCGGTGCCCATAACTTTTGATCCGTAAGGAGTTACGCGTCGCACAATATACCGTTGAAAAGCTCTCCGAGAGCTCTACGACCGGGGCAGCAAGCCTGCTCGTCTGCGCTTGTTATTAGAGCCCAAAATCGTACATTTTGATCAGTTTCAGGACACTTATCTTCTTTTGTGCTGTTTTCCGTCCCGGATCATACGTCGTGATCCGCAAAAAGGATGACAACCTAATCAATCACATTTCTATTACCGAATCCTACGCCACCATGGGCAAGACAACTTCACTTCCCGTAGAGGCTGGGCCCGCAAACCGTGGGCGTGGGGCGTGTGACCAGGTATCCGTCGCTCCGGTGCCCATAACTTTTGATTTGTAAGGAGTTACGCGGCGCACAGTATACCGTTGGAAAACTCTCCGACTGCTCTACAATAGGGGCAGCAAGACTGCTTGGCTGCGCCTGATTTTAGAGCCCAAAATCGTAAGTTTTGATTAGTTTCTGGATAATTTTCTTCTTTTGCGCTGTTTTTCCATACCGGATAGTACGTCGTGAGCCTCGAAAAGGACGACAACCTAATCCATCACATTTCTATTACCGAATCCCACACCACAATGGGCAAGACACTTCATTTCACATAGAGGCTGGGCCCGCAAACCGAGGGCGTGGGGCGTGTGATAAGGTATCCCTCGCTCCGGTGCCCATAACTTTTGATCCGCAAGGAGTTACGCAGCGCACACCTTATCGTTGGAAAGCTCTCCGAGAGCTCTACGACGGTGGCAGCAAGGCTACTTTGCAGCTCCTGTTTTCGAAGCCCAATATCGAACATTTTCATCAGTTTTGGGACACTTTTCTTAATTTACGCTATTTTTTCATCCCGGATCGTACGTCGTGAGCCTCGAAAAGGACGACAACCTAATCCATCACATTTCTATTACCGAATCCCACCCCACCATGGGCAAGACACTTCACTTCACGTAGAGGCTGGGCCCGCAAACCGAGGGCATGGGGCGTGTGACAAGGTATCTCTCGCTCCGGTGCCCATAACTTTTGATCGGTAAGGAGTTACGCGGTGCACAGCTTACCGTTGGAAAGCTCTCTGAGAGCTCTACGACGGGGGCAGCAAGGTTGCTCTACTACGCCTATTTTCGGAGCCCAAAATCGAATGTTTTCATCAGTTTCGGGACACTTTTATTAATTTACGCTTTTTTTTATCCCGGATCGTACGTCGTGTGCCGCGAAAACGACGACAACCTAATCCATCACATTTCTATTACCGAATCCCATGGCACCTTGGGAAAGACAACTTTATTTCACGTAGAGGCTGGGCCCGAAAACTGAGGGCATGGGGCGTGTGACTAGGTATCCGTCGCTCCGTTTCCTATAACTTTTGATCCGTAAGGAGTTACGCGGCGCACAACATACCGTTGGAAAGCTCTCCGAGAGCTCTACGATGGGGGCAGCAAGCTTGCTAGGTTGTGGCAATTTTCAGAGCCCAAAATCGAACGTTTTCATCAGTTTAAGGACACTTTTCTTCTTCTGCGCTGTTTTTCCGTCCCGGATCGTACGTCGTGAGCCACGAAAAGGACGAAAATCTAATCAATCACAATTCTATTACCGAATCCCACGCCACCATAGGCAAGACAACTTCACTTCACGTAGAGGCTGGGCCCGCAAACCGAGGGTGTGGGGCGTGTGACCAGGTATCCGTTGTTCCAAAGCCCATAACTTTTGATCCATAAGGAGTTACGCGGCGCACAGTATACCGTTAGAAAGCTTTCCGAGAGCTCTACGACGGGGGCAGCAAGACTGCTCGGCTGCGCCTGATTTTAGAGCCCAAAATCATATGTTTTGTTTAGTTTCAAGATACTTTTCTTGTTTTGCGCTATTTTTCCATACCGGATCGTACGTCGTGAGCCGCTAAAAGGACGATAACCTAATCCATCACATTTCTATTACCGAATCCCACACCAAGATAGGCAAGACAACTTCACTTCACGTAGAGGCTGGGCCCGTAAACCGAAGGTGTGGGGCGTGTGACCAGGTATCCGTCGCTCCGGTGCCCATAACTTTTGATCCGTAAGGAGTTACGTGGCGCACAGCTTACCGTTGGAAAGCTATCCGAGAGCTCTACGATAGAGGCAGCAAGGCTGCTCGGTTGCGCATGTTTTCAGAGCCCAAAATCAAACGTTTTCATCAGTTTCAGGACACTTTTCTATTTTTGATCTAATTTTCCGTCCCGGATCGTACGTCGTGAGCCGCGAAAATGACGACAACCTAATCTATCACATTTTTATTACCAAATCCCATGGCACCTTGGGCAAGACAACTTTACTTCACGTAGAGGCTAGGCCTGAAAACCGAGGGCATGGGGCGTGTGACCAGGTGTCCGTCGCTCTGTTTTTCATAACTTTTGATCCGTAAGGAGTTACGCGGCGCACAGTATATCGTTGGAAAGATCTCTGAGAGCTCTACGACGGAGGCAGCAAGACTGCTCGGCGCCTCTTTTTATAGCTTAAAATCGTAAGTTTTGATTAGTTTCGTGATACTTTTCTTCTTTTGCGCTGTTTTTCCATACAGGATCGTATGTCATGAGCCTTGAAAAGGACGACAACCTAATCTATCACATTTTTATTACCAAATCCCACGCCACCATAGGCAAGACACTTCACTTCACGTAGAGGTTGGGCCCGCAAACCGAGGGCGTAGGGCGTGTGACCAGGTATCCGTCGCTCCGGTGCCCATAACTTTTGATCCGTAAGGAGTTACGCGTCGCACAACATACCGTTAGAAAGCTCTCCGAGAGCTCTACGACCGGGGTAGTAAGCCTGCTCGTCTGCGCCTGTTATTAGAGCCCAAAATTGTACATTTTGATCAATTTCAGGACACTTATCTTTTTTTGCGTTGTTTTCCATCCCGGATCATACGTCGTGACCCGTGAAAAAGACGACAACCTAATCAATCACATTTCTATTACCGAATCCTGCACCACCATCGGCAAGACAACTTCACTTCCCGTAGAGACTGGGCCTGCAAACCGAGGTCGTGGGGCATGTGACCAGGTATCCGTCGCTCCGGTACCCATAACTTTTGATCCATAAGGAGTTACGCGGCGCACTGTATAACGTTGGAAAGCTCTCCGAGTGCTCTACGACGGAGGCAGCAAGACTGCTCGGCTGCGCCTGTTTTTAGATCCCAAAATCGTAAGTTTTGATTAGTTTTGGGACACTTTTCTTCTTTTGCGCTGTTTTTCCATACCGGATCGTATGTCGTGAGCCCCGAAAAGGACGACAACTTAATCCTTCACATTTCTATTACCGAATCCAACGCCACCATGGGCAAGACACTTCACTTCACGTAGAGGGTGGGCCCGCATACCGAGGGCGTGGGGCGTGTGACAAGGTATCCCTCACTCCGGTACCCATAACTTTTGATCCGTAAAGAGTTACGCGGTGCACAACTTACCGTTGGAAAGCCCTCCGAGAGCTCTACGACAGGGGCAGCAAGGCTGCTCTGCTGCCCCCGATTTCTGAGCCCAAAATCGAGAGTTTTCATCAGGTTCTGAATACTTTTTTACTTTTGCGCTGTTTTTCCGTCCCGGATCGTACGTCGTGGGCGACGAAAAGGACGACAACTGAATCCATCACATTTCTATTACCGAATCCCATGGCACCTTGGGCAAGACAACTTTACTTCACGTAGTGGCTGGGCTCGAAAATCGAGGGCATGGGGCACGTGACAAGGTATCCGTCGCTCCGCTGCCCATAACTTTTGATCCGTAAGGAGTTAAGCGGCGCACAACATACCGTTGGAAAGCTCTCCGAGAGCTCTACGACGGGGGCAGCAAGTCTACTGGCCTGCGCCTATTTTCAGAGCCCAAAATTAAACATTTTGATCAGTTTCGGGATACTTTTCTTCGATTTCGTTGTTTTTCCGTCCCGTATCGTACGTCGTGAGCTGCAAAAAGAGTGACAACCTTATCCATCACATTTCTATTACCGAATCCCACGCCACCATGGGCAAGACAACTTCACTTCACGTAGAGGCTGGGCCCGTAAATCGAAGGCGTGGGGCATGTGACCAGGTATTCGTCGCTCCAGTGCCCATAACTTTTGATCCGTAAGGAGTTACGTGCCGCACAGCTTACTGTTGGAAAGCTCTCTGAGAGCTCAACGACGGGGCCAACAAGGCTGCTTTGCTGCCCCTATTTTCGGAGCCCAAAATCGAATGTTTTCATCAGTTTCGGGACACTTTTCTACTTTTGCGCTATTTTTTGGTGCCGGATCATACGTCGTGAGCCACGAAAAAGACGACAACCTAATCCATCACATTTCTATTACCGAATCCCACGGCACCTTGGGCAATACAACTTTACTTCACATAGAGGTTGGGCCCGAAAACCGAGGGCATGGGGCGTGTGACTAGGTATCCGTCGCTCCGTTGCCCATAACTTTTGATCCGTAAGGAGTTACGCGGCGCACAACATACCGTTGGAAAGCTCTCCAAGAGCTCTACGATGTGGGTAGCAAGCCTGCTAGCATGTGCCTATTTTCAGAGCCCAAAATTGAAAGTTTTCATCAGTTTCAGGACACTTTTCTTCATTTGTGCTATTTTTCCGTCCCGGATCATACTTCGTGAACCGTGAAAAGGACAACAACCTAATCCATCACATTGCTGTTACCGAATCCCACGACACCTTGGGCAAGACAACTTCACTTCACGTAGAGGCTGGGCCTACAAAGCGATGACGTGGGGCGTGTGACCAGGTATCCGTCGCTCCGGTGCCATAACTTTTGATCCGTAAGGAGTTACGCGTCGCACAACATACCGTTGGAAAGCTCTCCGAGAGCTCTACTACCAGGGCAGCAAGCCTGGTCGCCTGCACCCGTTATTAGAGCCCAAAATTGAACGTTTTCATCAGTTTAAGGACACATTTCTTCTTTTGCGCTATTTTTCGTCCCGGATCATACGTCGTGAGCCGCGAAAAGGATGACAACCTAATCAATCACATTTTTATTACCGAATCCCGCTCCACCATGGGCAAGACAACTTCACTTCACGTAGAGGCTGGGTCCGCAAACCTAGGGCGTAGGGCGTGTGACCAGGTATCCGTCGCTCCGGTGCCCATAACTTTTGATCCGTAAGGAGTTACGCGGTGCACAGTATACCGTTGGAAAGTTCTCTAAGAGCTCTACGATAGGGGCAGCAAGACTTCTTGGTTGCGCCTGTTCTAAGAGGCCAAAATTGTAAGTTTTGATTAGTTTCGGCATACTTTTCTTCTTTTGCGCTGTTTTTTCATACCGGATCGTACGTCGTGAGCCTCGAAAAGGACGACAACCTAATCCATCACATTTCTATTACCGAATCCCATGCCACCATGGGCAAGACACTTCACTTCACGTAGAGTCTGTGCCCGCAAACCGAGGATGTGGGGCGTGTGACCAGGTATCCGTCGCTCCGGTGCCCCTAACTTTTGATTTGTAAGGAGTTATGCGGCACACAACTTACCGTTTGAAAGATCTCCGAGAGCTCTACGACTGGGGCAGCAAGGCTGCTTTGCTGCGCATGTTTTCAGAGCCAAAAATCAAACATTTTTATCAGTTTCGGGACACTTTTCAACTTTAGCACTTTTTTTCCGTCCCGGATCGTACGTCGTCAGCCGCGAAAAAGGGTGACAACCTAATCCATCACATTTCTATTACCGAATCCCATGCCACCATGAACAAGACAACTTCACTTCACGTAAAGGTTGGGCCCGCAAACCGAGGGCGTGGGGCGTGTGGCCAGGTATTCGTCGCTCCGGTGCCCATAACTTTTGATCCGTAAGGAGTTACGCGGCGCACAGCTTACCGTTGGAAAGCTCTCTGAGTGCTCTACGACGGGGGCAACAACGCTGCTCTGCTGCGCCTATTTTCGGAGCCCAAAATTGAACATTTTCGTTAGTTTCGGGATACTTTTCTTAATTTACGCTATTTTTCCGTCCCAGATTGTACGTCGTGAGCCGCTAAAACGACAACAACCTAATCCATCACATTTCTATTACCGAATCACATGGCACCTTGGGCAAGACAACTTTACTTCACGTAGTGGCTGGGCCCGAAAACCGAGGGCATGGGGCATGTGACCAGGTATCTGTCGCTCCGTTGCCCATAACATTTGATCCGTAAGTAGTTATGCGACGCACAATATACCGTTGGAGAGCTCTCCGAGAGCTCTACGATGGGGGCAGCAAGCCTGCTAGGTTGCGGCTGTTTTCAGAGCCCAAAATCGAATGTTTTCATCAATTTAAGGACACTTTTCTTCTTTTGCGCTGTTTTTCCGTTCTGAATCGTACGTCGTGATCCACGAAAAGGACGAAAACCTAATCCATCACATTTCTATTACCAAATCCCATGCCACCATGGGTAAGACAACTTCACTTCACGTAGAGGCTGGGCCCGCAAACCGAGGGTGTGGGGCGTGTGACCAGGTATCCGTCGTTCTGGTGCCCATAACTTTTGATCCGTAAGGAGTTATGTCACGCCCCAACCAGACCTATAAAGGTTAGATTAGGGTGTGATCTAATCATTCAAGTCATATCACGTACTTAATCATTCATGAAAGTTTAACACTTAACATTTTAGCCTAAACTCCATAAATTCTCCGGAAATCCGGCAGCATAACGGCTGAAATTGGGCTCTTTAGTTTGACCTAATTCTCTAAACGCCTCGAAATTTCCAATCTCAATTTCATTTCTAACTAAGATTACTATTTATCACCAATCGAAACGCCTACTATTTATCTCGAAGTCTTGTTTGATTAATAACCTAGCATGATACTATGTCTCGTTTGTTTGTTAATCCTTCTTACAAAAGTACCTGTTGATCTTAGCTTAATAATGAGTACCTGCTTAAGATTGGATAGATTCATTTTACTTAATCCTTACCTGATACTTCATAATCCTATGATAGATACTAGCCAATAACGATAGCAAAAACGACCATAGTAGTGTCTATCTAGTTAGGATCAGTACAAGCCAAAATCAGACCCCAAATTACAACGGGGGTCATTTACAATACAATAACAAGCATCATAAGAAATGAAACAGTCTTCAAGCAACATAGCGTTCACAAAATGGCCATAGTCAAGCAAGGCACGTAGGGCAAGCAATCATTCCAAGGAATCATCATTAGGTACGCTGTCCTCGGGTACCTGTTCCTGGTCTTCTTCACCTGAGATGATAAAAGAGGGTGAGTCCTTATGAACTCAGCGAGGGGGAACGAGAAATAAGTTTTGAAACTCATTTTCCGGTTCAACTTATAAAAACCATTTTTGCAAGCATGAATATATCACAAGTAAGTACATAACGTAATGTAAAAGTAAAGGAACACAATTACCCGTCTTTCCTGTCTGAGGTCCTCTAGGAACCAAGCGAGAGTACTTATACACATAGTGAAAAAGATACGGTGAGCTTTTGCTCTCAGTTCAATTCCAGTATTAGTTGTTGCGGCCGGCTTCAGTTCATCCCCTTATCACGCCAAATGGGTGTACTCTGGATGTACCCCGAAATCCTACGACCCAACTCTCCGAGGAAGTCTAGCCCCCAAGCGAGAGAGGGAATTGGACAATGGTAGTCACGGTTGCACCGGCAAGCCCGATGCCACCCGGTGTGCGTGAACGCTACCACGCGAGAATGAAAGGTTGCAACCTTGTATGCAATGCACATTTATGACATTTAATATATCACATTAGGAGGACAACAAGGTAGGTTGCCTCCGAGCAGTCATAAGATTGCACATTGACAAGTAAACACGCGAGGCACGATATGACAAGTAATTTCACTTGAGAGGCACATGGAGTTATACGAATATTAAACGGGCAGCCATGTAACGCATGTAAATCAAGTCATATAACTCATTTCGAAGTTCACGTAATCAAATAATAAGATTATCCAACATGCAACGACATCTACGAGGGACTGGGTGCAAGAAAGGCCTACTTGTCAACATGTAATCATCGAAATCATGTTTAGGGCTATGAGGGCAACTACGGGCAGCCTACTAATTACATAATTAAACACGATATTCATAGGGTCAACACTTAGCGAGTTTACCTAGTCACTAGGGTTTCAATTCGTACTTACCCGTGCGATTAAGCCCCAAGTCATCTCGTAATTAAACTCAAGCCATGCATTGATTAATTCAAACACCCTCAAGTATTCAAAACAGTCCACACAATATCCAAATGCCACAATCCCAAGCATTTAATACAACAAGAGAAGCTACAATAATTTTTCTAAGCATATCAATAGGTGAAACCCTCACTGCAATGGACTATTTTCTCATAATCATTGAGACAAGAAAACAAACTCCAATTCCAGTGAACAAGATGTCAAATTAAAGCTTAAGGAGTGAACTAAATTCAGAAACAAACCTCGCATCATTTGGAGTTCGGGTTCAAGAGTTATAGCCAAAACAGTGAGACTACGCAAAACTGTCCAGATTTGTACACATTTCAAAACTTGTCATTTTTTAGGGCCTTAGGGTCAGATTTAGCCTTAGTCCATTTGAAAAAAATGTCCAGAACTGAAAAATATAGCAACACACCAAATTGCATGCATTTTGGATGTCATTTAGTAAGTCAAAACCGGTTCGTTCTACAAGGTCAGTGAATCTGCCAAAACCTGCTTCATTTTTTCAGACTTTCCAGATTTGGACACATTTTGATAATTTGCCATTTTTAGGACCTTAGAGTCAAAATTAGCTTTTTCCTATTTCTGTGAAAAATTCTCATAACTGGAAAAACTAGTTACCTACCAATTTTCATGCATTTTCAACATCATTTACCTGGTCAAAATCACCTCTCACCAACTAGGCAGAAGGCTGTCACATACCCGATTTCATCTATCATCACATTCTAGCCAAATATCTTGCCATGCATGTTTACAAAAGCTCATGAACACACATAAATCACAAGTACAGAAGTAAAGATAGACATTTATGTGCATGCATGTGGTTTTTGAAAGATTTTCAAGAAGTTTTAGCCCTCACCTTAGCAAGACAACAAAGAAGATGCACAAACTCTTGATGAAGCACAATGTCAACCCCTTTTCCTTGCTTAGCCGAGAGACTACTTGATTTTCTCTAATTTCCTAGCTTAGTAACCATGTTCTTAGCATGTGCACATGGTTAGAACAAAAAGAAAATGAAATGGAAGCTAACAACTCACCTAAGCCGAAATGAAGGTTCATAGAGCGCTTGCATGTGTGTCTTTTGCATTCTAGCTTGCTTAGTCGAGCTCCCTAGCTTCTTGCATGTCTTGATAAACCATTGAGTGATGAACTTAAGCTAAGGAGAGTAAAATTTCAGCTAGGGCCGAGAGAGAGAAGAGAAATGAGAGAAAGAATGAGAGAAAGAGAGGAAATGAAAGAAAAATGAAAAGCTTTGAAATGTTTGATGCTTGTGTCGGCCTAGGGCCTTGCAAAATTCAGATTTGTGTCTTCAAGGAGCATAATTTTGAATCACCTAGCATGGCAAGAGGATGGGTCGAGAATGGTGGAGTCTAGGGTAGAGCTTTGAGCCAATTTTTTTTTTGCTTGTGTCATAAAATTGTCATAGAATGTCTAGGTGTAGATTTTGAAATGGAAGTGCATGCACAAGGCTCCATGTGGTCGGCCAAGGATGTGTTTAAATCTGAATTTTTTTGTTTGTTCAAGGCTTATGTTATTGTGTGTTTGGGATATGCAAAGAATAAAGAATAAAGAATAAAGAATGTCTAGCTTTTTGTGAGATTTTGTCTTCTAGTGGGTTGAATTAACAATTTAATATTAGTTAGTGGAGTTGTAGGATTAATTAATGATCTAGTGCTTCGTGTAAGATGCTTTCTTGATTAGCGTGAGGGCACGCTTTCCTAGGTCTAGGGCATGCACTACGAGGCAAGGCACGAACTTCGAGACAAATGCACGTTTCCCAAGTAAATGCACGCAACCCTAAATGAATGCACGTAATTCAATGCAAGGCACACAAAATGAAACACAATTCTTAAACCTAAGTCAAAGCACGCAAATCTAGGTTAGGGCATATGAAACGAGGTATCGCACACAAATCGAGGTCGAACCTCACAAGTTACGCGGCGCACAGTATACTGTTGGAAAGCTTTTCGAGAGCTCTACGACGAGGGCAGCAAGACTGCTCGGCTGCGCCTGATTTTAGAGCCCAAAATCGTAAGTTTTGATTAGTTTCGGAATACTTTTCTTCTTTTGCGCTATTTTTCCATACCGGATCGTACGTCGTGAGCCGCTAAAAGGATGATAACCTAATCCATCACATTTCTATAACCGAATCCCACACCACCATGGGCAAGACAACTTCACTTCACGTAGAGGCTTGGCCCGCAAACCGAAGGCGTGGGGCGTGTGACCAAGTATCCGTCGCTCCGGTGCCTAAAACTTTTGATCCGTAAGGAGTTACGCGGCGCACAGCTTACCGTTGGAAAGCTCTCCGAGAGCTCTACGACGGGGGCAGCAAGGCTGTCACGCCCCAACCCGACCTATAAAGGTTAGACTAGGGTGTGATCTAAACATTCAAGTCACGTCTCGTACTTAACCGTTCATGAAGATTTAACACTTAACGTTTTGGCCTAAACTCTAAAATTTTCCAGAAAACCAGCAGCATAACGGCTGTAATTGGGCTCTTTGGTTTGACCTAATTCTCTAAACGCCTCAAAATTTACCATCTCCAATCCATTTCCAACTAAGACTACTATTTATCATCAATTGAAATGCCTACTGGTTGTCTTGATGTCTCGTTTGATTAATAACCTAGCATGATACTATGTCTCGTTCGTTTGTTAATCCTCGTTACAAAAGTACCTGTTGATCTTAGCTTAATAACGTGTACCTGCTTAAGATTTGGTTGTTTCATTTTACTTAGCCTTTACCTAATACTTCATAATCCTATTATAGGTACTAGCAGTAATAATAGCAAAACGATCATAGTAGTGTCTAGTGTCTGTCTAGTTAATATCAGTACAACCCAAAATTAGACCCTAAATTACAACGGGGGTCTTTTACATTACAAACATTGTGCACCATGAAAAGAAATAGTCTTCAAGTAGCATAGTTCACAAATAGCCATAATCACGCAAAGCACATAGGACAGGCAATCACTCCAAGGAATCATCGTTAGGCACATCGTCCTCAGGTACCTGTTCTTGGTCTTCTTCACCTGAGATGATAAAAGATGGTGAGTCCTTATGAACTCAGCGAGGGGGAACGAGAAATAGGTTTTAAAACTCATTTTCCCGTTCAATTTATGAAAATCCTTTTGCAAACATGAATATAACACAATTAAGTATATAACAATAATATAAAGTAAAGGAACACAATTACCAGTCTTTCCTCCCCGAGGTTCTCTAGGAACCAAGCGAGAGTACTTACACATATAGAAAAAGGATACGGTGAGCTTTTGCTCTCAGTGGTTGCGGCTGACTTCAAATCATCCCTTTAACACGCCAAATGGGTGTACTCCGGATGTACCCCGAAATCCTACGACCCAACTCTCCGAGGAAGTCTAGCCCCCAAGCGAGAGAGGGAATAGGTACCATGGTAGTCACGGGTGCACCGGCAAGCCCGATGCCACCCGGTGTGCGTGATCGCTACCATGCCAGAATGAAAGGTTGCAACCTTGTATGCAATGCACATTTATGACATTTAATATATCACATTAGGAGGACAACAAAGTAGGTTGCCTCCGGACAGTCATAGGATTGCACATTGACAGGTAAACAAGCGAGGAACGAATAGACAAGTAACTTCACTTGAAAAGCATATGGAGTTATATGAACATTAAACGGGCAGCCATGTAACACATGTAAATCAAGTCATATAACTCATTTCAAAGTCCACGTAATCAAATATTAAGATTATTCAACATGCAACAACATCTACGTGGGCTCGGATGCAAGAAAAGCCTATTTGTTAACATGCAATGATCAAAATCACATTTAGGACTATAAGGGCAACTACGGGCAGCCTACTAAACATATACTTACATGCAATATCCAAAGGATCAACACTTAGCAAGTTTACCTAGTCATTAGGGTTTCCATTTCGTGCTTACCCGTGCGATTAAACCCTAAGTCAACTCAAAATCAATCTCAAGCCATGCATAAATTAATTCAAACATCCTCAAGTACTCAAAACAGTCCATACAACATCCCAACGCCACAATTCCAAGCATTTAATACCACAAGAGAAGTTACAACAAATTTTCTAAGCATATAACCAAGTGAAACCCTCACTGCAATAGGCTGTTTTCCCACAATCATTACGACAGGAAACGAATCTCCAATTCCAGTGAATAAGATGTCAAATTAAAGCTTAAGAAGTGAATTAAAAATCAGAAACAAACCTTGCATCATTTGGAGTTCGGGATCAATAGTTATAGCCAAAACAGTGGGATTTCACAAAACTGTCCAGATTTGCACACATTTCAATAATTTCCATTTTTGAGGTCCTTAGGTTCAGATTTAGCCTTAGTCCATTTCTGACAAAAAAGTCCAGAACTGAAAAATATATCAGTACAAAAAATTTCATGCATTTTGGATATCATTTACTAAGTAAAAACTGGTTCGTTCTACAAGGTCAGTGCATCTGCCAAAACCTGCTTCATTTTTCCAGATTTCCAGATTTTGACACATTTTAATGATTTGCCATTTTGAGTACCTTAGAGTCAAAATTAGCTTTGGCCTATTTCTACGAAAAATGTTCAAAACTGGAAAAAATAGTCACCTACCAATTTTCATGCATTTTCAACATCATTTTTCTAGCCAAACTCACCTCGAAACAACAAGTCAGAGAGCTGTCACCAAACCCGATTTCACCTATCATCATCTTCAAGCCAAAATCTTGCCATGCATGGTTGAAGAAGCTTATGAACGAACATATAACTCAAGTACAGAAGCAAAGACATACATTTAAGAGCATGCATGTGGATTTTTGAAGGATTTTCAAAAGGTTTTAGCCCTCACCTTAGCAAATCAACAAGAAGATGCACAAAACTTTGATGAAGCTCAAATTCTTCTTCTTCCTTGCTTAGCCGAGATTCCAACTCAATTTTCTCTATTTTTCCTAGCTTAGTGGCCAAGCTCTTAGATTAGTACATGCATGTGGTTAGAACAAGTAGAAAATAAATGGAAGCTAGGAAACTTACCTAGGCTGAAAATGGTGACTCAAAGAGCATGCATGTGTGATTCTTGCATCCTAGCTAGCTTGGTTGAGTTCCTTTGCTTGTTGTTTGTCTTGATGCACCATAGGATGATGAAGATGAGCTAAGGGATGAAGAAACTCAGCCCAAAACCGAGATTGAGAGAGAAGAATGAGAGGGAGAGAGAGAAATGAAAGAAAAATGATGGCTTTGCAAAAGATGAAGCATGGGTTGGCCTTGGGCAAACAAAAATTCAGATTTGTGTCTCCAAGAAGCTGAATTTTGAATCACCTAGCATGGGCAAGGAGTCTTTGTCGAGATTGGTGGAGTTTTGAGGAGTTTTGAGCTAATTTTTTTCTCCATTTGTGTCATAGAATTGTCATAGGAATGTTGGGAAATTAGGGAATCTAGGTAGAATAAAATATAGGAATGTTTGTTGATGAGTTGAATTATGAATAGAATAATAGATAGTGGGAAATGTATGAATAGTTTAGTATTATTTTATTGTTAGTGGATTGTGTAGGATTATTTTAGTGTCTAGTGCTTTGTGTAGGATTCTTTCTTGATTAACGTGGTGGCACGGATTCCTAGGTCTAGGGCACAAATTACGAGGTAGACACGAACTTCAAGACTAAGGCACGTACTTCAAGACTAATACACGCAATCCTAGGTGAATGCACGTAAACCAATGCAAGGCACGTAATTCAATGCAATGCACGCAAATCAAGGCACGACTCTATATCTAGGTTAAGGTACGCAGTTCAAGGTTAAGGCACACGAAACGAGGTAACGCATGTACATCGAGGTCAGGGCACATATATCTAGGTATCGCACGTCAGTCGGGGATTAGGGCACACTATTCTAGGTCAAAGCACATATGACAAGGTATGCACGAAAACCAAGACAGGACACGTAATCCAAGGTCGGTCATATAATTAGGGGTCTATGGCATGCAAATTGAGGTATGACACGTTATTCGGGGTCGGCCCTCACAAAGGCTGCTCGGTTGCGCCTGTTTTTGGAGCCCAAAATCGAACGTTTTCATCAGTTTTGGGACACTTTTCTACATTTGCGTTATTTTTTCGTCCCGGATCGTACGTCGTGAGCCGCAAAAACGATGACAACCTAATCCATCACATTTCTATTACCGAATCCCATGGCACCTTGGGCAAGACAACTTTACTTCACGTAGAGGCTGGGCCCGAAAACCGAGGGCATGGGGCGTGTGACCAGGTATCCCTCGCTCTGTTGCCCATAACTTTTGATCCGTAAGGAGTTACGCGACGCACAGCATACCGTTGGAAAGCTCTCCGAGAGCTCTACGACGGGGGCAGCAAACTTTCTATGTTGCGCCTGTTTTCAGAGCCTAAAATTGAACATTTTCATCAGTTTCAGGACCCTTTTCTTCATTTGTACTGTTTTTCCGTCCCGGATCATACTTCGTGAGCCGCGAAAATGATGAAAACCTGATCCATCACATTTGTATTACCGAATCCCACGCCACCATGGGCAAGACAACTTCACTTCATGTAGAGGCTGGGCCCACAAACCGAGGCCGTGGGGCGTGTGACCAGGTATCCGTCACTCCGAAGCCTATAACTTTTGATCTGTAAGAAGTTATGCGACGCACAACATACCATTGGAAAGCTTTCCGAGAGCTCTACGACGAGGGTAGCCAGTATGCTTGGCTGCGCCTATTTTCGTATCTCAAAATTGAACGTTTTCATCAGTTTCGGGATACTTCTTTTCTGTTGCGCTGTTTTTTCGTCCTAAATCGTACGTCGTGAGCCGCAAAAAGGATGACAACCTAATCCATCACATTTCTATTACCGAATCCCACGGCACCTTGGGCAAGACAACTTCTCTTCATGTAGAAGCTGGACCTGCAAACCGAGGGCGTGGGGCATGTGACCAGGTATCCGTCGCTCCGATGCTCATAACTTTTGATCTGTAAGGAGTTATGCGGCGCACAGCATACCATTAGAAAGCACTCCGAGAGCTCTACGACGGGGGCAGCAAGCTTGCTTTGCTGTCCCCATTTTCGGAGCCCAAAATCGAACGTTTTCATCAGTTTCGGGATACTTTTCTTCTTTTGCGCTGTTTTTCTGTCCCGAATCGTACATCGTGAGCCGCGAAAACGATGACAACCTAATCAATCACATTTCTATTACCGAATCCCATGCCACCATGTGCAAGACAACTTCACTTCACGTAGAGGCTGGGCCCACAAACCAAGGTCCTGGGGCGTGTGACCAGGTATCCGTCGCTCCGGTGCCCATAACTTTTCATCCGTAAGGAGTTACGCGGCGCACAGCTTACCGTTGGAAAGCTCTCCGAGAGCTCTACGACAGGGGCAGCAAGGCCGCTTTGTTGCGCCTGTTTTCAGAGCCCAAAATCGAACATTTTCATCAGTTTCGGGACACTTTTCTTCATTTTTGCTGTTTTTCCATCCCGGATCGTACGTCGTGAGCCGCGGAAACGACGACAACCTAATCTATCACATTTCTATTACCAAATCCATGGCACCTTGGGCAAGACAACTTTATTTCACATAGAGGCTGGGCCCGAAAACCGAGGGCATGGGGCGTGTGACAAGGTATCCGTCGCTCCGTTGCCCATAACTTTTGATCCGTAAGGAGTTACACGGCGCACAGGATACCGTTGGAAAGCTCTCCGAGAGCTCTACAACGAGGGTATCAAGCCTGCTAGGTTGCGCCTATTTTTAAAGCCCAAAATTGAACGTTTTCATCAGTTTTAGGACACTTTTCTTTTTTTGCGCTGTTTTTCCGTCCCGGATCATAATTCGTGGGCCACGAAAAGGACCAAAACCTAATCCATCGCATTTCTATTACCGAATCCCACGCCACCATGGGCAAGACAACTTCACTTCACGTATAGGCTGGGTCTGCAAACCGAGGGCGTGGGGCGTGTGACCATGTGTCCGTCGCTCCGGTGCCCATAACTTTTGATCTGTAAGGAGTAACGCGGCGCACAGTATACCGTTGGAAAGCTCTCCGAGAGCTCTACAACAAGGGCAGCAAGAATGCTTGGCTGCACCTATTTTGAGAGCCCAAAATCGAACGTTTTCATCAGTTTCGGGACATTTTTCTAGTTTTGCGCTATTTTTCCGTCCCGGATCGTACGTCGTGAGCTGCGAAAATTACGGCAACCTAATCCATCACATTTCTATTAACGAATCCCATGGCACCATGGGCAAGACAACTTTACTTCACGTAGAGGCTGGGCCCAAAAACTGAGGGCATGGGGCGTGTGACCAGGTATCCGTCGCTCCGCTGCCCATAACTTTTGATCCGTAAGGAGTTACACGGCACACAACATACCGTTGGAAAGCTCTCCGAGAGCTTTACGACGGGGACAGCAAGCCTACTGGGCTCCGCCTATTTTCAGAGCCCAAAATCAGACGTTTTGATCAGTTTCGGGACACTTTTCTTCTTTTTTGCTATTTTTTCATCCCGGAACGTAAGTCGTGAGCAGCGAAAAGGGCGTCGACCTAATCCATCACATTTCTATTACTGAATCCCACGCCACCATGGGCCAGACAACTTCACTTCACGTAGAGGCTGGGCCCGCAAACCGAAGGCGTGGGGCGTGTGACCAGGTATCAGTCGATCCGGTGCCCATAACTTTTGATCCATAAGGTGTTATGCGGTGCACATCTTACCGTTGGAAAGCTCTCCAAGAGCTCTACGACGGGGGCAGCAAGGCTGCTCTGTTGTGCCTGTTTTCTGAGCCCAAAATCGAACGTTTTCATCAGTTTTTGGACACTTTTCTTTTTTTGCTCTGTTTTTCCGTCCCGGATCGTACGTCGTGAGCCGCAAAAACGACGACAACATAATCCATCACATTTCTATTACCGAATCCCACGGCACCTTGGGCAAGACAACTTTACTTCACGTAGAGGCTGGGCCCGAAAACCGTGGGCATGGGGCTTGTGACCAGGTATCTGTAGCTCCGTTGCCCATAACTTTTGATCCGTAAGGTGTTGCGCGGTGCACAGCATACCGTTGGAAAGCTCTCCGAGAGCTCTACGACGGGGGTAGCAAGCCTGATAGGCTGCGCCTATTTTCAGAGCCCAAAATCAAATGTTTTCATCAGTTTCAGGATACTTTTCTTCATTTGTGCTGTTTTTCCATCCCGGATCATATACTTCGTGAGCCGCGAAAAGGACGACAGCCTAATCCATCACATTTCTATTACCGAATCCCAAGGCACCATGGGCAAGACAACTTCACTTCACGTAGAGGTTGGGCTTGCAAACCGAGGGCGTAGGGCGTGTGACTAGGTATCCGTCGCTTCGATGCCCATAACATGACGGGGGCAGCAAGCTTCCTCGACTGCGCCTGTTATCGGAGCCCAAAATCGAACGTTTTCATCAGTTTTGGGACACTTTTCTTCTTTTGCCCTGTTTTTTCATCCCGGATCGTACTTCGTGAGCCGCAAAAACGACGATAACCTAATCCACCACATTTCTATTACTGAATCCCATGGCACCTTGGGCAAGACAACTTTACTTCACGTAGAGGCTGGGCCCGAAAACCGAGGGCATGGGGCGTGTGACCAGGTATCCGTCGCTCCGTTGCCCATAACTTTTGATCCGTAAGGAGTTACGCGGCGCACAACATACCATTGGAAAGCTCTCCAAGAGCTCTACGACGGGGGAAGCAAGCCTGCTAGGTTGCGCCAGTTTTCAAAGCCCAAAATCGAACATTTTTTTAGTTTAAGGACACTTTTCTGCTTTTGCGTTGTTTTTTCGTCGCGGATCATACTTCGTGAGCCACGAAAAAGACGAAACCTAATCCATCACATTTCTATTATCAAATCCCACACCACCATGGGCAAGACAACTTCACTTCACGTAGAGGCTTGGCCCGCAAACCGAGGGTGTGGGGCGTGTGACCAGGTATCCGTCGCTCCGATGCCCATAACTTTTGATCCGTAAGGTGTTACGCGGTGCATAGTATACCGTTTGAAAGCTCTCCGAGAGCTCTACGACGGGGGCAGCAAGACAGCCTGGCTGCTCCTGTTTTTAGAGCCCAAAATCATAAGTTTTGTTTAGTTTCGGGATACATTTCTTCTTTTGCGTTGTTTTTCTATACCGGATCGTACATCGTGAGCCTCGAAAAGGACGAGAACCTAATCCATCACATTTCTAATACCGAATCTCACGCCACCATGGGCAAGACACTTCACTTCACGTAGAGGCTGGGCCCGCAAACTGAAGGCGTGGGGCGTGTGACCAGGTATCCGTCGCTCCGGTGCCCATAACTTTTGATTTGTAAGGATTTACGCAGCGCACAGCTTACCGTTGGAAAGCTCTCTGAGAGCTCTACGACGGGGGTAGCAAGGCTACTCTGCTGCGCAAGTTTTTGGAGCCAAAAATCGAATGATTTCATCAGTTTCGGTACACTTTTCTACTTTTGCGCTGTTTTTTCGTCCCGGATCGTACGTCGTGAGCCGCGAAAAGGATGACAACCTAATCCATCACATTTCTATTACCGAATCCCATGGCACCTTGGGCAAAACAACTTTACTTCACATAGAGGCTGGGCCCGAAAATCGAGGGCATGGGGCGTGTGACCAGGTATCCGTCGCTCTGCTGCCCGTAACTTTTGATCTGTAAGGAGTTATGCGGCGCACAACATACAATTGGAAAGCTCTCTGAGAGCTCTACGATGGGGGCAGCAAGCCTACTAGGTTGCGCCTATTTTCAGAGCCCAAAATTGAACGTTTTGATCAGTTTCGGGACACTTTTCTTCTTTTTCGCTATTTTTCAGTCCCGGGTCGTACATTGTGTGCCGCGAAAAGGGCGACAACCTAATCCATCACATTTCTATTACCGAATCCCACGCCACCATTGGCAAGACAACTTCACTTCACGTAGAGGCTGGGCCCGCAAACTGAAGGCGTGGGGCGTGTGACCAGGTATCTATCGCTCCGGTGCCCATAACTTTTGATCACTAAGGAGTTACACGGTGCACAGCTTACTGTTGGAAAGCTCTCCGAGAGCTCTATGACGGGGGCACCAAGGCTGCTCAGTTGCGGCTATTTTCGGAGCCCAAAATCGAACGTTTTCATCAGTTTCGGGACACTTTTCTACTATTGCACTATTTTTCTGTCCCGGATCGTACGTCGTGAGTCGCGAAAACGATGATAACCTAATCCATCACATTTCTTTTACCAAATCCCACGGTACCTTGGGCAAGACAACTTCACTTCACGTAGAGGTTGGGCCTGCAAACCGCGGGCGTGGGGCATGTGACCCAGTATCCGTTGCTCCGGTGCCCATAACTTTTGATCTGTAAGGAGTTACGCGTCGCACAACATACCATTGGAAAGCTTTTCGAGAGCTCTACGATGGGGGTAGTAAGACTTGTGAAACCCCGCACGAGCCTCATGTGCATTTTATAACATTTCATATGATTTTTGCATTATTTATTGTGCATTTATAGAAATTAATGGACATTTACCTTGGTTTACGTGCATCTATATCATTTAACCTGTAAATTAGTACAATAGCGTGCATTTGAGAACCTTAGAGGTTGTAGATGATAATTAAATTTTACTAAATTAAATTAACTAACCAAAATAATTAAAATCAGAACTACATGATAATACTATACATTCACAGCATTAGAAATGCATTTATATCATTTAACGTATGTTTGCATCGTTTTACGTGCATTTATAGTGTTTAAACATGCATTTGTGTGATTTAGATATCGTATGAATTAAATAAATTATACTACACTACACTAGCTAACTAATTAGTTGAAACAAAACTATAATGGCAAACTTGAAATAATTAATTAGTTAGAGGGCAATTTGGGTATTGGGCTTATGAGATATTTCCTACATAACTCAAAACATACACAAACACACTTTACACATACAAAAACACTACACACACACACACACCCCCATCAGACAACACACTCACACAACACAACACACACATATACTCGACCAAAGAGGGAAAAGAGAGAGAAAAGAAGAAGAAAAGAAAGAGGAAGAAAGAGAGAGAAGGAGGAAGAGAGGAAGCTTTGTCAAGCCTTGTCAGCCATTTTTGGAGCTTTTGCTTGCATTCTCTACAACCTTGGTCTTGCAAATCTAACATTTTCTTGCACAATAGAGGTGAGGGTTGTTTTCAAATGCTTTTCAAGATACATTAAGCATGGTGTATGATTATACTTGTGTTTAGAGCTTGATTGGATGCTTACATGTGGTATATATATGTATGCTTGAATTTGTTGAGATGTGTATTGAGTGTTGAGGGTATTGTGTTGTAAATCTAGGGCTTTGAATTTGATTTTGGGTGTTGGTTGATTATTGATATGGGATGGTTTTGGTTGAGTTAGAACACTTATATGATGCCTAATAGTCATTTAGAACTTGTTTGTATGTTGGTAGAAGGATTTGGTTGTTGTATAGATGTTTTGGGTAAAATTTGGGTGTTTCCCGTCAGCTATCCGGGCGTTACAGGCCCTATCCAGTCGCCTGGATAGAGGCCTCAACGCCCGGCAGAAAACTCTGATCCGGGCGATACTGGCTTCTTCCGGGCGCCCAGATTAGGGCCTCAGCGCCCGGATGTTTGACAGCTCTGCGCAGAGAATTTGCGGAGGCCATATCTCATTCGTTTCAACTCCGAATTGAGTTCCGTTTGATTCTAGAATTATCTATTTTTGACAAGCTTCGATTATAGACCAAAATAATTTGATTTGGAGTTCGGGAGAATAGGTAAATTTACTGCTTAAGTTGGACCAATGCAGGCATATTGAAGTTGTTTGATTTCTTCATGTACCATTGTGGCATGGGTACCAACTTGTTTCATGGACATAAAAGAAGGTTAATTGTGGCATGAATGAGGTATATGAAGGTATGTGGTTGTGTGTCATGGAAAATTATACTTGATCATGAACTAATCAATTACATCAAACTACTATGGACTTGATTATGTTACCTTGAACTTGAACACTTTAAATGTGCATATGAAAGTCCTGCTTGTAAGTCTTAAGATCACTTTGTACTTTTCAATCTAAACTCTTGCATGGCAATATTGTGAATGCTACATATATATGCATTGTATCAGTTGAGGCACCCTTGAGCCGTAGAGATTCAGGGTGTACAGAGCGGACAATACCTTGGTAGTAGTTGCACCCTTGAGCCTTTGAGATTTTGGGGTGGCTACAAACTGTATGGGTACGACTTGGTTTCAACCTCTTGTTTGTTATGGGAAGGGATCAAAGGTGCACACGGCAGTGATAGTGGGAGACACCTTTTGAGGTGCACACGGCTGTGATAGTGGCAGACACCTCCCTACCCTAATGGTTCCTATATGAATATGGTAAAGGAATAAGGGGCTATATGGAGCAAAGTGCACACGGCAGTGATAGTAGGAGACACCTTTTGAGGTACACACGGCTGTGATAGTGGGAGACACCTCTTGAATCCATATAAGCCACCTTCCTTATTTGGTATCTATCTTTTGATTACGTCCAGAATATATGCTTTATTAGGTGTTTCCTACTCTTGCCTGGTCCCTTGAGGTCCTCGGAGAGTAGAGTTGGATAATACTATCATGTTATGAATGTTGTTCTAATTCGTGTTATACTTGATGTTCTTATGGAATGTTTAAGATCATGTATTATTTACTTGCGAGATACAATTGTGCATTGGTGGCATGGTTTTATAAAAGGCTTTCTAAAGGCAAGAAAATGTTTATGAAAACCTGTCCTTGTTTTTCCTTCTCACTGAGCTATATGCGAGGATCTAGCTCACCCTTCTTTCATGACACTTATAGGTAAGACTGAATGAGTGGCTTGCAAGTTGAAGGAAAGGATAGCATTCGTGAAAGACTTCTTGATTGAATGTTCTATAAGTACATGAGATACTTGATGTACATTAGAGAATCTAGATCCTGTGTATAGTTATTCGGTGATAAGCATTATGTAAATTGATGGGTTATGATTGTAATCTTAATTATCAGTGATGAAGTTTGTATAATGTCAGTGTTGGATAATATAACTTTAAGTTGGTGATTATTCTTTTGAGACCCAGAAACTTGATTCTTAGTTAATTGTTATGTTGAACAGGGAATTCGAGGTCTTGTGAATATTTCTTGAATTGTTGTAATCCTTTAAGGCCGATGGATGGGTAATTATTTGGAGTTATTATGAAGGTTTAAGTGGATGTACATTTGCTAAATTATTATTTACATGTTTTAAGCGATTCGAATGCCATGTTTCGGCCTTAACCTAGCGATGGGTCGGGGTCAGGGCGTGACAAGACTGCTCATCTGCGCCTGTTATTAGAGCCCAAAATCATACGTTTTGATCATTTTCAGGTCACTTTTCTTCTTTTGCGTTGTTTTCCGTCTCGGATCATAAGTCGTGAGCTGCGAAAAGGACGACATCCTAATCAATCACATTTCTATTACCGAATCCCGCGCCACCATGGGCAAGACAACTTCACTTCACGTAGAGGCTGGGCCCGGAAACGAAGGGCATGGGGCATGTGACCAAGTATCCGTCACTCCGTTGCCCATAACTTTTGATCCCTAAAGAGTTACGCGGCACATAGTACACCGTTGGAAAGCTCTCCGAGAGCTCTACGATGGGGGCAGCAAGCCTGCTAGGTTGCGCCTACTTTCAGAGCCCAAAATCGAATGTTTTCATCAGTTTAAGGAGACTTTTCTTCTTTTGCGTTGTTTTTCCGTCCCGGATCGTACGTCATGAGCCGCGAAAATGACAACAACCTAATCCATCATATTTCTATTACCGAATCCCATGGCCCCTTGGGCAAGTCAACTTTACTTCACCTTGAGGCTGGGCCTGAAAACCGAGGGCATGGGGCGTGTGACCAGGTATTCGTCGCTCCGTTGCCTATAACTTTTGATCCGTAAGGAGTTACGCGGCGTACAATATACCGTTAGAAAGCTCTCCGAGAGCTCTACGACGGGAGCAGAAAGCTTGCTAGGCTGCGCCTGTTTTCAGAGCCCAAAATCAAACGTTTTCATCAGTTTCAAGACACTTTTATTCATTTGTGCTATTTTTCCGTCCGGGATCATACTTCGTGAGCCGCGAAAAGGACGAAAACCTAATCCATCACATTTCTATTACTGAATTCCACTCCACCATGGGCAAGACAACTTCACTTCAAGTAGAGGCTGGGCCCGCAAATCGAGGGCGTGGGGCGTGTGACCAGGTATCCGTCTTTCCCACGCCCATAACTTTTGATCAGTAAGGAGTTAGGCGTCGCACAGCATACCGTAGGAAAGTTCCTCGAGAGCTCTACGACAGGGGAAACAAGACTGCTCGACTGTGCCTGTTGTTAGAGCCCAAAATCGTACGTTTTTATTAGTTTCGGGATACTTTTCTTCTTTTGCGCTGTTTTTCCGTTCCGGATCATACGTCGTGAGCCACGAAAAGGACGATAACCTAATCCATCACATTTCTATTACCGAATCCCATGCCACCATGGGCAAGACAACTTCACTTCACGTAGAGGCTGGGCCCGCAAACCGAGGGCATAGGACGTGTGACCAGGTATCCGTCACTCCGGTGCCTATAACTTTTGATCCGTAAGGAGTTACGCGGCGCACACTTACCGTTGGAAAGCACTCCGAGAGCTCTACGACAGGGGCAGCAAGGCTGCTCTGCTGCGCTTGTTTTCGGAGCCTAAAATCTCAACATTTTCATCCATTTCGGGACACTTTTATGCTTTTGCGGTATTTTTTCATCCCGGATCGTACGTCGTGAGCCGCAAAAAGGACAACAACCTAATCCATCACATTTCAATTAACGAATCCCACGCCACCATGGGCAAGACAACTTCACTTTACGTAGAGGCTGGGCCTGAAAACTGAGGGCGTGGGGCGTGTGACCAGGTATCCGTCGCTCCGGTGCCCATAACTTTTGATCCGTAAGGAGTTACGCGGCGCACAGCTTACCGTTGGAAAGCTCTCCGAGAGCTCTACGATAAGGGCAGCAAGGCTGCTTTGCTGCGCCTGTTTTCGGGGCCGAAAATTGAACATTTTTATCAGTTTCGGGACACTTTTCTACTCTTGCGCTATTTTTTCGTCCCGGATCGTACGTCGTGAACCACGAAAAGGACGACAACCTAATCCAACACATTTCTATTACCGAATCAAATGGAACCTTGGGCAAGAAAACTTTACTTCACATAAAGGCTGGGCCTGAAAACCGAGGGCATGGGGCGTGTGACCAGGTATCTGTCACTCCGTTGCCCATAACTTTTGATCCGTAAGGAGTTACGCTGCGCACAACATACCGTTGGAATGCTCTCCGAGAGATCTGCGACGGTGGCAGCAAGCCTACTGGGCTGCACCTATTTTTAGAGCCCAAAATCGAACGTTTTGATCAGTTTCGGGAAACTTTTCTACGTTTTTGATATTTTTTCATCCCGGATCGTACGTCGTGAGCCGCGAAAAGGACGACAACCTAATCTATCACATTTCTATTACCAAATCCCTCGCAACCACGGGCAAGACAACTTCACTTCACGTCGAGGCTGGGCCCGCATACCATGGGCGTGGGACGTGTGACCAAGTATCCGTCGCTCTGGTGCCCATAACTTTTGATCCGTAAGGAGTTACGGGCACACAGCATACCGTTGGAAAGCTCTCCGAGAGTTCTACGATGGTGGCGGTATGCCTGCTAGGCTGCTCCTGTTTTTGGATCCCAAAATCGAACGTTTTCATTAGTTTCGTGACACTTTTCTTCTTTTAAGCTGTTTTTTCGTCCCGAATCATACGTCGTGAGCCGCAAAAAGGACGACAACCTAATCCATCACATTTCTGTTACCGAATCCCACGCCACCATGGGCAAGACAACTTCACTTCACGTAGAGGCTGGGCCCGCAAACCGAGGGCATAGGGCGTATGACCAGGTATCTGTCGCTCCGGTGCCCATAACTTTTGATCCGTAAGGAGTTACGCGGCGCACAGCATACTGTTAGAAAGCTCTCAGAGAGCTCTACGACGGGGGTAGCAAGCCTGCTTGGCTGCGCCTATTTTCAGAGCCCAAAATCGAACGTTTTCATCAGTTACGAGACACTTTTCTTCTTTTGCGCTTTTTTTTTCGTCTCGGATCGTACGTCGTGAGCCACGAATAGGACGACAACCTAATCCATCACATTTCTATTACCGAATCCAACGCCACCATGGGCAAGACAATTTCACTTCACGTTGAGGCTGGGCCTGCAAACCGAGGGCGTGAGGCGTGTGACCAGGTATCTGTCGCTTCGTTGCCCATAACTTTTTATCCGTAAGGAGTTACACGACGCACATCATACTGTTGGAAAGCTCTCAGAGAGCTCTACGACGGAGGCAGCAACCCTACTCTGTTGTTGTCATGCCCCAACCCGGCCTATGAAGGTTAGACTAGGGTGTGATCTAAACATTCAGGTAATATCACATACTTAACTGTTTATAAAGATTTAACACTTAACGTTTTGGCCTAAACTCCAAAATTTTTTGGTAAACCGGCAGCATAACGGTTGTAATTGGGCTCTTTGGTTTGACCTAATTCTCTAAACGCCTCAATTATTCCAATCATTAATCCAATTCCATTAAAGACTCCTATTTGTCACCAACCGATTTGCCTAGTAGTTTATCTTGAAAGTCTCGTTTGGTTAATAAGCCTAACATGATAACTATGTCCTGTTTATTTGTCAATTTCCTATCATGCAAGTACCTATTATCCTTTAGTTTGCAAATGAGCACCTAAGTGAAATTAGATAGAATTAACTTAGTTGATTGTTCATCTAGTGGTTTGAATGCCTACGATAACTACTAATGAAGAAAACGAAAGCAAACAACCAAATAAAAGTTCGTCCGGTTATAGATAGTACAATCCCAGAATTAGACCCAAATTACAACGGGGTCATTTACATCAATAAAATGAATAGTTGCAATCAAGCACAACATCCATATAGCAACCACTTTCAGGCAAGGCACAAAAGCACGTAGGGACAGGCAATCACTCCAAGGAATCATCGATAGGCACGTTGTTCTCGGGTACCTGTACCTGTTCTTCTTCACCTGTGATAAAAAGATGGTGAGTCCTTATGAACTCAGCGAGGGGGAAACGAGAAATACGATTTGAAACTCATTTTCCGGTTCAATTTATGAAAACCCCTTTTTAAAACATGTCACATATTACAAATAATATGGTAAGCAATTATAAGAAACAAATCGAGAAACGGATACAATTACCAATCATTTCAAGGATACGGTGAGCATTTGCTCTCAAATCAGTTTCAGAATCAGAAGTTGCGGCCGACTTCAAATAACCCCAAAACACGCCAGGTGGGTGTACTCTGGATGTACCCCAAAATCCTACGACCCAACTCTCTAAGGGTGAATACCAAGCGAGAGAAGGAATTGGATCATGGTAGTCACGATAGCACCGGCAAGCCCGATGCCGCCCGGTGGACGTGAAACGCTACCATGCCACACGAAAGGTTGCAACCTTGTATGCAATGCACATTTATAACATTTAACATATCACATTAGGAGGACAACAAAGTAGGTTGCCTCCGAACAGTTATAAGATCGCACGTTGTCAAGTAGTCAAACAAGGCACGATAAGACAAGTAATTTCACTTGAAAGGCATATAGAGTCATATGAACATCAAACGGGCAGCCATGTAACACATGTAAAACAGGCCATATAACTCATTAAGAAGCTCATATAATCAAGTGATACGAATTTTTCAACATGCAACGGTCAAAACCATAATTGAAGTTATAAGACATTTACAGGCAGCCCACGCAACGTACAGTTTCCACACAATATCCAATGATCAACACTTAGTAAGACTACTTAGCCGTTAGGGTTTTCATTTCATGCATAATCGTGTGTTCAAAACCTAAGTCAACTCAACATCATTCCCAAGTCATACATCATTCAATTCAAACATCCTCAAGTACTCAAAACAATCCACGCAATATTTCAACATCACAATTCCAAGCAATTAGTACCACAAGAGAGGTTACAATAGTTTTCCATGCATATAGCTAAGTGAAACACTCACTGCAATAGGCTGTATTCTCACAATCAATCGGGTAATAAAACGATCTCCAAATTCAGAGAATAAGATGTCAAATTAAAGCTTAAGAAGTTAACTAAACTCAGAAACAAACCTTGCATCAATTGGAGTTCAGAATCATTAGTTATAGCCGAAACAGTGAGGTAGCACAAAACTGTCCAGATTTGCACACTTTCCAGAAAAATGACGTTTTTGAGGTCCTTAGAGTCAGTTTTAGCCTTGGTCTATTTCTGAAAAAATTGTCCAGAACTAAAAAATATACTATCACACCAATTTTCATGCGTTTTGGACAACATTTACTAGGTAAAATATGGTACGTTTCACAAGATTAGTGCATCTGCCAAAACCTGCTTCATTTCTCCAGATTTCCAGATTTTGTCACATTTTAAAGATCTGCTATTTTGAGGACCTTAGAGTCAAAATTAGCTTCCGCTTATTTCTGGGAAAAATGTCCAAAACTGTCCAAACTAGTCACCTACTAATTTTAAAGCATTTTCAACATCATTTGCTTAGCTAAACGTACCTCGAACAGACTGGTCAGAGAGCTGTCATCCATTTCGACTTCACCTAGCATCATTTTCAAGCCAAGATCTTGCCATGCATGGTTGTTTAAGCTTATGAACAACCATATAGCTCAAGTACAGAAGCAAATACACACATTTATGAGCATGCATGTGAAATTTTAAAGAGTTTTCAAAAGGTTTTAAACCTCACCTTAGCAATCAACCATAAGTTGCACAAAAACCTTGTTGAGGCTCAAATTTCTTCTTCTTCTTGCTTAGCTGAGTTTCCAACTTGGTTTTCTCTATTTTTCCTAGATTAGTAAGCAATCTCTTAGTACATGCATGTAGTTAGGACTTGAAGAAAAGAAATGGAAGCTTAGTAACTCACCTAGGCCGAAAATGAAGCTTCAATGCACATGCATGAGTGATTTTCGAACTCTAGCTTGTTTGCTCGACTTTCTTGATGATTGCTTGACTTGGCTTAGCTAAGTTATGAAGAAGACAAGCCAAGGAGATAGATAACTCATCCAAGAACCGAAATGGAGAGAGGAAATGAGAGGGAGAGAAAGAAGTTTGAGAAAGAAATGAAGAAATGACAAAATATGACAAGGAATAAAGCCTTTTGCAATTTTTGATGAGCATGTTCAGCCTTGAGCTTGGTGAATCAGATTTTTGTGTCTTCAAGGTGGAATTTAAAATGCTAGCATGGGCCATGAGTGGTTTGGTCGAAAATGAGAGGAAATTGAGGTGGTTTTGGGCAATTTTTTATGCATTGATAAGTGTTTTGTGTCATGACTTGTCTAGAATCATTTTGAATTAAACATGCATGCAAAAATCTGATTTTGTGTCATCTTTTGAATTGTTTTAACATGTGTGTAAGAGAATGCTGGGTATTTAGGGATTTTAGGTAGAATAGAATATAGGATATGTTTAGAAGTTTGTGAGATTTTTGTCTTGTAGTGAGTTTAAAATATAATATTTAGGTGTTAGTGGATTTTGTAGAGATTTGAATTAGGATTATAATAATAGTTAGTGGTGTTTGTAGGATTATTTTATAGTCTAGTGCTTTGTGTAGGATTCTTTATTGATTAGCGTGCGGGCACGCTTTCCTAAGTCTAGGGCTCGCACTACGAGACACACACAGAAATCAATACATGGCACGAATCACGAGGTAGACACGAACTATGAGGTAAGACACGGACTTCAAGACTAATGCACGCAATCCTAGGTGAATGCAAGGCACATAATTTAATGTAATGCACGCAAATCGAGGTACGACTCTTAAACCTAGGTTAAGGTACGCAGTTCAAGATTAGGGCACACAAAATGAGGTAACGCACGTACATCGAGGTCAGGGCACGTATTTCTAGGTACCGCACGTGAGTCGGGGATTAGGGCACACTATTCTAGGTCAAGGCACGTATAACGAGGTATGCACGAAAACCAAGACAGGACACGTAATCTAAGGTCGGTCATATAATTTTAGGTCTAAGGTGCGCAAATCGAGGTAGGACACGTTATTCGGGGTCGGGCCTCACGGCTGCACCTATTTTCAGAGCCCAAACTTGAACGTTTTCATCAGTTACGGGACACTTTTCCTCTTTTGCGCTTTTTTTTCTGTCCCGGATCGTGTGTCGTAAGCCGTGAAAAGGACGACAACCTAATCCATCACATTTCTATTACCAAATCCAACGCCACCATGGGCAAGAGAACTTCACTTCACGTAGATGCTGGGCCCGCAAACCGAGGGTGTGGGGCATATGACCAGGTATCCCTCGCTCCGGTGCCTATAACTTTTGATCCGTAAGGAGTTACGCGGCGCACAACATACCGTTGGAAAGCTCTCCGAGAGCTCTACGACGGGGGCAGCAAGACTGCTCAACTGCTGCTGATTTTAGATCCCAAAATCGTACGTTTTGATTAGTTTCTGGACACTTTTCTTCTTTTGCGCTGTTTTTCCTTCTCGGATCGTACGTCGTGAGCCGCGAAAAGGACGACAACCTAATCCATCACATTTCTATTACCGAATCCCACGCCACCATGGGCAAGACAACTTCACTTCACGTAGAGGCTGGGCCCACAAACCGAGGGCATGGGCCGTGTGACCAGGTATCCGTCGCTCCGGCGCCCAAAACTTTTGACCCGTAAGGAGTTACGCGGTGCACAATATACTGTTGGAAAGCTCTTCGAGAGCTCTACGACATTGGTAACAAGCCTGCTCGGCTGCGCCTATTTTCACAAACCAAAATCAAATGTTTTCATCAGTTTCGGGACACTTTTCTTCTTTTGCGCTGTTTTTCCATCTCGGACCGTACGTCGTAAGCAGCGAAAAGGACGACATCCTAATCCATCACATTTCTATTACCGAATCCTACACCACCATGGGCAAGACAACTTCACTTCACGTAGTGGCTGGGCCCGCAAACCGAGGGCGTGGGGTGTGTGACCAGGTATCTATCGCTCCGCTGCCCATAACTTTTGATCCGTAAGGAGTTACGCGGCGCACAGCATACCGTTGGAAAGCTCTCCAAGAGCTCTACGACGGGGGTTTCAAGCTGGCATTGCTGCGCCTGTCTTCGGAGCCCAAAATTGAACGTTTTCATCAGATTTGGAACACTTTTCTTCTATTTGCGATGTTTCTTCGTCTCGGATCGTACATTGTCAGCCGCGAAAATGACGACAACCTAATCCTGCACATTTCTATTACCGAATCTCACGGACCTTCGGCAAGGCAACTTTACTACACGTAGAGGCTGGGCCTGCAAACCGTGGGCGTGAGGTGTGTGACCTGGTATCCGTCACTCGAGTGCCCATAACTTTTGATTCGTAAGGAGTTACGCGGTGGACAACATACCGTTGGAAAGCTCTTCTAGAGCTCTACGACGGGGGTAGCCAACCTGCTCGGCTGCGCCTGTTTCAGAGCCCAAAATCGAACATTTTCATCCGTTTCGGGACACTTTTCTTCTTTTGCGGTGTTTTTCCGTCACGGATCGTACGTCGTGTGCCGCGAAATGGAGGACAACCTAATCCATCACATTTTTATTACCGAATCCCATGCCACCATGGGCAGACAACTTCACTTCACGTAGACGCTGGGCCCACAAACCGAGGGTGTGGGGCGTGTGACCAGGTATCCGTCGCTCCGGTGCCCATACCTTTTGATCCGTATGGAGTTACGCGGCGCATAGCATACCGTTGCAAAGCTCTCCAAGAGCTCTAAGACATTGGAAGCCAGCCTGCTAGGCTGCTCCTGTTCTCGTAGCCCAAAATCGAATGTTTTCATCAGTTTAGGGACACTTTTCTTCTTTTGCGTTGTTTTTCCGTATCGGATCGTACGTCGTGAGCCGCGAAAAGGACGACAACATAATCCATCACATTTCTATTACCGAATCCCATGGCACCTTGGGCAAGACAACTTCACTTGACGTAGAGGGTGGGCCTGCAAACCGAGGGCGTGGGGCGTGTGACCAGGTATCTGTCGTTGCGGTTCCCATAACTTTTGATCCGTAAGGAGTTACGCGGTGCACAACATACCGTTGGAAAGCTCTCCGAGAGCTCTATGACTGGGGCAGCCAGCTTACTCGACTGCGCCTTTTTTCGGAGCCCAAAATTGAACGTTTTCATCATTTTTGGGACACTTTTCTTCTTTAGCGCTGTTTTTTCATCCCGGATCGTACGTCGTGAGCCGCAAAAAGGACGACAACCTAATCCAGCATATTTCTATTACCGAATTGCATGGCACCTTGGGCAAGACAACTTCACTCGATGTAGAGGCTGGGCCCGTAAACCGAGGGCGTGGGGCGTGTGACCAGGTATTCGTCGCTGTGGTTCCCATAACTTTTGATCCGTAAGGAGTTATGCGGCGCACAACATACCGTTGGAAAGCTCTCCGAGAGCTCTACGATGGGGGCAGCCAGCCGACTTGGCTGCGCCTATTTTCGGAGCCCAAAATTGAACGTTTTCATCAGTTTTGGGACACTTTTCTACTTTTGCGCTGTTTTTCCGTCCCAGATCGTACGTCGTGAGCCGCGAAAAGGACGACAACCTAATCCATCACACTTCCATTACCGAATCTCACGACATCATGGGCAAGACAACTTCACTTCAAGTAGAGGCTGGGCCTGCAAACCGAGGGCGTGGGGCGTGTGACCAGTTATTCGTCGCTCCGGTGCCCATAACTTTTGATCCGTAAGGAGTAACGCGGCACACAGCATACCGTTGGAAAGCTCCCCGAGAGTTCTACGACGTTGGTAGCCAGCCTACTCGGCTGTGCTTGTTTTCGGAGCCCAAAATCTAACGTTTACATTAGTTTCAGGAGACTTTTCTTCTTTTGCGCTGTTTTTTTATCCCGGATCGTACCTCGTGAGCCACGAAAAGGACGACAACCTAATCCATCACATTTTTATTACCGAATCCCAAGGCACCTGGGGTAAGACAACTTCACTTGACGTAGAGACTGGGCCCGCAAACCGAGGGCGTGGGGCATGTGACCAGGTATCCGTCGCTGCATGCCCAAAACTTCTGATCCGTAAGGAGTTACGCAGCGCACAACATACCGTTGGAAAGCTCTCCAAGTGCTCTACGATGGGGGTAACAAGCCTACTCAGCTGCGCCTGTTTTTGGATCCCAAAATTGAACGTTTTCATCAATTTCGGGACATTTTTCTTCTTTTGCGCTATTTTTTTCGTCTCGGATCGTACATCGTGAGCTGCGAAAAGGATGACAACCTAATCCATCACATTTCTATTACCGAATCCCACGTCACCATGGGTAAGACAATTTCACTTCACGTAGAGGCTGGTCTTGCAAACCGAGGGCGTGGGGCATGTCACCATGTATCCGTCGCTCTGGTGCCCATAACTTTTGATCCGTAAGGAGTTACGCGGCGCATAGCATAGTGTTGCAAAGCACTCCGAGAGCTCTACGACGGGGGCAGCAAGCCTATTTTTGGATCCCAAAATCAAATGTTTTCATTAGTTTTAGGACATTTTTCTTCTTTTGTGCTGTTTTTCTATCCCTGATCGTACGTCGTGAGCCGTGAAAAGGACGACAACCTAATCCATCACATTTCTATTATCGAATCCCATGCCACCAAGGGCAAGACAACTTCACTTCCCGTAGAGGCTGGTCCCACAAACCGAGGGCGTGGGGCGTGTTACCAGGTATCCGTCGCTCCGGTGCCCTTAACTTTTGAACCGTAAGGAGTTGCACGGCGCACAGAATACCGTTGGAAAGCTCTCTGAGAGCTCTACAACGTTGGTAGCCAGCCTGCTCCGCTATGCCTATTTTCATAGCCCAAAATCGAATGTCTTCATCAGTTTCGCGATACTTTTATTCTTTTGCGCTGTTTTTCCGTCCCGGATCGTACGTCGTGAGCTGCGAAAAGGACGACAACCTAATCCATCATATTACTATTACCGAATCCCACACCACCATGGGCAAGACAACTTCACTTCACGTAGGGGCTGGGCCCGCAAACAGAGGGCGTAGGGCGAGTGACCAGGTATCCGTCACTCCGGTGCCCATAACTTTTGATCCATAAGAAGTTACGTGGCGCATAGCATACAGTTGGAAAGCTCTCCGAGAGCTCTACGACATTGGTAGCCAGCCTGCTAGGCTGTGCCCATTTTCGTAGCCTAAATTCGATCATTTCATCAGTTTCGGGACACTTTTCTTCTTTTGCGCTGTTTTTCCGTCCCGGAACGTACGTCGTGAGCCGCGAAAAGGACGACAACCTAATCTATCACATTTCTATTACTGAATCCCACGATACCTTGGGCAAGACAACTTCACTTAACATAGAGGCTGGGCCTGCAAACCGAGGGCGTGGGGCGTATGACCACGTATCCGTCGCCCCGTTGCCCATAACTTTTTTTTCGTAAGGTGTTACGCGGCACACAGAATACCGTTGGAAAGCTCTCTGAGAGCTCTACGACGGGGGCGGCAAGCCTGCTCTACTGCGCCTATTTTTTGGGCCCAAAATTGAACGTTTTCATCAGTTTTGGGACACTTTTCTTCTTTTGCGCTATTTTTTCGTCCCGGATCGTACATTGTGAGCCTCGAAAAGGACGACAACAAAATCCATCACATTTCTATTACCGAATCCCATGCCACCATGGGCAAGACAACTTCACTTCAAATAGAGGCTGGTCCCGCAACCGAGGGCTTGGGGGCGTGTGACCTTGTATCCGTCGCTCTGGTGCCCATAACTTTTGATCCGTAAGGAGTTACGCGGCGCACATCATACTGTTGGAAAGCTCTACGAGAGCTCTACGATGGGGGGTAGCAAGTTTGCTCAGCTGTGCCATTTTTGGATCCCAAAATTGAAGGTTTTTATCAGTTTTATGACACTTTTCTTTTTTTGTGTTGTTTTTATGTCCCGAAAAGTACGTCGTGAGCCGCGAAAAGGATGACAACCTAATCCATCACATTTTTATTACCGAATCACACGCCACCATGGGCAAGACAACTTCACGTAGAGGCTGGGCCGGCAAACGTAAGGCGTGCGGCGTGTGACCTGGTATCCGTCGCCCTGGTGCCTATAACTTTTGATCCGTAAAGAGTTACGTGGCGCACAGCATACTGTTAGAAAGCTCTCCGAAAGCTCTACGACGGGGACAACAAGCCTGTTCTGCTGTGCCTATTTTTGGAGCCCAAAATTGAACGTTTTCATCAGTTTCGGTACACTTTTCTTCTTTTGTGCCGCTTTTTCATCCCGGATCGTATGTCGTGAGCCGCGAAAAAAACGAGAACCTAATCCATCATATTTCTATTACCGAATCCCACACCACCATGGGCAAGACAACTTCATTTCACGTAGAGGCGGGGGTCGCAAACCGAGGGCGTGGGGCATGTGACCAGGTACCCCTCGCTCTGGTGCCCATAACTTTCGATCCGTAAGGAGTTACGCGGCGCACAACATACTGTTGGAAAGCACTCCGAGAGCTCTACGATGGGGGCAACAAGCCTGCTTTGTTGTGCCTATTTTTGGATCCCAAAATCGAAGGTTTTCACCAGTTGTGGGACACTTTTCTTCTTTTGCGCTGTTTTTATGTACTGGATCGTACGTCGTGAGCCGTGAAAGGGACGAGAACCTAATCCATCACATTTCTATTACCGAATCCCATGCCACCATGGGCAAGACAACTTCACTTCAAATAGAGGCTGGTCCCGCAACCGAGGGCGTGGGGCGTGTGACCATGTATCCGTCACTCTGGTGCCCATAACTTTTGATCCGTATGGAGTTACGCGGCGCACAACATACTGTTGGAAAGCTCTTCGAGAGCTCTACGACGAGGGAAACAAGCCTGCTCAGATGAGCATATTTTTGGATCCCAAAATTGAAGGTTTTCATCAGTTTTGGGACACTTTTCTTCTTTTGCGTTGTTTTTATGTCCCGGATCGTACGTCGTGAGCCGCGAAAAGGACGACAACCTAATCCATCATATTTCTATTACCGAATCCCACACCACCATGGGCAAGACAACTTCATTTCACGTAGAGGCGGGGGTCGCAAACCGAGGGCGTGGGGCATGTGACCAGGTACCCCTCGCTCTGGTGCCCATAACTTTTGATCCGTAAGGAGTTACGCTGCGCACAACATACTGTTGGAAAGCTCTCCGAGAGCTCTACGATGGGGGAACAAGCCTGCTTTGCTGTGCCTATTTTTGGATCCCAAAATCGAAGGTTTTCATCAGTTTTGGGACACTTTTCTTCTTTTGCGCTGTTTTTATATACCGGATCATACGTCGTGAGCCGCGAAAAGGACGAGAACCTAATCCATCACATTTCTATTATCGAATCCCATTCCACCATGGGCAAGACAACTTCAATTCACGTAGAGGCTGGGCCCGCAAACCTAGGGCGTAGGGCGTGTGACCAGGTATCCGTCGGTCCAGTGCCCATAACTTTTGATCCGTAAGAAGTTACGTGGTGCACAACATACCGTTAGAAAGCTCTCTGAGAGTTCTACGATGGGGGCAACAAGCCTACTCTGTTGCGCCTATTTTCGGACCCCAAAATTGAACATTTTCATCAGTTTCGGGATAATTTTCTTCTTTTGCGCTGCTTTTCCGTCCCGGATCATACGTCGTGAGCCGCGAAAAGGACGACAACATAATCCATCACATTTCTATTACCGAATCCCACGCCACCATGGGCAAGACAACTTCACTTCACGTAGAGGCTGGGCCGGCAAACCTATGGCGTGGGGCGTGTGACCAGGTATCCGTCGCCCTGGTGCCTATAACTTTTGATCCGTAAAGAGTTACGTGGCGCACAGTATACTGTTAGAAAGCACTCTGAGAGCTCTACGACGGGGGCAACAAGCCTGTTCTGCTGCGCCTATTTTCGGAGCCGAAAATTAAATGCTTTCATCAGTTTCGGTACACTTTTCTTCTTTTGTACCGCTTTTTCGTCCCGGATCGTACGTCGTGAGCCGCAAAAAAGACGAGAACCTAATCCATCACATTTCTATTACCGAATCCCACGCCACCATGGGCAAGACAACTTCACTTCAAATAGAGGCTGGTCCCGCAACTGAGGGCGTGGGGCATGTGACCATGTATCCGTCGCTCTGGTGCCCATAACTTTTGATCCGTAAGGAGTTACGCGGCGCACAACAAACTATTAAAAAGCTCTCTGAGAGCTCTACGACGGGGGCAGCAAGTTTGCTCAAATGTGCCTATTTTTCGATCCCAAAATCGAAGGTTTTCATCAGTTTTGGGACACTTTTCTTCTTTTGCGCTATTTTTATGTCCCGGATCGTACGTCGTGAGCCGCGAAAAGGACGACAACCTAATCCAACACATTTCTATTACCGAATCCCACGCCACCATGGGCAAGACAACTTCACTTCACGTAGAGGCTAGGCTCGCAAACTGAGGGCGTGGGGCATGTGACCAGGTATCCGTCACTCCGGTACCCATAACTTTTGATCCGTAAGGAGTTACGCGGCGCACCGCATACTGTTGAAAAGCTCTCCGAGAGCTCTACGATGGGGGCAACAAGCCTGCTTTGCTGTGCCTATTTTTTGATCCCAAAATCGAAGGTTTTCACCAGTTGTGGGACACTTTTCTTCTTTTGCGCTGTTTTTATGTACCGGATCGTACGTCCTGAGCCGCGAAAGGGACCAGAACCTAATCCATCACATTTCTATTACCGAATCCCGCGCCACCATGGGCAAGACAACTTCACTTCAAATAGAGGCTGGTCCCGCAACCGAGGGCATGGAGCGTGTGACCATGTATCCGTCACTCTGTGTCCATAACTTTTGATCCGTATGGAGTTACGCGGCATACAGCATACTGTTGGAAAGCTCTCCGAGAGCTCTACGACGAGGGAAACAAGCCTGCTCAGATGAGCCTATTTTTGGATCCCAAAATCGAAGGTTTTCATCAGTTTTGGGACACTTTTCTTCTTTTGCGTTGTTTTTATATCCCGGATCGTACGTCGTGAGCCGCAAAAAGGACAACAACCTAATCCATCATATTTCTATTACCGAATCCCACACTACCATGGGCAAGACAACTTCATTTCACGTAGAGGCGGGGCTCGCAAACCGAGGGTGTGGGGCATGTGACCAGGTATCCGTCGCTCCGGTGCCCATAACTTTTGATCCGTAAGGAGTTACGCCGCGCACAACATACTGTTGGAAAGCTCTCTGAGAGCTCTACGATGGGGCAACAAGCCTGCTTTGCTGTGCCTATTTTTGGATCCCAAAATCGAAGGTTTTCATCAGTTTTGGGACACTTTTCTTCTTTTGCGCTGTTTTTATATACCGGTCATACGTCGTGAGCCGCAAAAAGGACGAGAACCTAATCCATCACATTTCTATTACTGAATCCCACGCCACCATGGGCAAGACAACTTCACTTCACGTAGAGGCTGGGCCCGCAAACCTAGGGCGTGGGGCGTGTGACCAGGTATCCGTCGCTCCGGTACCCATAACTTTTGATCTGTAAGGAGTTACGTGGTGCACAACATACCGTTAGAAAGCTCTCCGAGAGTTCTACGACGAGGGCAACAAGCATGCTTTGCTGCGCCTATTTTTGGAGTGCAAAATTGAACGTTTTCATCAATTTCGGGACAATTTTCTTCTTTTGCACTACTTTTTCGTCCCGGATCGTACGTCGTGAGCCGCGAAAAGGACGACAACCTAATCCATTGAATTTCTATTACCGAATCCCATTCCACCATGGGCAAGACAACTTCACTTCACGTAGAGGCTGGTCTCGCAAACCGAGGGCGTGGGGCGTGTGACTATGTATCCGTCGCTCTGGTGCCCATAACTTTTGATCCGTAAGGACATACGCGGCGCACAGCATACTGTTGGAAAGCTCTCCGAGAGGTCTATGACGGGGGCAGCAAGCTTGCTCGGCTGTGCCTATTTTTTGATCCCAAAATTGAAGGTTTTCATCAGTTTTAGGACACTTTTAATCTTTTGCGCTCTTTTTATGTCCCGGATCGTACGTCGTGAGCAGCGAAAAGGACAACAACCTAATCCATCACATTTCTATTACCGGATCCCATGCCACCAAGGGCAAGACAACTTCACTTCACGTAGAGACTGAGCCCGCAAACCTAGGGCGTAGGGCGTGTAACCAAGTATCCGTCGCTCCGGTGCCCATAACTTTTGATCCGTAAGGAGTTACGCGGCAAACAGCATACCGTTAGAAAACACTCTGAGAGCTCTACGACGCAGGCAAGAAGCCTGCTATGCTGCGCCTAATTTCGGAGCCCAAAATTGGACGTTTTCATCTATTTCGGGACACTTTTCTTCTTTTGCGCTGCTTTTCTGTCCCGGATCGTACGTCATGAGCTGAGAGAAGGACGAGAAACTAATCCATCACATTTCTATTACCGAATCCCATGGCACCTTGGGCAAGACAACTTCACTTCACGTAGAGGCTGGGCTCGCAAATCGAGGGCGTGGGGCATATGACCAGGTATCCGTCGCTTAGGTGCCCATAACTTTTGATCCGTAAGGAGTTACGCGGCGCACAACATACTGTTGGAAAGCTCTTCGAGAGCTCTACGATGGGGGCAGCAAGCCTGCTCGGCTTTGCCTATTTTTGGATCCCAAAATCGAACGTTTTCATCAGTTTTGGGACACTTTTATTCTTTTGCGCTGTTTTTCTGTCCCGGATCGTATGTCGTGAGCCTCGAAAAGGACGACAACCTAATCCATCACATTTCTATTACCGAATCCCACGCCACCAAGGGCAAGACAACTTTACTTCACGTAGAGGCTAGGCCGGCAAACCGAGGGCATGGGGCGTGTGACCAGGTATCTGTCTGTGTCCATAACTTTTGATCCGTAAGGAGTTATCCGGCGCACAACATACCGTTGGAAAGCTCTCTGAGAGCTCTAGGACGAGGGCAGCAAGCTTGTGATGGTGCGACTATTTTCGAAGCCCAAAATCGAACGTTTTCATCAGTTTCGGGACACTTTTCTTCTTTTGCACTGTTTTTCTGTCCTGGATCGTACGTCGAAATCTGCGAAAAGGACGACAACCTAATCTATCACATTTCTGTTACCGAATCCCATGACACCTTGGGCAAGATAGCTTCACTTGACGTAGAGGCTGGGCCCGCAAACCAAGGGCGTGGAGCGTGTGACTAGGTATCCGTAACTGCGATGCCCATAACTTTTGATCCGTAAGGAGTTACGCGGCGCACAACATATCGTTGGAAAGCTTTCCAAGAGCTCTACGATGGGGGCAACAAGTCTGCTCGATTGTGCCTGTTTTTGGAGCCCAAAATTGAACATTTTCATCAGTTTTTGGACACTTTTCTTCTTTTGTGCTGTTGTTCTGTCCTGGATCGTACGTCGTGAGCCGCGAAAAGGACGACAACCTAATCCATCACATTTCTATTACCGAATCCTCTGGAACCTTGAGCAAGACAGATCCACTTGACATAGAGGCTGGGCCCGCAAACCGAGGGCGTGGAGCAGGTGACCAAGTATCCGTCGCTCCGGTGCCCATAACTTTTGATTCGTAAGGAGTTACACAGCGCACAACATACCATTGAAAAGCTCTCCAAGAGCTCTACGACGGGGGCAACAAGCATGGTTTGCTACGTCTGCTTTCAGAGCCCAAAATCGAACGTTTTCATTAGTTTTGGGATACTTTTCTTGTTTTGCGGTATTTTTCCGTCCCAGATCGTACGTCGTGAGCCGCGAAAAGGACGACAACCTAATCTATCACATTTCTATTACCGAATCCCACGGCACCCTGGGCAAGACAACTTCACTTGACATAGAGGCTGGGCCCGCAAACTGAGGGCGTGGGGCGTGTGACCAGGTATCCGTCGCTGCGGTGCCTATAACTTTTAATCCGTAAGGAGTTACGCGTCGTACAGCATACCGTTGGAAAGCTCTATGAGAGCTCTACGACGGGGGCAGCATGCCTTTTATGCTGCGCCTATTTTCGGAGCCAAAAATCAAACGTTTTCATCAGTTTCAGGATATTTTTCTTCTTTTGCGCTATTTTTTCATCCCGGATCGTACGTCGGGAGCCGCGAAAAGGACGACAACCTAATCCATCACATTTCTATTACCGAATCTCACGACACCTTGGGCAAGACAGCTTTACTTGACGTAGAGGCTGGGCCCGCAAACCGAGGGCGTGGGGCGTGTAACCAGGTATCCCTTGCTGCGGTGCCCATAAATTTTGATCCGTAAGGAGTTACGTGGCGCACAGCATACTGTTGGGAAGCTCTCGAAGAGCTCTACGATGGGGGCAGCAGGCCTGCTCGGCTACGCCTGTTTTTGGAGCCAAAAATCAATCATTTTCATCAGTTTCGTGACGTTTTTCTTCTTTTGTGCTGTTTTTCCGTCCCGGGTCGTACATCGTGAGCCGCGAAAAGGACGACAACCTAATCCATCAAATTTCTATTACCGAATCCCACGCCACCATGGGCAAGACAACTTCACTTCACGTAGAGGCTGGGCCCGCGAACCTTGGGCATGGGGCGTGTGACCAGGTATCCGTCGCTCCGCTGCCCATAACTTTTGATCTGTAAGGAGTTACGTGGCGTACAGTATACCGTTAGAAAGCTCTCCTAAAGCTCTACGATGGGGACAACAAGCCTGCTCTGTTGTGCCTATTTTCAGAGCCCAAAATTGAACGTTTTCATCAGTTTCGTGACACTTTTCTTCTTTTGCGCTGCTTTTCTGTCCCGGATCGTACGTCATGAGCCGCGAAAAGGAACAGAACCTAATCCATCACATTTCTATTACTAAATCCCTTGCCACCATGGGCAAGACAACTTCATTTCACGTAGAGGCTGGTCCCGCAAACCGAAGGTGTGTGACCATGTATCCGTCGCTTTGGTGCCCATAACCTTTGATCCGTAAGGAGTTACGCGGCGCACAACATACTGTTGGAAAGTTCTCCGAGAGCTCTACGACGGGGGCAGCAAGCCTACTCGGCTATGCCTATATTTGGATCCCAAAATCGAAGGTTTTCTTCAGGTTTGGGATACTTTTCTTCTTTTGCGCTGTTTTTATGTCCCGGATAGTACGTCGTGAGCCGCGAAAAAGATGACAACCAAATCCATCACATTTCTATTACCGAATCTGTCACGCCCCAACCCGACCTATAAAGGTTAGACTAGGGTGTGATCTAAACATTCAAGTCCTTTCACATTCTTAATCATTCTAGGAGGTTTAACACTTAACGTTTTATTCTAGACTCCAAAAATTTTCTGGAAATCCGGCAGCATAACGGCTGTAATTGGACTCTTTGTTTTGACCTAAGTTTTCTAACAGCCTCAAACTTTCAATTCAAGTTCATTCCCGACTAGAGTTTACTATTTTACCATCGATTGAATTGCTTATTGGTTATTTCAACGTTCCGTTTGATTTATAACCTAGCATGATACTATGTCTCGTTGTCCATTTATCCTCGTTTCAAAATATACCTGTTGATCTTAACTTATTAGCGAGTACCTGTTGAGATTGGATAAGTTCATTTGCCTATTCCTTAACTAGCATCATAACCTATGACAGATACTAGCGGTAGTAAAAGCAAAACGATCATAGTGTCATGTCTAGTATCAGTCTACTTAAAATAAGTACAAACCAAAATTAGACCCCAAATTACAGCGGGGGTCTTTTACATCACAAGCAACAAAGATCATAAGGGAAATAGTCTTCAAGCAGCAAAAGGTACACAAGTAGTCACGTTCAAGCAAAACAACAATAACAGGCAATCACTCCAGGGGTTCATCATTAGGTACATTATCCTCGGGTTCCTGTGCCTGTTCTTCTTCACCTGAGATGATAAAAGAGGGTGAGTCCTTATGAACTCAGCGAGGGGGAACGAGAAATAAGTTTTGAAACTCGTTTTCCGGTTCAATTTATGAAAACCCCTTTTAAAACATGTCACATATTACGAATAATATGGTAAGCAATTATAAGAAACAAATCGAGAAACGGATACAATTACCAATCATTTCAAGGATACGGTGAGCATTTGTTCTCAATTTCGATTTCGAATCAATGGTGCGGCCGACTTCAGTAATCCTCTTATCACTCCCAATTGGGTGTACTCCGGATGTACCCCGAAACCTACGACCCAACTCCCCGAGGGTGAAATGCCAAGCGAGAGAGGGAATTGGACCATGGTAGTCACGGTAACACCGGCAAGCCCGATGCCGCCCGGTGTGCGTGAAACACTACCATGCCACACTGAAGGGTTGCAACCTCGTATGCAATGCACATTTATAACATTTAACATATCACATTAGGAGGGCAACAAAGTAGGTTGCCTCCGAACAGTTATAAGATCGCACGTTGTCAAGTAGTCAACAAGGCACGATAAGACAAGTAATTTTACTTGAAAGGCATATAGAGTCATATGATCATCAAACGGGCAGCCATGTAACACATGTAAAACAGGCTATATAACTCATTAAGAGGTCCACGCAATCAAGCGATAAGATTATTCAACGTGCAATGATATCAACATGGGTTCGGATGCAAGAAAAGCTTATTTGTCAACATGCAATGGTCAAGATCACTTTTGAAGTTATAAAACATTTACGGGCAGCCCACTAAGCATATGATTCCAACACAAAATCCAATTGATCAACACCTATTAAGACTATTGAGTCATTAGGGTTCCCATTTCATGCTTAATCAAGTGATTAAAACCCTAAGTCCACTCAAGATCATTATCAAGTCTTGCATCATTTAATTCAACATCCTCAAGTGCTCACAACAGTCCACATAACATCCCAACACCACATTTCCACACAATTAGTGTCACAAGAGAGGTTACAACAATTTTCCAAGCATATGGCTAGATAAAACCTTTACTGCAATAGGCTGTTTTCTCACAATCAATAGGATAACCAAACAATCTCAAAATTCAGTAAATAAGATGTCAAATTAAAGCTCAAGAATTTAACTAAAATCATAAACAAACCTTGCATCAATTGGAGTTCAGAATCATTAGTTATAGCCGAAACAGTGAGGTAGCACAAAACTGTCCAGATTTGCACACTTTTCAGGAATTGACGTTTTTGAGGTCCTTAGAGTCATTTTTAGCTTTGGTCCATTTCTGACAAAATTGTCCAGAACTGAAAAATCTAGCAGCACACAAATTTTCATGCGTTTTGGACAACATTTACTAAGTCAAATATGGTTCGTTCCACAAGATCAGTGCATCTGCCAAAACCTGATTCATTTTTCCAGATTTCCAGATTTGGTCACATTTTAATGATTTGTCATTTTGAGGACCTTAGAGTCACAATTTTCTTCGGCCTATTTCTGGGAAAAATGTTCAAAACTGTCCAAACTAGTCACCCACCAATTTTCATGCATTTTCAACATCATTTGCTTAGCTAAACTTACCTCGAACAGACTGGTCAGAGAGCTGTCACATAAATTCGACTTCACCTAGCATCATTTTCAAGCCAAGTTCTTGCCATGCATGGTTGTTTAAGCTCATGGACGACCACATAACTCAAGTACAGAAGCAAGTATACTCATTTGTGAATCAAAGAGTTTTCAAAAGCTTTTAACCCTCACCTTAGCAATCAACCACAAAATGCTCAAGACCCTTTGTTGAAGCTCAAACCTTCTCCTTTCCCTTGCTTAGCCGAGCACCTCACTAGTTTTTCTCTATTTTTCCTAGCTTAATGTTCAAACTCTTAGCACAAGCATGATGTTAAACTATGAAGAAAAGAAATGGATGCTTAGTAACTCAACTAGGCCGAAATGAAGCTTCAAATGCACATGCAAGAGAAATTTTCGAACTCTAGCTTGTTTGCTTGGTTTTCTTGATGGTTTGCTTGCCTTGTTCGACCAAGGTGTGATGAAGATGAACAAGGATGATAAGATTTCAGCCAAGGACCGAAATGGAGAGAGAAGAATGAGAGGAGAGAGGAAAGATTGAGGAAAATGAGTTGAAATGAAAAGAAGACAAGCCTTGTAACTTGGTGATGCAAGCTCGGCCTTGGGCAGCCAACAATCTGAAATTTGTGTCTTCAAGATAGAATTTTAAATGTTTAGCATGGGCTTCAAGCTTTTGGTCGAGCAAGGTGTGCAAATGTGAGGGTTTTTGATCATTTTTTATGCCTTTTGGTGTCATAGTTGTCTAGCATGCATTTTTAATTGTGTTGTTCAAATTTCTTGCTCAAAACATGGTGTGGTCGGCTATGACATGTGCAAAATTCTGATTTCTTGTCATCTTTTGGGTGTTAATTGTTGTGTGTTGAAAATGCAAAAAGAATAAAGAATAAAGAATAAGGAATGTCTAGTATTTGGTGCATTTTTGTCTTCTAGTGAATGGAATTTGGAGTATTATATTGTTAGTGGATTTTGTAGGATTGTTTAATAGTCTAGTGCTTCGTGAAAGATGCTTTCTCGGTTAGCGTGAAGGTACGCTTTCCTAGGTCTAAGGCACGCACTACGAGGTAGAACACGAACTACGAGACGAACGTATGTTTTTCAAGACTAAGGCACATACTTCAAGATAAGTGCACAGATTCCAATGCTAACACACGCAACCCTAGGTGAATGAACGTAGATCAAAATAAGGCACGTAATTCAATGCAATGCACGTAATTCAAGACACAACTCTCAAACCTAGGTTAACGCACGTACAATGAGGCATGCACGAAAACCAAGACAGGGCACGTAATTCAAGGTCAGTCATATCACTCTTGGTCTATAGCACGCAAATCGAGGTAATACACGTTATTCAGGGTCGGGCCTCACAGAATCCCACGCCACCATGGGCAAGACAACTTCACTTCACGTAGAGGCTGGGCCCGCAAACCTAGGGCGTGGGGCGTGTGACCAGGTATCCGTCGCTCCGGTGCCCATAACTTTTGATCCATAAGGAGTTACGTGGCGCACAACATACCGTTAGAAAGCTCTCCGAGAGCTCTACGTCGGGGGCAACTAGCCTGCTCAGCTGCGCCTATTTTCGGATCCCAAAATTGAACATTTTCATCAGTTTTGGGATACTTTTCTTCTTTTGCGCTGCTTTTCCGTCCCGGATCGTACATCGTGAGCCGCGAAAAGGACGACAACCTAATCCATCACATTTCTATTACCGAATCCCATGTCACCTTAGGCAAGACAACTTCACTTGACGTAGAGGCTGGGCCCGCAAACCGAGGGCATGGGGCGTGTGACCAGGTTTCCGTCGCTCTGGTGCCCCTAACTTTTGATCCGTAAGGAGTTACGCGGCGCATAGCTTACTGTTGGAAAGCTCTCCAAGAGCTCTACAATGGGGGCAGCAAGCTTGCTAGGCTGTCCCTATTTTCGGATCCCAAAATCGAACATTTTCTTCAGTTTTAGGACACTTTTCTTATTTTGCATTGTTTTTTTGTCCCGGATCGTACGTCGTGTGCCACGAAAAGGACGACAACCTAATCCATCACATTTCTATTACCGAATCCCACACCACCATGGGCAAGACAACTTTACTTCACATAGAGGCTGGGCCTGCAAACCGAGGGCGTGGGGCGTGTGACCCGGTATCCGTCGCTCCGGTGCCCATAACTTTTGATCCGTAAGGAGTTACACGGCGCACAACGTACCGTTGAAAAGCTCTTCGAGAGCTCTACGACGAGGGCATCAAGCCTGCTCTACTACGCTTGTTTTTGGAGCCCAAAATTGAACATTTTCATCAGTTTCGGGATACTTTTCTTCTTTTGCGCTGTTTTTCCGTCCTGGATCGTACGTCGTGAGCCGCGAAAAGGACGACAACCTAATCCATCACATTTCTATTACCGAATCCCACGGCACCTTGGGCAAGACAACTTCACTTGACGTAGAGGCTGTGTCATGCCCCAACCTGACCTATAGAGGTTAGACTAGGGAGTGATCTAAACATTCAACTTATTTCACGTACTTAATCGTTCAAGAAGGTTTAACACTTAACGTTTAGCCTAAACTCCACAAATTCTCTGGAAAACTGGCAGCATAACGACTGTAATTGGGCTCTTTAGTTTGACCTAATTCTCTAAATGCCTCAAACCTTCCACCTCAATTTCATTTTCAACAAAGATTACTATTTATCACCAATTGAAACGCCTACTAGTTATCTCGAAGTTTCGTTTGATTAACAACCTAGCATGATAACTCTGTCTCATTTGTTTGTTAATCCTTGTTACAAAAGTACCTATTGATCTTAGCTTAACAATGAGTACCTGCTTAAAATTGGATAAATTCATTTTACTTAATCCTTTACCTGATACTTCATAAGCCTGTGATAGATACTAACCAATAGCGATAGTAAAAACGACCATAAGAGTGTCTAACTAGTTATGATCAGTACAAGCCCAAATTTGACCCCAAATTACAACGGGGGTCATTTACAATACAACAACAAGCAAATAATAAGGTCATACAACATGTAACGACATTTTCGTGGAACCGGGTGCAAAAAAGGTTTACTTGTCAACCTATAATCATCGGAATCACATTTAGGGCTATAAGGGCAACTACGGGCAGCCTACTAATCACATAATTAAACACGATATCCATAGGATCAACATTTAGCGAGTTTTCCTAGTCACTAGGGTTTCAATTCATGCTTACCCGTGCGATTAAGCCCCAAGTTGTCACGGAATTAAACTCAAGTCATGCAACGATTAATTAAAACACCCTTAAGCATTCAACACAGTCCACACAACATGCAAGTGCCACAATCCCAAGCATTTAATACAACAAGAGAAGTTTCAATAATTTTCAAGGCATATCACTAGATGAAAACCTCACTGCAATGGTCTGTTTTCTCACAATCATTGAGACAAGAAAACAATCTCCAATTCCAGTGAACAAAATGTCAAATTAAAGCTTAAGGAGTGAACTAAATCCAGAAACAAACCACGCATTATTTGGAGTTCGGATTCAAGAGTTATAGCCAAAACCGTGGGACTACGCAAAACTGTCCAGATTTGCACACATTTCAATACTTGTCGTTTTTTAGGGCCTTAGGTTCAGATTTAGCCTTAGTCTATTTCTGACACAAATGTCCAGAACGGAAAAATCTAGCAACAAACCAAATTTCATGCATTTTGGATATCATTTACTAAGTCAAAACTGATTCGTTCTACAAGGACAGTGAACTGCCAAAACCTGCTTCATTTTCCCAGATTTTCCAGATTTGGACACCTTTCGATGTTTTGCCATTTGGGAGACCTTAGAGTCAAAATTGGCTTTGGCCTATTTCTATGAAAAATGCTCATAACTGGAAAACTTAGTCACCTACCAATTTTTACGCATTTTCAACATCATTTACCTGGTCAAAATCACTTTGTTCCAACACGTCAGAAGACTGTCCTTTACGCGATTTCATCTATCTTCACATTCTAGCCAAATATCTTGCCATGCATGTTTACAAAAGCTTATGTACACACATATATCACAAGTACAGAGGTAAAAATAGACATTTAAGGGCATGCATGTGGTTTTTGAAAGCTTTTCAAAAGAATTTTAGCCCTCACCTTAGCAAGACAACAATGAAGATGCACAAAGCTCTTGATGAAGCACAAGGTTGTCTTTTCTCCTTGCTTAGCCGAGAGACAACTTGATATTCTCTAATTCCTAGCTTAGTAACCATGTTCTTAGTATGTGCAAGTGGCTAGAACAAAAAGAAATGAAGTAGAAGCTATCAAACATACCTAAGGGCCGAATGAATGTGCTATGAGCTTGAATGCATGTTTCTTGGCTTCTAGCTTGCTTGGTCGAGTTCCTTAGTAGCTTGAAGGTCTTGATGAACCTTAGGATGATGAACTTAAGCTATGGAGATTGAACTTGCAGCCAAGGCCGAGAGGGAGAGAAGAAATGAGAGAGAAAGAAAGAATGTGAGAAAGAAATGAAAGGCTTAGCATTTTGGGCGGCTATATGCTTCTACAATCTGATTTTTGTGTTGTCTTTTGAATATTATTTGAATTGTTGGTAGGCAATGGTGATGTGGCCGAGATGGGTGGCTTAGTAGTTAGCAAAAAGTATGACAATGTGAAGTCTTTGTCTAAGCATGCTTGGTTAAAATAATTTTTGTTCAAACTTTGCTCAAAGCCCTTGGTTTGGCCGACCCTATGAGCATCAAGATCTGAATTTTTTGTCTTGTTTGAGCTTATTTTATTGTGTGTGCTTGGGATGTGCAAAGAATAAAGAATAAAGAATAAAGAATAAGAATGTCTAGCTTTTTGTGAGATTTCGTCTTCTAGTGAGTTGAATTAGCATTTTAATATTAGTTAGTGCAGTTTGTAAGATTAATTAATGATCTAGTACTTCGTGTAAGATGCTTTCTTGATTAGCGTGCGGGCAAGCTTCCCTAGGTTTAGGGCACGCACTACGAGGTAAGGCACGAACTACGAGACAAATGCACATTTTCCAAGTAAATGCATGCAACCCTAAATATATGCACGTAATTTAATGCAAGGCACACAAAACAAAACACAACTATTAAACCTACGTCAAGGCACGTAAATCTAGGTAAGGGCACACGAAACGAGGTCGGGCCTCACAGGCTGGGCCTGCAAACCGAGGGCGTGGGGCGTGTGACCAGGTATTCGTCGCTGCGGTGCCCATAACATTTGATCCATAAGGAGTTACGCGGCGCACAGCATACCGTTGGAAAGCTCTCCGAGAGCTCTACGATGGGGGCAGCAAGCCTGCTATGCTGCGCTTGTTTTCAGTGCCCAAAATCGAACGTTTTCATCAGTTTCGGGATACTTTTATTCTTTTGCGCTGTTTTTCTATCCCGGATCGTACGTCGTGAGTCACGAAAAGGACGACAACCTAATCCATCAAATTTCTATTACCGAATCCCATGGCACCTTGGGCAAGATAGCTTCACTTGACGTAGAGGCTGGTCCCGCAAACCGAGGGCGTGGGCTATGTGACCAAGTATCCGTCGTAGTGGTGCCCATAACTTTTGATCCGTAAGGAGTTACGCGGTGCATAGCATACTGTTAGAAAGCTCTCCGAGAGCTCTACGACGGGGGAAACTAGCCTGCTCTGCTGAGACTATTTTCGGAGAAAAAATCTAACGTTTTCATCAATTTCGGGACACTTTTCTTCCTTTGCGATGCTTTTTTGTCCCGAATCGTACGTCGTGAGCCGCGAAAAGGACTAGAACCTAATCCATCACATTTCTATTACCGAATCCCATGCAACCATGGGCAAGACAACTTCACTTCACGTAGAGGCTGGTCCCGCAAACCGAGGGCGTGGGGCGTGTGACAATGTACCCGTCGCTCTGGTGCACATAACTTTTGATCCGTATGGAGTTACACGGCGCACAGTATACTGTTGGAAAGCTCTACGAGAGCTCTACGACGGGGGCAACAAGCCTGCTCGGCTGTGCCTATTTTTGGCTCCCAAAATCAAACGTTTTCATCAGTTTTGGGACAGTTTTCTTCTTTTGCGCTGTTTTTATGTCCCGAATTGTACGCCGTGAGCCGCGAAAAGGATGACAACCTAATCCATCACATTTATATTACCGAATCCCATGCTACCATGGGCAAGACAACTTCACTTCATGTAGAGGTTGGGCCCACAAACAGAGGGCGTGGGGTGTGTGTCAAGGTATCCGTCTCTCCGGTGCCCATAACTTTTGATCCGTAAGGAGTTGCGCGATGCACAGCATACCGTTGGAAAGCTTTCCGAGAGCTCTATGACGTTGACGGCAAGCCTGCTCGGCTGCTCCTATTTTCGGAGCCCAAAATCCAACGTTTTCATCAGTTTCTGGACACTTTTCTTCTTTTTTGCATTTTTTCGTCTCGGATCGTACGTCGTGAGCCGCGAAAAGGACGAAAACCTAATCCATCACATTTGTATTACTGAATCCCATGCCACCATGGACAAGACAACTTCACTTCACGTACAGGCTGGGCCCGCAAACCCAGGGCGTGGGGCATGTGACCAGGTATCCATCGCTCCGGTGCCCATTGCTTTTGATTCGTAAGGAGTTACGCGGTGCACAGCATACCGTTGGAAAGCTCTACGAGAGCTCTACAACGGGTGTACCCAGCCAGCAAAGCTGCGCTATTTTCAGAGCCCAAAATTGAAGGTTTTCATCAGTTTCGGGATACTTTTTTTCTTTTACACTATTTTTTCGTCCGTGATCGTACGTCGTAAGTCGTGAAAATGACGACAACCTTATCCATCACATTTTGATTACCGAATCCCACGCCACCACAGGCAAGACAATTTTACTTCATGTAGAAGCTGGGCCCGCAAACCGAGGGCGTGGGGCGTGTGACCAGGTATCCGTCGCTCCGGTGCCAAAAACTTTTGATCCATAAATAGTTACGCGGCGCACAGTATACCGTTGCAAAGCTATCAGAGTGCTCTACGACGAAGGCAGCAAGCCTGCTTAGCTGAGCCTATTTTCAGAGCCCAAAATCAAACGTTTTCATCAGTTACGATACACTTTTCTTCTTTTGTGCTGTTTTTCCGTCCCGGATCGTACGTCGTGAGCAGCAAATAGGACGCTAATCTAATCCATCACATTTCTATTACCGAATCCAACGCCACCATGGGCAAGACAACTTCACTTCACGTAGAGGCTGGGCCCGCAAACCGAGGGCGTGGGGCGTATGACCAGGTTTTCGTTGCTCCGGTGCCCATAACTTTTGATCCGTAAAGAGTTACACGGCGCACATCATACCGTTGGAAAGCTCTCCGAGAGCTCTACGACGGGGGAATCAAGACTGCTCGGTTGCGCCTATTTTTAGAGCCCAAAATCGTACGTTTTGATTAGTTTCAGGATATTTTTCTTCTTTTGCGCTGTTTTTCTGTCCTAGATCGTACGTCGTGAGCCGCGAAAAGGACGACAACCTAATCCATCACATTTTTATTACCGAATCCCACGCCACCATGGGCAAGACAACTTCACTGCACTTAGAGGCTGGGCCCGCAAACCGAGGGCGTGGGGCGTGTGACCAGGTATCCGTCGCTCCGGTGCCCATAACGTTTGACCCGTAAGGAGTTAAGCGGTGCACAGCATACCGTTGGAAAGCTCTTCGAGAGCTCTACGACGTTGGTAGCAAGCCTACTCGGCTGTGCTTGTTTTCACAGCCTAAAATCGAACGTTTTCATCAGTTTTGGGACACATTTCTTCTTTTGCGCTGTTTTTCCGTCTCGGACCGTACGTCGTGAGCCGCGAAAAGGACGACAACCTAATCCATCACATTTCTATTACCGAATCCCATACCACCATGGGCAAGACAACTTCACTTGACGTAGAGGCTGGGCCCACAAACCGAGGGCGTGGGGTGTGTGACCAGGTATCCGTCGTTCCGGTGCCCATAACTTTTGATCCTTAAGGAGTTACGCGACGCACAGCATACCGTTGGAAAGCTCTCCAAGAGCTCTACAACGGGGGCTACAAGCCGACATTGCTGTGCCTGTCTTCAGAGCCCAAAATTGAACATTTTCATCAGTTTTGGGACATTTTTTTTCTTTTGCGCTATTTTTTCGTCCCGGATCGTACGTCGTGAGCCGCGAAAAGGACTAGAACCTAATCCATCACATTTCTATTACCGAATCCCACGCCACCATGGGCAAGACAACTTCACTTCACGTAGAGGCTGGTCCCATAAACCGAGGGCGTGGGGCGTGTGACCATGTATCCATCGCTCTGGTGCCCATAACTTTTGATCCGTAAGGAGTTACGCGGTGCACAGTATACTATTGGAAAGCTCTCCGAGAGCTCTACGACGAGGACAACAAGCCTGCTCGGCTGTGCCTATTTTCAGATCCCAAAATCGAATGTTTTCATCAGTTTTGGGACACTTTTCTTCTTTTGCGCTGTTTTTCTGTCCCGGATCGTACGTCGTGAGCCACGAAAAGGACGAGAACCTAATCCATCACATTTCTATTACCGAATCTCACGGACCTTGGGCAAGACAACTTTACTACATGTAGAGGCTGGGCCTGCAAACCGTGGGCATGAGGCGTATGACCAGGTATCCGTTGCTCTAGTGCCCATAACTTTTGATCCGTAAGGAGTTACGCGGCGCACAGCATACCGTTGGAAAGCTCTCCAAGAGCTCTACGACGGGGGTAGCCAGCCTGCTCGGCTGCTTTCAAGTCGTCATCCATTGATAATATCATAGGCCTTCTTATCTCGTAGGTACATTGGATTAGCAAATCTTCTAGTGACTAGTCTCCCGGTTACATGCTCCTACTCACTAACATTTCTTCCTAGCTTCGTTAACTTTCATACTCGTAATCAAGAAGAAAGACCGTTGATATTCGTTAAACTCAAATTCTAAGGTTTATTAAGTACCACCAACAAATTGCCATCGAAATTGCATGGGTAACTAATCATGTTACACTAGTTCAACTCTTACAAGTAAAATTCATCAGCTTGTGATTCACAATTTATTTCCTTATTCGAATCTCTATCTTCAAGTCACGAGGCTTTAGAATTTCTTTTAATCTTAACCAAGACTCCTAAGGCGAATAGTTTCAATCTCAAATAAATTTCACTCACCTCAATCCAAGGTAACATCAGATTAAGAAAACAATGGTCCTACTCACTTAGCGACCTAGTCATTCGTTTGAACACTCAATGCCTGCCAATATATCTTCAACATCAGTGTTACTAAGCTGGGTTCATAGCCATGTAAGTGATATCAATGCTCCACTAGGTTACCGACCGTACAACAACAGTCTTAGGACTATAAATGGGTACCAAAATGATCTAGCTCATGAGATATTTACCATACTAATCCAAATAGCTGGTTACACGAAATAGCTTCTAGGCTGTGTCAACATAAGAATTATGACCACGAGACATCCTTCAACATAACCTAATAGAACTTCAAAAGTAATCAACCGCTCATTTAACTATCAATACAAGATTCACCCTCTATTCAATCAAACACCATTCAAAGTCTACCAACCGCTAGTTTTTAGACGTGAAACGGTGCACTTAAATGCGGTTATCTAACAACAATCTCTTGGGTCATCATGACTCTAATTCATCTATATCTTAACTATATGGAATCTTACTCTCTTCATTTACACGTTCAACTAGCTAAGAGCATCAAGTCTCATTGTCCTTAGGTCCTAGGGTTTACTATGAATCATCATGCATACTCACTATTAGCTATTTAGGATTACTAATTGTACCCTAACGACTCCACTTGCAGTCGGGTGCTTTAATCTCACTTCCATGTTTTATATATTAGGTCCATTGGTATTACTTAGGGATATATGCTTCTTAACATCTTATACGGTATCTAAATAACGAGTGTATAGAATGATTTGCTTTGCATAATCACAACTAAATCCGAGGGCACCAAACTAATACCATGATTCTTAATATCACCAATATCCAACTTAGGACCTTTAGCAACGTTAGTCATCTAATGCAAAATATCAATACCTTACAATTCTATTCGACCTAACATTTTAGGTGTAGTCTTCCGAACACGAGTTCTAGCTACGTGAATTCCTCGATTCCAACATCCCCATATCTTGTTATACTAAAGAATCATCAACCTTGTTAAATTTGGTCTCCAGAGTTGCCTACATGTCTTGAGGTTATCCATTGTTATGTCACTCAAATACACTATCCATGTCTTAATAATCTAACCCCTAAAAGTAAACTATCGTTAACTTCCACGAATTCATCTTCTAATTTCTAGGTCATTATCTCAACATTTAGTGAACTTGAAACTCACTAGTATACACCATATTAGATTCATTAATGCTTAATTCCAATCAAGTAAGGATTCAACCATATAAACAGTCTATTACCATGATTTTCAAGGCATATCACTAGATGAAAAATCAACTAAGTTAATTCTATCTAATTTCACTTAGGTGTTCATTTGTAAACTAAAAGATAATAGGTACTTGCATGATAGGAAATTGACAAATAAACGGGACATAGTTATCATGTTAGGCTTATTAACCAAACGAGACTTTCAAGATAGGCTTGTAGGCATATCGGTTGATGACAAAATAGGAGTCCTTAATGGAATTGGATTAATGATTGGAATAATTGAGGCGTTTAGAAATTAGGTCAAACTAAAAGGTCTTAAATACAACCGTTATGCCGCCAGTTTTCCGAAAAAACATTTGGAGTTCTAGGCTAACATTAAGCATTAATCATACTGAAACAGTTAAGGACGTAAAATAACGATATTGATTAGCTCATACCCTAGTCTAGCCTCTACAGGTCGGGTTGGGGCGTGACAGCTGCGCCTGTTTTCAGAGCCCAAAATTGAACGTTTTCATCAGTCTCAGGACACTTTTCTTCTTTTGCGCTGTTTTTTCGTCCCAGATCGTATGTCGTGAGCCTCGAAAAGGACGACAACCTAATCAATCACATTTCTATTACCGAATCCCACGCCACCATGGGCAAGACAACTTCACTTCACGTATAGGCTGGGCCCGCAAACCGAGGGCGTGGGGCGTGTGACTAGGTATCCGTCACTTCGGTGCCCATAAATTTTGATCTGTAAGGAGTTACGCGGCACACAGTATACCGTTGGAAAGCTCTCCTAGAGCTCTACGACGTTGGTAGCCAGCCTGCTCGGCTGCGCCTATTTTTGTAGCCCAAAATTGAACATTTTCATCAATTTCGGGACACTTTTCTACTTTTCCGCTGTTTTTCCGTCTCAGATCGTACGTCGTGAGCCGCGAAAAGGACGACAACCTAATCCATCACATTTCTATTACCGAATCCCATGGCACCTTTGCCAAGACAACTTCACTTGACGTAGAGGATGGGCCCGCAAACCGAGGGCGTGAGGCGTGAGGCGTGTGACCAGGTATCCGTCGCTGCGGTTCCCATAACTTTTGATTCGTAAGGAGTTACGCGGCGCACAGCATACCGTTGGAAAGCCCTCCAAGAGCTCTACGACGGGGGTAGCCAGCTTGCTCGACTGCACCTGTTTTTGGAGCCTAAAATCGAATGTTTTCATCAGATTCGGGACACTTTTCTTCTTTTGCGCTGTTTTTTTATCCCGGATCGTACGTCGTGAACCGCGAAAAGGACGACAACCTAATCCATCACATTTCCATTGCCGAATCCCATGCCACCATGGGCAAGACAACTTCACTTCACGTAGAGGCTGGGCCAGCAAACCGAGGGCGTGGGGCATGTGACCAGGTATCCGTCGCTCCGGTGCCCATAACTTTTGATCCGTAAGGAGTTACGCAGCGCATAGCATACCGTTGGAAAGCTCTCCGAGAGCTCTACGACATTGGTAGCCAGCCTGCACGGCTGTGCCTATTTTCGGAACCCAAAATCTGACATTTCATTAGTTTCAGGACACTTTTCTTCTTTTGTGTTGTTTTTCCATCCCGGATCGTACGTCGTGAGCCGTAAATAGGACGACAACCTAATCCATCACATTTCTCTTACCGAATCCCAAGGCACCTTGGGCAAGAAAACTTCACTTGACATAGAGGCTAGGCCCGCAAACTGAGGGCGTGTGGCATGTGACTAGGTATCCGTCGCTACGGTGCCAAAAACTTTTGATCCGTAAAGAGTTATGCGGCGCACAGTATACTGTTGGAAAGCTCTCAGAGTGTTCTACGACGGAGGCAGCAAGCTTGCTCTGCTACGCCTATTTTCGGAGCCCAAAATCGAACGTTTTCATTAGTTACGGGACACTTTTCTTCTTTTTCGCTGTTTTTCCATCCCGGATCGTACGTCGTGAGCTGCGAATAGGACGACAATCTAATCCATCACATTTCTATTACCGAATCCAATGCCACCATGGGCAAGACAACTTCACTTCACGTACAGGCTGGGCCCGCAAACCAAGGGCGTGGGGCGTATGACCAGGTATCCGTCGCTCCGGTACCCATAACTTTTGATCCGTAAGGAGTTATGCGGCGCACAGCATACCGTTGGAAAGATCTCCGAGAGCTCTACGACGGGGGCAGCAAGACTGCTCGGTTGCGCCTATTTTTAGATCCCAAAATTGTACGTTTTGATTAGTTTCGGGACACTTTTCTTCTTTTGCACTGTTTTTTCATCTTGGATCGTACGTCGTGAGCTGCGAAAAGGACGACAACCTAATCCATTACATTTCTATTACCGAATCGCACGCCAACTTGGGCAAGAAAACTTCACTTCACGTAGAGGCTGGGCCCGTAAACCGAGGGCATGGGGCGTGTGACCAGGTATCCGTCGCTCCGGCGCCTATAACTTTTGACCCGTAAGGAGTTACGCAGTGCACAGCATACTGTTGGAAAGCTCTTCGAGAGCTCTACGAAGTTGGTAGCAAGCTTACTCGACTGCGCCTATTTTCACAGCCCAAAATCGAAAGTTTTAATCAGTTTCGGGACACATTTCTTCTTTTGCGCTGTTTTTCCGTCTCGGACCGTACGTCGTGAGCCGCGAAAAGGACGACAACCTAATCCATGACATTTCTATTACCGAATCGCACACCACCATGGGCAAGACAACTTCACTTCACGTAGGGGCTGTGTCACGCCCCAACCCGACCTATGGAGGCTAGACTAGGGTGTGACCTAAATCATTATCGTTATTTCACACACTTAGCCTTTTGTTATGTTTTTATGCTTAACATTGGATTAGAACTCCAAAAGTTTTTCTGAAAAACCGGCAGCATAATGGCTATATTTAGGACCTTTGGTTTGACCTAATTTTCTAAAACACCTCAAAACCTTTAATCATTGATTCAATTCCAACTAAAATTTTCTATTTTGTTATCAATATGTATACTTACTAATTTATCTCGATAGTCTCATTTGATTGACTAGCCTAGCATGATAACTATGTCCCGTTTATTTGCCCGTTCCTATCTTGCAAGTACTTATTATCCCTTAGCTTACGCATAAACACCTAAGTGAGATTAGATAGAGTTTCATTATATGCTTCTTCACCTAGTGGTTTAAACACCTATGATAACTACTAATCAAGATAATGAAAGCAAACAACCAATAAAGAGTTCGTCCGGTTATAATCAGTACAAGCCAAAATTAGACCCAAATTACAACGGGGTCATTTACATCAACAAAATAAATAGTCTACAATCAAACACAACATCCCTAATAACATCCATGTTCACGAAAAGCACGCAATGCACATAGTCATTCCAAAGGTTCATCAACTAGCACATTTTCTTCAGGTACCTGTTCCAAATCTGTTTCACCTGTGACAAAAAAAGAGGGTGAGTCCTTATGAACTCAGCAAGGGGGAACGAGATATAACGTTTTGAAATCCTTGTCCGGTTAACTTTATGAAAACTCCTTTGAAAACATATCAAACAGAATAAGTAAGCTCATAATATAGCATATATATATAAGTGATCACATTTACCCGTCTTTTCTCCCCGAGGTCCTCTAGGAACCAAGGGAGAGTACTTAAACACATAGTAAAAAGGATACGGTTTGATACGTACAGGACTTTAGAGGTAGCTCATACGGGCTCAAGAGGTAGCTCCCACCACATTTAGGTGTAGTACTTTCCCCCGCATAGCACTTACTTCCTGCCGTTCAAGTTCATTTTCAGTAACAGTTGTTGCGGTCGGCTTCAATCATCCACTTTTCACGCCAAATGGGTGTACTCCGGATGTACCCCGAAATCCTACGACCCAACTCTCCGAGGAAGTCTAGCCCCCAAGCGAGAGAGAGAATTGGACAATGGTAGTCACAGTTGCACCAGCAAGCCCGATGCCGCCTGGTGTACGTGAACGCTACCACGCCAGAATGAAAGGTTGCAACCTTGTATGCAATGCACATTTATGACTTGTAATATATCACATTAGGAGGACAACAAAGTAGGTTGCCTCCGAACAGTCATAAGATTGCACATTGACAAGTAAACAAGCGAGGCACGATATGACAGGCAATTTCACTTATAAAGCACATGGAGTTATATGAATATTAAACGGGCAGCCATGTAACGCATGTAAATCAAGTCATATAACTCACTTCGAAGTTCACGTAATCAAATAACAAGATTATTCAACATGCAATGACATCTATGTGGGACCGGGTGCAAGAAAGGCCTACTTATCAACATGTAATCATCGAAATCATATTTAGGGCTACAAGGGCAACTACGGGCAGCCTACTAAACACATAATCAAACACAATATCCATAGGATCAACACTTAGCGAGTTTACCTAGTTACTAGGGTTTCAATTCGTGCTTACCCGTGCGATTAAGCCCCAAGTCATCTCATAATTAAACTCAAGCCATGCATTGATTAATTGAAACATCCTCAAGTATTCAAAACAGTCCACACAACATCCAAATGCCACAATCCCAAGCATTTAATGCAACAAGAGAAGCTAAAATAATTTTTCTAAGCGTATCACTAGGTGAAACCCTCACTGCAATGGACTGTTTTCTCACAATCATTGAGACAAGCAAAAAAACTCCAATTCCAGTGAACAAGATGTCAAATTAAATCTTAAGGAGTGAACTAAATGCAGAAACAAACCTCGCCTCATTTGGAGTTCGGGTTCAAGAAATATAGCCAAAACAGTGAGACTACACAAAATTGTCCAGATTTGCACATATTTCAATACTTGTCATTTTTGAGGGCCTTAGGGTCAGATTTAGCCTTAGTCCATTTCTGACAAAAATGTCTAGAACTGAAAAATATAGCAGCACACCAAATATTATGCATTTTTTATGTCATTTACTAAGTCAAAACTGGTTCTTTCTACAAGGTCAGTGAATCTTCCAAAACCTGCATCATTTTTCCAGACTTTCCAGATTTGGACACATTATAATAATATTCCATTTTGAGGACCTTAGAGTCAAAATTAGCTTTGTCCTATTTCTGTGAAAAATGTTCATAACTGGCACAAATAGTTACCTACCAATTTTCACGCATTTTCAACATCATTCACCAATCCAAAATCACCTCATACCAACAAAACAGAAAGCTATCACATACCCGATTTCATCTATCATCACATTCTAGCCAAGAATCTTGCCATGCATGTTTATAAAAGCTTATGAACACACATATATCTCAAGTACAAAAGTAAAGATAGACATTTAAGGGCATGCATGTGGTTTTTTGAAAGATTTTCAAGAAGTTTTAGCTCTCACCTTAGCAAAACAACAAGAAGATGCACAAGACTCTTGGTGAAGAACAAAGTTGACCTTTTTCCTTGCTTAGCCGAGACACCACTCGATTTTTCTCAAATTTCCTAGCTTAGTAACCAAGTTATTAGTAGGTGCATGTGGTTAGAACAAGAAGAAAAGAAATGGAAGCTAGCAAACTCACCTAAGCCGAAATGGAGACTCAAAGAACTTGCATGTGTGTTTCTTGCAACCTAGCTTGCTTAGTCGAGCTCCCTAGCTTCTTGCTTGCCTTGATGAACCATGGAGTGATGAAGATGAGCTATGGTGTCTACAATATTCAGCTAGGGCCGAGAGAGAGAGAAGAATGAAAGGGAGAGAGAAGAATGAGCGGAATTGAGAGAAATGAAGGAGAAATGAACGCTTTTGCAAATCTTGAAGCATGTGTCGGCCTTGGGCATACAAATTTCAGATTTGTGTCTTCAAGAAGCATGATTTTTGAATCACCTAGCATGGGCAAGGAGCTTATGTCGAGATTGGGAGCTTTGAGGAGGGTTTTGAGCTAATTTTTTATTGCTTTGTGTCATTACATTGTCATAGAATGTTTGGGGAATAATTTGAATTATGCAAAGCAATCACAAAGCACACAAGGTGGTCGGCCAAGGCTTGAAAAATCTGAATCTTTGTCATCTTTTGAGCATTATTTAATTGTGTGTTTGGAAAGTACAAAAGAATAAGGATTAACGAATGAGAATGTCTAGCTTTTGGTGCAATTTCATCTTCTAGTGGGTTGAATTAGTAATTTAATATTAGTTAGTGGAATTTGTAGGATTAATTAATGACCTAGTGCTTCGTGTAAGATGCTTTCTTGATTAGCGTGAGGGCACGCTTTCCTAGGTCTAGGGCACGCACTACGAGGTAGGGCACAAACTACGAGACGAATGCACGTTTCCCAAGTAAATGCACGCAACTCTAAATGTATGCACATAATTCAATGCAAGGCACACAAAATGAAACACAATTCTTAAACCTAGGTCAAGGCACGCAAATCTAGGTAACACACGTTATTCGGGGTCGGGCCTCACATCCTCCCCTCCTTAAAAGAATTTCGTCCCGAAATTCATTCTTGCCTATTGAGGTCATTTAGACGGATTCTGACCCTTGTTATTCTTCCTACTCCGGTTCGTCCCGTGTTTGGTGATCTTTTACCACAACCAATTCACTTCTTATGTTTCTCCAATCATTTAGTTCGGTGTGACCTCTACATTTACAGTTCTTTCCTTTGAACGACTCTATTCCTTTCATTTGATCTTAAGGTCAAGTTCATTAACTATGGTTAGAATCTCCAAACATAGTAATCAAAGCTACATCGGTATTCTAACTATATAACTATAACTCCAGAATCATGACTCATGTTGTATGAAACTCGCCTTCATACCTCAAAAAGGAGTATCACCATAATACCATGATCCTATGGTGACAAACCCTAATTTCAAGACGATAGGTCGATATCCGATTTACATATCCTATCAACTAGCTTCAAAATTGTTAACACGCAGGACATAAACAAGTTATGGATCATTTCCACAATATGACCCTATCTTCAAGAAGAACTCACCAAACAAACTATTCTATCTCAAATCGTCATCTATCGATAGTATCATAGTCCTTATCTCGTAGGTACATTAGATTAGTAAATCTTCTAATGACTAGTCTCCCGGTTATAGGCTCCTATTCGCTAATATTCTTTCCCAGCTTCATTAACCTTAACGCTCGTAATCAAGAAGAAAGACCGTTGAGATTCGTTAAACTCAAACTCAAAGGTTTATTAAATACCACGAACAAATTGCCATCAAAATTGCATGGGTAAACTAATCATGTTGCACTAGTTCAACTTCTTACAAGTAGATTTCATCAGCTTGTGATCCACAATTTATTTCCTTATTCAAATCTCTATCTTCAAGTCACGAGGCTTCCGAATTTCTTTTAACCTTAACCAAAACTCCAAAGGTGAATATTCTCAACCTCAAATAAATTCCACTCACCTCAATCCAAGGTTACGTCATACTTAAGAGGACAATGGTCCTACACACTTAGCTACTTAGTCATTCCTTCGAACACTTAATGCCCGCCAATATATCTTCAACATTAATGTTACTAAGCTAGGGTCATAGCCATGTAAGTGATATCAATGTTCCACTAGGTTACCGGCCGTACAACAACAATCCTACGACTACAAATAGGTACTGAAATGATTTAGCTCATAAGATACTTACCATACTAATCCAAGTAGCTTGTTACCCGAAATAACTTCAAGACTGTATCAACATAAGAATTACGACCACGAGGCATCCTTCAATATAATCTAATAGAACTTCAATAGTAATCAACCACTCATTTAACTATCACTACAAAATCCACCCTCTAGTCAACGACCACGATTCGAAGTCTACCAATCGCTAGTTTCTAGACGTGAAATGGTGCACTTAAATACGGTTGTCTAACAACAGTCTCTTGGGTCATCATGACTCTAATTCATATCTATCTTAACTATATGGAATCTTACTCTCCTCATTTACATGTTCAATTAGCTATGAGCATCAAGACTCATTGACCTTACATCCAAGGGTTTACTATAAATCATCATGCTCGTGTTTTACTTATGTTATATAAAGCGACCTCTTTACTTGCATGACCATACGTTGTTTCTAAAGAAATGCACATAAAGGATGGATGATACTGAGGTCAAGTAATATTTTTCCTATAGGTTTAATAGGTAAGTTTACCTTCAACCGTAGTTACTGCTTGCAATCTGGGCACGATTCTTTTGCCACTTTGGACAATTCTTGACGCGATGTTGATCACTCCCACATCCTTTGCATCTACCAGACCTCTTCCAACATTGGGCTTCCGTGTGCCCCCTCTTGTTGCAATAGTTACATGTAACAGGATGGGGGTTAACCGTGCCTCTCGATGTGCCATGACTAAATTGGTTGACTGTGGTACCCGACTGAAATCTGTTAGTAGCTGCCTTCCCCGAATTCTGGCCTTGACCCTGGGTATTCCCTCCCGTAGCCTGCCCTTGCACCCTCTGTCGTTTTGGGCAATCCTTGACCTTATGTTGATTGCTACCACAACCGTTACGCCTTCCTGTTTTCCTCCAACAGTCAATCTCCAGATGACCTCTACGTGCACAGTGAGTACAACATGGGATCAGAGTAGCAGTAACACCTCCATAAGGGCCTCGAGCTACAGGAATAACTAAACCACCCTGGCAAACTTTCTCAACAGGTAGCCCCTCCGGGCACTGAACTTGACTCGGTTGACTCGACCCTTCTATTTCCTGACTCTTTCCTCTCTCAGCTTTTATTGCCTCGAAAAGAACTTCACCATAGGTGAAAAACTGAAAAAGAGCCAAGCTATTTTGAATCTCGGATCTCAGCCCTCGAATAAATCTTTGGATCTTTTTCTCAGTAGTCTGTACCATTTCAGGAGCATACTGGGACAGTTGATTCAATCGGGTTTCGTACTGTGCAACCGTCAAATCCCCTAGTTTGAAGGTCACGAACTCATTCCTTCGAAGTCTCCCTCTACTTCCAAGAACTCTTCCAACCATTCTAAAAGAGGTAGCCCCATGATGTGATATGTATTTATATATACAATTATGTTACATGAGAAGCAAATGTGTACTTATATAATCATACCACATAAGAACAACCATATCTTAATGCATAGGATTGTATAATAAAACATTAACAACTAGTATACAGCCTAGCATACAAGAAACCATTGTAACATAATAAACACTTAAAGCATACGGTGCACTTGAATCACATAGGCATGTTGAGCACCTAAAACATATTGTTCACATTGGTTCACAAAAGCACATAATATTCAATGCTCAAAGCAATTAAAGCACATTAGCACACATTAACACATATAAACAAGACATCATAATTATCTTAGGGCTTCTACCTACGGTCCGAGAGTTGAACCCGACTAATGCCAAGTTAGTAAACTAAGCTCTGATACCATTCTAAAATAGGATGTCACGCCCCAACCCGACCTATGGAGGCTAGACTAGGGTATGACCTAAATCATTATCGTTATTTCACACACTTAGCCTTTTGTTATGTTTTAATGCTTAACATTGGTTTAGAATCCCAAAAGTTTTTTTGAAAAACCGGCAGCATGATGTGAGGCCTGACCCCGAATAACGTGTGTTACCTTGATTTGCGTGCCATAGACCAAGAATGATATGACTGACCTTGGATTACGTGCCCTGTCTTGGTTTTTGTGCATGCCTCGTCATTTGTGCCTTGACCTAGAATTATGTGCCCTAATCCTCGACTTATATGCCCCGACTTCGAATTACGTGCGTTATCTCATTTTGTGTGGCCAAACCTTGAATTGCGTGTCCTAATCTAGGTTTAAGAGTCGTACCTCGATTTACGTGCATTGCATTGAATTACGTACCTTGTATTGGTTTACGTACATTTACCTAGGGTTGAATGCATTTGCATTGGAATCCGTGCATTTATCTTGAAGTACGGGCATTAGTGTTGAAGTTCGTGTCTTACCTCGTAGTTCGTGTCTACCTCGTAATTCATGCCCTAGACCTAGGAATCCGTGCCACCACGTTAATCAAGAAAGAATCCTACACAAAGCACTAGACACTAAAATAATCCTACACAATCCACTAACCAATATTATATTCCTAATTCAAATTCTCTACAAACTCCACTAACAATAAAATAATACTAAACTATTCCTACATTTCCCACTATCTATTATTCTATTCATAATTCAACTCATCAACAAACATCCCTATATTTTATTCTACCTAGATTCTCTAAATTCCCAACATTCCTATGACAATTCTATGACACAAATGCATAAAAAAATTGCTCAAAACCTCCTCAAAACTCTACCATTCTCGAAAATGCTCCCTTGCCCATGCTAGGAATTTCAAAATACTTCTTGAAGACACAAAAAGCTGAATTACAAAGCCCAAGGCCGACCAATGGCATCAAGAATTGCAAAAGCCTTCATTCTTTGTCATTTCTCTTATTTTCCTCTCACATTTCTCCCTCTCCCTCTCATTCTTCTCTCTCAATCTTGGTTTTGGCTGAGTTTTATCTTGCCTTTTCTCATCTTCATCAATCCATGGTGCATCAAGACAAAAAACAAGCAAAGAAACTCGACCAAGCTAGCTAGGATGCAAGAATCACACATGCATGCTCTTTGAGTCACCATTTCGGCCTAGGTGAGTTTACTAGCTTCCATTTCTTTTCTTCTTGTTCTAACCACATGCATGTACTAAGAACTTGGCCACTAAGCTAGGAAAAATAGAGAGAAATCGGGTGGTGTCTTGGCTAAGCAAGGAAGAAGAAGAAAATTGTGCTTCATCAAGTTTTGTGCATCTTCTTGTTGATTTGCTAAGGTGAGGGCTAAAACCTTTTGAAAATCCTTCAAAAATCCACATGAATGCTCTTAAATGTATGTCTTTGCTTGTGTACTTGAGTTATTTGTGTGTTCATAAGCTTTTACAACCATGCATGGCAAGATTTTGGCATGAAGTTGATGATAGATGAAGTCGGGTTTGTTGACAGCTCTCTGACTTGCTGTTGCGAGGTGATTTTGTCTAGGCAAATGAAGTTGAAAATGCATGAAAATTGGTAGGTGACTTTTTTGCCAGTTTTGAACATTTTTCGCAGAAATAGACCGAAGCTAATTTTGACTCTAAGGTCCTCAAAATGGAAAATCATTAAAATGTGTCCAAATTTGGAAGTCTGGAAAAATGAAGCAGGTTTTGGCAGATGCACTGACCTTGTGGAACGAACCAGTTTTGACTTAGTAAATAATGTCCAAAATGCATGAAATATGGTGTGCTGCTAGGTGTTTCAGTTCTGGACATTTTTGTCAAAAATGGACTAAGGCTAAATCTGACCCTAAGGACCTCAAAAACGACAATTATCAAAATGTGTGCAAATCTGGACAATTTTGTGCAATCCCACTATTTTGGCCATAGCTATTGATCTCGAACTCCAAATGATGCAAGGTTTGTTTCTGATTTTAGTTCACTTCTTAAACTTTAATTTGACATCTTATTCATTGGAATTGGAGATTGTTTGCTTGTCTTAATGATTGTGAGAAAAGAGCCTATTGTAGTGAGGGTTTCATTTAGTTATATGCTTAGAAAATTTGTTGTAATTTCTCTTGTGGTATTAATTGCCTCGGATTGTGGCATTGGGATGTTACGTGGACTGTTTTGAGTACTTGGGAATGTTTGGATTAATTGATGCTTGGCTTGAGATTGATTTGAGTGGACTCGGGGCTTAATCGCACGGGTAAGCACGAAATAGAAACCCTAGCAACTAGGTAAACATGCTAATTGTTGGTCCTTTGACTATTGGGTGTAATTATATGCTTAGTAGGCTGCCCGTAGTTTCCCTTATATCCCTAAATATGATTTTGGTTCGTTGCATGTTGACAAATAGGCCTTTCTTGCATCCGAACCACATAGATTATTGTTGCATGTTGAATAACCTTATTATTTGATTACGTGGACGTTGAAATGAGTTATATGACTTGAATTACGTGCATTACATGGCTGCCCGTTTAATGTTCATAGAACTCCATATACTTTTCAAGTGAAATTACTTGTCTATTCGTGCCTTGCTTGATTACTTGTCAATGTGCAATCTTATGACTGTCCGGAGGCGACCTACTTTGTTGTCCTCCTAATGTGTTATATTAAATAGCATAAATGTGCATTGCATACTAGGTTGCAACCTTTCATTCTGGCATGGTAGCGATCACGCACACCGGGTGGCATCGGGCTTGCCGGTGCACCCGTGACTACCATAGTCCAATTCCCTCTCTCGCTTGAGGGCTAGACTTCCTCGGAGAGTTGGGTCATAGGATTTCGGGGTACATCCGGAGTACACCCACTTGGCGTGTTAAGGGGATGATTTGAAGTCGACCGCAACAACTGAGAGCAAAAGCTCACCGTATCCTTTTACTATAAGTACTCTCGCTTGGTTCCTAGAGGACCTCGGGGATGAAAGACTGGTAATTGTGTTCCTTTACTTTATATTATTGTTATGTACTTAATTGCGTACATTCATGCTTACAAAAGGATTTTCATAAGTTGAACCAGAAAATGAGTTTCAAAACTTATTTCTCGTTCCCCCTCGCTGAGTTCATAAGTACTCACCCTCTTTTTTGTCACAAGTGCAGCAGATTTGGAACAAGTACTTGAAGTAAATGTGCTTGTTGATGATTCCTGGGAGTGACTACGTGCTTTTGTGCTTTGCCTGAAAGTGGTTGCTATATGGATATTGTGTTTGATTGCAAACTGTTCATATTATTGATGTAAATGACCCCGTTGTAATTTGGGTCTAATTTTGGCTTGTACTGATTGTAGCCGGACGAACTCTTTATTTGGTCGTTTACTTTCGTCATTTAATTAGTAGTTATCATAGGCGTTTGAACCGCTAGGTGAAGAAGTAAATAATGTAACTCTACTTAATCTCACCTAGTAATCATGCACAAGCTAAAGGATAATAGGTACTTGCATGATAGGAAATTGACAAATAAACAGGATATAGTTATCATGTTAGGCTTATTAACCAAACGAGACTTTCAAGATAAACTAGTAGGCAAATCGGTTGGTGACAAAATAGGAGTCCTTAATGGAATTGGATTAATGATTGGAATAATTGAGGCGTTTAGAAATTAGGTCAAACTAAGGAGCCAATTACAGCCGTTATGCTGCCGGTTTTCTGAAAAATTTTAGAGTTCTAGGCTAACGTTAAGCGTTAAACCTTAATGAACGATCAAGTACGTGAAATGATATGAACGTTTAGATCACACCCTAGTCTAACCTCTATAGGTCGAGTTGGGGCGTGACACCTTATATTAGAATGGTATTAGAGCTTAGATTGCTTAAGCCGGGTTCAACTCTCGGACCGTAGGTAGGAGCCCTAAAGTAAATATGATGTCTTGTTTATATGTGTGCTAATGTGCTTAATTGCTTTGTGCATTGAATATTATGTGCCCTTGTGGATCATATGTATTATGTGTCATGCACACCGACACGTTAGTGCCCTCAATAATGCATGCATGCGTTTATACCCCTTTCTTGATACATTTGCATGTTATATAACCATGAATGACTGTTTATACACATAGATAGAAAGGACTAGAGCTTTCAGAGAAGTGGATTCATGCAGGAATAACGAAAATGGCTCGGTTAAAGATTTCTCGCATCTTCACAGGTACTCGATGGATCATATATTATTGGATATGCATATATATAAAATGCGTAGCACAGGTATAGTTGTTGAGGTAAAATTATCTCCTTATCTTTGGACTATACATGCTTGAGATTAAGTTATCAATTTTATAGCCATAAGGTTCTTGATTTTGTTAAACCGTTCTTCTAATTGTGGTTCAAGAATAAATGTTAAGGACATACAACTTTCCTTAGATATAAGAATATACTATTGGACATGTGGAATAGTATATATATGTTCATATACTTATAATGGAAGTTTGACTTAGGAGTTGCTTTTGAATCAAATTCTTATATCTTAAAATGGTATAATAGACTATTTATATGATTGAATCCTTACTTGATTGGAATTAAGCATCGTTGAACCTAATAAGGTATATACTAGCGAGTTTCAAGTTCACTCAATGGTAAGATCGTGACCTAGAAATTAAGAGATGAATTCGTGGAAATTGACGATAGGGGTTAGATTATTAAGGCATGAATAGTGTGTTTAAGTAACTTAACAATGGATAACCCCAAGACATGTAGGCAACTCTGGAGACTAAGTTTAACAAGGTTGATGAATCTTTAGTATAACAAGATATGGGGATGTTGGAATTGAGGAATTCACGTAACTAGAACTCGTGTTCGGAAAACTGCACCTAAAATGTTAGGTCGGATAGAAGTGTAAGGAATTGAATTATGCATTAGATGACTAACGTTGCTAAAGGTCCTTAGTTGGATATCGGTGATATTTAGAATCATGGTATTAATTTGGTGCCTCTCGGATTTAGTTGTGATTATGCAAAGTAAGTCATTCTATACACACGTTATTTGGATACCCTAAAGGATATTAGGAAGCATATATCCCTAAGTATTACCGATGGACCTAATATATAAACCATGAAAATGAGATTAAAGCATTCGGTTACAAAGTAGAGTCGTTAGGGTATGATTAGTAATCCTAAATAGCTAATAGTGAGTATGCATGATGATTCATGGTGAACCCTAGGACCTAAGGTCGATGAGTCTTGATGCTCTTAGCTAGTTGAACATGTAAATGAGAAGAGTAAGATTTCATAGAGTTAAGATAGAGATGAACTAGAGTCATAATGACCCAAGAGACTATTGTTAGACCACCGTATCTATGTGCACCATTTTACATCTAAAAACTAGCAATTGGTAGACTTTGAATTGTTGTCGTTGAATAAGAGGGGTGAATCTTGTAGTGATAGTTAAATAATTGGTTGATTACTTTTGAAGTTCTATTAGGTTATGTTGAAGGATGCCTCGTGGTCATAATTCTTATATTGATACAACCTTGAAGTTATCTCGTGTAAGTATTTTATGAGCTCGGTCATTTCGGTACCCATTTATAGGCCTAGGATTGTTGTTGTTTGGCCGATAACCTAGTGGAGCATTGATATCACTTACATGGCTATGGCCCTAGCTTAGTAACATTAATGTCGAAGATATATTGGCGGGCATTAAGTGTTCGAAGGAATGACTAGGTCGCTAAGTGAGTAGGACCATTGTCTTCTTAAGTATGACGTAACCTTGGATTGAGGTGAGTGGAATTTATTTGAGGTTGAAACTATTCGCCTTAGGAGTTTTGGATAAGATTAAAAGAAAATTATGAAGCTTCGTGACTTGAAGATAGAGATTTGAATAAGGAAATAAACTGTGGATTACGAGTTGATGAATTTACTTGTAAGAGTTGAACTAGTGCAACATGATTAGTTTACCCATGCAATTTCAATGGCAATTTGTCGGTGGTACCTAATAAACCTTAGAGTTTGAGTTGAGTGAATCTCGATAGTCTTTCTTCTTGATTTCGAGCGTGAAGGTTAACGAAGCTGGGAAAGGATGTTAGTGAATAGGAGTTTGTAACCGGGAGACTAATCATTAGAAGATTTACTAATCCAATGTACCTTCAAGATAAGAACTATGATACTACCGATAGATGATGACTTGAGATGGATTAATTTGTTTGGTGAGTTCAACCTGAAAATAGGGTCGTATTGTGGAAATAATCCATAACATGTGTATGTCCTACGTGTTAACAATTTTGAAACTAGTTGGTAGGATATATAAATCGGCTATAGACCTATCATCTTGAAATTGGTGTATGTCACCATAGAATCATGGTATTATTGCAATATTCCTTTTGAGGTATGAATGCAAGATTGATACAACATGAGTCATGATTTTGGAGTTATAGTTATATTGTTAGAATACCGATACAGCTTTGATGACTATGTTTGGAGATTCTAACCTTAGTTGATGAACTCGACCTTAAGATCAATTGGAGAAAATAGAGTTGTTCAAAGGAACGAACTGTAAATGTAGGGGTCACACCGAATTAAATGATTGAAAAAAGCTAGAAAGTGAATTCGTTGTGGTAAGAGAGATCACAGAGCAAAGGACGACCCGGAGTTGGAAAATAACAATGGTCGGAATCCGTCTAAATGACCTCAATAGGCAAGAATGAATTTCGGGACGAAATTCTTTTAAGGAGGGGAGGATGTGAGGCCTGACCCCGAATAACATGTGTTACCTTGATTTGCATGCTATAGACTAAGAATGATATGACTGACCTTGGATTACGTGCCCTGTTTTGGTTTTCGTGCATGTCTCGTCATTCGTACCTTGACCTAGAATTATGTGCCCTAATCCTCGACTAACGTGCCCCGACTTTGAATTGTGTGCGTTATCTCATTTTGTGTGCCCTGACCTTGAATTCCGTGTCCTAATCTAGGTTTAAGAGTCGTACCTCAATTTACGTGCATTGCATTGAATTACGTACCTTGTATTGGTTTACGTACATTTACCTAGGGTTGCGTGCATTTGCATTGGAATCCGTGCATTTATCTTGAAGTACGTGCATTACTCTTGAAGTTCGTGTCTTACCTCGTAGTTCGTGTCTACCTTGTAATTCGTGCCCTAGACCTAGGAATCCGTGCCACCACGTTAATCAAGAAAGAATCCTACACAAAGCACTAGACACTAAAATAATTCTACACAATCCACTAACCAATATTATATTCCTAATTCAAATTCTCTACAAACTCCACTAACAATAAAATAATACTAAACTATTCCTACATTTTCCACTATCTATTATTCTATTCATAATTCAACTCATCAACAAACATCCCTATATTCTATTCTACCTAGATTCTCTAAATTCCCAACATTCCTATGACAATTCTATGACACATGCATAAAAAATTTGCTCAAAACCTCCTCAAAACTCCACCATTCTCGACAATGCTCCCTTTCCCATGCTAGGAATTTCAAAATACTTCTTGAAGACACAAAAAGCTGAATTACAAAGCCCAAGGCCGACCACTTGAATCAAGAATTGCAAAAGCCTTCATTCTTTGTCATTTCTCTCATTTTCCTCTCACATTTCTCCCTCTCCCTCTCATTCTTCTCTCTCAATCTCGGTTTTGGCTGAGTTTTATCTTTCCTTTGCTCATCTTCATCAATCCATGGTGCATCAAGACAAACAACAAGCAAAGAAACTCGACCAAGCTAGCTAGGATGCAAGAATCACACATGCATGCTCTTTGAGTCACCATTTCGGCCTAGGTGAGTTTACTAGCTTCCATTTCTTTTCTTCTTGTTCTAACCACATGCATGTACTAAGAACTTGGCCACTAAGCTAGGAAAAATAGAGAGAAATCAGGTGGTGTCTTGGCTAAGCAAGGAAGAAGAAGAAAATTGTGCTTCATCAAGTTTTGTGCATCTTCTTGTTGATTTGCTAAGGTGAGGGCTAAAACCTTTTGAAAATCCTTCAAAAATCCACCTGCATGCTCTTAAATGTATGTCTTTACTTCTGTACTTGAGTTATTTGTGTGTTCATAAGCTTTTACAACCATGCATGACAAGATTTTGGCTTGAAGTTGATGATAGATGAAGTCGGGTTTGTTGACAGCTCTCTGACTTGTTGTTGCGAGATGATTTTGGCTAGGCAAATGAAGTTGCAAATGCATGAAAATTGGTAGGTGACTATTTTTTCTAGTTTTGAACATTTTTCGCAGAAATAGACCGAAGCTAATTTTGATTATAAGGTCCTCAAAATGGCAAATCATTAAAATGTGTCCAAATCTGGAAGTCTGGAAAAATGAAGCAGGTTTTGGCAGATGCACTGACCTTGTGGAACGAACCAGTTTTGACTGAGTAAATGATGTCCAAAATGCATGAAATTTGGTGTGCTGCTATCTGTTTCAGTTCTGGACATTTTTGTCAGAAATGGACTAAGGCTAAATCTGACCCTAAGGATCTCAAAAACGACAATTATCGAAATGTGTGCAAATCTGGACAGTTTTGTGCAATCCCACTGTTTTGGCCATAGCTATTGATCTCGAACTCCAAATGATGCAAGGTTTGTTTCTGATTTTAGTTCACTTCTTAAGCTTTAATGTGACATCTTATTCACTAGAATTGGAGATTGTTTGCTTGTCTTAATGATTGTGAGAAAACAGCCTATTGCAGTGAGGGTTTCATTTAGTTATATGCTTAGAAAATTTGTTTTAACTTCTCTTGTGGTATTAATTGCTTCGGATTGTGGCATTGGGATGTTACGTGGACTGTTTTGAGTACTTGGGGATGTTTGGATTAATTGATGCTTGGCTTGAGATTGATTTGAGTGGACTCGGGGCTTAATCGCACGGGTAAGCACGAAATAGAAACCCTAGCAACTAGGTAAACATGCTAATTGTTGATCCTTTGAATATTTGGTGTAATTATATGCTTAGTAGGCTGCCCGTAGTTTCCCTTATATCCCTAAATGTGATTTTGGTTCGTTGTATGTTTACAAATAGGCCTTTCTTGCATCCGAACCACGTAGATTATTGTTGCATGTTGAATAACCTTATTATTTGATTACGTGGACGTTGAAATGAGTTATATGACTTGAATTACGTGCGTTACATGGCTGCCCATTTAATGTTCATATAACTCCATATACTTTTCAAGTGAAATTACTTGTCTATTCGTGCCTTGCTTGATTACTTGTCAATGTGCAATCTTATGACTGTCTGGAGGCAACCTACTTTGTTGTCCTCCTAATGTGTTATATTAAATAGCATAAATGTGCATTGCATACGAGGTTGCAACCTTTCATTCTGGCATGGCAGCGATCACGCACACCGGGCGGCATCGGGCTTGCTGGTGCACCCGTGACTACCATAGTCCAATTCCCTCTCTCGCTTGGGGGCTAGACTTCCTCGGAGAGTTGGGTCGTAGGATTTCGAGGTACATCCGGAGTACACCCACTTGGCGTGTTAAGGGGATGATTTGAAGTCGGCCGCAACAACTGAGAGCAAAAGCTCACCGTATCCTTTTACTATATGTATAAGTACTCTCGCTTGGTTCCTAGAGGATCTCGGGGAGGAAAGACTGGTAATTGTGTTCCTTTACTTTATATTATTGTTATGTACTTAATTGCGTACATTCATGCTTACAAAAGGATTTTCGTAAGTTGAACCGGAAAATGAGTTTCAAAACTTATTTCTCGTTCCCCTCGCTGAGTTCATAAGGACTCACCCTCTTTTTTGTCACAGGTGCAGCAGATTTGGAACAAGTACCCGAAGTAAATGTGCTTGTTGATGATTCCTGGGAGTGACTACGTGCTTTTGTGCTTTGCCTGAAAGTGGTTGCTATATGGATATTGTGTTTGGTTGCAAACTGTTCATATTATTGATGTAAATGACCCCGTTGTAATTTTGGTCTAATTTTGGCTTGTACTGATTGTAGCCAGACGAACTCTTTATTTGGTCATTTACTTTCGTCATTTAATTAGTAGTTATCGTAGACGTTTGAACCGCTAGGTGAAGAAGTAAATAATGTAATTCTACTTAATCTCACCTAGTGATCATGCACAAGCTAAAGTATAATAGGTACTTGCATGATAGGAAATTGACAAATAAACAGGACATAGTTATCACGTTAGGCTTATTAACCAAACGAGACTTTCAAGATAAACTAGTAGGCAAATCGGTTGGTGACAAAATAGGAGTCCTTAATGGAATTGGATTAATGATTGGAATAATTGAGGCGTTTAGAAATTAGGTCAAACTAAGGAGCCAATTACATCCGTTATGCTGCCAGTTTTCCGGAAAATTTTAGAGTTCTAGGCTAACGTTAAGCGTTAAACCTTAATGAACGATTAAGTACGTGAAATGATATGAACGTTTAGATCACACCCTAGTTTAACCTCTATAGGTTGGGTTGGGGCGTGTCACATGATGGCTATATTTAGGACCTTTGGTTTGACCTAATTTTCTAAAACACCTCAAAACCTTTAATCATTGATTCAATTCCAACTAAAATTTTCTATTTTGTTATCAATATGTATACTTACTAATTTATCTCGATAGTCTCGTTTGATTGACTAGCCTAGCATGATAACTATGTCCCGTTTATTTGCCCGTTCCTATCTTGCAAGTACTTATTATCCCTTAGCTTACGCATAAACACCTAAGTGAGATTAGATAGAGTTTCATTATAGGCTTCTTCACCTAGTGGTTTAAACACCTATGATAACTACTAATCAAAATAATGAAAGCAAACAACCAATAAAGAGTTCGTCCGGTTATAATCAGTACAAGCCAAAATTTGACCCAAATTACAACGGGGTCATTTACATCAACAAAATAAACAGTCTACAATCAAACACAACATCCCTAATAACATCCATGTTCACGAAAAGCACGCAATGTACATAGTCACTCCAAAGGTTCATCAACTAGCACATTTTCTTCGGGTACCTGTTCCAAATCTGTTTCACCTGTGACAAAAAAGAGGGTGAGTCCTTATGAACTCAGCAAGGGAGAACGAGAGATAACATTTTGAAATCCTTTTTCCGGTTAACTTTATGAAAACTCCTTTGAAAACATATCAAACAGAATAAGTAAGCTCATAATATAGCATATATATATAAGTGAACACATTTACCAGTCTTTTCTCCCTGAGGTCCTCTAGGAACCAAGCGAGAGTACTTAAACACATAGTAAAAAGGATACGGTTTGATACGTACAGGACTCTAGAGGTAGCTCATACGGGCTCAAGAGGTAGCTCCCACCACATTTAGGTGTAGCACTTTCCCCCGCATAGCACTTACTTCCTGCCGTTCAAGTTCATTTTCAGTAACAGTTGTTGCGGTCGGCTTCAATCATCCACTTTTCACGCCAAATGGGTGTACTCCGGATGTACCCCGAAATCCTACGACCCAACTCTCCGAGGAAGTCTAGCCCCCAAGCGAGAGAGGGAATTGGACAAAGGTAGTCACGGTTGCACCGGCAAGCCCGATGCCGCCAGGTGTGCGTGAACGCTACCACGCCAGAATGAAAGGTTGCAACCTTGTATGCAATGCACATTTATGACTTGTAATATATCACATTAGGAGGACAACAAAGTAGGTTGCCTCCGAACAGTCATAAGATTGCACATTGACAAGTAAACAAGCGAGGCACGATATGACAGGCAATTTCACTTATAAAGCACATGGTGTTATATGAATATTAAACGGGCAGCCATGTAACGCATGTAAATCAAGTCATATAACTCACTTCGAAGTTCATGTAATCAAATAACAAGATTATTCAACATGCAATGACATCTATGTGGGACCGGGTGCAAGAAAGGCCTACTTATCAACATGTAATCATCGAAATCATATTTAGGGCTACAAGGGCAACTACAGGCAGCCTACTAAACACATAATCAAACACAATATCCATAGGATCAACACTTAGCGAGTTTACCTAGTTACTAGGGTTTCAATTCGTGCTTACCCGTGCGATTAAGCCCCAAGTCATCTCATAATTAAACTCAAGCCATGCATTGATTAATTCAAACATCCTCAAGTATTCAAAACAGTCTACACAACATCCAAATTCCACAATCCCAAGCATTTAACGCAACAAGAGAAGCTACAATAATTTTTCTAAGCGTATCACTAGGTGAAACCCTCACTGCAATGGACTGTTTTCTCACAATCATTGAGACAAGCAAAAACACTCCAATTCTAGTGAACCAGATGTCAAATTAAATCTTAAGGAGTGAACTAAATGCAGAAACAAACCTCGCATCATTTGGAGTTCGGGTTCAAGAAATATAGCCAAAACAGTGAGACTACACAAAACTGTCCAGATTTGCACATATTTCAATACTTGTCATTTTTGAGGTCCTTAGGGTCAGATTTAGCCTTAGTCCATTTCTGACAAAAATGTCTAGAACTGAAAAATATAGCAGCACACCAAATCTTATGCATTTTTGATGTCATTTACTAAGTCAAAAACTGTTTCTTTCTACAAGGTCAGTGAATCTGCCAAAACCTGCTTCATTTTTCCAGACTTTTCAGATTTGGACACATTTTAATAATTTTCCATTTTGAGGACTTTAGAGTCAAAATTAGCTTTGGCCTATTTCTGTAAAAAATGTTCATAACTGGAAAAAATAGTTACCTACCAATTTTCACGCATTTTCAACATCATTCACCTAGCCAAAATCACCTCGTACCAACAAAACAGAAAGCTGTCACATACCCGATTTCATCTATCATCACATTCTAGCCGAGAATCTTGCCATGCATGTTTATAAAAGCTTATGAACACACATATATCTCAAGTACAGAAGTAAAGATAGACATTTAAGGGAATGCATGTGGTTTTTTGAAAGATTTTCAAGAAGTTTTAGCCCTCACCTTAGCAAAACAACAAGAAGATGCACAAGACTCTTGGTGAAGAACAAAGTTGACCTTTTTCCTTGCTTAGCCGAGACACCACTCGATTTTTCTCAAATTTCCTAGCTTAGTAACCAAGTTATTAGTAGGTGCATGTGGTTAGAACAAGAAGAAAAGAAATTGAAGCTAGCAAACTCACCTAAGCCGAAATGGAGACTCAAAGAGCTTGCATGTGTGTTTCTTGCAACCTATCTTGCTTAGTCGAGCTCCCTAGCTTCTTGCTTGCCTTGATGAACCATGGAGTGATGAAGATGAGCTATGGTGTCTACAATATTCAGCTAGGGCCGAGAGAGAGAGAAGAATGAAAGGGAGAGAGAAGAATGAGCGGAATTGAGAGAAATGAAGGAAAAATGAAAGCTTTTGCAAATGTTGAAGCATGTGTCGGCCTTGGGCATACAAATTTCAGATTTATGTCTTCAAGAAGCATGATTTTTGAATCACCTAGCATGGGCAAGGAGCTTATGTCGAGATTGGGAGCTTTGAGGAGGGTTTTGAGCTAATTTTTTATTGCTTTGTGTCATTACATTGTCATAGAATGTTTGGGGAATAATTTGAATTATGCAAAGCAATCACAAAGCACACATGGTGGTCGGCCAAGGCTTGAAAAATCTGAATCTTTGTCATCTTTTGAGCATTATTTAATTGTGTGTTTGGAAAGTACAAAAGAATAAGGAATAACGAATGAGAATGTCTAGCTTTTGGTGCAATTTCGTCTTCTAGTGGGTTGAATTAGTAATTTAATATTAGTTAGTGGAATTTGTAGGATTAATTAATGACCTAGTGCTTCGTGTAAGATGCTTTCTTGATTAGCGTGAGGGCACGCTTTCCTAGGTCTAGGGCACGCACTATGAGGTAGGGCACGAACTACGAGACGAATGCACGTTTCCCAAGTAAATGCACGCAACTTTAAATGTATGCATGTAATTCAATGCAAGGCACACAAAACGAAACACAATTCTTAAACCTAGGTCAAGGCACGCAAATCTAGGTAACACACGTTATTCGGGGTCGGGCCTCACAGGCTAGGCCTACAAACCGAGGGCGTGGTGTGTGTGACCAGGTATCCGTCACTCCGATGCCCATAACTTTTGATCCGTAAGGAGTTACGCGGCGCACAACATACCGTTGGAAAGCTCTCCGAGAGCTCTACGAAGGGGGCTACAAGCCGGCATTGATGCACCTGTCTTCAGAGCCCAAAATTGAACGTTTTCATCAGTTTCGGGACACTTTTCTTCTTTTGCATTGCTTTTCCGTCTAGGATCGTACGTCGTGAGCCGTGAAAAGGACTAGAACCTAATCCATCACATTTCTATTACCGAATCCCACGCCACCATGGGCAAGACAACTTCACTTCACGTAGAGGCTGGTCCCGCAAACCGAGGGTGTGGGGCGTATGACCATGTATCCGTCGCTCTGGTGCCCATAACTTTTGATCCGTAAGGAGTTACGCGGCGCACAGTAGATTGTTGGAAAGCTCTCCGAGAGCTCTACGACGGGGACAGCAAGCCTGCTCGGCTGTGCCTATTTTCGGATCCCAAAATCGAACGTTTTCATCAATTTTGGGACACTTTTCTTCTTTTGCGCTGTGTTTCTGTCCCGAATCGTACGTCGTGAGCCTAAAAAAGGACGACAACCTAATCCATCACATTTCTATTACCGAATCCCATGCCACCATAGGCAAGACAACTTCACTTCATGTAGAGGGTGGGCCCGCAAACAGAGGGCATGGGGCGTGTGACAAGGTATCCATCACTCTGGTGCCCATAACTTTTGATCCGTAAGGAGTTGCGCAATGCATAGCATACCGTTGGAAAGCTCTCTGAGAGCTCTACAACGTTGGCCGCAAGACTGCTCGGCTGCTCCTATTTTCAGAGCCAAAATCGAACGTTTTCATCAGTTTCTGGACACTTTTCTTCTTTTCCGCAATTTTTTCGTCTCGGATCGTACGTCATGAGCCGCGAGAAGGACGAAAACCTAATCCATCACATTTTTATTACCGAATCCCATGCCACCATGGGCAAGACAACATCACTTCACGTACAGGCTGGGCCCGCAAACCCAGGGCGTGGGGCGTGTGACCAAGTATCCGTCGCTCCGGTGCGTATTTCTTTTGATCCGTAAGGAGTTACGCAGTGCACAGCATACCGTTGGAAAGCTCTCAGAGAGCTCTACGATGGGTGTACCCATCCAGCTAAGCTGCGCCTATTTTCAGGCCCAACATCGAAGGTTTTCATCAGTTTTGGGACACTTTTCTTCTTTTACGTTGTTTTTTCATCCCTGATCGTCCGTCGTAAGCCGCGAAAAGGACGACAACCTTATCCATCACATTTCGATTACCGAGTCCCACACCACCATGGGCAAGACAATTTCACTTCATGTAGAAGCTGGTACCGCAAACCGAGGGCGTGGGGCGTGTGACCAGGTATCCCTCGCTCTGGTGCCAAAAACGTTTGATCCGTAAAGAGTTACGTGGTGCATAGTATACAGTTGGAAAGCTCTTAGAGTGCTCTACGACGAAGGCAGCAAGCCTGCCATGTTGCACCTATTTTCGGAGCCCAAAATCGAACGTTTTCATCAGTTACGGGACACTTTTCTTCTTTTGCGCTATTTTTCGGTCCCGGATCGTATGTCGTGAGTCGCGAATAGAACGACAACCTAATCCATCACATTTATATTATAGAATCCAACGCCACCATGGGCAAGACAACTTCACTTCACGTAGAGGCTGGGACCGCAAACCGAGGGCGTGGGGTGTATAACCAAGTATCCGTCGCTCCGGTGCCCATAACTTTTGATCCGTAAGGAGTTACGCGGCACACAGTATACCATTGGAAAGCTCTCCGAGAGCTCTACGACGGGGGCAGCAAGACTGCTCGGCTGCGCCTATTTTTAGAGCCCAAAATCGTACATTTTGATTAGTTTCGGGATACTTTTCTTCTTTTGCGCTGTTTTTCCGTCTCGGACCGTACATCGTGAGCCGCGAAAAGGACGACAACCTAATCCATCACATTTCTATTACCGAATCCCACGCCACCATAGGCAAGACAACTTCACTTCACGTAGAGGCTGGGCCCGCAAACCGAGGGCGTGGTGCGTGTAACCAGGTATCCGTCGCTCCGGTGCCCATAACTTTTGATCCATATGGAGTTACGTAGCGCACAGCATACTATTGGAAAGCTCTCCGAGAGCTCTACGACGTTGGTAGCAAGGCTACTCAGCTGTGCCTATTTTCACAGCCCAAAATCGAAAGTTTTCATCAGTTTTGGGACACATTTCTTCTTTTGCCCTGTTTTTCTGTCTCGAACTGTACGTCATGAGCCGCGAAAAGGACGACAACCTAATCCAACACATTTCTATTACTGAATCCCACGGAACCTTGGGCAAGATAACTTCACTTGACATAGAGGCTGGGCCCGCAAACCGAGGGCGTGAGGCCTGGGGCGTGGGGCGTGTGACCAGGTATTTGTTGCTCCGGTGCCCATAACTTTTGATCCGTAAGGAGTTACGCGATGCACAGCATACCATTGGAAAGCTTTCCAAGATCTCTACGACGGGTGCAGCAAGCCTTCTCGGCTGCGCCTATTTTTTGAGCCCAAAATCTAACGTTTGCATCAATTTCAGGACAGTTTTCTTCTTTTGCGCTATTTTTCCGTCCCGGATCGTACATCGCGAGCCGCAAAAAGGATGACAACCTAATCCCTGACATTTCTATTACCGAATCACACGCCACCATGGGCAAGACAAATTCACTTCACGTAGAGGCTGGGCCCGCAAACCGAGGGCATGGGGCGTGTGACCAGGTATCCGTCGCTTCAGTGCCCATAACTTTTGATCCGTAAGGAGTTACGCGGCACACTGCATTCCGTTGGAAAGCTCTCCAAGAGCTCTACGACGGGGGCAGCAAGCCTGCAATGTTGCTCTTGTTTTCTAAGCCCAAAATCGAACGTTTTCATCAGTTTTGGGATACTTTTCTTCTTTTGTGCTATTTTTCCGTCCTGGATCGTACGTCGTGAGCCGCGAAAAGGACGACAATCTAATCCATCACATTTCTTTTACCGAATCCCACGGCACCTTGAGCAAGACAACTTCACTTCACGTAGAGGCTGGGCCCGCAAACCAAGGGCGTAGCGCGTGTGACCAAGTATCCGTCGCTCCAGTGCCCATAACTTTTGATCCGTAAGGAGTTACGCGACGCACAACATACCGTTGGAAAGCTCTCCGGGAGCTCTACGATGCTAGTAGCCAGCCTGCTCGGCTACGCCTGTTTTTGGGGCCCAAAATCGAACATTTTCATCAATTTTGGGATACTTTTCTTATTTTACGCTGTTTTTCCATCCCGGATCGTACGTCGTGAGCCGCAAAAAAGGATGACCACCTAATCCATCACATTTCTATTACTGAATCCCACGGCACCTAGGGCAAGACGGCCCGCAAACCTAGGGCTTGGGGCGTGTTACCAGGTATCCGTCGCTGCGGTGCCTATAACTTTTGATCCGTAAGGAGTTACGTGGCACACAGCATACCGTTGGAAAGCTCTCCAAGAGCTCTACGATGGAGGCAGCAAGCTTGCTCTGCTGCTGTGAGGCCCGACCCCGAATAACTTGTCCTACCTCAATTTGTGTGCCTTAGACCCAGAATTATTAGACTGACCTTGGATTACGTGCCCTATATTGGTTTTTCGTGCATGCCTCGTCATACGTGTCTTGACTTGGGATTGTGTGCCCTAATCCTCAACTTACGTGCCCCGACTTCGAATTGCGTGCGTTACTTCGTTTCGTGTGCCCTAACCTTGAACTGCCTGTCTTAACCTAGGTTTAAGAGTCGTACCTCGATTTACGTGCCTTGCATTGATTTACGTGCATTCATTTAGAGTTGCGTGCATTTACTTGGAAAGCGTGTGTTTGTCTCGTAGTTCGTGCCCTACCTCATAGTGTGCCCTAGACTTAGGAAAATGTGCCCGCACGCTAATCAATAAAGAATCCTACACGAAGCACTAGACTATAGAATAATCCTACAAATTCCACTAACTAATATTTTAATCCTAAGTCAATGCACTAAAAGACAAAACACTAAACACTAAATATTCTTTATTCTTATTCTTATTCTTTATTCCTTAATCTTTTTGCAAAAACCCATGCACCTACAATTAAATATATCTAACCTACAATAAAATAAGCCTTAAACAAGACCAAAAAATTCAGAATTGCACATGCCTTGGCCGACCATACCTTGCATTTGAACAAGCATTGCATAATTTAAAAACACTCCTAGACATTCTATGACACCAACACATAAAACAAAGCATAAAAAAAACTCCTAAAAACACTACCCAAGCATGCCATTCTCGGCCTACACACCATGCCCATCCCTCACAATTCAAAATACTCAAAAGATGACATAATTTCAGATTTTGCAAGGCCTATAGCCGACACACACACACACACAAGCATTACCACTCTCAAAAAAATTCTCTCGAGCTCTCTTTCTCTCTCATTTTCGGCCTTGGCTGCAAGTTGACTCTCCATAGCTCAAGCTCATCTTCTAAGGCTTCCCTAGGCACTCAAGGACTCTAAGAAACTCGTCCATGGCAGCCCAAGCAAGCAAGAAGCAAGAAAAGATGCATGCAAGCTCTTAGAGCTCTTCATTTCGGCCCTAGGTATGTTGATAGCTTTTCTTTCATCTCCCTTTTGTTCTAACCACATGCACATACTAAGGACATGGTAACTCAGCTAGGAATTAAGGAAATCAAGCAATATCTCTCAGCCAAACAAGGAGAGAAGACCATTTGTGCATCTTCAAGAGTTTTGAGCATCATTTGTTGTCAATAGGCTAAGGTGAGGGTTAATCCTTTTTAAAGGCTTTCAAAAACAACATGCATGCCTTCATATGTCTATTTTTACCTCTGTACTTGTGGTATGTGTGTGTACATGAGCTTTTGTAACCATGCATGACAAGATATTTAGCTAGAACTTGAAGATAGGTAAAATCGTGAAAATGGCAGATTTCTGACTTGTTAGAACGAAGTGTGTTTGGCCTGGTAAATGATGTTGAAAACTCATGAAAATTAGTAAGTGACTATTTTTGCCAGTTTTGATAATTTTTTGTAGAAATAGGCCAAGGCCAATTTTGACTCTAAGGTCTCCAAAATGGCAAAACATCGAAGGGTGTCTAAATCTGGAAAATCTGGAAAATGAAGCAGGTTTTTTGGCAGTTCACTGTCCCTGTAGAACGAACCAGTTTTGACTTAGTAAATGCTATCTAAATTGCATGAAATTTGGTAGGTTTCTAGATGTTTCAGTTCTGGACATTTTTTCCAGAAATAGACCAAAGCGAATTCTGACCCTAAGACCCTCAAAATTAGAAAACATCATAATGTGTCTAAAATTGGACAGTTTTGCGTAGTCTCACGGTTTTGGCCATAACTCTTGAACCTGAACTCCAAATGAGGTGAGGTTTGTTTCTGGATTTAGATCAATCCTTAAGCTTTAATTTGATATTTTTCTCAATGGAATTGGAGATTTTTTGCTTGTCTAAATGATTGTGGGAAGACAGACCATTGCAGTGAGATTTGGTTTAGTGATACGCTTTAAAAAATGTTGTGACTTCTCTTGTGGTAGTGAATGCTTGGGATTGTAGCACTTGGATGTTATGTGGACTGTTTTGGATGTTTGAGGATGTTTTAATTAATCAATGCATGGCTTGGGTTGAATTACTTGTCAACTTGTGGCTTAATCGCACGTGTAAGCATGAAACGAAACCCTATCGACTATGAAAACTCGCTAAGCGATGATCCTATGGTTATTGTGTTTAATTGTGAGATTAGTGGGCTGCCTAATAAATGTTAAGTATGTTTGAAATGGTTTAAGAATTGCTTATGGTGCTTAGCAAACGAAACCAACCCCGAGCACGGCCTAGCAAACCCTATTGGCCCCGTAGGTTCCCGAGTCATAAACCATTCTTTTGTATATTATAAATGATGTTGAGAAAGGTTAATAGGCTGCCCTTAGTTGTCCTTATAGCCCTAAATGTGATTCCCGATGATTACATGTTGATAAGTAGACTTTGCTTGTACCCGGTCCAAAGTAAACGTCGTTTCATGCTTTTATAATCTTATTACTTGATTACGTGAACCCCGAAATGAGCTATATGATCTTATTTACTTGTGTTACATGGCTGCCCGTGTAATATTCATATAACTCCATGTGTTTTGCAAGTGAAATTACATGTCAAAGCATGCCTTGTGTGTTTACTTGTCAACGTGCGATCTTATAATTGTTTGGAGGCAACCTACTTTGTTGACCTCCTAATGTGAATTGATATATGAAACGATTACATGTTCTTACAATGTCTTATATGCCAATATGTCAAAATGCGATCTTATACTTGCTCGGAGGCAACCTACTTTGTTGACCTCCTAATGTGAAATGTAAATGTTATAAATGTGCATTGCATACAAGGTTGCAACCTTTCATTCTAGCATGGTAGTGTTTCACGCACGCCGGGCGGCATCGGGCTTGCCGGTGTTACCGTGACTACCATGATCCAATTCCCTCTCTCGCTTGGCATTTCACCCTCGGAGAGTTGGGTTGTAGGTTTTCGGGGTACATCTGGAGTATACCCAATTGGGAGCGTTAAGTGGATAAATGAAGTCGGCTGCAACAATTGTTATCGAAATCGATATTGAGAGCAAATGCTCACCGTATCCTTGAAATGATTGGTAATTGTATTTGTTGCTCAATTTGATTCTTATACTTTGCGTACATTATTACTTGTAATACGTGACATGTTTTCAAAAAGGGGTTTTTCATAAGTTAACCGGGAAAAGAGTTTCAAAACGTATTTCTCGTTCCCCCTCGCTGAGTTCATAAGGACTCACCCTCTTTTATCATCACAGGTGAAGAAGATCAGGAACAAGTACCCGAGGATAATGTGCCTATTGATGACTCCTTGGAGTGATTGCTTGCCCTACGTGCCTAACTTGACTGTGGCTATTTTGTGAACGATATGTTGCTTTGAAGACTATTTCTTATGTTACTTGTTGTCGTTATTGTAAATGACCTCCGTTGTAATTTGTGGTCTAATTTTGATTTGTACCGATATTAACTAGACAGACGCCCTATTTGCTCGTTTTGCTACTTTGATGGGTAACTACTGCAGGCTTAAGAAGTACTAGATAAGAGTTAAGTAAAATGAACCTATCCAATCTTAAGCAGGTACTCATTGGTAAGCTAAGATCAACAAGTACTTTTGTAACAAGGATTAACAAACAAACGAGACATAGTTATCATGCGAAATTGTTAATCAAACGAGACTTCGAAATAACTAGTAGGCATTTCAATTGGTGATAAATAGTAATCCTAGTTGGAATTGAATTTGAAGATTGAAAGTTTCGAGGCATTTAGAAAATCAGGTCAAACTAGGAAGCCAATTACAGCCATCATGCTGCCGGTTTTTCAGAGAATTTTTGGAGTTCTAGTCTAACGGATAAGCTTAATCTTCGTTAATCAGTTATATTCATAAAAGAACGTGAATGATTAGATCATATCCTAGTCTAACCTCCATAGGTCAGGTTGGGGGCGTGACAGCTGCGCCTATTTTCGGAGCCCAAAATCGAACATTTTATTCAGTTTCGGGACACTTTTCTTCTCGTGCGCTGTATTTCCGTCCCGGATCATACGTCGTGAGCCGCGAAAAGGACGACAACCTAATCCATCACATTTCTATTACCGAATCCCACAACACCATGGGCAAGACAACTTCACTTCACGTAGAGGATGGGCCCGCAAACCAAGGGCGTGAGGCGTGTGACCATGTATCCGTCGTACCGGTGCCCATAACTTTTGATCCGTAAGGAGTTACGCGGTACACAACATACTGTTGGAAAGCACTCCGAGAGCTCTACGACGGGAGTAGCAAGCCTACTCGGCTGCGCCTATTTTCGGATCCCAAAATCGAACGTTTTCATCAGTTTTGGGACACTTTTCTTCTTTTGCGCTATTTTTCTATCCCGGATCATACGTCGTTAGCCGCGAAAAGGACGACAACCTAATCCATCACATTTCTATCACCGAATCCTATGCCACCAAGGGCAAGACAACTTCACTTCACGTAGAGGCTGGGCCAGCAAACCGAGGGAGTGGGGCGTGTGACCAGGTATCCGTCACTCCGGTGCCCATAACTTTTGATCCGTAAGGAGTTACGCGGCGCACAGCATACCGTTGGAAAGCTCTCCGAGAGCTCTACGATGGGGGCAGCAAGCCTGCTTTGCTACGCTTGTTTTCAGAGCCAAAAATTGATCGTTTTCATCAGTTTCGGAAAACTTTTCTTCTTTTTCACTGTTTTTCCGTCCCGGATCGTACGTCGTGAGCCGCGAAAAGGACGACAACCTAATCCTTCACATTTCTATTACTGAATCCCATGGCACCTTGGGCAAGACAACTTCAATTCACATAGAGGCTGGGCCAGCAAACCGAGGGCGAGGGGAGTGTGACCAGGTATTCGTAGTTCCGGTGCCCATAACTTTTGATCCGTAAGGAGTTACATGGTGCACACCATACCGTTAGAAAGCTCTCCATGAGCTCTATGACGGGGGCAGCAAGCCTACCCAGCTGCGCCTATTTTTGGAGCCCAAAATCGAACGGTTTCATTAGTTTCGGGACACTTTTCTTATTTTGCGCTGTTTTTCCGTCCCGGATCGTACGTCGTGAGCCGCGAAAAGGACGACAACCTAATCCATCACATTTCTATTACCGAATCCCACGCAACCATGGGCAAGACAACTTCACGTAGAGGCTGGTCCCGCAAACCGAGGGCATGGGGCGTGTGACCATGTATCCGTCGCTCTGGTGCCCATAACTTTTTATCTGTAAGGAGTTACGCGGCACACAGCATACTGTTGGAAAGCTCTACGAGAGCTCTACGATGGGGGCAGCAAGCCTGCTCGGCTGTGCCTATTTTTGGGTCCCAAAATTGAACATTTTCATCAATTTTAGGACACTTTTTTTCTTTTACGCTGTTTTTATGTCCCGAATCGTACGTCGTTAGCCGCAAAAAAGGACGACAACCTAATCCATCATATCTCTATTACAGAATCCTACGGCACCTTGGGCAAGACAACTTCACTTCACGTAGAAGGTGGGCCCGCAAACCGAGGGCGTGGGGCCTGTGACCCGGTATCCGTCGCTCCGGTGCCTATAACTTTTGATCTGTAAGGAGTTACGCGGCACACAGCATACCGTTTGAAAGCTCTCTGAGAGCTTATGACGGGGGCAACAAGGATGCCCTGCTGCGCCTATTTTCGGAGCCCAAAATCGAACATTTTTATCAGTTTCGGGACACTTTTCTCTTTTGCGCTATTTTTCTGTCCAGGATAGTACGTCGTGAGCCACGAAAGGAAGACAACCTAATCTATCACATTTCTATTACCGAATCAAATGGCAGCTTTGGCAAGACAACATTACTTCACGTAGAGGCTGGGCCTGAAAACCGAGGGCATGGGGCGTGTGACCAAGTAACCGTCGCTCCGCTGCCCATAACTTTAGATCCGTAAGGAGTTACGCGGCTCACAACATGCCGTTGGAAAGCTCTTCGAGAGCTCTACGATGATAGTAGTATGCCTGCTAGGCTGCGCCTAATTTTGGAGCCCAAAATCGAACGTTTTAATCAGTTTCGGGATACCTTTCTTCTTTTGCGTTGTTTTTCTGTCTCGGATCGTACGTCGTGAGCCGCGAAAAGGAAGACAACCTAATCCATCACATTTCTATTACCGAGTCCCATGCCACAATGGGCAAGACAACTTCACTTCACGTAGAGGTTTGTCCCGCAAATCGAGGGTGTGGGGCGTTTGACCAGGTATCCGTCGCTTCGGTGCCCATAACTTTTGATTCGTAAAGAGTTACGCGGCGCATACCATACTGTTACAAAGCTCTCCAGAGCTCTACGAGGGGGTAGCATGCTTGCTTTGCTGTGCCTATTTTCGAAGCCCAAAATAGAGCGTTTTAATCAGTTTCGGGATACTTTTCTTATTTTGCGCTGGTTTTCCGTCCCGGATCGTACGTCGTGAGCCGCGAAAAGGACGACAACCTAATCCATCACATTTTTATTACCGAATCCCACGATACCATGGGCAAGACAACTTCACTTCACGTTGAGGCTGGGCCCGCAAACCGAGGGCGTGGGGCGTGTGGCCAGGTATCCGTCACTCCGGTGCCCATAACTTTTGATCCGTAAGGAGTTACGCGGCGCACAGCATACCGTTAGAAAGCTCTCCGAGAGCTCTACAACGGGGGCATCAAGCCCACTCCGCTGCGCCTATTTTTGGTGACCAAAATCGAATGTTTTCATCAATTTTGGGACACTTTTCTGCTTTTTCGTTGTTTTTCCGTCCCAGATCGTACGTCGTGAGCCGTGAAAATGACGACAATCTAATGCATCACATTTCTATTAACGAATCCCATGGCACCTTGGCAAGACAATTTCACTTCACGTAGAGGCTGGGCCCATAAACCGAGGGCGTGGGGCGTGGGGCGTGGGGCATGTGACCATGTATCCGTCGCTCCGGTGCCCATAACTTATGATTAGTAAGGAGTTACGCGGCGCACATCATACCGTTGGAAAGCTCTCTAAGAGCTCTACGACGGGGGCAGCTAACCTGCTCTGCTGCGCCTATTTTTAGAGTCCAAATCGAACATTTTTATCAGTTTCGGGACACTTTTCTTCTTTTGCGCTGTTTTTCCATCCCGGATCGTACGTTGTGAGCCGCGAAAATGACGACAACCTAATCCATGACATTTCTATTACCGAATCCTATGCCACCATGGGCAAGACAACTTCACTTCACGTAGAGGCTGGGCCCGTAAACCGAGGGCGTGGGGCGTGTGACTAGGTATCCGTCGCTGCGGTGCCTATAACTTTTGATCCGTAAGGAGTTACGCGGCGCACAGCATACCGTTGGAAAGCTCTCCAAGAGTTCTACGACGGGGGCAACAAGCCTGCTCGACTATGCCTATTTTCGAAGCCCAAAATCAAACGTTTTCATCAGTTTTGGGCTACTTTTATTCTTTTGTGCCGTTTTTCCTCCCGTATCGTACGTCGTGAGCCGCGAAAAGGATGACAACCTAATCCATCACATTTCTATTGCCGAATCCCATGCCACCATGGGCAGGACAACTTCACTTCACGTAGAGGCTGGGCCCGCAAACCGAGGGCGTAGGGCGTGTGACAGGTATCCGTCGTTCCGGTGCCCATAACTTTTGATCTGTAAAGAGTTATGAGGCGCACAGCTTACCGTTGGAAAGCTCTCCGAGAGCTCTACGACGGGGGTAGCGAGCCTGCTCGACTGAGCGTATTTTTGGATCTAAAAATCAAACATTTTCATTAGTTTTGGGACACTTTTATACTTTTGCGCTATTTTTCCGTCCCGGATCGTACGTCGTAAGCCGCGAAAAGGACGACAACCTAATCCATCACATTTCTATTACTGAATCCCATGGCAACTTGGGCAAGATAACTTCACTTGACGTAGAGGCTGGGCCCGCAAATCGAGGGCGTGGGGCGTGGGGGGTGTGACCAGGTATTTGTCGCTCCGATGGCCATAACTTTTGATCCGTAAGGAGTTACGCGGCGCACAACATACCGTTGGAAAGTTCTCCAAGAGCTCTACGACGGGGCTAGCAAGCTTACTTGGCTGCGCCTATTTTTTGATCCCATAATCGAATGTTTTCATCAGTTTTGGGATACTTTTCTTCTTTTGCGCTGTTTTTTCATCCCGGATCGTACGTCGTGAGCTGCGAAAGGGACGACAACCTAATTCGTCACATTTCTATTAACGAATCTCATGCCACCATGGGCAAGACAACGTCACTTCACGTAGGGGCTGGACCCGCAAACCGAGGGCGTGGGCCGTGTGACCAAGTATTCATCGGTCCGATGCACATAACTTTTGATTCGTAAGGAGTTACGCAGCGCACACTATACCGTTCGAAAGCTCTTCGAGAGCTCTACGACGGGGACAGCAAGCTTGCTATGCTGCGCCTATTTTCGGAGCCCAAAATTGAACGTTTTATTCAGTTTTGGGACATTTTTCTTCTTGTGCGCTGTATTTCCGTCCCGGATCGTACGTCGTGAGCCGCAAAAAGGACGACAACCTAATCCATCACATTTCTATTACCGAATCCCACGACACCATGGGCAAGACAACTTCACTTCACGTAGATGATGGGCCCACAAACCGAGGGCATGGGGCGTGTGACCATGTATCCGTCGTTCCGGTGCCCATAACTTTTGATCCGTAAGGAGTTACGCGGTACACACATACTGTTGGAAAGCACTCCGAGAGCTCTACGACAGGAGCAGTAAGCCACATCGGCTGCGCCTATTTTTGGATCCCAAAATCGAAGATTTTCATCAGTTTTGGGACACTTTTATTCTTTTGCGCTGTTTTTCTGTCCCGGATCGTACGTCGTTAGCCGCGAAAAGGACGACAACCTAATCCATCACATTTCTATCACCGAATCCCACGCCACCATGGGCAAGACAACTTCATTTCACGTAGAGGCTGGGCCAGCAAACTGAGGAAGTGGGGCGTGTGACCAGGTATCCGTAACTCTGGTGCCTATAACTTTTGATCTGTAAGGAGTTACGCGGCGTACTACATACAGTTGGAAAGTTCTCCGAGAGCTCTACGACAGGGGCAGCAAGCCTGCTTTACTACGCCTATTTTCATAGCCAAAAATTGATCGTTTTCATCAGTTTCGGGACACTTTTCTTCCTTTCCGTTGTTTTTTCGTCTCGGATCGTACGTCGTGAGCTGCGAAAAGGACGACAACCTAATCCTTCACATTTCTATTAACGAATCCCACGGCACTTTGGGCAAGACAACTTCAATTCACGTAGAGGCTGGGCCCGCAAACCGAGGGCAAGGGGCGTGTAACCAGGTATCCATCGCTCCAGTACCCATAACTTTTAATCCGTAAGGAGTTACGCGGCGCACACCATGCCATTAGAAAGCTCTCCAAGAGCTCTACGACGGGGGCAGCAAGCCTGCTCAGCTGCGCCTATTTTTGGATCCCAAAATCGAACGGTTTCATCAGTTTCGGGATACTTTTCTTCTTTTGCGCTGTTTTTCAGTCCCGGATCGTACGTCGTGAGCCGCGAAAAGAACGACAACCTAATCCATCACATTTCTATTACCGAATCCCAAGCCACCATGGGCAAGACAACTTCACTTCACGTAGAGGCTGGTCCCGCAAACTGAGGGCATGGGGCGTGTGACCATGTATCCGTCGCTTTAGTGCCCATAACTTTTGATCCGTAAGGAGTTACGCGGCACACAGCATACTGTTGGAAAGCTCTACGAGAGCTCTAGGATGGGGGCAACAAGCCTGCTCGGCTGTGCCTATTTTTGGGTCCCAAAATCGAACGTTTTCATCAGTTTTGGCACACTTTTCTTCTTTTGCTTTGTTTTTCTGTCCCGGATCGTACGTCGTGAACCGCGAAAAGGACGACAACCTAATCCATCATATTTCTATTACAGAATCCCAAGGCACCTTGGGCAAGAAAACTTTACTTCGCGTAGAGGTTGGGCCCGCAAACCGAGGGTGTGGTGAGTGTGACCAGGTATCCGTCGCTCCGGTGCCCATAACTTTTGATTTGTAAGGAGTTACGCGGCACACAGCATACTGTTGGAAAGCTCTCTGAAAGCTCTATGACGAGGGCAGCAAGGATGCCATGCTGCGCCTATTTTCGAAGCCCAAAATCGAACATTTTCATCAATTTCGGGACACTTTTCGAATTTTGCGCTATTTTTCCGTCCCGGATCGTACGTCGTTAGCCTCGAAAAGGACGATAACCTAATCCATCACTTTTCTATTACTGAATCAAATGGCACCTTGGGCAAGACAACATTACTTCACGTAGAGGCTGGGCCCGAAAATCGAGGGCATAGGGCGTGTGACCAGGTATCCGTTGCTCCGCTGCCCATAACTTTTGATTTGTAAGGAGTTACGCGGCGCACAACATACCGTTCGAAAGCTCTCCGAGAGCTCTACGACGGGGGCAACAAGCCTACTAGGCTGTGCCTATTTTCAGAGCCCAAAATCGAACGTTTTGATATGTTTCGGGACACTTTTCTACCCTTTCGCTGTTTTTCCGTCTCGGATCGTACGTCGTTAGCCGCGAAAAGGACGACAACCTAATCCATCACATTTCTATTACCGAATCCCATGCAACCACGGGCAAGACAACTTCATTTCACGTAGAGGCTGGGCTCGCAAACCGAGGGCGTAGGGCGTGTGACTAGGTATTCGTCGTTCCGGTGCCCATAACTTTTGATCCGTAAAGAGGTACGCGGCGCACAGCATATTGTTGGAAAGCTCTCCAAGAGCTCTATGATGGTGTCAGTATGCTTGCTAGGCTGCGCCTATTTTTGGAACCCAAAATTGAACGTTTTCATCATTTTCGGGACACTTTTCTTCTTTTGCGCAGTTTTTCCGTCTTGAATCGTACATCGTGAGCTGGGAAAAGGACGACAACCTAATCCATCACATTTCTATTACCGAGTCCCACGCCACCATGGGCATGACAACTTCACTTCACGTAGAGTCTGGTCCCGCAAACCGAGGGCGTGGGGCGTGTGACCAGGTATCCGTCGCTCCAGTGGCCATAACTTTTGATCCGTAAGGAGTTACGCGGCGCACACCATACCGTTAGAAAGCTCTCCATGAGCTCTACGACAGGGGTAGCAAGCCTGCTTTGCTGCGCCTATTTTTGAAGCCCAAAATCGAACGTTTTAATCAGTTTTGGGATACTTTTCTTATTTTGCGCAATTTTTCCGTCCCGGATCGTACGTAGTGAGCTGTGAAAAGGACGACAACCTAATCCATCACATTTCTATTACCGAGTCCCACGACACCGTGGGCAAGACAACTTCACTTCACGTAGAGGCTGGGCCCTCAAACCGAGGACGTGGGGCATGTGACCAGGTATCCGTTGCTCCGGTGCCCATAACTTTAGATCCGTAAGAAGTTACGCGGCGCACAGCATACCGTTAGAAAGCTCTCCAAGAGCTCTAGTACGGGGGTAGCAAGCCCGCTCTGCTGCGCCTATTTTCGGAGCCTAAAATAGAATGTTTTCATCAGTTTTGGGACACTTTTCTTCGTTTTCCCTATTTTTCTATCCCGGGTCGTACATCGTGAGCCGGGAAAACGACGACAACCTAATCCATAACATTTCTATTACCGAATCCCACGGCACCTTGGGCAAGACAATTTCACTTCACGTAGAGGCTGGGCCCGTAAACCGAGGGCGTGGGGTGTGGGGCGTGGGGCGTGTGACCATGTATCCGTCGCTCCGGTGCCCATAACTTGTGATTCGTAAGGAGTTACGTGGCGCACAGCATACCGTTGGAAAGCTCTCCGAGAGCTCTATGACGGGGGTAGCTAACCTGCTTTGCTGCGCCTATTTTCAGAGTCCAAATTGAACATTTTTATCAGTTTCGGGACACTTTTCTTCTTTTGCGCTGTTTTTCCGTCCCGGATCGTACGTCGTGAGCCGCGAAAAGGACGACAACCTAATCCATCACATTTCTATTACCGAATCCCATGCCACCATGGGCAAGACAACTTCACTTCATATAGAGGCTGGGCCCGCAAACCGAGGGCGTGGGGGTGTGACTAGGTATCCGTCGCTGCGGTGCCTATAACTTTTGATCCGTAAGGAGTTACGCGGCGCACAACATACCGTTGGAAAGCTCTCCAAGAGTTCTACGACGGGGGAAGCAAGCCTGCTCGACTACGCCTATTTTTGGATCCCAAAATCGAACGTTTTCATCAGTTTCGGGCTACTTTTCTTTTGTTGCGCTGTTTTTCCGTCCGGGATCGTACGTCGTGAGCCGCGAAAAGGATGACAACCTAATCCATCACATTTTTATTGCCGAATCCCATGCCACCATGGGCAGGACAACTTCACTTCACGTAGAGGCTGGGCCCGCAAACCGAGGGCGTAGGACGTGTGACCATGTATCCGTCGCTCCGGTGCCCATAACTTTTGATCCGTAAGGAGTTACGCGGTACACAGCATACTGTTGGAAAGCACTTCGAGAGTTCTACGACAAGAGCAGTAAGCCACATCAGTTGTGCCTATTTTCGGATCCCAAAATGGAACGTTTTCATCAGTTTTGGGACACTTTTATTCTTTTGCGCTGTTTTTCTGTCCTGGATCGTACGTCGTTAGCCGCGAAAAGGACGACAACCAAATCCATCACATTTCTATCACCGAATCCCAAGCCACCATGGGCAAGACAACTTCACTTCACGTAGAGCCTGGGCCAGCAAACCGAGGGAGTAGGGCGTGTGACCAGGTATCCGTCACTCTAGTGCCCATAACTTTTGATCTGTAAGGAGTTACGCGGCGCACAGCATACCGTTAGAAACCTCTCCAAGAGCTCTACGACGGGGGGAACAAGCCTGCTCGGTTGTGCCAATTTTTGGAGCCCAAAATCGAATGATTTCATCAGTTTCGTTATACTTTTCTTCTTTTGCGTTGTTTTTTCGTCCCGGATCGTACGTCATCAGCCGCGAAAAGGACGACAACCTAATTCATCACATTTCTATTACCGAATCCCACGCCACCATGTCACGCCCCAACCCGGCCTATAAGGTTAGACTAGGGTGTGATCTAAACATTCAAGTCATATCACATACTTAACTGTTTATGAAGATTACACACTTAATGTTTTTGGCCTAAACTCCAAAATTTTTTAGAAAACCGGTAGCATAACGGCTGTAATTGGGCTATTTGGTTTAACCTAATTCTCTAAACGCCTCAAAATTTACTATCTCAAATTCATTTCCAACTAAGAGTGCTATTTATCATCAATTGAAACGCCTATTGGTTATCTTGATGACTCGTTTGATTTATAACCTAGCATGATATTATGTCTCGCTTGTTTGTTAATCCTCGTTACAAAAGTTCCTGTTGATCTTAGCTTAATAACGAGTACCTGTTTAAGATTGGATAAGTTCATTTATTTAGTCCTTAACTAATACGTCATAACCTATGATAGATACTAGCAGTGATAAATAGAAAAACGATCATAGTGGAGTCTAGTGTCTGTCTAGCAATATCAGTACAAACCAAAATTAGACCCCAAATTACAACGGGGGTCTTTTACATTAGAAATAGCAACCAACATGAAAGAAATAGACTTCAAGTAGCACAGAGTTCACAAGTAGCCACAATCACGCAAAGCAACTAGACAGGCAATCACTCCAAGGATTCATCGTTAGGCACACCATCCTCGAGTACCTGTTCTGGATCTTCTTCACCTGAGATGATAAAAGAGGGTGAGTCCTTATGAACTCAGTGAGGGGGAATGAGAAATAGGTTTGAAACTCATTTTCCGGTTCAACTTATGAAAATCCTTTTGCAAGCATGAATATAACAATAATATAAAGTAAAGAAACAGAAATACCAGTCTTTCCTCCCCGAGGTTCTCTAGGAACCAAGCGAGAGTACTTATACACATAGTAAAAAGGATACAGTGAGCTTTTGCTCTCAGATCAGTTCCAGAATCAGTTGTTGCAGCCGACTTTAAATCATCCCCTTAACATGCCAGGTGGGTGTACTCCGGATGTACCCCGAAATCCTACGACCCAACTCTCCGAGGAAGTCTAGCCCCCAAGCGAGAGAGGGAATGGGACCATGGTAGTCACGGGTGCACCGGCAAGCCCGATGCCGCCCGGTGTGCATGATCGCTACCATGCCGACAGGAAAGGTTGCAACCTTGTATGCAGTGCACATTTATGACATTTCAGGTATCACATTAGGAGGACAACAAAGTAGATTGCCTTCGGATAGTCATAAGATTGCACATTGACCAAGTAAACAAGCAGGGCACGATAAAACATGTAATTTCACTTGCAAGGCACGATAAAACAGGTAATTTCACTTGTAGAGCACGATAAAACAGGTAATTTCACTTGCAGGGCATATAGAGTTATATGAACATTAAACGGGCAGCCATGTAACACATGTGAATCAAGCCATATAACTCATTACGAAGCCCACGTGATCAAGTAATAAGATTATTCAACATGCAATAACATCTACGTGGGTTCGGGTGCAAGAAAAGCCTATTTGTCAACATGCAATGATCAAAATCACATTTAGGACTATAAAGGCATTTACGGGCAGCCTACTAAACATATAATTCCACACAATATCCAAATGATCAACACTTAGCAAAACTACCTAGTCATTAGGGTTTCCATTTCGTGCATATTCGTGCAATTTGAGCCTCAAACCAACCCAAAGTCAATCTCAAGCCATGCATCATTTAATTCAACATCCTAAAACATTCAAAACAGTCCACACAACATCCCAACACCACAATTCCAAGCAATTAGTACCACAAGAGAGGTTACAACAATTTTCCAAGCATATAACTAAGTGAAACCCTCACTGCAATAGGCTGTTTTCTCACAAATATTAAGACAAGCAAACAATCTCCAATTCCAGTGAATAAGGCGTCAATTTAAAGCTTAAGAAGTGAACTAAAATCAGGAACAAACCTTGCATTAATTGGAGTTCGGTATCATTAGATATAGCCGAAACAGTGGGATAGCACAAAACTGTTCAGATTTGCACACTTTTCAGTAATTGACGTTTTTGAGGTCCTTAGGGTCAGATTTAGCCTTAGTCCATTTCTGACAAAAATGTCCAGAACTGAAAAATATAGTAATAAAAGAAATTTCATGCATTTTGGATATCATTTACTAAGTCAAATCTGGTTCGTTCTACAAGGTCAGTGCATCTGCCAAAACCTGCTTCATTTTTCCAGATTTCCAGATTTGGACACATTTTAAAGATTTGCCATTTTGAGAACCTTAGTGTCAAAATTAGCTTTGGCCTATTTCTACGAAAATTGTTCAAAACTGGCCAAGATAGTCACCTACCAATTTTCATACATTTTCAACATCATTTTCCTAGCTAAAATTACCTCGAAACAAACTGGTCAGAGAGCTGTCACATAATCCGACTTCACTTATCTTCACTTTAAAGCCAAAATCTTGCCGTGCATGGTTGTTTAAGCTTATGAACGAACATATAACTCAAGAACAGAAGCAAAGACATACATTTATGAGCATGCATGTGGATTTTTGAAGGATTTTCAAAAGGTTTTAGTCCTCACCTTAGCAAATCAACAAGAAGATGCACAAAACTTGATGAAGCACAATTTTCTTCTTCTTCCTTGCTTAGCCAAGACACCACCTGTCATGCCCCAAACCCGAACTCGTTGCCAAGACAAGGCCGGAACGTGATGTGGACTAGATAAATAACCTGTACAATCATTCGTTCGTGACCTAAACATAAATAATAACCTCAAGTAACTTCAAGAACGGTGCCCCCAAACTATTGGCACTAACATTCATTAACTTGATCATTCATATATACAAGGCCTACATTCAACCCTCCGACATGCCTCAATCATCAATGCCCATGAGGCCTCAAAAGAACAGTCTATTAATAAGATTTACAATCCATTATCCAAAAGAATATTACAATACCTAAAGTTGTACAAATTATAATATAGTTCAGTACATATGCTCAATCATCTACAAGCAACTAGAATCATAACAAGCAAAAGTCCATCTCGTCACACAAATAAGCATCACCTTCAACTTGAGTCCCTATCACAGGCTCAACCTCGACCTCACCTGAAAAATTGTCATATAAAGGGATGAGCTACACTTAGCTCAGCGAGGGTTAATGGTCTCAGGTGGTTTTCGCAAACAATTCAACATTTGAAAAACCTTTCATGAAAACATGATATGCATAAGTGCAATTAAGTACAAGAATCAATAGACAAGCAATAACACGTCACTCTACCCTCCGAGGTCCTCAAGGGCCCAAGCGAAGGTAGGTTTACCTTATATCAAAGGATACAATTTTCCTTGCAGTTGTTGTAGTCGGCCGGCCTTGGATGAATCATCATCATTTTTTTCCCAACTCCAAACACTAGGTGATATCTGGATAATCACCGGGGACTATGGTAGTCGAGACCTATTGGTAGCCCGTTGCTACCCAGGGGAAACGAACGCTACCATACCCATAATTGTGGTTGCAACCATCGCGCATGCAATCATTATCATGACAAGCAAGATATATGCATCAACAGGTAAAGGAGGCAACAAAGTAGGTTACCTCCGATCACATAATCATGCTACCAATCTTTAACATATTCCAGTATATAAACGTGTAAATAATTACAACATCTTACATTTAGAATTCGTATAGTCATGTAGACATGCAACAATCATAATACCTTGCATTTAGAACTTATAAGATGAAATGTGGAAGTCAATAAGGAAGGTTGATTCATCATACAAGCGTTTTCGATACTATTGCATCAGCTTAACTTAGGAGGTAAACTTGCCTACTTTCCCTAACTCCAATTAATTTTATTTTTATCTAGAATCGAAGCTTATCGAATGTAGATAACTCTAGAATCAAACGGAACTCAATTCGGAGTTAAAACGAATGAGATATGGCTTCCGCAAAATCACTGCGCAAAGTTGTCAAACATCCGGGCGCTGAGGCCTTAATCCGGTCGACCGAAAGAAGCAGGTAACGCCCAGATCGAAGGTTTCTGCCGGGCGTTGAGGCCTCTATCCAGGCGACCGGATAGGGGCTGTAACGCCCGGATAGCTGCACGAAAAGCACCCAAATTCTACCCAATTCACCTATACCACAACCAATCCATCTACCAACATACAAACAAGTTCTAAATGGCTATTAAGCATCATACAAGGCTTCAAAATCAACCAAATTCATCCCATATCAATGACCCACAACAACCAATAATTCATGCTCAAACTCCAAGCTCCATAACCTCAACACCTCAACAACTCAATACACTTTTCAACAAGTTCAAATATACATATATATATTACATGTAAGCACTCAATCAAGCTCTAACCACAAGTATAATCATTGACCATGCTTAATGTATCTTGAAAAGCATTTGAAAAACAACCCTCACCTCAAACTTGAGTATAGAAGCAATAGAGAGTCAAAGAACTCTTGAGACTAGCTGAGAGATGTAGAATTAGCTTGGAACAAGGCTGAAATTCCCTTATTTCTTCTTCTTTTCCTTTTTTCTTCTCTCCCTCTCTTTGCCCTCTTTGATCGTGTATGAGTGTGTGTGAGTGTGTGTGCAGGATTTTAGTGTATTTGTAGAGGGTATTGTGTGTTTTGAGTGGCAAGAATAGTATAATGGTTGCCTATAAAAATCTAATTTTTGCCAAATGTCCACCTTGCCCTCCAACTAAGTCATTTTTTGCTAGTTTGCCATTTTGGTTGAATTATAACTAATTAGTTACTACTCATGACTTAATTGAATACTATTAATTCCTACGATACGTAAAACTCCATAACGCACGTAATTAAACATTTGACACGTAAAATGATGAATATGCACGTTAAATGTCATTAAGACATACTAATTGATGCTAATGCACATGAAATGATATAAATGCATTATAATTAATATAATTATATATATATAGACTCTCGTGTCGGGTTTTACATCCTCCCCTCCTTAAAAGAATTGTGTCCTCGCAATTTCTTCTTACCTTGAAAACAACTCCGGATATTGCTTCTCCATTTGATCCCGTAACTCCCAGGTTGCTTCCTCGATCCCTTGGTTGTTCCACAATACTTTTACCATAGGAATCTCCTTTCTACGCAACTCACGTACTTGTTCCTCTAAAATTCGCACGGGCTTTTCTTCATAGGAGAGGTTCTCACGAAGTTGTAGTGGTTTCAGCTCCAAGATATGAGAAGGGTCGGGTTGATACTTTCTTGACATCGAGACATGGAACACGTCATGTATACCGGAAAGACTTATTGGTAGACTCAATCGGTATGCTAACTTGCTAATTTTCTTCACAATCTCGAACGGTCCCACGTACCTCAGACTTAACTTACCACCCTTACCATGTCGAATCAATCCCTTTCGAGGAGACAATTTAAGAAACACCTTATCACCCACTTCAAACTCTAAATCTCTTCTTCTTCTATCGGCATAACTTTTCTGCCTACTTTGTGCAGTGAGCATCCTTTTCCGAATCAATTGTACATTCTCTATTTTCTCTATCATCTCTGGTAATAATGTAGGATCAATGGCTTTCATCTCACCAACCTCACTCCAATATAGAGGGGATCTACACTTCCGTCCGTACAAGGCCTCGTAAGGTGCCATGCCAATTGTTGCTTGATAGCTATTGTTGTAGGCAAACTCCGCCAACGGCAAATGCTTTTCCCATGTTCCTCCAAAGACCAAAGCACAATCTCGTAGCATGTCCTCCAAGATCTGAATGGTTCTTTCGGACTTCCCGTTAGTTTGAGGATGGTAGGCTGTACTGAAACTTAACTTCGTTCCCAACGCCTCTTGAAACTTTTGCCAAAATCGTGATGTGAACCTTGGATCTCTGTCAGACACTATGCTCATAGGTACACCATGTAACTTCACAATGTTAGCTATATACAAATCAACTCGCTTCTCCAAGCTATCCGTCTTATTCATTGCGATGCAATGGGCTGTCTTCGTTAACCGATCCACAACCACCCAAACCGTATCACAACCTCGAGGTGACCTCGGTAACTCCGTCACGAAATCCATTATTATGTGTTCCCATTTCCATTGTGGAATTTCTAAAGGTTGCAAGAGTCCTGCAGGTCTTTGATGTTCGGCCTTAACCCTTTGACATGTCAAGCAACGTGACACAAATTCCGCAATCTCCCGCTTCATGTTGTTCCACCAATAGAATTGTCTCAAATCTCGGTACATTTTTGTTCCTCAAGGATGTATTGTATACCTCGTGTTATGAGCTTCCTCAAGTATCTTCTTCTTCAATTCTGGATCATTTGGTATACAAACTCGGTTACGTAATCTCCACAATCCTTCTTGTTGTATGAAATCCGGGTTGTCTTCCTTTATCTTCTGAAATTGTGGATCTTGTTGTTGAGCTTCCTTGATTTGAGATAGCAATGATGATTGAATCATTAGATGAGCATTTACCCCTAACTTCGCCAAGCTTGCCTTTCGGCTCAACGCATCTGCCACCACATTAGCTTTTTCGGGCACATAGTTGATGGTACAATTGTAGTCCTCCAAGAGTTCCATCCATCTCCTTTGCCTCATGTTCAACTCTTTTTGAGAAAATAAATATTTCAAGCTTTTGTGGTCGGTGAAAATCTCGAACTTACTTCCCCATAAATAATGTCTCCACTTTTTCAATGCGAATACTATCGCCGCCAACTCTAAATCATGTGTGGGGTAATTCACCTCATAGGGCTTCAACTTCCGAGAGGCATAAGCAATGACTTGACCATTTCACACATCCTAATCCCTCCTTTGAAGTATCACTGTAAATGACAAACCCTTGACTTCCCTCGGGCAATGCTAAGATAGGAGCGGTTGTTAATCTCTTCTTCAACTCTTGGAAGCTATTTTCACACTTACCGTCCCATTTGAAGCTCACCTTCTTTTGTGTCAATCTTGTAAGAGGTCCTGCAATCTTTGAGAAATCTTTCACGAACCTCCTATAGTACCCGGCTAGCCCAAGAAAACTACGCACCTCCGTAACATTCTCGGGTCTCTTCCACGATTGCACCACTTCAATCTTTGAGGGATCCACCGCTATCCCTGTTTGGGAGATTATATGCCCTAAGAAAGCAACTTGTTGAAGCCAAAACTCGCATTTGCTAAACTTGGCATACAACTGATGTTCTCTCAACTTCTGTAACACCATATGTAAATGCTTCACATGCTCCTTCTCTGTCTTAGAATACACCAAGATATCATCGATGAATATCACCACGAATTGATCCAAGTAAGGTTGGAACACCTTATGCATCAAGTCCATAAAGGCAGCAGGAGCATTTGTTAGTCCAAACGGCATTACAACAAACTCATAATGCCCGTACCTTGTCCTAAAAGCTGACTTAGGCACATCTTCCTTTCTGATGCGAAGTTGATAATAACCCTGCCTCAAATCAAACTTTGAATAAACTTTGGCTCCTTGTAATTGATCAAATAGCTCATCTATTAATGGCAAGGGATACTTATTCTTGACAGTCACATGATTCAACCCCCGATAATCGATACATAGCCTTAAGGTGCTATCTTTCTTCTTCACGAACAATACTGGGGCTCCCCAAGGAGATGAACTAGGTTGAACAAATCCTTTTTCTAGTAATCCTTGCAATTGAATCTTCAATTCTTGCAATTCAGTCGGGGCCATCCGATATGGTGCCTTTGAGATAGGTTGAGTACCAGGCAATACCTCAATTACAAAGTCAATCTCCCTTTTTGGTGGCAATCCCGGTAATTCTTTCGGAAACACATCAACATATTCCTTCACCACTGGCACCTCTACAAGCCTAGCTTGATCGGTTGGCTTGTTAATCAAATAAGCCAAGTATCCATTGCATCCCTTCCTCATTAATTTCACAGCTTTGATAGAGGAAACAATAGCATTACTTGAAAAATCACCTCTACCTTTCACCTCAACCACAAGTTGACCCGATACTTGCAATTTTACAACCTTCGTTCGACAATCTAGTTGGGCATAATTACAAGCTAACCAATCCATTCCCAATATGACATCATACTTTTGAAAAGGGAGTACAATGAGATCAACCAAAAACTCCAGGTCCCTTATTTGAATTTTACATCCTCTACATCCATATTTAGAAACATGTTTGGTGCCCATGGGATTGCTAACTTCTACATGACATGATAAAGGTCCTACTTGCAGCTTGATGCGATGCACACATTGAGGTGAAATAAAAGAATGCATGGCTCCAGTATCAATAAGCACCGTTACTGGTTGTTGTAAAATTAAGAAAGCACCTTCAACCACGGCTACAGCCTCTGGAATCTCCTCTTGATCAACAGCATACACCCGGGCTTGGACTCTCTGCGCCGATGCATTTCTAACGGCCTGATTTGGTGCACCTCGATTTTTCCGTTTTGGACAATCCTTAGCGAAATGCTGATCACTTCCGCACCCCAAACACTTGCCCATTTTCTTCCAACACTGGGCCTCAACATGCCCCTTTCTACCACAATAACTACACACCACATTCTTAGCAATAGTAGCACTACCTGACGAACCACTAGCCGATTGAGTAATTGAAGCACTTGGTTGTAGTCGGGTAGGAGCTGATCTAACTTGACTTTGGGCTGAATACGATCTCTAAGGTACTTGTGACAACATTGGCCTCTTACTTACTTGACTTGGTCCTCCACAAGTATCCAACCTCCTCTTCTCAACTCGCGATGCCGAATCAACCATCTCGGCATAATCAGTAAAACGGTGGGATGCAAGAAAATCATGAATTTCGGACCTTAGTCCCCGAACAAAGTGTTTGATCCTTGCACTCTCTGTTTGGACCAATCCCGGCAAATACTTAGAGAGTTTGTTGAATCGGGCTTCATATTGCACCACCGATAAGCTTCTTTGCCTCACAGTAAGGAACTCTTCTTCCTTTCTCTCTCGAGCCACCTCCGACACATAGTTTCCTTTGAAGGACCTCACAAAGTTAGCCCATGTTGTTGGGGTACCATTCCGCTCCCAACGCTCCTTCTCATTCCTCCACCATTCCTCTGCATCCTCTTCTAGCAAGAAAGTTGCAAAGGACACCTTCTTCTCATCATTATAATCCATGGCCACAAAAATCTTCTCCACATTGGCAAGCCATGCCTCTGCCTTCTCACTATCAGGCTCACCCAAGAACTTAGAAGGTCTATACCCTAGGAAGCCTTTCAACGTATCATCTTCACTACCTTGGTTGTTATTGTTGTTGTTGCCACCACCATTGTTATTATTATTGTTGTTGTTACCCGCATTCATATTCGCTTGTTGCTCCATCACCCTACTCATACGATCCAACGCAGTTGCCATCATATTGAACATGGCTATTCCGGGGTTAGCCGGGTCAACATTCCCCGTTCCTTGTGCTCCAGCATTTGCGCGGGTATTACGACCTGCCATCTATAAACATAACATATGGACCACTCATGATTATATAATACGCATGCCTTATGATATGAGATTTAATGTAAATACATGTGTTAGCAATGCTCCTACATCTAGGTTACACATAGACAAGAATCAAATGCATCACGTTAAGCACATAAGCTCACCTAAGCACATAAGTTCCTGAAAGTGCACTAACATATTCTCTTCTCAAGTTTCCTACCCACTAACCAGGGATTCCAAATCTAGCTTACGCCTAGCTAAATAGCTAAGCTCTGATACCACCTAAAGGTGACATGCCCCGAACCCAAACTCGTTGCCAAGACAAGGCCGGAACGTGACGTGGACTATATAAATAACTTGTACAATCATTCGTTCGTGACCTAAACATAAATAATAACCTCAAGTAACTTCAAGAACGGTGCCCCAAAACTATTGGCACTAATATTCATTAACTTGATCATTCATATATACAAGGCCTACATTCAACCCTCCGGCATGCCTCAATCATCAATGCCCATGAGGCCTCAAAAGAACAGTCTATTAATAAGTTTTACAATCCATTATCCAAAAGAATATTACAATACCTAAAGTTGTACAAATTATAATATAGTTAAGTACATATGCTCAATCATCTACAAGCAACTAGAATCATAACAAGCAAAAGTCCGTCTCGTCACACAAATAAGCATCGCCTTCAACTTGAGTCCCTATCACAGGCTCAACCTCGACCTCACCTGAAAAATTGTCATATAAAGGGATGAGCTACACTTAGCTCAGCGAGGGTTAATGGTCTCAGGTGGTTTTCACAAACAATTCAACATTTGAAAAACCTTTCATGAAAACATGATATGCATAAGTGCAATTAAGTACAAGAATCAATAGACAAGCAATAACACATCACTCTACCCTCCGAGGTCCTCAAGGGCCCAAGCGAAGGTAGGTTTACCTTATATCAAAGGATACAATTTTCCTTGCAGTTGTTGTAGTCGGCCGGCCTTGGATCAATCATCATCATTTTTTTCCCAACTCCAAACACTAGGTGATATCCGGATAATCACCGGGGACTATGGTAGTCGAGACCTATTGGTAGCCCGTTGCTACCCAGGGGAAACGAACACTACCATACCCATAATTGTGGTTGCAACCATCGCGCATGCAATCATTATCATGACAAGCAAGATATATGCATCAACAGGTAAAGGAGGCAACAAAGTAGGTTACCTCCGATCACATAATCATGCTACCAATCTTTAACATATTCCAGTATATAAACGTGTAAATAATTACAACATCTTACATTTAGAATTCGTATAGTCATGTAGACATGCAACAATCATAATACCTTGCATTTAGAACTTATAAGATGAAATGTGGAAGTCAATAAGGAAGGTTGATTCATCATACAGGCATTTTCGATACTATTGCATTAGCTTAACTTAGGAGGTAAAATTGCCTACTTTCCCTAACTCCAATTAATTTGATTTTTTATCTAGAATCGAATCTTATCGAATTTAGATAACTCTAGAATCAAACGGAACTCAATTCGGAGTTAAAACGAATGAGATATGGCTTCCGCAAAATCATTGCGCAAAGTTGTCAAACATCCGGGTGCTGAGGCCTTAATCCGGTCGACCGGAAGAAGCAGGTAACGCCCGGATCGAAGGTTTCTGCCGGGCGTTGAGGCCTCTATCCGGGCAACCGGATAGGGGCTGTAACGCCCGGATAGCTGCACGAAAAGCACCAAAATTCTACCCAATTCACCTATACCACAACCAATCCATCTACCAACATACAAACAAGTTCTAAATGGCTATTAAGCATCATACAAGGCTTCAAAATCAACCAAATTCATCCCATATCAATGTCCCAAAACAACCAATAATTCATGCTCAAACTCCAAGCTCCATAACCTCAACACCTCAACAACTCAATACACTTTTCAACAAGTTCAAATATACATATATATATTACATGTAAGCACTCAATCAAGCTCTAACCACAAGTATAATCATTGACCATGCTTAATGTATCTTGAAAAGCATTTGAAAAACAACCCTCACCTCAAACTTGAGTATAGAAGCAATAGAGAGTCAAAGAACTCTTGAGACTAGCTGAGAGATGTAGAATTAGCTTGGAACAAGGCTGAAATTCCCTTCTTTCTTCTTATTTTCTTCTTTTCTTCTCTCCCTCTCTTTTCCCTCTTTGATCGTGTATGAGTGTGTGTGAGTGTGTGTGCAGGATTTTAGTGTGTGTGAGAGGGTATTGTGTTTTTTGAGTGGCAAGAATAATATAATGGTTGCCTATAAAAATCTGATTTTTGCCAAATGTCCACCTTGCCCTCCAACTAAGTCATTTTTTGCTAGTTTGCCATTTTGGTTGAATTATAACTAATTAGTTACTACTCATGACTTAATTGAATACTATTAATGCCTACGATACGTAAAACTCCATAACGCACGTAATTAAACATTTGAAATGTAAAACGATGAATATGCATGTTAAATGTCATTAAGACATACTAATTGATGCTAATGCACATGAAATGATATAAATGCATTATAATTAATATAATTATATATATATAGACTCTCGTGTCGGGTTTTACACCACCCGATTTCTCTCTATTTTTCCTAGCTTAGTGGCCAAGTTCTTAGTACATGCATGTGGTTAGAACAAGAAGAAAAGAAATGGAACCTAGTAAACTCACCAAGGCCAAAAATGGTGACTCAAAAAGCTTGCATGTATGATTCTTGCATCCTAGCTTGCTTGGGTGAGTTTCTTTGCTTATTGTTTGTCTTGATACACCATAGGATGATGAAGATGAGCTAAGGGATGAAGAAACTCAGCCCAAAACCGAGATGGAGAGAGAACAATGAGATGGAGAGAGAGAAATGTGAGGAGAATGAGAGAAATGAAAGAAAAATGAGGCTTTTTGCAAAAGTTGATGCATGGGTTCGGCCTTGAGCTTAGCAATTCTGATTTTTATGTCTTCAAGAGGCATTTTGAAATTCCTAGCATGGGCAAGGTGCACTTGGTCAAAAATGGTGTGCGTTGGGTAGAGTTTTGGGGCTATTTTTTTATGCATTTATGTCATAATATGTCATAGATTGTCTAGGAATTATATTGAATTAAGCAAAGCAATCACAAAGCTCACAAAGTGGTCAGCCAAGGCATGTAGAAATCTGATTTTTTTTGTCATCTTTGAGCATTATTCAATTGTGTGTTGGAAGTGCAAAAAGAATAAGGAATAAAGAATGTTTAGTGTTTAGTGTTTTGTCTTGTAGTGAGTTTAAAATATAATATTTAGGTGTTAGTGGATTTTGTAGAGATTTGAATTAGGATTATAATAATAGTTAGTGGTGTTTGTAGGATTTTTTTATAGTCTAGTGCTTTGTGTAGGATTCTTTCTTGATTAACGTGGTGGCACGGATTCCTAGGTCTAGGGCACGAATTACAAGGTAGACACGAACTTCAAGACTAATGCACGTACTTCAAGATAAATGCACGGATTTCAAAGCAAATGCACGCAACCCTAGGTAAATGTACGTAAACCAATACAAGGCACGTAATTCAATGCAATGCACGTAAATCGAGGTACAACTCTTAAACCTAGGTTAGGACACGTAATTCAAGGTCAGGGCACACAAAACGAGACAACGCACGCAATTCGAAGTCGGGGCACGTAAGTCGAGGATTAGGGCACATAATTCTAGGTCAATGCACGAATGACAAGGCATGCACGAAAACCAAGACATGCCACGTAATCCAAGGTCAGTCATACCATTCTTGGTCTATGGCATGCAAATCAAGGTAACACACGTTATTCAGGGTCGGGCCTCACACAACATGGGCAAGACAACTTCACTTTACGTAGAGGCTGGTCCCGCAAACCGAGGGCATGGGGCATGTGACCATGTATCCCTCGCTCTGGTGCCCATAACTTTTGATCCGTAAGGAGTTACGCGGCACACATCATACTGTTGGAAAGCTCTCCGAGAGCTCTACGACTGGGGCAGCAAGCCTGCTTGGCTGTGCTTATTTTTGGGTCCCAAAATCGAACGTTTTCATCAATTTTGGGACACTTTTCTTCTTTTGCGCAATTTTTCTGACCCGGATTGTACGTCGTTAGCTGCGAAAAGAACGATAACCTAATCCATCATATTTCTATTACAGAATCCCAAGGCACCTTGGGCAAGAAAACTTCACTTCACGTAGAGGTTGGGCCCGCAAACCGAGAGCGTGGTGAGTGTGACCAGGTATCCGTCGCTCCGATGCCCATAACTTTTGATCTGTAAGGAGTTACGCGACACACAGCATACAATTGGAAAGCTCTCCGAGAGCTCTATGGCGGGGGCAGCAAGGATGCCCTGCTGCGCCTGTTTTCGTAGCCCAAAATCGAATATTTTCATCAATTTCGTGACACTTTTCTGATTTTGCGCTGTTTTTCCGTCCCGGATCGTACGTCGTGAGCCGCGAAAAGGACGACAACCTAATCCATCACATTTCTATTACCGAATCAAATGGCACCTTGGGCAAGACAACATTACTTCACGTAGAGGCTGGGCCCAAAAATCGAGGGCAAGGGGCGTGTGACCAGGTATCCATTGCTCCGCTGCCCATAACTTTTGATCTGAAAGGAGTTACGCGGCGCACAACATACCGTTGGAAAGCTCTCCGAGAGCTCTACGACGGGGGTAGCAAGCCTACTGGGTTGCGCCTGTTTTCAGAGCCCAAAATCGAACGTTTTGATATGTTTCGGGATACTTTTCTACCATTCCGCTGTTTTTCCGTCCCAGATCGTACGTCATGAGCCGCGAAAAGGACAACAACCTAATCTATCACATTTCGATTACCGAATCCCATGTAACCACGGGCAAGACAACTTCACTTCATGTAGAGGCTGGACCCGCAAACCGAGGGCGTGGGGTGTGTGACCAGGTATCCGTCGCTCCGGTGCCCATAACTTTTGATCCGTAAAGAGGTACGCGGCGCACAACATACCGTTGGAAAGCTCTCCGAGAGCTCTACGATGGTGGTAGTGTGCCTTCTAGGCTGCGCCTGTTTTTGGAGCCCAAAATCGAACGTTTTCATCAGTTTCTGGACACTTTTCTTCTTTTGCGCAGTTTTTCCCTCTCGAATCGTACGTCGTGAGCTGCGAAAAGGACGACAACCTAATCCATCACATTTTTATTACCGAGTCCCATGCATCTATAGGAAAGACAACTTCACTTCACGTAGAGGCTGGTCCCGCAAACCGAGGGCGTGGGGCGTGTGACCAGGTATCCGTCGCTCCGGTGCCCATAACTTTTGATCCGTAAGTAGTTACGCGGCGCACACCTTACCGTTAGAAAGCTCTCCGAGAGCTCTACTACTGGGGTAGCAAGCTTGCTTTGCTGCGCCTATTTTCGAAGCCCAAAATCGAACGTTTTAATCAGTTTCGGAACACTTTTCTTATTTTGCGCAGTTTTTCCGTCCCGGATCGTACGTAGTGAGCTGCGAAAAGGATGACAACCTAATCCATCACATTTCTATTACCGAGTCCCACGACACCATGGGCAAGACAATTTTACTTCATGTAGAGGCTGGGCCCGCAAACTGAGGGCGTGGGGCATATGACCAGGTATCCGTCTCTTCGGTGCCCATAACTTTTGATCCGCAAGGAGTTACGCAGTGCACAGCATACTGTAAGAAAGCTCTCCGAGAGCTCTACGACGGGGGTAGCAAGCCCGCTCCGCTGCGCCTATTTTCGGAGCCTAAAATTGAATGTTTTCATCAGTTTTGGGATACTTTTCTTCGTTTTCGCCATTTTTTCATCCCGGATCGTACGTCGTGAGCCGCGAAAACGATGACAACCTAATCGATAACATTTCTATTACCAAATCCCATTGCACCTTGGGCAAGACAATTTCACTTCACGTAAAGGCTGGGCCCGTAAACCGAGGGCGTGGCACGTGGGGTGTGTGACCATGTATCCGTCGCTGCGGTGCCTATAACTTTTGATCCGTAAGGAGTTACGCGGCGCACAGCATACCGTTGGAAATTTCTCCAAGAGTTCTACGACCGGGGCAGTAAGCCTGTTTGACTACGCCTATTTTCGGAGGCCAAAATCGAACGTTTTCATCAATTTCGGGCTACTTTTCTTCTTTTGTGCTGTTTTTCCGTCCCGGATCGTACGTCGTGAGTCGCGAAAAGGATGACAACCTAATCCATCACATTTTTATTGCCGAATCCCATGCCACCATGGGCAGGACAACTTCACTTCACGTAGAGGCTGGGCCCGCAAACCGAGGGCGTAGGGCGTGTGACAGGTATCCGTCGTTCCGGTGCCCATAACTTTTGATCCGTAAGGAGTTACGAGGTGCACAACTTACCGTTGGAAAGCTCTCCGTGAGCTCTACGACGGGGGCGGCGAGCCTGCTCAACTGCGCGTATTTTTGGATCTAAAAATCAAACTTTTTCATCAGTTTTGGGACACTTTTCTACTTTTGAACTGTTTTTCCGTCCCGGATCGTACGTCGTAAGCCGCGAAAAGGACGACAACCTAATCCATCACATTTCTATTACCGAATCCCATGGCAACTTGGGCAAGATAACTTCACTTGATGTATAGGCTAGGACCGCAAACCGAGGGCGTGGGGCGTGGGTGGTGTGACTAGGTATTTGTCGCTCCGGTGCCCATAACTTTTGATCCGTAAAGAGTTACGCGGCACACAGCATACCGTTGGAAAGTTCTCCAAGAGCTCTACGACGAGGCTAGCAAGCCTGCTAGGTTGCGCCTATTTTTGGATCCCATAATCGAACGTTTTCATTAGTTTCAGGATACTTTTCTTCTTTTGCGCTGTTTTTTCATCCCGGATCGTACGTCGTGAGCTGCAAAAGGGACGACAACCTAATTCGTCACATTTCTATTTTCAAATCTCATGCCACCATGGGCAAGACAATGTCACTTCACGTAGGGGCTGGGCCCGCAAACCGAGGGCGTGGGTCGTGTGACCAGGTATTCATCGCTCCGATGCACATAACTTTTGATTCGTAAGGAGTTACGCAGCGCACACTATACCGTTAGAAAGCTCTCCGAGAGCTCTACGACGGGAGCAGCAAGCTTGTTATGCTGCACCTATTTTCGGAGCCCAAAATCGAACATTTTATTCAGTTTCGGGATACTTTTCTTCTTGTGCGATGTATTTCTGTCCCGGATCGTACGTCGTGAGCCGCGAAAAGGACGACAACCTAATCCATCACATTTCTATTACCGAATCCCACGACACCATGGGAAAGACAACTTCACTTCATGTAGAGGATGGGCCCGCAAGCCGAGGGCGTAGGGCGTGGGGGGTGTGACCAGGTATTTTTCGCTCCGGTGCCCATAACTTTTGATCCGTAAGGAGTTACGCGGCGCACAGCATACCGTTGGAAAGTTCTCCAAGAGCTCTACGACGAGGCTAGCAAGCCTGCTCGACTGCGCCTATTTTTGGATCCCATAATCGAACGTTTTCATCAGTTTCAGGATACTTTACTTCTTTTGCGCTGTTTTTTCATCCCGGATCGTACGTCGTGAGCTGCGAAAGGGACGACAACCTAATTCGTCACATTTCTATTTTCAAATCTCATGCCACCATGGGCAAGACAACATCACTTCACGTAGGGGCTGGGCCCGCAAACCGAGGGCGTGGGTCGTGTGACCAGGTATTCATCCCTCCGATGCACATAACTTTTGATTCGTAAGGAGTTATGCAGCGCACACTATACTGTTAGAAAGCTCTCCGAGAGCTCTACGACGGGGGCAGCAAGCTTGCTATGCTGTGCATATTTTTGGAGCCCAAAATCGAACGTTTTATTTAGTTTTGGGACACTTTTCTTCTTGTGCGCTGTATTTTCATCCCGGATCGTACGTCGTGAGCCGCGAAAAGGACAACAACCTAATCGATCACATTTCTATTACCGAATCCCACGACACCTTGGGCAAGACAACTTCACTTCACGTAGAGGATGGGCCCGCAAACCGAGGGCGTGGGGCGTGTGACCATGTATCCGTCGCTCCGGTGTCCATAACTTTTGATCCGTAAGGAGTTACGCGGTACACAACATACTGTTGGAAAGCACTCCTAGAGCTCTACGACATGAACATCAAGCCACATTGGCTGCACCTATTTTCAGATCCCAAAATCAAACGTTTTCATCAAGTTTAGGACACTTTTATTCTTTTGTGCTGTTTTTCTATCTCGGATCGTACGTCGTTAGCCGCGAAAAGGACGACAACCTAATTCATCACATTTCTATCACCGAATCCCACGCCACCATGGGCAAGACAACTTCATTTCACGTAGAGGCTGGGCCAGCAAACCGAGGAAGTGGGGCGTGTGACTTGGTATCCGTCACTCCGGTGCCCATAACTTTTGATCTGTAAGGAGTTACGCGGCGCACAGCATACCGTTGGAAAACTCTCCGAGAGCACTACGACAGGGGTTGCAAGCCTGCTTTACTACGCCTGTTTTCAGAGCCAAAAATTGATCGCTTTCATCAGTTTCAGGACACTTTTCTTCTTTTCCGCTATTTTTTCGTCCCGGATCGTACGTCGTGAGCTGCGAAAAGGATGACAACCTAATCCTTCACATTTCTATTAACGAATCCCACAGTACTTTGGGCAAGGCAACTTCAATTCACGTAGAGGCTGGGCCCGCAAACCGAGGGCAAAGGGCGTGTAACCAGGTATCCGTCGCTCCGGTGCCCATAACTTTTGATCCGTAAGGAGTTACGCGGCGCACACCATACCGTTAGAAAGCTCTCCAAGTGCTCTACGACGGGGGCAGCAAGCCTGCTCGCCTGCGCCTATTTTTGGAGCCCAAAATCAAACGGTTTCATTAGTTTCGGGATACTTTTCTTCTTTTGCGCTGTTTTTCCATCCTGGATCGTACGTCGTGAGCCGCGAAAAGGACGACAACCTAATCCATCACATTTCTATTACCGAATCCCACGCCACCATGGGCAAGACAACTTCACTTTACGTAGAGGCTGGTCCTGCAAACCGAGGGCATGGGGTGCGTGACCATGTATCCGTCGCTCTGGTGCCCATAACTTTTTATCCGAAAGGAGTTAAGCGGCACACAGCATACTGTTGGAAAGCTATCTGAGAGCTCTACGACTGGGGCAGCAAGCCTGCTTGGCTGTGCTAATTTTTGGGTTCCAAAATCGAACGTTTTCATCAGTTTTGGGACACTCTTCTTCTTTTTCGTTGTTTTTCTGTCCCGGATCGTAGGTCGTTAGCAGCGAAAAGGACGACAACCTAATCCATCATATTTCTATTATAGAATCCCAAGGCACCTTGGTCAAGACAACTTCACTTCACGTAGAGGTTGGGCCCACAAACCGAGGGCGTGGTGAGTGTGACTAGCTATCCGTCGCTCCGGTGCCCATAACTTTTGATCTGCAAGGAGTTACGCGGCACACAGCATACCGTTGGAAAGCTCTCCGAGAGCTCTATGACGAGGGCAACAAGGATGCTATGTTGCGCCTGATTTCGGAGCCCAAAATTGAACATTTTCATCAGTTTTGGGACACTTTTCTGATTTTGCGCTGTTTTTCCGTCCCGGATCGTACGTCGTGAGTGGCGAAAAGGACGACAACCTAATCCATCACATTTCTATTACTGAATAAAATGGCACCTTGGGCAAGACAACATGATTTCACGTAGAGGCTGGGCCCGAAAACCGAGGGCATGAGGCGTGTGACCAGGTATCCGTCGCTCCGCTGCATATAACTTTTGATGTGTAAGGAGTTACGCGGCGCACAACATACCGTTGGAAAGCTCTCCGAGAGCTCTACAACGGGGGCAGCAAGCCTACTGGGAAGCACCTATTTTTAGAGCCCAAAATCGAACGTTTTGATATGTTTCGGGACAATTTTCTACCCTTTCGCTATTTTTCTGTCCCGGATCGTACGTCGTGAGCCGCGAAAAGGACGGTAACCTAATCCATCATATTTCTATTACAGAATCCCAAGGCACCTTTGGCAAGACAACTTCACTCCACCAAGAGGATGGGCCCGCAAACCGAGGGCGTGGGCCGTGTGACCAGGTATCCGTCGCTCCGGTGCCTATTACTTTTAATCTGTAAGGAGTTACGCGACACACAGCATACCGTTGGAAAGCTCTCCAAGAGCTCTATGACATGGGCAGCAAGGATGCCCTGCTGCGCCTATTTTTAGAACCAAAAATTGAACATTTTCATCAATTTCGTGACACTTTTCTGGTTTTGCGTTGTTTTTCCGTCCCGGATCGTACGTCGTGAGCTGCGAAAAGGACGACAACCTAATCCATCACATTTCTATTACCGAATCAAATGGTACCCTGGGCAAGACAACATTATTTCACGTAGTGGCTGGGCTCGAAAACCGAGGGCATGGGGCGTGTGACAAGGTATCCGTCGCTCCGTTGCCCATAACTTTTGATCTGTAAGGAGTTACGCGGTGCACAACATACCATTGGAAGGCTCTCCGAGAGCTCTACGACAAGGGTAGAAAGCCTGCTTTATTATGCCTGTTTTCAGAGCCGAAAATCGATCATTTTCATCAGTTTCGGGACACTTTTATTCTTTTTCGCTATTTTTTCGTACCGGATCGTACATCGTGAGCCGCGAAAAGGCTGACAACCTAATCCTTCACATTTCTATTAGTGAATCCCACGGCACTTTGGGCAAGACAACTTCAATTCACGTAGAGGCTGGGCTCGCAAACCGAGGGCGAGGGGCGTGTGACCAGGTATCCGTCGCTCCGGTGCCCATAACTTTTGATCCGTAAGGAGTTACGTAGTGCACACCATACCGTTAGAAAGCTCTCCAAGAGCTCTACGATGGGGGCAGCAAGCCTGCTCAGCTGCGCCTATTTTTGGAGCCCAAAATCGAACGGTTTCATCAGTTTCGGGATACTTTTCTTCTTTTGCGCTGTTTTTCCGTCCCGAATCGTATGTCGTGAGCCGCGAACAGGACGATAACCTAATCCATCACATTTCTATTACCGAATCCCATGCCACCATGTCACGCCCCAACCCGGCCTATAAGGTTAGACTAGGGTGTGATCTAAACATTCAAGTCATATCACATACTTAACCGTTTATGAAGATTACACACTTAATGTTTTTGGCCTAAACTCCAAAATTTTTCAAAAAACCGGCAGCATAACGGATGTAATTGGGCTCTTTGGTTTAACCTAATTCTCTAAACGCCTCAAAATTTACTATCTCAAATTCATTTCCAACTAAGAGTGCTATTTATCATCAATTGAAATGCCTATTGGTTATCTTGATGACTCGTTTGATTTATAACCTAGCATGATACTATGTCTCGCTTGTTTGTTAATCCTCGTTACAAAAGTTCCTGTTGATCTGAGCTTAATAGCGAGTACCTGTTTAAGATTGGATAAGTTCATTTATTTAGTCTTTAACTAATACGTCATAACCTATGATAGATACTAGCAGTGATAAATAGCAAAACGATCATAGTGGAGTCTAGTGTCTGTCTAGCAATATCAGTACAAACCAAAATTAGACCCCAAATTACAACGGGGGTCTTTTACATTAGAAATAGCAAGCAACATGAAAGAAATAGACTTCAAGTAGCACAGAGTTCACAAGTAGCCACAATCACGCAAAGCAACTAGACAGGCAATCACTCCAAGGATTCATCGTTAGACACACCGTCCTCAGGTACCTGTTCTGGATCTTCTTCACCTGAGATGATAAAAGAGGGTGAGTCCTTATGAACTCAACGAGGGGGAATGAGAAATAGGTTTGAAACTCATTTTCCGATTCAACTTATGAAAATCCTTTTGCAAGCATTAATATAACAATAATATAAAGTAAAGGAACATAAATACCAGTCTTTCCTCCCCGAGGTTCTCTAGGAACCAAGCGAGAGTACTTATACACATAGTAAAAAGGATACAGTGAGCTTTTTCTCTCAGATCAGTTCCAGAATCTGTTGTTGCGGCCGACTTCAAATCATCCCCTTAACACGCCAGGTGGGTATACTTCGGATGTACCCCGAAATCCTACGACCCAACTCTCCGAGGAAGTCTAGCCCCCAAGCGAGAGAGGGAATGGGACCATGGTAGTCACGGGTGCACCGGCAAGCCCGATGCCACCCGGTGTGCGTGATCGCTACCATGCCGACAGGAAAGGTCGCAACCTTGTATGCAGTGCACATTTATGACATTTCAGGTATCACATTAGGAGGACAACAAAGTAGGTTGCCTCCGGATAGTCATAAGATTGCACATTGACCAAGTAAACAAGCAGGGCATGATAAAACAGGTAATTTCACTTGCAGGGCACGATAAAACAGGTAATTTCACTTGTAGGGCACGATAAAACAAGTAATTTCACTTGCAGGGCGTATAGAGTTATATGAACATTAAACGGGCAGCCATGTAACACATGTGAATCAAGCCATATAACTCATTACGAAGCCCACGTGATCAAGTAATAAGATTATTCAACATGCAATAACATCTACGTGGGTTCGGGTGCAAGAAAAGCCTATTTGTCAACATGCAATGATCAAAATCACATTTAGGACTATAAAGGAATTTACGGGCAGCCTACTAAACATATAATTCCACACAATATCCAAATGATCAACACTTAGCAAAACTACCTAGTCATTAGGGTTTCCATTTCGTGCATATTCGTGCAATTTGAGCCTCAAACCAACCCAAAGTCAATCTCAAGCCATGCATCATTTAATTCAACATCCTCAAACATTCAAAACAGTCCACACAACATCCCAACACCACAATTCCAAGCAATTAGTACCACAAGAGAGGTTACAACAATTTTCCAAGCATATAACTAAGTGAAACCCTCACTGCAATAGGCTGTTTTCTCACAAATATTAAGACAAGCAAACAATCTCCAATTCCAGTGAATAAGGCTTCAATTTAAAGCTTAAGAAGTGAACTAAAATCAGGAACAAACCTTTCATCAATTGGAGTTCGGTATCATTAGATATAGCCGAAACAGTGGGATAACACAAAACTGTTCAGATTTGCACACTTTTCAGTAATTGACGTTTTTGAGGTCCTTAGGGTCAGATTTAGCCTTAGTCCATTTCTGACAAAAATGTCCAGAACTGAAAAATATAGCAGTTAAAGAAATTTCATGCATTTTGGATATCATTTACTAAGTTAAATCTGGTTCGTTCTACAAGGTCAGTGCATCTGCCAAAACCTGCTTCATTTTTCCAGATTTCCAGATTTGGACACATTTTAAAGATTTTCCATTTTTAGAACTTTAGAATAAAAATTAGCTTTGGCCTATTTCTGAGAAAAGTGTTCAAAACTGGCCACACTAGTCACCTACCAATTTTCATGCATTTTCAACATCATTTGCCTAGCTAAACGTACCTCGAAACAAAATGGTCAGAGAGTTGTCACATAATCCGACTTCACCTATCTTCACTTTCAAGCCAAAATCTTGCCATGCATGGTTGTTTAAGCTTATGAACGAACATATAACTCAAGAACAGAAGCAAAGACATACATTTATGAGCATGCATGTGGATTTTTGAAGGATTTTCAAAAGGTTTTAGCCCTCACCTTAGCAAATCAACAAGAAGATGCACAAAACTTGATGAAGCACAATTTTCTTCTTCTTCCTTGCTTAGCAAGACACCACCCGATTTCTCTCTATTTTTCCTAGCTTAGTGGCCAAGTTCTTAGTACATGCATGTGGTTAGAACAAGAAGAAAAGAAATGGAACCTAGCAAAACTCACCAAGGCCGAAAATGGTGACTCAAAAAGTTTGCATGTGTGATTCTTGCATCCTAGCTTGCTTGGGTGAGTTTCTTTGCTTGTTGTTTGTCTTGATACACCATAGGATGATGAATATGAGCTAAGGGATGAAGAAACTCAGCCCAAAACCGAGATGGAGAGAGAACAATGAGAGGGAGAGAGAGAAATGTGAGGAGAATGAGAGAAATGAAAGAAAAATGAGGCTTTTTGCAAAAGTTGATGCATGGGTTCGGCCTTGAGCTTAGAAATTCTGATTTTTATGTCTTCAAGAGGCATTTTGAAATTCCTAGCATGGGCAAGGTGCACTGGGTCAAAAATGGTGTGCATTGGGTAGGGTTTTGGGGCTATTTTTTTTATGCATTTGTGTCATAATATGTCATAGATTGTCTAGGAATTATATTGAATTAAGCAAAGCAATCACAAAGCTCACAAAGTGGTCAGCTAAGGCATGTAGAAATCTGATTTTTTTGTCATCTTTGAGCATTATTCAATTGTGTGTTGGAAGTGCAAAAAGAATAAGGAATAAAGAATGTTTAGTGTTTAGTGTTTTGTCTTGTAGTGAGTTTAAAATATAATATTTAGGTGTTAGTGGATTTTGTAGAGATTTGAATTAGGATTATAATAATAGTTAGGGGTGTTTGTAGGATTATTTTATAGTCTAATGCTTTGTGTAGGATTCTTTCTTGATTAACGTGGTGGCACGGATTCCTAGGTCTAGGGCATGAATTAAAGGTAGACACGAACTACGAGATAAGACACGAACTTCAAGACTAATGCACATACTTCAAGATAAATGCACGGATTCCAATGCAAATGCACACAACCCTAGGTAAATGTACGTAAACCAATACAAGGCTCGTAATTCAATGCAATGCACGTAAATTGACGTACAACTCTTAAACCTAGGTTAGGACACGCAATTCAAAGTTGGGGCATGTAAGTCGAGGATTAGGGCACATAATTCTAGGTCAAGGCACGAATGTCGAGGCATGCACGAAAACCAAGACAGGCCACATAATCCAAGGTCAGTCATATCATTCTTGGTCTATGGCACGCAAATCAAGATAACACACGTTATTCGAGGTCGGGCCTCACATACCATGGGCAAGACAACTTCACTTTACGTAGAGGCTGGTCCCGCAAACCGAGGGCATGGGGCATGTGACCATGTATCTGTCACTCTGGTGCCCATAACTTTTGATCCGTAAGGAGTTATGCGGCACAACGCATACTGTTGGAAAGCTCTCCGAGAGCTCTACGACTGGGGCAGTAAGCCTGCTCGGCTGTGCTTATTTTTGGGTCCCAAAATCGAACGTTTTCATCAGTTTTGGGACACTTTTCTTCTTTTGCGCTGTTTTTCTGACCCAGATCGTACGTCGTTAGGAGCGAAAAGGACGACAACCTAATCCATCATATTTCTATTACAGAATCCCAAGGTACCTTGGGCAAAACAACTTCACTTCACGTAGAGGTTGGGCCCGCAAACCGAGGGCGTGGTGAGTGTGACCAGGTATCCGTCGCTCCGGTGCCCATAACTTTTGATCTGTAAGGAGTTACGCGGCACACAGCATACCGTTGGAAAGCTCTATGATAGCTCTATGACGGGGGCAACAAGGATGCCCTGCTGCGCCTGTTTTCGGAGCCCAAAATCGAACATTTTAATCAATTTCGTGACACTTTTCTGATTTTGCGCTGTTTTTCCATCCCGGATCGTACATCGTGAGCCGCGAAAAGGACGACAACCTAATCCATCACATTTCTATTACCGAATCAAATGGCACCTTGGGCAAGACAACATTACTTCAGGTAGAGGCTGGGCCCAAAAACCGAGGGCATGGGGCGTGTGACCAGGTATCCGTCGCTCCGTTGCCCATAACTTTTGATTTGTAAGGAGTTACGTGGTGCACAACATACCGTTGGAAAGCTCTCCGAGAGCTCTACGACGGGGGTAGCAAGCCTACTGGGCTGTGCCTATTTTTATAGCCCTAAATCGAGCGTTTTGATATGTTTCGGGACACTTTTCTACTTTTTCGCTGTTTTTCCATCCCGGATCGTACGTCGTGAGCCGCGAAAAAGGACGACAAACTAATCCATCACATTTTTATTACCGAATCCCATGCAACCACGGGCAAGACAACTTCACTTCATGTAGAGGCTGGACCTGCAAACCGAGGGCGTTGGGCGTGTGACCAGGTATCCGTCACTCCGGTGCCCATAACTTTTGATCCGTAAAGAGGTACGCGGTGCACAACATACCGTTGGAAAGCTCTCTGAGAGCTCTACGATGGTGGCAGTATGCCTGCTAGGCTGCACCTGTTTTTGGAGCCCAAAACCGAACGTTTTCATCAGTTTCGGACACTTTTCTTCTTTTGCGCAGTTTTTCCGTCTCGAATCGCACGTCGTGAGCTGCGAAAAGAACGACAACCTAATCCATCACATTTCTATTACCGAGTCCCATGCCACCATGGGCAAGACAACTTCACTTCACGTAGAGGTTGGTCCCGCAAACCGAGGGCGTAGGGCATATGACCAGGTATCTGTCGCTCCGGTACCCATAACTTTTGATCCGTAAGGAGTTACGCGGCGCACACAATACCGTTAGAAAGCTCTCCGAGAGCTCTACGACTAGGGTAGAAAGCCTGCTTTGCTGCGCCTATTTTTGAAACCCAAAATCGAACGTTTTAATCAGTTTCGGGACACTTTTCTTATTTTGCGCAGTTTTTCCGTCCCGGATCGTACGTAGTGAGCTGCGAAAAGCACGACAACCTAATCCATCACATTTCTATTACTGAGTCCCAGGACACCATGAGCAAGACAACTTCACTTCATGTAGAGGTTGGGCCCGCAAACCGAGGGCGTGGGGCATATGACCAGGTATCCGTCGCTCCGGTGCCCATAACTTTTGATCCGTCAGGAGTTACGCGGCGCACAACATACTGTTAGAAAGCTCTCCGAGAGCTCTACGACGGGGGCAGCAAGCCTGCTCTGCTGCGCCTATTTTTGGAGCCTAAAATTGAATATTTTCATCAATTTTGGGACACTTTTCTTTATTTTCGCTGTTTTTTTGTCCCGGATCGTACGTCGTGAGCCACGAAAACGACGACAACCTAATCCATAACATTTCTATTACCGAATCCCATGGCACCTTGGGAAAGACAATTTCACTTCACGTAAAGGCTAGGCCCGTAAACTGAAGGCGTGGCGCGTAGGGTGTGTGACCATGTATCTGTCGCTCCGATGCCCATAACTTGTGATTCGTACGGAGTTACGCGGCGCAAAACATACAGTTGGAAAGCACTACGAGAGCTCTACGACGGGAGCAGCAAGCATTCTCGGCTGAGCTTATTTTCCAATCCCAAAATCAAATGTTTTCATCAGTTTCGGGACATTTTTCTTCTTTTGCGCTGTTTTTCTGTACCCGATCGTACGTCGTTAGCCGCGAAAAGGACGACAACCTAATCCATCACATTTCTATTACCGAATCCCATGACACCTTGGGCAAGACAACTTCACTTCACGTAGAGGTTGGGCCCGCAAACCGAGGGCGTGGGGCGTGTGACCAGGTATCCGTCGCTCGGGTGCCCATAACTTTTGATTTGTAAGGAGTTACGTGGCACACAGTATACCGTTGGAAAGTTCTCCGAGAGCTCTATGATGGGGGAAGCAAGGATGCCCTGCTGCGCCTGTTTTCGGAGCCCAAAATCAAACATTTTCATCAATTTTGTGACACTTTTCTGGTTTTGCGTTGTTTTTCCGTCCCGGATCGTACATCGTGAGCCGCGAAAAGGACGATAACCTAATCCATCACATTTCTATTACCGAATCAAATGGCACCTTGGGCAAGACAACATTACTTCAGGTAGAGGCTGGGCCCAAAAACTGAGGGCATGGGGCGTGTGACCAGGTATCCGTCGCTCCGTTGTCCATAACTTTTGATCTGTAAGGAGTTATGCAGCGCACAACATACCGTTGGAAAGCTCTCCGAGAGCTCTACGACGGGGGCAGCAAGCCTACTGGGCTGCGCCTATTTTCATAGCCCAAAATCGAGCGTTTTGATATGTTTCGGGACACTTTCTACCTTTTCGCTATTTTTCCGTCCCGGATCGTACGTCGTGAGCCTCGAAAAGGACGGCAACCTAATCCATCACATTTCTATTACCGAATCCCATGCAACCACGGGCAAGAAAACTTCACTTCATGTAGAGGCTGGACCCGCAAACCGAGGGCGTGGGGTGTGTGACCAGGTATCCGTCGCTCCGGTGCCCAGAACTTTTGATCCGTAAAGAGGTACGCGGCGCACAGCATAACGTTGGAAAGCTCTCCGAGAGCTCTACGATGGTGGCAGTATGCCTTCTAGGCTGCGCCTGTTTTTGGAGCCCAAAATTGAACGTTTTCATCAGTTTCGTGACACTTTTCTTCTTTTGCGCAGTTTTTTCGTCTCGAATCGTACGTCGTAAGTTGCGAAAAGGACGACAACCTAATCCATCACATTTCTATTACTGAGTCCCAGGCCACCATGGGCAAGACAACTTCACTTCACGTAGAGGCTGGTCCTGCAAACCGAGGGCGTAGGGCATGTGACCAGGTATCCGTCGCTCCGGTGCCCATAACTTTTGATCCGTAAGGAGTTATGCGGCGCATACCATACCTTTAGAAAGCTCTCCGAGAGCTCTACGACTGGGGTAGCAAGCCTGCTCTACTGCGCCTATTTTTGAAACCCAAAATCGAACGTTTTAATCAATTTCGGGACACTTTTTCTTATTTTGCGCAGTTTTTTCGTCCCGGATCGTACGTAGTAAGCTGCGAAAAGGACGACAACCTAATCCATCACATTTCTATTACTGAGTCCCACGACACAATGGGCAAGACAACTTCACTTCACGTAGAGGCTGGGCCTGCAAACCGAGGGCGTAGGGCATGTGACCAGGTATCCGTCGCTCCAGTGCCCATAACTTTTGATCCGTAAGGAGTTACGCGGCGCACAGCATACTGTTAGAAAGCTCTCCGAGAGCTCGACGACGGGGGCAGCAAGCTTGCTCTGCTGCGCCTATTTTCGGAGTCTAAAATCGAATGTTTTCATCAGTTTTGGGACACTTTTCTTCAATTTCGCTATTTTTTAATCCCCGATCGTACGTCGTGAGCTGTTAAAACGACGACAACCTAATCAATAACATTTCTATTACCGAATCCCACGGCACCTTGGGCAAGACAATTTCACTTCACGTAAAGGCTGGGCCCGTAAACTGAGGGCGTGGCGTGTGGGGCGTTTGACCATGTATCCGTCGCTCCGATGCCTATAACTTGTGATTTGTACGGAGTTACGAGGCGCAAAGCATACTGTTGGAAAGCACTACGAGAGCTCTACGACGGGAGCAGCAAGCATCCTTGGCTGAGCTTATTTTCCAATCCCAAAATCAAATGTTTTCATCAGTTTCGGGACACTTTTCTTCTTTTGCGCTGTTTTTCGGTACCCGATCGTACGTCGTTAGCCGCGAAAAGGACGACAACCTAATCCATCACATTTATATTACCGAATCCCACGACACCTTGGGCCAGACAACTTCACTTCACGTAGAGGTTGGGCCCGCAAACCGAGGGCGTGGGGCATGTGACCAGGTATCCGTCGCTCCGGTGTCCATAACTTTTGATCCATAAAGAGTTACGTGGCACACAACATACCGTTGGAAAGCTCTATGAGAGCTCTACGACGGGGGTAGCAAGGCTGCTTTGTTGCGCATGTTTTCGGAGCCCAAAATCTAACATTTTCATCATATTCGGGATACTTTTCTACTTTTGCGCTATTTTTTCGTCCCGGATCGTACGTCGTGAGCAGCGAAAAGGACGACAAACTAATCCATCACATTTCTATTACCAAATCAAATGGCACCTTGGGCAAGACAACTTTACTTCACGTAGAGGCTGGGCCCGAAAACCGAGGGCATGGGCCTTGTGACCAGGTATCCGTCGCTCCGCTACCCATAACTTTTGATCTGTAAGGAGTTACGCGGCACACAACATACCGTTGGAAAGCTCTCCGAGAGATCTAAGACGGAGGCAGCAAGTGTAATAGGCTGTGCCTATTTTCAGAGCCCAAAATCGAACGTTTTGATCAGTTTCGGGACACTTTTCTACTTTTTTGTTGTTTTTTCGTCCCGAATCGTACGTCGTGAGGTGCGAAAAGGACGACAACCTAATCCATCACATTTCTATTACCGAATCCCATGTAACCACAAGGAAGACAACATCACTTCACTTAGTGGCTGGGCCCGCAAACCGAGGGTGTGGGGCGTGTGACCAGGTAAGGAGTTACGTGGCGCACAACATACTCTTGGAAAGCTCTCCGAGAGCTCTACGATGGTGGCAGTATGCCTGCTAGGCTGAGCCTATTTTTGGAGCCCAAAATCGAATGTTTTCATCAGTTTCGTGATATTTTTCTTCTTTTGCGCTGTTTTTCCGTCCCGGATCATATATCGTGAGCCGCAAAAAGGACGACAACCTAATCCATCACATTTCTATTTCCGAATCCTACGCCACCATGGGCAAGACAACTTCACTTCACGTAGAAGTTGGGCCCGCAAACCGAGGGCGTGGGGCGTGTGACCAGGTATCCGTCGCTCCGGTTCCTAAAACTTTTGATCCGTAAGGAGTTACGCGACGCACAACATAACGTTGGAAAGCTCTCCGAGAGCTCTACAACGGGGGTAGGAAAACTATTCGGCTGCGCCTGTTTTTAGAGCCCAAAATCCTACATTTTGATTAGTATCGGGACACTTTTCTTCTTTTGCGCTGTTTTTCCGTCCCGGATCGTATATCGTGAGTGGCGAAAAGGACGACAACCTAATCCATCAAATTTTTATTACCGAATCCCACGCTACCATGGGCAAGACAACTTCAATTCACGTAGAGGTTGGGCCCGCAAACAGAGGGCGTGGGGCGTGTGACAAGGTATGCGTCGCTCCGGTGACCATAACTTTTGATTTGTAAGGAGTTGCGCGATGCACAGCATACCGTTGGAAAGCTCTTTGAGAGCTCTATGACGTTGGCAGCAACCCTGCTCAACTGCTCTTCTTTTTGGAGCTAAAAATCGAACGTTTTCATCAGTTTGTGGACACTTTTCTTCTTTTCTGCAATTTTTTCGTCTCGGATCGTACGTCGTGAGCCACGAAAAGGACGACAACCTAATCCATAACATTTCTATTACCGAATCCTACGTCGCCATGGGCAAGAAGACTTCACTTCACGTACAGGCTGGGCCAGCAAACCCAACTTGTGACTAGGTATTCGTCGCTCCGGTGTGCATAACTTTTGATTCGACGCACAGCATACCGTTGGAAAGCTCTCCGAGAGCTCTATGACGGGTATAGATAGCCAGCTTAGCTGCACCTATTTTTAGAGCCTAAAATCGAAGGTTTTCATAAGTTTCGGGACACTTTTCTTCTTTTACGCAGTTTTTCCGTCCCTGATCGTACGTCGTAAGCCGCAAAAATGATGATAATCTAATCCATCACATTTCGATTACCGAATCCCACGCCACCACGGTCAAGACAATTTTACTTCACGTAGAAGCTGGGCCCGCAAACCGAGGGCGTGGGGCATGTGACCAGGTATCCGTCGCTGCAATACCCATAACTTTTGATCCGTAAGGAGTTACGCGCCGTACAGCATACCGTTGGAAAGCTCTCCAAGAGCTCTACGATGGGGGTAGCAAGCCTTCTCGGCTGTGCCAGTTTTTGGAGCCCAAAATCGAACATTTCCGTCAGTTTCGAGACACTTTTCTTCTTTTGCACTATTTTTCCGTCTCGGATCTTACGTCGTGAGTTGCGAAAAGGACGACAACCTAATCCATCACATTTCTATCAACGAATCCCACGCCACCATGGGCAAGACAACTTCACTTCACGTAGAAGATAGGCCAGCAAACCGAGGGAGTGGGGCGTGTGACCAGGTATCTGTCACTCCGGTGCCTATAACTTTTCATCCGTAAGGAGTTACGCGGCGCACAATATACCGTTGGAAAGCTCTCCAAGAGCTCTACGACGGGGGCAGAAAGTCTGCTTTGCTACGCCTATTTTCAGAGCCCAAAATTGATCGTTTTCATCAGTTTCGGGACACTTTTCTTCTTTTCCGCTGTTTTTCCGTCACGGATTGTACGTCGTGAGCCGCGAAAAGGACGACAACCTAATCCATCACATTTCTATTACCGAATCCCACGGAACCTTGGACAAGACAACTTCACTTCACGTAGAGGCTGGGCCCGCAAACCGAGGGTGTGGGGCGTATGACCAGGTATCCGTCGCTCTGGCGCCCATAACTTTTGACCCGTAAGGAGTTACGCGGTGCACAGCATACCGTTGGAAAGCTCTTTGAGAGCTCTACGACGTTGGTAGCAAGCCTACTCGGCTGCGCCTATATTTATAGCCCAAAATCGGACTTTTTCATCAGTTTCGGGACACTTTTCTTCTTTTGCGCTGTTTTTCTGTCTCCGACCGTAAGTCGTGAGCCGCAAAAAGGACGACAACCTAATCCATCACATTTCTATTTCTGAATCCCACACCACCATGGGCAAGACAACTTCACTTCACGTAGAGGTTGGGCCCGCAAACTGAGGGTGTGGGGCGTGTGACAAGGTATCCGTTGCTCTGGTGCCCATAACTTTTGATCCGTAAGGAGTTACGCGGCGCACAGCATACCGTTGGAAAGCTCTCTGAGAACTCTACGACAGGGGCTACAATCCGACATTGCTACGCCTGTCTTCGGAGCCCAAAATTGAACGTTTTCATCTATTTTGGGATACTTTTTTTCTTTTTACGGTATTTTTTCATCCCGGATCGTACATTGTGAGCCGTGAAAACGACGACAACCTAATCCATCACATTTCTTTTACCAAATCCCACGGACCTTGGGCAAGACAACTTTACTACACGTAGAGGCTGGGCCAGCAAACCGTGGGCGTGAGGCGTGTGACCAGGTATCCGTCGCTCTGGTGCCCATAACTTTTGATCCGTAAGGAGTTACGTGGCGCACAGCATACCGTTGGAAAGCTCTCCGAGAGCTCTACGATGGGGGTAGGCAGCCTGCTCGGCTGCGCCAGTTTTCATAGCTAAAAATTGAACGTTTTCACCAGTTTCAGGACATTTTTCTTCATTTGCGCTGTTTTTCCGTCCCGGATCGTACATTGTGAGCCGCGAAAAGGACGACAACCTAATCCATCACATTTCTATTACCGAATCCCATGACACCTTAGGCAAGACAACTTCACTTCATGTAGAAGCTGGGCCAGCAAACAGAGGGCGTGGGGTGTATGACAAGGTATTCGTCGCTCTGGTGCCCATAACTTTTGATCCGTACGGAGTTACGCGGTGCACAGCATACCGTTGGAAAGCTCTTCGAGAGCTCTACGACGGGAGCAGCAAGCCTCCTCGGCTGTACCTATATTCGAATTAAAAATCAAATGTTTTCATCAATTTTGCGATACTTTTCTTCTTTTGCGCTGTTTTTCTGTCTCGGATCGTACGTCGTGAGCCGCGAAAAGGACGACAACCTAATCCATCACATTTCTATTACCGAATCCCAAGGCACCTTAGGCAAGACAAATTCACTTGACGTAGAGACTGGGCCCGTAAACCGAGGGCTTGGGGTGTGTGACCAGGTATCTATCGCTGCGGTGCCCATAACTTTTGATCCGTAAGGAGTTACGCGGCGCACAACATACCATTGGAAAGCTCTCCAAGAGCTCTACGATAAGGGCAACATGCCTGCTTAGCTGCACTTGTTTTTGGATCCCAAAATCAAACATTTTCATCAGTTTTGGGACACTTTTCTTCTTTTGCACTATTTTTTCATCCCGGATTGTACGTCATGAGTCGCGAAAAGGACGACAACCTAGTCCATCAAATTTCTATTACTGAATCCCACGCCACCATGGACAAGACAACTTCACTTCACGTAGAGGCTGGGCCCGCAAACCGAGGGCGTGGGGGCGTGTGACGAGGTATCCGTCGCTCCGGTGCCCATAACTTTTGATCCATAATGAGTTACGCGGTGCACAACATACCGTTAGAAAGCTCTTCGAGACCTCTACGACGGGGGCAGCAGGCCCGCTTGGCTGCGTCTATTTTCGTATCCCAAAATCGAACGTTTTCATCAATTTTGGGACACTTTTCTTCTTTTGCGCTATTTTTCTGTCTCAGATCGTACGTCATGAGCCGCGAAAAGGACGACAACCTAATCCATCACATTTCTATTACCGAATCCCAAGGCACCTAATTTACAGGCTGGGCCCACAAACTGAGGGCGTGGGGCGTGTGACCAGGTATCCATCACTGCGGTGCCCATAACTTTTGATCCGTAAGAAGGTACGCGGCGCACAGCATACCGTTGGAAAGCTCTCCAAGAGCTCTACGATGGGGGCAGCATGCCTACTCGGCTACACTTGTTTTAGGACCCCAAAATTGAACATTTTCATCAATTTCGGGACACTTTTCTTCTTTTGCGCTATTTTTTCATCAAAAATCGTATGTCGTGTGTGAGGCCTGACCTCGATTTACGTGCGATACCTCGTTTTGTGTGCCCTAACCTAGATTTGCGTCCCTTGACCTAGGTTTAAGAATTGTGTTTCGTTTTGTGCGCCTTGCATTGAATTATGTGCATACATTTAGGGTTGCGTGCATTTACTTAGGAAACGTGCATTCGTCTCGTAGTTCGTGCCTTACCTCGTAGTACGTGCCCTAAACCTAGGAAAACGTGCCATCACGCTAATCAAGAAAGCATCTTACATGAAGCACTAGATCATTAATTAATCCTACAAACTACACTAACTAATATTAAAATGTTAAGTCAATGCACTAGAAGGCGAAATTGCACCAAAAGCTAGACATTCTTAGTCTTTATTCTTTATCCTTTTGCATATTCCAAGCACTCAATTAAATAATGCTCAACAAGACAAAAAATTCAGATTTGAACCCAAGCTTAGCCGACCACTAGTAGCCCTTGTGCATGCATTTTAATTTCAAATTCTATTCCTAAACATTCTATGACAATTTTATGACACAAGCATAAAAAAATTGGCTCAAAACTCTACCCAAGGCTCCATATTCTCGACACAAACTCCATGCCCATACTAGACAATTCAAAAATGCTCCTTGAAGACAAAAAATCAGATTTTACAAGGCCCTAGGCCGACACAAGCATCAAACATTTCAAAGCTTTTCATTTTTCTTTCATTTTCTCTATTTCTCTCATTCTTCTCTCTCTCTCTCTCGGCCTTGGCTGAAGTTCTACTCTCCATAGCTTGAGTTCATTATCCTAAGGGTTATCAAGTCATGCAAGCTACTAGGAACTCGACCAAGCAAAGCTAGAATGCAAAAGACACACATGCAAGCTCATTGAACCTTCATTTCGGCTTAGGTGAGTTTGTTAGCTTCCATTTCATTTTCTTCTTTTTCTAACCACATGCATCTACTAAGAACATGGTAACTTAGCTAAGAAATTAGAGAAATCTCAAGTTATCTCTCGGCTAAGCAAGGAGAAGAGTCGACATTGTGCTTCATCAAGAGGTTGTGCATTTTCCTTGTTGTCTTGCTAAGGTGAGGGCTAAAACTTCTTTGTAAAGCCTTTAAAAACCACATGCATGCCTTTGAATGTCTATTTTTACCTCTATACTTGTGATATATGTGTGTACATGAGCTTTTGTAAGCATGCATGGCAAGATATTTGGCTAGAATGTGATGATAGATGAAATCGCGTATGGGACAGTCTTCTGTCTTGTTGGTCCGAGGTGATTTTGATTAGGTAAATGATGTTGAAAAAGCGTAAAAATTGGTAGGTAACTAGTTTTGCCAGTTATGAGAATTTTTCATAGAAATAGGACAAAGCTAATTTTGACTCTAAGGTCCTCAAAATGGCAAAATATCAAAATGTGTCCAAATCTGGAAAATCTGGGAAAATGAAGCAGGTTTTGGCAGATTCACTGTTCTTGTAGAACGAACCAGTTTTGACTTAGTAAATGATATCCAAAATGCATGAAATTTGGTGTGATGCTGTATTTTTCAGTTCTGGACATTTTTGTCAGAAATGGACTAAGGCTAAATCTGACCCTAAGGCCCTCAAAAACGACAAGTGTGGAAATGTGTGCAAATCTGGACAGTTTTGCGTAGTCTCACGGTTTTGGCTATAACTCTTGAACCCGAACTCCAAATGATGCGAGGTTTGTTTCTGAATTTAGTTCACTCCTTAAGCTTTAATTTGAAATTTTTTTCACTGGAATTGGAGTTTGTTTGCTTGTCTCAATGATTGTGATAAAACAGACCATTGCAGTGAGGTTTTCATCTAGTGATATGCTTAGAAAAATTATTGTAGCTTCTCTTGTTGTATTAAATGCTTGGGATTGTGGCATTGGGATGTTATGTAGACTGTTTTGAATGCTTGAAGGTGTTTGAATTAATCAATGCATGGCTTGAGTTTAATTACGTGACAACTTAGGGCTTAATTGTACGGGTAAGCATGAATTGGAACCCCAATGACTAGGAAAACTCGCTAAGTGTTGATCCTATGAATATCTTGTTTAATTATGTAATTAGTAGGCTGCCCGTAGTTGCCCTCATAGCCCTAAACATGATTTCGATAATTACATGTTGACAAGTAGGCCTTTCTTGCACCCGGTCCCACGTAAACGTCGTTGCATGTTGTATAATCTTATTATTTGATTACGTGAACTTCGAAATGAGTTATATGACTTGATTTACATGCGTTACATGGCTGCCCGTTTAATATTCATATAACTCCATGTGCCTTTCAAGTGAAATTACTTGTCATATCATGCCTCGCGTGTTTACTTGTCAATGTACAATCTTATGACTGCTCGGAGGCAACCTACTTTGTTGTCCTCCAAATATGATATATTAAATGTTATAAATGTGCATCACATACAAGGTTGCAACCTTTCATTCAGGCGTGGTAGCGTTCACGCACACCGGGCAGCATCGGGCTTGCCGGTGCAACCGTGACTACCATTGTCCAATTCCCTCTCTCACTTGGGGGCTAGACTTCCTCGGAGAGTTGGGTCATAGGATTTCGGGGTACATCCGGAGTACACCCATTTGGCGTGATAAAGGGATGATTTGAAGTCGGCCGCAACAACTGATACTGGAAATGAACTGAGAGCAAAAGCTCACCGTATCCTTTTCACTATGTGTATAAGTACTCTCGCTTGGTTCCTAGAGGACCTCGGGGAGGAAAGACGGGTAATTGAGTTCTTTTACTATTACATTACATTATGTACTTACTTGCGATATATGTCTTGCTTGCAAAGGGTTTTCATAAGTTGAACTGGAAAATGAGTTTCAAAACTTATTTCTCGTTCCCCCCTCGCTGAGTTCATAAGGACTCACCCTCTTTTATCATCTCAGGTGAAGAAGACCAGGAACAGGTACCCGAGGACAACGTGCCTAATGATGATTCCTTGGAATGATTGCTTTCCCTACGTGCCTTATTTGACTATGGCCATTTTGTGAACGATATGTTGCTTGAAGACTATTTCTTATTTTGCTTATTGTTGTATTGTAAACGACCCCCGTTGTAATTTGGGGTTTAATTTTGGCTTGTACGGATCATAAATAGATAGACACTACTATGGTTGTTTTTGCTATCGCTATTGACTAGTATCTATCATAGGATTATGAAGTATCAGGTAAAGATTAAGTAAAATGAATCTATCCAATCTTAAGCAGGTACTCATTGTTAAGCTAAGATCGACAGGTACTTTTGTAACAAGGATTAACAAACAAACGAGACATAGTATCATGCTAGGTTATTAATCAAACGAGACTTCGAGATAACTAATAGGCGTTTCGATTGGTTATAAATAGTAATCTTAGTTGGAAATGAAATTGAGATTGAAAGTTTTGAGGTCTTTAGAAAATTAGGTCAAACTAAGGAGCCCAATTACAGCCGTTATGCTGCCGGTTTTCCAGAGAATTTGTGGAGTTTAGGCTAAAACGTTAAGTGTTAAACTTTCATGAACGATTAAGTACGTGATATGACTTGAATGTTTAGATCACACCCTAGTCTAACCTTTATAGGTCAGGTTGGGGTGTGACACCTTAGAAGAATGGTATCAGAGCTTAGATTGCTTAAGCCGGGTTTAACTCTCGGACCATGGGTAGAGCCCTAAGGTAATTAGGATGACTTGTCTATATGTTATTATGTGATAATGTTAATTGTGCCTTCTATGTTCTATGTGCTTATGTGATTAACATGTCTTAATTGTTTCTAGAATTGTGTATCTATATAAAATTATATGTTGCATATCTTATGCATTAAATTCTTGTCTTGTCGTATTCCAATAAATTGTGCATCGTAATCTGTGGCTATAGATGGTTGGCCCTAGTACCCACACTACTAATAGGAGCGGTGAGCCCCAAGAGACCGAGGATGCTCATCAAACTAATCCCGGCATGGCTATGTTTAATATGATGGCGAATGCCTTGGATCGCGTGTCGCGAGTGATGGAACGTCAAGATGCACGTGAAGCAAACAACAACAACAGGAATGATGGTAACCATGGGAGACATAGAAGAATGCGAGAGTTCCTTGACTTTCGCCCATCCAAATTCCACGGGGAAGCTAATGATGAAAAGGCAGAGGCTTGGCTGTCTGAGATCGAGAGGATTTTCAGGCCACTTGACTATACTGATGAAGAAAAGGTAGAGTTCGCTGTGTTTCTGTTGCACGGGGATGCTGAGCATTGGTGGCACACTGTGGAGGCACTTTGGGAAACTAACTAGACACCTCGCTTGTGGGGTAATTTCGTTAAGGCCTTCAAGGAGAAATATGTACCTGCAGTTTCCAGGCAGAGGCGGATTGAGGAATTCATGCACTTGAACCAGGGTAACATGACGATGGCCCAGTACGAGGCTCGTTTTGACCGACTGTCCCGTTATGCTCAATACATGGTCAGTATCCCTGAGGCGAAGATATGGAAATTTACGAATGGGTTGAGGCCAGAAATTCAGGACCATGGCGCACAGCATACTGTTGAAAAGTACTCCGAGAGCTCTACGACGGGAGCAGCAAGCCTCATCGGCTGCGCCTATTTTCGGATCCCAAAATCTAACGTTTTCATCAGTTTTGGGACACTTTTCTTCTTTTGGGCTGTTTTTCTGTCCCGGATTGTACGTCGTTAGCCGCGAAAAGGACGACAACCTAATCCATCATATTTCTATCACCGAATCCCATGCCACCATTGGCAAGACAACTGAAGGATCTCATATATTTAGAGCTATGAACATCATCTAGCTAAGAATCGAGCGGAAGCGAAACATGACATTCAAAAATTTCTGGAATTCAAAGCATGATGTTCATATAAAACTCTAATCTTGACATCATGTGATTAACATATGCAAAACATATATATAGCAAGTATATATATTGAAAAGAGATAGTAGAAGAGTATACCTCTTGTAGACAACTCATGGAAGCCATAGATCTGAATTTTCGCACACTTGATGGAAGACACCTCCTCTTGAAAACACAAGAGCTCTAGTCCGTCCACACGAGCAAAGAATGGCTTCTCCATTTCCGTGGTTGTTTTGTGCTAGATCTACCATGGAAGATTTATGAGCTTGTTGGTGAAGAGGAGAGCAAAACCATTTCCTTCTTCTTCCTTGTTCATGGCTACGTTTTTGTGAAGAAGAAGAGAATACCACTTAATCTATTTTGCTTCATTTTTCAGCCATGTATGATGAAGATGATGAAGAAGATAAGACTTTTTCTTCTCATTTTCTTGCTGCGTTTTTCCTCTAATTTTTCAGCCATGGAGGCTTGAGGAGAGAGAGAGAGAGATGATGACAACTCTATTCTATGTTCAAGAAGAAGACAATTTTTTTCTTCATCTTTTTCTTTCTCCAACGTGTGGAGAGAAGAAAAAGATGACAAGCCTTGTCATCTTTTTTCCTTACTTTCCTCATTGTTGTCCCAACTTTTAAACAAAAGAGAAGAAAACCTTTCTCAATTCTTGGCTGTGTTGTCTCTTTGTTAGAAAAGAAAAGATGACAACTTTGTCATCTTTTGTTTCTTTTATTGTAGTATTTTTTCACTAATGTATTTAAATATTCAACTTAATCACAATTAGTTGAAATTATGAAAACAACCTTTTTATATTTTCACATTAGCCCCAACACTCAATAATAATTGCATATTGACATCAATAGCTTTTAAAATGTCAATTACACCATTGTTAACTCCTTAACAATTACACAATTGTTAACTCCTTAACAGTTACACAATTGTTAACTCCTTAACAATATAAGAGAAACAAAATATAATTGTTAACACTTTAACAATTCAAGAGAAACTAAATGCAATTATTAACACTTTAATAATTCAAGAGAAACTAAACGCAATTGTTAACACTTTAACAATTTAAGAGAAACTAAATCAAGCTCAGTAGGAAAAACATTCACCATGCTCTATTGTGTGTGACTTTCTAGATTCACTACTATATAGCACTGAAGAAATGTTGAACACTTTCAATGTTAATCGAGCTACTCGATTTGTTTAGAGAATGTCTCCCGTCATTCTCAAAACACCCTCAGAGTTCTTGAGTGACGTTCCAGCTACCAACGTATCAAGACAGTTTATAAAGCAATGAAGTCTTATTCAAGTGAATCTATTTATGGTCGCCGATTATCGTGCAATCCAATCCTTCCATTAATTGTCCCGTCGAGCAAGAACCATGATTCGATTAAGTTCATAAACTCGATACCATGCATAGATCTAATTGGTGTAATGAGAGATGACACATGGAAAACCCTTTCTCCATCATTCATACCTTGGCCAAGGATTTCTTCATTAAACAACCAATCTTAGATCGCATAGGACATTGCCTCACGCCGGAGGTTAACGGATGCTCTCTTGACCACTACTTGTCAATCACTATACCAGACGAATGAAACTGCGAGAGGACATATCTTATCTCGTTTGTCAAAACAATCATTGTCCAAACGCTAGAATCAAACCCCAATACATATGACAACCGTAATGTCTCAAGTCTAAGGATTACATGCACAATCGCAACGATTAACAAATTATTAATCCAAAGTCATGTAATTTGTTATTCACGTCACATTCAATGATATATTCAACTAATAGTCATCCACATGTTTGTTAGTCGCATCGCTATGCTGTTATGGCACGTGGCTCACCATCCTTTATCATTAACATATCTATGTTAATCAAAGGTAACAACACATGTGATAGTCCGTAATTGATTATTAAAGTCCCGATCAAATAATCTAAGGACTATGAACACTTTAAGTATTTATCATATTAAGGAAATACGCTAACATATTCTAAACGCTTTTAGAATACATTCCTCTAATGAAAATACTAGGGACTCATTCATACACGTAAAGAAGAAGTATATGAATGTCCTAATTATGTCAATATGTAAATGAACATATAAACACTAATGCCATAAGTAAATGTCAAAATGCCCCAATATATGTCATCCAAATATGTAGTATTAGGGCATATCTCTAACAACAACTTCACTTCACGTAGAGGCTAGGCCAGCAAACCACGGAAGTGGGGCGTGTGACCAGGTATCCGTCACTCCGGTGCCCATAACTTTTGATCCCTAAGGAGTTACGCAGCGCATAGCATACCGTTGGAAAGCTCTCCGAGAGCTCTACGACGGGGGCAGCAAGCCTGCTTTGCTACGCCTATTTTCGGAGCCCAAAATTGATCGTTTTCATCAGTTTCGGGACACTTTTCTTCTTTTCCACTATTTTTTCGTCCCGGATCGTACGTCATGAGCCGCGAAAAGGACGACAACCTAATCTATCAAATTTCTATTACCAAATCCCACGGCACCTTGGGCAAGACAACTTCACTTCTCGTAGAGACTGGGCCCGCAAACCGAGGGCGTGGGGCGTGTGACCAGGTATCCGTCGCTCTGGTGCCCATAACTTTTGATCCGTAAGGAGTTACGCGGCGTACACCATACCGTTAGAAATCTCTCCAAGAGATCTACGATGGGGACAGCAAGCCTGCTCAGCTACGCCTGTATTTGGAGCCCAAAATCGAACGTTTTCATCAGTTTCGGGACACTTTTCTTTTTTGCGCTGTTTTTTCGTCCCGGATCGTACGTCGTGAGCCGCGAAAAGGACGACAACCTAATCCATCAAATTTATATTACCGAATCCTACTCCACCATGGGCAAGACAACTTCACTTCACGTAGAGGCTGGTCCCGCAAACCGGGTGCGTGGGGCGTGTGACCATGTACCCATCGCTCTGGTGCCCATAACTTTAGATCCGTAAGGAGTTACGCGGCGCACAACATACTGTTGGAAAGCTCTCCGAGAGATCTACGACAGGGGCATCAACAATGCTCGGCTGTGCCTAATTTTGAGTCCAAAAATCGAACGTTTTCATCAGTTTTGGGAAACTTTTCATCTTTTGCACTGTTTTTCTATCCCGGATCGTATGTCGTTAGCCGCGAAAAGGACGACAACCTAATCCATCACATTTCTATTACTGAATCCCATGGCACCTTGTGCAAGACAACTTCACTTCACGTAGTGGTTGGGCCCGCAAACTGAGGGCGTAGGGCGTGTGACCAGGTATCCGTCGCTCTGGTGCCCATAAGTTTTGATCCATAAGGAGTTACGCGGCACACAGCATACCGTTGGAAAGCTCTCCGAGAGCTCTACGACGAGGGCAACAAGGCTGCTTTGCTGCGCCTATTTTCGAAGCCCAAAATCAAACATTTTCATCAGTTTCTGGACACTTTTCTAATTTTGCTATGTTTTTCTGTCCCGGATTGTACGTCGTGAGCCGCGAAAAGGACGACAACCTAATCCATCACATTTCTATTACCGAATCAAATGGCACCTTAGGCAAGAAAACTTTACTTCACGTAGAGGCTGGGCCTGAAAATCGAGGGCATGGGGAGTGTGACTAGGTATCTATCGCTCCGTTGCCCATAACTTTTGATCCGTAAGGAGTTACGCGGCGCACAACATACCGTTGGAAAGCTCTCCGAGAGCTCTACGACGGGGGCAACAAGCCTACTGGGTTGCCCCTATCTTTAGAGCCCAAAATTGAATGATTTGATCAGTTTTGGGACACTTTTATGCTTTTTCACTGTTTTTCCGTCTCGGATCGTACGTCGTGAGACGCGAAAATGACGACAACCTAATCTATCACATTTCTATTAACGAATCCCACGCAACCACGGGCAAGACAACTTCACTTCACGTAGAGGCTGGGCCCGCAAACCGAGGTTGTGGGGCGTGTGACCAGGTATCCGTTGCTCCGGTGCCCAGAACTTTTGATCCGTAAGGAGTTACGTGGCGCACAGTGTACCGATGGAAAGCTCTCCGAGAGCTCTACGATGGTAGCAGTTTGCCTGCTAGGCTGTGATTGTTTTTGGACCCCAAAATCGAATGTTTTCATCAGTTTCGTGACACTTTTCCTCTTTTGCGTTGTTTTTGCGTCCCGGATCATACGTCGTGAGCTGCGAAAAGGTCAACAACCTAATCCATCACATTTCTATTACCGAATCCCACGCCACAATCGGCAAGACTACTTCACTTCACGTAGAGGCTAAGCCCGCAAACCGAGGGTGTGGGGCGTGTGACCAGGTATCTGTCACTCCGGTGCCCATAACTTTTGATCCGTAAGGAGTTACGCGGCGCTCAGCATACCCTTAGAAAGCTCTCCGAGAGCTCTATGACGGGGGCAGCAAAACTACTCGGCTGTGCCTATTTTTAGAGCCCAAAATCGTACGTTTTGATTAGTATCGGGATACTTTTCTTCTTTTGCGCTATTTTTCCGTCCCGGATCGTACGTCGTTAGTCACGAAAAGGAAGACAACCTAATCCATAAATTTATGTTATCGAATCACACGCCACCATGGGCAAGACAACTTCACTTCACGTAGAGGTTGGGCCCTCAAACAGAGGGCGTGGGGCGTGTGAGAAGTTATTCGTCGCTCCGGCGCCAATAACTTTTGATACGTAAGGAATTGCGCGATGCACAGCATACCGTTTGAAAGATCTCCGAGAGCTCTACGATGTTGACCGCAAGCCTGCTTGGCTGCTCCTATTTTCAGATCCCAAAATCGAACGTTTTCATCGGTTTCTGGACACTTTTCTTCTTTTTCGCAGTTTTTTCGTCTCGGATCGTACGTCGTGAGCCACGAAAGGATGAAAACCTAATCCATCACATTTCTATTACCGAATCCCATGCCACCATGGGCAAGACAACTTCACTTCACGTACAGGCTGGGCCCGCAAACCGAGGGCTTGGGGCGTGTGACTAGGTATTCGTCGCTCCGGCACCCATATTTTTAACCCGTAAAGAGTTACGCGGTGCACAGCATACCGTTGGAAAGCTCTTCGAGAGCTTTACGACGTTGGTAGCAAGCCTGCTCGGCTGCGCTTGTTTTCACAGCCCAAAATCGAATGTTTTCATCAGTTTCAGGACACTTCTTCTTTTGCGCTATTTTTCTGTGTCGGACTGTACATCGTGAGCCGCGAAAAGGACGACTACCTAATCCATCACATTTCTATTACCGAATCCCATACCACCATGGGCAAGACAACTTCACTTCACGTAGAGGCTGGACCCATAAACCGAGGGCGTGGGGCATATGACCAGGTATCTGTCGCTCCGATGCCCATAACTTTTGATCCATAAGGAGTTACGCGGCGCACAGCATATCGTTGGAAAGCTCTCCAAGAGCTCTACTAGGCGGGCTACAAGCCGGTATTGCTGCACCTGTCTTTTAGCCCAAAATTGAACGTTTTCATCAGTTTTGGGATACTTTTCTTCTATTTGCGTTGTTTTTCTGTCCTGGATCGTACGTTGTGAGCCGCAAAAACAACGACAACCTAATCCATCACATTTCTATTTCCGAATCCCACAGACCTTGGGCAAGATAGCTTTACTACACGTAGAGGCTGGGCCTGCAAACTGTGGGCGTGAGGCGTGTGACCAGGTATCCGTCGCTCTGGTGCCCATAACTTTTGAGCCGTAAGGAGTTACGTGGCGCACAGCATACCATTGGAAAGTTCTCCGAGAGCTCTAGGTCGGGGGTAACCAGCCTGCTCGGCTGTGCCTGTTTTCAGAACCCAAAATCTAACGTTTTCATCAGTTTCGGGACACTTTTATTCTTTTGCGCTGTTTTTCCATCCCGGATCATACGTCGTGAGCCGCGAAAAGGACGATAACCTAATCCATCACATTTCTATTACCGAATCCCACAACACCTTGGGCAAGACAACTTCACTTCTTGTAGAGGCTGGGCCAGCAAACCGAGGGCTTGGGGCGTGTGACAAGGTATCCGTCGCTCCGGTGCCCATAACTTTTGATCCGTAAGGAGTTACACGGCGCACAACATACCGTTGGAAAGCTCTCCCAGAGCTCTACGAGGCAGGCTACAAACTGGCATTGCTGCGCCTATCTTTGGAGCCCAAAATTGAACGTTTTCATCAGTTTTGGGATACTTTTCTGTTATTTGCGGTGTTTTTCCGTCCCGGATCGTACGTTGTGAGCCGCAAAAACGACGACAACCTAATCCATCACATTTCTATTACCGAATCCCATGGACCTTGGGCAAGATAACTTTACTACACGTAGAGGCTGGGCCTGCAAACCGTGGGCGTGAGGCGTGTGACCAGGTATCTGTCGCTCTGGTGCCCATAACTTTTGAGCCGTAAGGAGCTACGTGGCGCACAGCATACCGTTGGAAAGTTCTCCGAGATCTCTACGTCGGGGGTAACCAGCCTGCTCAGCTGCGCTTATTTTCAAAACCCAAAATCGAACATTTTCATCAGTTTTGGGACACTTTTCTTCTTTTGTGCTGTTTTTCCATCCCGGATCATACGTCGTGAGTCGCGAAAAGGATGACAACCTAATCCATCACATTTCTATTACTGAATCCCACAACACCTTAGGCAAGACAACTTCACTTCTTGTAGAGGCTGGGCCAGCAAACCGAGGGCGTGGGGCGTGTGACAAGGTATCCGTCGCTCCGGTGCCCATAACTTTTGATCCGTAAGGAGTTACGCGGTGCACAGCATACAGTTGGAAAGCTCTCCGAGAGCTCTACGACGGGGGCAGCAAGCCTGCTAGGCTGCACCTATTTTTCAGAGCCCAAAATCTTACATTTTGATTAGTTTCGGGACACTTTTCTTCTTTTGCGTTTTTTTTCGTCCTAGATCGTACATCGTGTGCCGCGAAAAGGACGACATCCTAATCCATCACATTTCTATTACCGAATCCCACAGCACTTTGGGCAAGACAACTCCACTTCACGTAGAAACTGGGCCCGCAAATCGAGGGCGTAGGGCGTGTGACCAGGTATCCGTCGCTCTGGTGCCCATAACTTTTGATCCGTAAGAAGTTACGCGGCGCACAGCATACTGTTGGAAAGCTCTCCGAGAGCTCTACGACGGGGGCTACAATCCTGCTCAGCTGTGCCTATTTTCTGATCCCAAAATCTAACGTTTTCATCAGTTTTGGTATACTTTTCTTCTTTTGCGCTATTTTTCTGTCCCGGATCGTACGTCGTGAGCAGCGAAAAGGACGACAACATAATCCATCACATTTCTATTACCAAATCCCATGCCACCATAGGCAAGACAACTACACTTCACGTAGAGGCTGGGCCCGCTAACCGAGGGCGTGGGGCGTGTGACCAGGTTTCCGTCGTTCCAGTGCCCATAACTTTTGATCCGTAAGGAGTTACGCGGCGCACAGCATACCGTTGGAAAGCTTTCCGAGAGCTCTACGACGTTGACAGAAAGCCTGCACAGCTGCTCCTATTTTCAGAGCCCAAAATCGAACGTTTTCATCAGTTTATGGACACTTTTCTTTTTTTTTTTGCGGTTTTTTCATCTCGGATCGTACATCGTGAGCCGCGAAAGGATGACAACCTAATCCATCACATTTCTATTACCGAATCCCATACCACCATGGGCAAGACAACTTCACTTCACGTACATGTTGGGCCCGCAAACCCAGGGCGTAAGGCGTGAGGCGTGTGACTAGGTATCCGTCGCTTTGGTGCCCATAACTTTTGATCCGTAAGGAGTTACGCGGCGCACAGCATACCGTTGGAAAGCTCTCCGAGAGCTCTACGTCGGGTGTAGCCAGCCAGCTCGGCTGCTGTGAGGCCCGACCTTAATTTGTATGCGATACCTCATTTTGTGTGCCCTAACCTAGATTTGCGTGCATTGACCTAGGTTTAAGAGTCGTGTTTCATTTTGTGTGCCTTGCATTGAATTACGTGCATACATCTAGGGTTACGTGCATTTATTTGAGAAATGTGCACTCGTCTCGTAGTTCGTGTCTTACCTCGTAGTGCGTGCCCTAGACCTAGGTAAGCGTGCCCACACGCTAATCAAAAAAGCATCTTACACGAAGCACTAGATCATTAATTAATCCTACAAACTCTACTAACTAATTTTAAAATGCTAATTTAACTCACTAGAAGACGAAATCTCACAAAAAGCTAGACATTCTTATTCTTTATTCTTTATTCTTTTGCATATTCCAAGCACTCAATTAAATAATGCTCAAACAAGACAAAAATTCATAATTTTCCATTAGCCTTGGCCGACCATGTAGGAGCATGTGAACAAGCCTTGCAATTTCAAAATTCATGCTTAGACAACCTATGACACAAAGCATAAAAAAATAACTCAAAAACCCTACCCAATGCACCAAATCTTGACACACTCAAATTGCCCATGCTAGACAATTCAAACATGCTCTTGAAGACACAAAAATCTGAAATTTCAAGGCCCTAGGCTGACACATGCATCAAACACTTCAAAGCTTCCATTTCTTTCGTACATCTCTTCTTTCTCTCATTTTCTTCTCTCTCTCTCTCGGCCCTAGATGCAATTGTAGACTCCATAGCTTAAGTTCATCATTCAAAGGTTCATCAATACATGCAAGCTACTTAAGAGCTCGACCAAGCAAAGCTAGGAGCAAAGAAACACACATGCAAGCTTATAGAACCTTCATTTCGGCTTAGGTAAGTTTGATAGCTCCTATTTAGTTTTCTTCTTGTTCTAAACACATGCACCTACTAAGAACATGGTAACTTAGCTAGGAATTAGAGAATCTCAAGTTGTCTCTCGGCTAAGCAAGGAAAAAAGGACGACCTTGTGCATCATCAAGAGTTTTGTGCACCTTCATTGTTGTCTTGCTAAGGTGAGGGCTAAAACTTCTTTGAAAAGCTTTCAAAAACCACATGCATGCCTTTAAATGTCTATTTTTACCTCTGTACTTGTGATATATGTTTGTACATGAGCTTTTGTAAACATGCATGGCAAGATATTTGGCTAGAATGTGAAGATAGGTGAAATCGCGTATTTGGCAGCTTTCTGTCTTGTTGGAGCGAAGTGACTTTGACCAGGTAAATGATGTTGAAAATGCGTGAAAATCAGTAGGTGACTAGTTTTTTCCGTTCTGAGCGTTTTTTGCAGAAATAGGCCAAAGCCAATTTTGACTCTAAGGTCTCCAAAATGGCAAAACATCGAAAGGTGTCCAAATCTGGAAAATCTGGGAAAATGAAGCAGGTTTTGGCAGATTCACTATCCTTGTAGAACGAACCAGTTTTTACTTAGTAAATGATATCCAAAATGTATGAAATTTGGTATGATGCTATATTTTTCAGTTCTGGACATTTTTGGCAGAAATAGACCAAGGCTAAATCGGACCCTAAGGTCCTCAAAAATGACAAGTATTGAAATGTGTGCAAATCTCGATAGTTTTGCGTAGTCGCACGGTTTTGGCTATAACTCTTGAATCCGAACTCCAAATGATGCGAGGTTTGTTTCTGGATTTAGTTCCCTCCTTAAGATTTAATTTGACATTTTTTTCACCAGAATTGGAGATTGTTTGCTTATCTCAATGATTGTGAGAATACAGTCCATTGCAGTGAGGTTTTCATCTAGTGATATGCTTTGAAAATTATTGTAACTTCTCTTGTTGTATTAAATGCTTGGGATTGTGGCACTTGGATGTTGTGTGGACTGTTTTGAATGATTGAGGGTGTTTTAATTAATCGATGCATGGCTTGAGTTTAATTACTTGTCAACTTGGGGCTTAATCGCACGGGTAAGCATGAATTGAAACCCTAATGACTAGGAAAACTCGCTAAGTGTTGATCCTATGGATATCGTGTTTAATTATATGATTAGTAGGCTGCCCGTAGTTGCCCCTATATCCCTAAATGTGATTCCGATGATTACATGTTGACAAGTAGGCCTTTCTTGCACCCGATCCCACGTAGATGTTGTGCATGTTGTATAATCTTACTATTTGATTACGTGAACTTCGAAATGAGTTATATGACTTGATTCACATGCGTTATATGACTTGATTTACATGCGTTACATGGCTACCCGTTTAATATTCATATAACTCCATGTGCTTTACAAGTGAAACTACCTGTCATATCATGCCTCGCTTGTTTACTTGTCAATGTACAATCTTATGACTGTTCGGAGGCAACCTACTTTGTTGCCCTCCTAATGTGATATATTAAATGTCATAAATGTGCATTGCATACAAGGTTGCAACCTTTCATTCTGGCGTGATAGCGTTCACGCACACCGGGCCGCATCAGGCTTGCCGGTGCAACCGTGACTACCATTGTCCAATTCCCTCTCTCGCTTGGGGGCTAGACTTCCTCAGAGAGTTGGGTCGTAGGATTTCGGGGTACATCCGGAGTATACCCATTTGGCGTGATAAGTGGATGATTTGAAGTCGGCCACAACAACTGATACTGGAAGTAAACTGAGAGCAAAAGCTCACTGTATCATTTTCACTATGTGTATAAGTACTCTCGCTTGGTTCCTAGAGGACCTCGGGGAGGAAAGACGGGTAATTGTGTTCTTTTACTCTTATATTATATTATGTACTTACTTGTGATATATGTCATGCTTGCAAAAAGGGTTTTCATAAGTTGAACCGGAAAAAGAGTTTCAAACTTATTTCTCGTTCCCCCTCGCTGAGTTCATAAGGACTCACCCTCTTTTAGCATCTCAGGTGAAGAAGACCAGGAACAGGTACCTGAGGACAACGTGCCTAACGATGATTCCTTGGAATGATTGCTTGCCCTACGTGCCTTACTTGACTATGGCCATTTTGTGAACGATATGTTGTTTGAAGACTATTTCTTATGTTGCTTGTTGTTGTATTGTAAATGACCCCCGTTGTAATTTGGGATCTAATTTTGGCTTGTACTGATCATAACTAGGTACACACTCTTCTGGTCATTTTGCTATCGCTACTTTGGTTTAGTATCTGTCACAGGCTTATGAAGTATTAGGTAAAGGGTTAAGTAAAATGAATCTATTCAATCTTAAGCAGGTACTCATTGGTAAGCTAAGATCAGCAGGTACTTTTGTAACAAGGATTGACACATAAACGAGACATAGTTGCTACGCTAGGTTGTTAATCAAACGAGACTTCGAAATAATTAGTAGGCATTTCAATCGGTCATAAATAGTAATCCTAGTTGGATATGAGTTTGAGATTGAAAGTTTTGAGGCCTTTAGAAAATTAGGTCAAACTAAAAAGCTAATTACAGCCGTTATGCTGTCGGTTTTCCGGAGAATTTGTAGAATTTAGGCTAAACATTAAGTATTAAACCTTCATGAATGATTAAGTACGTGAAATGACTTGAATGTTTAGATCACACCCTAGTCTAACCTCTATAGGGCGGGTTGGGGCGTGATAGCTGCGCCTATTTTCAGAGCCCAAAATCGAAGGTTTTCATCAGTTTCGGGACACTTTTATTCTTTTATGCTGTTTTTCCGTCCCTGATCGTACGTCGTAAGCCGCGAAAAGGACGACAACCTAATCCATCACATTTCGATTACCGAACACCACGCCACCACGGGCAAGACAATTTCACTTCACGTAGAAGCTAGGCCAGGAAACCGAGGGTGTGGGGCGTGTGACCAGGTATCCGTCGCTCCGATGCCCATAACTTTTGATCCGTAAGGTGTTACATGGCGCACAACATACTGTTGGAAAGCTCTCCGAGAGCTCTACGACGGGGGCTGCAAGCCTGCTCGGCTGTGCCTATTTTCGGATCCCAAAATCGAACGGTTTCATCATTTTTGGACAATTTTCTTCTTTTGCGCTGTTTTTCTGTCCCGGATCGTACGTCGTGAGCCGCGAAAAGGACGACAACATAATCCATCACATTTCTATTACCGAATCCCATGCCACCATGGGCAAGACAACTTCACTTCACGCAGAGGCTGGGCCCCCTAACCGAGGGTGTGGGGCGTGTGACCAGGTATCTGTCGCTCCGGTGCCCATAACATTTGATCCGTAAGGAGTTACGCAGCGCACAACATACCGTTGAAAAGCTCTCCGAGAGCTCTACGACGGGGGTAGCAAGCCTTCTCAGTTGTGCCTGTTCTCGTAGCCCAAAATCAAACGCTTTCATCAGTTTCGGGACACTTTTCTTCTTTTGCGCTGTTTTTTCGTCCGGGATCGTACGTCGTGAGCCACGAAAAGGACGACAACCTGATCCATCACATTTATATTATCGAATCCCACGGAACCTTGGGCAAGACAACTTCACTTGACGTAGAGGTTGGGCTCGCAAACCGAGGGTGTGAGGCATGTGACCAGGTATCCGTCACTGCAGTGCCCATAACTTTTGATCCGTAAGGAGTTACGCGGTGCACAGCATACCGTTGGAAAGCTTTCCAAGAGCTCTACGACGGTGGCAGCAAGCCTGCTCAGCTACGCCTATTTTTGGAGCCCAAAATCGAACATTTTCATCAGTTTCGGGACACTTTTCTTCTTTTGCGCTATTTTTCTATCCCGTGTCATACGTCGTGAGCCGCGAAAAGGACGACAAGCTAATCCATCACATTTCTATTACTGAATCCCATGCCACCATAGGCAAGACAACTTCACTTCACGTAGAGGCTAGGCCCGCAAATCGAGGGCATGGGGCGTGTGACCAAGTATCCGTCGCTCCGGTGCCCATAGCTTTTGATCTATAAGGAGTTACGCGGTGCACACCATACCATTAGAAAGCTCTCTTAGAGCTCTACGACGGGGACAACAAGCTTGGTTTGCTGCGCCTATTTTCGGAGCCAAAATCGAACGTTTTCATCAATTTCGGGACACTTTTCTTCTTTTGCTCTGCTTTTCCGTCCGGGATCGTACGTCGTGAGGCGCGAAAAGGACGAGAATCTAAACCATCACATTTCTATTACCGAATCCCACACCACCATGGGCAAGACAACTTCACTTCACGTAGAGGCTGAGCCCGCTAACCGTGGGCGTGGGGCGTGTGACCAGGTATCCGTCGCTCCGGTGCCCATAACGTTTGATCCGTACGGAGTTACGCGGCGCACAGCATACCGTTGGAAAGCTCTCCGAGAGCTCTACGACAGAGGCAGCAAGCTTGCTTTGCTGCACCCATTTTCAGAGCCCAAAATCGAATGTTTTCATCAGTTTCGGGACACTTTTCTTCTTTTGCGCTGTTTTTCAGTCCCGTATCGTACGTTGTGAGCCACAAAAAGGACGACAACCTAATCCATCACATTTCTATTACTGAATCCCACGCCACCATGGGCAAGAAAACTTCACTTCACGTAGAGGCTGGGCCCGCAAACCGAGGGCGTAGGGCGTTTGACTAGGTATCCGTCGCTCCAGTGCCTATAACTTTTGATCCGTAAGGAGTTACGCGGCGTACAACATACCGTTGGAAAGCTCTCCGAGAGCTCTACGACGTTGGTCACCAGCTTGCCTGGCTGCGCATGTTTTCGTAGCCCAAAATCGAACGTTTTCATCAGTTTCGGGACACTTTTCTTCTTTTGCGCTGTTTTTTTGTCTCGGATCGTACGTTGTGAGCCGCGAAAAGCACGACAACCTAATCCATAACATGTCTATTACCGAATCCCAAGGCACCTTGGGCAAGACAACTTCACTTGACGTAGAGGCTGGGCCCGCAAACCGAGGGCGTGGTACGTGTGACCAGGTATCCGTCGTTGCGGTGCCCATAACTTTTGATCTATAAGAAGTTACGCGGCGCACAACATACCGTTGGAAAGCTCTTCGAGAGCTCTACGACGGGGGCAGCAAGCTTCCTTTGCTGAGCCTGTTTTTGGCGCCCAAAATCAAATGTTTTCATCAGTTTCGGGACACTTTTCTTCTTTTGCGCTGTTTTTCCTTCCTGGATCGTACGTCGTGAGCCGCGAATAGGACGACAACCTAATCCATCACATTTATATTACCGAATCCCATGCCACCATGGGCAAGACAACTTTACTTCACGTAGAGGCTGGGCCCGCAAACCGAGGGCGTGGGGCGTGTAACCAGGTATCCGTCGCTCCGGTGCCCATAACTTTTGATTCGTAAGAAGTTACGCGGCTCACAACATACCGTTGGAAAGCTCTCCGAGAGCTCTACGACAGGGGCACCAAGCTTCCTTTGCTGTGCCTGTTTTCGGCAGCTAAAATCAAACGTTTTCATCAGTTTCGGGACACTTTTCTTCTTTTGCGCTATTTTTCATTCCCGGATCGTACGTCGTGAGCTGCGAAAAGGACGACAACCTAATCCATCACATTTCTATTACCGAATCCCATGCCACCATGGGCAAGAAAACTTCACTTCACGTAGAGGTTGGGCCCGCAAACTGAGGGCGTGGGACGTGTGACAAGGTATCCGTCGCTCCGGTGCCCATAACTTTTGATCCGTAAGGAGTTACGAGGCTCACAGCATACTGTTGGAAAGCTCTCCGAGAGCTCTACGACGTTGATAGCCAGCCTGCTCTGCTGTGCCTGTTTTTGTAGCCCAAATCAAACGTTTTCATCAGTTTCGGAAAACTTTTCTTCTTTTGCGCTGTTTTTCCATCCCGGATCGTACGCCGTGAGCCTCGAAAAGGACTACAACCTAATCCATCACATTTCTATTACCGAATCTCATGGAACTTGGGGCAAGACAACTTCACTTCACGTAGAGGCTTGCCCTGCAAACCGAGGGCGTGGGGCGTGTGACCAGGTATCCGTCGCTGCGGTGCCCATAACTTTTGATCCATAAGGACTTACGCGGCGCACAGCATACCGTTGGAAAGCTCTCCAAGATCTCAACGATGAGGGCAGCAAGCCTGCTCAGCTACACCTATTTTTGGAGCCCAAATCGAACGTTTTCATCAGTTTTGGGACACTTTTCTTCATTTGCGATGTTTTTCCTTCCTGGATCGTACGTCGTGAGCCGCGAAAAGGACGACAACCTAATCCATCACATTTCTGTTACCAAATCCCACGGCACCTTGGGCAAGGCAACTTTACTTCACGTAGAGGCTGGGCCCGCAAGCGTGGGGTATGTGACCAGGTATCCGTCGCTCCGGTGCCCATAAATTTTGATTCGTAAGGAGTTACGCGGCACACATCATACTGTTGAAAAGCTCTCCGAGAGCACTACGATGGGGGCAGCAAGCTTGGTTTGTCGCGCTTGTTTTCGGAGCCCAAAATCGAACATTTTCATCAGTTTCGGGATACTTTTCTACTTTTGTGCTGTTTTTTCGTCCCGGATCGTACGTCGTGAGCCGCGAAAAGGACGACAACTTAATCCATCACATTTCTATTACCGAATCCCACTCCACCATGGGCAAGACAACTTCACTTCACGTAGAGGCTGGGCCCACAAACCAAGGGCGTAGGGCATGTGACCAGGTATTCGTCGCTCCGGTGCTCATAACTTTTGATCCGTAAGGAGTTACACGACGCACAACATAGCATTGGAAAGGTCTCCGAGAGCTCTACGACGCTAGTAGCTAGTCTGCTTGGCTGCGCCTATTTTCGAAGCCCATAATCGAACATTTTCATCAGTTTTGGTACACTTTTCTTCTTTCGTGCTGTTTTTCCGTCCCGGATCGTACGTCGTGAGCCGCGAAAAGGACGACAACCTTATCCATCACATTTCTATTACTGAATCCAACGGCACCTTGGGCAAGACAACTTTACTTGACATAGAAGCTGGGCCCGCAAACCCAGGGCGTGGGGCGTATGACCATGTATTCGTCGCTGCGGTGCCCATAACTTTTGATTTGTAAGGAGTTACGTGGCGCACAGCAAACCGTTGGAAAGCTCCCTAAGAGCTCTATGAAGGGCGTAGCGAGTCTGCTCGGCTGCGCCTGTTTTTGGAGTCCAAAATTGAACGTTTTCATCAGTTTTGAAACACTTTTCTTCTTTTGCGCTATTTTTCCGTCCCGGATCGTACGTCGTGAGCCGCGAAAAGGACGACAAGCAAATCCATTACATTTCTATTACCGAATTCCACGCCACCATGGGCAAGACAACTTCACTTAACGTAGAGGTTGGGCCCGCAAACCGAGGGCGTGGGGCGTGTGACCAGGTATCCGTCGCTCTGGTGCCCATAACTTTTGATCCGTAAGGAGTTACGTGACGCACACCATACCGATAGAAAGCACTCCGAGAGCTCTACGACGGGGGCAGCAAGCCTATTTCGCTGCGCCTATTTTCGGAGCCCAAAATCGAACGTTTTCATCAGTTTTGGGACACTTTTCTTCTTTTGCGCTGTTTTTCCGTCCCGGATCGTACGTCGTGGCCCGCGAAAAGAACGACAACCTAATCCATCACATTTATATTACCGAATCCCACGCAACCATGGGCAAGAAAACTTCACTTCACGTAGAGGTTGGGCCCGCAAACCGAGGGCGTGGGGCATTTGACCAGGTATCCGTCGCTCCGGTGCCCATAACTTTTGATCCTTAAGGAGTTACGCGGCGCACAGTATACCGTTGGAAAGCTCTCCGAGAGCTCTAAGGTGTTGGAAGCCAGCCTGCTAGGCTACGCCTGTTTTCGTAGCCTAAATCGAACGTTTTCATCAGTTTCGGGACACTTTTCTTCTTTTGCGCTGTTTTTCCGTCCCGGATCGTTCGTCATGAGCTGCGAAAAGGACGACAACCTAATCCATCACATTTCTATTACCGAATCCCACTGCACCTTAGGCAAGACAACTTCACTTCACGTAGTGGCTTGGACCGCAAACCGAGGGCGTGGGGCGTGTGACCAGGTATCCGTCGCTGCGGTGCCCATAATTTTTGATCCGTAAGGAGTTATGTGAGGCCCGACCTTGATTTATGTGCGATACCTCGTTTCGTGTGCCCTAATCTAGATTTGCGTGCCTTGACCTAGGTTTAAGAATCGTGTTCCGTTTTGTGTGCCTTGCATTGAATTACATGCATTCATTTAGGGTTGCATGCATTTACTTGAGAAACGTGCATTCGTCTCATAGTTCGTGCCTTGCCTCGTAGTGCGTGCCCTAAACTTAGGAAAGCGTGCCCACACGTTAATCAAGAAATCATCTTACACGAAGCACTAGGTCATTAATTAATCCTACAAATCCCACTAACTAATATTAAATTGCTAATTCAACCCACTAGAAGACGAAATTACACCAAAAGCTAGACATTCTTTATTCTTTATTCTTTGCATATCCCAAACACACAATTAAATATTGCTCAACCAAGACAAAAATTCAGATTCTTGCAATGCCTTGGCCGACTACTATTGCATATTAAACAAGCATTTCAATTTCAAAATTTATTCCCCAAACATTCTATGACATATTATGACACAAAGCAATAAGAAAATTGGCTCAAAACTCTACCCAAAGCCCCAAATCTCGACACACACTCCATGCCCATGCTAGGTGATTCAAAATCATGCTTCTTGAAGACACAAATCTGAAATTTACAAGTCCCTAGGCCGACACAACATCACATTCTTCAAGCTTTCATTTATCTTTCATTATTTTCTCTTTCTCTCATTTCTTCTCTCACTCTCTCATTTTTCCTCTCTCTCTCTCGGCCTTAGCTGAATTTCTACACTCCATAGCTTAAGCTCATCACTCAATGGTTCATCAAGACATGCAAGAAGCTAGGAGCTCGACCAAGCAAAGCTAGGAGCAAAGAAACTCACATGCAAGCTCATAGCACTTTCATTTCGGCTTAGGTGAGTTTGTTAGCTTCCATTTCGTTTTCTTCTTGTTCTAACCACATGCACCTACTAAGAACTTGGTTACTAAGCTAGGAAATTAGAGAAAATCAAGTGGTCTCTCGGCTAAGAAATGAAAAAGATCAACTTTGTGCTTCACCAAGAGTTTGTGCATCTTCTTTGTTGTCTTGCTAAGGTGAGGGCTAAAACTTCTTGAAAGGCTTTTGAAAACCACATGCATGCCTTTAAATGTCTATCTTTACTTCTGTACTTGTGATATATGTGTGTTCATGAGCTTTTGTAAACATGCATGGCAAGATATTTGGCTAGAATGTGATGATAGATGAAATCGCGTATGGGACAGTCTTTTGTCTTGTTGGTGCGAGGTGATTGTGACCAGGTAAATGAGGTTAAAAATGCATGAAAATTGGTAGGTGACTAGTTTTTCCAGTTCTGATAATTTTTCACAGAAATAGGCCAAAGCTAATTTCGAATCTAAGGTCCTCAAAATGGAAAATTATCAAAATGTGTCCAAATCTGGGAAAATGAAGCAGGTTTTGGCAGATTCACTGTTCTTGTAGAACGAACCAGTTTTGATTTAGTAAATGACATCCAAAATGTATGGATTTGGTTTGGCTGCTATATTTTTCAGTTCTGGACATTTTTGTTAGAAATAGACTAAGGCTAAATCTGACCCTAAGGCCCTCAAAAACGACAAGTATTGAAATGTGTGCAAATCTGGACAATTTTCTGTAGTTTCACGGTTTTGGCTATAACTCTTGAACCCAAACTCCAAATGATGCGAGGTTTGTTTCTGAATTTAGTTAACTCCTTAAGATTTAATTTGAAATCTTGTTCACTTGAATTGGAGATTGTTTGCTTGTCTCAATGATTGTGAGAAAACAGTCCATTGCAGTGAGGGTTTCACCTATTGATATGCTTAGAAAAATTATCGTAGCTTCTCTTGTTGTATTAAATGCTTGTGATTGTGGTATTTGGATGTTGTGTGGACTGTTTTGAATACTTGAGGGTGTTTGAATTAATCAATGCATGGCTTGAGTTTAAATACGAGATGACTTGGGGCTTAATCGCGCGGGTAAGCACCAATTGAAACCCTAGTGACTAGGTAAATTCGCTAAGTGTTGATCCTATGAATATCGTGTTTAATTATGCAATTAGTAGGCTGCCCGTGGTTACCCACATAGCCCTAAACATGATTTCGATGATCACATGTTGACAAGTAGGCCTTTCTTGCAACCGGTCCCACGTAGATGTCGTTGCTTGTTGGATAATCTTATTATTTGATTACATGAACTTCGAAATGAATTATATGACTTGATTTACATGCGTTACATGGTTGCCCATTTAATATTCATATAAATCCATGTGCTTTTCAAGTGAAATTATTTGTCATATCATGCCTCACGTGTTTACTTGTCAATGTGCAATCTTATGACTGTTCGGAGGCAACCTACTTTGTTGTCCTCCTAATGTGATATATTGAATGTCATAAATGTGCATTACATACAAGGTTGCAACCTTTCATTCTGGCATGGTAGCGTTCACGCACACCGGGCCGCATTGGGCTTGCCGGTGAAACCGTGACTACCATTGTCCAATTCCCTCTCTCGCTTGGGGGCTAGACTTCCTCGGAGAGTTGGGTCATAGGATTTCGGGGTACATCCGGAGTACACCCAGTTGGCGTGATAAGGGGATGAATTGAAGCCGGCCGCAACAACTGATACTGGAATTGAACTGAGAGCAAAAGCTCACTGTATCCTTTTCACTATGTGTATAAGTACTCTCGCTTGGTTCCTAGAGGACCTCGGGGAGGAAAGACAGGTAATTGTGTTCTTTTACTTTTACATTACATTATGTACTTACTTGTGATATAATGTCATGCTTGCAAAAGGGTTTTCATAAGTTGAACCGGAAAATGAGTTTCAAAACTTATTTCTCGTTCCCCCTCGCTGAGTTCATAACGACTCACCCTCTTTTATCATCTCATGTGAGGAAAATCAGGAACAGGTACCCGAGAACAACGTGTCTAACGATGATTCCTTGGAATGATTACTTGCCCTACGTGCCTTGCTTGACTATGGCCATTTCGTGAATAATGTGTTGCTTAAAGACTATTTCATTTCTTATGTTGCTTGTTATTATATTGTAAATGACCCCCATTGTAATTTGGGGTCTAATTTTGGATTGTACTGATCATAACTAGATAGACACTACTATGGTCGTTTTTGCTATTGTTATTGGCTAGTATCTATCATAGGATTATGAAGTATCAGGTAAGGATTAAGTAAAATGAACCTATCCAATCTTAAGCAGGTACTCATTGTTAAGCTAAGATCAACAGGTACTTTTGTAACGAGGATTAACAAACAAACGAGACATAGTATCATGCTAGGTTATTAATCAAACGAGACTTCGAGATAACTAGTAGGCGTTTCAATTGATGATAAATAGTAATCTTAGTTGGAAATGAAATTGAGATTGGAAATTTTGAGGTGTTTAGAGAATTAGGTCAAACTAAAGAGCCCAATTACAGCCGTTATGCTGCCGGTTTTTTGAAAAATTGTGGAGTTTAGGCTAAAACGTTAAGTGTTAAACTTTCATGAACGATTAAGTACGAGATATGACTTGAATGTTTAGATCACACCCTAGTCTAACCTTTATAGGCCGGGTTGGGGCGTGACAAGTTACGCGGCGCACAACATACCGTTGGAAAGCTCTCCAAGAGCTCTACGATGGGGGCAGCAATCCTGCTCGGCTACGCCTATTTTTGGGGTCCAAAATCGAACGTTTTCATCAGTTTCGGGACACTTTTCTTCTTTTGCGATATTTTTCCGTCCCGGATCGTACGTCGTGAGCCGCGAAAAGGATGACAACCTAATCCATCAGATTTCTATTACCGAATCCCACGGTACCTTGGGCAAGACAACTTCACTTCACGTAGAGGCTGGGCCCGCAAACCGAGGGCGTGGGGCATGTGACCAGGTATCCGTCGCTCCGATGCCCATAACTTTTGATCCGTAAAGAGTTACGCGGCACACAGCATACCGTTGGAAAGCTCTCCGACAGCTCTACGACGGAGATAGCAAGCCTGCTTTGCGGCTATGAGGCCCGACCTCGATTTACATGTGATACCTCGTTTCGTGTGCCCTAACCTAGATTTGTGTGCCTTGACCTAGGTTTAAGAATCGTGTTTCATTTTGTGTGCCTTGCATTGAATTACGTGCATACAATTAGGGTTGCGTGCATTTACTTGAGAAACGTGCATTCGTCTCGTAGTTCGTGCCTTACCTCGTAGTGCGTGCCCTAAACCTAAGAAAGCGTGCCCCACGCTAATCAAGAAAGCATCTTACACGAAGCACTAGATCATTAATTAATCCTACAAACTCCACTAACTAATATTAAATTGCTAATTCAACCCACTAGAAGACAAAATCTCGCAAAAAGCTAGACATTCTTTATTCTTTATTCTTTGCATATCCCAAACACACAATTAATTATTGCTCAACCAAGACAAAAATTCAGATTTTGCAAAAGCCTTGGCCAACCAACTCTTGCACTTGTGCATGCATTCCAATTTCAAATTCTATTCCTAGACATCCTATGACAATCTATGACACAATGCATAAAAAAATTTGGCTCCAAACTCTACCCAAGGCTCCATATTCACGACCCATTCTCTTTCCCATGCTAGGTGATTAAAAAATGCTTCTTGAAGACACAAAATTCTGATTTTGCAAGGCCCTAGGCCGACACAAGCATCAAACATTGCAAGCTTTTCATTTTCTTTCATTTTCTCTCATTTCCTCTCATTCTTCTCTCATTCTTCTCTCTCTCTCGGCCCTAGCTAAAAATATACTCTCCATAGCTAAGTTCTTCATCCTAAGGCTCTTCAAGACCTACAAGCTACCAAGGAACTCGACCAAGCAAAGCTAGAGTGCAAAAGACACACATGCAAGCTCATTGAACATCCATTTCGGCTTAGGTGAGTTTGTTAGCTTCCATTTCGTTTTCTTCTTGTTCTAACCTCATGCACCTACTAAGAACATGGTAACTTAGCTAGGAAATTAGAGAAATCCCAAGTTGTCTCTTCGCTAAGCAAAGAAAAGAGTCAATCTCGTGCATCCTCACGAGTTTGTGCATCTCTTTGTTGTCTTGCTAAGGTGAGGGCTAAAACTTCTTTGTAAAGCTTTTGAAAACCACATGCATGCCTTTAAATGTCTATCTTTACTTCTGTAATTGTGATATATGTGTGTTCATGAGCTTTTGTAAACATTCATGGCAAGATATTTGGCTAGAATGTGATGTTGGATGAAATCGCGTATGGGACAGTCTTTTATCTTGTTGGTGCGAGGTGATTTTGACCAGGTAAATGAGGTTGAAAATGCTTGAAACTTGGTAGGTGACTATTTTTTCCAGTTCTGAGAATTTTTCTCAGAAATAGGCCAAAGCTAATTTTGACTCTAAGGTCCTTAAAATGGCAAATTATCAAAATGTGTCCAAATCTGGAAAATCTGGGAAAATGAAGCAGGTTTTGGCAGATTCACTGACCTTGTAGAACGAACCGGTTTTGACTTAGTAAATGACATCCAAAATGCATGAAATTTGTTGTGCTACTATATTTTTCAGTTCTGGACAATTTTTGTCAGAAATGGACTAAGGCTAAATCTGACTTTAAGGCCCTCAAAAACGACAAGTATTGAAATGTGTGCAAATCTAGACAGTTTTGCGTAGTCTCACTGTTTTGGCTATACCTCTTGAACCCGAACTCCAAATGATGCGAGGTTTGTTTTTTAATTTAGTTCACTCATTAAGCTTTAATTTGAAATCTTGTTCACTGGAATTGGAGATTGTTTGTTTGTCTCAATGATTGTGAGAAAACAGTCCATTGCAGTAAGGGTTTCACCTATTGATATGCTTAGAAAAATTATTGTAGCTTCTCTTGTTGTATTAAATGCTTGTGATTGTGGCATTTGGATGTTGTGTGGACTGTTTTGAATACTTGAGGGTGTTTGAATTAATCAATGCATGGCTTGAGTTTAAATACGAGATGACTTGGGGCTTAATCGCACGGGTAAGCACGAATTGAAACCCTAGTGACTAGGTAAATTCGCTAAGTGTTGATCCTATGAATATCGTGTTTAATTATTTAATTATGTAATTAGTAGGCTGCCCATAGTTACCCACATAGCCCTAAACATGATTTCGATGATTACATGTTGACAAGTAGGCCTTTCTTTCACCCGGTCCCACGTAGATATCGTTGCTTGTTGGATAATCTTATTATTTGATTATGTGAACTTCGAAATGAGTTATATGACTTGATTTACATGCGTTACATGGCTGCCCGTTTAATATTCATATAACTCCATGTACTTTTCAAGTGAAATTGCCTGTCATATCGTGCCTCGCGTGTTTACTAGTCAATGTGCAATCTTATGACTGTTCGGAGGCAACCTACTTTGTTGACCTCCAAATGTGATATATTAAATTTCATAAATGTGCTTTGCATACAAGGTTGCAACCTTTCATTCTGGCATGGTAGCGTTCACGCACACCGGGCCGCATCGGGCTTGCCAGTGCAACCGTGACTACCATTGTCCAATTCCCTCTCTCGCTTGGGGGCTAGACTTCCTCGGAGAGTTGGGTCGTAGGATTTCGGCGTACATCCGGAGTACACCCATTTGGCGTGATAAGGGGATGAATTGAAGTCGGCCGCAACAACTGATACTGGAAATGAACTGAGAGCAAAAGCTCACCGTATCCTTTTCACTATGTGTATAAGTATTCTCGCTTGGTTCCTAGAGGACCTCGGGGAGGGAAGACGGGTAATTGTGTTCTTTTACTTTTACATTAGATTATGTACTTACTTGTGATATCATGTCATGCTTGAAAAAAGGGTTTTCATAAGTTGAACCGGAAAATGAGTTTCAAAACTTATTTCTCGTTCCCCCTCACTGAGTTCATAAGGACTCACCCTCTTTTATCATCTCAGGTGAAGAAGACCAGGAACATGTACCCGAGGATGACGTGCCTAATGATGATTCCTTGGAATGATTGCTTGTCCTATGTGCCTTACTTGACTATGGCCATTTTGTGAACGATATGTTACTTGAAGACTATTTCTTATTTTGCTTGTTGTTGTATTGTAAACGACCCCCGTTGTAATTTGGGGTCTAATTTTGGCTTGTACTGATCGTAACTAGATAGACACTACTATGGTCGTTTTTGCTATCGCTAATGACTAGTATCTATCATAGGATTATGAAGTATCAGGTAAGGATTAAGTAAAATGAACCTATCCAATCTTAAGCAGGTACTCATTATTAAGCTAAGATCAACAGGTACTTTTGTAACGAGGATTAACAAACAAATGAGACATAGTATCATGCTAGGTTATTAATCAAACGAGACTTCGAGATAACTAGTAGGCGTTTCAATTGATGGTAAATCGTAATCTTAGTTGGAAATGAAATTGAGATTGAAAATTTTGAGGTGTTTAGAGAATTAGGTCAAACTAAAGTGCCCAATTACAGCCGTTATGCTGCCGGTTTTTCGAAGAATTTGTGGAGTTTAGGCTAAAACGTTAAGTGTTAAACTTTCATGAACGATTAAGTATGTGATAGGACTTGAATGTTTAGATCACACCCTAGTCTAACCTTTATAGACCGGGTTGGGGCGTGACACCTTAGAAGAATGGTATCAGAGCTTAGATTGCTTAAGCCAGGTTTAACTCTTGGACCATGGGTAGAGCCCTAAGGTAATTAGGATGACTTGTCTATATGTTATTGTATGATAATGTTAATTGTGCCTTCTATGCTCTATGTGCTTATATGATTAGCTTGCCTTAACTGTTTCTAGAACTGTGTGTTTATGTAAAATTGTGTATTGCATACCTTATGCATTAAATTCTTGTCTTGTCGTATTCCAATAAATTGTGCATCGTAATCTGTGCCTCTAGATGGCTGGCCCTAGTACCCGCACTACTAATAGGAGCGGTGAGCCCCAAGAGACTGGAGATGCCTATCAAACTAATCCCGGCATAGCTATGTTTAATATGATGGCGAATGCCATGGATCGCGTATCGCGAGTGATGGAACGTCAAGATGCACATGAAGCAAACAACAACAACAATAGGAATGATGGTAACCAAGGGAGACATAGCAGAATGCGGGAGTTTCTTGACTTTCGCCTGTCTAAATTCCACGGGGAAGCTGATAATGAAAAAGCAGAGGCTCGGCTGTCTGAGATCGAGAGGATTTTCAGGCCACTTGACTATACTGATGAAGAAAAGGTGGAGTTTGATGTGTTTCTGTTGCACGGGGATGCTGAGCATTGGTGGCACACTGTGGAGGCACTTTGGGAAACTGATCAGACCCCTCGCTTGTGGGGTAATTTCGTTAAGGCATTCAAGGAGAAATATGTACCTATAGTTTCCAGGCAGAGGCGAATTGAGGAATTCATACACCTGAACCAGGGTAACATGACGGTGGCCCAGTACGAGGCTCGTTTTGACCGACTGTCCCGTTATGCTCAATACATGGTCAGTACTCCTGAGGCAAAGATGTGGAAATTTACGAATGGGTTGAGGCCGGAAATTCAGGACCAGTTGGCTTCGCATGACTTCGATACCTATTCTGCTCTCTTTGCTGCTGCTTCCCGAGTTGAGAAGAGGAAACTTGATAGAGCTGGTTCGAGTCAACCGAACAAGAAACCATACCAGCCTTCAGGGCAACAGAGGAAATTCCAGAGCTAGAGTCGTAGTCAGGGCCAAAGCCAGAACAGACCAGTTATTAACCGTGGCCCGACTAAAGCACCACCAGCCTCTTCCACCCGTGGATCCACAGGTAGTTCACATGCTACTCAGTCTATCAACTGTTCTTACTGTGACAAGAAAGGTCACACCAAGGCCCAGTGCTGGAAGAAGTCAGGACGATGTGTGCGGTGTGGCAGTGATCAGCATCAGATCAAGGATTGCCTTAAATGGCAAGCAGGACAAAATCAGGTTAAACTAGCCGGTAGAGGCAAGACTCCAATTCCTAGAGTTTAGGCTCGAGCTTACGCTATTGAGTGCGAGGAGCTTCCAGACAAGGCCGCTGTTGTTGAAGGTACATTCTTCATACTAAATCAACCTGTTAGGGTGTTAATTGACCCAGGTGCTACTCATTCATTTATTACTCCCTTATGTGTGCAACGTGTGAAACTACGAGTTGTATGTTTGCCTTACGAAGTAGAAGTTGGTACTCCGATGAGTTCTAAACTTGTTACTAGCTCAACTTGTAAAGCATGTAAAATCCAAATTAAAGATAGGGAATTCTCGGCCAATCTTATTGTATTACCCTTTCAAGACTATGAAGTCATTTTAGGGATGGACTGGTTGGCAAAGCATCATGCCCAACTGGATTGCCGGACGAAGATTGTAACATTCCGGATACTTGGTCAACCAATATTGGAGGTCATGGGTCGAAGAGATTTCACCAGGAGTTCCATCATTTCATCTACGAAAGCAGTGAAGTCCTTGAGGAAAGGGTGTAGTGGATACTTAGCTTACCTCATCAACAAGCCGTCGGACAAATCTAAGTTGGAGGAGATGCCAGTGATTAAAGATTATGCGGATGTGTTTCTAGAAGAATTGCCCGGTTTACCCCCAAATCGGGAGATCGAGTTCATTATAGAGTTACTGCCTGGCACCCAGCCGATATCTAAAGCTCCCTATCGTATGGCACCAGCCGAGCTACCAGAATTGAAGGACCAATTGTAAGGATTGTTGAAGAAGGGGTTTGTTCAACCGAGTTCTTCATCGTGGGGTGCACCAGTCCTATTTGTAAAGAAGAAAGACGGAACGTTGAGGCTATGCATTGACTACCGAGAATTGAACCAAGTGACCGTCAAGAATAAATACCCACTTCCGTTGATCGACGAGTTGTTTGATCAACTTCAGGGAGCCAAAGTGTATTCAAAGCTCGACTTGAGGCAAGGGTACTATCAGTTGCGGATCAAAAAGGAGGATGTGCCTAAAACGGCTTTTAGGATGAGATACGGGCATTATGAATATGTGGTGATGCCATTTGGACTAACTAATGCCCCTGCAGCTTTTATGGACTTGATGCACAGGGTGTTTCAACCTTACTTGGACCAATTTGTGGTGATCTTCATTGATGATATTTTGGTATACTCGAAATCTGAGGCTGAGCATGAACAACATCTGCAATTGGTACTGCAGAAACTTCGAGAGCATCAATTGTATGCAAAGTTTAGCAAGTACGAATTTTGGTTGCAGCAGATTGCATTTTTGGGGCACATCATATCCCATGAGGGAATAGCAGTGGATCCAGCAAAGATTGAAGCGGTGATATCTTGGAAGAAGCCGGAAAATGTTATGGAAGTTCAGAGTTTTCTTGGTCTAGCCGGCTATTATCGGAGGTTCGTGAAGGATTTCTCAAAGATCGCAGGACCGCTTACAAAACTCACTCAGAAGAAAACAAAGTTCGTATGGGATGACAAGTGTGAGAACAGCTTCCAAGAATTGAAGAAAAAATTGACTACCGCACCTGTTCTTGCATTGCCTGAAGGGAGTCAAGGTTTTGTAATCTATAGCGATGCTTTGAAGGAAGGACTAGGTTGTGTGTTGAAGCAAAATGGTAGAGTGATTGCGTATGCTTCTAGGAAACTGAAGTCGTATGAATTGAACTACCCGAAGCATGATTTGGAGTTAGCGGCTATTGTGTTTGCACTCAAGAAATGGAGGCACTATCTGTGGGGTAACAAGTTCGAGGTGTTTACTGATCACAAGAGCTTGAAATACTTGTTCTCACAAAAAGAGTTGAACATGAGGCAAAGGCGGTGGATGGAGCTTTTGGATGATTATAACTGCACAATCAATTATGTGCCCGGTAAAGCAAATGTAATTGCAGATGCCTTAAGTCGGAAAGCGAGCATGGCAAAACTGGAAGTCAAGGTACAGGAGTTGTTAGAGGAAGCATTCTTGTGGAAACCACAATTGACTCAAAAATGGTTACTTTTTGCCACTACACAAGTTCAATCGACCTTGTTGTCTGAATTACGAGAGGCTCAACAGAAGGACCAACAGTTTCAGAAGATTAAAGAAAGCAACATAGATTTCAAGTTTCATGATGATGGTATTTGGAGGTTTAGGAATCAGATTTGTGTTCTTAATGAGCCAGAGCTGAAAAAGAAGATTCTTGAAAAAGCCCATAACTCAAGATAGACTATTCACCCCGGCGGAACAAAGATGTACCGGGATTTGAAGCAACACTATTGGTGGAATAACATGAAGAGAGAGATTGCGGAGTTTGTGGCACGGTGTTTGACTTGCCAGAGAGTCAAAGCAGAACATCAACGACCAGCAGGTTTACTTCAGCCGTTGGAGATCCCTCAATGGAAATGGGAACATATAACAATGGACTTTGTCATGGACCTGCCCAGGTCACAAAAGGGTCGTGACGCTGTTTGGGTCATATTGGATAGATTGACTAAGTCAGCGCACTTCTTACCGATGAACAAAGAGGATAGTCCTGAGAAATTGGGAGATATGTATGTGGCGGAGATTGTAAGATTACACGGGATGCCTGTGAGTATTTTATCGGATAGGGATCCTCGTTTTACTTCCTGATTTTGGAAGAGATTGCAACAAGCTTTGGGAATGAAGTTGAGTTTCAGCACGGCTTATCACCCTCAGACTGATGGACAATCTGAGAGAACTATTCAGATTCTAGAGGATATGCTGAGGGCGTGCATTTTAGACTTCAGGAAAGGATGGGAGAAATATCTGTCTCTAGCGGAGTTCGCTTATAATAATAGTTATCAGGCCACTATCGGGATGGCCCCATTTGAGGCATTGTATGGACGTAAGTGTCGATCCCCAATTTACTGGGATGAAGTAGGTGAGACGAAGACTTTTGACCCGACCTTTCTACCTGAACTTATGAAGACTGTTGTTAATATCCACCTTATCCGGAAACGGATGCTTACCGCCCAGAGTAGGCAGAAAAGTTATGCAAACCGACGGAGACGGAGCCTAGAGTTTGAGGTCGGCGACAAGGTGTTCTTGAAGATATCACCTCGGAAGGGATTGATTAAACACGGCAAGGGTGAAAAGTTGAGCCCGAGGTTTGTAGGAGCATTTGAGGTAATTGAGAAGGTTGGCAAATTGGCGTATCGCCTGGCACTACCCCAAAACCTCTCCAATATTCACGACGTCTTTCATGTTTCAATGCTACGGAAGTATCACCCTGATCCATCGCATATCTTGGAGCCAGAGCCGTTGCAGCTTCGGGAGAACTTGTCTTATGAAGAGAAGCCCATTCGGATCCTAGACCAGCAAGATCGGGAGTTGCGCAGCAAATCTATACCGATGGTGAAAGTGTTGTGGGATCACCATAGAGTCGAAGAAGCAACGTGGGAAAGGCGAGACCAGATGGAGCAACAGTATCCAGCTTTATTTCAAAGGTAATATTGAATTTCGGGACGAAATTCTTTTAAGGAGGGGAGAATGTGAGGCCCGACCTCGATTTACATGCGATACCTCATTTTGTATGCCCTAACCTAGATTTGCGTGCCTTGACCTAGGTTTAAGAATCGTGTTTCGTTTTGTGTGCCTTGCATTGAATTACGTGCATACAATTAGGATTGCGTGCATTTACTTGAGAAACATGCATTCGTCTTGTAATTCGTGCCTTGCCACGTAGTGCGTGCCCTAAACCTAGGAAAGCGTGCCCTCACACTAATCAAGAAAGCATCTTACATGAAGCACTAGATCATTAATTAATCCTACAAACTCCACTAACTAATATTAAATTGCTAATTCAACCCACTAGAAGACAAAATCTCACAAAAAGCTAGACATTATTTATTCTTTATTCTTTATTCTTTGCATATCCCAAACACACAATTAATTATTGCTCAACCAAGACAAAAATTCAGATTTTGCACAAGCCTTGGCCGACCAACTCTTGCACTTGTGCATGCATTCCAATTTCAAATTCTATTCCTAGACATCCTATGACAATCTATGACACAATGCATAAAAAAATTTGGCTCAAAACTCTACCCAAGGCTCCATATTCTCGACCCTTTCTCTTGCCCATGCTAGGTGATTAAAAAATGCTTCTTGAAGACACAAAATTCTGATTTTGCAAGGCCCTAGGCCGACACAAGCATCAAACATTGCAAGCTTTTCATTTTCTTTCATTTTCTCTCATTCTTCTCTCTCTCTCAGCCCTAGCTGAAAATATACTCTCCATAGCTAAGTTCTTCATCCTAAGGCTCTTCAAGACCTCCAAGCTACCAAGGAACTCGACCAAGCAAAGCTAGAGTGCAAAAGACACACATGCAAGCTCATTGAACATCCATTTCGGCTTAGGTAAGTTTGTTAGCTTCCATTTCATTTTCTTCTTATTCTAACCACATGCACCTACTAAGAACATGGTAACTTAGCTAGGAAATTAGAGAAATCCCAAGTTGTCTCTCGGCTAAGCAAGGAAAAGAGTCAATCTCGTGCATCCTCAAGAGTTTGTGCATCTCTTTGTTGTCTTGCTAAGGTGAGGGTTAAAACTTCTTTGTAAAGCTTTTGAAAACCACATGCATGCCTTTAAATGTCTATCTTTACTTCTGTACTTGTGATATATGTGTGTTCATGAGCTTTTGTAAACATGCATGGCAAGATATTTGGCTAGAATGTGATGTTGGATGAAATCGCGTATCGGACAGTCTTCTGTCTTGTTGTTGCAAGGTGATTTTGACCAGGTAAATAAGGTTGAAAATGCGTGAAAATTGGTAGGTGACTAGTTTTTCCAGTTCTGAGAATGTATCTCAGAAATAGGCAAAAGCTAATTTAGAATCTAAGGTCCTCAAAATGGCAAATTATCAAAATGTGTCCAAATCTGGAAAATCTGGGAAAATGAAGCAGGTATTGGCAGATTCACTGACCTTGTAGAACGAACCGGTTTTGACTTAGTAAATGATATCAAAAATGCATGAAATTTGGTGTGCTGCTATATTTTTCAGTTCTGGACATTTTTGTCAGAAATGGACTAAGGCTAAATCTGACATTAAGGCCCTCAAAAACGATAAGTATTGAAATGTGTGCAAATCTGGACAGTTTTGCGTAGTCTTACTGTTTTGGCTATAACTCTTGGACCCGAACTCCAAATAATGCGAGGTTTCTTTCTGAATTTAGTTCACTCCTTAAGATTTAATTTGACATCTTGTTCACTGGAATTGGAGATTTTTTGCTTGTCTCAATGATTGTAAGAAAATAGTCCATTGCAGTGAGGGTTTCACCTATTGATATGCTTAGAAAAATTACTGTAGCTTCTCTTGTTGTATTAAATGCTTGTGATTGTGGCATTTGGATGTTGTGCGGACTGTTTTGAATACTTGAGGGTGTTTGAATTAATCAATGCATGGCTTGAGTTTAAATACGAGATGACTTGGGGCTTAATCGCGCGGGTAAGCACCAATTGAAACCCTAGTGACTAGGTAAATTCGCTAAGTGTTGATCCTATGAATATCGTGTTTAATTATGCAATTAGTAGGCTGCCCGTGGTTACCCACATAGCCCTAAACATGATTTCGATGATCACATGTTGACAAGTAGGCCTTTCTTGCAACCGGTCCCACGTAGATGTCGTTGCTTGTTGGATAATCTTATTATTTGATTACATGAACTTCGAAATGAGTTATATGACTTGATTTACATGCGTTACATGGTTGCCCATTTAATATTCATATAAATCCATGTGCTTTTCAAGTGAAATTATTTGTCATATCATGCCTCACGTGTTTACTTGTCAATGTGCAATCTTATGACTGTTCGGAGGCAACCTACTTTGTTGTCCTCCTAATGTGATATATTGAATGTCATAAATGTGCATTACATACAAGGTTGCAACCTTTCATTCTGGCATGGTAGCGTTCACGCACACCGGGCCGCATTGGGCTTGCCGGTGAAACCGTGACTACCATTGTCCAATTCCCTCTCTCGCTTGGGGGCTAGACTTCCTCGGAGAGTTGGGTCGTAGGATTTCGGGGTACATCCGGAGTACACCCATTTGGCGTGATAAGGGGATGAATTGAAGCCGGCCGCAACAACTGATACTGGAATTGAACTGAGAGCAAAAGCTCACTGTATCCTTTTCACTATGTGTATAAGTACTCTCGCTTGGTTCCTAGAGGACCTCGGGGAGGAAAGACAGGTAATTGTGTTCTTTTGTAACGAGGATTAACATGTACTTTTGTAACGAGGATTAACAAACAAACGAGACATAGTATCATGCTAGGTTATTAATCAAACGAGACTTCGAGATAACTAGTAGGCGTTTCAATTAATGGTTAATAGTAATCTTAGTTGGAAATGAAATTGAGATTGGAAATTTTGAGGCGTTTAGGGAATTAGGTCAAACTAAATAGCCCAATTACAGTTGTTATGCTACCGGTTTTCCGAAGAATTTGTGGAGTTTAGGCTAAAACGTTAAGTGTTAAACTTTCATGAACGATTAAGTATGTGATATGACTTGAATGTTTAGATCACACCCTAGTCTAACCTTTATAGACCGGGTTGGGGCGTGACAGCGGCGCTCATTTTCGGAGCCCAAAATCAAACATTTTCGTCAGTTTCGGGACAGTTTTCTTCTTTTGTGCTATTTTTCCGTCCCGGATCGTACGTTGTGAGCCGCGAAAAGGACGACAACCTAATCCATCACATTTCTATTACCGAATTCTACACCACCATGGGCAAGAAAACTTCAATTCACGTAGAGGCTGGGCCCGCAAACCAAGGGTGTGGGGCGTGTGACCAGGTATTCATCGCTGCGGTGAACATAACTATTGATCCGTAAGGATTAACGCGGCGCACAGCATAGCGTTGCAAAGCTCTCCGAGAGGTCTACGACGCTGGTAGCCAGCTTTGTCGGCTGTGCCTATTTTCGGAGTCCAAAATCAAACGTTTTCATCACTTTCGTGACACTTTTCTTCTTTTGCTCTGTTTTTCTATCCCGGATCGTACGTCGTGAGCCGCGAAAAGGACGACAATCTAATCCATCACATTTCTATTACCAAATCCCACGGCACCTTGGGCAAGACAACTTTACTTGACGTAGAGGCTGGGCCCGCAAACCGAGGGCATGGGGCGTGTGACCAGGTATTCATCGCTGCGGTACACATAACTTTTGATCCGTAAGGAGTAACGCGGCGCACAGCATACAGTTGCAAAGCTCTCTAAGAGCTCTATCATGGGGGCAGCAAGCCTGTTCAGTTGCGCCTATTTTTGGAGCCCAAAATTGAACGTTTCATCAATTTTGGGACAATTTTCTTCTTTTGCGCTGTTTTTCCGTCCCGGATCGTACGTCGTGAGCCGTGAAAAGAACGACAATCTAATCCATCACATTTCTATTACCGAATCCCACGGCACCTTGGGCAAGACAACTTCACTTCACGTAGAGGTTGGCCCCGCAAACCGAGGGCGTGGGGCGTGTGACCAGGTATCTGTCGCTCCGCTACCCATAATTTCTGATCCATAAGGAGTTACGCGGCACACAGCATACTGTTGGAAAGCACTCCGAGCGCTCTACGACGAGGGCAGCAAGCCTGCTTTGTTGTGCTTGTTTTCGGAGCCCAAAATCGAACGTTTTCATCTATTTCGGGATACTTTTCTTCTTTTGTACTGTTTTTCCGTCCCGGATCGTACGTCGTGAGCCGCGAAAAGGACGACAACCTAATCCATCACATTTCTATTACCGAATCCCATGCTACCATGGGCAAGACAACGTCACTTCACTTAGAGGCTGGGCCCGCAAACCAAGGGCGTGGGGCGTGTAACCCGGTATCCGTCGCTCCAGTGCCCATAACTTTTGATCCGTAAGGAGTTACGCGACGGAAAGCATATCGTTGGAAAGCTCTCCGAGAGCTCTACGACGCTGATTGCCAGCCTGCTCGGCTGCGCCTATTTTTGGAGCCCAAAATTGAATGTTTTCATCAGTTTCGGGACACTTTTCTTCTTTTACGCTGTTTTTCCGTCTCGAATCGTACGTCGTGAGCCGCCAAAAGGACGACAACCTAATCCATCACATTTCTATTACAGAATCCCACGGCACCTTGGGCAAGACAACTTTACTTGACGTAGAGGCTAGGCCGGCAAACCGAGGGCGTGGGGCGTGTGACCATGTATCCGTCGTTCCGGTGCCCATAACGTTTGATTCGTAAGGAGTTACACGGCGCACAGCATACTGTTGAAAAACACTCTGAGAGCTCTACGACGGGAGCAGCAAGCCTCCCCGGCTGCGCCTATTTTCAGATCCCAAAATCGAACGTTTTCATCAGTTTTGGGACACTTTTCTTCTTTTGCGCTATTTTTCTGTCCTGGATCGTACGTCGTTAGCCTCGAAAAGGACGACAACCTAATCCATCACATTTCTATCACCGAATCCCACGCCATCATGGGCAAGACAACTTCACTTCACGTAGAGGCTGGGCCAGCAAACCGAGGGAGTGGGGCGTATGACCAGGTAACCGTCACTCCGGTGCCCATAACTTTTTATCCGTAAGGAGTTACACGGCGCACAACATACCGTTGGAAAGCTCTCCAAGAGCACTACGACGGGTGCAGCAAGCCTGGTCAGCTGCACCTATTTTTGGAGTCCAAAATCTAACGTTTTCATCAATTTCGGTATAGTTTTCTTATTTTGCGCTATTTTTTCGTCCCGGATCGTACATCGTGAGCAGCGAAAAGGACAAAAACCAAATCTCTCACATTGTTATTACTGAATCCCACGCCACCATGGGCAAAAAAAATTCACTTCACGTAGAGGCTGGGCCCTCAAACCGAGGGCGTGGGGCGTGTGACTAGGTATCCGTCGCTCTGGTGCCCATAACTTTTGATCCGTATGGAGTTACGCGGCGCACAACATACTGTTGGAAAGCCCTCCGAGAGCTCTACGACAGTGGTAGCTCGCCCACTAAGCTACGCCAATTTTTGGAGCCTAAAATCGAACGTTTTTATCAGTTTTGTGATACTTTTCTTCTTTTGCGCTGTTTTTCTGTCTCGGATCGTACGTCGTTAGCCTCGAAAAGGACGACAACCTAATCCATCACATTTCTATCACCAAATCCCATGCCATCATGGGCAAGACAACTTCACTTCACGTAGAGGCTGGGCCAGCAAATCGAGGGAATGGGGCGTGTGACCAGGTATCCGTCACTCTGGTGCCCATAACTTTTTATCCGTAAGGAGTTACGGGGCGCACAACATACCGTTGGAAAGCTCTCCAAGAGCTCTACGACGGGTGCAGCAAGCCTGGTCAGCTGCGCCTATTTTTGGAGCCCAAAATCTAACGTTTTCATCAGTTTCGGGACAGTTTTCTTATTTTGCGCTATTTTTCCGTCCAGGATCGTACATCGTGAGCCGCGAAAAGGACAAAAACAAAATCTCTCACATTTCTATTACCGAATCCCACGCCACCATGGGCAAGACAAATTCACTTCACGTAGAGGCTGGGCCCTCAAACCGAGGGCGTGGGTCGTGTGACCAGGTATCCGTCGCTCCGGTGCCCATAACTTTTGATCCGTATGGAGTTACGCGGCGCACAGCATACCATTGGAAAGCCCTCCAAGAGCTCTACGACGGTGGTAGCCCGCCCACTAGGCTGCGCTAGTTTTTGGAGCCTAAAATAGAATGTTTTCATCAATTTTGGGACATTTTCTTCTTTTGCGGTGTTTTTCCGTCCCAGATCGTACGTCGTGAGCCGTGAAAAGGATGACAACTTAATCCATCACATTTTTATTACCGAATCCCATGGCACCTTGGGCAAGACAACACTTGACGTCGAGGTTGGGCCCGCAAACCAAGGGCATGGGGCGTGTGACCAGGTATCCGTCCCTCCGATGCCCATAACTTTTGATCCGTAAGTAGTTATGCGGCGCACAGCATACCGTTGGAAAGCTCTCCAAGAGCACTATGACGGGGGCAGCAAGCCTGCTCAGCTACGCTTGTTTTTTGTAGCCCAAAATCGAACGTTTTCATCAGTTTCGGGATAATTTTCTTCTTTTGCGCTGTTTTTTCGTCTCGGATCGTACGTTGTGAGCAGCAAAAAGGACGATAGCCTAATTCATCACATTTCCATTACCGAATCCCATTCCACAATGGGCAAGACAACTTCACTTCACGTAGAGGCTAGCCCGCAAACCGAGGGCGTGGGGCGTGTGACCAGGTATCCGTCGCTCCAGTGCCCATAACTTTTGATCCGTATGGAGTTACGCGGCGCACATCATACTGTTAGAAAGCTCTCCGAGAGCTCTACAACAGGGGCAGCAAGCCTGCTTTGCTGCGCCTATTTTCGGAACCCAAAATCAAACGTTTTCATCAGTTTTGGGACATTTTTCTTCTTTTTCGCTGTTTTTCCGTCCCGGATCGTACGTCGTGAGCTGCGAAAACGACGACAACCTAATCCATCATATTTCTATTACCGAATCCCACGGCACCTTGGGCAAGACAACTTCACTTCACGTAGAGGCTGGGCCCGCAAACCGAGGGCGTGGGGCGTGGGGCGTGTGACCAGGTATCCGTCGCTCCGGTGCCCATAACTTTTGATCCGTAAGGAGTTACACGGCGCACAGCATACCGTTGGAAAGCTCTCCAAGAGCTCTACGACGGGGGCAGCAAGCTTACTCTGCTGCGCCTATTTTCGAAACCCAAAATCAAATATTTTCATCAGTTTCGGTACACTTTTCTTCTTTTTTGCTGTTTTTCCGTCCCGAATCGTATATCGTGAGCCGCGAAAAGGACGACAACCTAATCCCTCACATTTCTAATACCGAATCCCACGCCACCATGGGCAAGACAAATTCACTTCACGTAGAGGCTGGGCCTTCAAAACGATGGCGTGGGGCGTGTTACCAGGTATCCGTCGCTCCGGTGCCCATAACTTTTGACCCGTATGGAGTTACGCGGTGCACAGCATACTGTTGGAAAGCTCACCAAGAGCTCTATGACGGTGGTAGCCCGGCCACTAGGCTGCGCAAGTTTTCAAAGCCTAAAATCGAACGTTTTCATCAGTTTCGAGACACTTTTCCTCTTTTGCGCTATTTTTCCATCCCGGATCGTATGTCGTGAGGCGCGAAAAGGACCACAACCTAATCCATCACATTTTTATTACCGAATCCCATGGCACCTTGGGCAAGACAACTTCACTTGACGTATAGGTAGGGCTCGCAAACCGCAAACCGAGGGCATGGGGTGTGTGACCAGGTATCCGTCCCTCCGGTGACCATAACTTTTGATTCGTAAGGAGGTATGCGGCGCACATCATACCGTTATAAAGGTCTCCGTGAGCTCTACGACGGGGATAGCAAGCCTACTTTGTTGCGCCTATTTTCGTAGCCCAAAATCGATCATTTTCATCAGTTTCGGTACAATTTTCTACTTTTCCGCTATTTTTCCGTCCCGGATCGTACGTCGTGAGTCGCAAAAAGGACGACAACATAATCCATCACATTTCTATTACCGAATCCCACAGCACCTTGGGCAAGACAACTTCACTTCACTTAAAGGCTGGGACCGTAAACCGAGGGCGTGGGGCGTGTGACCAGGTATCCGTCGCTCCGGTGCCTATAACTTTTGATCCGAAAGGAGTTACGCGGCGCACACCATACCGTTAGAAAGCTCTCCAAGATCGTACGTCGTGAGCCGCAAAAAGGACGACAACCTAATCCATCACATTTCTATTACCGAATCCCACGCTACCATGGGCAAGACAACTTCACTTCACGTAGAGCTTGGGCTAGCAAACCGAGGGTGCTTGACCAGGTATCCGTCGCTCCGGTGCCCATAACTTTTGATCCGTAAGGAGTTACGCGGCACACAGCATACCGTTGGAATCTCTCCGAGAGCTCTACGACGAGGGCAGCAAGATCGCTCTGCTGCTCCTGTTTTCGGAGCCCAAAATTGAACGTTTTCATCAGTTTCGGGACACTTTTCTTCTTTTGCACTGTTTTTCCGTCCCGGATCGTACGTTGTAAGCCGCGAAAATGACGACAACCTAATCTATCACATTTCTATTACCGAGTTCCACACCACCTTGGCCAAGACAACTTCACTTCACGAAGAGGCTGGACCCGTAAACCGAGGGCGTGGGGCGTATGACCAATCCGTCGCTCCAGTGCCCATAACTTTTGATCCGTAAGGAGTTACGCGGCGCACACCATACCGTTAGAATGCTCTCTAAGAGCTCTACGACGGGGGCAGCAAGCCTGCTCGGCTGCGCCTGTTTTTGGAGCCCAAAATTGAACTTTTCATCAGTTTCGGGACACTTTTCTTCTTTTGCGCTATTTTTTCGTCCCGTATCGTACGTCGTGAGTCGCGAAAAGGACGACAAACTAATCCATCACATTTCTATTACCGAATCCCATGCCACCATGGGAAAGACAACTTCATTTCACGTAGAGGCTGGGCCCACAAACCGAGGGCGTAGGGCGTGTGACCATGTATTCGTCGCTTTGGTGCCCATAACTTTTGATCCGTAAGGAGTTACGCGGCTCACAGCATACTGTTGGAAAGCTCTCCGAGAGCTTTACGTTGGGGGCAGCAAGTCTGCTAGGCTGCGCCTATTTTTGGTGCCCAAACTTGAACATTTTCATCAGTTTCGGGATACTTTTCTTCTTTCGCGCTGTTTTTTTGTCCCGAATCGTATGTCGTGAGCTGCAAAAAGGACGATAACCTAATTCATCACATTTCTATTACCGAATCCCACGCCATCATTGGCAAGACAACTTCACTTCTCGTAGAGGCTGGGCCAGCAAACTGAGGGCGTGGGGCGTGTGACCAGGTATTCATCGCTCCGGTGCCCATAACTTTTGATCCGTAATGAGTTACGCGGCGCACAACATACGTTAAAAAGCTCTCTTAGAGTTCTACGACAGGGGCAGCAAGCCTTCTATGCAGTGTCTAGTTTCGGAGACCAAAATCGAACATTTTCATCAGTTTCGGCACACTTTTCTTCTTTTGCGCAGTTTTTCCGTCCCGGATCGTACGTCGTGAGCCGCGAAAATGACGACAACCTAATCCATCACACTTCTATTACCGAATCCCATGGCACCTTGGGCAAGAAAACTTCACTTCACGTAGAGGCTGGGCCCGTAAACCGAGGGCGTGCGGCGTGTGGCCAGATATTCGTCGCTCCCGCGCCCATAACTTTTGATCCGTAAGGAGTTACGCGGCGCACAGCATACTGTTGGATAGCTCTCCGAGAGCTCCACGACGGGGGCAGAATCTTGCTCGGCTGCGCCTATTTTCGGAGAGTAATATCAAACATTTTCATCAGTTTCGGGATACTTTTCTTCTTTTGTGCTGTTTTTCTGTCCCGGATCGTACGTCGTGAGCGACGAAAAGGACGACAACCTAATCCATTAAATTTCTATTACCGAATCCCACGGTATCTTGGGCAAGACAACTTCACTTTACGTAAAGGCTGGGTCCTTAAACCGAGGGCGTGGGGCATGTGACCAGGTATTTGTCTCTCAGGTGCCCATAACTTTTGATCCGTAAGGAGTTACGCGGCGCACAACATACCGTTGGAAAGCTCTCCAAGAGCTCTACGACAGGTGCACCAAGCCTGCTCGGCTGCGCCTGTTTTTGGTGCCCAAAATCTAACATTTTCATCAATTTTGGGACACATTTCTTCTTTTGCGCTGTTTTTTCGTCACAGATCGTAAGTCGTAAGCTGCGAAAAGGACGACAACCTAATCCATCACATTTCTATTACCGAATCCCATGCCACCATGGGCAAGACAACTTCACTTCACGTAGAGGCTGGGCCTGCAAACCGAGGGCGTGGGGTCATGTGACCAGGTATCCGTCGCTCTGGTGCCCATAACTTTTGATCCATAAGGAGTTACGTGGCACACAGCATACCGTTGGAAAGCCTTCCGAGTACTCTACGACGGTGGTAGCCATCCTACTCAGCTGTGCCAATTTTCGAAGCACAAAATCGAACGTTATCATCAATTTCGGGACACTTTTCTTCTTTTTCGCTATTTTTTCGTCCCGGATCGTACGTCGTGAGCCGCAAAAAGGACGACAACCTAATCCATCACATTTCTATTACCGAATCCCATGCCACCATGGGCAAGACTACTTCGCTTCACGTAGAGGATATGCCCGCAAACCGAGGGCGTGAGGCTTGTGACCAGGTATCATTCGCTCCGGTGCCCATAACTTTTGATCCGTAAGGAAATACACGGTGCACAACATACCGTTGGAAAGCTCTCCGAGAGCTCTATGACGTTGTTAGCCAGCTTGCTCGGCTACGCCTGTTTTCGGAGCCCAAAATCGAACGTTTTCATTAGTTTTGGGATACTTTTCTTATTTTGCATTGTTTTTCCGTCCCGGATCGTAGGTCGTGGGCCGCGAAAAGGACGCCAACCTAATCCATCACAATTCTATTACCAAATCCCATGCCACCATGGGCTAGACAACTTCACTTCACATAGAGGCTGCTCCCGCAAACAGAGGGCGTGGGGCGTGTGACCAGGTATGCGTCGCTCCGGTGCCCATAACTTTTGATCCGTAAGGAGTTACATGGCGCACATCATATCGTTAGAAAGCACTTCGAGAGTTCTACGACAGGGGTAGCAACCCTGCTTTGCTGTGCCTATTTTCGGGGCCCAAAATTGAACATTTTCATCAGTTTCGGGACACTTTTCTTCTTTTGCGCTGTTTGTTCGTCCCGGATTGTACGTCGTGAACATCGAAAATGACGACAACCTAATCCATCACATTTCTATTACCGAATCCCACGGTACCTTGGGCAAGACAACTTCACTTCATGTAGAGGCTGGACCTGCAAACCAAGGGCGTGGGGCGTGTGACCAGGTATCCGTCGCTCCGGTGCCCATAACTTTTGATCCGTAAGGAGTTAAGCGGCACACAGCATACTATTGGAAAGCTCTATGAGATCTCTACAATGGGGGCAGCAAGTCTGCTCGGCTGCACCTATTTTTGGAACCCAAAATCGAACATTTTCATCAGTTTTGGGACACTTTTCTTCTTTTGCGCTGTTTTTCTATCCCAGATCGTACGTCGTGAGCCGCCAAAAGGACGACAACCTAATCCATCACATTTCTATTACCGAATCCCACGCCACGATGGGCAAGACAACTTCACTTCACGTAGAGGCCGGGCCCACAAACCGAGGGCATAGGGTGTGTGACCAGGTATCCGTCGCTCCGGTGCCCATAACTTTTGATCAGCAAGGAATTACGCGACGCACAGCATATCGTTGGAAAGCTCTCTGAGAGCTCTACGACGTACATAGCCAGCTTGCTCGGCTACGCCTATTTTTAGAACCCAAAATCGAACGTTTTCATCAGTTTCTTGACACATTACTTCTTTTGCGATATTTTTCCATCCCGGATCGTACGTCATGAGGCGCGAAAAGGACGACAACCTATTCAATCACATTTCTAATACCGAATCCCACAGCACCTTGGGCAAGACAACTTCACTTGACGTAGAGGCCGGGCTCGCAAACCGAGGGCCTGAGGCGTGTGACTAGGTATCCATCACTGCGGTGCACATAACTTTTGATCCGCAAGAAGTTACACGACGCACAGCATACCGTTGGAAAGCTCTCCAAGAGCTCTACGACAAGGGTAACAAGCTTGCTCGGTTGCGCCTTTTTTTGGAGCCCAAAATCGAACGTTTTCATCAGTTTCGGGACACTTTTCTTCTTTTGCGGTGTTTTTCCGTCCCGGATCGTACGTTGTGAGCCACGAAAAAGACGACAACCTAATCCATCACATTTCTATTACCTAATCCCACGCCACCATGGGCTAGACAACTTCACTTCACATAGAGGCGGGTCCTGCAAACCGAGGGCGTGGGGCGTGTGACCAGGTATCCGTCGCTCCACTGCCCATAACCTTTAATCCGTAAGGAGTTATGCGGCGCACACCATATTGTTAGGAAGCTCTCCGAGAGCTCTAAGACGGGGGAAAAAAGCCTGCTATGCTGTACCTATTTTTCGAGCCCAAAATTTAACGTTTTCATCGGTTTCGATAAACTTTTCTTCTTTTACGCTATTTTTTCGTCCCGTATCGTACGTCGTGAGCCTTGAAAAGGACGACATCCTAATCCATCACATTTCTTTTACCAAATCCCACGCCACCATGGGCAAGACAACTTGACTTCACATAGAGGCTGGTCCCGCAAACCGAGAGCGTCGGGGGTGTGACCAGGTATCCGTCGCTCCGGTGCCCATAACTTTTGATCCGTAAGGAGTTACGCAGCGCACAACATACCGTTAGAAAGCTCTCCGAGAGTTCTACGATGGGGAAAGTAAGCTTGCTTTGCTGCGCCTATTTTCGGTCCCAAAAATCGAACATTTTCATTTGTTTCGCGACACTTTTCTTCTTTTGCGCTATTTTTTTATCCCGGATCGTACGTTGTGAGCTGCAAAAATGACGACAACCTAATCCATCACATTTCTATTACCGAATCCCACGGCACCTTGGGCAAGAAAACTTAATTTCATGTAGAGGCTGGGCCCGCAAACCGAGGGCATGGAGCGTGTGACAAGGAATCCATCGCTCCGGTCCCCATAACTTTTGATTTGTAAGGAGTTACGCGGTGCACATCATACTGTTGGAAAGCTCTCCGAGAGCTCTACAACGTTCTCAGCCAGCTTGCTCTGCTACGCTTGTTTTTAGAACCCAAAATCGAACTTTTTCATCAGTTTCTTGACACTTTTCTTCTTTTGCGATGTTTTTCTGTCCCGGAACGTACGTCGTGAGCCGCGAAAAGGACGACAACCTAATCTATCACATTTCTATTACCGAATACCACAGCACCTTGGGCAAGACAACTTCACTTGACGTAGAGGCTGGGATCACCAACCGAGGGCGTGGGGCGCGTGACCAGGTATCCGTCGCTGCGGTGCCCATAACTTTTGATCCGCAAGGAGTTATGCGGCGCACAGCACACCGTTGGAAAGCTCTCCGAGAGCTGTACGACGGGGGCAACAAGGTTGCTTAGTTGCGCCTATTTTCAGAGCCCAAAATCGAACGTTTTCATCAGTTTTAGGACACTTTTCTTCTTTTGCGCTGTTTTTTCGTCGCGGATCGTACGTCATGAGCCGCGAAAAGGACGATAACCTAATCCATCACTTTTCTATTACCGAATCCCACGCCACCATAGGCAAGACAACTTCACTTCACGTAGAGGCTGGTCCAGTAAACCGAGGGCGTGGGTCGTGTGACCAGGTATCTGTCGCTCTGGTGCCCATAACTTTTGATCCGTAAGGAGTTACGCGGCGCACAGCATTCTGTTAGAAAGCTCTCCGAGAGTTCTACGATGGGGGAAGCAATCCTACTCTGCTGTGCCTATTTTTGGAGCCCAAAATTGAACATTTTCTTCAGTTTTGGGACACTTTTCTTCTTTTGCGCTATTTTTTAGTCCCGGATCGTACGTCGTGAGCCGCGAAAAGGACGACAACCTAATCCATCACATTTCTATTACCGAATCCCACGCCACCATTGGCCAGACAACTTCACTTCACGTAGAGGCTGGTCCCGCAAATTGAGGGCGTGGGGCGTGTGACCAGGTATCCGTCGCTCCGATGCCCATAACTTTTGATCCGTAAGGTGTTACGCGGCGCACAACATTCTGTTACAAAGCTCTCTGAGAGTTCTATGACGGGGGAAGCAAGCCTGCTCTGTTATGCCTATTTTCGGAACCAAAAATCGAACATTTTCATTAGTTTCGGGACACTTTTCTTCTTTTGCGCTGTTTTTTCATCCTGGATCGTACGTCGTGAGCCGCGAAAAGGACGACAACCTAGTCCATCACATTTCTATTACCGAATCCCACAGCACCATGGGCAAGACAACTCTACTTCACGTAGAGGCTGGTCCCGCAAACCGAGGGTATGGGGCGTGTGACCAGGTATCCGTCACTCCGATGCCCATAACTTTTGATCCGTAAGGAGTTACGCGGCGCACAACATCCCATTAGAAAGCTCTCCGAGAGTTCTACGATGGAGGAAGCAAGCCTGCTTTGCTATGCCTATATTCGGAGACCAAAATTGAACATTTTCATCAGTTTCGGGATAGTTTTCTTCTTTTGCGCTGTTTTTTCATCCCGGATCGTACGTCGTGAGCCGCGAAAAGGACGACAACCTAATCCATCACATTTCTATTGCCAAATCCCACGCCACTATGGGCAAGACAACTTCACTTCACGTAGAGGCCGGTCCCTCAAACCGAGGGCGTGCGGCATATGACCAGTTATCCGTCGCTCCGGTGCCCATAACTTTTGATCCGTAATGAGTTATGCAGCGCACAACATTCCATTAGAAAGCTCTCCGAGAGTACTACGACGGGGGAAGCAAGCCTGCTCAGCTGTGCATATTTTCGGAGCCCAAAATTGAACTTTTTCATCAGTTTTGGGTCACTTTTCTAATTTTGTGCTGTTTTTAAGTCTCGGATCGTACGTCGTGAGCCGCGAAAAGGACAACAACCTAATCCATCACATTTCTATTACCGAATCCCACGCCACCATGGGCAAGACAACTTCACTTCACGTAGAGGCTGGTCCCGGAAACCGAGGGCGTGGGGCGTGTGACCAGGTATCCGTCACTCCGGTGCCTATAACTTTTGATCTATAAGGAGTTACATGGAGCACAGCATAACGTTAGAAAGCTCTCCGAGAGTTCTACAACGGAGGCAGCAAATTTGCTTTGCTGTGCCAATTTTCAGAGCCCAAAATCGAACATTTTCATCACTTTTGGGAAACTTTTCTTCTTTTGCGATGTTTTTCCGTCCCGGATCGTACGTCGTGAGCCGCGAAAATGACAACAACCTAATCCATCACATTTCTATTACCGAATCCCACGGCACCTTGGGCAAGACAACTTCACTTCACGTAGAGGCTGGGCTAGCAAACCGAGGGCGTAGGACGTGTGACCAGGTATTCGTCGCTCCGGTGCCCATAACATTTGATCTACAAGGAGTTATGCGACGCACAGCATACTGTTGGAAAGCACTTTGAGAGCTCTACGACAAGTGCCGCAAGCCTGCTCAGCTGCGCCTATTTTCAGAACCCAAAATCGAATGTTTTCATCAATTTTGGGACACTTTTCTTCTTTTGCGCTGTTTTTCTATCCCGGATCGTACGTCGTGAGCAGCGAAAAGGACGGCAACCTAATCCATCACATTTCTATTACCAAATCCCACGCCAAGATGGGTAAGACAACTTCACTTAACGTAGAGGCTGGGCCCGCAAATCGAGGGCGTGGGGCGTATGACCAGGTATCCGTCGCTCCGGTGCCCATAACTTTTGATCCGTAAGGAGTTACGCGGTGCACAGCATACCGTTGGAAAGCTCTCGAGAGCTCTACAACGTTCTTACCCAGCTTGCTCAGCTACGCCTGTTTTTAGAGCCCAAAATCGAACGTTTTCATCAGTTTTGTGACACTTTTCTTCTTTTGCGATGTTTTTCCGTCACGGATCGTACGTCGTGAGCCGCGAAAATGAAGACAACCTAATCCATCACATTTCTATTACCGAATCCCACAGCACCTTGGGCAAGACAACTTAACTTCACGTAGAGGCTGGGCCCGCAAACTGACGGCGTGGGGCGTGTGACTAGGTATCCGTCGCTCTGGTGCCCCTAACTTTTGATCCGTAAGGAGTTACGCGACGCACAGCATACTGTTGGAAAGCTATCCAAGAGTACTACGACGGGGACAGCAAGCCTGCTCGGCTACGCCTATTTTCGGATCCCAAAATTGAACGTTTTCATCAGTTTTGGGACATTTTTCTTCTTTTGCGCTGTTTTTCTATCACGGATTGTACGTCGTGAACCGCGAAAAAGACGACAACCTAATCCACCACAATTTTATTATCGAATCCCACAGTACCTTGGGCAAGACAACTTCATTTGACGTAGAGGCTTGGCCCGCAAACCGAGGGTGTGGGGCGTGTGACCAGGTATTTATCGCTCCGGCGCCCATAACATTTGATCCGTAAGGAGTTACGCGGCGCACAGCATACAGTTGGAAAGCTCTCTAAGAGCTCTACGACGGGTACAACAAGCCTGCTCAGCTGCGACTATTTTTAGAGTCCAAAATCTAACGTTTTCATTAGTTTTGGGACATTTTTCTTCTTTTGCATTGTTTTTCCGTCCCAGATCGTATGTCGTAAGCTGCGAAAAGGACGCCAACCTAATCGATCACATTTCTATTAACGAATCCTATGCCACCATGGGCAAGACAATTTCACTTCACGTAGAGGCTGGGCCCGCAAAGCGAGGGCGTGGGGCATGTGACCAGGTATCCGTCCCTCCGGTGCCCATAACTTTTGATCCGTAAGGAGTTATGCAGCGCACAGCATACCGTTGGAAAGCTCTCCGAGAGTTCTACGACGTTCCTAGACAGCTTGCTCGGTTACGCCTATTTTTAGAGTCCAAAATTGAACGTTTTCATCAGCTTTGGATACTTTTCTTCTTTTGCGCAGTTTTTCTTTCCCGGATCGTACGTTGTGAGCCGCGAAAAGGACGACAACCTAATCCATCACATTTCTATTACCGAATCCCACGACACGACGGGGAAGAAAAATTCACTTCACGTAGAGGCTGGGCCCGTAAACCGAGGGCGTGGGGTGTGTGACTAGGTATCTGTCGCTCCGGTGCCCATAACTTTTGATCCGTAAAGAGTTACGCGGCGCACAGCATACAGTTGGAAAGCTCTCCTAGTGCTCTACGATGTTCTTAGCTAGATTGCTTAGCTAAGCCTAATTTTAGAGCCCAAAATCGAACGTTTTCTTCAGTTTCGTGACACTTTTATTCTTTTGTGATGTTTTTCCGTGCCGGATCGTACGTCGTGAGCCGCGAAAAGGACGACAACCTAATCCATCACAATTCTTTTACCGAATCCCACAGCACCTTGGGCAAGACAACTTCACTAGACGTAGTGGCTAGGCTCGCAAACCGAGGGCGTGGGGCGTGTGACCAGGTATCCGTCGCTACGGTGCCCATAACTTTTGATCCGCAAGGAGTTACGCGGCACACAGCATACCATTGGAAAGCTCTCGAAGAGCTCTACGATAGGGGAAACAAGCCTAATCGGCTGCCCTTATTTTTGGACCCCAAAATCGAACATTTTCATCAGTTTCGGGACACTTTTCTTCTTTTGCACTATTTTTCCGTCCCGGATCGAACGTCGTGAGCCGCGAAAAGGACGACAACCTAATCCATCACATTTCTATTACCAAATCCCACGCCACCATAGGCTAGACAACTTCTCTTCACATAGAGGCTGGTCCTGCAAAGCGAGGGTGTGGGGCGTGTGACCAGGTATCCGTCGCTCCAGTGCCCAGAACTTTTGATCCGTAAGGAGTTACGCGGCCCACACCATACCGTTAGAAAGCTCTCCGAGAGCTCTTCGACGGGGGCAACAAGCCTACTCTGCTGCGCCTATTTTCGGAGCCCAAAATTGAACATTTTATTCAGTTTCGGGACACTTTTCTTCTTTTGTGCTATTTTTCCGTCCCGGATCGTACGTCGTGAGCCGCGAAAGGACGACAACCTAATCCATCACATTTCTATTACCGAATCCAACGCAACCATGGGCAAGACAACTTCACTTCACGTAGAGACTGGTCCTACAAACCGAGGGCATGGGTCGTGTGACCAGGTATCCGTCGCTCCAGTGCCCATAACTTTTGATCCGTAAGGAGTTAAGCGGCGCACAACATTCCGTTAGAAAGCTCTCCGAGAGTTCTACGATGGGGGAAGGAAACCTGCTCTACTGTGCCTATTTTCAGAGCCCAAAATCGAACATTTTCATCAGTTTCGGGACACTTTTCTTTTTTTGCGCTGTTTTTTCATCCCGGATCGTACGTCGTTAGTCGCGAAAATGACGACAGCCTAATCCATCATATTTCTATTACCGAATCCCATGCCACCATGGGCAAGAAAACTTCACTTCATGAAGAGGCTGGGCCCGGAAACCGAGGACGTGGGGCGTTTGACCAGCTATCCTTCGCTCCGGTGCCCATAACTTTTCATCCGTAAGGAATTACGCGGCGCACAACATACTGTTGGAAAGCACTCTGAGAGCTCTACGACGGGGGCAGGAAGCCTGCATTGCTGCGCCTATTTTTGGATCCCAAAATCGAAATTTTCATCAGTTTTGGAATACTTTTCTTCTATTGCACTATTTTTCTAACCCGAATCGTACGTAGTGAGCCGCGAAAAGGACGACAACCTAATCCATAACATTTCTATTACCGAATCCAACGCCACCATAGGTAAGACAACTTCACTTCACGTAGAGGCTGGGCCCGTAAACCGAGGGTGTGGGGCGTGTGACTAGGTATCCGTCACTCCGGTGCCCAGAACTTTTGATTCGTAAGGAATTACACGTCGCACAGCATACCGTTGAAAAGCTCTCCGAGAGCTCTACGTCGAGGGCAGCAAGCCTGCTTGGCTGCGCCTTTTTTCTGAGCCCAAAATCAAACGTTTTCATTAGTTTCAGGATACTTTTCTTCTTTTGCGTTATTTTTCCGTCCCGTATCGTACGTCGTGAGCCGCGAAAAAGACGACAACCTAATCCACCACATTTCTATTACCGAATCCCATGACACTTTGGGCAAGACAACTTTACTTGACGTAGAGGCTGGACCCGCAAACTGAGGGCGTGGGGCGTGTGACCATGTATTTGTCGCTCCGGTGCCCATAACTTTTGATCCGTAAGGAGTTACGCGGCGTACAGCATACCGTTGGAATGCTCTCCAAGAGCTTTATGATGGGTGCAGCATGCATGCTTGGTTGTGCTAGTTTTTGGAGCCCAAAATCGTAAGTTTTCATAAGTTTCGGGACACTTTTCTTCTTTTGCTCTGTTTTTTCATCCCGGATCGTACGTCGTGAGCCGCGAAAAGGATGACAACCTAATCCATCACATTTCTATTACCGAATCCAATGCCACCATGGGCAAGACAACTTTACTTCACGTAGAGGCTGGTCCCGCAAACCGAGGGTGTGGGGCGTGTGACCAGGTATCCGTCGCTCCAGTGCCCATAACTTTTGATCCGTAAGGAGTTAAGCGGCGCACAACATTCCGTTAGAAAGCTCTCTAAGAGTTCTACGATGGGGGAAGCAAGCCTGCTCTACTGTGCCTATTTTCGGAGCCCAAAATCGAACATTTTCATTAGTTTCGGGACACTTTTCTTTTTTTGCGCTATTTTTTCATCCCGGATCGTACGTCGTGAGCCACGAAAATGACGACGACCTAATCCATCACATTTCTATTACCGAATCCCATGCCACCATGGGCAAGAAAACTTCACTTCACGATGAGGCTGGGCCCGAAAACCGAGGGCGTGGGGCGTTTGACCAGGTAACTTTCGCTCCAGTGCCCATAACTTTTGATCCGTAAGGAATTACGCGGCGCACAACATACTGTTGAAAAGCACTCCGAGAGCTCTACGACAGGGGCAGGAAGCCTGCTTTGCTGCGCCAATTTTTGGATCCCAAAATTGAACATTTTCATCAGTTTTGGAACACTTTTCTTCTATTGCACTATTTTTCTGTCCCGAATCGTACGTCGTGAGCCGCGAAAAGGACGACAACCTAATCCATCACATTTCTATTACCAAATACGACGCCACCATGGGCAAGATAACTTCACTTCACGTAGAGGCTGGGCCCGTAAACCGAGGGTGTAGGGCGTGTGACCAGGTATCCATCACTCCGGTACCCAGAACTTTTGATCCGTAAGTAATTATACGTCGCACAGCATACCGTTGGAAAGCTCTCTGAGAGCTCTATGACGAGGGCAACAAGCCTGCTTGGCTGTGCCTTTTTTCTGAGCCCAAAATCAAATATTTTCATCAGTTTCAGGACACTTTTCTTCTTTTGCGCTGTTTTTCCATCCCGTATCGTACGTCGTGAGCAGCGAAAAAGAAGACAACCTAATCCACCACATTTCTATTACTGAATCCCATGACACCTTCGGCAAGACAACTTTACTTGACGTAGAGGCTGGACCCGCAAACTGAGGGCGTGGGCGTGTGACCATGTATTTGTCGCTCCGGTGCCCATAACTTTTGATCCGTAAGGAGTTACGCGGTGTACAGCATACCGTTGGAATGCTCTCCAAGAGCTTTATGATGGGTGCAGCATGCATGCTTGGTTGTGCTAGTTTTTGGAGCCCAAAATCGTAAGTTTTCATAAGTTTCGGGACACTTTTCTTCTTTTGCTCTGTTTTTTCATCCCGGATCGTACGTCGTGAGCCGCGAAAAGGATGACAACCTAATCCATCACATTTCTATTACCGAATCCAATGCCACCATGGGCAAGACAACTTTACTTCACGTAGAGGCTGGTCCCGCAAACCAAGGGTGTGGGGCGTGTGACCAGGTATCCGTCGCTCCAGTGCCCATAACTTTTGATCCGTAAGGAGTTAAGCGGCGCACAACATTCCGTTAGAAAGCTCTCTAAGAGTTCTACGATGGGGGAAGCAAGCCTGCTCTACTGTGCCTATTTTCGGAGCCCAAAATCGAACATTTTCATTAGTTTCGGGACACTTTTCTTTTTTTGCGCTATTTTTTCATCCCGGATCGTACGTCGTGAGCCACGAAAATGACGACGACCTAATCCATCACATTTCTATTACCGAATCCCATGCCACCATGGGCAAGAAAACTTCACTTCACGATGAGGCTGGGCCCGAAAACCGAGGGCGTGGGGCGTTTGACCAGGTAACTTTCGCTCCGGTGCCCATAACTTTTGATCCGTAAGGAATTACGCGGCGCACAACATACTGTTGAAAAGCACTCCGAGAGCTCTACGACAGGGGCAGGAAGCCTGCTTTGCTGCGCCAATTTTTGGATCCCAAAATTGAACATTTTCATCAGTTTTGGAACACTTTTCTTCTATTGCACTATTTTTCTGTCCCGAATCGTACGTCGTGAGCCGCGAAAAGGACGACAACCTAATCCATCACATTTCTATTACCAAATACGACGCCACCATGGGCAAGATAACTTCACTTCACGTAGAGGCTGGGCCCGGAAACCGAGGGTGTAGGGCGTGTGACCAGGTATCCATCACTCTGGTACCCAGAACTTTTGATCCGTAAGGAATTATACGTCGCACAGCATACCGTTGGAAAGCTCTCCGAGAGCTCTATGACGAGGGCAACATGCCTGCTTGGCTGTGCCTTTTTTCTGAGCCCAAAATCAAATATTTTCATCAGTTTCAGGACACTTTTCTTCTTTTGCGCTGTTTTTCCATCCCGTATCGTACGTCGTGAGCAGCGAAAAAGAAGACAACCTAATCCACCACATTTCTATTACTGAATCCCATGACACCTTCGGCAAGACAACTTTACTTGACGTAGAGGCTGGACCCGCAAACTGAGGGCGTGGGCGTGTGACCATGTATTTGTCGCTCCGGTGCCCATAACTTTTGATCCGTAAGGAGTTACGCGGCGTACAGCATACCGTTGGAATGCTCTCCAAGTGCTTTATGACGGGTGCATCAAGCATGCTTGGCTGTGCCAATTTTTGGAGCCCAAAATCGTAAGTTTTCATAAGTTTTAGGACACTTTTCTTCTTTTGCGCTGTTTTTTCATCCCGAATCGTACGTCGTGAGCCCCGAAAAGGATGACAACCTAATCCATCACATTTCTATTACCGAATCCCACGCCACCATGGGCAAGACAACTTTACTTCACGTAGAGGCTGGTCCCGCAAACCGAGGGTGTGGGGCGTGTGACCAGGTATCCGTCGCTCCGTTGCCCATAACTTTTGATCCGTAAGGAGTTACGCGGCACACAGCATTCCGTTAGAAAGCTCTCCGAGAGTTCTACGACGGGGGAAGCAAGCTTGCTTTGCTGTGCCTATTTTCGGAGCCCAAAATCGAACATTTTCATTAGTTTCGGGACACTTTTCTTCTTTTGCGCTGTTTTTTCGTCCAGCATCGTACGTCGTGAGCCGCGAAAAGGACGACGACCTAATCCATCACATTTCTATAACCGAATCCCACGCCACCATGGGCAAGACAACTTCACTTCACGTAGAGGCTAATCCCTCAAACCGAGGGCGTGGGGCGTATGACCAGTTATCCGTCGCTTTGGTGCCTATAACTTTTGATCCGTAAGGAGTTACATAGCGCACAACATTCCGTTAAAAAATTCTCCGAGAGTTCTACGACGGGGGAAGCAACCCTACTCTGCTGTGCCTATTTTCGGAGCACAAAATCAAACTTTTTCATCAGTTTCGGGTCACTTTTCTAATTTTGCACTGTTTTTAAGTCCCAGATCGTACGTCGTGCGCCGCGAAAAGGACAACAACCTAATCCATCACATTTCTATTACCGAATCCCATGCTACCATGGGCAAGACAACTTCACTTCACGTAAAGACTGGTCACGCAAACCGAGGGCGTGGGGCGTGTGACCGGGTATCTGTCGCTCCGGTGCCTCTAACTTTTGATCTGTACGGAGTTACATCGCGCACTACATACCGTTAGAAAGCTCGCCGAGAGTTCTACAACGGGGGCAGCAAGTCTGCCTTGCTGTGCCTATTTTCGGAGCCCAAAATCGAACATTTTCATCAGTTTTGGGACACTTTTCTTCTTTTGCGATGTTTTTCCATCCCGGATCGTACGTCATTAGCTGCGAAAATGACGACAACCTAATCCATCACATTTCTATTACCGAATCTCACAGCACCTTGGGAAAGACAACTTTACTTCACGTAGAGGCTGGGCCCGCAAACCGAGGGCGTGGGGCGTGTGACCAGTTATCCGTCGCTCCGGTGCCCACAACATTTAATCCGCAAGGAGTTATGCGGCGCACAGCATACTGTTAGAAAGCTCTCTGAGAGCTCTACAACAGGGGCCGCAAGCCTGCTCGGCTGCGTCTATTTTCAGAATCGAAAATCGAACATTTTCATCAGTTTTAGGACACTTTTCTTCTTTTGCTCTGTTTTTCTATCCCGGATCGTACGTCGTGAGCCGCGAAAAGGACGGCAACCTAATCCATCACATTTCTATTACCAAATCCCACCCCACGATGGGCAAGACAACTTGACTTCACATAGAGGCTGGGCCCGCAAATCGAGGGCGTAGGGCGTGTGACCTGGTATCCGTCGCTCCGGTGCCCATAACTTTTGATCCGTAAGGAGTTACGCGGCGCACAGCATACCGTTGGAAAGCTCTCTGCGAGCTCTACGATATTCTTAGCCAACTTGCTAGGCTATGCCTATTTTTAGAGCCCAAAATCGAACGTTTTCATCAGTTTCGTGACACTTTTCTTCTTTTGCGAGGTTTTTCCGTCCCAGATCGTACGTCGTGAGCCGCGAAAAGGACGACAACCTAATCCATCACATTTCTATTACCGAATCCTACAACACCTTGGGCAAGACAACTTCATTTGACGTAGAGGCTGGGCTAGCAAACCGAGGGCGTGGGGCGTATGACCAGGTATCCGTCGCTGCGGTGCCCATAACTTTTGATCCGCAAGAAGTTACGCGCCGCACAGCATGCCGTTGGAAAGCTCTCCAAGAGCTCTACGACAAGGGCAACAAGCCTGCTCGGCTGTGCCTATTTTTGGAGCCCAAAATCGAACGTTTTCATCAGTTTCAGGACACTTTCCTTCTTTTGGGCTATTTTTCCGTCCCGGATCGTACGTCGTGAGCCGCGAAAAAGACGACAACCTAATCCATCACATTTCTATTACCAAATCGCACGCCACCATGGGCTAGACAACTTCACTTCACATAGAGGCTGGTCCCTCAAAGCAAGGGCGTGGGGCGTGTGACCAGGTATCCGTCGCTCCAGTGCCCATAACTTTTGATCCGTAAGGAGTTATGCGGCGTACACCATACAGCTAGAAAGCTCTCCGAGAGCTCCACGAAGGGGGCAACAAGCCTGCTTCGCTGTACCTATTTTCGGAGCCCAAAATTGTTCGTTTTCATCAGTTTCGGGATACTTTTCTTCTTTTGCGCTGTTTTTCCATCCCGGATCGTACGTCGTGAGCCGTGAAAAGGACGACAACCTAATCCATTACATTTCTATTACTGAATCCCACGCCACTATGGGCAAGACAACTTCACTTCACGTTGAGGCTGGTCCCGCAAACCGAGGGCGTGGGGCGTGTGACCAGGTATCCGTCACTCCGGTGCCCATAACTTTTGATCCGTAAGGAGTTACACGGCGCACATCATACCGTTAGAAAGCTCTTCGAGAGTTCTACGATGGGGGAAGCAAGCCTGCTACACTGTGCCTATTTTCAGAGCCCAAAATTGAATATTTTCATCAGTTTCGGGACACATTTCTTACTTTGCGCTATTTTTTCATCCCGGATCGTACGTCGTGAGCCGTGAAAATGATGAAAACCTAATCCATCACATTTCTATTACCGAATTCCACAACACCTTGGGCAGGACAACTTCACTGCACGTAGAGGCTGGGCCCGCAAACCGACAGCGTGAGGCATGTGACTAGGTATCCGTTGCTCCGGTGCCCCTAACTTTTGATCCTTAAGGAGTTACGCGGCGCACATCATACTGTTGGAAAGCTATCCGAGAGCACTACGACCGGGACAACAAGCCTGCTTGGTTGCGCCTATTTTTGGATCCCAAAATCGAACGTTTTCATCAGTTTTGGGACACTTTTCTTCTTTTGCGCTGTTTTTCTATCCTGGATTGTACGTCGTGAGCCGCGAAAAAGACGACAACCTAATCCACCACATTTTTATTACCGAATCCCACGGCACATTGGGCAAGACAAGTCCACTTGATGTAGAGGCTTGGCCCGCAAACCGAGGGCGTGGGGCGTGTGACCAGGTATTTGTCACTCCGGTGCCCATAACATTTGATCCGTAAGGAGTTACGCGGCGCACAGTATACCGTTGGAATGCTCTCCAAGAGCTCTACGATGGGTACAACAATCCTGCTCGGCTGCGCCTGTTTTTGGAGACCAAAATCTAACATTTTCATCAGTTTTGAGACATTTTTCTTTTTTTGCATTGTTTTTTCGTCCCAGATCGTACGTCGTAAGCTGCGAAAAGGACGCCAACCTAATCGATCACATTTCTATTACCGAATCCCACGCCACCATGGGTAAGACAATTTCACTTCACGTAGAGGCTGGGCCGGCAAAGCGAGGGCATGGGGGCATGTGACCAGGTATCCGTCGCTCCAGTGCCCATAACTTTTGATCCGTAAGGAGTTATGCGGTGCAGAGCGAACCGTTGGAAAGCTCTCCGAGAGCTCTACGACGTTGTTAGCCAGCTTGCTCGGCTACGACTATTTTTAGAGCCCAAAATCGAATGTTTTCATCAGTTTTGGACACTTTTCTTCATTTGCGCTGTTTTTCTTTCCCGGATCGTACGTCGTGAGCCGCGAAAAGGACGACAACCTAATCCATCACATTTCTATTACCGAATCCCACGCCACGATGGGGAAGACAAATTCACATCACGTAGAGGCTAGGCCGGTAAACCTAGGGCGTGGGGCGTGTGACTTGGTATCTGTTGCTCCAGTGCCCATAACTTTTGATCCGTAAGGAGTTACGCGGCGCATAGCATACCTTTGGAAAGCTCTTCGAGTGCTCTACGATGTTCTTAGCTAGCTTGCTCAGCTAAGCCTGATTTTAGAGCCCACAATCGAACGTTTTCTTCAGTTTTATGACACTTTTATTCTTTTGTGATGTTTTTTTGTCACTGATCGTACGTCGTGAGCCGCGAAAAGGACGGCAACCTAATCCATCAAATTTCTTTTACCGAATCCTACAGCACCTTGGGCAAGACAACTACACTTGAAGTTGAGGCTGGGCTCGTAAATCGAGGGCATGGGGCGTGTGACCAGGTATCCGTCGCTGCGGTACCCGTAACTTTTGATCCGCAACGACTTACGCGGCGCACAGCATACCGTTGGAAAGCACTCGAAGAGCTCTACGACAGGGGCAACAAGCCTAATTGGCTGCGGCTGTTTTTGGAGCCCAAAATCGAACGCTTTCATCAGTTTCGGGACACTTGTCTTCTTTGTGAGCAGCGAAAAGGACGACAACCTAATCCATCACATTTCTATTACCAAATCCCACGCCACCATGGGCTAGAAAACTTCACTTCACATAGAGGCTGGTCCCGCAAACCGAGGGCGCGGGGCGTGTGACTAGGTATCCGTCGCTCCAGTGCCCATAATTTTTGATCCGTAAGGAGTCACGCGGCGCATACCATACCGTTAGAAAGCTCTCTGAGAGCTCTTCGACGGTGGCAACAAGCCTGCTCTGCTGCGCCTATTTTCGGAGCCAAAATTGAACATTTTCATCAGTTTCGGGATATTTTTCTACATTTCGCTATTTTTCCGTCCCGGATCGTACGTCGTTGGCCACGAAAAGGACGACAACCTAATCCATCACATTTCTATTACCGAATCCAACGCCACCATGGGCAAGACAATTTCACTTCACGTAGAGGCTGCTCCCGCAAACCGAGGGCGTGGGGCGTGTGACCAGGTATCCGTCGCTCCAGTGCCCATAACTTTTGATCCGTAAGGAGTTACGCGGCGCACAGCATACTGTTGGAAAGCACTCAGAGAGCTCTACGACGGGGGCAGGAAGTCTACTTGGCTGCACCTATTTTTGGATCCCAAAATCGAACGTTTTCATCAATTTTGGAACATTTTTATTCTATTGCACTATTTTTCTGTCCCGAATCGTACGTCGTGAGCTGCGAAAAGGACGACAACCTAATCCATCGCATTCCTATTACCGAATCTGATGCCACCATGGGCAAGACAACTTCACTTCACGTAGAGGCTGGGCCCGCAAACCGAGGGCGTGGGGCGTGTGACCAGTTATGCGTCACTCCGGTGCCCAGAACTTTTGATCCGTAAGGAGTTAAGAGTCGCACAACATATCGTTGGAAAGATCTCTGAGAGCTCTACGACGGGGGAAGCAAGCCTGCTTGGCTGCGCCTATTTTCTGAGCCAAAAATCAAACGTTTTCATCAGTTTCAGAACACTTTTCTTCTTTTGTACTATTTTTTCGTCCCGTATCGTACATCGTGAGCCGCAAAAAAGACGACAACCTAATCCACCACATTTCTATTACCGAATCCTATGACATCTTGGGCAAGAAAACTTCACTTGACGTAGAGGCTGGACCCACAAACCGAGGGCGTGGGGCGTGTGACGATGTATTTGTCGCTCCGGTGCCCATAACTTTTGATCCGTAAGGAGTTACGCGGCGTACAGCATACCGTTGGAATGCTGTCCAAGAGCTCTATGACGGATGCAGCAGGCATGCTTGGTTGTGCCAGTTTTTGGAGCCCAAAATCAAAAGTTTTCATTAGTTTCGGGAAACTTTTCTTCTTTTGCGCTGTTTTTCAGTCCCGGATCGTACGTCGTGAGCCGCGAAAAGGACGACAACCTAATCCACCACATTTTTATTACTGAATCCCACGGCACCTTTGGCAAGACAACTTCACCTGACGTAGAGGCTGGGCCCGCAAACCGAGGGCGTGGGGCGTGTGACCAGGTATTTGTCGCTCCGGTGCATATAACTTTTGATCCGTAAGGAGTTACGCGGTGCACAGCATATCGTTGGAAAGCTCTCCAAGTGCTCTACGACGGGTGCAGCAAGCTTGCTCGGCTGCGCCTGTTATTGGAGCCCAAAATATAACATTTTTCATCTGTTTGGGGACACTTTTCTTCTTTTGCACTGTTTTTCCGTCCCAGATCGTACGTCGTAAGCTGCGAAAAGGATGACAAACTAATCCAGTACATTTCTATTACCGAATCCCACGCCACCATGAGCAAGACAACTTTACTTCACGTAGAGGCTGGGCCCGCAAACCGAGGGCGTGGGGGCATGTGACCAGCTATCCGTCGCTCCGGTGCCCATAACTTTTGATCCATAAGGAGTTACGCGGCGTACAGCATACTGTTGGAAATCCCTCCGAGAGCTCTACGACGGTGGTAGCCAACCTACTCGGCTGTGCTAGTTTTCGGAGCCCAAAATCGAACGTTATCATCAGTTTCGGGACACTTTTTTTCTTTTCGACTATTTTTTCATCCCGGATCGTACGTCCTGAGTTGCGAAAAGGACGACAACCTAATCCATCACATTTCTATTACCGAATCCCACACCACTATGGGCAAGACTACTTCACTTCACGTAGAGGCTAGGCCCGCAAACCGAGGGCGTGGGGCGTATGACCAGGTATCCGTCGCTCCGTTGCCCATGACTTTTGATCCGTAAGGAGTTACGCGGCACACAACATACCGTTGGAAAGCTCTCCGAGAGCTCTACGACGTTGTTAGTCGGCTTGCTCGGATACGCCTATTTTCGGAGTCCAAAATCGAAAGTTTTCATCCGTTTTCGGACACTTTTATTCTTTTGCTCTATTTTTCCATCCTGGATCGTACGTCTTGAGCCGCGAAAAGGACAACAACCTAATCCATCACATTTCTATTACCGAATCCCATGGCATCTTTGGCAAGACAACTTTACTTCACGTAGTGGCTGGGCTAGCAAACCGAGGGCGTGGGGCGTCTGACCAGGTAACCGTCGCTGCGGTGCCCATAACTTTTGATCCGCAAGGAGTTACGCAGCGCACAGCATACCGTTGGAAAGCTCTACAAGAGCTCTACGACTGGGACAACAATCCTACTCGGCTGCGCCTATTTTTGGAATCCAAAATCAAACGTTTTCATCAATTTTGATATATTTTTCTTCTTTTGCGTTGTTTTTCAGACCCGGATCGTACGTCGTGAGTCGCGAAAAGGACGACAACCTAATCCATCACAATTCTATTACCAAATCTCACGCCACCATGGGCTAGACAATTTCACTTCACATAGAGGCTGGTCCTGTAAAGCGAGGTCGTGGGGCGTGTGACCAGGTATCCGTCGCTTCAGTGCACATAGCATTTGATCCGTAAGGAATTACGCGGTGCACACCATGCCGTTAGAAAACTCTCCGAGATCTCTACGACGGGGGCAACAAGCCTGCTTTGTTGCACCTATTTTCGGAGATCAAAATCAAACGTTTTCATCAATTTTGGGACACTTTTCTTCTTTTGCGCTGTTTTTGCGTCCCAGATCGTACGTCGTGAGCGGCAAAAAGGACGACTACCTAATCCATCACATTTCTATTACCTAATCCCACGCTACCATGGGCTAGACAACTTCACTTCACATAGAGGCTGGTCCCGCAAACCGAGGGCGTCGGGCGTGTGACCAGGTATCCGTCGCTCCAATGCCCATAACTTTTGATCCGTAAGGAGTTACGCAACGTACACCACACTGTTAGAAAGCTTTCCGAGAGTTCTACGACGAGGGCAACAAGCCTGCTATGCTGCGCCTATTTTTGGACCCCAAAATCGAACGTTTTCATCAGTTTTGGGACACTTTTCTTCTTTTGCGGTATTTTTCCATCCTGGATCGCACGTCGTGAGCCGCGAAAAGGACGACAACCTAATCCATCACATTTCTATTACCGAATCCCATGCCACCATGGGTAAGACAACTTCACTTCACGGAGAGGCTAGGCCCGTAAACCGAGGGCGTGGGACGTGTGACCAGGTATCCGTCGCTCCGGTGCCCATAACTTTTGATCTGTAAGGAGTTATGCGGCGCACAACATACCGTTAGAAAGCTCTCTGAGAGTTCTACGACGGGGGAAGCAAGCCTGCTCTACTATGCCAATTTTTGGAGCCAAAAATTGAACATTTTCATAAATTTTTGGACACTTTTCTTTTTTTTCACAGTTTTTTCATCCCGGATCGTACGTCGTGAGCCGCGAAAATGACGACAACCTAATCCATCACATTTCTATTACCGAATCCCACGACACCTTGGGCAAGACAACTTCACTTCACGTAGAGGCTGGGCCCGGAAACCGAGGGCGTGGGGCGTGTGACTAGGTATCTGTCGCTCCGGTGCCCTTAACTTTTGATTCGTAAGGAGTTACGCGGCGCACAACATACCGTTGGAAAGCTCTCCGAGAGCTCTACGTTGGGGGCAGCCAGTCTTCCCGGCTATGCCTTTTCTCGGATCCTAAAATCGAACGTTTTCATCAATTTTGAGACACTTTTCTTCTTTTGTGTTGTTTTTCTGTCCCAGATCGTACGTCGTGTGCCGCGAAAAGGACTACAACCTAATCCATCACATTTCTATTACCGGAACCCATGGCACCCTGGGAAAGACAACTTCACTTCACGTAGAGGCTGGGTCCGCAAACCGAGGGAATGGGGCATGTGACCATGTATCCGTCGCTCCGGTGGCCATAACTTTTGATCCGTAAGGAGTTACGCGGCGCACAACATATCATTGGAAAGCCCTCCGAGAGCGCTACAACGGTGGTAGCCAACCTAATCAGTTGCGCCAGTTTTTGGAGCCCAAAATCGAACGTTTTCCATCCATTTTGGGACACTTTTCTACTTTTGCGCTATTTTTTCTTCCCGGATCATACGTCGTGAGCCACGAAAAGGACGACATCCTAATCCATCATATTTCTATTACCGAATCACAAGACACCTTGGGCAAGATAACTTTACTTGGCGTAGAGGCTGGGCCCGCAAAACCGAGGGCGTGGGGCGTGTGACTAGTTATCCGTCGCTCTTGTGCCCATAACTTTTGATCCGTAAGGAGTTACGCGTTGCACAGCATACCGTTGGAAAGCTCTCCAAGAGCTCTACGACGGGAGCAGCAAATCTGCTCGGCTGCGCCTGTTTTTGGATCCCAAAATTGAACATTTTCATCAGTTTTGGGACACTTTTCTTCTTTTGCGCTGTTTTTTCGTCCCGGATCGTACGTCGTGAGCTGCGAAAAGGACGACAACCTAATCCATCACATTTCTATTACCGAATCCCACGCCACCATAGGCAAGACAACTTCACTTCATGTATAGGCTGGGCCCCCAAACCGAGGGCGTGGGGCATGTGACCAGGAATCCGTCGCTGCGGTGCCCATAACTTTTGATCCGTAAGGAGTTACGCGCCGCACAGTATACCATTATAAAGCACTCCGAGAGCTCTACGATGGGGGCAGCAAGCCTGGTTTGCTATGCCTATTTTCGGAGCCCAAAATTGAACGTTTTAATCAGTTTCGGAACATTTTTTTTCTTTCGTGCATTTTTTCCGTCCAGGATCGTACGTCGTGAGCCGCGAAAAGGATGACAACCTAATCCATCACATTTCTATTACCGAATCCCACGGCACCTTGAGCAAGACAACTTCACTTCACGTAGAAGCTGGGCCCATAAACAGAGGGTATGGGGCGTGTGACCAGGTATCTGTCGCTCCGGTGCCCATAACTTTTGAAATTGAATGTTTAAATCAATTTTGGGACATTTTTCTTCTTTTGTGCTATTTTTTTGTGCCGGATCGTACGTCGTGAGCCGCGAAAAGGACGACAACTAATCCATCACATTTCTATTACCGAATCCCATGCCACCATGAACAAGACAACTTCACTTCATGTAGAGGTTGGGCCCACAAACCGAGGGAGTGGGGCGGGTGACCAGGTATCCGTCGCTCTGGTGCCTATAACTTTTGATTCGTAAGGAGTTACGCGGCGCACAACATACCGTTGGAAGGCTCTCCGAGAGCTCTACGACGGGAGCAGTAAGCCTGCTTAGCTGCGCCTATTTTCGAATCCCAAAATCGAATGTTTTTATCAGTTTTGGGACACTTTTCTTCTTTTGTGCTGTTTTTCTGTCTCGGATCGTACGTCGTGAGCCGTGAAAAGGACGAGAACCTAATCCATCAAATTTCTATTACTGAATCCAACGCCACCATGGGCAAGACAACTTCACTTCACATAGAGGCTGGTCCCGCAAACCGAGGGCGTGGGGCGTGTGACCAGGTATCCGTCGCTCTAGTGCCCATAACTTTTGATCCGTAAGGAGTTACGCGGCGCACAGCATTCCGTTAGAAAGCTCTCCGAGAGTTCTATGATGGGGGAAGCAAGCCTGCTTAGCTGTGCCTATTTTCAGAGCCCAAAATCAAATATTTTCATCAGTTTCTGGACACTTTTCTTCTTTTGCGCTATTTTTTCGTCCCATATCGTACGTTGTGAGCTGCGAAAAAGATGACAACCTAATCCACCACATTTCTTTTACTGAATCCCACGACACCTTGGGCAAGAAAACTTCACTTGACATAAAGGCTGGGCTTGCAAACCGAGGGCGTGGGGCGTGTGACCATGTATTTGTCGCTCCGGTGCCCTTAACTTTTGATCCGTAAGGAGTTACGCGGCGCACAGCATACCATTGGAAAGCTCTCCAAGAGCTCTACGACGGGTGCAGCAAACCTGCTCAGCTGCACCTGTTTTTGGAGGCCAAAATCTAACATTTTCATCAGTTTCGGGACACTTTTCTTCTTTTGCGCTATTTTTTCGTCTCGGATCGTACATCATGAGCAGCGAAAATGACGACAACCTAATCCCTCACATTCCTATTACCGAATTCCACGCCACCATGGGCAATACGACTTCACTTCACATTGAGGCTGGGCCCGCAAACCAATGGCGTGGGGCGTATGACCAGGTATCCGTGGCTTCGGTGCCCATAACTTTTGATCCGTAAGGAGTTACGTGATGCGCAGCATACCGTTGGAAAGGTCTCTGAGAGCACAATGACAGGGGTAGCCAACATGCTCAACTGTACCAATTTTTGGAGCCCAAAATCGAACATCTTGATCAGTTTCGGGACACTTTTCTTCTTTTCCGCTATTATTATGTCCGGGATCGTACGTCTTGAGCCGCGAAAAGGACGACATCCTAATCCATCACATTTCTATTTCCGAATCCCACCCCACCATGCGTGAGACAACTTCACTTCACGTAGAGGCTGGGCCCCCAAACCGAGGGCGTGGGGCGTGTGACCAAGTATCCGTCACTCCGGTGCCCATAACTTTTGATCCGTAAGGAGTTATGCGGCACACAGCATACCGTTGGAAAGCTCCCTGAGAGCTCTACAACAGGGGCATCAAGCCTACTCGGTTGTGCCTATTTTTAGAGGCCAAAATTGAATGTTTCCATCAGTTTCGGGACACTTTTTTTCTTTTGCGCTGTTTTTCCGTCCCGGATCGTACGTCGTGATCCGCAAAAAGGATGACAACCAAATCTATCACATTTCTATTACTGAATCCCACAGCACCTTGGGCAAGACAACTTCCCTTCATGTAGAGGCTGGGCCCGCAAACCGAGGGCATGGGGCGTGTGACCCGGTATCCTTCGCCCCGGTGCCCATAACTTTTGATCCGTAAGGAGTTACGCGGTGCACAGCATACCGTTGGAAAGCACTCCGAGAGCTCTACGACGGGGGTAGCAAGTCTGCTCGACTGCTCCTGTTTTCATAGCCCAAAATCAGACGTTTTCATCAATTTTGGGACACTTTTCTTCTTTTGCACTGTTTTTCTGTCCTGGATCATACGTCTTGTGCCGCGAATAGGACGACAACCTAATCCATCACATTTCTATTACCTAATCCCACACCACCATGGGTAAGAAAACTTCATTTCACGTAGAGGCTGGGCCCAAAAACTGAGGGTGTGGGGCATGTGACCAGGTATCTATCGCTTCGGTGCCCATAACTTTTGATCCGTAAGGAATTACGCTGTTCACAGCATACTGTTGGAAAGCTCTCCGAGAGCTCTATGACGAGGGCTACAAGCTTGGTTGGCTGCGCCTATTTTTGAATCCCAAAATCGAATGTTTTCATCAGTTTTGGGACACTTTTCTTCTTTTCTGCTGTTTTTCTGTCCCGGATCTTACATCGTGAGCCACGAAAAGGACGACAACCTAATCCATCACATTTATTTTACCGAATCCCATGCCTCCATGGGCAAGCCAACTTCACTTCACGTAGAGGCTGGGCCCACAAACTGAGGGCGCGGGGCGAGTGACTAGGTATCCGTCGCGCCGGTGCCCATAACTTTTGATCCGAAAGGAGTTACGTGGCGCACAACATACCGTTGGAAAGCTCCCCGGGAGCTCTACGACGGGGGAAGCAGGCCTTCTCAGCTGCGCCTATTTTCTGAGATCAAAATTGAACATTTTCATCAGTTTTGGGACACTTTTCTTCTTTTGCGCAGTTTTTCCGACCTGGATCGTACGTTGTGAGCTGCAAAAAGGACAACGACCTAATCAATCACATTTTTATTACCGAATCCCACATTACCATGGGCAAGACAACTTTACTTCACGTAGACTCTAGGCCCGCAAACCAATTGCATGGGGCGTGTGACCAAGTTTCCATCGATCCGGTGACTAAAACTTTTGATTCGTAAGGAGTTACGCGGTGCACACCATACCGTTGGAAAGCTCTCAAAGAGATCTACGAAGGGGGCAGCAAGCCTGCTTGGCTGCGCCTATTTTCGGAGACCAAAATGGAACGTTTCCATCAGTTTCGGGACACTTTTCTTCATTTACGCTGTTTTTTCATCCCGGATCGTACGTCGTGAGTAGCGAAAAGGACGACAACCTAATCCATCACATTTCTATTACCGAATCTCACGCCACCTTGGGCATGACAACTTTACTTCACGTAGAGGCTGGGCCTGCAAACCGAGGGCATGGGGCGTGTGACCAGGTATCCGTCACTCCGGTGCCCATAACTTTTGATCCGTAAGGAGTTACGCGACGCACAGCATACCGTTGAAAAGCTCTCCGAGAGCTCTACGACGGGGGCAGCAAGCTTGCTCGACTACTGTCACGCCCCAACCCGGCCTATAAAGGTTAGACTAGGGTGTGATCTAAACATTCAAGTCACGTCTCGTACTTAACCGTTCATGAATATTTAACACTTAACGTTTGGCCTAAACTCCAAAATTTTCGGTAAACCGGCAGTATAACGGCTGTAATTGGGCTCTTTGGTTTGGCCTAATTCTATAAACGCCTCAATTATTCCAATCATTAATCCAATTCCATTAAGGACTCCTATTTGTCACCAACCGATTTGCCTACTAGTTTATCTTGAAAGTCTCGTTTGGTTAATAAGCCTAACATGATAACTATGTCCCGTTTATTTGTCAATTTCCTATCAGGCGAGTACCTATTATCCTTTAGTTTGTAAATGAGCACCTAAGTGAAATTAGATAGAATTAACTTAGTTGATTGTTCATCTAGTGGTTTGAATGCCTATGATAACTACTAATTAAGAAAACGAAAGCAAACAACCAAATAAAAGTTCGTCCGGTTATAGATAGTACAATCCCAGAATTAGACCCAAATTACAACGGGGTCATTTACATCAATAAAATGAATAGTTTGCAATCAAACACAACATCCATATAGCAACTACCTTCAGGCAAAGCACAAAAGCACGTAGGGACAGGCAATCACTCCAAGGAATCATCGTTAGGCACATCGTCCTCGGGTACCTGTTCTTGATCTTCTTCACCTGAGATGATAAAAGAGGGTGAGTCCTTATGAACTCAGCGAGGGGGAACGAGAAATAGGTTTTGAAACTCATTTTCTGGTTCAACTTATGAAAACTCATTTTTTGAAAACATGTCACGTATTACAAATAATAAGGTACGCAAATATATGAAACAAATCGAGTAACGGATACAAGTAAGGGAACAGAAATACCAGTCTTTCCTCCCCGAGGTTCTCTAGGAACCAAGCGAGAGTACTTACATATAAGTACAGGAACAGGAATACCAGTCTTTTCTCCCCGAGGTTCTCTAGGAACCAAGCGAGAGTACTTATACACATAGTAAAAAGGATACGGTGAGCATTTGCTCTCAATATCAATTTCGATTCATTTGGTGTGGCCGACTTCAATAATCCACTTAACGCTTCCAATTGGGTGTACTCCGGATGTACCCCGAAACCTACGACCCAACTCTCCAAGGGTGAATACCAAGCGAGAGAGGGAATTGGATCATGGTAGTCACGGTAGCACCGGCAAGCCCGATGCCACCCGGCGGACGTGAAACGCTACCATGCCACACGAAAGGTTGCAACCTTGTATGCAATGCACATTTATAACAGTTAACATATCACATTAGGAGGGCAACAAAGTAGGTTGCCTCCGAACAGTTATAAGATCACACGTTGTCAAGTAGTCAAACAAGGCACGATAAGACAAGTAATTTCACTTGAAAGGCATATAGAGTCATATGAACATCAAACGGGCAGTTGTGTAACACATATAAAACAGGCCATATAACTCATTAAGAGGCTCATATAATCAAGTGATACGAATTATTCAATATGCAACAACATTTACGTGGGTTCGGTAGCAAGAAAAGCTTATTTGACAACATGCAATGGTCAAAACCATAATTGAAGTTATAAGACATTTTACGGGCAGCCCACGCAACGTACAGTTTCCACACATTAACCAATGATTAACACTTAGTAAGACTACTTAGCCATTAGGGTTTTCATTTCATGCATAATCGTGTGTTCAAACCCTAAGTCAACTCAACATCATTCCCAAGTCATACATCATTCAATTCAAACATCCTCAAGTACTCAAAACAGTCCACGCAATATTCCAACATCACAATTCCAAGAAATTAGTACCACAAGAGAGGTTACAATAGTTTTCCATGCATATAGCTAAGTGAAACACTCACTGCAATAGACTGTTTTCTCACAATCAATCGGGTAAGCAAAAAATCTCCAATTTCCGTGAATAAGATGTCAAATTAAAGCTTAAGAAGTTAACTAAACTCAGAAACAAACCTTGCATCAATTGGAGTTCAGAATCGTTAGTTATAGCCGAAACAGTGAGGTAGCACAAAACTGTCCAGATTTGCACACTTTCCCGAAAATGACGTTTTTGAGGTCCTTAGAGTCAGTTTTATCTTTGGTCTATTTCTGACAAAATTGTCCATAACTGAAAAATATAGCAGTACACCAATTTTTATGTATTTTGGACAACATTTACTAAGTCAAATATGGTTCGTTCCACAAGGTCAGTGAATCTGCCAAAACCTGCTTCATTTCTCCAGATTTCCGGATTTGGTCACATTTTAAAGATTTGCCATTTTGAGGACCTTAGAGTCAAAATTAGCTTCTGCCTATTTCTGGGAAAAATGTCCAAAACTGTCCAAACTAGTCACCTACCAATTTTAAAGCATTTTCAACATCATTTGCTTAGCTAAAATTACCTCGAACAGACTGGTCAGAGAGCTGTCATCCATTTCGACTTCATCTAGCATCATTTTCAAGCCAAGATCTTGCCATGCATGTTTGTTTAAGCTTATGAACGACCATATAGCTCAAGTACAGAAGCAAATACACACATTTATGAGAATTCATGTGAAATTTTGAAGAGTTTTCAAAAGGTTTTAACCCTCACCTTTGCAATCAACCAAAAGATGCACAAAAACCTTGTTGAGGCTCAAATTTCTTCTTCTTCTTGCTTAGCCGAGTTTCCAACTTGGTTTTCTCTATTTTTCCTAGCCTAGTAAGCAATCTCTTAGTACATGAATGTAGTTAGGACTTGAAGAAAAGAAATGGAAGTTTAGTAACTCACCTAGGCCGAAAATGAAGCTTCAATGCACATGCATGAGTGATTTTCGAACTCTAGCTTGTTTGCTCGACTTTCTTGATGATTGCTTGACTTGGCTCAGCTAAGTTATGAAGAAGACAAGCCAAGGAGATAGATAAGTCAGCCAAGAACCGAAATGGAGAGAGGAAATGAGAGGGAAGTGAGAGAAGTTGAAGGAAATGAGAGAAAATGAAAAAAAAACAAAGTCTTGCAACTTGTTGAAGCATGCTCGGCCTTGGGCAGCCAAAATCTGATTTTTGTGTCTTCAAAATGTTATTTTTTGAATGCTAGCATGGGCATGCAAGGGCTGGTCGGATATGGTGAGGAATTGAGGGGATTTGAGCAATTTTTTAATGCCTTGTGCTAAGTGGTTGACTAAGCATGCATAATAAACTATGTTGTTCAAATTTCTTGCTCAAGAACAAGGCATGGCCGGCTATTGCATGTGCCAATTCTGAATTTTTTTGTCTTGTTGAGTGTTATTTTAATTGTATTTTGAAAGTGCAAAAGGAATAATGAATAAAGAATAAGGAATGTTTTGTGTTTGGTGCATTTTTGTCTTCTAGTGAATTGAATTAGGATTATTATATTGATAGTGGATTTTGTAGAGATTTGAATTAGGATTATAATAATAGTTAGTGGTGTTTGTAGGATTATTTTATAGTCTAGTGCTTTGTGTAGGATTTTTTATTGATTAGCGTGCGGGCACGCTTTCCTAAGTCTAGGGCACGCACTACAAGGTAGGACACGAACTACGAGACGAACGCACGTTTTTCAAGACTAAGGCACATACTTCAAGATAAGTGCACGGATTCTAATGCTAACACACGCAACCCTAGGTGAATGAACGTAGATCAAAATAAGGCACGTAATTCAATGCAATGCACATAATTCAAGACACGACTCTTAAACCTAGGTTAAAGCACGCGGTTCAAGGTTAATGCACACGAAACGAAGAGACACATGCAAATCGAGGTCTTGCACGTAAATTAAGGTCATGGCACGTTTATCTAGGTATTGCACGTATCTCGAGGATTAGGGCACACAATTCTAAGTTAAGGCACGTATAACGAGGTATGCACGAAAACCAAGACAGGATACGTAATCCAAGGTCAGCCATACAGTTCTAGGTCTAAGGCACGCAAATCGAGGTAAGGCACGTTATTCGGGGTCGGGCCTCACAGCTACGCCTGTTTTTGGAGCCCAAAATTCAACATTTTCATCAATTTCGGGACACTTTTCTTATTTTGTGCTTTTTTTTCGTCCCGGATCGTACGTCGTGAGCCGCGAAAAGGGCGACAACCTAATCCATCACATTTCTATTACTGAATGCCACGGCACCTTGGGCAAGACAACTTCACTTGAAATAGAGGCTGGGACCGCAAACCAAGGGCGTGGGGCGTGTGACAAGGTATTTGTCACTCCGGTGCCCAAACCTTTTGATCCGTAAGGAGTTACGCGGAACACAACATACCGTTGGAAAGCTTTCCAAGAGCTCTATGACGGGTGCAGCAAGCCTGCTCAGCTGTGCCTGTTTTTGGACGCCAAATTCTAACATTTTCATCAGTTTCAGGACACTTTTCTTCTTTTGCGCTATTTTTCCGTCCCGGATCGTACATTGTGAGCGGCGAAAATGACGACAACCTAATCCCGCACATTCCTATTACCGAATCGCATGCCACCATGGGCAAGACAACTTCACTTCACGTTGAGGCTGGGCCCACAAACCGAGGGCATGGGGCGTATGACCAGGTATCCGTCGCTCCGGTGCCCATAACTTTTGATCTGTAAGGAGTTACGCGGCGCACAACATACCGTTGGAAAGCACTTCGAGAGCTCTACGACGGGGGTAGCAAGCCTGCTCGACTGCGCCTATTTTCAGAGCCCAAAATTGAACATTTTCATCAATTTTGGGACACTTTTCTTCTTTTGCTATGTTTTTTTGTCCCGGATCGTACGTCGTGAGCCGCGAAAAGGACGACAACTAATCCATCACATTTCTATTACCTAATCCCACGCCACCATGGGCAAGAAAACTTCACTTCATGTAGAGGTTGGGCCCGAAAACTGAGGGCGTGGGGCATGTGACCAGATATCTGTCGCTTCGGTGCCCATAACTTTTGATCCGTAAGGAATTACGCGGCGCACAACATACTGTTGCAAAGCTCTCTAAGAGCTCTACGATGGGGACACCAAACCTGGTTGGCTTTGCCTATTTTCGAATCCCAAAATTGAATGTTTTCATCAATTTTGGGACACTTTTCTTTATTTGTGCAGTTTTTCTGTCCCGGATCATAAGTCGTGAGTCGCAAAAAGGACGACAACCTAATCCATCATATTTCTTTTACCGAATCCCACGCCTCCATGGGCAAGACAACTTCACTTCACGCAGAGGCTGGGCCCACAAACCGAGGGCGTGGGACGTGTGACTAGGTATCCGTCGCGCCAGTGCCCACAACTTATGAGCCGTAAGGAGTTACGCGGTTCACAGCATACCGTTGGAAAGCTCCCCGATAGCTCTACGACGGCGGAAGCAGGCCTGCTCGACTGCACCTATTTCCTGAGACCAAAATCGAAGGTTTTCATCAGTTTCGGGACACTTTTCTTCTTTTGCGCAGTTTTTCCGTCCTAGATCGTATGTCGTGAGCCGCGAAAAGGACGACAACCTAATCCATCACATTTCTATTACCGAATCCCACATTACCATGGGCAAGACAACTTCACTTCACGTAGACTCTAGGCCCGCAAACCTATGGCGTGGGGCGTGTGACCAGGTTTCCGTCGCTCCGGTGCCCAAAACTTTTGATCCGTAAGGAGTTACACGGTGCACACCATACCGTTGGAAATCTCACAAAGAGCTCTACGACGGGGGCAGCAAGCCTACTCGGCTACGCCTATTTTCGGAGACCAAAATCGAACATTTTTGTCAGTTTCGGGACACTTTTCTTCTTTTGCGCTGTTTTTTCATCCCGGATCGTACGTCGTGAGCAGTGAATAGGACGACAACCTAATCCATCACATTTCTATTACTGAATCCCACGGCACCTTGGGCAAGACAACTTACTTTCACGTAGAGGCTGGGCCCGCAAACAGAGGGCGTGGGGCGTGTGACCAGGTATCCGTTGCTCCGGTGCCCATAACTTTTGATCCGTAAGGTGCTACGCGGCGCACAACATACCGTTGGAAAGTTCTCCGAGAGCTTTTTGATGGGGTAGCTAGCCTTCTCAGCTACGCTTGTTTTCGGAGCCCCAAATTTAATGTTTTCATCAGTTTCAGAACACTTTTCTTCTTTTGCTCTGTTTTTCCGTCCCGGATCGTACGTCGTGAGCCGCGAAAAGGACGATAACCTAATCCATCACATTTCTATTACTGAATCTCACGCCTCCATGGGCAAGACAACTTCACTTCACGTAGAGGCTGGGCCTGCAAAACCGAGGGCGTGGGGCGTGTGACCTAGTATCCGTCGCTCCGGTGCCCATAACTTTTGATCCGAAAGGATTTATGCGACGCACAGCATACCGTTGAAAAGCTCTCCGAGAGCTCTACGACGGGGACAACAAGCTTGCTCGGCTGCGCCAATTTTTGGAGTCCAAAATTGAACGTTTTCATCAGTTTCGGGACACTTTTCTTTTTGTTGCGCTGTTTTTTCATCCCGGATCGTACGTCGTGAGCATCGAAAATGACGACAACCTAATCCATCACATTTCTATTACCGAATCCCATGGCACCTTGGGCAAGAAAACTTCACTTGACATAGAGGCTGGGCCCGCAAACCGAGGGCGTGGGGCGTGTGACCAGGTATTTGTCGTTCCAGTGCCCATAACTTTTGATCCATAAGGAGTTACGCGGCGCACAACATACCGTTGGAAAGCTCTACAAGAGCTCTACGACGGGTGCAGCAAGCCTACTCAGCTACGCCTGTTTTTGGAGTCCAAAATCTTACATTTTCAACAATTTCGGGACACTTTTCTTTTTTTGCGCTGTTTTTCCGTCCCTGATCGTACATCGTGAACCGCAAAAATGACGACAACCTAATCCCTCACATTTCTATTATCGAATCCCATGCCACCATGGGAAAGACAACTTCACTTCACGTTGAGGCTGGGCTTGCAAACTGAGGGCATGGGGCATGTTACCAGGTATCCGTCGCTCCTGTGCCTGTAACTTTTGATCCGTAAGGAGTTACGCGATGCACAACATATAGTTGGAAAGGTCTCTGAGAGCTCAACGACGGGGGTAGCCAATATGCTTGGCTGTACCAATTTTCGGAGCCCAAAATTGAATATTTTTTATCAGTTTCGGGACACTTTTGTTCTTTTGCGCTGTTTTTCTGTCCCGGATCGTACGTCATTAGCCGCGAAAAGGACGACAACCTAATCCATGACATTTCTATTACCAAATCCAACGCTACCATTGGCACGACAACTTCACTTCAAGTAGAGACTGGGCCCGCAAACCGAGGGCGTAGGGCATGTGACCAGGTATCCGTCGCTCCGGTGCACATAACTTTTGATTCGTTAGGAGTTACGCAGCGCACAGCATACCATTGGAAAGCTCTTCGAGAGCTCTACGACAAGGGTAGCCAGCCTTCTAGGCTACGCCTATTTTCGGAGCCCAAACTCGAATGTTTTCATCAGTTTCAGGACACTTTTCTTCTTTTGCTCTGTTTTTCTAACCCGGATCGTATGTAGTGAGACGCAAAAAGGATGACAACCTAATCCATCACATTTCTATTACCGAATTTCATGCCACCATGGGCAAGGCAACTTCACTTCACATAGAGGCTGGGCCAGCAAACTGAGGGCATGGGGTGTACGACCCGGTATCCGTCGCTCCGGTGCCCATAACTTTTGATCTTTAAGGAGTTACGCGGCCCACAGCATACCATTGGAAAGAATTCCAAGAGCTCCACGACGGGGGTAGCAAGCCTGCTCGACTGTGCCTGTTTTCAGAGACCAAAATCAAAATTTTTCATCAGTTTTGGGAGACTTTTCTTCTTTTGCGCTGTTTTTTCGTCCCGGATTGTACGTCGTTTGCCGCGAAAAGGACGACATCCTAATTCATCACATTTCTATTACCGAATCCCACGCCACCAAGGGTAAGACAACTTCACTTCACGTAGAGGTTGGGCCCACAAATTGAGGGCGTGGGGCATATGACCAGGTATCCGTCGCTACGGTGCCCATAACTTTTGATCCGTAAGGAATTACGCGACGCACAACATACTGTTGAAAAGCTCTCCGAGAGCTCTACGACGGGGGTAGAAATCTTGCTTGGCTGCGCCTATTTTCAAATCCCAAAATCAAACGTTTTCATCAGTTTTGGGACACTTTTCTTCTTTTGCGCTATTTTTCTGTCCCGGATTGTACGTCGTGAGCCGCAAAAAGGACGACAACCTAATCCATCATATTTCTTTTATCGAATCCCACGCCTCCATGGGCAAGACAACTTCACTTCACGTAGAGGCTAGCCCGCAAACCGAGGGCGTGGGACGTGTGACTAGGTATCCGTCGCGCCAGTGCCCACAACTTATGATCCGTAAGGAGTTACGCGGCGCACAACATACCGTTAGAAAGCTCCATGAGAGCTCTACGACGGCGGCAGCAGGCCTGCTCGGCTGCGCCTATTTCCTGAGACCAAAATCTAAGGTTTTCATCAGTTTCGGGATACTTTTCTTCTTTTGCGCAGTTTTTCCGTCCTAGATCGTACGTCGTGAGCCGCGAAAAGGACGACAACCTAATCCATCATATTTCTATTACCGAATCCCACATTACCATGGGCAAGACAACTACACTTCACGTAGACTCTGGGCCCGCAAACCTATGGCGTAGGGCGTGTAACCAGGTTTCCGTCGCTCTGGTGCCCAAAACTTTTGATTCGTAAGGAGTTACGCGATGCACACCATACCATTGGAAAGCTACCAACGATCTCTACGACGGGGGCAGCAAGCCAACTCGGCTACGCCTATTTTCGGAGACCAAAATCGAACGTTTCCGTCAGTTTCGGGACACTTTTCTTCTTTTGCGCTGTTTTTTCATCCCGGATCGTACGTCGTGAGCAGCGAATAGGACGACAACCTAATCCATCACATTTCTATTACTGAATCCCAAAGTACCTTGGGCAAGACAACTTCCTTTCACGTAGAGGCTGGGCCCGCAAACCGAGGGCGTGGGGCGTGTGATCAGGTATCCGTTGCTCCGGTGCCTATAACTTTTGATCCGTAAGGTGTTACGTGGCGCACAACATACCATTGGAAAGCTCTCCGAGAGCTCTATGACGGGGGTAGCCAGCCTTCTCAGCTACGCCTTTTTTCGGAGCCCCAAATTTAATGTTTTCATCAGTTTCGGGACACTTTTCTTCTTTTGCTTTGTTTTTCCATCCCGGATCGTACGTCGTGAGCCACGAAAAGGACGACAACCTAATCCATTACATTTTTATTACCGAATCTCACGCCTCCATGGGCAAGAAAACTTCTCTTCACGTAGAGGCTGGGCCTACAAAACCGAGGGCGTGAGGCGTGTGACCCGGTATCCGTCGCTCCGGTGCCCATAACTTTTGATCCGAAAGGAATAACGCGACGCACAACATACCGTTGAAAAGCTCTCCGAGAGCTCTACGACGAGTGCAACAAGCTTGCTCCGCTGTGCCAGTTTTCGGAGTCCAAAATTGAACGTTTTCATAAGTTTTGGAACACTTTTCTTTTTTTTGCACTTTTTTTTTCATCCTGGATCGTACGTCGTGAGCCGCAAAAATGATGACAACCTAATCCATCACATTTCTATTACCGAATCCCATGGCACCTTGGGCAAGACAACTTCACTTAACATAGTGGCTGGGCCCGCAAACCGAGGTCGTGGGGCGTGTGACCAGGTATTTGTCGCTCCGGTGCCCATAACTTTTGATCCATAAGGACTTACGCGGCGCACAGCATACCGTTGGAAAGCTCTCCAAGAGCTCTACGACGGGTGCAGCAAGCCTGCTCAGCTACGCCTGTTTTTGGAGTCCAAAATCTAACATATTCATCAGTTTCGGGACACTTTTCTTCTTTTACACTGTTTTTCCGTCCCGGATCGTACATCGTGAGCCGCGAAAATGACGACAACCTAATCCCTCCCATTTTTATTACCGAATCCCACGCCACCATGGGCAAGACAACTTCACTTCACGTTGAGGCTGGGCTCGCAAACTGAGGGCGTGGGGCATGTTACCAGGTATCCGTCGCTCCGGTGCTTGTAACTTTTGATCCGTAAGAAGTTACGCGATGCACAGCATACCGTTGGAAAGGTCTCTAAGAGCTCAATGACGGGGCTAGCCAACATGCTCTGCTTTACCAATTTTCAGAGCCCAAAATCGAACGTTTTTATCAGTTTCGGGACACTTTTGTTCTTTTGCGCTGTTTTTCTGTCCCGGATCGTACGTCATTAGCCGCGAAAAGGACGACAACCTAATCCATGACATTTCTATTACCGAATCCCATGCCACCATGGGCACGACAACTTCACTTCAAGTAGAGGCTGGGCCCGCAAACCGAGGGCATAGGGCGTGTGACCAGGTATCCGTCACTCCGGTGCACATAACTTTTGATTCGTTAGGAGTTACGCGGCGCACAGCATACCGTTGGAAAGCTCTTCGAGAGCTCTACGACAAGGGTAGCCAGCCTTCTAGGCTACGCCTATTTTCGGAGCCCAAACTCAAATGTTTTCATCAGTTTCAGGACACTTTTCTTCTTTTGCTCTGTTTTTCTAACCCAGATCGTATGTAGTGAGCCGCGAAAAGGATGACAACCTAATCCATCACATTTCTATTACCGAATTTCATGCCACCATGGGCAAGGCAACTTCACTTCACGTAGAGGCTGGGCCAGCAAACCGAGGGCATAGGGCGTACGACCCGGTATCCGTCGCTCCGGTGCCCATAACTTTTGATCTTTAAGGAGTTACGCGGCCCACAGCATACCGTTGGAAAGAATTCCGAGAGCTCCATGATGGGGGTAGCAAGCCTGCTCGACTGTGCCTGTTTTTAGAGACCAAAATCAAAATTTTTCATCAGTTTTGGGATACTTTTCTTCTTCTGCGCTGTTTTTCCCTCCCGGATTGTACGTCGTTTGCCGCGAAAAGGACGACAACCTAATTCATCACATTTCTATTACCGAATCCCACGCCACCAAGGGTTAGACAACTTCACTTCACGTAGAGATTGGGCCCACAAATTGAGGGCGTGGGGCATATGACCAGGTATCCGTCGCTACGGTGCCCATAACTTTTGATCCGTAAGGAATTACGCGACGCACAACATACTGTTGAAAAGCTCTCCGAGAGCTCTACGACGGGGGTAGCAATCTTGCTTGGCTGCGCCTATTTTCAAATCCCAAAATCAAACGTTTTCATCAGTTTTGGGACACTTTTCTTCTTTTGCGCTATTTTGCTGTACCGGATTGTACGTCGTGAGCCACAAAAAGAACGACAACCTAATCCATCATATTTCTTTTATCGAATCCCACGCCTCCATGGGCAAGACAACTTCACTTCACGTAGAGGCTGGCCCGCAAACCGAGGGCGTGGGACGTGTGACTAGGTATCCATCGCGTCGGTGCCCACAACTTATGATCCGTAAGGAGTTACGCGACGCACAACATACCGTTAGAAAGCTCCCTGAGAGCTCTACGACGGCGACAGCAGGCCTGCTCGGCTGCGCCTATTTCCTGAGACCAAAATCTAAGGTTTTCATCAGTTTCGGGATACTTTTCTTCTTTTACGCAATTTTTCTGTCCTAAATCGTACGTCGTGAGCCGCGAAAAGGACGACAACCTAATCCATCACATTTCTATTACCGAATCCCACATTACCATGGGCAAGACAACTTCACTTCACGTAGATTCTGGGCTCGCAAACCTATGGCGTGGGGCGTGTAACCAGGTTTCCGTCGCTCCGGTGCCCAAAACTTTTGATTCGTAAGGAGTTACGCGATGCACACCATACCGTTGGAAAGCTACCAACGATCTCTACGACGGGGGCAGCAAGCCAACTCGGCTACGCCTATTTTCGGAGACCAAAATCGAACGTTTTCGTCAGTTTCGGGACACTTTTCTTCTTTTGCGCTGTTTTTTCATCCCGGATCGTACGTCATGAGTAGCGAATATGACGACAACCTAATCCATCACATTTCTATTACTGAATCCCAAAGTACCTTAGGCAAGACAACTTCCTTTCATGTAGAGGCTGGGCCCGCAAACCGAGGGCGTGGGGCGTGTGACCAAGTATCCGTTGCTCCGGTGCCTATAACTTTTGATCCGTAAGGTGTTACGCGGCGCACAGCATACCATTGGAAAGCTCTCCGAGAGCTCTATGACGGGGGTAGCCAGCCTTCTCAGCTACGCCTTTTTTCGGAGCCCCAAATTTAATGTTTTCATCAGTTTTGGGACACTTTTCTTCTTTTGCTTTGTTTTTCCATCCCGGATCGTACGTCGTGAGCCACGAAAAGGATGACAACCTAATCCATCACATTTTTATTACCGAATCTCACGCCTCCATGGGCAAGAAAACTTCTCTTCACGTAGAGGCTGGGCCAGCAAAACCGAGGGCGTGGGGCGTGTGACCCGGTATCCGTCGCTCCGGTGCCCATAACTTTTGATCTGAAAGGAGTAACGCGACGCACAACATACCGTTGAAAAGCTCTTCAAGAGCTCTACGATGGGTGCAACAAGCTTGCTCGGCTGTGCTAGTTTTCGGAGTCCAAAATCGAACGTTTTCATCAGTTTTGGAACACTTTTCTTTTTTTGCGCTTTTTTTTCATCCTGGATCGTACGTCGTGAGTCGCAAAAATGACGACAACCTAATCCATCACATTTCTATTACCGAATCCCATGGCACCTTGGTCAAGACAACTTCACTTGACATAGAGGCTGGGCCCGCAAACCGAGGGCGTGGGGCGTGTGACCAGGTATTTGTCGTACCGGTGCCCATAACTTTTGATCCATAAGGACTTACGTGGCGCACAGCATACCGTTGGAAAGCTTTCCAAGAGCTCTATGACGGGTGCAGCAAGCCTACTCAGGTACGCCTGTTTTTGGAGTCCAAAATCTAACATATTTATCAGTTTCGTGACACTTTTCTTCTTTTATGCTGTTTTTTCGTCCCGGATCGTACATCGTGAGCCGCAAAAATGACGACAACCTAATCCCTCACATTTCTATTACCGAATCCCACGCCACCATGGGCAAGACAACTTCACTTCACGTTGAGGCTGGGCTCGCAAACTGAGGGCGTGGGGCATGTTACCAGGTATCCGTCGCTTCGGTGCCTGTAACTTTTGATCCATAAGAAGTTACGCGATGCACAGCATACCGTTGGAAAGGTCTCTAAGAGCTCAACGATGGGGGTAGCCAACATGCTCTGCTTTACCAATTTTTAGAGCCCAAAATCGAACATTTTTATCAGTTTCGGGACACTTCTGTTCTTTTGCACTGTTTTTCTGTCCCGGATCGTACGTCATTAGCCGCGAAAAGGACGACAACCTAATCCATGACATTTCTATTACCGAATCCCACACCACCATGGGCACGACAACTTCACTTCAAGTAGAGGCTGGGCCCGCAAACCAAGGGCGTAGGGCGTGTGACCAGGTATCCATCGCTCCGGTGCACATAACTTTTGATTTGTTAGGAGTTACGCGGCGCACAGCATACCATTGGAAAGCTCTTCGAGAGCTCTACGACAAGGGTAGCCAGCCTTCTAGGTTGCGCCTATTTTCGGAGCCCAAACTCGAATGTTTTCATCAGTTTCAGGATACTTTTCTACTTTTGCTCTGTTTTTCTAACCCAGATCGTACGTAGTGAGCCGCGAAAAGGATGACAACCAAATCTATCACATTTCCATTACCGAATTTCAAGCCACCATGGGCAAGGCAACTTCACTTCACGTAGAGGCTGGGCCAGCAAACCGAGGGCATGGGGCGTATGACCCGGTATCCGTCGCTCCGGTGCCCATAACTTTTGATCCTTAAGGAGTTACACGGCCCACAGCATACCGTTGGAAAGAATTCCGAGAGCTCCACGACGGGGGTAGCAAGCATGCTCGACTGCGCTTGTTTTCAGGGACCAAAATCGAAATTTTTCATCAGTTTTGGGATACTTTTCTTATTTTGCGCTGTTTTTCAGTCCCGGATTGTACGACGTTTGTCGCGAAAAGGACGACAACCTAATTCATCACATTTCTATTACCGAATCCCACGCCACCAAGGGCAAGACAACTTCACTTCACGTAGAGGCTGGGCCCGCAAACTGAGGGCGTGGGGCATATGACCAGGTATCCGTTTCTCCGGTGCCCATAACTTTTGATCCGTAAGGAATTACGCGGCGCACAACATATTGTTGGAAAGTTCTCCGAGAGCTCTACGACGGGGTAGCAAGCTTGCTTGGCTACGCCTATTTTCAAATCCCAAAATCAAACGTTTTCATCAGTTTTGGGACACTTTTCTTCTTTTACGCTATATTTTTGTCCCGGATCGTACGTCGTGAGCCACAAAAAGGATGATAACCTAATTGATCACATTTCTTTTACCGAATCCCACACCTTCATAGGCAAGAAAACTTCACTTGACGTAGAGGTTGGGCCCGCAAACCAAGGGCGTGGGGCGTGTGACCAGGTATCCGTCGCTTCGGTGCCCATAACTTTTGATCCGTAAGGAGTTACGCGACGCACAACATACCGTTGGAAAGCTCCCCGAGTGCTCTACGACGGGGGAAGCAGGCTTGCTCGGCTACGCCTATTTTTGGAGACCAAAATTGAACGTTTTCATTAGTTTCGGGACACTTTTATTATTTTGCGCAATTTTTCTGTCCGGGATCGTACGTCGTGAGCCGCAAAAAGGACAACAACCTAATCCATCACATTTCTATTACCGAATCCCACATTACCATGGGCAAGACAACTTCACTTCACGTAGACTCTGGGCCCGGAAACCATTGGCGTGGGGTGTTTAACCAGGTTTCTGTTGCTTCGGTGCCCAAAACTTTTGATCCGTAAGGAGTTATGCGGTGCACACCATACCGTTGGAAAGCTCCCTGAGAGCTCTACGACTGGGGCAGCAAGCCTGCTAGGCTGCGCCTATTTTCGGAGACTAAAATCTAACATTTTCATCAGTTTCGGGACACTTTTCTTCTTTTGCGCTGTTTTTTCGTCCCGGATCGTACGTCGTGAGCAGCGAAAAGGACGACAACCTAATCCATCACATTTCTATTACTGAATCCCACGGCACCTTAGGCAAGACAACTTTCCTTCACGTAGAGGTTGGGCCCGCAAACCGAGGGCGTGGGGCATGTGACCAGGTATCAGTTGTTCTGGTGCCCATAACTATTGATCAGTAAGGAGTTACGCGACGCACAGTATACCGTTGGAAAGCTCTCCAAGAGCTCTATGACAGGGGTAACCAGCGTTCTTGGCTACGCCTGTTTTCGGAGCCCCAAATTTAATGTTTTCATCAGTTTTGGGACACTTTTCGTCTTTTGCTCTATTTTTCCTTCCCGAATCGTACGTCGTGAGCCGCGAAAACGACGACAACCTAATCCATCACATTTCTATTACCGAATCTCACGCCCCCATGGGCAAGACAACTTTACTTCACGTAGAGGCTGGGCTTGCAAACCGAGGGCGTGGGGCATGTGACCAGGTATCCGTCGTTCCGGTGCCCATAACTTTTGATCCGTAAGGAGTTACGTGATGCACAGCATGCCGTTGGAAAGGTCTCTAAGAGCTCTACGACGGGGGTAGCCGATAAGCTCGGCTGTACCAATTTTCGGTGCCCAAATTCGAACGTTTTTATCAGTTTCGGGACACTTTTCTTCTTTTACGCTATTTTTCCGTCCCGGATCCGAAGTCGTGAGCTGCGAAAACGACGACAACCTAATCCATGACATTTCTATTACCGAATCCCAAGCAACCATGGGCAAGACAACTTCACTTCAAGTAGAGGCTGGGCCCGCAAACCGAGGGCATGGGGCGTGTGACCAGGTATCCGTCACACCGGTGCCCATAACTTTTGATTCGTAAGGAATTACGCGGCGCACAACATACCGTTAGAAAGCTCTCCGTGAGGTCTACGACGGAGGCAGCAATCTCGCTCTGCAGCGCCTATTTTCGGAGCCCAAAATCGAACGTTTTCATTAGTTTCGGGACACTTTTCTTCCTTTTCGCTATTTTTTCGTCCGGCATCGTACGTCATGAGCCGCGAAAATGACGACAACCTAATCCATCACAATTATATTACCGAATCCCACGACACCACGGGCAAGAGAACTTCACTTCACGTAGAGGTTGGGCCCGCAAACTGAGGGAGTGGGGGCGTGTGACTAGGTATCCGTTGCTCCGATGCCCATAACTTTTGATCCGTAGGGAGTTACGCGGCGCACAACATACCGTTGAGAAGCACTTTGAGAGCTCTACGATGGGGGCAACCAGTCTGCTTTGTTGTGCCTATTTTCGGAGCCCATAATCAATCATTTTAATCAGTTTCGGGATACTTTTTTTCATTTGCATTGTTTTTCCGTCTCGGATTGTACTTCGTTTGTCGCGAAAAGGACGACAACCTAATTCATCACATTTCTATTACCGAATCCCACGCCACCAAGGGCAAGACAACTTCACTTCACGTAGAGGCTGGGCCCGCTAGCCGAGGACGTGGGGCGTGTGACCAGGTATCCGTCACTCTGGTGCCCATAACTTTTGATCCGTAAGGAGTTACACAGCGTACAACATACCGTTGGAAAGCTCTCCGAGAGCTCTACGACGTTAGAAGCCAGCATGCTTGGCTGCGCCTATTTTTGAAGCCCAAAATCGAACGTTTTCATCATTTTCGGGACACTTTTCTTCTTTTGCGCTATTTTTTCGTCCCGGATCGTACGTCGTGAGTCACGAAAAGGACGACAACCTAATCCATCACATTTCTATTACTGAATCCCATGGCACCTTGGGCAAGAAAACTACACTTCACGTAGAGGCTGGGCCCGTAAATCGAGGGCGTAGGGGATGTGACCAGGTTTTCGTCGCTCCGGTGCCCATAACTTTTGATTCCTAAGGAGTTACGTGGCACACACCATACCGTTAGAAAGCTGTTTGAGAGCTCTACGACAGGGGTAGCAAGGCTGCTTTGCTCCGCCTGTTTTCAGAGCCCAAAATCGAACGTTTTCATCAATTTCAGGACACTTTTCTTCCTTTGCTATGTTTTTCCATCCCGGATCGTACGTCGTGAGCCGCGAAAAGGACGACAACCTAATCTATCACATTTCTATTACCGAATCCGACGCTACCATGGTCAAGACAACATCACTACACATAGAGGCTTGTCCCGTAAACCGAGGGCGTAGGCCGTGTGACCAAGTATCCGTCGCTCCGGTGCCCATAACTTTTGATCCCTTAGGAGTTACGCGGCGCACAGCATACCGTTGGATAGCTGCCCGAGAGCTCTACGAATGGGGAAGCAAGCCTACTCGGCTGTGCCTATTTTCAGAGACCCAAATCAAATGTTTTCATCAGTTTCGGGACACTTTTCTTCTTTTGCGCAGTTTTTCCATCCTGGATCGAACGTCGTGAGCCACGAAAAGGACGACAACCAAATCCATCACATTTCTATTATCGAATCCCACATCACCATGGGCAAGACAACTTCACTTCACATAGAGGCTGGGCCTGCAAACCAAGGGCGTGGGGCGTATGACAAGGTATCCGTCGCTCCGGTGCCCTAAACTTTTGATCCGTAAGGAGTTACGCGGCGCACAGCATACCGTTGGAAAGCTCTCCGAGAGCTCTACGACTGCGGTAGCTAGCCTTCTACGCTGCGCCTATTTTTGTAGCCCAAAATCGAATGTTTTCATTAGTTTCGGGACACTTTTCTTCTTTTGCTCTGTTTTTTCATCCCGGATCGTACGTCGTGGGCCGCGAAAAGGACGACAACCTTATCCATCACATTTCTATTACTGAATCTCACGCCACCATGGGCAAGACAACTTCACTTCACGTAGAGGCTGCGCCCGCAAATCGAGGGCGTGGGGCATGTGACCCGGTATCCGTCTCTCCGGTGCCCATAACTTTTGATCCGTAAGGAGTTACGCAGCGCACATCATACCGTTAGAAAGCTCTCCGAGAGCTCTACAACGGGGGTAGCAAGCTTGCTTTGCTACGCCTATTTTCGGAGCCCAAAATCGAACGATTTCATCCGTTTCGGGACACTTTTTTGCTTTTTCGCTGTTTTTCCGTCCCGAATCGTACGTCGTGAGCCGCGAAAAGGATGACAACCTAATGCATCACATTACTATTACCGAATCCCACCGCACCTTGGGCAAGACAACTTCACTTCACGTAGAGGCTGGGCCCGCAAACCGAGGGCGTGGGGCGTGTAACCATGTATCCGTCACTCCGGTGCCCATATTTTTTGATCCGTAAAGAGTTACGCAGCGCACAGCACACTGTTGGAAAGCACTCCGAGAGCTCTACGATGTGGGCAGCAAGCCTACTCAGCTACGCCTATTTTCGGATCCCAAAATCAAACGTTTTCCTCAGTTTTGGGACACTTTTCTTCTTTGGCGCTGTTTTTCTGTCCCGGATCGTACGTCATGAGGCGAGAAAAGGACGACAACCTAATCCATCACATTTCTATAACCGAATCCCATGACACCATGGGCAAGACAACTTCACTTCACGTAGAGGCTGGGCCTGCAAACCGAGGGCGTGGGGCGTGTGACTACGTATCCGTTGCTCAGGTGCCCAAAACTTTTTATCCATAAGGAGTTACACGGCGCACAGCATCCCGTTGGGAAGCACTCCGAGAGCTCTACGACGGGGGCAGCAAGCCTGCTTTGCTGCGCCCATTTTTGGAGCCCAAAATCGATCATTTTCATTAGTTTCGGGACACTTTTCTTCTTTTTCGTTGTTTTTTCATCCCGGAAAGTACGTCGTGAGTCGCAAAAAGGAAGACATCCTAATCCATCACATTTCTATTACTGAATGCCACGACACCTTGGGCAAGACAACTTCACTTCACGTAGAGGCTGGGCCCGCAAACCGAGTGCGTGGGGCGTGTGACCAGGTATCCGTCGCTCCGGTGCCCATAACTTTTGATCCGTAAGGAGTTACGTGGTGTACACCATACCATTAGAAAGCTCTCCGAGAGCTCTACGACGGGGGCAGCAAGCTTGCTCTGCTGCGCCTATTTTCAGATCCCAAAATTTAACATTTTCATCAGTTTCGGGACACTTTTCTTCCTTTGCGTTGTTTTTCCGTCCCGGATCGTTTGTCGTGATCCGCGAAAAGGACGACATCCTAATCCATCACATTTCTATTACCGAATCTCACGTCACCATGGGCAAGACAACTTTACTTCACGTAGAGGCTGGGCCTGCAAACTGAGGGCGTGGGGCGTGTGACCAGGTATCCGTCGCTCTGGTGCCCATAACTTTTCATCTGTAAGGAGTTACGCGATGCACAGCTTACCGTTGGAAAGGTCTCTGAGAGCTCTACGACGGGGGTAGCCGACATGCTCGGCTGAACCAATTTTTGGGCCCAAACTCGAATGTTTTTATCAGTTTCGGGATACTTTTCTTATTTTGCGCTGTTTTTCCGACCCGGATCGTAAGTCGTGAGCCGCGAAAACGACGACAACCTAATCCATGACATTTCTATTACTTAATCCCACACAACCATGGGCAAGATAACTTCACTTCAAGTAGAGGCTGGGCCCGCAAACCGAGGGCGTGGGGCGTGTGACCCGGTATCCGTCGCTCCAATGCCCATAACTTTTGATCCGTAAGGAGTTACGTAGTGCACAGCAATCTCGCTCTACAGCGCCTATTTTTGGAGCCCAAAATCGAACGTTTTCATCAATTTCTAGACACTTTTCATCATTTTCGCTATTTTTTCGTCCCGGATTGTACGTCGTTAGCCGCGAAAATGACAACCTAATCCATCACATTTCTATTACCGAATCCCACGACATCACTAGCAGGACAACTTCACTTCACGTAGAGGTTGGGCTCGCAAACCGAGGGAGTGGGGCGTGTGACCAGGTATCCGTTGCTCTGATGCCCAAAACTCTTGATCCGTAAGGAGTTACGCGGCGTACAACATACCGTTGAGAAGCTCTCCGAGAGCTCTACGATGGGAGCAGAAAACCTGCCTTGCTGCCCCTATTTTCGGAGCCCAAAATCGATCGTTTTCATCAGTTTCGAGATATTTTTCTTCTTTTGCGCTGTTTTTTCGTCCCGGATCGTACGTCGTGAGCCGCGAAAAGGACGACAACCTAATCCATCACATTTCTATTACTGAATCCCACGGCACCTTGGGCAAGAAAAGTTCACTTCACGTAGAGGCTGGGCCCGCAAACCTAGGGCGTGGGGCGTGTGACCAGGTATCTGTCGCTCCGGTGCCCATAACTTTTGATCCGTAAGGAATTACGTGGCGCAAACCATACCGTTAGAAAGCTCTCTTAGAGCTCTACGACGGGGGCAGCAAGGCTGCTTCTCTCCGCTTATTTTCGGAGCCCAAAATCGAACGTTTTCATAAGTTTCAGGACACTTTTCTTCCTTGGCTATGTTTTTCCGTCCCGGATCGTACGTCATGAGCCGCGAAAAGGATGACAACCTAATCCATCACATTTATATTACCGAATCCCACGCCACCATGGGCAAGACAACATCACTTCAAGTAGAGGCTGGGCACGCAAACCGAGGGCGTGGGGCGTGTGACCAGGTATCCGTCGCTCTGGTGCCCATAACTTTTGATCCCTAAGGAGTTACGCGGCGGATAGCATACTGTTGGAAAGCTCCCCGAGAGCTCTACGACGGGGGAAGCAAGACTGCTCGGCTGCGCCTATTTTCGGAGACCCAAATCAAATGTTTTCATCAGTTTTGAGACACTTTTCTTCTTTTGCGTAGTTTTTCCAACCTGGATCGTACGTCGTGAGCCGCGAAAAGGACGTCGACCAATTCCATCACATTTCTATTACCAAATCCCATATCACCATGGGCAAGACAACTTCACTTCACATAGAGGCTGGGCCCGCAAACCAAGGGCGTAGGGCGTGTGACCAGGTTTCCGCTATTCCGGTGCCCTAAACTTTTGATTCGTAAGGAGTTACGCGGTGCACAGCAAACCGTTGGAAAGCTCTTTGAGAGCTCTACGACTGCGGTAGCTAGCCTTATAGGTTGCGCCTATTTTTGGAGCCCAAAATCGAATGTTTTCATCAGTTTCGGGACACTTTTCGTCTTTTGCTATGTTTTTCCATCCCAGATCGTACGTCGTGGGCCGCGAAAAGGACGACAACCTAATCCATCACATTTCTATTACTGAATCTCAAGCCACAATGGGCAGGACAACTTCACTTCACGTAGAGGGTAGGCCCGCAAACCGAGGCCGTGGGGCATGTGACCCGTTATCCGTCGCTTCAGTGCCCATAAATTTTGATCCGTAAGGAGTTACGCGGCGCACAGCATACCATTAGAAAGCTCTACGAGAGCTCTACGACAGGGGTAGCAAGCTTGCTTTGCTGCGCCTATTTTCAGAGCCCAAAATTGAACATTTTCATCTATTTCGGGACACTTTTATGCTTTTTCGCTATTTTTCCGTCCCGGATCGTACGTCGTGAGCCGCGAAAAGGACGACAACCTAATCCATCACATTTCTATTACCGAATCCCATGACACCTTGGGCAAGACAACTTGTTAGGCTCAACCCCGAATAACGTGTCCTACCTCAATTTGCGCGCCTTAGACCTAAAATTAAATGACCGACCTTGGATTACGTGTCCTATCTTGGTTTTCGTGCATACCTCGTCATACGTGCCTTGACCTAGAATAGTGTGCCCTAATCCCCAACTCACATGCGGTACCTAGAAATACGTGCCCTGACCTCGTTGTACGTGCGTTATCTCGTTTCGTGTGCCCTAACCTTGAACTGCGTACCTTAACCTAGATATAGAGTCATGCCTTGATTTGCGTGCATTTGCATTAGAATATGTACATTTATCTTGAAGTACGTGCATTAGTCTTGAAGTTCGTGTCTTACCTCGTAGTTCGTGTCTACCTCGTAATTCATGCCCTAGACCTAAGAATCCGTGCCACCACGTTAATCAAGAAAGAATCCTACACAAAGCACTAGACACTAAAATAATCCTACACAATCCACTAACCAATATTATATTAATAATTCAAATTCTCTACAACTCCACTAACAATAAAATAATACTAAATTATTCCTACATTTTCCACAATCTTTATTCTATTCATAATTCAACTCATCAACAAACATTGCTCTATTTTATTCTACCTAGATTCCCTCATTCCCCAACATTCCTATGACAATTCTAATGACACAAATGCATAAAAAAATTAGTCCTAGACAAACTATGACAAAACACTTAACACAATGCATAAAAAATTGCTCAAGTTCTCCTCAAATCTCCACTATTTTCAACCAAGTGCTCCATGCCCATGCTAGCCATTTCAAAATACTCCTTGAAGACACAAAAAGTCTGAATTTGTATGCCCAAGGCTGACCATATGCTCAAAAAAATTGCAAAGCCATCACTTTTGTCATTTTCTCTCATTTTCTCTCAATTTCTCTCACTTCCCTCTCATTTTCTCTCTCCATTTCGGTTTTGGCTGAGTTCTCTCCACCTCTTTGCTCATCTTCATCATCCTAAGGTGCATCAAGACAATCCACAAGCAAAGAAACTCACCCAAGCAAGCTAGGATGCAAGAAACACACATGCAAGCATTTTGAGTCACCATTTTCGGCCTAGGTAAGTTTTCTTGGCTTCCATTTCTTTTCTTCTTGTTATAACCTCATGCATGTGCTAAGATATTGATCACTAGGCTAGGAAAAATAGAGAAACCAAGTTGGAATCTCTGCTAAGCAAGAAGAAGAAGAGATTTGAAGCTTCAACAAGTTTTTGTGCATCTTTGTGGTTGATTGCTAAGGTGAGGGTTAAAACCTTTTGAAAACTCTTCAAAAAATTCACATGCATGCTTATAAATGTGTGTATTTTCTTCTGTACTTGACCTATATGGTCGTTCATAAGCTTAAACAACCATGCATGGCAAGATGTTGGCTTGAAAATGATGCTAGGTGAAGTCGAAATTGTTGACAACTCTCTGACCAGTCTGTTCGAGGTAAGTTTAGCAAGTAAAATGATGTTGAAAATGCTTGAAAATTGGTAGGTGACTAGTTTGGACAGTTTTGAACATTTTTCCCAGAAATAGGCCGAAGCTAATTTGGACTCTAAGGTCCTCAAAATGTCAAATCTTTAAAATGTAACCAAATCTGGAAATCTGGAAAAATGAAGCAGGTTTTGGCAGATGCACTGGCCTTGTGGAACGAACCATATTTGACTTAGTAAATGATGTTAAAAATGTATAAAATTTGGTATGCTTCTATATTTTTCAGTTCTGGACATTTTTGTCAGAAATGGACTAAGGCTGAATCTGACCCTAAGGACCTCAAAAACGTCAATTATCGAAATGTGTGCAAATCTGGACAGTTTTGTGCTATCCCACTGTTTCGCCTATATCTAATGATCCCGAACTCCAATTGATGCAAGGTTTGTTTCTAATTTTAGTTAACTTCTTAAGATTTAATTTGACATCTTATTCACTGCATTTGGAGATTGTTTTTTTTCCTATTGATTGTGAGAAAAAATCATATTGCTGTAAGAGTTTCACTTAGTTATATGCTTGGAAAATTGTTGTAACCTCTCTTGTGGTACTAATTGCTTGGAATTGTGGTGTTGGGATGTTGTGTGGACTGTTTTGGGTACTTGAAGATGTTTGAATTGAATGATGCATGACTTGAGAATGATTTTGAGTTGACCTACGGTTTAATCACACGGTTAAGCATGAAACGGAAACCCTAATGACTAGGTAGTCTTGCTAAGTGTTGATCATTTGGATATTGTGTGGAAATTATATGCTTAGTGGGCTGCCCGTAAATGTCTTATAACTTCAAATGTGATCTTGACCATTGCATGTTGTCAAATAAGCTTTTCTTGCAACCGAACCCACGTAAATGTTGTTGCAAACTATTCATTTTATTGATGTAAATGACCCCGTTGTAATTTGGGTCTAATTCTGGGATTGTACTATCTATAACCGGACGAACTTTTATTTGGTTGTTTGCTTTCGTTTTCTTAATTAGTAGTTATCGTAGGCATTCAAACCACTAGATAAACAATCAACTAAGTTAATTTTATCTAATTTCACTTAGGTGCTCATTTGCAAACTAAAGGATAATAGGTACTTGCATGATAGGAAATTGACAAATAAACGGGATATAATTATCATGTTAGGCTTATTAACCAAACGAGACTTTCAAGATAAACTAGTAGGCAAATCGGTTGGTGACAAATAGAAGTCCTTAATGGAATTGGGTTAATGATTGGAATAATTGAGGCGTTTAGATAATTAGGTCAAACCAAATAGCCCAATTATAGCCGTTATGCTGCCGGTTTACCGAAAAATTTTGGAGTTTAGGCCAAGACGTTAAGTGTTAAATCTGCATGAACGGTTAAGTACGAGACGTGACTTGAATGTTTAGATCATACCCCAGTCTAACCTTTATAGGCCGGGTTGGGGCGTGACACAACTTCACTTCACGTAGCGGCTGGGCCCGCAAACCGAGGGCGTGGGGTGTGTGACCATATATCCGTCGCTGTAGTACCCATATTTTTTGATCTGTAAGGATTTACGCGGCGCACAACATACTGTTGGAAAGCACTCCGAGAGCTCTACGATGGGGTCAGCAAGCTTGCTCAGCTACGCCTTTTTTCGGATCCCAAAATCAAACGTTTTCATCAGTTTTGGGATACTTTTCTTCTTTGGCGCTGTTTTTTGATCCCGGATTGTACGTCGTGAGCCGGGAAAAGGACGACAACCTAATCCATCACATTTCTATTACCGAATCCCACGCCACCATGGGCAAGACAACTTCACTTCACGTAAAGGCTGGGCCTGCAAATCGAGGGCGTGGGGCGTGTGACCAGGTATCCGTTTCTCCGGTGCCAATAACTTTTGATCCGTAAAGGGTTACAAGGCGCACAACATCCCGTTGGAAAGCACTCTAAGAGCTCTATGACGGGGGCGGCAAGCCTGATTTGCTGCGCTGATTTTCAGAGCCCAAAATCGATCATTTTCATCAGTTTCGGGACACTTTTCTTCTTTTTCGTTATTTTTCCATCCCGGAACGTACGTCGTGAGCCCCGAAAAGGACGACATCGTAATCCATCACATTTCTATTACTGAATCCCATGGCATCTTGGGCAAGACAACTTCACTTCACGTAGAGGCTGGGCCCGCAAACCGAGTGCGTGGGGCGTGTGACCAGGTATCCGTCGCTTTGGTGCTCATAACTTTTGATCCGTAAGAAGTTACGTGGTGCACACCATACTGTTAGAAAGCTCTCCCAGAGCTCTACGACGAGGGCAATAAGCCTGCTTTGTTGCGCCTATTTTCGGATCCCAAAATTGAACGTTTTAATCAGTTTCGGGACACTTTTCCTCCTTTGCGCTATTTTTCCATCCCGAATCGTATGTCGTGAGCCGCCAAAAGGACGACATCCTAATCCATCACATTTCTATTACTGAATCCCATGGCACCTTGGGCAAGACAACTTCACTTCACGTAGAGGCTGGGCCCGCAAACCGAGGGCGTGGGGCATGTGACCATGTATTCGTTGCTCCGGTGCCCATAACTTTTGATCCGTAATGAGTTACGTGGTGCACAGCATACCGTTGGAAAGAACTCCGAGAGCTCTACGACGGGGGCAGCAAGCCTGCTCGGCTGCTCTTATTTTGGGATCCAAAAATCGAACGTTTTCATCAGTTTCGGGACACTTTTCTTCTTTTGCGCTGTTTTTCCATCCCAGATCGTACGTCGTGAGATGCGAAAAGGATGACAACCTAATCCATCACATTTCTATTACCGAATCCCACGCCACCATGGGCAAGACAACTTCACTTCACGTAGAGGCTGGGCCCGCAAACCGAGGGTGTGGGGCTTGTAACCAGGTATCCGTCACTCCGGTGCACATAACTTTTTATCCGTAAGGAGTTTCGTGGCGTACACCACACCGTTAGAAAGCTCTCCGAGAGTTCTACGATGGGGGCAGCAAGCTAGCTCTGCTGCGCCTTTTTTCGGAGCCCAAAATCGAACGTTTTCATCAGTTTTGGGACACTTTTCATTCTTTGTGCTATTTTTCCGTTCCGGATCGTACGTCTTGAGCGGCGAAAAGGACGACAACCTAATCTATCACATTTGTATTACCGAATCTCATGCCACCATGGGCAAGACAACTTCATTTCACGTAGAGGCTGGGCCCGCAAACCAAGGGCGTACGGCGTGTGACCCAGTATCCGTCGCTCCGGTGCCCATAACTTTTGATTCGTAAGGAGTTACGCGGTGCACAGCATACCGTTGGAAAGCACTCTGAGAGCTCTACGACCGTGGTAGCAAGCCTGCTCAGCTGCACCTTTTTTCGGAGCCTAAAATTGAATGTTTTCATCAATTTTGGAACACCTTTCTTCTTTTGCACTGTTTTTCTGTCCCGGATCGTACGTCGTGAGATGCGAAAAGGATGACAACCTAATCCATCACATTTCTATTACCGAATCCCACGTCACCATGGGCAAGAAAACTTCACTTCATGTAGAGGCTGGGCCCGCAAACCGAGGGCGTGGGGCTTGTGACCAGGTATCCGTCGCTCCGGTGCCCATAACTTTTGATCCGTAAGGAGTTACGTGGCGCACACCATACCGTTAGAAAGCTCTTTGAGAGCTCTACGACGGGGGCAGCAAACCTGCTTTGCTGCATCTTTTTTCGGAGCCCAAATTTGAACGTTTTCATTAATTTTGGGCCCGCAAATCGAGGGCATGGGGCGTGTGGCCAGGTATCCGTCGCTCTGGTGCCCATAACCTTTGATCAGTAAGGAGTTATGTAGCGCACAACATACCGTTGGAAAGCTCGCCGAGAGCTCTACAACGGGGGCAGCAAGCCTGTTCGGCTGCGCCTATTTTTGGAGACCAAAATCGAACGTTTTCATCAGTTTCGGGACACTTTTCTACTTTTGTGCAATTTTTCCGTCCTGGATCGTACGTTGTGAGCCGCGAAAAGGACGACAACCTAATCCATCACATTTCTTTTACCGAATCCCATGCCACCATGGGCAAGAAAACTTCACTTCACGTAGAGGCTGGGCCCGTAAACCGAGGGCGTGAGGCGTGTGACCAAGTATCCGTCGCACCGGTGACCAAAACTTTTGATCCGTTAGGAGTTATGTGACGCACAGCATACTGTTGGAAAGCTCTCCGAAAGCTCTACGACAGGGGCAGCAAGCCTGCTCGACTGCGCCTATTTTCGGATCCCTAAATCGAACGTTTTCATCAGTTTTGGGTCACTTTTCCTCTTTTGCGATGTTTTTCTAACCCGGATCGTACGTCGTGAGCCGCGAAAAGGACTACAACCTAAGCCATCACATTTCTATTACCGAATCTCACGCCACCATGGGCAAGACAACTTAACTTACGTAGAGGCTGGGCCCGCAAACCGAGGGCGTGGGGCGTGTGACCATGTATTCGTTGCTCTAGTGCCCATAACTTTTGATCCGTAGGGAGTTTTGCGGCGCACAGCATACTGTTGGAAAGCTCTACGAGAGCTCTACGACATGGGTAGCAAGCCTGCATGGCTGCGCCTATTTTCGGATCCCAAAATCGAACGTTTTCATCAGTTTCGGGACACTTTTCTTCTTTTGTGCTATATTTCTGTCCTGGATTGTATGTCATGAGCCGCGAAAAGGACTACAACCTAAGCCATCACATTTCTATTACCGAATCTCACGCCACCATGGGCAAGACAACTTAACTTACGTAGAGGCTGGGCCCGCAAACCGAGGGCGTGGGGCGTGTGACCATGTATTCGTTGCTCTAGTGCCCATAACTTTTGATTCGTAAGGAGTTTTGCGGCGCACAGCATACTGTTGGAAAGCTCTCCAAGAGCTCTACGACGGGGACAGCAAGCCTACTCAGCTGCGCCTATTTTCGGATCCCAAAATCGAACGTTTTCATTAGTTTTGGGATACTTTTCTTCTTTTGCGCTATGGGCAAGACAACTTCAATTCACGTAGAGGCTGGGCCCGCTAACCGAGGGCGTGGGGCGTGTGACCATGTATTCGTCGCTCTGGTGCCCATAACTTTTGATCCGTAAGAAGTTACGCGGCGCACAGCATACTGTAGGAAAGCACTCCGGGAGCTCTATCACGGGGGCCGCAAGCTTGCTCAGCTGCCCCTGTTTTCGGATCCCAAAATCGAACGTTTTCATCAGTTTTGGGATACTTTTTTTCATTTGCATTGTTTTTCTGTCCCGTATCGTACGTCGTGAGCCGCGAAAAGGACGACAACCTAATCCATCACATTTCTATTACCGAATCCCATGCCACCATGGGCAAGACAACTTCATTTCACGTAGAGTCTAGGCCCACAAACCGAGGGAATGGGGCGTGTGACCTGGTATCCGTTGCTCCGGTGCCCATAACTTTTGATCCGTAAGGAGTTAAGCGGCGCACAGCATACCGTTGGTAAGCTCTCCGAGAGCTCTACGATGGGGGCAGCAAGCTCGCTTAGCTGCGCCTTTTTTCAGAGCCCAAAATCAAACGTTTTCATCAGTTTCGGGACACTTTTCTTCTTTTGCGCTATTTTTCCGTTCCGGATCATACGTCGTGAGCCGCAAAAAGGACGACAACCTAATCCATGACATTTCTATTACAGAATCCCATGGCAACTTGGGCAAGACCGCTTCACATCACGTAGAGGCTGGGCCTGCAAACCGAGGGCGTAGGGCGTGTGACCAGGTATCTGTCGCTCCGGTGCCCATAACTTTTGATTCGTAAAGATTTACGTGGCACACACCATACCGTTAGAAAGCTCTTCGAGGGCTCTATGACGGGGGCCGCATGCCTGCTCTGCTGCGCCTATTTTTGGAGCCCAAAATCAAATGTTTTCCTCAGTTTCGGGACATTTTTCTTCCTTTGCGCTATTTTTTCGTCCCGGATCGTACGTCTTGAGCCGCGAAAAGGACGACAACCTAATCCAACATATTTCTTTTACCGAATTCCATGCCACCATGGGCATGACAACTTCACTTCACGTAGAGGCTGGCCCGCAAACTGAGGGCGTGGGGCGTGTGACTAGGTATCCGTCGCTCCGGTGCCAAAAACTTTTGATCCGTAAGGAGTTACGCGGTGCACAGCATACCTTTAGAAAGCTCTCCGAGAGCTCAACGTCAATGGTAGCAAGCCTACTCGGCTGCGCCTATTTTCGGAGCCCAAAATTGAAAGTTTTCATCAGTTTTGGAACACTTTTCTTCTTTTGCGCTGTTTTTTCGTCCCGGATCGTACGTCATGGGCCGCAAAAATGATGACAACCTAATCCATCACATTTCTATTACCGAATCCCACGGCACCTTGGGCAAGACAACTTTACTTAACGTAGAGGCTGGGCCCGCAAACCTAGGGCGTGGGGCGAGTGACCAGGTATCCGTCGCTCCGGTGCCCATAACTTTTTATCCGTAAGGAGTTACACGGCGCACAGCATACCGTTGGAAAGCTCTCCGAGAGCTCTACGACGTGGGTGGCCAGTCTTCTCGGCTATTCCTATTTTTGGAGCCCAAAATTGAACGTTTTGATCAGTTTTGAGACACTTTTCTTCTTTTGCGCTATTTTTCTGTCCCGGATCTTACGTCGTGAGCCGCGAAAAGGACGACAACCTAATCCATCACATTTCTATTACCGAATCTCATGGCACCCTAGGCAAGACAACTTCACTTCACATAGAGGCTGGGCCCGCAAACCGAGGGACTGGGGCGTGTGACCAAGTATCCGTCGCTCCGGTGCCCATAACTTTTGATTCGTAAGGAGTTACGCGGCGCACAGCATACCATGGGAAAGCTCTCCGAGAGCTCTATGATGGGGTTTTTCATGCTTTGCTGCGCCTATTTTCAGAGCCCAAAATCGAACGTTTTTATCAGTTTCGGGACACTTTTCTACTTTTTCGTTGTTTTTCCATCCCAGATCGTACGTCGTGAGCCGCTAAAACGACGACAACCAAATCCATCACATTTCCATTTCCAAATCCCACGGCACCTTGGGCAAGACGGCTTCACTTCACGTAGAGGCTGGGCCAGCAAATCGAGGGCGTGGGGAGTGTGACCATGTATTCGTCGCTCCGGTGCCCATAACTTTTGATCCGTAAGGAGTTACGCGGGGCACAACATACTGTAGGAAAGCACTCCGAGAGCTCTACGACGGGGGCAGCAAGCCTGCTCGGTTGCGCCTATTTTCAGATCCTAAAATCGAACGTTTTCATCAGTTTTGGAACACTTTTCTTCTTTTGCGATGTTTTTCTGTTCCGGATCGTACGTCGTGAGCTGCGAAAAGGACGACAACCTAATCCATCACATTTCTATTACTGAATCTCACGCCACCATGGGCAAGACAACTTCACTTCACGTAGAGGCTGGGCTCGCAAACCGAGGGAGTGGGGCGTATGACCAAGTATCCGTCGTTCCGGTGCCCATAACTTTTGATCCGTAAGGAGTTAAGCGGCGCACAGCATACCGTTGGAAAGCTCTCCGAGAGCTCTATGACGGGGGCAGCAAGCTCGCTTTGCTGCGCCTTTTTTCGGAGCCCAAATTCAGAGGTTTTCATAAGTTTCGGTACACTTTTCTTCTTTTGTACTATTTTTCTGTTCCGGATCGTATGTCATGAGCCGCGAAAAGGACGACAACCTCATCCATCACATTTTTGTTACCGAATCCCACGGAAACTTGGGCAAGACAACTTCATTTCACGTAGAGACTGGGCCTGCAAACCGAGGGCGTGGGGCGTGTGACCAGGTATCCGTCGCTCCGGTGCCCATAACTTTTGATCCGTAAGGAGTTACGTGGCGCACACCATACCGTTAGAAAGCTCTCCGAGAGTTCTACGACGGGGGAAACATGCCTGCTTTGCTGAGCCTATTTTTGGAGCCCAAAATCGAACGTTTTCATAAGTTTTGGGACACTTTTCTTCCTTTGAGCTGTTTTTCCGTCCCGGATCGCACGTCTTGAGCCGCAAAAAGGACGACAACCTAATCCATCACATTTCTATTACCGAATTCCACGCCACCATAGGCATGACAACTTCACTTCACGTAGAGGCTGGGCCCGTAAACTGAGGGCGTGGTGCGTGTGACCAGGTATCCATCGCTCCGGTGCCCAAAACTTTTGATCCGTAAGGAGTTAAGAGGCACACAGCATAACTTTAGAAAGCTCTCTGTGAGCTCTACGACTGGGGCAGCAAGCTTGCTCTGCTGCGCCTATTTTCGGAGCCCAAAATTGAACATTTTCATCAGTTTCGAGATACTTTTCTTCCTTTGCGCTATTTTTTCGTCCCGTATCGTACGTCGTGGGCCGCAAAAACGACGACAACCTAATCCATCACATTTCTAATACCGAATCCCACGGCACCTTGGGCAAGACAACTTTACTTAACGTAGAGGCTGGGCCCGCAAACCGAGGGCGTGGGGCGTGTGACCAGGTATCCGTCGCTGCAGTGCCCATAACTTTTCATTCGTAAGGAGTTACGCGGCGCACAACATACTGTTAGAAAGCTCTCCGAGAGCTCTACGATGGGGGTAGCCAGTCTTCTCGGCTATGCCTATGTTCAGGGCCCAAAATTGAACGTTTTCATCAGTTTTGAGACACTTTTCTTCTTTTGCGCTGTTTTTCTGTCCCGGATCGTACGTCATGAGCTTCGAAATGGACGACAACCTAATCCATCAAAATTATATTACTGAATCCCACGGCACCCTGCACAAGACAACTTCACTTCACATAGAGGCTGGGCCCGCAAGCCGAGGGCGTGGGGCTCGTGACCAGGTATTCTTGCTCCAATGCCCATAACTTTTGATCCGTAAAGAGTTACGGGGCGCACAGCATACTGTTGGAAAGCTCTCCAGGAGCTCTACGACGGGGGTAGCAAGCCTGCACGTCTGTGTCTATTTTTAGATCCCAAAATTGAATGTTTTCATCAATTTTGGGGCACTTTTCTTCTTTTGCGCTGTTTTTCTGTCCCGTATCGTACGTCGTGAGCCACGAAAAGGACGACAACCTAATACATCACATTTCCATTACCGAATCCCATGCCACCATGGGCAAGACAACTTCACTTCACGTAGAGGCTGGGCCTGCAAACCGAGGGCGTGGGGCGTGTGACAAGGTATCCATCGGTCCGGTGCCCATAACTTTTGATCCGTAAGGAGTTACGTGGCGCACAACATACCGTTGGAAAGCACTCCGAGTGCTCTACGACAGCAATCCTGATGGGCTGCACCTATTTTGGAAGCCCAAAATCGAACGTTTTCATCAGTTTTGAGACACTTTTCTTCTTTTGCTATGTTTTTCTTTACTGGATCGTACGTCGCGAGCCGCGAAAAGTACGACAAACTAATCCATGACATTTCTATTACCAAATCCCACGCCACCATGGGCAAGAAAACTTCACTTCACGTAGAGGCTAGGCCAGCAAACCGAGGGTGTAGGGCATGTAACCAGGTATCCGTCGCTCTAGTGCCTATAACTTTTGATCCGTAAGGAGTTACACGGCGTACACAATACTGTTGGAAACCTCTCCGAGAGCTCTACAACGGGGGTAGCAAGCTTGCTCGGCTGCGCCTATTTTCGGATCCCAAAATCGAACATTTTCATCAGTTTTGGCACACTTTTCTTCTTTCCCGCTGTTTTTCTATTCCGGATCGTACGTCATGAGCCGCGAAAAGGACGACAACCTAATCCATCACATTTCTATTACCGAATCCCATGCCACCATGGGCAAGACAACTTTACTTCACGTAGATGCTGGGCCCGCAAATCGATAGCGTGCGGCGTGTGACCAGGTATCCGTTGCGCCGGTGCCCATAACTTTTGATCCGTATGGAGTTACACGGCGCACAGCATATCGTTGGAAAGCTCCCTGAGAGCTCTACGACGGGGGCAGCGAGCTTGCTTTGCAGCGCCTATTTTCGGAGACCAAAATCGAACGTTTTCATCAATTTCGGGACACTTTTCTTCTTTTGCGCTGTTTTTCCATCCTGGATCGTACGTCGTGAGCCGCGAAAAGGACGACAACCTAATCCATCACATTTCTATTACCGAATCCCATATCACCAAGGGCAACAAAACTTCACTTCACGTAGAGGCTAGGCCCGCAAACCAAGGGCGTGGGGCGTGTGACCAGGTATCCGTCGCTCCGGTCCCATAACTTTTGATCCGTAAGGAGTTACACGGCACACAGCATATCGTTGGAAAGCTCCCTGAGAGCTCTACAACGGAGGCAGCGAGCCTGCTTTACAGCGCCTATTTTCGGAGACCAAAATCGAACGTTTCCATCAGTTTCGGGACACTTTTCTTCTTTTGCGCTGTTTTTCCATCCCGGATCGTACGTTGTGAGCCGCGAAAAGGGCGACAACCTAATCCATCTCATTTCTATTACTAAATCCCACGGCATCTTGGGCAAGACAACTTCCTTTCATGTAGAGGCTGGGCCCGCAAACCAAGGGCGTGGGGCTTGTGACCAGGTATCCTTTGCTCCGATGCCAATAACTTTTGATCAGTATGGAGTTACGTGGCGCACATCATACCGTTGGAAAGCTCTTTGAGAGCTCTACGGTGGGGGTAGCCAGCCTTCTCTGCTGCGCCTATTGTCAGAGCCCAAAATCGAATGTTTTCATCAATTTCGGGACACTTTTCTTCTTTAGCTCTGTTTTTCCGTCCCGGATCGTACGTCGTGAACTGCGAAAAGTACGACAACCTAATCCAACACATTTCTATTATTGAATCCCACGACACCTTAGGCAAGACAACTTCACTTGACGTAGAGGCTAAGCCCGCGAACCGAGGGCGTGGGGCGTGTGACCAGGTATTTGTCGCTCCGGTGCCCATAACTTTTGATCCGTAAGCAGTTACGCGGCGCATAGCATACCGTTGGAAAGCTCTCCGAGAGCTCTACTACAGGGGCAGCAGGTTTACTCGGCTGTGCATGTTTTTGTAGCACAAAATCGAACATTTTCTTCAGTTTCTGAACACTTTTCTTCTTTTGTGTAGTTTTTTCGTCCTGGATTGTACGTCGTGAGCCGCGAAAAGTACGACAACCTAATCCATCACATTTCTATTACCGAATCCCACGGCACCTTGTGCGTGACAACTTCACTTCATGTAGAGGCTTGGCCCGCAAACAAATGGCGGGGGGCATGTGACCAGGTATCCGTTTGTACGGTGCCCATAACTTTTGATCCTTAAAGAGTTACGCGGCGCACAACATACTGTTGGAAAGCTATCCGAGAGCTCTACGACGAGGGCAGCAAGCCTGCTCGTCTGAGTCTATTTTCGGATCCCAAAATCAAACGTTTTCATCAGTTTTGGGACACTTTTATTCTTTTACGCTATTTTTCTGTCCCAGATCGTACGTCATGAGCCGCGAAAAGGACGACAACCTAATCCATCACATTTCTATTACCAAATCCCACACCACCATGGGCAAGACAACTTCACTTCACGTAGAAGCAGGGCCTGCAAACCGAGGGCGTGGGGCGTATGACCACGTATCCGTCGCTCCATGCCCATAACTTTTGATCCGTAAGGAGTTACGCGGCGCACAGCATACCGTTGGAAAGCTCTCCGAGAGTTCTACGACGGGGGTAGCCAGTCTTCTCGAATATGCCTATTTTCGTAGCCCAAAATCGAACGTTTTCATAAGTTTTGAGACACTTTTCTTCTTTTGGGCAGTTTTTTCGTCTTGGATTGTGCGTCGTGAGCCGCGAAAAGTACGACAACCTAATCCATTACATTTTTATTACTGAATCCCACGGCACCTTGTGCAAGACAACTTCACTTCACGTTGAGGCTGGGCCCGCAAACCGAGGGCTTAGGGTGTGTGACCAGGTATTTGTCACTCCGGTGCCCATAACTTTTGATCCATAAGGAGTTACGCGGCGCATAGCATACCGTGGGAAAGCTCTCTGAGAGCTCTACGACAGGGGCAGCAGGCCTACTCGGCTGCTCATGTTTTCGTAGCCAAAAATCGAATGTTTTCATCAGTTTTCGGACACTTTTCTTCTTTTGCGCAGTTTTTCCGTACGATCCATCGTACGTCGTGAGCCGTGAAAAGTACGACAACCTAATCCATCACATTTCTATTACCGAATCCCATGGCACCTTGTGCAAGATAACTTCACTTCACGTAGAGGCTGGGCCCGTAAACCGAGGGCGTGGGGCGTGTGACCAGGTATCTGTCGCTCCGGTGCCTATAACTTTTGATCCTTAATGAGTTACGCGGCGCACAGCATACTGTTGGAAAGCTATCGGAGAGCTCTACGACGAGGGCAGCAAGCCTGCTCATCTGTGTCTATTTTCAGATCCCAAAATCAAACGTTTTCATCAGTTTTGGGTCACTTTTATTCTTTTACGCTGTTTTTCTGTCCCGGATCGTACGTCATGAGCCGCGAAAAGGACGACAACCTAATCCATCACTTTTCTATTACCGAATCCCACACCACCATGGGCAAGACAACTTCACTTCAATTAGAAGCTGGGCCTGCAAACCGAGGGCGTGGGGCATGTGACCAGGTATCCGTCGCTCCGTACCCATAACTTTTGATCCGTAAAGAGTTACGCGGCGCACAGCATACCGTTGGAAAGCTCTCCGAGAGTTCTACGATGGGGGTAGCTAGTTGTCTCGGCTATTCCTATTTTTGTACCCCAAAATCGAATATTTTCATCAGTTTTAAGACACTTTTCTTCTTTTGCACTGTTTTTCTATCCCGGATCGTATGTCGTGAGCCGCAAAAAGGACGGCAACCTAATCCATCACATTTCTATTACCGAATCCCATGGCACCCTAGGCAAGACAACTCCACTTCAAGTAGAGGCTGGGCTTGCCTGGGCCCGCAAGCCGAGGGTGTGGGACGTGTGACCAGGTATCATTCACTCCGGTGGCCATAACTTTTGATCCGTAAAGAGTTACGCGGCCACATCTTACTGTTGGAAAGCTCTCTGAGAGCTCTACGATGGGGGCAGTAAGCCTGCTCGTCTGCGTCTATTTTTGGATCCCAAAATCGAACGTTTTCATCAATTTTGGGACACTTTTCTTCCTTGGCGCTGTTTTTCTATCCCGGATCGTACGTCGTGAGCCACGAAAAGGACGACAACCTAATCCATCACATTTCTATTACCGAATCCCACTCCACCATGGGCATGACAACTTCACTTCACGTAGAGGCTGGGCTTGCAAACTGAGGGCGTGGGGCGTGTGACCAGGTATCCGTCGGTCCGTTGCCCATAACTTTTAATCCGTAAGGAGTTACGCGGTGCACAGCATACCGTTGGAAAGCACTCCGAGTGCTCTACGACAGGGGTAGCAAGCCTGCTGGGCTGTGCCTGTTTTCGGAGCCCAAAATTGAACGTTTTCATCAGTTTTGGGACACTTTTCTTCTTTTGTGCTGTTTTTCTTTACTAGATCGTACGTCGTGAGCCACGAAAAGGACGACAACCTAATCCATTACATTTCTATTACCGAATCCCACACCACCATGGGCAAGAAAACTTCACTTCAAGTAGAGGCTGGGCCCGCAAACCGAGGTCGTAGGGCGTGTGACCACGTATCCGTCGCTCTGGTGTCCATAACTTTTGATCCGTAAGGAGTTATGTGGCGCACAACATACTGTTGGAGAGCTCTCCGAATGCTCTACAACGGGGGCAGCAAGCCTGCTCAGCTGCACCTATTTTTGGATCCCAAAATTGAACATTTTCATCAGTTTTGGGACACTTTTCTTCTTTTGTGTTGTTTTTCTATCTCGGATCGTACGTCATGAGCCGCGAAAAGGACGACAACCTAATCCATCACCTTTCTATTACCGAATCCCATGCCACCATGGGCAAGAAAACTTCACTTCACGTAGAGGCTGGGCCCGCAAACCGATGGCGTGGGGCGTGTGACCAGGTATCTGTCGCTCCAGTGCCTATAACTTTTGATCCGTAAGGAGTTACGCTGCGCATAGCATACTGTTGGAAAGCTCCCCAAGAGCTCTACAACGGAGGCAGTACGCCTGCTCGGCTACGCCTATTTTCGTAGACCAAAATTGAACGTTTTCATCAGTTTTGGGACACTTTTCTTCTTTTACGCTATTTTTCTGTCCTAGATCGTACGTCGTGAGCCGCGAAAAGGACGACAATCTAATCCATCACATTTGTATTACCGAATCCCACATCACCATGGGCAAGACAACTTCACTTCACGTAGAGGCTGGGCCCGTAAACAAAGGGCGTGGAGCGTGTGTACATGAGCTTTTGTAAACATGCATGGCAAGATATTTGGCTAGAATGAGAAGATAGGTGAAATCGCGTAAAGGATAGTCTTTTGACTTGTTGGAGCGAAGTGATTTTGACCAGGTAAATGATGTTAAAAATGCTTGAAAATTGGTAGGTGATTAGTTTTTCCAGTTCTGAGAATTTTTCATAGAAATAGGCCAAAGCCAATTTTGACTCTAATGTCTCCAAAATGGCAAACCATCGAAAGGTGTCCAAATCTGGAAAATCTGGGAAAATGAAGCAGGTTTTGGAAGTTCAATGTCCTTGTAGAACGAACCAGTTTTGACTTAATAAATGATATCCAAAATGCATGAAATTTGGTATGCTCATATATTTTTCAGTACTAGACATTTTTGTCAGAAATAGACTAAGGCTAAATCTGACCCTAAGGTCCTCAAAAACGACAAGAATTGAAATGTGTACAAATCTGGACAGTTTTGCGTAGTCTCACAGTTTTGGCTATAACTCTTGAATCCGAACTCAAAATGATGCGAGGTTTGTTTCTGGATTTAGTTCACTCCTTAAGCTTTAATTTGACATTTTGTTCACTGGAATTGGAGATTGTTTGCTTGTCTCAATGATTGTAAGAAAACAGACCATTGCAGTGAGGTTTTCATCTAGTGATATGCTTTGAAAATTATTGTAACTTCTCTTGTTGTATTAAATGCTTGGGATTGTGGCACTTGGATGTTGTGTGGACTGTTTTGAATGCTTGAGGGTGTTTTAATTAATCGATGCATGGCTTGAGTTTAATTACGTGACAACTTGGGGCTTAATCGCACGGGTGAGCATGAATTGAAACCCTAATGACTAGGAAAACTCGCTAAGTGTTGATCCTATGGATATCGTGTTTAATTATGTGATTAGTAAGCTACCCATAGTTGCCCTTATAGCCCTAAATGTGATTCCGATGATTACATATTGACAAGTAGGCCTTCTTGCACCCGGTCCCGCGTAAACGTTGTTGCATGTTGTATGACCTTATTATTTGATTTCATGAACCCCAAAATGAGTTATATGACTTGAATTACATGTATTACATGGCTTCCCGTTTAATATTCATGTAACTCCATGTGCCTTGCAAGTGAAATTACCTGTCATAGCATGCCTCGCTTGTTTACTTGTCAATGTGCAATCTTATGACTGTTCGGAGGCAACCTACTTTGTTGTCCTCCTAATGTGATATATTAAATGTCATAAATGTGCATTGCATACAAGGTTGCAACCTTTCATTCTGGCGTGGTAGCGTTCACGCACACCGGGCGGCATCGGGCTTGCCGGTGCAACCGTGACTGCCATTGTCCAATTCCCTCTCTCGCTTGGGGGCTAGACTTCCTCGGAGAGTTGGGTAGTAGGATTTCGGGGTACATCCGGAGTACACCCATTTGGCGTGATAAGTGGATGATTTGAAGTCGGCCGCAACAACTGATACTGGAAATGAACTGAGAGCAAAAGCTCACCGTATCCTTTTCACTATGTGTATAAGTACTCTCGCTTGGTTCCTAGAGGACCTCGGGGAGGAAAGACGAGTAATTGTGTTGTTTTATTTTTATATTACATTATGAACTTACTTGTGATATATGTCATGCTTGCAAAAAGGGTTTTCATAAGTTAATCGGAAGAAGAGTTTCAAAACGTATTTCTTGTTCCCCCTCGCTGAGTTCATAAGGACTCACCCCCTTTTATCATCTCAGGTGAAGAAGACCAGGAACAGGTACCCGAGGACAACATTCCTATTGATGATTCCTTGGAATGATTGCTTGCCCTACGTGCCTTACTTGACTATGGCCATTTTGTGAACAATGTGTTGCTTGAAGACTATTTCTTATGTTGCTTGTAGTTGTATTGTAAATGACCCCCGTTGTAATTTGGGGTCTAATTTTGGCTTGTACTGATCATAACTAGTTCGACACTCTTATGGTCGTTTTTGCTATCACTATTGGTTAGTATCTACCATAGGCTTATGAAGTATCAGGTAAAGGATTAAGTAAAATGAATCTATCCAATCTTAAGCAGGTACTCATTGTTAAGCTAAGATCAACAGGTACTTTTGTAACAAGGATTAACAAACAAACGAGACATAGTATCACGCTAGGTTATTAGTCAAACGAGACTTCGAGATAATTAGTAGGCGTTTCGATGGGTGATAAATAGTAATCTTAGTTGGAAATGAAATTGAGATTGGAAATTTTGAGGTGTTTAGAGAAATAGGTCAAACTAAAGAGCCCAATTACAGCCGTTATGCTGTCGGTTTTCCGGAGAATTTGTGGAGTTTAGGCTAAACGTTAAGTATTAAACCTTCATGAACGATTAAGTACGTGAAATGACTTGAATGTTTAGATTACACCCTAGTCTAACCTCTGTAGGTCGGGTTGGGGCGTGACATACAACATAGCAGACCTTCTGCCCCCGTCGTAGAGCTCTCGGAGAGCTTTCAAATGGTATGATGTGCGCCGCGTAACTCTTTACAGATCAAAAGTTATGGGCACAGGAGCGACGGATACCTGGTCACACTCCCTACGCCCTCAGTTTTTGGGCCCAGCCTCTACGTGAAGTGAAGTTGTCTTGCCCATGGTGGTGTGGGATTCGGTAATAGAAATGTGATGGATTAGGATGTCGTCCTTTTCGCAGCTCACAACGTACGATTCGGGACGGAAAAACATCGCAAAAGAAGAGAAGTGCCCCAAAACTGATGAAAATGTACTATTTTGGGCTCCAAAAATAGACGCAGCTGAGCAGGCTTGTTGCCATCGTCGTAGAGCTCTCGGAGAGCTTTCCAACGGTATGCTGTGCGCCGCGTAACTCCTTACAGATCAAAAGTTATGGGCACTGGAGCGACGGATACCTGGTCACAAGCCCCACGCCCTCGGTTTACGGGCCCAGCCTCTACGTGAAGTGAAGTTGTCTTGCCCAAGGTGCTGTGGGATTCGGTAATAGAAATGTGATGGATTAGGTTGTCATCCTTTTCGCGGCTCACGACGTACGATCCGGGATGGAAAAACAGCGAAAATGAAGAAAAGTGTCCCGAAACAGATCAAAACGTTCGATTTTGGGCTCTGAAAATGGGCACAACACAGCAGGCTTGCTGTCTCCGTCATAGAGCTCTCGGAGAGCTTTCCAACGGTATGCAGTGTGTCACGTAACTCCTTACGGATCAAAAGTTATGGGCACCGGAGCGACGTAGACCTGGTCACAAGCCCCACGCCCTCGGTTTGCGGGCCCAACCTCTACGTGAAGTGAAGTTGTCTTGCCCAAGGTACCGTGGGATTCGTTAATAGAAATGTGATGGATAAATCATCTAGGAAGGCTAACCGGGGCAAAAAAAATTGAAAAAGGGGATGCAACACGAGGACTTCCCAGGGGGTCACCCATCCTAGTACTACTCTTGCCCAAGCATGCTTTACTTCGGAGTTCTGATGGGATCCAGTGCATTAGTGCCGGTATGATCGCACATGTCATGTTGATGATGCAAATCCCTTATGTGTTGATGGTTCACAGTCGCAGCCCAGAGAGATGGCCTATTCAAAAGCACCAATAGGCTTAACGACAACCCATCCGCGTCAACAACGCAGCATGCTGGCAAGACGTGATATCGACGCGTTGTAGGGCCCTCTAATGTCTCGCGAGTTCGGTTGTCGTCCTTTTCGCAGCTCACGACGTACGATACGGGATGAAAAAACAACTCAAAAAATGGAAAAGTGGCCTAAAACTAATGAAAACGTTTGATTTTAAGCTCCGAAAATAGGCGCAGCCGAGCAGGCTTGCTGCCCCCATCGTAGAGCTCTCGGAGAGCTTTCCAATGGTTTGCTGTGTTCACGTAACTCCTTACGGATCAAAAGTTATGGGCACCGGAGCGACGGAGACCTATTCACAAGCCCCACGCCCTAGGTTTGCGGGCCCAGCCTCTACGTGAAGCGAAGTTGTCTTGCCTAAGGTGCTGTGGGATTCGGTAACAGAAATGTGATGGATAAAGCATCTTGGAAGGCTAACCGAGGGAAAAGAAATTGAAAAGGGGGGTGCAACACGAGGACATCCAAGGGGGTCACCCATCCTAGTACTACTCTCGCCCAAGCACGCTTAACTTCGGAGTTCTAATGGGATCCGGTGCATTAGTGCTAGTATGATCGCACCTGTCATGTTGAGGACGCAAATCCCTTATGTGTTGACGGTTCACAGTCCCAGCCCAGAGAGATGGCCCATTCAAAAGGCCCAATGGGCTTAACTACATCCCATCCGCTTCAACAATAAAGCATCTACGCAAGTGATATCGACGTGTTGTAAGGCCCTCTAATGCCCAGCGAGTTCGGTTGTCATCCTTTTCGCGGCTCACGACTTACGATCCGAGACGGAAAAACAGCGCAAAAATCAGAAAAGTGGCTCAAAACTGAAGAAAAAGTTCAGTTTTGGGCTCCGAAAATAGACGCAGCCGAGTAGTCTTGCTGTCCCCGTCGTAGAGCTCTTGAAGAGCTTTCCAACGGTATGCTGTGTGCCGCGTAACTCCTTACGGATCAAAAGTTATGGGCACCGGAGTGACGGAGACATGGTCACAAGCCCCACGCCCTCGATTTGCGGGTCCAGCCTCTACGTGAAGTAAAGTTGTCTTGCCCAAGGTGCCGTCAGATTCGATAATAGAAATGTGATGGAAAAAGCATCTTTGAAGGCTAATCGGGGCAAAAAAAATTGAAAAAGGGGGTGCAACACGAGGACTTCCCCAGGGGTCACCCATCCTAGTACTACTCTCGCCCAAGCACGCTTAACTTCTGTGAAGCCCCGTACGAAACCCCATATTCATATCATATTATTTAACATGCATTTAGATTGATTTATGTGCATTTGAGTGATTTTTATGTACACTTATCTTGATTTACGTGCATTGCATCGTTTAATGTGAATTTAAATTCAATAACATGCAATTGGATGTTTTAGGTATCGTAGACATTATTTAATTAATGCCCAATCATAGTAGCTAACTTAAATAGTTGAAATAAAACAAGGTGGCAAATTAGAAATAAGCATTTAAGTTAGAAGGGCAAATGGGTAATTGTCCCTTGTTAGAAATATCTCACCTAATAATCAACACATAATACACCACACACACACACTAAAATTCTGCACACACACAAATACACGTTCAGCACACACACACACACCACACGCAGAGATCAGGAGAAGAGAGAAGGAAGAGAGAAAAGAGAAGAAGGAAGGAGAAGAAGAAGAGGAAGAAGAACTCTAGGCCATTTCCTTTGCATTTGCTAGCTAATTTCAGCCATTATCTTGCTCCTCTTGCTTTCTATGTCAAGATCAAAGGTGAGGGTTGTTTTCTTAAAAGTTTTCAAAGCTACATTGAGCATGAATGTGATGATATATATGTTGTAATCTTGCTATAAATTGCATACAAAAGCTTGAATGATAAGATTGAGGATATTGTGTTGTAGATCTAGAGCTTTGAATTTGATTTTGGGTGTTGGTTGATTGTTGATATGGGATGGTTTTGGTTGAGTTAGAACACTTATATGATGCCTAATAACCATTTAGAACTTGTTGGTAAGTTGGTAGAAGGATTTGGTTGTTGTATAGATGTTTTGGGTAAAATTTGGGTGTTTCCCGTCAGTTTTCCAGGTGTTACAGGCCCTATCCGGTCGCCCGAATAGAGGCCTCAACGCCCGGCAGAAAACTCCGATCCGGGCGTTACTGACTTCTTCCGGGCGCCCGGATTAGGGCCTCAGCGCCCGGATGTTTGACAGCTCTGCGCAGTGAACTTGCGGATGCCATATCTTATTCGTTTCAACTCCGAATTGAGTTCCGTTTGATTCTAGAATTATCTATTTTTGACAAGCTTCGATTCTAGACCAAAAACAGATTAATTGGAGTTTGGGAAAATAGGCAAATTTATCTCCAAATTTAGGCTAATGCAGAAGCATTGTCCAAATTGCAAGGATCTTGTTTTAGTGATTCCGGAAGTTACCGATGTCGGATTGAGGCACGGTCAGATGCGTTAGAACCATATCGAACCCTAGATTATTATGGTAGAATTTAATTATGGTTTTATTGTATTTTATTGATGTCATATGTCTAGCATGACCAATGACCATTTAGAAGCATCAATGGTGGTACTATGAATGTTTATAAATGCGGGTTGTTTACATGTTTGCTTACTAAGCCATATGATATAAACTTAAACATGCTTGAATCAAGTAATTGATTAGCATGCTTGAATAACGTTAGCTTATGTACAAGTTTGAACATGCTTGAAATATGCTCGAATCATGAATATACTTGCTACTTGTTAATGGGTTATAAACATGTTTTATCTAGCTCGTTTAATCTAAGAAAGGAAGTGTTATACGGACCAAAGCATAACACTACTTGGATGGTGGAAGTGACCTCTTGAATCCGTATGAACACCTTATCGATTTCTTGCCCACGTATCTTTTCGCTCTCGCTAGGCTCATTGTTACCTCGGGAGTACAACCTCGCCGAGCTCTTTGTTACCCTAGGAGAGTGGGCTCATATTGATCTCGCTAGGCTCATTGTTACCTCAGGAGTAAACCTCACCGAGCACTTTGTTACCCTAAGAGGATCTTGTCATGGTTTGGGTTATCTCCGAAGTGCCCTCATGTTATACGCTTTTATTGCAACCAATCTCGCTTGGTCCCTTGAGGTCCTCGGGGAGAAGAGTTGCTCATGTCTTTTGAATCAAGTTGTTTCCATTTGTGTTAATTGTTCTATACTTCGGGTATAAAGTTAATCTTGATATCATGTTCTATGTGATTAGCTGTGGTATATGCATAGCACGATTTTATAAAGAAGTTTACAAAATGATAAAACCTTTGTAAAAACATTTCCTTGTTTTCCTCCTCATTGAGCTATATGCGATGATCTTGCTCACCCCTCTTTTATGACAATTACAGGTAAGACTGATTGAGTGGCTTTGCAAGTTGAAGGAAATGATAGCATTCGTGAAAGGCTTCTTGATTGAATGTTCTATAAGTAAATGAGATACTTGATGTACATTAGAGAATCTAGATCTTGTGTATAGTTACTCGGTGATAAGTATTATGTAAATTGATGGGTTATGATTGTAATCTTAATTATCAGTGATGAAGTTTGTATAATGTCAGTGTTGGATAATATAACTTTATGTCCGTGATTATTCTTTTGAGACCCAGAAACTTGATTCTTAGTTAATTGTTATGTTGAATAGGGGAATTCAAGATCTTGTGAATATTTCTTGAATTGTTGTAATCCTTTAAGGCCGATGGATGGGTAATTATTTGGAGTTATTATGAAGGTTTAAGTGGATATACATTTGTTAAATTATTATTTACATGTTTTAAGCGATTCGAACGTCATGTTTCGGCCTTAACCTAGCAATGGGTCGGGGTCGGGGCGTGACACACTTCGGAGTTCTGATGTAATCTGGTGATTTTGTGCTAGTATGATCGCACCCGTCATGTTGAGGACACAAATCCCTTATGTGTTGACGGTTCACAGTCTCAACCCAGAGAGATGGTCTATTCAAAAGCCCCAATAGGCTTAATGACAACCCATCTGCTTCAACAACGCAGCATCCTTGCAAGATGTGATATTGATGGGTTGTAGGGCCTCTAATGTCCCGCGAGTTTTGTTGTCATCCTTTTTGCGGCTCACGACGTACGATCCGGGACGAAAAAAAAGTGCAAAACCAAGAAAAGTGGACCAAAACTGATGAAAACGTTCAATTTTGTGCTCCGAAAATAGGCACAGCCGAGCAGACTTGTTGCCTCCATCGTAGAGCTCTCGGAGAGCTTTCCAACGGTTTGTTGTGCGTCGCGTAACTCCTTACGGATCAAAAGTTATGGGCACCAGAGCGACGGAGACCTGGTCACAAGCCCCACGCCCTCAGTTTGCGGGCCCAGCCTCTTCGTGAAACGAAGTTGTCTTGCCCAAGGTGCCATGGGATTCGGTAATAGAAATGTGATGGATTAGGTTGTTGTCCTTTTTGCGGCTCACGACGTACGATCCGGGACAGAAAAACAGCGCAAAAAAAGAAAAGTATCCCGAAACTAATAAAAACGTATGATTTTGGGCTCTAAACATAGGAGCAGCCGAGCATGATTGCTGCCCCTGTCGTAGAGCTCTTGGTGAGCCTTCCAACGGTATGTTATGCGTCACGTAACTCCTCACGAATCAAAAGTTATGTGCACCGGAGCGACGGATACCTGGTCACACGACTCACGCCCCACGCCCTCGGTTTGCGGGCCCAGCCTCTACGTGAAGTGAAGTTGTCTTGCCCATGGTGGCATGGGAATCGATAATAGAAATGGGGTGGATTAGGTTGTCGTCCTTTCGCGGCTCACGACGTATGATCCAGGACGGAAAAACAGCGCAAAAGAAGAAAAGTGTCCCAAAACTTATGAAAACGTATGATTTTGGGCTCCGAAAACAGATGCAGTAGAGAAAATTTGCTGCCACCGCCATAGAGCTCTCGGAGAGATTTCTAACGGTATGTTGTGCGTCGCGTAAATCCTTACGGATCAAAAGTTATGGGCACCGGAGCGACGGATACCTGGTCACACGCCCCACGCCCTCAGTATGCGGGCCCAACCTCTACGTGAAGTGAAGTTGTCTTGCCTAAGGTGTCATGGGATTCGGTAATAGAAATGTGATGGATTAAGTTGTCGTCCTTTTCGCGGCTCACGACGTACAATCTGGGACGGAAAAATAGCAAAAACGAAGAAAAGTGTCCCAAAACTGATCAAAACGTTCGATTTTGGGCTATGAAAATAGGCGCAGTCCAACAGGTTTGCTACCCCCGTCGTAGAGCTCTCGGAGTGCATTCTAACGGTATGCTGTGCGCTGCATAACTCCTTACAGATCAAAAGTTATGGGCACCAGAGCGACGGATACCTGGTCATATGCCCAACGCCCACGGTTTGCGGGCCCAGCCTCTACGTGTAGTAAAGTTTTCTTGCCCAAGGTGTCGTGGGATTCGGAAACAGAAATGTGATGGATTAGGTTGTCGTCATTTTCGTAGCTCACGACTTACGATCCGGGACGGAAAAATAGCGCAAAAGAAAGTGTCCCGAAACTGATCAAAACGTTCGATTTTGGGCGCTGAAAACAGGCGCAGCCCAGCAGGCTTGCTAACCCCATCGTAGAGCTCTCGGAGAGCTTTCCAACGGTATGCTATGCGTCGTGTAACTCCTTACGGATCAAAAGTTATGGGCACGGGAGCGACGGATACTTGGTCACATGCCCCACGCCCACGGTTTGCGGGCCCAGCCTCTACGTGTAGTAAAGTTTTCTTGCCCAAGGTGTCGTGGGATTCGGTAATAGAAATGTGATGGATTAGGGATTGTCGTCGTTTTCACGGCTCACGACGTACGATCCGGGATGGAAAAATAGAGCGAAAGAAAGTGTCCCGAAATCGATCAAAACGTTCAATTTTGGGCGCTGAAAATAGGCGCAGCCCAGCAGGCTTGCTAACCCCGTCGTAGAGCTCTTTGAGAGCTTTCTAACTGTTTGCTATGCGCCGTGTAACTCCTTACGGATCAAACGTTATGGTCACCGGAGCGACGGATACCTGGTCACACGCCCCACGCCCACGGTTTGCAGGCCCAGCCTCTACGTGTAGTAAAGTTTTCTTGCCCAAGGTGTCATGGGATTCGGTAACAGAAATATGATGGATTAGGTTGTCGTCGTTTTCGCGGCTCATGACGTACGATCCGGGACGGAAAAACAGCACAAAAGAAGAAAAGTGTCCTGAAACTGATAAAAATGTTTGATTTTGGGTTCCGAAAATAGGAGCAGCAAAGCAAGCTTCCTGCCCCCGTAGTAGAGTTCTTGGAGAGCTTTCTAACGGTATGGTGTGCGCCACGTAACTCCTTACGGATCAAAAGTTATGGGCACCGGAGCGACGGATAACTGGTCATACGCCCCACGCCCTCGGTTTGCGGGCCCAGCCTCTACGAGAGGTGAAGTTGTCTTGCCCATGGTGGAGTAGGATTCGGTAATAGAAATGTGATGGATTAGGTTGTCGTCCTTTTTGCGCCTCACGACGTACGATCCGGGACCGAAAAACAGCAAAAATGAAGAAAAGTATCCCAAAACTGATCAAAATGTTCAATTTTGATCCCTAAACATACGCGCAGCCCAGCATGCTTGCTGACCTCGTCGTAGAGTTCTCAGAGAGCTTTCCAACGGTATGCAGTGCGCCGCGTAACTCCTTACGGATCAAAAGTTATGGGCACCGGAGCGACGGATACCTGGTCACACGCCCTACGCCCTCGGTTTGCGGGTCCAGCCTCTACGTGAAGTGAAGCTGTCTTGCCCATGGTGGCGTGGGATTCGGTAATAGAAATGTGATGGATTAGGTTGTCGTGCTTTTCGCGGCTCACGACGTATGATCCGGGAAGGAAAAACAACGCAAAAGAAGAAAAGTGCAACGAAACTGATCAAAACGTTCGATTTTGGGCTCCAAAAAGAAGCGCAGCAAAGCTGGCTTGTTGCAATTGTAGTAGAGCTCTCGGAGAGCATTCCAACGGTATGCTGTGCACCGCATAACTCCTTACGGATCAAAAGTTATGGGTACCGAAGCGACGGATACCTGGTCACAAGCCCCACGCCCTTGGTTTGCGGGCCCTGCCTCTATGTGAAGTGATGTTGTCTTGCTCTTGGTGGTGTGGGATTCGGTAATAGAAATGTGATGGATAAGGTTGTCATCCTTTTCGTGGCTCACGACGTACGATCCGGGACGATAAAACATCGCAAAAGAAGAAAAGTGTCCCGAAACTTATCAAAACTTTTGATTTTGGGCTCTAAAAATAGGCGCAGCCCAGCATGCTTGTTGCCCCCGTCGTAGAGCTATCGGAGAGCTTTCCAACGGTATGCAGTACGCCGCGTAACTCCTTACGGATCAAAAGTTATGGGCACCGGAGCGTCGGATACCTGGTCACACGGCCCACGCCCTCGGTTTGCAGGCCCAGCCTCTAAGTGGAGTGAAGTTGTCTTGCCCATGGTGGCGTGGGATTCAGTAATAGAAATACGATGGATTAGGTTGTCGTCCTTTTCGCGGCTCACGACGTATGATCCATGACGAAAAAATAGTACAAAATAAGAAAAGTATCTCAAAACTGAAGAAAACGTACGATTTAGGGCTCCGAAAATAGACGCAGCCAAGCAAGCTTGTTGCCATCATCGTAGAGCTCTCGAAGAGCTTTCCAACGGTATGCAGTGCGCTGCTTAACTCCTTACGAATCAAAAGTTATGGGCACCGGAGAGTCGGATACCTGGTCACACGCCCCATGCCCTCGGTTTTCAGGGCCAGCCTCTATGTTAAGTGAAGTTGTCTTGCCCATGGTGGTGTGGGATTCGGTGATAGAAATGTGATGGATTAGGTTGTCGTCCTTTTCGTGGCTCACGACGTACGATCCGGGACGGTAAAACATCGCAAAAGAATAAAAGTGTCCCGAAACTGATCAAAACGTTCGATTTTGGGCTCTAAAAATAAGCGTAGCCTAGCAGTCTTGCTGCCACCGTCGTAGAGCTCTCGGAGAGCTTTCTAACGGCATGTTGTGCACTGCGTAACTCCTTACGAATCAAGAGTTATGGGCACCGGAACGATTGATACCTGGTCACACGCCCCACGCCATCGGTTTGCGGGCCCAGCCTCTACATGAAGTGAAGTTGTCTTGATCAAGGTACCGTTGGATTCGGTAATAGAAATGTGATGGATTAGGTTGTTGTCCTTTTCGCGGCTCAAGACGTACGATTTAGGACGAAAAAACAGTGAAATAGAAGAAAAGTATCCCAAAACTGATCAAAATGTTTGATTTTGGGCTCTGAAAATGGGCACAGCCCAGTAGGCTTGCTGCCCTTCTCGTAGAGCTCTCAGAGACCTTTCCAATGGTATGCAGTATGCCTCGTAACTCCTTACGAATCAAAAGTTATGGGTACCAAAGTGACGGATACCTGGTCACACGCCCCATGCCCTCTGTTTTCGGGCCCAGCCTCTACATGAAGTGAAGTTGTCTTGCCCAAGGTGCCGTGGGATTCGGTAATAGAAATGTGATGGATTAGGTTATCGTCGTTTTTGCGGCTCACGACGTACGACCCGAGACGAAAAAAGAGTGCAAATGAAGAAAAATGTCTCGAAACTGATGAAAACGTTCGATCTTGGTCTCCGAAAATAGGTGCAGCAAAGCAGGCTTGCTGCCCCCATCGTAGAGCCCTCGGAGAGCTTTCCAACGGTATACTGTGCGCCGAGTAACTCCTTACCGATCAAAAGTTATGGGCACCGGAGCGACAGATGCCTGGTCATACGCCCCACGCCCTCGGTTTGCGAGCCTAGCCTCTACGTGAAGTGAAGTTGTCTTGCCCATGGTGGTGTGGGATTCGGTAATAGAAATGTGATGGATTAGGTTGTCGTCCTTTTCCCGGCTGACGACGTACGATCCGGGACGAAAAAACCTCGCAAAAGAATAAAAGTGTCCCGAAATTGATCAAAACTTCAATTTTGGGCTCTGAAGACAGGCGCATCCTAGTAGGCTTGCTGCCCCCGTCGTAGAGCTCTCGGAGAGCTTTCCAACGGTATGCTGTTCGACGCATAACTCCTTACGGATCAAAAGTTATGGGCACCGGAGCGACGGATACCTGGTCACACACCCCACGTCTTCGGTTTGCGGGCCCAGCCTCTACGTGAAGTGAAGTTGTCTTGTTGAAAGTGTCGTGGGATTCGGTAATATAAATGTGATGGATTAGGTTGTCGGCTCTTTCGCGACTCACGACATACAATCCGGGATAGAAAAACAGCGCAAAAGAAGAAATGTGTCCCGAAACTGATCAAAACGTTCGATTTCGGGCTTTGAAAACAGGCTTAGTTGAGCAGGCTACCAGACCCCGTTGTAGAGCTCTCGGAGAGCTTTCTAACGGTATGCTGTGCTCTGTGTAACTCCTTATGGATCCAAAGTTATGGGTACCGGAGCGACGGATACATGGTCACACGCCCCACGCCCTCGGTTTGCGGGCCCTGCCTCTACGAGAATTGAAGTTTTGTTGCCCAAGGAGCTGTGGGATTTGGTAATATAAATGTGATGGATTAGGTTGTCATCATTTTCGCGGCTCACGACATACAATCCGGGACGGAAAAACAGCGCAACTGAAGAAAAGTGTCCCGAAACTGATGAAAATGTTCGATTTTGGTCTCCGAAAATTGGCGCAGTAGAGCAGGCTTGCTGCCCCCGTCGTAGAGCTTTCCTACTGTATGTTGTGCGCCGCGTAACTCCTTATGGATCAAAAGTTATGGGCACCGGAGCGACGGATACCTGGTCACATGCCCTACACCCTCGGTTTGCGGGCCTAGCCTTTATGTGAAGTGAAGTTGTCTTGCCCACGGTGATGTAGGATTCGGTAATAGTAATGTGATGGATTAGGTTGTCGTCTTTTCAGCGACTCACGACGTAGGATCCTGGATGGAAAAACATCGCAAAAGAAGAAAAGTGTCCCAAAACTGATCAAAATGTACAATTTTGGGCTCCAAAAACAGGCGCAGTGGAGCAGGCTTGCTGCCCCCGTCGTAGAGCTCTCGGAGTGCCTTCCAACGGTATGCTGTGCACCACGTAACTCCTTACGGATCAAAAGTTATGGGCACCGGAGCGACGGATACCTGGTCACACACACTACGCCCTCGGTTTGCGGGCCCAGCCTCCACCTGAAGTGAAGTTGTCTTGCCCTTGGTGGCATGGGATTCGGTAATAGAAATGTGATGGATTAGGTTGTCGTCCTTTTCGCAGCTCACGACATATGATCCGGGACGGAAAAACAACGCAAAAGAAGAAAAGTGTCCCAAAACTGATTAAAACATACGATTTTGGGCTCCAAAAACAGACACAGCTAAGGAGATTTGCTGCCACCGTCGTAGAGCTCTCGGAGATCTTTCTAACGGTATGTCGTGCGCCACGTAACTCCTTACGGATCAAAGGTTATGGGCATCGGACCGACGGATACCTAGTCACACGACCCACGCCCTCGGTTTGAGGGCCCAGCCTCTACATGAAGTGAAGTTGTCTTGCCCAAGGTGCCGTGGGATTCGGTAATAGAAATGTGATGGATTAGGTTGTCGTCCTTTTCGCGGTTCACGACGTACGATCCGTTACGGAAAAACAGCGAAAAGGAATACAAGTGTCCCAAAACTAAACAAAACGTTCGATTTTGGGCTATGAAAATAGGCCCAGCCCAGGCCCGTCGTAGAGCTCTCGGAGAGCTTTCCAACAGTATGCAGTGTGCCGCGTAACTCCTTTCGGATCAAAAGTTATGGGCACCGGAGAGACAGATACCATGTCACAGGCCCCATGCCCTCGGTTTTCGGGCCCAGCCTCTACGTGAAGCAAAGTTGTCTTGCCCAAGGTACCGTGGGATTCGATAATAAAAATGTGACGGATTAGGTTGTCGTCATTTTCGCGGCTCACGACGTACGATCTGGGACGAAAAAACAGTGCAAAAGAAGAAAAGTATCCAGAAACTGATCAAAATGTTCGATTTTGGGCTCTAAAAACAGGCGTAATCGAGCAGGCTAGCAAACCCCGTTGTAGAGCTCTCAGAGAGCCTTCCAACGGTATGCTGTGCGCTGCGTAACTCCTTACGGATCAAAAGGTATGGGCCCCGGAGCGACGGATACATGGTCACACGCCCCACGCCCTCGGTTTGCGGGCCCTGCCTCTACGAGAATTGAAGTTTTGTTGCCCAAGGAGCTGTGGGATTTGGTAATATAAATGTGATGGATTAGGTTGTCATCATTTTCGCGGCTCACGACATACAATCCGGGACGGAAAAACAGCGCAACTGAAGAAAAGTGTCCCGAAACTGATGAAAATGTTCGATTTTGGTCTCCGAAAATTGGCGCAGTAGAGCAGGCTTGATGCCCCCGTCGTCGAGCTTTCCTACTGTATGTTGTGCGCCGCGTAACTCCTTATGGATCAAAAGTTATGGGCACCGGAGCGACGGATACCTGGTCACATGCCCTACACCCTCGGTTTGCGGGCCTAGCCTTTATGTGAAGTGAAGTTGTCTTGCCCACGGTGATGTAGGATTCGGTAATAGTAATGTGATGGATTAGATTGTCGTCTTTTCAGCGACTCACGACGTAGGATCCTGGATGGAAAAACATCGCAAAAGAAGAAAAGTGTCCCAAAACTGATCAAAATGTACGATTTTGGGCTCCAAAAACAGGCGCAGTGGAGCAGGCTTGCTGCCCCCGTCGTAGAGTTCTCGGAGTGCCTTCCAACGGTATGCTGTGCACCACGTAACTCCTTACGGATCAAAAGTTATGGGCGCCGGAGCGACGGATACCTGGTCACACACACTACGCCCTCGGTTTACGGGCCCAGCCTCCACCTGAAGTGAAGTTGTCTTGCCCTTGGTGGCATGGGATTCGGTAATAGAAATGTGATGGACTAGGTTGTCGTCCTTTTCGCGGCTCACGACATATGATCCGGGACGGAAAAACAACGCAAAAGAAGAAAAGTGTCCCAAAACTGATTAAAACATACGATTTTGGGTTCCAAAAACAGACACAGCTAAGGAGATTTGCTGCCACCGTCGTAGAGCTCTCGAAGAGCTTTCCAACGGTATGTCGTGCGCCACGTAACTCCTTACGGATCAAAGGTTATGGGCATCAGACCGACGGATACCTAGTCACACGACCCACGCCCTCGGTTTGCGGGCCCAGCCTCTACATGAAGTGAAGTTGTCTTGCCCAAGGTGCCGTGGGATTCGGTAATAGAAATGTGATGGATTAGGTTGTCGTCCTTTTCGCGGTTCACGACATACGATCCGTTACGGAAAAACAACGAAAAGGAATAAAAGTGTCCCAAAACTAAACAAAACGTTCGATTTTGGGCTATGAAAATAGGGCCAGCCCAGGCCCGTCATAGAGCTCTCGGAGAGCTTTCCAACAGTATGCAGTGTGCCGCGTAACTCCTTTCGGATCAAAAGTTATGGGCACCGGAGAGACAGATACCATGTCACAGGCCCCATGCCCTCGGTTTTCGGGCCCAGCCTCTACGTGAAGCAAAGTTGTCTTGCCCAAGGTACCGTGGGATTCGATAATAAAAATGTGACGGATTAGGTTGTCGTCATTTTTGCGGCTCACGACGTACGATCTGGGACGAAAAAATAGTGCAACAGAAGAAAAGTATCCAGAAACTGATCAAAATATTCGATTTTGGGCTCTGAAAACAGGCGTAATCGAGCAGGCTAGCAAACCCCGTTGTAGAGCTCTCAGAGAGCCTTCCAACGGTATGCTGTTCGCTGCGTAACTCCTTACGGATCAAAAGGTATGGGCCCCGGAGCGACGGATACATGGTCACACGTCCCACGCCCTCGGTTTGCGGGCCCTGCCTCTACGAGAATTGAAGTTGTCTTTCCCAAAGAGCTGTGGGATTTGGTAATATAAATGTGATGGATTAGGTTGTCATCATTTTCGCGGCTCACGACATACAATCCGGGACGGAAAAACAGCGCAACTGAAGAAAAGTGTCCCGAAACTGATGAAAATGTTCGATTTTGGTCTCCGAAAATTGGCGCAGTAGAGCAGGCTTGCTGCCCCCATCGTAGAGCTTTCCTACTGTAGGTTGTGCGCCGCGTAACTCTTTATGGATCAAAAGTTATGGGCACCGGAGCGACGGATACCTGGTCACATGCCCTACACCCTCGGTTTGCGGGCCTAGCCTTTATGTGAAGTGAAGTTGTCTTGCCCACGGTGATGTAGGATTCGGTAATAGTAATGTGATGGATTAGGTTGTCGTCTTTTCAGCGACTCACGACGTAGGATCCTGGATGGAAAAACATCGCAAAAGAAGAAAAGTGTCCCAAAATTGATCAAAATGTACGATTTTGGGATCCAAAAATAGGCGCAGTGGAGCAGGCTTGCTGCCCCCGTCGTAGAGCTCTCGGAGTGCCTACCAACGGTATGCTGTGCACCACGTAACTCCTTACGGATCAAAAGTTATGGGCACCGGAGCGACGGATACTTGGTCACACACACTACGCCCTCGGTTTGCGGGCCCAGCCTCCACCTGAAGTGAAGTTGTCTTGCCCTTGGTGGCATGGGATTCGGTAATAGAAATGTGATGGATTAGGTTGTCGTCCTTTTCGCGGATCACGACATATGATCCGGGACGGAAAAACAACGCAAAAGAAGAAAAGTGTCCCAAAACTGATTAAAACATACGATTTTGGGCTCCAAAAACAGACACAGCTAAGGAGATTTGCTGCCACCATCGTAGAGCTCTCGGAGAGCTTTCCAACGGTATGTCGTGCGCCACGTAACTCTTTACGGATCAAAGGTTATGGGCATCGGATCGACGGATACCTAGTCACACGACCCAAGCCCTCGGTTTACGGGCCCAGCCTCTACATGAAGTGAAGTTGTCTTGCCCAAGGTGCCGTGGGATTCGGTAATAGAAATGTGATGGATTAGGTTGTCGTCCTTTTCGCGGTTCACGACATACGATCCGTTACGGAAAAACAGCGAAAAGGAATACAAGTGTCCCAAAACTAAACAAAACGTTCGATTTTGGGCTATGAAAATAGGCCCAGCCCAGGCCCGTCGTAGAGCTCTCGGAGAGCTTTCCAATAGTAAGCAGTGTGCCGCGTAACTCCTTTCGGATCAAAAGTTATGGGCACCGGAGAGACAGATACCATGTCACAGGCCCCATGCCCTCGGTTTTCAGGCCCAGCCTCTACGTGAAGCAAAGTTGTCTTGCCCAAGGTACCGTGGGATTCGATAATAAAAATGTGACGGATTAGGTTGTCGTCATTTTCGCGGCTCACGACGTACGATCTGGGATGAAAAAATAGTGTAAAAGAAGAAAAGTATCCAGAAACTGATCAAAATGCTCGATTTTGGGCTCTGAAAATAGGCGTAATCGAGCAGGCTAGCAAACCCCGTTGTAGAGCTCTCAGAGAGCCTTCCAACGGTATACTGTGCGCTGCGTAACTCCTTACGGATCAAAAGGTATGGGCCCCGGAGCGACGGATACATGGTCACACGCCCCACGCTCTCGGTTTGCGGGCCCAGCCTTTACATGAATTGAAGTTGTCTTGCCCAAGGTGCCATGGGATTCGGTAATAAAAATGTGATAGATTAAGTTGTCGTCTTTTCGCGACTCACGACGTACGATCCGGGATGGAAAAATAACAAAAAAGTAGAAAAGTGTCCCGAAACTGATCAAAATGTTCGATTATGTGCTGTAAAAATAGGCGCAGCCCGGCAATCTTGCTACCCCAGTCGTAGAGCTCTTGCAGAGCTTTCCAACGGTATGCAGTGCGTCGAGTAACTCCTTACGGATCAAAAGTTATGGGCACCGGAGCGACAGATACCTGGTCACACGCCCCATGCATTCGGTTTTTGGGCCCAGCCTCTACGTGAAGTAAAGTTGTCTTGCCCAAGGTGCCGTGGGATTCGGTAATGGAAATGCGAAGGATTAGGTTGTCGTCGTTTTCGCGGCTCACGACGTACGATCCGGGATAGAAAAATAATGCAAATGAAGAAAAGTGTCCCAAAACTGATGAAAAGTTCGATTTTGCGCTAAAAAAATAGCTGGAGCAGAGTAAGCTAACTGCCCCCATTGTAGAGCTCTCGGAGATCTTTCCAACAGTATGTTGTGCGCCGCGTAACTCCTTACTGATCAAAAGTTATAGGCGCCGGAGCGACGGATACCTGGTCACACGCCCCACGCCCTTGGTTTGCGGGCCCAGCCTCTACGTGAAGTTAAGTTGTCTTGCCCATGGTGGCGTGGGATTCGGTAATAGAAATGTGATGGATTAGGTCGTCGTTCTTTTCGCGACTCACGACGTACGATCCGGGACAGAAAAATAGGGCAAAAGAATAAAACTGTTTCGAAACTGATGAAAATGTTCGATTTTTGACTTCGAAAATAGGTGCAGCCGAGCAAGCTCTCTGCCCCAGTCGTAGAGCTATCGGAGAGCTTTCCAACGGTATGCTGTGTGCTGCGTAATTCCTTACGAATCAAAGGTTATGGGCACCAGAGCGACGGATACCAGGTCACACGCCCCACGCCCTCGGTTTGCAAGCCCAGCCTCTATGTGAAGTGAAGTTGTCTTGCCCAAGGTGCAGTGGGATTCGGTAATAGAAATGTGATGGATTAGGTTGTCATCCTTTTCGCGGCTCACGACGTACGATTCGGGATGGAAAAACAGCGCAAATGAAGAAAAGTGTACCGAAACTGATCAAAATGTTCGAAAACAGTCACAGCCCAGCAGGCTTGCTGCCCCCGTCATAGAGCTCTCGGAGAGCTTTCCAATGGTATGCTTTACGCCGCATAACTCCTTACGGATCAATAGTTATGGGCACCGGAGCGACGGATACCTAGTCACACGCCCCACGCCTACGGTTTGCGGGCCCAGCCTCTACGTGTAGTAAAATTGTCTTGCCCAAGGTGTCGTGGGATTCGGTAACAGAAATGTGATGGATTAGGTTGTCTTCGTTTTTGCGGCTCATGACGTACGGTCCGGAACGAAAAAACAGCGCAAAAGAAGAAAAGTGTCCCGAAACTGATAAAAACGTTCGATTTTGGTCTTTGAAAATAGACGCAAACGAGTAGGCTTGCTGCCCCCGTCGTAGAGCTCTCGGATAGCTTTCCAACGGTATGCTTTACGCCGCATAACTCCTTACGGATCAATAGTTATGGGCATCGGAGCGACGGATACCTAGTCACACGCCCCACGCCCACGGTTTGCGGGCCCAGCCTCTACGTGTAGTAAAATTGTCTTGCCCAAGGTGTCGTGGGATTCAGTAACCGAAATGTGATGGATTAGGTTATCTTCGTTTTTATGGCTCACGACGTACGATCCGGAACAGAAAAACAGCGCAAAAGAAGAAAAGTGTACCGAAACTGATGAAAATGTTCGATTTTGGTCTTCGAAAATAGACGCAAACAAGCAGGCTTGTTTCAACCATCGTAGAGCTCTCGGAGAGCGTTCCAACGGTATGCTGTGCGCCGCGTAACTCCTTACGGATCAAAAGTTATGGGCACCAGGGCGACAGATACCTGGTCACACGCCCCACGCCCTCGGTTTGTGGGCCCAACCTCTACGTGAAGTGAAGTTGCCTTGCCCAAGGTGTCATGGAATTCGGTAATAAAAATGTGATGGATTAGGTTGTCGTCCTTTTCGCGGCTCACGACGTACGATCCGGGACGAAAAAAAATTGCAAAAGAAGAAAAGTGTCCCGAAACTAATCAAAACGTTCGATTTTGGGCTCTGAAAATTGGGGTAACCCAGTAGGCTTTCTGCCCCATCGTAGAGCTCTCGGAGAGCTTTCCAACGGTATGCTGTGCGCCGCATAACTCTTTACGGATCGAAAGTTATGGGCACCAGAGCGACGGATACCTTGTCACACGGCCTACGCCCTTGGTTTGCGGGCCTAGCCTCTACGTGAAGTGAAGTTCTCTTGCCCAAAGTGTCGTGGGATTCAGTAATAGAAATGTGAAAGATTAGGTTGTCGTATGTTTCGCGACTCACGACGTACGATCCGGGACGAAAAAACAGCACAAAGACGAAAAGTATCCCGAAATTGATCAAAACGTTAGATTTTGGGCTCTGAAAACAGGCACAGCCAAGTAGGCTTGCTACCCACTTTGTAGAGCTCTCGGAGAGTTTTCCAACGGTATACTGTGCGCCGTGTAACTCCTTACGGATCAAAAGTTACGGGCACTGGAGCGATGGATACCTGGTCACACGCCCCGCGCCCAAGGTTTGCGGGCCTAGCCTCTACTTGTAGCAAAGTTGTCTTGCCCAAGGTGTCATGGGATTCGGTAACAAAAATGAGATGGAATAGGTTGTAGTTTTTGCGGCTCACGACGTACGATCCGGAACGGAAAATAGTGCAAAAGAAGAAAAGTGTCCCGAAACTGATGAAAACGTTCTATTTTGGTCTCCGAAAATAGACGCAGACGAGCAAGCTTGCTGCCACAGACGTAGAGCTCTCGGAGAGCATTCCAACGTTATGTTGTGTGCCGTGTAACTTCTTACGGATCAAAAGTTATGGGCACCAGAGCGACGGATACCTGGTCATACCCCTACGCCCTCGGTTTGCGGGCCCAGCCTCTACGTGAAGTGAAGTGGCCTTGCCTAAGGTGTCGTGGAATTCAATAATAGAAATATGATAGATTAGGTTGTCGTCCTTTTTGCGACTCACGACGTACGATCCGGGACGAAAAAACAGCACAAAGACGAAAAGTATCCCAAAATTGATCAAAACGTTAGATTTTGGGCTCTGAAAACAGGCATAGCCAAGCAGGCTTGCTACCCACTTCGTAGAGCTCTCGGAGAGTTTTCCAACGGTATATTGTGCGCCGTTTAACTCCTTACGGATCAAAAGTTATGGGTACTGGAGCGACGGATACCTGGTCACACGCCCCAGGCCCACGGTTTGCGGGCTTAGCCTCTACGTGTAGCAAAGTTGTCTTGCCCAAGGTGTCATGGGATTCGGTAACAAAAATGAGATGGAATAGGTTGTCGTCGTTTTTGCGGCTCACGACGTACGATCCGGAACGGAAAATAGCGCAAAAGAAGAAAAGTGTCCTGAAACTGATGAAAACGTTCTATTTTGGTCTCCGAAAATAGACGCAGACGAGCAAGCTTGCTGCCACAAACGTAGAGCTCTCGGAGAGCATTCCAACGGTATGTTGTGCGCCGTGTAACTCCTTACGGATCAAAAGTTATGGGCACCAGAGCGACGGATACCTGGTCACACGCCCCACGCCCTCGGTTTGCGGGCCCAACCTCTACGTGAAGTGAAGTGGCCTTGCCTAAGGTGTCGTGGAATTCAGTAATAGAAATGTGATGGATTAGGTTGTCATCCTTTTCGCTGCTCACGACGTACGATCCGGAACAGAAAAACAGCGAAAAAGAAGAAAAGTGTCCCGAAATTGATCAAAATGTTCGATTTTGGACTCTGAAAATAGGCGTAGCCCAATAGGCTTGATGCCCCCGTCGTAGAGCTCTCAGAGAGCTTTCCAACGGTATGCAGTGCGCCTCGTAACTCCTTACGGATCAAAAGTTATAGGCACCGGAGCGACGGATACCTGGTCACACGCCCCATGCCCTCGGTTTTTGGGCCTAGCCTCTATGTGAAGTAAAGTTGTCTTGCCCAAGGTGCCGTTGGATTCAGTAATAGAAATGTAATGGGTTAGGTTGTCGTCCTTTTCGCGGCTCACGACGTACGATCCGGGACGGAAAAACAGCGCAAATGATTAAAAGTGTCCCGAAATTGATGAAAATGTTCGATTTTGGTCTTCAAAAATAGGAGCAGCATAGTAGGCTTGCTGCTACCGTCGTAGAGCTCTCGGAGAGCTTTCCAACGGTATATAGTGCGCCGCATAACTCCTTACGGATCAAATGTTATGGGCACCGGAGCGACGGATACCTGGTCACACGCCCCACGCCCTAGGTTTCTGGGCCCAGCCTCTATGGTGGTGTGGGATTCGGTAATAGAAATGTGATAGATTTGGTTGTCGTCCTTTTTGCAGCTCACGACGTACGATCCGGGACGTAAACACATCGTAAAAGAAGAAAAGTGTCCCGAATCTGATCAAAACGTTCAATTTTGGGCTCTGAAAAGAGGCACAGCCCAGCAGGCTTGCTACCCTCGTCGTAGAGCTCTGGAAGAACCTTCCAACTGTATGCTGTGCACCTCGCAACTCCTTATGGATCAAAAGTTATGGGCACCGGAGCGACGGATACCTAGTCACACGCCCCACACCCCACGCCCTCAGTTTGCGGGCCCAGCCTCTACGTGAAGTGAAGTTTTCTTGCCCATGGTGGCATGGGATTCTGTAATAGAAAAGTGATGGATTAGGTTGTCGTTATTTTCGCGGCTGACGACGTAAGATCCGAGATGAAAAAAAAGAGCAAAACAAGAAAAGTGTCCCGATACTGATGAAAACGTATGATTTTGGGCTCTGAAAATAGACATAGCCGAGGAGGCTTGCTGCCACTATCGTAGAGCTCTTGGAGAGTTTTCTAAAGGTATGTTGTGCGCCACGTAACTCCTTACGGATCAAAAGTTATGGGCACCGGAGCGACGGATACCTGGTCACACGCCCCACGCCCTCGGTTTGCTGGCCCTGCCTCTACGTGAAGTGAAGTTGTCTTGCCCAAGGTGCCGTGGGATTCGGTAATAGAAATGTGATGGATTAGGTTGTCGTCCTTTTCGCGGCTCACGACGCACGATCCAGGACGAAAAAATATCGCAAAAGAAGAAAAGTTTCCCGAAACTGATCAAAACGTTCAATTTTGAGTTTTGGAACCAGGCGCCATCGAGCAGGCTGGAAGACCCCGTCGTAGGGCTCTCGGAGAGCTTTCCAAAGGTATGTTGTGCGCCGCGTAACTCCTTACGGATCAAAAGTTATGGGCACCGGAGCGACGGATACAAGGTCACCCGCCCAACGCCCTCGGTTTGTGGGCCTAGCCTCTACGTGAAGTGAAGTTGTCCTGCCCAAGGTGCCTTGGGATTCGGTAATAGAAATGTGATGGATTAGGTTGTCGTCCTTTTCGCGGCTCACGACGTACGATCCGGGACGGAAAAACAGCACAAAAGAAGAAAAGTGTCCTAAAATTGATGAAAACGTTCGATTTTGGGCTCCGAAAATAGGCGCAGCAGAGCAGGCTTGCTGCCCCCGTCGTAGAGCTCTTGTAGAGCTTTCTAACGGAATGGTGTGCGCCATGTAACTCCTTACGGATCAAAAGTTATGGGCACCGGAGTGACGAATACCTTGTTACATGCCCCACGCCCTCGGTTTGCGGGCCCAGCCTCTACGTGAAGTGAAGTTGTCTTGCCTATGGTGGCATGGGATTCGGTAACAGAAACGTGACGGATTAGGTTGTCGTCCTTTTCGCGGCTCACGACGTACGATCGGGGACGGGAAAATAGCGCAAAAGAAGAAAATTATCCCGAAACTAATGAAAACATTCGATTTTGTTCTCCAAAAACAGGTGCAGCCTAGCAAGCTTGTTGCCCATGTCGTAGAGCTCTCGGAGAGCTTTTCAACGGTATGTTGTACATCGCGTAACTCCTTACGGGTCAAAAGTTATGGGCACTGGAGCGACGGATACCTAGTTACACACCTCACGCCCTCGGTTCGCGGACCCAGCCTCTACGTGAAGTGAAGTTGTTTTGCCCAAGGTGCCATGGGATTCAGCAATATAAATGTGATGGATTAGGTTGTCGTCCTTTTCGTGGCTCACGACGTACGATCCGGGACGAAAAAATATCGCACAAGAAGAAAAGTATCCCGAAACTGATCAAAATGTTCGATTTTGAGCTTTGAAACCAGGCGCCGTCGAGCAGGCTAGTGGACCCAGTCGTAGAGCTCTCAGAGAGCTTTCCAACGGTATGTTGTGCGCCGCCTAATACCTTACGGATCAAAAGTTATGGGCACCGGAGCGACGGATACATGGTCACCTGCCCCACGCCCTCGGTTTGCTGGCCCAGCCTCTACGTGAAGTGAAGTTGTTCAGCCCAAGGTGCCTTGGGATTCGGTAATAGAAATGTGATGGATTAGGTTGTCGTCCTTTTCGCGGCTCACGACGTACGATCCGGGACGGAAAAACAGCACAAAAGAAGAAAAGTGTCCTAAAACTGATGAAAATGTTCGATTTTGGGCTCCGAAAATAGGAGCAGCAAAGCAGGCTTGCTGCCCCCGTCGTAGAGTTCTTGGAGAGCTTTCTAACGGTATGGTGTGCACCGCGTAACTCCTTACGAATCAAAAGTTATGGGCACCGGAGTGACGGATACCTGGTCACACGCCCCACGCCCTCGGTTTGCGAGCCCAGCCTCTACGTGAAGTGAGGTTGTCTTGCCCATGGTGGCGTGGGATTCGGTAACAGAAATGTGATGGATTAGGTTGCCGTCCTTTTCGCGACTCACGACGTACGATCCGGGGCCAAAAAACAGCGCAAAAGAAGAAAAGTGTCCCGAAACTGATAAAAACGTTCAATTTTGGGCTCCAAAAATAGGCGCAGCCGAGCAGGCTTGCTGCCCCCGTCGTAGAGCTCTCGGAGAGCTTTCCAACTGTGAGGCCCGACTCCGAATAACGTGTCTTACCTCGATTTGCGTACCTTGGACCCAAAATTATATGACTGATCTTGGATTGCGTGCCCTGTCTTGGTTTTTGTGCATGCTTCGTCATACGTGCCTTGATCTAGAATTGTGTGCCCTAATCCTTGATTTACGTGCATACCTAGATATATATGCCCTGACCTTGAATTACGTGCGAGACCTCGATTTGTGGGCATTTCCTCGTTGCATATGCCATAACCTTGAACTGCGTGCCCTAACCTAGGTTTAAGCGCCATACCTTGATTTACATGCATTGCATTGAATTACGTACCTTGCATTGGTTTGCGTGCACTTATCCAAAATTGCGGGCATTTACATAGAAATTTGTGAATTTATCTTGAAGTGCGTGTCTTACATCGTAGTGCGTGCCCTAGACCTAGGAATGCGTGTCTGCATGCTAATCAATAAAGATTCCTGCACAAAGCACAAGACACTAAAATAATCCTACACAATCCACTAACCAATATTATATTCCTAATTCAAATTCTCTACAAATCCCACTAACTATAAAATATTCTATTCTACCCAACATTCTCTTACACCATGTCATAACTTTTCCTAAGTTCTATGCCCTTTTTGCTAACTCCTAAGCCTCCAACATGCTCATGCACTTATTCCTTACACACTACATTTCCTAGGCACAATATTCAGCAACTTTAGAAGGCATTTGACACACAAAAATTTTGCAAAACCGAGCACACACACACACACACACACACTAAAACTTCATTTTTCCTCTCAAAAACCCTCTCAAGCTCTCATTCTCTCTCCATTTCGACCATGGCTGCCTCTTGACCTTCCAAGACCTCAAGCATGCTCTCAAGATCTCTCCCAAGCTCGGCCATAGCATCCCAAGCAAGCAAGAAGCAAGAAAGAAGCTCCATTGTGCATCTTCATCTATTAACTTGCTAAGGTGAGGGTTAAACTCTTTTAAAAGCTTTCAAAAATCACATGCATGCCTTCATATGACTATATTTACCTCTGTAGTTGTTGTATATGTGTGTACATGAGCTTATATGACCATGCATGGCTAGATTTTTGGCTAGAACTTGAAGATAAGTAAAAATCGCGTAGCTGGCAGATTTCTGACTCGGTAGTGCGAGGTAAATTTGGCCTAGTAAATGATGTCAAAAATGCGTGAAAATTGGTAGGTCACTCGTTTTGCCAGTTTTGAGCATTTTCCGTAGAAATAGGCCAAGGCCAATTCTGACTCTAAGACCCTTACAATGGCCAAATATGAAAAGGTATCTAAATCTGGAAATATGGAATAGGTTCTGGCAGCCTTCTGACCTTGTGGAACGAAACAGTTCTAGCCTAGCAAATGATGTCAAAAATGCGTGAAAATTGGTAGGACACTAGTTTTTTCCAGTTTTGAGCATTTTTCGTAGAAATAGGCCAAGGACAATTATGACTCTAAGGCCTCCAAAATGGTCAAACATCGTGAGGTGTCTAAATCTGGAAGAATTGGAAAAATGAAATAGATTTATGGCAGATTACTGACTATGTAGAACGAAGCGTTTTTGACCTAGTAAATGTTGGTGAAATTGCATAAAATTTAGTAGGTTGCTATATTTTTCAGTTCTGGACATTTTTGTCAGAAATAGACTAAGGCTAAATCTGACCCTAAGACCCTCAAAAATTGCAAGTATTGAAATGTATACAAATCTGGACAGTTTTGCGTAGTCTCACGGTTTTGGCTATAACTCTTGAATCCGAACTCCAAATGATACGAGGTTTGTTTCTGGATTTAAATCACTCATTAAGATTTAATTTGATATTTTGTTCACTGAAATTGGAGATTTTTTGATTGTCTAAATGAATATGGGAAAACAGACCATTGCAGTGGGGTTTTTGTTTAGTGATATGCTTAGAATCATGTTGAGACCTTGCTTGAGGTATTGAATGATTGGAATCGTGGCACGTAGATGTTGTGTGGACTGTTGTGGCTGGTTGAGGTTGCTTAATTTGATTGATGTATGACTTGAGATCACTAATTGATGAATGGTTTGCTTAATCGCATGTGCAAGCACGGAATTGAGGCCCTAGCACTCATGACTATTTGCTAAGGGATGACCTTATGTTTAAATGTGTTTAATTGTGTGGTTAATAGGCTGCCCAGATTTTTCCTTATGGCTCTAATATGATTCTCGATGATTGCATGATTGATAAGTGCGTTATTTTTGTACCCGGTCTCTTGTAGGCGTCGTTGCATGCTTGTATAATCTTAATACTTGATACGTGAACCCCGAAATGAGTTATATGACTTGATTTATATGTGTTGCTTGGCTGCCCGTTTAATGTTCATATGACTCTATGTGTTCTACAAAGTGAAATTTCATGTCAAGCATGCCTCGTTCGTTTACTTGGCAATATGTGATCTTGAAATTGCTCGGAGGCAACCTACTTTGTTGTCCTCCTAATGTGAATTGTTAAAAGATATTCAATGGTTTATTTGAACATGATTACTTGGCTGCCCGTGAAAGTTTAATTACTTTCAAATGGATATATGAAATGATTATATGTTCTTACAATGCCTTATATGCCAATATGTCAAAATGTGATCATATACTTGCTCGGAGGCAACCTACTTTGTTGACCTCCTAATGTGAAATGTCAAATGACGTAAATGGGCATTGTATACAAGGTTGCAACCTTTCATTGTGGCATAGTAATCTTTCACGAACGCCGGGCGGCATAGGGCTTGTCGGTGCTCCCGTGACTACCATGGTCCAATTCCCTATCTCGCTTGACATTCTAACCTCGGAGAGTTGGGTCGTAGGTTTTCGGGGTACATCCGGAGTACAACCAATTGGGAGCGATAAGTGGATAATTGAAGTCGGCCGCAACAATTGTTATCGAAAATGATCTTGAGAGCAAATGCTCACCGATTGATCTCGAGAGCGAAAGCTCACCGTATCCTTTAAACTATGTGCTTAAGTACTCTCGCTTGGTTCTTAGAGGACCTCGTAGAGGAAAGACGGGTAAATGTGTTCATTTATATATATTTGTTATATTATTAGCTTACTTGTTCTGTTTGACATGTTTTCAAAGGAGTTTTCATAAAGTTTAACCGGAAAAGGATTTCAAAATGTTATTTCTCGTTCCCCTCGCTAAGTTCATAAGGACTCACCATCTTTTATCATCACAGGTGAAGAACATCTGGAACAGGTACCCGAGGAAAATGTACCCGTTGATGATTCCCTGAAATGATTACATGCCTTATGTGCCTTGCCTGACTGTCGCTATTTTGTGACTGTTATGCTTTCTTTGAAGAATACTTATTTTGTTAATGTAAATGACATCGTTGTAATTTGGGTCTAATTTTGGGATTGTACTATCTACAACCGGATGAACTCTTTATTTGGTTGTTTACTTTCATTTTCTTGAATAGTAGCTATCGTAAGCAATTAAACCACTAGGTGAAAAATCAACTAAGTTAATTTTATCTAATTTCTCTTAGGTGCTCATTTGTAAACTAAAGGATAATAGGTACTTGCATGATAGGAAATTTACAAATAAACGGGACATAGTTATCATGCTAGGCTTATTAACCAAACGAGACTTTCAAGATAGACTAGTAGGCATATCGATTGATGACAAAATAGGAGTCCTTAATGGAATTGGGTTAATGATTGGAATAATTGAGGCGTTTAGGAAATTAGGTTAAACCAAAGGTCTTAAAAACAGTCGTTATGCTGCCGAATTTCTGGAAAATCTTTTGAAGTTCTAGGCGAACGTTAAGTGTTAAATCACAACAAATAGTTAAGTATGTGAATTGGTGTAAAGGAATTAGGTCATACCCTAGTCTAGCCTCTATAGGTCGGGTTGGGTCATGACACCCTATACTAGAATGGTATTAGAGCTTAGTTTGCTAACTAGGCATTAGTCGGGTTCAACTCTCGGACCATGGGTAGAAGCCCTAAGGTAATTGTGATGTCTTGTTTATATGTGTTAATGTGTGCTAATGTGCTTTAATTGTCTTGAGCATTGAATATTATGTGCCTTTGTGAACCATATGTATTATGTGTCATGCACACCGACACGTTAGTGCCCTGAATAATGCATGCATGCTTTTATACTCCTTCCTTGATACATGTGCATGTTATATAACCGTGAATGACTGTTTATACACATAGATAGTTAGGATTAGGACTTTCAGGGAAGTGAATTTGTGCAGGACGAACGAAAAGGCTCGGTTAGAGATTTCTCACATCTTCACAGGTACTCGATCGATCGTATGTATTGTTGGATATGCATATATAAAATGCGTAGCACATGTACAAATGTTGAGGTAAAGTTATCCCCTTATCTTTGGAATACCTATACCTATGATTAAGTTATCAATTTTATAGCCATAAAGTTCTTGATTCTGTTAAACCGTTCTTCTAATTGTGGTTCAAGAATAAATGTTAAGGACATACAACTTTCCTTAAGACATAAGAGTATACTATTGGACATATGGAGTAATATATATTTATATGCTTATAGTGGAAGTTGACTTTGAGGTTGCTTTGAATCCATTTCTCACACCTCAAAATTGGCTTGATAGGCTATCTAAGAAGTTAGCAATATACTCGTACGATTGAATCCTTATTTGATTGGAATGAAGCATTGATGAATCTGATATGGTGTATACTAGCGAGTTTCAAGTTCACTAAATGGTAAGATCGTGACCTAGAAATTAAGAGATGAATTTGTGGAAGTTGACGATAGTTACTTTTAGGGGTTAGATTATTAAGTCATGTATAGCGTATTTAAGTAACTTAACAATGGATAACCTCAAGACATGTAGGTAACCTTGGAGATTGAGTTTAACAAGATTGATGATTCTTTAGTATAACAAGATATAGGGATGTTGGAATCGAGGAATTCATGTAGCTAGAACTCGTGTTCGAAAAACTACACCTAAAATGTTAGGTCGAATAAAAGTGTAAGGAATTGAATTATGCATTAGATGACTAACGTTGCTAAAGGTCCTAAGTTGGATATCGGTGATATTTAGAATCATGGTATTAATTTGTTGCCTCTCGGATTTAGTTGTAATTATGCAAGTAAGTCAATCTATGCACTCATTGTTTGGATACCCTAGAGGATGTTAGGAAGCATATATCCCTAAGTAATACCGATGGACCTATTATATAAACCATGGAAATGATATTAAGCATCTGGTTGCAAAGTGGAGTCGTTAGGATATGATTAGTAATCCTAAATAGCTAATAGTGAGTATGCATGATGATTCATGGTGAACCCTAGGACCTAAGGTCGATGAGTCTTGATGCTCTTAGCTAGTTGAACATGTAAATGAGAATAGTAAGATTTCATATAGTTAAGATAGAGATGAATTAGAGTCATAATGACCTAAGAGACTATTGTTAGACTACCGTATCTATGTGCACCGTTTCATGTCTAGAAACTAGCGATTGATAGACTTCGAATTGTGGTTGTTAAATAGAGGGGTGAATCTTGTAGTGATAGTTAAATGACTGGTTGATTACTTTTGAAGTTCTATTAGGTTATGTTGAAGGATGCCTCATGGTCATAATTCTTATGCTGATACAACCTTGAAGTTATCTCGTGTAAGTATCTTATGAGCTCGATCATTTCGGTACCCATTTATAGTCCTAGGATTGTTGTTGTACGACCGGTAACCTAGTAGAGCATTGATATCACTTACATGGTGATGAACCCAGCTTAGTAACATTAATGTTGAAGATATATTGGCGGGCATTAAGTGTTCGAAGGAATGACTAGGTCGCTAAGTGAGTAGGACCATTGTCTTCTTAAGTATGACGTAACCTTGGATTGAGGTGAGTGGAATTTATTTGAGGTTGAAATTATTCGTCTTAGGAGTTTTGGATAAGATTAAAAGAAATTCTGAAGTCTCGAGACTTGAAAATAGAGATTTGAATAAGGAAATAGATTGTGTATCACAAGCTGATGAAATTTACTTGTAAGAGTTGAACTAGTGCAACATGATTAGTTTACCCATGCAATTTCAATGGCAATTTGTTGGTGGTACCTTATAAACCTTAGAGTTTGAGTTTAACGAATCTCAACGGTTTTTCTTCTTGATTACAAGCGTGAAGGTTAACGAAGCTGGGAAAGGATGTTAGTGAATAGGAGCCTGTAACCGAGAGACTTGTCATTAGAAGATTTGCTAATCTAATGTACCTACGAGATAGGGACTATGATACTATCGATAGATGACGACTTGAGATGGATTAGTTTGTTTGGTGAGTTCTTCCTGAAATAGGGTCGTATTGTGGAAATAATTCATAACATGTGTATGACCTATGTGATAACAGTTTTGAAGCTAGTAGATAGGATATGTAAATCGGATATAGACCTATTATCTTGAAATTAGCGTACGTCACCATAGGATCATGGAATTATTGTGAAATTCCTTTTGAGGTATGAATGCAAGATTGACACGACATAAGTCATGATTTTGAAGTTATAGTTGTATTGTTAGAATATCGATGTAGCCTTGATTACTATGTTTGGAGATTCTAACCTTAGTTAATGAACTTGACCTTAAGATCAAATGGAAGGAATAGAGTCGTTCAAAGGAACGAACTATAAATGTAGGGGTCACACCGAATTAAATGATTGGAGAAAGCTAGGAAGTGAATTCGTTGTGGTAAGAGAGATCACAGAGCAAAGGATGACTCGGAGTTGGAAAATAACAATGGTCGGAATTCGTCTAAATGACCTCAACAAGTAAGAATGAATTTCGGGACGAAATTCTTTTTAGGAGGGGAGGATGTGAGGCCCGACCCTGAATAACATGTCTTACCTCGATTTGCGTACCTTGGACCCAGAATTATATGACTGATCTTGGATTGCGTGCCCTATCTTGGTTTTTGTGCATGCGTCGTCATACATGCCTTGACCTAGAATTGTGTGCCCTAATCCTCGATTTACGTGTATACCTAGATATACGTGCCCTGACCTTGAATTACGTGCGAGACCTTGATTTGTGTAAGTTTCCTCGTTTCATATGCTATAACCTTGAACTGCATGCCCTAACCTAGGTTTAAGCGCCATACCTTGATTTACGTGCATTGCATTGAATTACGTACCTTGCATTGGTTTGCGTGCACTTACCCAAAATTGCGTGCATTTACATAGAAATCTGTGCATTTATCTTGAAGTGCGTGTCTTACCTCGTAGTGCGTGACCTAGACCTAGGAATGCGTGTCTGCATGTTAATCAATAAAGATTCCTGCACAAAGCACAAGACACTAAAATAATCCTACACAATCCACTAACCAATATTATATTCCTAATTCAAATTCTCTACAAATCCCACTAACTATAAAATATTCTATTCTACCCAACATTCTCTTACACCATGTCATAACTTTTCCTAAGTTCTATGCCCTTTTTGCTAACTCCTAAGCCTCCAACATGCTCATGCACTTATTCCTTACACACTACATTTCCTAGGCACAATATTCAGCAACTTTAGAAGGCATTTGACACACAAAAATTTTGCAAAACCGAGCACACACACACACACACACTAAAACTTCATTTTTCCTCTCAAAAACCCTCTCAAGCTCTCATTCTCTCTCCATTTCGACCATGGCTGCCTCTTGACCTTCCAAGACCTCAAGCATGCTCTCAAGATCTCTCCCAAGCTCGGCCATAGCATCCCAAGCAAGCAAGAAGAAAGAAAGAAGCTCCATTGTGCATCTTCATCTATTAACTTGCTAAGGTGAGGGTTAAACTCTTTAAAAAGCTTTCAAAAATCACATGCATGCCTTCATATGACTATATTTACCTCTGTAGTTGTTGTATATGTGTGTACATGAGCTTATATGACCACGCATGGCTAGATTTTTGACTAGAACTTGAAGATAAGTAAAAATCGCGTAGCTGGCAGATTTCTGACTCGGTAGTGTGAGGTACATTTGGCCTAGTAAATGATGTCAAAAATGTATGCAAATTGGTAGGTCACTCGTTTTGCCAGTTTTGAGCATTTTTCGTAGAAATAGGCCAAGGCCAATTCTGACTCTAAGACCCTTACAATGGTCAAATATGAAAAGGTATCTAAATCTGGAAATATGGAATAGGTTCTGGCAGCCTTCTGACCTTGTGGAACGAAACAGTTCTAGCCTAGCAAATGATGTCAAAAATGCGTGAAAATTGGTAGGACACTAGTTTTTCCAGTTTTGAGCATTTTTCGTAGAAATAGGCCAAGGACAATTATGACTCTAAGGCCTCCAAAATGGTCAAACATCGTGAGATGTCTAAATCTGGAAGAATTGAAAAAATGAAATAGATTTCTGGCAGATTACTGACTATGTAGAACGAAGCAGTTTTGACCTAGTAAATGTTGGTGAACTTGCATAAAATTTAGTAAGTTGCTATATTTTTCAGTTTTGGACATTTTTTTCAGAAATAGACTAAGGATAAATCGGACCCTAAGACCCTCAAAAATTGCAAGTATTGAAATGTGTACAAATCTGGACAGTTTTGCGTAGTCTCACGGTTTTGGCTATAACTCTTGAATCCGAACTCCAAATCATACGAGGTTTGTTTCTGGATTTAAATCACTCATTAAGATTTAATTTGATATTTTGTTCACTGAAATTGGAGATTTTTTGGTTGTCTAAATGAATGTGGGAAAACAGACCATTGCAGTGGGGTTTTTGTTTAGTGATATGCTTAGAATCATGTTGAGACCTTGCTTGAGGTATTGAATGCTTGAAATTGTGGCATGTAGATGTTGTGTGGACTGTTGTGGCTGGTTGAGGTTGCTTAATTTGATTGATGTATGACTTGAGATCACTACTTGATGAATGGTTTGCTTAATCGCATGTGCAAGAACGGAATTGAGGCCCTAGCAGTCATGACTATTTGCTAAGGGATGACCTTATGTTTAAATGTGTTTAATTGTGTGGTTAATAGGCTGCCCGGATTTGTCCTTATGGCTCTAATATGATTCCCGATGATTGCATGATTGATAAGTGCGTTATTTTTGTACCCGGTCTCTTGTAGGCGTCGTTGCATGCTTGTATAATCTTAATACTTGATACGTGAACCCCGAAATGAGTTATATGACTTGATTTATATGTGTTGCTTGGCTGCCCGTTTAATGTTCATATGACTCTATGTGTTCTACAAAGTGAAATTTCATGTCAAGCATGCCTTGTTCGTTTACTTGGCAATATGTGATCTTGAAATTGCTCGGAGGCAACCTACTTTGTTGTCCTCCTAATGTGAATTGTTAAAAGATATTCAATGGTTTATTTGAACATGATTACTTGGCTGCCCGTGAAAGTTTAATTTCTTTCAAATGGATATATGAAATGATTATATGTTCTTACAGTGCCTTATATGCCAATATGTCAAAATGTGATCATATACTTGCTCGGAGGCAACCTACTTTGTTGACCTCCTAATGTGAAATGTTAAATGACATAATTGGGCATTGTATACAAGGTTGCAACCTTTCATTGTGGCATGGTAGCATTTCACGAACGCCGGGTGGCATAGGGCTTGCCGGTGCTCCCGTGACTACCATGGTCCAATTCCCTCTCTCGCTTGGCATTCCACCCTTGGAGAGTTGGGTCGTAGGTTTTCGGGGTACATCCGGAGTACACCCAATTGGGAGCGATAAGTGGATAATTGAAGTCGATCGCAACAATTGTTATCGAAAATGATCTTGAGAGCAAATGCTCACCAATTGATCTCGAGAGCGAAAGCTCACCGTATTCTTTAAACTATGTTCTTAAGTACTCTCGCTTGGTTCCTAGAGGACCTCGGGGAGGAAAGACGGGTAAATGTGTTCATTTATATATATGTGTTATATTATGAGCTTACTTGTTCTGTTTGACATGTTTTCAAAGGAGTTTTCATGAAGTTTAACCGGAAAAAGATTTCAAAATATTATTTCTCGTTCCCCCTCGCTGAGTTCATAAGGACTCACCCTCTTTTATCATCACAGGTGAAGAACATTTGGAACAAGTACCCGAGGAAAATGTGTCCGTTGATGATTCCCTGGAATGATTACATGCCTTATGTGCCTTGCCTGACTGTCACTGTTTTGTGACCGTTATGCTTGCTTTGAAGAATACTTATTTTGTTAATGTAAATGACCCCGTTGTAATTTGGGTCTAATTTTGGGATTGTACTATCTACAACCGGACGAACTCTTTATTTGGTTGTTTACTTTCATTATCTTGAATAGTAGCTATCGTAGGCAATTAAACCACTAGGTGAAAAATCAACTAAGTTAATTTTATCTAATTTCTCTTAGGTGCTCATTTGTAAACTAAATGCTAATAGGTACCTGCATGATAGGAAATTTATAAATAAACGGGACATAGTTATCATGCTAGGCTTATTAACCAAACGAGACTTTCAAGATAGACTAGTAGGCATATCGGTTGATGACAAAATAGGAGTCCTTAATGGAATTGGGTTAATGATTGGAATAATTGAGGCGTTTAGGAAATTAGGTTAAACCAATGGTCTTAAAAATAGTCGTTATGCTGCCGAATTTCTGGAAAATCTTTTGAAGTTCTAGGCTAACGTTAAGTGTTAAATCACAACAAACAGTTAAGTATGTGAATTGGTGTAAAGGAATTAGGTCATACCCTAGTCTAGCCTCTATAGGTCGGGTTGGGGTGTGACACCAACGGTATACTGTGCACCGTATAACTTCTTACGGATCAAAAGTTATGGGCACCGAAGCGACGGATACCTGGTCACACGCCTTACGCCCTCGGTTTGCGGGCCCAGCCTCTACGTGAAGTTAAGTTATCTTGCCCAAGGTGCCGTGGGATTCGGTAATATAAATATGATGGATTAGGTTGTCGTCCTTTTCGCGGCTCACGACGTACGATCTGGGATGGAAAAACAGCCCAAAAGAAGAAAAGTGTCCCGAAACTAATCAAAAGGTTCACTTTTGGGCTCTGAAAACAGGCGTTGTCGAGCAAGCTGGCATTCCCCGTCGTAGAGATCTCGGAGAGACTTCCAACGGTATGTTGTGCGCCGCGTAACTCCTTACGTATCAAAAGTTATGGGCACCGGAGCAACGGATACATGGTCGCACGCCCACGCCCTCGGTTTGCGGGCCCAGCCTCTGCGTGAAGTGAAGTTGTCTTGCCCAAGGTGCCATGGGATTCAGTAATAGAAATGTGATGGATTAGGTTGTCGTCCTTTTCACGGCTCACGACGTGAGATCCGGGACGAAAAAACAGTGCAAAAGAAGAAAAGTGTACCGAAACTGATGAAAATGTTTGATTTTTTGTCTCCAAAAACAGTCGCAGCCGAGCAGGCTTCCTGCCCCCGTCGTAGATCTCTAAGAGAGCTTTCCAAAAGTATGTTGTGCGTCGCATAACTCCTTACGGATCAAAAGTTATGGGCACCGGAGCAACGGATACCTGGTCACACGCTCCACGCCCTCGGTTTGCGGGCCTAGGTTCTACGTGAAGTAAATTTTTTTTGCCCAAGGTGCCGTGGGATTCGTTAATAGAAATGTGATGGATTAGGTTGTCGTCGTTTTCGCGGCTCACGACGTACGATCCGGGACGAAAAAACAGCGAAAAACAAGAAAAGTATCCCAAAACTAATGAAAACATTAGATTTTGGGCTCCAAAAACAAGAGCAGCAGAGAAGGCTTGCTGCCCCCGGCGTAGAGTTCTCGGAGATCTTTCTAACGGTTTGCTGTGTATGAGGCCCGACCCCGAATAACGTGTCATACCTCGATTTGCGTGTCATAGACCCTAATTATATGACCGACCTTGGATTGCGTGTCCAAACCTAGGTTTAAGAGTTGTACCTCGAATTACGTGCATTCATTTAGGATTGCGTGCATTTACTAGAAAAATGTACGTCCGTCTCATAGTTCGTGCCCTACCTCGTAGTGCGTGCCCTAGACCTAGGAAAGTGTGCCCTCACGCTAATCAAGAAAGCATCTTACACGGAGCACTAGGCTATTAAACAATCCTACAAAATCTACTATCAATATTATAATCCTAATTCAACTCACTAGAAGACAAAAATTCACTAAACACTAGACAATCCTTATTCTTTATTCCTTATTCTTTTTGTACTTTCAAGACACAATTAAAATAATGCTCAAAGATGACAAAAATTCAGAATTTTGTGTAGCCTTGGCCGACCACTAGGAGGTCTCTTTGCATGCATGCTAAATTCAATTGATTCTAGACAAGTTATGACACAAAAACACTTATCAATGCTTAAAAAAATTGCTCAATACCACCTCAAATTCCTACCTTGCTCGACCAAAAGCTTCATGCCCATGCTAGCATTTTTAAATCCCACCTTGAAGACACAAAAATCTGATTCATCAAGCTCAAGGCCGAACATGCTCATCAAAAATTGCAAAGGCCTTCATTTTTTGTCATTTCTTCTTTCCTCTCACATTTCTCTCTCTCTCCCTCTCATTTTCCCTCTCTCTCTCTCGGCCTTGGCTGAGTTCTCACCATCCCTTGCTCATATTCATCAATTCTTGGTGCATCAAGACAAGCAACCATCGAAGAAGCTCAACCAAACTAGCTAGAGTTCGAAAATCACACATGCATGCCCTTTGAAGCCTTCATTTCAGCCCTAGGTGAGTTTTAAGCTTCCATTTCTTTTCTTCTTGTTCTAACCTCATGCATGTACTAAGAGATTGATCACTAGGCTAGGAAAAATAGAGAAAACCAAGTTGGAATCTCGGCTAAGCAAGCAAGAAGAAGAGATTTGAGCTTCAACAAGTTTTTGTGCATCTTCTTGGTTGTTTGCTAAGGTGAGGGCTAAAACCTTTTGAAAATCCTTCAAAAATTCACATGCATGCTCATAAATGTATGTCTTTGCTTCTGTACTTGAGTTATATGTTCGTTCATAAGCTTAAGCAACCATGCATGGCAAGATCTTGGCTTGAAAGTGATGATAGGTGAAGTCGGATTGTTGACAGCTCTCTGACCAGTTTTTTTCGAGGTATGTTTTTCTAGGAAAATGATGTTGAAAATGCATGAAAATTGGTAGGTGACTAGTTTTGCCAGTTTTGAACACTTTTCTAAGAAATAGGACAAAGCTAATTTTGAATCTATGGTCTTCAAAATGGCAAATCATTAAAATGTGTCCAAATCTGGAAATCTGGAAAAATGAAGCAGGTTTTGGCAGATGCACTGACCTTGTGGAACGAACCAGATTTGACTTAGTAAATGATGTCCAAAATGCATGAAATTGGGTGTACTGATATAATTTTCAGTTATGGACATTTTTGTCAGAAATGGACTAAGGCTAAATCTGACACTAAGGACCTCAAAAACGTCAATTATCGAAATGGGTGCAAATCTGGACAGTTTTATGCTATCCCACTGTTTCGGCTATATCTAATGATCCCGAACTCCAAATGATGCAAGGTTTGTTCCTGATTTTATTTGACTTCTTAAGCTTTAATTTTACATCTTATTCACTTGAATTGGAGTTTGTTTGCCTATCTTAATGATTGTGAGAAAACAGCCTACTGCAGTAAGGGTTTCACTTAATGTCATGCTTAGAAAATTGTTGTAACTTCTCTTGTTGAAATAAATGCTTGGGATTGTAGCCTTGGGATGTTGTGTGGACTGTTTTGAATGTTTGAGGATATTGAATTATATGATGCATGGCTTGAGATTGATTTTGAATTGGTTTGGGGCTTAAATTGCACGGATATGCACGAAATAGAAACCCTAATGACTAGGTAGTCTTGCTAAGTGTTGATCATTCAGATATTGTGTGGAATTATATGCTTAGTAGGCTGCCCGTAGATGCCCTTATAACCTCAAAAGTGATTTTGATCATTGCATGTTGACAAATAGGCTTTTCTTGCACCCGAACCCACGTAGATGTTATTGCATGTTGAATAATCTTATTACTTGATCACGTGGACTACGTAATGAGTTATATGGCTTGATTTACATGTGTTACATGGCTGCCCATTTAATGTTCATATAACTCTATATGCCTTTCAAGTGAAATTACCTGTTTTATCGTGCCCTGCCTGTTTACTTGTCAATGTGCAATCTATGACTGTCTGGAGGCAACCTACTTTGTTGTCCTCCTAACGTGATATGTTAATGTCATAAATGTGCGCTGCATACAAGGTTGTAACCTTTCCTGTCGGCATGGAAGCGATCACGCACACCGGGCGGCATCGGGCTTGCCGGTGCACCCGTGACTACCACTGTCCCATTCCCTCTCTCGCTTGGGGGCTAGACTTCCTCGGAGAGTTGGGTCGTAGTATTTCGGGGTACATCCGGAGTACACTCACCTGGCGTGTTAAAGGGATGATTTAAAGTCGACCGCAACAACTGATTCTGAAACTGATCTGAGAGCAAAAGCTCACTGTTTTCTTTTTACTATGTGTATAAGTACTCTCGCTTGGTTCCTAGAGAACCTCGGGGAGGAAAGACTGGTATTTCTATTTCTGTACTTGTATTATTGTTATATTCATGCTTGCAAAAGGATTTTCATAAGTTGAACCGGAAAATGAGTTTCAAAACCTATTTCTCGTTCCCCCTCGCTGAGTTCATAAGGACTCACCCTCTTTTATCATCTCAGGTGAAGAAGATCCAGAACAGGTACCCGAGGACGGTGTGCCTAACGATGAATCCTTGGAGTGATTTCTTATTTGTGTGCTTTGCGTGATTATGGCTACTTGTGAACTTTATGCTACTTGAAGACTATTTCCTTTTATGTTGCTCGATGTTGTAATGTAAAGACCCCCGTTGTAATTTGGGGTCTAATTATGGTTTGTACTGATATTGCTAGACATACACTAGACACTACTATGATCGTTTTGCTATTATTACCGCTAGTATCTATCATAGGTTATGACGTATTAGTTAAGGACTAAGTAAATGAACCTATCCAATCTTAAACAGGTACTTTTGTAACGAGGATAAACAAACAAACGAGACATAGTATCATGCTAGGTTATAAATCAAACGAGACATCGAGATAACCAATATGCATTTCAATTGATGTTAAATAGTAATCCTAGTTAGAAATGAAACTTGAGATTGGAAAATTTTGAGGCGTTTAGAGAATTAGGCCAAACCAAAGAGTCCAATTACAGCCGTTATGCTGCCGGTTTTCCGGAAAACTTTGGAGTTTAGACTAAAATGATAAGTGTTAAATCTTCATAAACGGTTAAGTATGTGACATGTCCTGAACGTTTAGATCACACCCTAGTCTAACCTTATAGGCCGGGTTGGGGAGTGACACTGTGCTCTGCGTAACTCCTTACGGATCAAAATTTATGGGCACCGGTGCGACGGATACCGAGTCACACGCCCCATGCCCTCGGTTTGCGGGCCCAGCCTCTACTTAAAATGAAGTTGTCTTACCCAAGGAGCCCTGGGATTCGGTAATAGAAATGTGATAGATTAGGTTGTCGTCCTTTTTGCGGCTCACGACGTACGATCTGGGACAGAAAAACAGCGCAAAAGAAGAAAAGTGTCCCGAAACTGATGAAAACGTTCGATTTTGTGCTCTGAAAATAGACACAATAGAGAAGGCTTGATGCCCCCGTCATAGAGCTCTCGGAGAGCTTTCCAATGGTATGCTGTGCGCCACGTAACTCCTTACGGATCAAAAGTTATTGGCACCAGTGCGACGGATACCTGGTCACACGCCCCATACCCTCGGTTTGCGGGCCCAGCCTCTACGTGAAATGAAGTTGTCTTGCCCAAAGTGCCATGGGATTCGGTAATAGATATGTGATAGATTAGGTTGTCGTCCTTTTCGCGGCTCACGACGTACGATCTGGGACCGAAAAACAGCGCAAAAGAAGAAAAAGTGTCTCAATCTAATCAAAACGTATGATTTTGGGGTTGAAAAACAAGCGTAGTTGAGCAGGCTTGCTGCCTCCATCGTAGAGCTCTAAGAGGGCTTTCTAACAGTATGCTGTGCGCCGCGTAACTCCTTACGGATCAGAAGTTATGGGCACCGGAGCGACGGATACCTAGTCACATGCCCCATACCCTCAGTTTGCGGGCCTAGCCTCTACGTGAAGTAAAGTTATCTAACCCAAGGTATCGTGGGATTCGGTAATAGAAAAGTGATGGAGTAGGTTGTCGTCATTTTCGCGGTTCACGACGTACGATTCGGGACGAAAAAACAGCGCAAAAGTAGAAAAGTGTCCCAAAACTGATGGAAGTGTACGATTTTGGGTTTCGAAAATAGGCACAGCAAAGCAGACATACTGCCCCCGTCGTAAAGCTCTCGGTGAGCTTTCCAACGGTATGCTGTACGCCGCATAATTCCTTACGGATCAAAAGTTATGGGCACTAGAGCGACGGATACCTCGTCAAACGCCCCACGCCGTCGGTTTGCGGGCCCAGCATCTACGTGAAGTGAAATTGTCTTGCCCATGGTGGCGTGGGATTCGGTAATAGAAATGTGATGGATTAGGTTGTCGTCGTTTTCGCGGCTCACGACATACGATCCAAAACGGAAAAACAACGCAATAGAAGAAAAGTGTCCCAAAACTGATGAAAACATTTGATTTTGGGCTCCAAAAATAGGAGCAGTTGAGCTGGGTGGCAACCCCTATTGTAGAGCTCTCGAAGAGCTTTCCAATGGTATGCTGTGCGCCGCGTAACTCCTTACGGATCAAAAGTTATAGGCGCTGAAGCGACGGATACCTAGTCACACGCCCCACGCCCTCAGTTTGCAGGCCCAGCCTCTACGTGAAGTGAAGTTGTCATGCCCATGGTGGCGTGGGATTTGGTAATAGAAATGTGATGGATTAGGTTGTCGTCCTTTTCGTGGCTCACGACGTACGATTCGGGATGGAAAAACAACGCAAAAGAAGAAAAGTGTCCCAAAACTAATCAAAACGTACGATTTTTGGGCTCTAAAAATAGGAGCAGCATAGCAGGCTTGTTGCCCCCGTTGTAGAGCTCTCGGAGAGCTTTCCAACAGTATACAGTGCACCGCGTAACTCCTTACGGATCAAAAGTTATGGGCACCGGAGCGACGGATACCTTGTTACACGCCCCACGCCTTCGGTTTGCGGGCCCAGCCTTTACATGAAGTAAAGTTGTCTTGCCCAAGATGCCGTGGGATTCAATAATAGAAATGAGATGGATTAGGTTGTTTTCCTTTTCGCGGCTCACGACGTACGATACGGGACGGAAAAACAGCGCAAAAGAAGAAAAGTGTCCCAAAACTGATGAAAACGTTCGATTTTGGTCTCTGAAAATAGGTGCAGCCAAGCAGGCAGGGTACCCCCATCGTAGAGCTCTCGGAGAGCTTTCCAACGGTATGTTGTGCGCCATAGAACTTCTTACGGATCAAAAGTTACGGGCACCGGAGCGACGGATACCTGGTCACATGGCTCACGCCCACGGTTTATGGGCCCAGCCGCTACATGTAGTAAAGTTGTCTTGCCCAAGGTGCCATGGGATTTGGTAATAGAAATGTGATGAATTAGGTTGTCGTCGTTTTCACGGCTCACGACGTACGATCAGGGACGGAAAAACAGCGCAAAAGAAGAAAAGTTTCCCGAAACTGATGAAAATGTTCGATTTTGGGATCCGAAAATAGGCGCAGCAAAGCCAGCTTGTGGCCCCCATCGTAGAGCTCTCGGAGAGCTTTCGAACGGTATGCTGTGCGTCGCGTAACTGCTTATGAATCAAAAGTTATGGGCACCGGAGCGACGGATACCTGGTCACACGCCCCACGCCGTCGGTTTGCGGGCCCAGTCTCTACGTAAAGTGAAGTTGTCTTGCCCATGGTGGTGTGGGATTCGGTAATAGAAATATGATGGATTAGGTTGTCGTCCTTTTCGCGGCTCACGACGTACAATCCGAGACGGAAAAACAGCGCAAAAGAAGAAAAGTGTCTCGAAACTGATGAAAATGTTCGATTTTGGGCTGCAAAAATTGGCGCAGCTGAGCAGGCTTGCTACCAACGTCATAGAGCTCTCGAAGAGTTTTCCAACGGTATATTGTGCACCGCGTAACTCTTTATGGATCAAAAGTTATGGGCGTAGGAGCGACGGATACCTGGTCACATGCACCACGCCCTCGGTTTACGGGCCCAGCCTCTACGTGAAGTGAAGTTGTCTTGCCCAAGGTGGCGTGGAATTCGGTAATAGAAATGTGATGGATTAGGTTGTCGTCCTTTTCGCGGCTCACGACGTACGATTCGAGACGAAAAAACAGCGCAAAAGAAGAACAGTTCCCCTAAACTAATCAAAACGTAAGATTTTGGGCCCTAAAAATAGGCACAGCTGAGCAGTCTTGCTGCCCCCATCGTAGAGCTCTCGGAGAGCTTTCCAACGGTATGTTGTGCGCCGCGTAACTCCTTACGAATCAAAAGTTATGGGCACCGGAGTGACGGATACCTGGTCATACGCCCCACGCCTTCGGTTTGCGGGCCCAGCCTCTTCTTGAAGTGAAGTTTTCTTGCCCATGGTGGCATGGCATTAAGTAATAGAAAAGTGATGGATTAAGTTGTCGTCGTTTTCGCGGCTCACAACGTACGATCCGGGACGGAAAAATAGCGCAAAAGAAGAAAAGTGTCCCGAAACTAATCAAAACGTACGATTTTGGGCTCTAAAAACAGGAGTAGCTGAGTAGTCTTGATGCCCCCGTCGTAGAGCTCTCGAAGAGCTTTCCAACAGTATGTTGTGCGCCGCGTAACTCCTTACGGATCAAAAGTTATGGGCACTGGAGCGACGGATACCTGGTCACACGCCCCACGCCCTCGGTTTGCGGGCCCAGCCTCTACGTGAAGTGAAGTTGTCTTGCCCATGGTGACCTGGGATTCGGTAATAGAAATGTGATGGATTAGGTTGTCACCTTTTCGCGGCTCACGACGTATGATCCGGGACGAAAAAATAGTGCAAAAGAAGAAAAGTGTCCCGAAACTGAACAAAACGTTTGATTTTGGGCTATGAAAACAAGCGCAGCCTAGCAGGCTTGCTGCCCTCGTCGTAGAGCTCTCGGAGAGCTTTCCAACGTTATGCTGTGCGCCGCGTAACACCTTAAAGATCAAAAGTTATGGGCATCGGAGCAGCAGAAACCTGGTCACACGCCCCATACCCTCGGTTTGCAGGCCCAGCCTCTACGTGAAGTAAAGTTGTCTAGCCCAAGGTGCTGTAGGATTCGGTAATAGAAATGTGATGGAGTAGGTTGTCGTCGTTTTTGCAGTTCACGACGTACGATTTGGGATGGAAAAACAGCGAAAAAAAAGAAAAGTATCCCAAAACTAATGGAAATGTTCGAATTTGGGCTTCAAAAACAGGCGCAGTATAACAAGCTTGCTGCCCCCGTCGTAGAGCTATCAGAGAGCTTTCCAACGGTATGCAGTGCACCTCGTAACTCTTTACGGATCAAAAGTTATGGGCTCCGGAGCGACGGATACCTGGTCACACGCCCCACGCCCTCAGTTTGTAGGCCCAGCCTCTACATGAAGTGTCACGCCCCAACCCGGTCTATAAGGCTAGACTAGGGTGTGATCTAAACATTCAGGTCATATCACATACCTAACCGTTTATAAAGAATTAACACTTAATGTTTTAGCCTAAACTCCAAAGTTTTCTAGAAAACCGGCAGCATAACGGCTGTAATTGGGCTATTTGGTTTGGCCTAAAATTCTCTAAATGCCTCAAATTTTTCCAATCTCAATTTCATTTCCAACTAGGGTTACTATTTAACATCAATTGAAATGCCTATTGGTTATCTCGATGTCTCGTTTGATTTATAACCTAGCATGATGCTATGTCTCGTTTGTTTGTTTATCCTCGTTACAAAAGTACCTGTTGATCTTAACTTAATAGCGAGTACCTGTTTAAGATTTGGACGGTTCATTTCACTTAGCCCTTACCTAATACTTCATAATCCTATTATAGCCACTAGCAATAGTAATAGTAAAACGACCATAGTAGTATCTAGCGTCTGTCTAGAAATATCAGTACAAACCAAAATTAGACCCCACATTACAACGGGGGTCTTTTACATTACAACATTAAGCAACATGAAAGAAACAGTCTTCAAGTAGCATAGTTTTCACAAATGGCCATAAATTAAGCAAAGCACACAGGACAGGCAATCACTCCAAGGAATCGTCGTTAGACACATCGTCCTCGGGTACCTGTTCTTGATCTTCTTCACCTGATATGACAAAAGATGGTGAGTCCTTATGAACTCAGCGAGGGGGAACGAGAAATAGATTTTGAAACTCATTTTCTGGTTCAACTTATGAAAATCCTTTTGCAAGCATGAATATAACACAATTAAGTACAAAATAATAATACAAAAGTAAAGGAACACAATTACTCGTCTTTCCTCCCCAATGTTCTCTAGGAACCAAGCGAGAGTACTTATACACATAGTAAAAAGGATATAGTGAGCTTTTGCTCTCAGTTCATTTCCAGAATCAGTTGTTGCGGCCGACTTCAAATCATCCCCATAACACGCCAAGTGGGGGTACTCCAGATGTACCCCGAAATCCTACGACCCAACTCTCCGAGGAAGTCTAGCCCCCAAGTGAGAGAGGGAATAGGTACCATGGTAGTCACGGGTGCACCGGCAAGCCCGATGCCGCCTAGTGTGCGTGATCGCTACCATGACAGAAAGAAAAGTTGCAACCTTGTATGCAATGCACATTTATGACATTTAATATATCACATTAGGAGGACAACAAAGTAGGTTGCCTCTGGACCGTCATAAGATTGCACATTGACAAGTAAACAAGCAAGGCACGAATAGACAAGTAATTTCATTTGAAAAGCATATGGATTTATATGAACATTAAACGGGCAGCCATGTAACGCACGTAAATCAAGTCATATAACTCATTTCAACATCCACGTTGATCAATTAATGAGGTTATTCAACATGCAACAATAATCTACGTGGTTCGGATGCAAGAAAGGCCTATTTGTAAACATGCAACGAATCAATATCACATTTAGGGCTATAAAGAAACTACAGGCAGCCTACTAAACATATAATTACACTCAATATTCAAAGGATCAACACTTAGCAAGTTCGCCTAGTCACTAGGGTTTCCATTTCGTGCATATCCGTGCAATTTAAGCCCCAAACCAACTCAAAATCAATCTCAAGCCATGCATCATTTAATTCAACATCCTCAAACATTCAAAACAGTCCACACAACATCCCAAAACTACAATCCCAAGCATTTAATTCAACAAGAGAAGTTACAACAATTTTTCTAAGCATAACACTAAGTGAAACCCTTACTGCAATAGGCTGTTTTCTCACAATCATTAAGATAAGAAAACAATCTCCAATTCCAGTGAATAAGATGTCAAATTAAAGCTTAAGAAGTGAACTAAAATCAGAAACAAACCTTGCATCATTTGGAGTTCGGGATCATTAGTTATAGCCGAAACTGTGGGATAGCACAAAACTGTCCAGATTTGCACACATTTCGATAATTGACGTTTTTGAGGTCCATAGGGTCAGATTTAGCCTTGGTCCATTTCTGACAAAAATGTCCAGAACTGAACAATCTAGAAGCAAACCAAATTTCATTCATTTTGGACATCATTTACTAAGTCCAATCTGGTTCGTTCTACAAGGTCAGTGCATCTGCCAAAACCTGCTTCATTTTTCCAGATTTCCAGATTTGGACACATTTTAAAGATTTGCCATTTTGAGAACTTTAGAGTAAAAATTAGCTTTGGCCTATTTCTTTGAAAAACGTTCAAAACTGGCCAAAATAGTCACCTACCAATTTTCGTGAATTTTCAACATCATTTGCCTAGCCAAACTCACCTCGAAACAACAGGTCAGAGAGCTGTCACATAATCCGATTTCACCTATCATCATCTTCAAGCCAAAATCTTGCCATGCATGGTTGTAAAAGCTTATGAACGAACATATAACTCAAGAACAGAAGCAAATACATACATTTATGAGCATGCATGTGGATTTTTGAAGGATTTTCAAAAGGTTTTAGCCCTCACCTTAGCAAATCAACAAGAAGATGCACAAAACTTGTTGAAGCACAAATTTCTTCTTCTTCTTTGCCTAGCCGAGATTCCAACTTGGTTTTCTCTATTTTTCCTAGCTTAGTGACCAAGCTCTTAGTACATGCATGTGGTTATAACAAGAAGAAAAGAAATGGAAGCCAAGAAACTTACCTAGGGCCGAAATGAAGACTCAAAGGACATGCATGTGTGATTCTTGCATCCTAGCTAGCTTGCTTGAGTTTCTTTGATTGTTGCTTGTCTTGATGCACCATGAATTGATGAAGATGAGCAAAGGCAAGAGTAAACTCAGCCAAGGCCGAGAGAGAGAGAGAAGAATGAGAGGGAGAGAGAGAAATGTGAGAGGAAAATGAGAGAAATGAAGAAGAAAACAAAAGCCTTGCAATTGATGAGTATGCTCAGCCTTGGGCAGAAAAAATTCAGCCTTTTTGTGTCTTCAAGGAGTATTTTGAGATTCCTAGCATGGGCAAGGAATGTTTGGTCGAGTAGGGTGGGGTTTTGAGGAGATTTTTGAGCAATTTTTTATGCATTTGTGTCATAGAATGTCATAGTTTGTTTTTGAATTAAGTTGAATTTGAACAAGCAAGCACAAATGCCACATAGTGGTCGGCCAAGGCATGTAAAAATGCTGAATTTTGTCATCTTTTGTGCATTGTTTATTTGTGTGTTGAAAGTGCAAAAAGAATAAGGAATAAAGAATGAAGAATGTTTAGTGTTTAGTGAAATTTTGTCTTCTAGTGAGTTGAATTAGTAATTTAATAATAGTTAGTGGGTTTTGTAGGATTAATTAATGACCTAGTGCTTCGTGCAAGATGCTTTGTTGATTAGCGTGAGGGCACGCATTCCTAGGTCTAGGGTACGTACTACGAGGTAGGACACAAACCACGAGATGAATGCACGTTTTTCTAGTAAATGCACACAACCCTAAAGGAATGCATGTAATTCAATGCATGGCACACAAAACGAACACAATTCTTAAACCTAGGTCAAGGCACGCAAATCTAGATTAGGGCACACGAAATGAGGTATCGCACGCAAATCGGGGTCGGGCCTCACATGAAGTGAAATTATCTTACCCATGGTGGCTTGGGATTCGGTAATAGAAATGTGATGGATTAGGTTGTCGTCCTTTTCGCGGCTCACGACGTATGATCTGGGACGGAAAAACAGCGCAAAAGAAGAAAAGTGTCCCGAAACTAATGAAAACGTTCGATTTTGGGCTCGGAAAATAGGTGCAGCTAACCAGGCTTTTTGCCCTCGTCGTAGAGCTCTCGGAGAGCTTTCCAACGGTATACTGTGCACCGCGTAACTCCTTACGGATGATAAGTTATGGACACCGGAGCGACGGATACCTAGTCACACACCCCACGCCCTCGGTTTGTGGGTCCAGCCTCTACGTGAAGTGAAGTTGTCTTGCCCAAGGTGTCATGGGATTCGGTAATAGAAATGTGATGGATTAGGTTGTCGTCCTTTTCGCGGCTCACGACGTACGATCCAGGATAAAAAAATAGTGCAAAAGAAGAAAAGTGTCCCAAAACTAATCAAAACGTATGATTTTGGGCTCTAAAAATAGGCGCAGCCGAGCAGGCTTGCTGCCCTCATCGTAGAGCTCTCGGAGAGCTTTCCAACGATATGCTGTGCACCGCGTAACTCCTTACGGATCAAAAGTTATCGGCACCGGAGCGACGGATACCTTATCACACGCCCCACGCCCTCGGTTTGCTGGCCCAGCCTCTGCATGAAGTGAAGTTGACTTGCCCAAGGTGCCGTGGGATTCGGTAATAGAAATGTGATGGATTAGGTTGTCGTCCTTTTTGCGGCTCACGACGAACGATTCGGGACGAAAAAATAGCGCAATGGAAGAAAATTGTCCCAAAACTGATAAAAACGTTCGATCTTGGGCTTTGAAAATAGGCGCAGCCAAGCAGGCTGGCTAACCCCGTCATAGAGCTCTCGGAGAGCTTTCCAATAGTATGCTGTTCACCGCGTTACTACTTACGGATCAAAAGTTATGGGCACCGGAGCGACAGATACCTGGTCACACGCCTCACGCCCACGGTTTGCAGGCCCAGCCTTTACGTGTAGTAAAGTTGTCTTGCCCAAGGTGCCGTGGGATTCGATAATAGAAATGTGATGGATTAGGTTGTCGTCGTTTTTGCGGCTCACAACGTTCGATCCGGGACGAAAAAACAACGCAAATAGAAGAAAAGTATCTCGAAACTGATAAAACTGTTCGATTTTGGGCTCTGCAAATAGGCACAGCAAATTCAACTTGTTGCCCACATCGTAGAGCTCTCGGAGAGCTTTCCAACGGTATGCCGTGCGCCGCGTAACTTCTTACGGATCAAAGGTTATGGGCATCGGAGCGACAGATACCTGGTCACACGCCCCACGCCCTCTGTTTGCGGGCCCAGCCTCTACGTGAAATGAAGTTGTCTTGCCCATGGTAGTATGGGATTCGGTAATAGAAATGTGATGGACTAGGTTGTCATCCTTTTCGCGGCTCACAACGTATGATACGGGACAGAAAAACAACGCAAAAGAAGAAAAGTATCCCGAAACTGATCAAAACGTTCGATTTTGGGGGCTCCAAAAATAGGCGCAGCAAAGCCGGCTTGTTGCTCCCGTCGTAGAGCTCTTAGAGAGCTTTCCAACAGTACGCTGTACGCCGCGTAACTCCTTACGGATCAAAAGTTATGGGCACCGGAGCGACGGATACATGGTCACACGCCCCACGCCCTTGGTTTGTGGTCCCAGCCTCTACGTGAAATGATGTTGTCTTGCCCATGGTGGTATGAGATTCGGTAATAAAAATGTGATGGATTAGGTTGTCGTCCTTTTCGCGGCTCACGACGTACGATCCGAGACGAAAAAACTGCTCTAAAGAAGAAAAGTGTCCCGAAATTGATGAAAACGTTCGATTTTGGGATGCGACAACATGCCAGCCGAGCAGGCTTGCTACAAACGTCGTAGAGCTCTCGAAGAGCTTTCTAACAGTATGTTGTGCACCGCGTAACTCCTTACGGATCAAAAGTTATGGGCGCCGAAGCGACGGATACTTGGTCACACGCCCCACGTCCTCGATTTGTGGGCCTAGCCTCTACGTGAAGTGAAGTTGTCTTGCCCATGGTGGCGTGGGATTCGCTAATAGAAATGTGATGGATTAGGTTGTCGTTCTTTTCGCGGCTCACGACATACGATCTGGGACGAAAAAACAGCTTAAAAGAAGAAAAGTGTCCCAAAACTGATGAAAACGTTCGATATTGGGCTCTGAAAATAGGCGCAGCAGAGTTGGCTGGCTACCCCCGTCGTAGAGCTCTCGGAAAGCTTTCCAACGGTATGCTGTGCACCGCGTAACTCCTAACGGATCAAAAGTTAAGGGCACCGGAGCGACGGATACCTAGTCACACGCCCCACGCGCTGGGTTTGCAGGCCCAACCTCTACGTGAAGTAAAGTTGTCTTGCCCATGGTGGCTTAGGATTCGGCAATAGAAATGTGATGGATTAGGTTGTCGTCCTTTTCGCGACTCACGACGTACGATCCGAGACAGAAAAACAGCGCAAAAGAAGAAAGTGTCCCGAAACTGATAAAAACATTCGATTTTGGGCTTCAAAAATAGAAGCAGTCGAGAAGGCTTGCTGCGAAAGTCGTAGAGCTCTCGGAGAGCTTTCCAACGGTATGCTGTGCATGGCGCAACTCCTTACGGATCAAAAGTTATGGGCGCCGGAGCGACGGATACCTGGTCACACCCCCCACGCCCTCTGTTTACGGGCCCAACGTCTACGTGAAGTGAAGTTGTCTAGCCCATGGTGGCGTAGGATTCGGTAATAGAAATGTGATGGATTAGGTTGTCGTCCTTTTTGCGGCTCACGACGTACGATCCGGGACGAAAAAATAACGTAAAAGAAGAAAAGTGTCCCGAAACTAACCAAAACGTACAATTTGGGCTCTAAAAACAGACGCAGCCGAGTAGTCTTGCTGCCCCGTCGAAGAGCTCTCGGAGAGCTTTCCAACGGTCTGCTGTGCGCCGCGTAACTCATTACTGAACAAAAGTTATGGGCACCGGAGCTACGGATACCTGGTCACACGCCCCACGCCCTTGGTTTGCGGGCCCAGCCTCTATGTGAAGTGAAGTTCTCTTGCCCATTGTGGTGTGGGATTCGGTAATAGAAATGTGATGGATTAGGTTGTCGTTCTTTTACGTCTCACGACGTATGATCCGGGACGGAAAAACAGCGCAAAAGAAGAAAAGTATCACGAAACTGATGAAAACATTCGATTTTTTACTCCTAAAAGAGGAAAAACCTAGAAGGCATACTGTCAACATCGTAGAGCTCTTGGAGAGCTTTCTAACGGTATGTTGTACGCCACGTAACTCCTTACGGATCAAAAGTTATGGGCAGCAGAGCGACGGATACTTATCACACGCCCTATGACCTCAGTTTTCGGGCCCTGCCTCTACGTGAAGTAAGGTTGCCTTGCCCAAGTTACCTTGGGATTCGGTAATAGAAATGTGATTGATTAGGTTATCGTCCTTTTCGCGGCTCACGACGTACGATCCGAGATGGAAAAATAGCCAAAAGTAGAAAAGTGTCCTAAAACTGATGAAAACGTTCAATTTTGGGCTCCAAAAATAGGCGCAGTAGAGCAGTCTTACTACCCCTGTCGTAGAGCCCTCGGAGAGCTTTCCAACGGTAAGTTGTGTGCCGCGTAACTCCTTACGGATCAAAAGTTATGGGCAGCGGAGCGACGGATACTTATCACACGCCCCATGCCCTCGGTTTTCGGGCCCAGCCTCTACGTGAAGTAAAGTTGTCTTGCCCAAGGTGCCATGGAATTCGGTAATAGAAATATGATGGATTAGGTTGTCGTCCTTTTCGCGGCTCACGACGTACGATTCGGGACGAAAAAATAATGCAAAATTAGAAAAGTGTCCTGAAACTGATGAAAACGTTTGATTTTGGGCACTGAAAACAAGTACAGCAGAGGAGCCTTGCTGCCCCCGTCGTAGAGCTCTTGGAGAGCTTTCCAACGGTAAGCTGTGCGCCGCGTAACTCTTTACGGATCAAAAGTTTTGGGCACCGGAGCGACGGATACTTGGTCACACGCCCTACTCCCTCGATTTGCTAGCCCAGCCTCTATGTGAAGTGAAGTTGTCTTGCCCATGGTGGCTTGGGATTCGGTAATAGCAATGTGATGGATTAGGTTGTCGTCCTTTTCGCGGCTCACGACGTACGATCCGGGATGAAAAAATGGCAAAAAATGAGAAAAGTGTCCCAAAACTGATCAAAACGTTCGATTTTGGGCTCTGAAAATAGGCACAGCTGAGTAGACTTGCTGCCCCCGTCATAGAGCTCTCGGAGAGCTTTCCAATGGTATGTTGTGCGCCACGTAACTCCTTACGGATCAAAAGTTATGGGCAGCAGAGCGACGGATACCTGGTCACATGCCCCATGCCCTCGGTTTTTGGGCCCAGCCTCTACGTGAAGTAAAGTTGTCTTGCCCAAGGTGCCATGGGATTCGGTAATAGAAATGTGATGGATTTGGTTGTCGTCCTTTTCGTGGCTCACGACGTACGATTCGGGACAGAAAAACAGCGCAAAAGCATAAAAGTGTCCAGAAACTGATGAAAACGCTCAATTTTGGGCTCCGAAAATAGGCTCAGCAGAGCATCCTCACTGCCCCCGTCGTAGAGCTCTCGGAGAGCTTTTCAACGGTAAGCTGTGCGCTACGTAACTCCTTACGGATCAAAAGTTACGAGCACCGGAGCGACAGATACCTGGTCACACGCCCCACGCCCTCGGTTTGCGTGCCCAGCCGCTACATGAATTGAAGTTGTCTTGCCCATGGTGGCATGGGATTCGGTAATAGAAATGTGATGGATTAGGTTGTCGTCCTTTTCGCGGCTCACGACGTACGATCTGGGACAGAAAAACAGGGCAAAAGAAGAAAAGTATCCCGAAACTAATCAAAACATACAATTTTTTGCACTAAAAATAGGCGCAACCAAGCAGTCTTGCTGCCCCCGTCGTAAAGCTCTCGGAGAGATTTCCGACGGTATATTGTGCGCTGCGTAACTCCTTACGGATCAAAAGTTATGGGCACCGGAGCGACGGATACCTGGTCACACACCCCACGCCCTCGATTTTTGGGCCCAGCCTCTATGTGAAGTGAAGTTGTCTTGCCCATGGTGGCGTGGGATTCGGTAATAGAAATGTGATGTATTAGGTTTTTGTCCTTTTCGCGGCTCACGAGGTATCATCCGGGACAGAAAAACAGCGCAAAAGAAGAAAAGTGTCCTGAAACTGATGAAAACGTTTGATTTTGGGCTCTGAAAAGAAACGCAACCTAGCAGGCTGGCTGCCCCCGTCGTAGAGCCCTCGGAGAGTTTTCCAACGGTATGCTGTGCGCCGCGTAACTCCTTACGGATCAAAAGTTATGGGCAAGGAGCGACAGATACCTGGTCATACGCCCCATGCCCTCGGTTTTCGGGCCCAGCTTCTACGTGAAGTAAAGTTGTCTTGCCCAAGGTGCCATGGGATTCGGTAATAGAAATGTGATGGATTAGGTTTTCGTCCTTTTCACGGCTCACGACGTATGATTCAGGACGGAAAAACAGTGCAAATGAAGAAAAGTGTCCCGAAACTGATTAAAACATTAAACTTTTGGCTCTGAAAACAAGCACAGCATAGAAGCCTTGCTGCCCCCGTCGTAGAGTTCTCGGAGAGCTTTCCAACAGTAAGCTGTGCGCTGTGTAACTCCTTACGGATCAAAAGTGATAGGCACCGGAGCAACGGATACCTGGTCAAACGTCCCACATCTTCGGTTTTCGGGTCCAACCTCTAGGTAAAATGAAGTTGTCTTGCCCATGGTGGCGTGGGATTCGGTAATAGAAATGAGATTGATTAGGTTGTCGTCGTTTTCGCGGCTCACGTCGTACGATCTGGGACGAAAAACAGCGCAAAAGAAGAAAAGTATCCTGAAGTTGAGGAAAATGTTCAATTTTGGGTTCCGAAAATAGGCGCAGACGAGCAGGCTTGCCTCACCCGTCGTAGAGCTCTCGGAGAGCTTTCCAACAGCATGTTGTGCGCCGCGTGACTCCTTAGAGATCAAAAGTTATGAGCACCGGAGCGACGGATACCTGGTCACATACCCCACGCCCTCGGTTTGCAAGCCTAGCCTCTACGTGAAGTGAAGTTGTCTTGCCCAAGGTACCGTGGGATTCGGTAATAGAAATGTGATGGATTAGGTTCTCGTCCTTTTCACGACTCACGACGTACGATCCGGGATGAAAAAACAGCGCAAAAGAAGAAAAGTATCCCGAAACTGATCAAAACGTTCAATTTTGGGCTCCGAAAACAGGCGCAGACAAGCAGGCTTGTACCCCCATCGTAGAGCTCTCAGAGAGGGTTCCAACGGTATGCTGTCCGCTGCGTAACTTTTTACGGATCAAAAGTTATGGGCACCGGAGCGACGGATACTTTGTCACATGCCCCACGCCCTCGATATGCGGGCCCAGCCTCTACGTGGACGGAAGTTGTCTTGCCCAAGGTGCCATGGGATTCTATAATAGAAATGTGATGGATTAGGTTGTCGTTTTTTTCGCGGCTAGCGACGAACGATTCGGGACGAAAAAACAACACAAATGAAGAAAAGTGTCCCGAAACTGATGAAAATTTTCGATTTTGGTCTCCGAAAATAGGCGTAGCAAAGCAAGCTTTCTCCCCCTATCGTAGAGCTCTCGGAGAGCTTTCCAACGGTATGCTGTGGGCTGCATAACTCCTTACGGATCAAAATTTATGGGCACCGGAGTGACGGATACCTGGTCACACGCCCCACGCCCTCGGTTTGCGGGTCCAGCCTATACATGAAGTTAAGTTGTCTTGCCCAAGGTGCCATGCGATTCGGTAATAGAAATGTGATGGATTAGGTTGTCGTCCTTTTCGCAGCTCACACCGTACCATCCAGGACCGAAAAACAACGCAAATGAAGAAAAGTATCCAGAAACTGATGAAAACGTTAGATTTTGGGCTCCAAAAATAGGCACAGCAAAGCAGCCTTGCCTCCCCCGTCGTAGAGCTCTCGGAGAGCTTTCCAACAGTATGTTGTGTGCCATGTAACTCCTTACGAATAAAAAGTTATGGGCACCGGAGCGACGGATACCTGGTCACATGCCCCACGCCCTCGGTTTGTGGGTCCAGCCTCTACGTGAAGTGAAGTTGTCTTGCCCAAGATGCCATGGGATTCGGTAATAGAAATGTGATGGTTAAGGTTGTCGTCCTTTTCGCGGCTCACGACGTACTATCCGGGACAGAAAAACATTGCAAAAGAAGAAAAGTGTCCCGAAACTGATGAAAACATTTTATTTTGGGCCCAAAAAATAGGATCCGTCGAGCTGGCTGGCAACCCCCATCGTAGAGCTCTCGAAGTGCTTTCCAACGGTATGTTGTGCGCCGCGAAACTCCTTACGGATCAAAAGTTATGGGCGCTGAAGCAACGGATACCTAGTCACATGTCCTATGCCCTCGGTTTGCGGGCCCAGCCTCTACGTGAAGTGAAGTTGTCTTGCCCATGGTAGCATGGGATTCAATAATAGAAATGTGATGGATTAGGTTGTCATCCTTTTCGCGGCTCACGATGTACGATCCGAGACGAAAAAATTGCGCAAAAGTAGAAAAGTGTCCCCAAACTGATGAAAACATTCGATTTTGGGCTCCGAAAATAGGCGCAGCCTAGTAGGCTTACTACCAACGTCGTAGAGCTCTCGGAGAGCTTTCCAACGGTATGTTGTGTATCGCGCAACTCCTTACGGATCAAACTTTATGGGCGCCAGAGCGACGGATACTTGGTCACATGCCCCACGCCTCCATTTGCGAGCCCAACCTCTAAGTGAAGTGAAGTTGTCTTGCCCATGGTGGCATGGGATTCGGTAATAGAAATGTGATAGATTAGGTTGTCGTCGTTTTTGCGGCTCACGACGTACGATCCGAGATAGAAAAATAGCGCAAAAGAAGAAAAGTGTCCCGAAACTAATCAAAACGTACCATTTTGGCCTCTAAAAATAGGCGCAGCCGAGCAGTCTTGCTACCCCCGTCGTAGAGCTCTCAGAGAGCTTTCCAAAGGTATGTTGTGCGTCGCGTAACTCCTTACGGATCAAAAGTTATGGGCACCGGAGCGACGGATACCTGGTCACATGCCCCACGCCCTCGGTTTGCGGGCCCAGCTTCTACGTGAAGTGAAGTTGTCTTGCCCATGGTTGCGTGAGATTCAGTAATAGAAATGTGATGGATTAGGTTGTCGTCCTTTTCGCGGCTCACGACATATGATCCGGGATGAAAAAACAGCGCAAAATAAGAAAAGTATCCTGAAACTGAAAAAAACATTCGATTTTGGGCTTTGAAAACAAGCGCATCCCAGCAGACTTGCTACCTCCGTCGTAGAGCTCTCGGAGAGCTTTCTAACGTTATTTTGTGCGCCGCGTAACACCTTACGGATGAAAAGTTATGGGCACCGGAGCGACGGATACTTGGTTACACGCCCCATACCCTCGGTTTGCGGGCCCGGCCTCTACGTGAAGTAAAGTTGTCTAGCCCAAGGTGCCGTGGGATTCGGTAATAAAAATATGATGGAGTGGGTTGTCGGCGTTTTCGCGGTTCACGACGTGTCACGCCCTAACCCGACCTATTGAGGTTAGACTAGGGAGTGATCTAAACATTCAAGTCATTTCACGTACTTAATCGTTCATGAAGGTTTAACACTTAACGTTTAGCCTAAACTCCACAAATCCTCCGGAAAACCGACAGCATAACGGTTGTAATTGGGCTCTTTAGTTTGACCTAATTCTCTAAACGCCTCGAAACTTTCAATCTCAAATTCATTTCTAACTAAGATTATTATTTATCACCAATCGAAATGCCTACTAGTTATCTCGAAGTCTCGTTTGATTAACAACCTAGCATGATAACTCTGTCTCGTTTGTTTGTTAATCCTTGTTACAAAAGTACCTGTTGATCTTAGCCTACCATTGAGTACCTGCTTAAGATTGGATATATTCATTTTACTTAATCCTTTACCTGATACTTCATAAGCCTGTGATAGATACTAACCAGTAGCGATAGTAAAAACGACCATAGGAGTGTCTATCTAGTTATGATCAGTACAAACCAAAATTTGACCCCAAATTACAACGGGGGTCATTTACAATACAACAACAAGCAACATAAGAAATAGTCTTCAAGCAACATATCGTTCACAAAATGGCCATAGTCAAATAAGGCACGTAGGGCAAGCAATCATTCCAAGGAGTCATCAATAGGCACATTGTCCTCGGGTACCTGTTCCTGGTCTTCTTCACCTAAGATGATAAAAGAGGGTGAGTCCTTATGAACTCAGCGAGAGAGAACGAGAAATACGTTTTGAAACTCTTTTTCCGGTTAACTTATGAAAAACCTCTTTTTGAAAACATGTCACGTATTACAATCAATAAGATACGCAAAGTATAAGAATCAAATTGAGGAACAGATACAATTACTAATCATTTCAAGGATACGGTGAGCATTTGCTCTCAATATCGATTTCGATACGATTGTTGCGGCCGACTTCAATAATCCACTTATCGCTCCCAATTGGGTGTACTCCAGATGTATCCCAAAATCCTACGACCCAACTCTCCGAGGGTAGAATGCCAAGCGAGAGAGAAAATTGGACCATGGTAGTCACGGTAGCACCGGCAAGCCCGATGTCGCCCGGCGTGCGTGAAACGCTACCATCCCACAATGAAAGGTTGCAACCTTGTATGCAATGCGTATTTATAACATTTAACATATCACATTAGGAGGACAACAAAGTAGGTTGCCTCCGAATAGTTATAAGATCGTACGTTGACAAGTAACACGCAAGGCATGCTATGACAGGAAATTTCACTTGTAAAACACATGGAGTTATATGAATATTAAACGGACAGCCATGTAACACATGTGAATCAAGTCATATAACTCATTTCGGGGTTCACACAATCAAATAATAAGATTATACAACATGCAACGACATCTACGTGGGGGCGGGTGCAAGAAAGGCCTACTTGTCAACATGTAATCATCGGAATCACATTTAGGGGTATAAGGGAAACTATGGGCAGCCTACTAATCATGTAATTAAACACGATATCCATACGATCAACACTTAGCGAGTTTTCCTAGTCACTAGGGTTTCAATTCATGCTTACCCGTGCGATTAAGCCCCAAGTTGTCCCGTAATTAAACTCAAGCCATGCATCGATTAATTAAAACACCCTCAAGCATTCAAAACAGTCCACACAACATCCAAGTGCCACAATCCCAAGCATTTAATACGACAAGAGAAGTTAAAATAATTTTCAAAGCATATCACTAAATGAAAACCTCACTGCAATGGTCTGTTTTCACACAATCATTGAGACAAGCAAACAATCTCCAATTCAAGTGAACAAAATGTCAAATTAAAGCTTAAGGAGTGAAATAAATCTAGAAACAAACCTCGCATCATTTGGAGTTCGGATTCAAGAGTTATAGCCAAAACCGTGAGACTACGCAAAACTGTCCAGATTTGCACACATTTCAATACTTGTCATTTTTGAGGACCTTAGGGTCAGATTTTGCCTTAGTCCATTTCTGACAAAAATGCCCAAAACTGAAAAATATAGCAGGCTACAAAATGTTTAATATCATTTACTAAGTCAAAACTGGTTCGTTCTACAAGGACAGTGAACTGCCAAAAACCTGCTTCATTTTCCCAAAATTTCCAGATTTGGACACCTTTCGATGTTTTGCCATTTTGGGGATTTTAGAGTCAAAATTGGCTTTGTCCTATTTATATGAAAAATGCTCATAACTGGAAAAACTAGTCACCTACCAATTTTCACGCATTTTCAATATCATTTACCTGGTCAAATTCATTTCGCTCCAACAAGTCAGAGAACTGCCATATACACGATTTCACCTATCTTCCAATTCTAGCCAAATATCTTGCCATGCATGTTTACAAAAGCTCATGTACACACATATATCACAAGTACAGAGGTAAAAATAAACATATGAAGGCATGCATGTGGATTTCGAAAGCTTTTAGAAAGGATTAACCCTCACCTTAGCAACTTTGTCAACAAAGGATGCTCAAACTCTTGGAGATGCACAAATGGTGTTCTTTCCTTGTTTGGCCAAGGGATGTTGCTTGAGATTCTCTAATTCCTAGCTAAGTTACCATGTTATTAGTAGGTGCATGTGGTTAGAACAAAAAGAAAATGAAATAGGAGCTATCAAACATACCTAAGCCGAAATGAAGGTTCTATTAGCTTGCATGTGTATCTTTTTGCATTCTAGCTTGCTTGGTCGAGCTTCCTAGTATCTTGTATGTCTTGATGAACCTTAGGATGATGAGCTTAAGCTATGGAGACTAGAATTGCAACTAAGGCCGAGAGAGAGAGAGAGAAGAAATGAGAGAGTGAATGAGAGAAAGAGAGAATGTGAGAAAGAATGAAAGCTTAAGCATTTTGGTCGGCCTTGGGCTTCACAAAATTCTGATTTTGTGTCTTCAAGAGCATAATTTGAATTGTCTAGCATGGGTGATTGAGTGTGTCGAGATTTTGGTGCATTGGGTAGGGTTTTGAGTCATTTTTTTATGCTTTGTGTCATAGATTGTCTAAGTTTAATTTTTGAATTATGCAAAGCATGCACAAATGCAAGAAGTGGTCAGCCAAGGCTTGCAAAATTCTGAATTTTTGTCATGTTTTGAGCAATATTATATTGTATGTTTGGGATGTGCAAAAGAATAAATAATAAAGAATAAGAATGTTTAGCTTTTGGTGCAATTTCGTCTTCTAGTGAGTTGAATTAGCGTTTTAATATTAGTTAGTTGAGTTTGTAGGATTAATTAATGATCTAGTGTTTCGTGTAAGATGCTTTCTTGATTAGCGTGTGGGCACGCTTTCCTAGGTTTAGGGCATGCACTACGAGGTAAAGCATGAACTACGAGACGAATACACGTTTCCCAAGTAAATGCACGCAACACTAAATGAATGCACGTAATTCAATTCAAGGCAAACTAAACGAAACACGACTCTTAAACCTAGGTCAAGGCACGCGAATCTAGGTAAGGGCACACGAAACGAGCTATCGCAAGCAAATCGAGGTCGGGCCTCACACGACGTATGATCCGGGATGAAAAAACTGCGCAAAAGAAGAAAAGTGCCTCAAAACTGATGGAAATGTTCAATTTTAGGCTTCAAAAACAGGCGCAGCAGAGCAAGCTTGCTGCCCCCGTCGTAGAGCTCTCGGAGAGCTTTCCAACGGTATGTTGTGCGCCTCGTAACTCCTTACAAATCAAAAGTTATGGGGACCGGAGCGACGGAGACCTGGTCACACGCCCTACGCCCTCAGTTTGCGGGCCCAGCCTCTACGTTAAGTGAAATTGTCTTGCCCATGGTGGCGTGGGATTCGGTAATAGAAATGTGATGAATTAGGTTGTCGTCCTTTTCATGGCTCACGATGTACGATCCACGACGGAAAAACAGCGCAAAAGAATAAAAATGTCACGAAATTGATCAAAACGTTCGATTTTGGGCTCTAAAAATAGGTGCAGCCTAGCAGGCTTGTTGCCCACGTCGTAGAGCTCTCGGAGATCTTTCTAACGGTATGCTGTGCGCCGCATAACACCTTACGGATCAAAAGTTATGGGCACCAGAGCGACGAATACCTGGTCACATGCCCTACGCCCTCGGTTTGTGGGCCCAGCCTCTACGTGAAGTGAAGTTGTCTTGCTCAAGGTGCCATGGGATTCGGTAATAGAAATGTGATGGATTAGGTTGTCGTCCATTTCGCGGCTCACAATGTACAATCCGGGACGGAAAAATCGCGCAAAAGAAGAAAAGTGTCCCGAAACTGATGAAAACATTCGATTTTGGTCTCCAAAAATAGGCGCAGCCAAGCAGACTTGCTGCCCCCGTCGTAGAGCTCTCGGATAACTTTTCAACGGAATGCTGTACACTGCGTAACTCCTTACGGATCAAAAGTTATGGGCACCGGAGCGATGGATACCTGGTCACAAACCCCACGCCCTCGGTTTGCGGACCCAGCCTCTACGTGAAGTGAAGTTGTCTTGCCCAAGGTGCCGTAGAATTCGGTGATATAAATGTGATGGATTAGGTTGTCGTCCTTTTCGCGGCTCACGACATACGATCCGAGACAGAAAAATAGCCCAAAAGAAGAAAAATATCTCGAATCTAATCAAAACATACGATTTTGGTGTCTAAAACCAAGCGCAGCCGAGCAGGATTGCTGCCCCCATCGTAGAGCTCTCGGAGAGCTTTCCAACGGTATACGGTGCGCAGCGTAACTCCTTACGGATCAAAAGTTATGGGCACCGAAGCGACGGATACCTGGTCACATGCCCACACCCTCGGTTTGCGGGCCCAGCCTCTACGTGAAGTGAAGTTGTCTTGCCCAAGGTGCCATGGGATTCGGTAATAGAAATGTGATGGATTAGGTTGTCGTCCTTTTCGCGGCTCACGATGTGAAATCCGGGACGAAAAAACAGCGCAAAAGAAGAAAAGTGTCCAGATACTGATGAAAAAATTTGATTTTTGTCAACAAAAATATTCACAGCTGAGCAGGCTTGCTACCCCCGTCGTAGAGCTCTAAGAGAGCTTTCCAACAGTATGCTGTGCGCCTCGTAACTCCTTACGGATCAAAAGTTATGGGCACCGGAGCGACGGATACCTTATCACACGCCCTACGCCCTCGGTTTGTCGTCCTTTTCGCGGCTCACGACGTACGATCCAGGACGAAAAAATAGCGCAAAAGAAGGAAAGTGTCCCAAAACTAATCAAAACGTACGATTTTGGGCTCTAAAAATAGGCGCAGCCGAGCAGGCTTGCTGCCACCGTCGTAGAGCTCTCGGAGAGCTTTCCAACGATATGTTGTGCACCGCGTAACTCCTTACCGATCAAAAGTTATGGGCACCGGAGCGACGGATACCTCGTCACATGCTCCACGCCCTCGGTTTGCGGGCCCAACCTCTACGTGAAGTAAAGTTTTCTTGCCCAAGGTATCGTGGGATTCGGTAATAGAAATGTGATGGATTAGGTTGACGTCGTTTACGCGGCTCACGACGTACGATCTGGAAAGAAAAAAACAGCGCAAAAGAAGAAAAGTGTGCCAAAATTGATAAAAACGTTTGATTTTGGGCTCTTAAAACAGGCACTGAAGAGAAGGCATGTTGCCTACGTCGTAGAGCTCTCGGAGAGCTTTCCAACGGTATGCTGTGCGCCGCGTAACTCCTTACGGATCAAAAGTTATGGGCATCGGTGCGACGGATACCTGGTCACTCGCCCCACGCCCTCGTTTTGCGGGCCCAGCCTCTACGTCAAGTGAAGTTGTCTTGCCCATGGTTTCGTGGGATTCGGTAATAGAAATGTGATGATTTAGGTTGTCGTCGTTTTCGCCCTTCACAACGTACGATCAGGCACTGAAAAATAGCGCAAAAGAAGAAAAATATCCCAAAATTAATGAAAACGTTCGATTTTGGGCTCTTAAAATAGGCACTGAAGAGAAGGCTTGTCACCCACGTCGTAGAGCTCTCGAAGAGCTATCAAACGGTATGTTGTGCGCCGCGTAACTCCTTACGGATCAAAAGTTATGGGCACCGGTGCGACGGATACCTGGTCATACGCCCCACGCCCTCGGTTTACGGGCCTACCCTCTATGTGAAGTGAAGTTGTCTTGCCCATTGTGGTATTGGATTTGGTAATAGAAATGTGATGGATTAGGTTGTCGACCTTTTTGCAGCTCACGACGTACGATCCGGGACGAAAAAACAGCGCAAAAGAAGAAAAGTGTCCGGAAACTGATTAAAACGTTCGATTTTGGGCTCTGAAAACAAGCGCAGCCTAGCAGGCTTGCTGCCCCCGTCATAGAGCTCTCGGAGAGCTTTCCAACATTATGTTGTGCGCCGCGTAACACCTTACGGATCAAAAGTTATTAGCACCGTAGCGACGGATACCAGGCCATACGCCCCATACCCTAAGTTTGCGGGCCTAGCCTCTACGTGAAAGATAGTTGTCTAGCCCAAGGTGCCTTGGGATTCGGTAATAGAAATGTGATGGAGTAGGTTGTCGTCGTTTTCGCAGTTTACGACGTACGATCCGGGATGAAAAAACAGCACAAAAGAAGAAAAGTATCCCAAAACTGATGAAAATGTTCAATTTTGGGCTTCAAAAACAAGCACAGTAGAGCAGGTTTCCTTCTCCCGTCGTAGAGATCTCGGTGAGCTTTCCAACGGTATGCTGTGCGCCACGTAACTCCTTACGGATCAACAGTTATGGGCACCGGAGCGACGGATACCTGGTCACACGCCCCACACCCTCGGTTTGCAGGCCCAACCTCTACGTGAAGTGAAATTTTCTTGCCCATGGTAGCATGGGATTCGGTAATAGAAATATCAAGGATTAGGTTGTCGTCCTTTTTTCGGCTCACGACGTACGATCCGGGACGGAAAAATAGCGCAAAAGAAGAAAAAAGTGTCCCGAAACTAATGAAAACGTTCGATTTTGGTCTCCAAAAATAGGCACAACCGAGCAGACTTGCTGCCTCCGTCGTAGAGCTCTCGGAGACCTTTTCAACGGAATGTTGTACGCCGCGTAACTCCTTACGGATCAAAAGATATGGGCACCGGAGCGACCGATACCTGGTCACACGCCCCACGCCCTCGATTTGCGAGCCCAACCTCTACGTGAAGTGAAATTTTCTTGCCCATGGTGGCATGGGATTCGGTAATAGAAATGTGATGGATTAGGTTGTCGTCCTTTTCGCGGTTCACGACGTACGATCCGGGACGGAAAAACAGCGCAAAAGAAGAAAAATATCCCAAAACTGATGAAAATGTTCAATTTTGGACTACAAAAATAGTTGTAGCTTAGAATACTGGCTACCCCCGTCGTAGAGCTCTCGGAGAGCTTTCCAACGGTATGCTGTGCGCTGCGTAACTCTTTACGGATCAAAAGATATGGGCACTGGAGCGACGGATACCTGGTCACACGTCCCACGCCCTCAGTTTGCGGGCCCAGCCTCTACGTGAAGTGAAGTTGTCTTGCCCATGGTGGCGTGGGATTCGGTAATAGAAATGTGATAGATTAGGTTGACGTCTTTTTCACGGCTCACGACGTACGATTTGAGACCATAAAACAAAGCAAAAGAAGAAAAATGTCCCGAAACTGATGAAAACGTTCGATTTTGGTCTTCGAAAATAGGCACAGCTGAGTTGGCTTGCTACCAATGTCGTAGGGCTCTCGGAGAGCATTCCAACAGTACGCTATGCATCGCGCAACTCCTTACGGATCAAAAGTTACGGGCGCCCGAGCGACGGATACCTTGTCACACGCCCCACGCCCTCAGTTTGCGGGCCCAACCTCTACTTGAAGTGAAGTTGTCTTGCCCATTGTGGCATGGGATTTGATAATAGAAAAGTTATGGATTAGGTTGTCGTTGTTTTCGCGGCTCACGACGTACAATTCGGGACGGAAAAATAGCGCAAAAGAAAAAAAGTGTCCCGAAACTAATCAAAATGTACGACTTTGGGCTCTAAAAACAAGCGCAGCTGAGCAGTCTTGCTGCCCCCGTCGTAGAGCTCTATGTGAGCTTTCCAACACTATGTTGTGCGCTGCGTAACTCCTTACGGATCGAAAGTCATGGGCACCGGAGCGACGGATACCTGGTCACACGCCCCACGCCCGCTGTTTGCGGGCCCAGCCTCTACGTGAAATGAAGTTGTCTTGCCCATGGTGGCGTGGGATTCGGTAGTAGAAATGTGATGGATTAGGTTGTCGTCCTTTTCCCGGCTCACGACGTATGATCCGGGATGGAAAAACAGCGCAAAAGACGAAAAGTGTCCCAAAACTGAAAAAAAACGTTCGATTTTGGGCTTTGAAAACAAGTGCAGCCTAGCAGGCTTGCTGCCCCCATCGTAGAGCTCTCGGAGAGCTTTCCAATGTTATGATGTGCGCCGTGTAACACCTTACAGATCAAAAGTTATATGCACCGGAGCGACGGATACGTGGTCACACGCCCCATACCCTTGGTTTGCGTGCCCAGCCTCTACGTGAAGTAAAGTTGTCTAGCCCAAGGTGCTGTGGGATTCGGTAATAGAAATGTGATGGAGTAGGTTGTCGTCGTTTTTACGGTTCAGGACGTACGATCTGGGATGGAAAATGAGCGCAAAAGAAGAAAAGTATCCAAAAACTGATGGAAATGTTCGATGTTGGGCATCAAAATAGGCGCACCATAGCAGGCTTGCTACCCCCGTCGTAGAGCTCTCAGAGAGCTTTCCAACGGTATGTTGTGCGCCTCGTAACTCCATACGGATCAAAAGTTATGGGCACCGGAGCGACGGATACCTGGTCACACGCCCCACGCCCTCGGTTTGCAGGCCCAACCTCTACGTGAAGTGAAATTGTCTTGCCCATGGTGGTATGAGATTCGGTAATAGAAATGTGATGGATTAGGTTGTCGTCCTTTTCCCGGCTCACGACGTACGATCCAGGACGGAAAAACAGCGCAAAAGAAGAAAAGTGTCCCAAAACTGATAATAACGTTCGATTTTCATCTCCAAAAATAGGTGCAGCCTAGCAGACTTGCTGCCCCGTCGTAGAGCTCTCGGAGAGCTTTTCAACGGAATGTTGTACGCCGAGTAACTCCTTACCGATCAAAATTTATGGGCACCGGAGTGACAGATACCTGGTCACATGCCCCACGCCCTCGGTTGCCCAACCTCTTCGTGAATTGAAATTGTCATGCCCATGGTGGCGTGGGATTCGGTAATAGAAATGTGATGAATTAGGTTTTCGTCCTTTTAGCGGCTCACGACGTACGATCTGGGACGGAGAAACAGCGCAAAAGAAGAAAAATATCCCAAAACTTATGAAAATGTTCAATTTTGGACTCCGAAAATAGGCGCAGTCAAGAATGCTGGCTACCCCCGTCGTGGAGCTCTCGGAGAGCTTTCCAATGGTATGCTGTGCGCCGCGTAACTCCTTACGGATCAAAAGTTATGGGCGCCGGAGCGACGGATACATGGTCACACGCCCCACGCCCTCGGTATGCGGGCCCAACCTCTACGTTAAGGGAAGTTGTCTTGCCCAAGGTGCTGTTGGATTCGATAATAGAAATGTGATGGATTAGGTTGTCGTCCTTTTCGCGGCTCACGACATACGATCCGGGATGAAAAAATAGCACAAAAGAAAAAAAGTGTCCCGAAACTAATGAAAACGTTCGATTTTGGTGTTCGAAAATAGGCGCAGCAGAGCAAGCTTGCTACACCCATCGTAGAGCTCTCGGAGAGCTTTCCAACGGTATGCTTTGGGCCACGTAACTCCTACGGATCAAAAGTTATGGGCACCGGAGTGACGGATACCTAGTCACACTCCCCACGCCCTCGGTTTGTGGGCCCAGCCTCTATGTGAAGTGAAGTTGTCTTGCCCATGGTGGCATGTGATTCGATAATATAAATGTGATGGATTAGGTTGTCATCCTTTTTGCGGCTCAAGACGTACGATCCGGGACGAAAAAATAACAAAAAAAAGAGAAGAAAAGTGTCACAAAACTGATGAATATATTCAATTTTGGGCTCCGAAAATAGGTACAACCAATCAGGCTTGCTACCCCCGTCGTAGAGCTCTCAGAGTGCTTTCCAACGGTATGTTGTGCGCCGCGTAACTCCTTGCGGTTCAAAAGTTATGGGCAGCGGAGCGACGGATACCTGGTCATACGCCCCATGCCATTGGTTTTCGTGCCCAGCCTCTACGTGAAGTAAAGTTGTCTTGCCCAAGGTGCCACGGGATTAGGTAATAGAAATGTGATGGATTAGGTTGTCGTCTTTTTCGCGGCTCACGACGTACGATCCGGGATCGAAAAACAGCGCAAAAGAAGAAAAGTATCCCGAAACTAATCAAAATGTATTATTTTGGGCTCTAAAAACAGGCACAGCCAAGTAGTCTTGCTTCCCCCGTCGTAGAGCTCTCGGAGGGCTTTCCAACGGTATGTTGTGCGTTGCGTAACTCCTTACGGATCAAAAGTTATGGGCACCGGAGCGACGGATACCTCGTCACACGCCCCACGCCCTCGATTTTCGGGCCCAGCCTCCATAATAAGTTAAGTTGTCTTGCCCATGGTGGCGTGGGATTCGGTAATAGAAATGTGATGGATTAGGTTTTCGTCCTTTTCGCGGGTCAGGAAGTATGATCCGGGACCGAAAAACAGCGCAAAAGAAGAAAAGTGTCCTGAAACTGATGAAAACGTTCGATTTTGGGCTCTGAAAACAAGTGCAACCTAGCAAGCTTGTTGCCCCCATCGTAGAGCTCTCGGAGAGCATTCCAACAGTATGTTGTGTGCCGCATAACTCCTGTCGGATCAAAAGTTATGGGCAACGGAGTGACGGATACTTGGTCACACGCCCCATGCCCTCGTTTTTCGGGCCCAGCCTCTACGTGAAGTAAAGTTGTCTTGCCCAAGGTGTCATGGCATTCGGTAATAAAAATGTAGTGGATTTGGTTGTCGTCGTTTTCGCGGCTCACGACGTACGATCCGGGACGAAAAGACAGCGCAAATGAAAAAAGGTGTCACGAAATTGATGAAATAGTTTGATTTTGGGCTCCAGAAATAGGCGCAACAGAGCAGCCTTGCTGCCCCCGTCGTAGAGCTCTCGGAGAGCTTTCCAACGTTAAGTTGTACGCTGCGTAACTCCTTACAGATTAAAAGTTATGGGCACCGAAGTGACGGATACCTGGTCACACACCCCACGCCCTCGGCTTGCGGGCCCATCCTCTATGTGAAGTAAAGTTGTCTTGCTCAAGGTGCCGTGAGATACTGTAATATAAATGTGATGGATTAGGTTGTCGTCTTTTTCGCGGCTCACGACGTACGATCCGGGACGAAAAAACAGCGCAAAAGAAGTAAAGTGTCCCGAAACTGATGAAAATGTTTGATTTTGGGCTCCGAGAATAGGCGTAGCAGTGCAAGCTTGCTGCCCCCGTCGTAGAGCTCTCGGAGAGCTTTCTAACGGTATGATGTGCGCTGCGTAACCCCTTACGGATCAAAAGTTATGGGCACTGGAGCGACGGATACCTGGACACACGCCCCATGCCCTCGGTTTGCAGGCCCAGCCTCTACGTGAAGTGAAGTTGTCTTTCCCAAAGTGTTGTGGGATTCGGTAATAGAAATGCGATGGATTAGGTTGTCGTCCTTTTCGCGGCTCACGACGTACGATCCGGGACCAAAAAACAACGCAAAGGAAGAAAAGTATCCCGAAACTGATGAAAATGTTCGATTTTGGGCTCCGAAAATAGGTGCAGATGAGCAGGCTTGGTGCCCCTGTCGTAGAGCTCTCAGAGAGCTTTCGAACGGTATGCTGTGCGCCGCGCAACTCCTTACGGATCAAAAGTTATGGGCACCGGAGCGACGGATACTTGGTCACACGCCCCACGCCCTCGGTATGCGGGCCCAGCCTCTACATTGAGGGAAGTTGTCTTGCCTAAGGTGCCGTGAGATTCGGTAATAGAAATGTGATGGATTAGGTTGTCATCCTTTTCACGGCTCACGACGTACGATCCGGGACAAAAAAACAACACAAAAGAAGAAAAGTGTCTCGAAACTGATGAAAACGTTTGATTTTGGTCACCGAAAATAGGCGCAACTGAGCAAGCTTGATGCACTCATCGTAGAGCTCTCGGAGAGCTTTCCAACGGTATGCTGTGGGCCGCGTAACTCCTTACGGATCAAAAGTTATGGGCACCAGAGCGACGAATACCTGGTCACACGCCCCACCCCTCGGTTTGCGGGCCAAGCCACTACGTGAAGTGAAATTGTCTTGCCCATGGTGGCATGGGATTCAATAATATAAATGTGATGGATTAGGTTGTCGTCCTTTCTGCGGCTCATGACGTACGATCTGGGATAGAAAAACAGCAAAAAAAAAAGAAGAAAAGTGTCCCGAAACTGATGAAAACGTTCGATTTTGGGCTTCGAAAATAGGAGCAACCAAGCAGGCTAGCTACCCCCATCATAGAGCTCTCGGAGAGCTTTCCAACGGTATGTTGTTTGCCGCGTAACTCCTTACGGATCAAAAGTTATAGGCAGCGGAGCGACGGATACCTGGTCACACGCCCCATGCCCTCGATTTTCGGGCCCATCCTCTACGTGAAGTAAAGTTGTCTTGCCCAAGGCGCCACGGGATTCGGTAATAGAAATGTGATGGATTAGGTTGTCGTCATTTTTGCGGCTCACGACGTACGATCTGGGATCGAAAAACAGCGCAAAAGTAGAAAAGTATCCCGAAACTAATCAAAACGTACTATCTTTTGCTTTAAAAACAGGCGCAGCCGAGCAGTCTTGCTGCCCCTGTCGTAGAACTCTTGGAGAGCTTTCCAATGGTATGTTGTGCGCTGCGTAACTCCTTACGGATCAAAAGTTATGGGCACCAAAGCCACGGATACCTCGTCACACGCCCCACGCCCTCGATTTTCGGGCCCAGCCTCTACGTGAAGTGAAGTTGTCTTGCCCATGGTGGCGTGGGATTCGGTAATAGAAATGTGATAGATTAGGTTTTCGTCCTTTTCGCGGCTCACAAAATATGATCCGGGACGGAAAAACAGCACAAAAGAAGAAAAATGTCCTGAAACTGATGAAAACGTTCGATTTTGGGCTCTGAAAACAAGTGCAACCTTACAAGCATGGTGCCTCCGTCGTAGATCTCTCGGAGAGCATTCCAACAGTATGATGTGCGCCGCGTAACTCCTTACGGATCAAAAGTTATGGGCAACGGAGCGACAGATACCTGGTCACATGCCCCATGCCCTCGGTTTTCGGGCCCAGCCTCTACGTGAAGTAAAGTTGTCTTGCCCAAGGTGCCATGGGATTCGGTAATAGAAATGTGGTGGATTAGGTTGTCGTCCTTTTCGCGGCTCACGACGTACGATCCGGGACGGGAAAACAGCGCAAAAGCAGAAAAATGTCCCAAAACTGTTGAAAACGTCCGATTTTGGACTCCGAAAACATGCTGAGAAGAGCAGCCTTGCTGCCCCCGTCGTAGAGCTCTCGGAGAGCTTTCCAACGGTAAGCTGTGCGCCGCGTAACTCCTTACGGATCAAAAGTTATGGGCACCGGAGCGACGGATACCTGGTCACATGCCCACGCCCTCTGTTTACGAGCCCAGCCTCTACGTGAAGTGTCACTCCCCAACCCGACCTATAGAGGTTAGACTAGGGTGTGATCTTAAACATTCAAGTCATTTCACTTACTTAATCGTTCATGAAGGTTTAATACTTAACGTTTAGCCTAAACTCCACATGTTCTCCGAAAAACCGGCAGTATAACGACTGTAATTGGGCTCTTTAGTTTGACCTAATTTTCTAAAGGCCTCAAAACTTTCAATCTCAAATTCATTTCCAACTAAGATTACTATTTATCACCAATTGAAACACCTACTAGTTATCTCGAAGTCTCGTTTTATTAACAACCTTGCATGATACTATGTCTTGTTTGTTTGTTAATCCTTGTTACAAAAGCACCTGTTGATCTTAGCTTAACAATGAGTACCTGCTTAAGATTGGATAGATTCATTTACTTAATCCTTTACCTGATACTTCATAAGCCTGTGATAGATACTAACCAGTAGCGATAGCAAAAAATCGACCATAAGAGTGTCTAACTAGTTATAATCAGTACAAGCCAAAATTAGACCCCAAATTACAACGGGGGTCATTTTACAATACAACAACAAGCAACATAAGAAATAGTCTTCAAGCAACATATTGTTCACAAAATGGCCATAGTCAAGTAAGGCACGTATGGCAAGCAATCATTTCAAGGAGTCATTAATAGGCACGTTGTCCTCGGGTACCTGTTCTTGGCCTTCTTCACCTGAGATGATAAAAGAGGGTGAGTCCTTATGAACTTAGCGAGGGGGAATGAGAAATAAGTTTTGAAACTCATTTTCCGGTTCAACTTGTGAAAACTCTTTTTGCGAGTGTGGCATGTAATACAAATAAGTACATAATGTAATATAACAGTAAAAGAATACAGTTACCCGTCTTTCCTCCCCAAGGTCCTCTAGGAACCAAGCGAGTGTACTTATATACATAGTAAAAAGGATATGGTTTGATACATACAGGACTCTAGAGGTAGCTCATACAGGCTCAAGAGGTAGCTCCCACCACATTTAGGTATAGCACTTTCCCCCGCATAGCACTTACTTCTTGCCGTTCAAGTTCATTTTCAGTAACAGTTGTTGCGGCCAGCTTCAATCATCCACTTTTCACGCCAAATGGGTGTACTCCGGATGTACCCCAAAATCCTACGATCCAACTCTCCGAGGAAGTCTAGCCCCCAAGCGAGAGAGGGAATTGGACAATGGTAGTCACGGTTGCACCGGCAAGCCCGATGCCTCCCGGTGTGCGTGAACGCTACCACGCCAAAATGAAAGGTTGCAACCTTGTATGCAATGCACATTTATGACATGTAATATATCACATTAGGAGGACAACAAAGTAGGTTGCCTCCGAGCAGTCATAAGATTGCACATTGACAAGTAAACAAGTGAGGCACGATATAACAAGTAATTTCACTTGAAAAGCACATGGAGTTATATGAACATTAAACGGGCAGCCATGTAACACATGTAAATCAAGTCATATAACTCACTTTGAAGTTCACGTAATCAAATAACAAGATTATTCAACATGCAACGATATCTACGTGGGTCCGGGTGCAAGAAAGGCCTACTTGTCAACATGTAATCATCAAAATCACATTTAGAGCTACAAGGGCAACTACGGGCAGCCTACTAAACATATAATTAAACACGATATTCATAGGATCAACACTTAGTGAATTTACCTAGTCATTAGGGTTTCCATTTCGTGCTTACCCGTGCGATTAAGCCCCGAGTCAACTCAAAATCATTCTCAAGCCATGCATCGATTAATTCAAACATCCTCAAGTATTCAAAATAGTCCACACAACATCCCAATGCCACAATCCCAAGCATTTAATTCAACAAGAGAAGTTACAACAATCTTTCTAAGCATATCACTAAGTGAAACCCTCACTGCAATGGGCTGTCTTCTCACAATCATTAAGATAAGAAAACAATCTCCAATTATAGTGAATAAGATGTCAAATTAAATCTTAAGAAGTTAACTAAATTCAGAAACAAACTTCGCATCATTTGGAGTTCGGGTTCAATAGTTATAGCCAAAACAGTGGGACTGCACAAAACTGTCCAGATTTGCACACATTTCAATACTTGTCGTTTTTAAGGTCCTTAGGGTCAGATTTAGGATTAGTCCATTTCTGACAAAAATGTCCAGAACTGAAAAATTTAGCAGTGTAAAAAATTTCATGCATTTTGGATATCATTTACTAAGTCAAAACTGGTTCGTTCTACAAGGTCAGTGAATCTGCCAAAACCTGCTTCATTTTTCCAGACTTCCAGATTTGGACACATTTTAATGATTTTCCATTTTGAGGACCTTAGAGTCAAAATTAGCTTTGGCCTATTTCTGAGACAAATGTTCAAAACTGGAAAAAATAGTTACCTACCAATTTTTATACATTTTCAACAACATTTACCTATCCAAAATCACCTTGCACCAACAAGACAGAAAGCTGTCACAAACCCGATTTCATCTATCATCACCTTCTAGCCAAAATCTTGCCATGCATGGTTGTAAAAGGTTATGAACACACATATATCTCAAGTACAGAAGCAAAGACAAACATTTAAGAGCATGCATGTGGATTTTTGAAATATTTTCAAGAAGTTTTAGCCCTCACTTTAGCAAAACAACAAGAAGATGCACAAGATTTTGATGAAGCACAAGGTTGACTCTTTTCCTTGCTTAGCCGAGACACCACTCGATTTCTCTCTAGTTTCCTAGCTTAGTAACCAAGTTCTTAGTAGGTGCATGTGGTTAGAACAAGAAGAAAAGAAATGGAAGCTAGCAAACTCACCTAAACCGAAATGGAAGTTCAATAAGCTTGCATGTGAGCTTTCTTGCAACTTAGCTTGCTTAGTCGAGCTTCTTAGCTTCTAGCTTTCCTTGATGAACCATGGAATGATGAATATGAGCTATGGAGTGTATGAACTCAGCCAAGGCCGAGAGTGAGAGAGAGAAGAATGAGAGGGAGACAGAGAAATGTGAGGAAATGAGAGAAATGAAGAAAAAAAATGAAGGCTTTTGCAAATGTTGATGCATATGTCGGCCTTGAGCTTTGCAATTCAGATGTTTATGTCTTCAAGAAGCATTTTGAAATTCCTAGCATGGGCAAGGAGCTTATGTCGAGATTGGTGGAGCTTTGGGGAGGGTTTTGAGCTAGTTTTTTTTATGCATTTGTGTCATAGAATTGTCATAGATTGTCTAGGAATTAAATTGAATTAAGCAAAGCAATCACAAAGCCCAACAAGTGGTCGGCCAAGGCATGTAGAAATCTGATTTTTTTGTCATCTTTTGGGCATTAATTAATTGTGTGTTGAAAGTGCAAAAGAATAAGGAATAAAGAATAAGGAATGTCTAGCTTTTTGTGAGATTTTGTCTTCTAGTGTGTTGAATTAGTAATTTAATATTAGTTAGTAGGATTTGTAGGATTAATTATTGATATAGTGCTTCGTGTAAGATGCTTTCTTGATTAGCGTGAGGGCACGTTTTCCTAGGTTTAGGGCACGCACTACGAGGTAGGGCACAAACTACGAGACGAAAGCACATTTCCCAAGTAAACGCACGCAACCCTAAATGAATGCACGTAATTCAATGCGAGGCACACAAAACGAAATACGATTCTTACACCTAGGTCAAGGCACACAAATCTAGGTTAGGACACACGAAACGAGGTATCGCACGCAATTCGAAGTCAAGGCACGTAAGTCGAGAATTAGGGCACACAATTCTAGGTCAAGGCAAAAATGACGAGGCATGCACGAAAACCAAGACATGGCACATAATCCAAGGTCGGTCATATAATTCTGGGTCTAAGGCACGTAAATCTAGGTAACACACGTTATTCGGGGTCGGGCCTCACATGAAGTGAAGGTGTCTTGCCCATGGTGGCGTGGGATTCGGTAATAGAAATGTGATGGATTAGGTTTTCGTCCTTTTCGCGGCTCACGAAGTATGATCCGGGACGGAAAAACAGCGCAAAGGAAGAAAAGTGTCCTGAAACTGATGAAAACGTTCGATTTTGGGCTCTGAAAACAAGCGCAACCTTGTAGGCATGGTGCCCCCGTCGTAGAGCTCTCGGAGAGCATTCCAACAGTATGATGTGCGCCGCGTAACTCTTTACGGATCAAAAGTTATGGGCAACGGAGCGACGGATACCTGGTCACACGCCCCATGCCCTCGGTTTTCGGGCCCAGCCTCTACGTGAAGTAAAGTTGTCTTGCCCAAGGTGCCATGGGATTCGGTAATAGAAATATGGTGGATTAGGTTGTCATCCTTTTCGCGGCTCACGACGTACGATCCGAGACAGAAAAACAGCGCAAAAGCATAAAAGTGTCCCGAAACTGATGAAAACGTTCGATTTTGGGCCCTGAAAACATGCTCAGAAGAGTAGCCTTGCTGCCCCTGTAACACCCCGATCCCTCTTGAGACCGGAGGTTCTATCAATCAATCTAATCACAACCCAAACCAAATCCCGGCATAATTTTCAGGGAAAACGGACGGAGTCTCCCCTGTTTCTAGGCGAAATGTAAAACTTGCGACAGCATATAAGTAGACTAACACCGTGTCCAACCATACAAACTACCTCAAGGCCATCCGAGTCTCGGTTCTCAACAATTAAACTCAGCAAGTATACATACATTTCCAATTTAAAAGCTAACCTATCTCTTTTCATTTTTGACAAGTACATTCAAACTAGACAATTAAACTATACTCAGCTACTGCATAAAATAAACTATCATGACATTCTAATTCTTTTCCTTGGGACATTACAAACATGCATTAAAGTTAAGCTATGCTAACTGATTACATAACTAGCTTATCGATTTACCTCAACTATTTAGCTAATTTAGATTACATTTCTTTTAACAATAAATACATACAACATATGAAAGCATATATCTTTACAACTTCGACACTCAAGCCACATAGGCACGCAAGACAACTCTTCAGGCACGAACTTTCACGAAATCACGAACTTTCCAGCTAACATGACATTTCCTGAAATGTGGTGGTGAGGAGTGAGTATACACAACACGTATACTCAGTGAGGGCGAGACAGATATCGAGTTGGAGAGAAAGAAAGTCGTGCAATGCAAATAGACACAGCTAAGCAATAAAATCAATAAGAAAGCATTCAATACAAACGACAATATATTAAACATTCAAGAAAGCATTAACACAACCATTCAAAGCTATACCACACTCTGAAGGCTATGGTTCACTCTTACGAGCAATATACCATTTCACGAGCGATACATCAATCTTGAGCTTGATGTTGACAACGATGACAATAAGCGCGTATCCACCTTATAACACCAGTTTGGAATACCCCGGAAGTATCCATCAATTCTACGACCCAAATCTCCCTGGGAGGCAACCCAAGCAAGAAAAGGGAATAGCAGCGGAGCTAGAGCAACCAACACTGGCAACCTGAGGCTACCCAGAGAGGCCCATCACTCACGCGCGAGACACTATGCAATGCAAGACTCGATACAAGGCAATAAACGAGCGATAGCACAACAATACAAACTAGTGACAACAAACGAGATAACAAGCAATCACAATCAATACTAACATTCAACTAACTTTTCAAATATAACAAGCAATAATAAGCAACAATAACACCAATTAAACAAGTATATCAAGCAACCCTAAGCATTCTATAGGCATAATATCAAGATAACAAGCAAAATCACAAATTGGCCCCAACTATCAAAACACTACCATTTCCAAACGAGCCACAAGTTCTAGAAACCGACTTCGCCAATCCTCCTAGGTCACCATAAGGCACGTCTAAGGATCCCGAAACCCTACTTTACCCTAGAATTCGCGCAAAGCCCCGATTTCCCCCTTTGCTCGTTTGAACTACAACTATACTAACCCAACATCCAACCAACGCCATAATTGTACCAAAAGTGCTTCCATGGCCTCCCTAAACAATGCCATCACGCAAAACGAGAAAACGCTAAACTCAACCTAAACTACCCCGACTTTCACTAAGCCATTTTTCTCCGTTTTTTCATTACACATTCCAATTAAACCACACATTTAGGCATTCTAGCATACCTAGCACATTTCTACATCAACAGACAGCATAACAGCACAACTTTATCGTTTCAAGGGTTTACTATTCATGTTTTACTATTCAACTAACAAATTATATTTCAATTTCAATATTCAACCATAGAAAATGTTAAAAAGCTATAAATACATGTTCTACGATTGCTAGAGAATATTTTATAAGCCTCAAAACGATCAGAATAATATTTTACGAATAAAACTAAAAAATTAAAGTTAAAGCATAAAACTTTCAAATGCGGAAATAAACATGAAACCCTCACCTTAGACGCTCTTAGACGCTAGGAAAACCTCGTAGGATGCCTCGGAAACCACCCCGTGCAAGCTCACGCGAAGAATCGAAGAATTGAAGTTGAATTTTTCTTTTTTTCTTCTCCCTCATTTTCGGCCCTAGCTGGTTCTGTTTTCAGCTTGTTTTCTTTTTTTATTTTGAGCTATTTTAGGCTATTAAAAGAGGCACAAGGTCAAAATGGTCAATCCCCTTGGTCAAACCACTTAAAAATTGGTCAAACTAGCCTATTTCATGCATTTTTAGGCTAAAACAACTCAGGAAACATCAATTCTAGCTAACAACAATTAAATTATAAAATTTAAGGTACTAAAATACTAGTTTCACTATTTGCTGAGGACTCGAATTCATTTCCTAACTATCTCTCTCGATATGCAATGCACGTTGCGACAACAAAGAAGCAACAATTAATTCTCAAAGAATCTAAGAAATATATCATTTTTGGAAAGTATCATAGTTTAGAATTTACTCTGGCTCGGAGTTTCTTTTCGCATTTATTTGAAAACCGAGTGATTTTAATGCAAAACAACCAAAACTGATTTTTTTAAAATAATCAAAACAATCAAGGTAATCAATATTCATTTAAAATAATTAAGTTCACTAGTTCTAGAATATTTTAAAGAATTATGAAGTTAATATTAAGCTACAAATGAAGGTTAATATAAACACGTAGTCAAACACAACTAAACTCAAACATTTAAGATAACACTTAATTAATCACAAGAAAAGAAATTCAATTACTTTAATTATCAGGAATAGGTAATAATCTTTTAATTATTCAATTTACAACTACTAAATGCTTCCAAGAGGAATATTAAAATAGTGCAAATTGGTTGATTTAACTAATTAAACATTTAATCAAATGCAGTCAGGTGCTATTAAATGCATGTCGGGTTCGGGTTATCACAGCTCCCGTCGTAGAGCTCTCAGAGAGCATTCCAACAGTATGTTGTGCGCCGCGTAACTCCTTACGGATCAAAAGTTATGGGCACCGGAGCGACGGATACGTGGGCACACGCCCACGCCCTCGATTTGCGGGCCGAGCCTCTACGTGAAGTGAGGTTGTCTTGCCCAAGGTGTAGTAGGATTCAGTTATAGAAATGTTATGGATTAGGTTGTCATCCTTTTCGCGTCTCACGACATACGATCCGGGATGGAAAAACAGCGCAAAAGAAGAAAAATTTTCCAAAATTGATGAAAACGTTCAATTTTGGGCTCATAAAATAGGCGCAACCAAGAAGTCTGGCTACCCCCGTCATAGAGCTCTCGGAGAGCTTTCCAACGGTATGTTGTACGACGCGTAACTCCTTACGGATCAAAAGTTATGGGCGCCGGAGCGACGGATACTTGGTCACACGCCTCATACCCTCGGTTTGCGGGCTCAGCCTCTACGTGAAGTAAAGTTGTCTTGCCCAAGGTACCGTGGGATTCGGTAATATAAATGTGTTGAATTAGCTTGTCGTCGTTTTCGCGGCTCACGACCTACGATCCAGGACGAAAAAACAGCACAAAAGAAGAAAAATGTCCCGAAACTGATAAAAATCTTCTATTTTGGTCTCCAAAAATAGTGGCAGCCGAGCAGGCTTGCTACCCCCGTTGTAGAGCTCTCGGAGAGCTTTCCAAGGATATGTTGTGTGTCGCGTAACTCCTTATAGATCAAAAGTTATGGGCACCGGAGCGACGGATACCTAGTCACACGCCTCACGCACTCGGTTTGCGGGCCCAGCCTCTAGATGAAGTGAAGTTATCTTGCCCAAGGTGCCATGGGATTCGGTAATAGAAATGTGATGGATTAGGTTGTTGTCCTTTTCGCCACTCACGACGTACGATCCGGGATGGAAAAACAGCGCAAAAGAAGAAAAGTATCCCAAAAATTATAAACAAGTTCGATTTTGGGCTCCGAAAATAGGCGCAGCATAGCAGCCTTGCTGCCCCCATCGTAGAGCTCTTCGAGAGCTTTCCAACGGTAAGCTGTGCGCCACGTAACTCCTTACGGATCAAAAGTTATGGGCACCGGAGCGACGGATACCTGGTCACACGCACCACGCCCTCGGTTTGCGGGCCCATCCTCTACGTGAAGTGAAGTTGTCTCGCCCATGGTGGCGCTGGATTCGGTAATAGAAATGTGATTGATTAGGTTGTCGTCCTTTTTACAACTCACGACGTACGATCAAGGACGAAAAACAGCGCAAAAGAAGAAATGTGTCCTGAAACTGATGAAAATGTTTATTTTGGGCTCCGAAAGCGACCGCAGACGAGCAGGCTTGCTTCCCCCATCGTAGAGCTCTCCGAGAGCTTTCCAACGGTATGTTGTGCGCCGTGTAACTCCTTACATATCAAAAGTTATGAGCACCGGAGCGACGGATACCTAGTCACACGCCCTACGCCCTTGGTATGCGGGCCCAACCTCTACGTGGAGGGAAGTTGTCTTGCCCAAGGTGCCGTGGGATTCGGTAATAGAAATGTGATGGATTAGGTTGTCGTACTTTTCGCGGCTCATGGCATACGATCTGGGACGGAAAAACAATGCAAAAGAAGAAAAGTATCCCAAAACTGATGAAAATGTTTGATTTTGGTCTCCGAAATAGGCGCAGCTGAGCACGCTTGATGCACCCACCTTAGTGCTCTCAGAGAGCTTTCCAACGATATGCTGTGGGCCACGTAACTACTTACGGATCAAAATTTATAGGCACCGGAGCGACGGATACCTGGTTACACGCCCCACGCCCTCGGTTTGCGGGCCCAGCCACTTCGTGAAGTGAAGTTTTATTGGCCATGGTGGCGTGGGATTCGATAATATAAATGTGATGGATTAGGTTGTCATCCTTTTTGCGGCTCATGACGTAGATCCGGGAAGGAAAAATAGCAAAAAAATGAAGAAAAATGTCTCGAGACTGATGAAAACGTTCGATTTTGGGCTCCAAAAATAGGCGCAACCAAGCAGGCTGACTGCCCCCGTCGTAGAGCTCTCGGAGAGCTTTCCAACGGTATGTTGTGCGCTGCGTAACTCCTTACGGATCAAAAGTTATGGGCAGCGGAGTGACGGATACCTGGTCACACGGCCCATGCCCTCGATTTTCGGGCACAGCCTCTACATGAAGTAAAGTTGTCTTGCCCAAGGTGCCACGAGATTTGGTAATAGAAATGTGATGGATTAGGTTGTCGTCCTTTTCACGACTCATGACGTACGATCTGGGATTGAAAAACAGCGCAAAAGAAAAAAGTATCCCGAAACTAATCAAAACGTACTATTTTGTGCCCTAAAAATAGGCGCAGCCGAGCAGTCTTGCTTCTCGCATCGTAGAGCTCTTGGAAAGCTTTCCAACGGTATGCTATGCGCTGCGTAACTCCTTACGGATCAAAAGTTATGGGCACTGGAGCGACGGATACCTCGTCACACGCCCCACGCCCTCGATTTTCGGGCCCAGCCTCTACGTGAAGTGAAGTTTTCTTGCCCTTGGTGGCGTGGGATTCGTTAATAGAAATGTGATGGATTAGGTTGTCATCCTTTTCGCAGCTCACGACGTACGATCAAGGACCGAAAAATAGCGCAAAAGAAGGAAAGTATCCCGAAACTATTCAAAACGTACGATTTTGGGCTCTAAAAATATGCGCAGCCGAGCAATCTTGTTGCGCCCGTCGTAGAGCTCTCGGAGAGCTTTCCAACGGTATGTTGTGCGCTGCATAACTCTTTACGGATCAAAAGTTGTGGGCAACGGAGCGACGGATACCTAGTCACACTCCTCACGCCCTCGGTTTGCAGGCCCAGCTTCTATGTGAAATGAAGTTGTCTTGCCCAAGTTGCCGTGGGATTCAGTTATAGAAATGTTATGGATTAGGTTGTCGTCCTTTACGATGGCTCACGACGTACGATCCGGGACGGAAAAACAGCGCAAAAGACTAAAGGTGTCCTGAAATTGTTGAAAACGTTCAATTTTAGGATCTAAAAACAAGCGCAACCTAGCAGGCATGCTACCCCGTTGTAGACCTCTCGGAGAGCATTCCAACAGTATGTTGTGCGCCGCGTAACTCCTTACGGATCAAAAGTTATGGGCACCAGAGCGACGGATACGTGGGCACGCGCCCCACGCCCTCGGTTTTTGGGCCGAGCCCTTACGTGAAGTGAAGTTGTCTTCCCCAAGGTGCAGTGGGATTCGGTAATAGAAATGTTATGGATTAAGTTGTCATCCTTTTCGCGGCTCACGAAGTACGATCCGGGATGGAAAAACTGCGCAATAGAAGAAAAATTTCCCGAAACTTATGAAGACGTTCAATTTTGGGCTCCGAAAATAGGCGCAACAGAGAAGTCTGGCTACCCCCGTCGTAGAGCTCTCTGTGAGCTTTCCAACGGTATGTTGTGCGACGCGTAACTCCTTACGAATCAAAAGTTATGGGCACCAGAGCGATGGATACCTGGTCACATGCCCCACACCCTCGGTTTGCTGGCACAGCCTCTATGTTAAGTAAAGTTGTCTTGCCCAAGGTAACGTGGGATTCGGTAATAGAAATGTGATGGATTAGCTTGTTGTCGTTTTCGCGGCTCACGATCTACGATCCGGGATGAAAAAACAGTGCAAAAGAAGAAAAGTGTCCCAAAACTGATAAAAATGTCTATTTTGGGCTCCGAAAATAGTCGCAGCCGAGCAGGCTTGCTGCCCCCGTCGTGGAGCTTTCGAAGAGCTTTCCAAGGGTATGTTGTGTGTCGCGTAACTCCGTACAGATCAAAAGTTATGGGCACCGGAGCGACGGATACCTAGTCACACGCCTCACGCCCTCGGTTTGCCGGCCCAGCCTCTAGATGAAGTGAAGTTGTCTTGCCTAAGGTGTCATGGGATTCGGTAATAGAAATGTGATGGATTAGGTTGCCGTCCTTTTCGTCGCTCACGACATACGATCTGGGATGGAAAAATAGCGAAAAAGAAGAAAAGTATCCCAAAAATTATGAAAGCGTTTGATTTTGGGCTCCGAAAATAGGCGCAGCATAGCAGCCTTGCTGCTCCCGTCGTAGAGCACTTGGAGAGCTTTCCAACGGTAAGTTGTGCGCCGTGTAACTCCTTACAGATCAAAGGTTATGTGCACCGAAGCGACGGATACCTAGTCAAACGCCCTACGCCCTCGGTTTGTGATCCCATCCTCTACGTGAAGTGAAGTTGTCTTGCACATGGTGGCACGGGATTCGGTAATAGAAATGTGATTGATTAGGTTGTCGTCCTTTTCGCGGCTCACGACGTACGAACCGCGACGAAAAATACCGCAAAAGTAGAAATGTGTCCTGAAACTGATGAAAATGTTCGATTTTGGGCTCCGAAAACAGTCGCAGACAAGCAGGCTTGCTTCCCCCGTCGTAGAGCTCTCAGAGAGCTTTCCAACGGTATGTTGTGCGCCGCGTAACTCCCTACAGATCAAAAGTTATGAACACTAGAGCGACGGATACCTGGTCACACGCCCCACGCCCTCGGTTTGCAGGCCCAGCCTCTACGTGAAGTAAAGTTGTCTTGCCTAACGTGCCGTGGGATTCGTTAATAGAAATGTGATGGATTAGGTTGTCGTCCTTTTCGCGGCTCACGACATACGATCCGGGATGAAAAAACAGCGCAAAAGAAGTAAAGTATCCCGAAACTGAAGAAAAGGTTCGATTTTGGGTTCCGAAAACAGGCGCAGATAAGCAACCTTGGTGCCCCCGTCGTAGAGCTCTCGTAGAGGTTTCCAACGGTATGCTGGCGCCGCATAACTCCCTTCGGATCAAAAGCTATGGGTACCGCAGCGATGGATACCTGGTCACACGCCCCACGCCCTCGGTTTGCGGGCCCATTCTCTACGTGGAGGGAAGTTGTCTTGCCCAAGGTGCCTTGTGATTCCGTAATAGAAATGTGATGGATTAGGTTTTCGTCCTTTTTGCGGCTCACGAAGTACGATCCGGGACAGAAAAACAACACGAAAGAAGAAAAATGTCACAAAATAGATGAAAATGTTCGATTTTGGTCTCCGAAAACAGGCGAAGATGAGCAACCTTGGTGCCCCCGTCGTAGAGCTCTTGGAGAGCTTTCCAACGGTATGCTATGCGCCGCATAACTCCTTACGGATCAAAAGTTATGGGCACCGGAGCGACGGATACCTGGTCACACGCCCCACGCCCTCGGTTTACGGGCCCAGCCTCTACGTGAAGTGAAGTTGTCTTGCCCATGGTGGCATGGGATTCAATAATAGAAATGTGATGGATTAGGTTGTCGTCCTTTTCGCGGCTCACGACGTACGATCTGGGACAGAAAAATAGAGCAAAAAAAGAAAAGTGTCCCAAAACTAATGAAAACATTCAATTTTGGGATCCAAAAATAAACGCAACAGAGCAGGCTTCCTGCACCTATCGTAGAGCTCTCGGAGAGCTTTCCAACGGTATGCTGTGCGCCACGTAACTCCTTACGGATCAAAAGTTATGGGTACCGGTGCGACGGATACCTGGTCACACGCCCACGCCCTCGATTTGCGGGCCCAGTCTCAACGTGAAGTGAAGTTGTCTTGCCCATGGTGGCGTGGGATTCGGTAATAGAAATGTGATGGATTAGGTTGTCGTCCTTTCCGCGGCTCACGACGTACGATCCAGGACCGAAAAACAGCGTAAAAGAAGAAAAGTGTCCCAAAATTGATGAAAATATTCAATTTTGGGCTCCAAAAATAGCAGCAGTCGAGCAAGCTGGCTACCCTCGTCGTAGAGCTCTCAGAGTGTTTCCCAACGGTATGCTGTGTGTCGCGTAACTCCTTATGGATCAAAAGTTAAGGGCACCAGAGCGACGTATACTTGGTCATACGCCCCACGCCCTCAGTTTGCGGGCCCAACCTCTACGTGAAGTTAAGCTTTCTTGCCTATGGGGGCGTGGGATTCGATAATAGAAATGTGATGGATTAGGTTGTCGTCCTTTTCGCGGCTCACGAAGTACGATATGGTACAGAAAAACAGAGCAAAAGAAGAAAAGTGTCCCAAAACTGATGAAAATGTTCAATTTTGAAATCTGAAAATAAGCGTAGCCGAGCAAGCTTGCTGCCCCCATCGTAGAGCTCTCAGAGAGCTTTCCAACAGTATGTTGTGCGCCGCGTAACTCCTTACGGATCAAAAGTTATGGGCACCGGAGTGACGGATACCTGGGCACACGCCCCACGCCCTCGATTTGCAGGCCCAGCCTCTATGTGAAGTGAAGTTGTCTTGCCCAAGGTGCCATGGGATTTAGTAATAAAAATGTTATGGATTAGGTTGTCATCCTTTTCGCGGCTCACGACGTACCATCCCAGACGGAAAAACAGTGCAAAAGAAGAAAAGTTTCCTGAAACTAATGAAAACGTTCAATTTTGGGCTCCGAAAATAGGCGAAGCCGAGAAGGCTGGCTACACTCGTCGTAGAGATCTCGGAGAGCTTTCCAACGATATGTTGTGCGCCGCGTAACTCCTTACGAATCAAAAGTTATGGGAACCGAAGCGACGGATACTTGGTCACACGCCCCACACCCTTGGTTTGCGGGCCCAGCCTCTACGTTAAGTAAAGTTGTCTTGCCCAAGGTACCGTGGGATTCGGTAATAGAAATGTGTTTGATTAGCTTGTCGTCGTTTTCGCGACTCACGACATACTATTCGGGATGAAAAAATAGCACAAAAGAAGAAAAGTGTCTCGAAACTGATAAAAATGTTCGATTTTGGGCTACAAAAATAGTGGCAGCCAAGCAGGCATGCTGCCCCCGTCGTAGAGCTCTCAGAGAGCTTTCCAAAGGTATGTTGTGCGCCGCGTAACTCCTTACAAATCAAAAGTTATGGGCACCAGAGCGACGGATACTTGGTCACACGTCCCACGCCCTCGATTTGCGGGCCAAGCCTTTACGTGAAGTGAAGTTGTCTTGCTCAAGGTGCCATGGGATTCGATAATAGAAATGTGATGGATTAGGTTGTCGTCCTTTTCGCCGCTCACGACGTACGATCCGGGACAGAAAAATAGCGCAAAAGAATAAAATTATCCCAAAACTGATGAAAACGTTCGATTTTGGGCTCCTAAAATAGATACAGCCGAGCATGTTGGCTACCCCCGTCGTAGAGCTCTCAGAGACCTTTCCAACGGTATGCTGTGCACCACGAAACTCCTTACAGATCAAAAGTTATGGGCACCGAAGCGACGGATACCTGGTCACACGCCCCACGCCCTCGATTTGCTAGCCCAGCCTCTACGTGAAGTAAAGTTGTCTTGCCCATGGTGGCGTGAGATTATGTAATAGAAATGTGATGGATTAGGTTGTCGCCCTTTCCATGGCTCACGACCTACGATCCGGGACAAAAAAATAGCGCAAAAGAAGAAAAGTGTCCCGAAACTAATCAAAAGGTACGATTTTGGGCTCTAAAAATAGGCACAACCAAGTAGGCTTGGTGCCCCGGTCGTAGAGCACTTGGAGAGCTTTCCAAGGGTATGATGTGCACTGCGTTACTCCTTACAGATCAAAAGTTATGGGCACCGGAGCGACGGATACCTGGTCACACGCCCCACACCCTCGGTTTGCGTGCCCAGCCTCTACGTGAAGTGAAGTAGTCTTGCCCAAGGTGCAATGGGATTCGGTAATAGAAATGTGATGGATTAGGTTGTTGTCTTTTTCGCCGCTCACGACGTACGATCTGGGACGGAAAACAACACAAAAGAATAAAAGTATCCCAAAATTGATGAAAACGTTCAATTTTGGTCGCCGAAAACAGGCACAGCCGAGCATGCTGGCTACCGCCGTCGTAGAGCTCTCATAGAGCTTTCCAATTGTATGTTGTGCGCCGCGTAAATCCTTACGGATCAAAAGTTATGGGCACCGGAGCGACGAATACCTGGTCACACGCCCCACGCCCTCGGTATGCGGGCCCAGCCTCTACGTGGAAGGAAGTTGTCTTGCCCAAGGTGCCGTGGAATTCGGTAATAGAAATGTGATAGATTAGGTTGTCGTCCATTTCGCGGCTCATGACGTAAGATCCGGGATGGAAAAACAACGCAAAAGAAGAAAACTGTCCCGAAATTGATGAAAAAGTTCGATTTTGGTCTCAGAAAATAGGTGCAGCCGATCAGACTTGCATCTCTCATCGTAGAGCTCTCGGAGAGCTTTCCAACTGTATGTTGTGGGCCGCGTAACTCCTTACGAATCAAAAGTTATGGCCACCGGAGTGACGGATACCTAGTCACATGCCCCATACCCTCAGTTTGCGGGCCCAACCGCTACTTGAAGTGAAGTTGTCTTGCCGATGATGGCGTGGGATTCGGTAATAGAAATGTGATGGATTAGGGTGTCGTACTTTTCGCAGCTCACGACGTACGATCTGTGACCGAAAAAAGTGCAAAAGAAGAAAAGAGTCCCCAAATTGATGAAAACGTTCGATATTGGGCTACGAAAACAGGCGTTGCCGAGCAGGATTGTTGCCATCGTCGTAGAGCTCTCGGAGAGCTTTCCAACGGTATGCTGTGCGCCGCGTAACTCATTACGGATCAAAAGTTATGGGCACCGAAGCGACGGATAGCTGGTCATACGCCTCACGCTCTCGGTTTGCGGGCCCAGCCTCTACGTGAAGTGAAGTTGTCTTTCCCAAGGTACCGTGGGATTCGGTGATAGCAATGTGAGGGATAAGGTTGTCGTCCTTTTCGCGGCGCACGACGTACGATCTGGGACAGAAAAAAAGCGCAAAAGAAGAAAAGTGTCCTGAAACTGATGAAAACGTTCGATTTTGGTCTCCAAAAACAAGCGCAGCCGAGCAGGCTGGCTACCCCCATCGTAGAGCTCTTGGAGAGCATTTTAACGGTATGTTGTGCACCGCGTGACTCCTTACGGATCAAAAGTTATGGGCACCGGAGCGACGGATACCTGGTCACACGCCCCACGCCCTCGGTTTGCGGGCCCAGCCACTTCGTGAAGTGAAGTTTTCTTGCCCATGGTGGCGTGGGATTCGATAGTATAAATGTGATGAATTAGGTTGTCATCCTTTTTGCGGCTCATGACGTACGATCCGGGACGGAAAAATAGCAAAAAAATGAAGAAAAATGTCCCAAAACTGATTAAAACGTTTGATTTTGGGCTCCAAAAATAGGCGCAACCAAGCAGGGTGACTACCCTTGTCGTAGAGCTCTCGGAGAGCTTTCCAACGGTATGTTGTGCGCTGCGTAACTCCTTACGGATCAAAAGTTATGGGCAGCGGAGTGACGGATACCTGGTCACACGGCCCATGCCCTCGATTTTCGGGCCCAGCCTCTACGTGAAGTAAAGTTGTCTTGCCCAAGGTGCCACGAGATTCGGTAATAGAAATGTGATGGATTAGGTTGTCGTCCTTTTCACGACTCATGACGTACGATCTAGGATTGAAAAACAGCGAAAAAGAAAAAAGTATCCCGAAACTAATCAAAATGTACTATTTTGGGCCCAAAAAATAGGCGCATCCGAGCAGTCTTGCTTCTCGCATCGTAGAGCTCTCGGAGAGCTTTCCAACGGAATGTTGTGCGATGCGTAACTCCTTACGGATCAAAAGTTATGGGCACCGGAGCGACGGATACCTCATCACACGCCCCATGCCCTCGATTTTTGGGCCCAGCCTCTACGTGAAGTGAAGTTTTCTTGCCCTTGGTGGCGTAGGATTCGGTAATAGAAATGTGATGGATTAGGTTGTCATCCTTTTCGCAGCTCACGTCGTACGATCAAGGACCGAAAAATAGCGCAAAAGAAGGAAAGTATCCCGAAACTATTCAAAACGTACGATTTTGGGCTCTAAAAATATGCGCAGCCGAGCAATCTTGTTGCGCCCGTCGTAGAGCTCTCGGAGAGCTTTTCAACGGTATGTTGTGCGCTGCATAACTCTTTACGGATCAAAAGTTGTGGGCAACGGAGCGACAGATACCTGGTCACACGCCTCTCGCCCTCGGTTTGCGGGCCCAGCCTCTATGTGTAACGAAGTTGTCTTGCCCAAGTTGCCGTGGGATTCGATAATAGAAATGTGATGGATTAGGTTGTCGTCCTTTACGCGGCTCACGACGTACGATCCGGGACGGAAAAATAGTGCAAAAGACTAAAGGTGTCCTGAAATTGATGAAAACGTTCAATTTTAGGATCTAAAAACAAGCGCAACCTAGCAGGCATGCTACCCCGTCGTAGAGCACTCGGAGAGCATTCCAATAGTATGTTGTGCGCCGCGTAACTCCTTACGGATCAAAAGTTATGGGCACCGGAGCGACGGATACGTGGGCACGCGCCCCACGCCCTCGGTTTTTGGGCCGAGCCCCTGCGTGAAGTGAAGTTGTCTTCCCCAAGGTGCAGTGGGATTCGGTAATAGAAATGTTATGGATTAAGTTGTCATCCTTTTCGTGGCTCACGAAGTACAATCCGGGATGGAAAAACTGCGTAATAGAAGAAAAATTTCCCGAAACTGATGAAGATGTTCAATTTTGGGCTCCGAAAATAGGCGCAACAGAGAAGTCTGGCTACCCCCGTCGTAGAACTCTCTGTGAGCTTTCCAACGGTATGTTGTGCGACGCGTAACTCCTTACGAATCAAAAGTTATGGGCACCGGAGCGACGGATACCTGGTCACACGCCCCACACCCTCGATTTGCTGGCCCAGCCTCTATGTTAAGTAAAGTTGTCTTGCCCAAGGTAACGTGGGATTCGGTAATAGAAATGTGATGCATTAGCTTGTTGTCGTTTTCGCGGCTCACGATCTACGATCCGGGACGAAAAAACAGTGCAAAAGAAGAAAAGTGTCCCAAAACTGATAAAAATGTCTATTTTGGGCTCCGAAAATAGTAGCAGCCGAGCAGGCTTGCTGCCCCCGTCGTAGAGCTTTCGAAGAGCTTTCCAAGGGTATGTTGTGTGTCGCGTAACTCTGTACAGATCAAAAGTTATGGGTACCGGAGCGACGGATACCTAGTCACACGCCCCACGCCCTCGGTTTGCCGGCCCAGCCTCTAGATGAAGTGAAGTTGTCTTGCCTAAGGTGCCATGGGATTCGGTAATAGAAATGTGATGGATTAGGTTGCTGTCCTTTTCGTCGCTCACGACATACGATCCGGGATGGAAAAATAGCAAAAAAGAAGAAAAGTATCCCAAAAATTATGAAAACGTTTGATTTTGGGCTCCGAAAATAGGCGCAGCATAGCAGCCTTGCTGCCCCCGTCGTAGAGCACTTGGAGAGCTTTCCAACGGTAAGTTGTGCGCCGCGTAACTCCTTACAGATCAAAGGTTATGTGCACCGAAGCGACGGATACCTAATCACACGCCCCACGCCCCACGCCCTCGGTTTGCGAGCGCATCCTCTACGTGAAGTGAAGTTGTCTTGCACATGATGGCACGGGATTCGGTAATAGAAATGTGATTGATTAGGTTGTCGTCCTTTTCGCGGCTCACGACGTACGAACCGGGACGAAAAATAGCGCAAAAGTAGAAATATGTCCTGAAACTGATGAAAATGTTCGATTTTGGGCTCCGAAACCAGTCGCAGACGAGCAGGCTTACTTTCCCCGTCGTAGAGCTCTCAGAGAGCTTTCCAACGGTATGTTGTGCGCCGCGTAACTCCCTACAGATCAAAAGTTACGAGCACCGGAGCGACGGATACCTGGTCACACGCCCCACGCCCTCGGTTTGCAGACCCAGCCTCTACGTGAAGTAAAGTTGTCTTGCCTAACGTGCCGTGGGATTCGTTAATAGAAATGTGATGGATTAGGTTGTCGTCCTTTTCGCGGCTCACGACATACGATCCGGGATGAAAAAATAGCGCAAAAGAAAAAAAGTATCCCGAAACTGAAGAAAAGGTTCGATTTTGGGTTCCGAAAACAGGCACAGATGAGCAACCTTGGTGCCCCCGTCGTAGAGCTCTCGGAGAGCTTTCCAACGGTATGCTGGCGCCGCATAACTCCCTACGGATCAAAAGCTATGGGTACCGGAGCGATGGATACCTGGTCACACGCCCCACACCCTCGGTTTGCGGGCCCATTCTCTACGTGGAGGGAAGTTGTCTTGCCCAAGGTGCCTTGTAATTCGGTAATAGAAATGTGATGGATTAGGTTGTCGTCCTTTTTGCAGCTCACGAAGTATGATCCGAGACAGAAAAACAACGCGAAAGAAGAAAAGTGTCTCAAAATAGATAAAAATGTTCAATTTTGGTCTCCGAAAATAGGCGAAGACGAGCAACCTTGGTGCCCCCGTCGTAGAGCTCTTGGAGAGCTTTCCAACGGTATGCTATGCGCCGCATAACTCCTTACGGATCAAAAGTTATGGGCACCGGAGCGACAGATACCTGGTCATACGCCCCACGCCCTCGGTTTACGGGCCCAGCCTCTACGTGAAGTGAAGTTGTCTTGCCCATGGTGGCATGGGATTCAATAATAGAAATGTGATGGACTAGGTTGTCGTCCTTTTCACGGCTCACGACGTACGATCCGGGACAGAAAAATAGAGCAAAAAAAGAAAAGTGTCCCAAAACTAATGAAAACGTTCAATTTTGGGATCCAAAAATAAGCACAGCAGAGCAGGCTTCCTGCACCTATCGTAGAGCTCTCGGAGAGCTTTCCAACGGTATGCTGTGCGCCACGTAACTCCTTACGGATCAAAAGTTATGGGTACCGGTACGACGGATACCTGGCCACACACCCCACGCCCTCGATTTGCGGGCCCAGCCTCAACGTGAAGTGAAGTTGTCTTGCCCATGGTGGCGTGGGATTCGGTAATAGAAATGTGATGGATTAGGTTGTCGTCCTTTCCGCGGCTCACGACGTACGATCCAGGACCGAAAAACAGCGTAAAAGAAGAAAAGTGTCCCAAAATTGATGAAAATGTTCAATTTTGGGCTCCAAAAATAGCAGCAGTCGAGCAAGCTGGCTACCCTTGTCGTAGAGCTCTCAGAGTGTTTCCTAACGGTATGCTGTGTGTCACGTAACTCCTTACGGATCAAAAGTTAACGGCACCAGAGCGACGTATACCTAGTCATACGCCCCACGCCCTCAGTTTGCGGGTCCAACCTCTACGTGAAGTTAAGATTTCTTGCCTATGGGGGCGTGGGATTCGATAATAGAAATGTGATGGATTAGGTTGTCGTCCTTTTCGCGGCTCACGAAGTACGATATGGAACAGAAAAACAGAGCAAAAGAAGAAAAGTGTCCCAAAACTGATGAAAATGTTCAATTTTGAAATCTAAAAATAAGCGTAGCCGAGCAGGCTTGCTGCCCCCATCGTAGAGCTCTCAGAGAGCTTTCCAACAGTATGTTGTGCGCCGCGTAACTCCTTACGGATCAAAAGTTATGGGCACCGGAGTGACGGATACCTGGGCACACGCCCCACGCCCTCGATTTGCAGGCCCAGCCTCTATGTGAAGTGAAGTTGTCTTGCCCAAGGTGCCATGGGATTCGGTAATAGAAATGTTATGGATTAGGTTGTCATCCTTTTCGCGGCTCACGACGTACGATCCCAGACGGAAAAACAGTGGCAAAGAAGAAAAGTTTCCTGAAACTAAATTTTGGGCTCCGAAAATAGGCGCAGCCGAGAAGGCTGGCAACACCCGTCGTAGAGATCTCGGAGAGCTTTCTAACAATATGTTGTGCGCCGCGTAACTCCTTACGGATCAAAAGTTATGGGCACCGAAGCGACGGATACTTGGTCACACGCTCCACACCCTTGGTTTGCGGGCCCAGCCTCTACGTTAAGTAAAGTTGTCTTACCAAAGGTACCGTGGGATTCGGTAATAGAAATGTGTTTGATTAGCTTGTCGTCATTTTCGCGACTCACGACATACTATTCGGGATGAAAAAATAGCACAAAAGAAGAAAAGTGTCTCGAAACTGATAAAAACGTTCGATTTTGGGCTACAAAAATAGTGGCAGCCAAGCAGGCATGCTGCTCCCGTCGTAGAGCTCTCAGAGAGTTTTCCAAAGGTATGTTGTGCGCCGCGTAACTCCTTACAAATCAAAAGTTATGGGCACCAGAGCGACGGATACTTGGTCACACGTCCCACGCCCTCGGTTTGCGGGCCAAGCCTTTACGTGAAGTGAAGTTGTCTTGCTCAAGGTGCCATGGGATTCGGTAATAGAAATGTGATGGATTAGGTTGTCGTCCTTTTCGCCGCTCACGACGTACGATCCGGGACAGAAAAATAGCGCAAAAGAATAAAATTATCCCAAAATTGATGAAAACATTCGATTTTGGGCTCCTAAAATAGATACAGCCGAGCATGTTGGCTACCCCCGTCGTAGAGCTCTCAGAGACCTTTCCAACGGTATGCTGTGCGCCGCGAAACTCCTTACAGATCAAAAGTTATGGGCACCGAAGCGACGGATACCTGGTTACACGCCCCACGCCCTCAATTTGCTAGCCCAGCCTCTACGTGAAGTGAAGTTGTCTTGCCCATGGTGGCGTGAGATTATGTAATAGAAATGTGATGGATTAGGTTGTCGCCATTTTCGTGGCTCACGACCTACGATCCGGGACAGAAAAATAGCGCAAAAGAAGAAAAGTGTCCCAAAACTAATCAAAAGGTACGATTTTGGGCTCTAAAAATAGGCACAGCCAAGTAGGCTTGGTGCCCCCGTCGTAGAGCACTCGGAGAGCTTTCCAAGGGTATGTTGTGCATCGCGTTACTCCTTACAGATCAAAAGTTATGGGCACCGGAGTGACGGATACCTGGTCATACGCCCCACACCCTCGGTTTGCGTGCCCAGCCTCTACGTGAAGTGAAGTAGTCTTGCCCGAGGTACAATGGGATTCGGTAATAGAAATGTGATGGATTAGGTTGTTGTCTTTTTCGCCGCTCACGACGTACGATCTGGGACGGAAAAACAACGCAATAGAATAAAAGTATCCCAAAATTGATGAAAACGTTCAATTTTGGTCGCCAAAAACAGGCACAGCCAAGCATGCTAGCTACCGCCGTCGTAGAGCTCTCATAGAGCGTTCCAATTGTATGTTGTGCGCCGCGTAAATCCTTACGGATCAAAAGTTATGGGCACCGGAGCGACGAATACCTGGTCACACGCCCCACGCCCTCGGTATGCGGGCCCAGCCTCTACGTGGAAGGAAGTTGTCTTGCCCAAGGTGCCGTGGAATTCGGTAATAGAAATGTGATAGATTAGGTTGTCGTCCATTTCGCGGCTCATGACGTAAGATCCGGGATGGAAAAACAACGGAAAAGAAGAAAACTGTCCCGAAATTGATGAAAAAGTTCGATTTTGGTCACAGAAAATAGGTGCAGCCGATCAGACTTGCATCCCCCATCGTAGAGCTCTCGGAGAGCTTTCCAACGGTATGTTGTGGGCCGCGTAACTCCTTACGAATCAAAAGTTATGGCCACCGGAGTGACGGATACCTAGTCACATGCCCCACACCCTCAGTTTGCGGGCCCAACCGCTACTTGAAGTGAAGTTGTCTTGCCAATGGTGGCGTGGGATTCGGTAATAGAAATGTGATGGATTAGGGTGTCGTACTTTTCGTGGCTCATGACGTACGATCTGGGACCGAAAAAAAGTGCAAAAGAAGAAAAATGTCCCCAAACTGATAAAAACGTTCAATTTTGGGCTACGAAAATAGGCATTGCCGAGCAGGATTGCTGCCACCGTCGTAGAGCTCTCGGAGAGCTTTCCAACGGTATGCTGTGCGCCGCGTAACTCATTACGGATCAAAAGTTATGGGCACCGGAGCGACGGATAGCTGGTCACACGCCTCACGCCCTCGGTTTGCGGGCCCAGCCTCTACGTGAAGTGAAGTTGTCTTTCCCAAGGTACCGTGGGATTCGGTGATAGCAATGTGATGGATAAGGTTGTCGTCCTTTTCGCGGCGCACGACGTACGATCCGGGACGGAAAAAAAGCGCAAAAGAAGAAAAGTGTCCTGAAATTGATGAAAACATTCGATTTTGGTCTCCAAAAACAAGCGCAGCCGAGCAGGCTGGCTACCCTCATCGTAGAGCTCTCGGAGAGCTTTTCAACGGTATGTTGTGCGCCGCGTGACTCCTTACGGATCAAAAGTTATGGGCACCAGAGCGACGGATACCTGGTCACACGCCCCACGCCCTCGGTTTGCGGGCCCAGCCTCTAAATGAAATGAAGTTGTCATGCCCATGGTGTCGTAGGATTTGCTAATAGAAATGTGATGGATTAGGTGATCGTCCTTTTCGTGGATCACGACGTACGATATGGGATGAAAAAATAGCAAAAAAATAGAAGAAAAGTGTCCCAAAATTGATGAAAATGTTCGATTTTGGGCTCCAAAAAAAAGCGCAACTGAGTAGGTTGGCTACCCCCATCGTAGAGCTCTCGGAGAGCTTTTCAACGGTATGTTGTGCGTCACGTAACTCCTTACGGATCAAAAGTTATGGGCACCGGAGCGAAGGATACCTGGTCACACACTCCGCTCTCTCGGTTTGCGGGCCCAGCCTCCAAGTGAAGTGAACTTGGCTTGCCCATGGTGGCGTGGGATTATGTATTAGAAATGTGATGGATTAAGTCGTCGTCCTTTTTGCGGCTTACGACGTGCGATCCGGGACATAAAATAGCGCAAAAGAAGAAAAGTGTCTCGAAACTAATCAAAATGTACTATTTTGGGCCCTAAAAACAGGCGCAGCCAAGCAGGCTTTGTGCCCCCGTCGTAGAGCTCTCGGAGAGCTTTTCAACGGTATGTTGTGCGCCACGTAACTCCTTACGGATCAGAAGTTATGGGCACCGGAGCAACGAATACCTGGTCACATGCCCCACGCCCTCGGTTTGCGGGCCCAGCCTCTACGTGAAGCGAAGTTGTCTGGCCCATAGTGGCGTGGGATTCGGTAATTGAAATAGGATGGAATAGAATGTCGTCCTTTTCGCAGCTCACGACGTACGATCCGGTACGAAAAAAGAGCGCAAAAGAAGAAAAGTGTCTTGAAACTGATGAAAACGTTCGATTTTGGGATCCAAAAATTAGTGCAGCCGTGCAGGATTGTTACCCCCGTCGTAGAGCTCCTGGAGATATTTCCAACGGTATGCTGTGCGCCGCATAACTGCTTAGGGATCAAAAATTATGGGCACCGGAGTGACAGATACCTGGTTACACGTCCTACGCCCTCGATTTGCGGGCCCAGCCACTACGTGAACTGAATTTGTCTTGCCCAAGTTGCTGTCGGATTCGGTAATAGAAATGTGATGGATTAGGTTGTCGTCCTTTTCGCGGCTCACGACGTACGATCCAGGACGGAAAAACAGCGCAAAAGAAGAAAAGTTTCCCGAAACTGATGAAAACGTTCGATTTTGGGCTCCTAAAATAGGCGCAGCCGAGCATGCTGGCTACCCCGTCGTAGAACTCTCGGAGAGCTTTCCAACGGTATGCTGTGCGCCGCGTAACTCCTTACGGATCAAAAGTTATAGGTACCGAAGCGACGGATTCCTGGTCACACACCCCACGCCCTCAGTTTGTGGGCCCAGCCTCTAAATGAAGTGAAGTTGTCTTGCCCATGGGGGTTGTCGTCCTTTTCGCGGCTCACGACGTAAGATCCAGGACGGAAAAATTACAAAAAAAAGAAGAAAGTGTCCCAAAACTAATGAAAACGTTCGATTTTGGGCTCCGAAAATAAGCGCAGCAAAGCAAGCTTGCTACCCCTGTCGTAGAGCTCTTGGAGATCTTTCCAACGGTAAGTTGTGTGTTGCGTAACTCCTTACGGATCAAAAGTTATGGGCATCGGAGCGACAGATACATAGTCATACTCCCTACGCCCTCGGTTTGCTGGCCCAGCCTCTACGTGAAGTGAAGTTGTCTGGCCCATTATGGCGTGAGATTCGGTAATAGAAATATGATAGATTCGGTTGTCGTCCTTTTTCGCGGCTCACGACGTACTATTCGGGACGGAAAAATAGCGCTATAGAAGAAAAGTATCCCGAAACTGATGAAAATGTTCGATTTTGGGCTCCGAAAATAGGCACAGCCGAGCAGGCTTGCTGCCCCTGACGTAGAGCTCTCAGAGAGCTTTCCAACGGTATGCTTTGCACCGCATAACTCCTTACGGATCAAATGTTATGGGCACCGGAGTGACGGATACCTAGGCACACGCCCCACGCCCTCGGTTTGCTGGCCCAGCCTCTACAAGAAGTAAAGTTGTCTTGCCCAACGTGCCATGGGATTCAATAATAGAAATGTTATGGATTAGGTTGTCGTCCTTTTCGCGGCTCACGACGTACGATCCGGGATGAAAAAACAGCGCAAAAGAAGAAAAGTGTCCCGAAACTGATGAAAGCGTTCAATTTTGGGCTCCGAAAATAGGCAGAACTGAGAAGGTTGGCTACCCCTATCGTAGAGCTCTCGGAGAGCTTTCCAACGGTATGTTGTGTGCCGCGTAACTCCTTGCAGATCAAAAGTTATGGGCACCGGTGCGACGGATACCTGGTCACACGCCCCACACCCTCGGTTTGCAGGCCCAGCCTCTACATGAAGTAAAGTTGTCTTGCCCAAGGTACTGTGGGATTCGGTAATAGAAATGTGAGGGATTTGCTTGTCGTTATTTTCGCGGCTCACGACATACGATCCGGGACTGAAAAACAGCGCAAAAGAAGAAAAGTGTCCCGAAACTGATGAAAATGTTCGATTTTGGACTCCGAAAATAGTGGCAACCAAGCAGGCTTGCTGCCACCGTTGTAGAGCTCGCGGAGAGCTTTCCAAAGGTATACTGTGCACCGCGTAACTCCTTACTGATCAAAAGTTATAGGCACCGTAGCGACGGATACATGGTCACACGTCCCACGCCCTCGGTTTGCGGGCCTAGTCTCTACGTGAAGTGAAGTTGTCTTGCCCAATGTGCTGTGGGATTCGGTAATAGAAATGTGGTGGATTAGGTTGTCGTCCTTTTCGCCGCTCACGACGTACAATCCGGGACGGAAAAACAGCGCAAAAGAAGAAAAGTATCCCAAAACTAATGAAAACGTTCGAATTTGGGCTCCGAAAATAGGCACAGCCGAGCATTCGGGCTACCCCCATCGTAGAGCTCTCGGAGAGCTTTCCAACAGTATGCTGTGCGCCGCGTAACTCCTTACTGATCAAAAGTTATGGACACCGGAGCGATGGATACCTGGTCACATGCCCCAAGCCCTCGGTTTGCGGGCCTGGCCTCTACATGAAGTGAAGTTGTCTTGCCCATGGTTGCGTGGGATTCGGTAATAGAAATGTGATGGATTAGGTTGCCATCCTTTTCGTGGCTCACGACGTACGATCCGGGACAGAATAACAACGCAAAAGAAGAAAAGTGTCCCGAAACTAATCAAAACGTATGATTTTGAGCTCTAAAAATAGAGCCGAGCGTGCTTGGTGTCCCCGTCGTAGAGCTCTAGGAAAGCTTTCCAACGGTATGCTGTGTGTTGCATAACTCCTTACGGATCAAAAATTATGGGCACCGGAGTGACAGATACCTGGTCACACGCCCCACGCCCTCGGTTTGCGGGCCCAGCCTCTACGTGGAGGGAAGTTGTCTTGTCCAAGGAGCTGTGGGATTCGGTAATAGAAATGTGATGGATTAGGTTGTCGTCGTTTTCGCGGCTCACGACGTATGATCCGGGACGGAAAAACAACGCAAAAGAAGAAAAGTGTCCCGAAACTAATCAAAACGTTCGATTTTGGTCCCCGAAAATAGGCGTAGCCAAGCAAGCTTGCTGCTCCTATCGTAAAGCTATCGGAGAGCTTTCCAACGATATGCTGTGCGCCGCGTAACTCCTTACTGATCAAAAGTTATGGGCACCGGAGCGATGGATACCTGGTCACATGCCCCACGCCTTCGGTTTGTGGGCCCGGCCTCTACATGAAGTGAAGTTGTCTTGTCCATGGTTGCGTAGGATTCGGTAATAGAAATGTGATGGATTAGGTTGTCGTCCTTTTTGCGGCTCACGACGTACGATCTGGGATGGAAAAAGAGCGTAGAAGAAGAAAAGTGTCCCGAAACTGATGAAAATGTTCGATTTTGGGCTACGAAAGTAGGCGCAGCTGTCACGCCCTAACCCGACCTATAGAGGCTAGACTAGGGTATGACCTAATTCCTTTACGCCAATTCACATACTTAACCGTTTGTTGTGATTTAACACTTAACGTTAGCCTAGAACTTCAAAATATTTTCCAGGAATTCGGCAGCATAACGACTGTTTTTAAGACCTTTGATTTGACCTAATTTTCTAAATGCTTCAAAAGTTCCAATCATTGTTTCGATTCCAACTAAGATTACTATTTATCACCAACCGATGTGCCTACTATTAATCTCAAAGTCTGGTTTAACTGACAAACCTAGCATGATAACTATGTCCCGTTTATTTGTTAATTCCTGTTACGCAAGTACCTGTTGTCCCTTAGCCTACAAATGAGTACCTGCTTAAGATTGGATAGATTCATTTTACTTGATTCCTTGCCTAATATTTCATAAGCCTGTGATAATTACTAAACCAAAGTAGCAAAACGATCAAATAGAGTGTCTGTCTAGTTATAATCAGTATAAACCCAAAATTAGACCCCAAATTACAACGGGGGTCATTTACAACAACAACAACGAAAAGTAGTCTTCAAGCAACATAATGTTCACAAAACAACCATAGGCAAGCAAGGCACGTAGGGCATGCAATCACTCCAAGGAGTCATCAATAGGCACATTATCCTTAGGTACCTGTTCCTGATCTTCTTCACATGTGATGATAAAAGAGGGTGAGTCCTTATGAACTCAGCGAGGGGGAACGAGAAATACATTTTGAAACTCTTTTCCGGTTAAACTTATGAAAAACCCCTTTTGAAAATATGTCACGTATTACAAGTAATAAGGTACGCAAAGTATAAGAATCAAATTGAACAACAGATACAATTACCAATCATTTCAAGGATACGGTGAGAATTTGCTTTCAATATCATTTTCGATAACAATTGTTACGGCCAACTTCAATTATCTACTTATCGCTCCCAATTGGGTGTACTCCGGATGTAGCCCAAAAACCTACGACCCAACTCTCCGAGGGTAAAATCCAAAGCGAGAGAGGGAATTGGATCATGGTAGTCACAGTAACACTGGCAAGCCCGATGCCGCCCGGCGTGCGTGAAACACTACCATGCCAGAATGAAAGGTTGCAACCTTGTATCCAATGAACATTTATACCATTTAACAATTCACATTAGGAGGACAACAAAGTAGGTTGCCTCCGAGCAAGTATAAGATCACAATTTGACATGTACATTCACTTTGTAAAACACTTAGGAGCATATGAACATTTAACGGACAGCCAAGTAACACCATATGAAACAAGTCATATAGCCCATTTTAGTTCACATATTAAGTGTTGAGATCATACGAGCATGCAACGACACTTATACAAGACCGGGTGCAAGAATAGTTCATGTATCAACATGCAATCATCGGGAATCAGGTTTAGAGCTATATGGACATTTCTGGGCAGCCTATTATCCTTTTTCAACATCATTTATAATTCATACAAGAATGGTTCATGACTCGAGAACCTACGGGGCCATTAGGGTTTGCTAGGCTATGCTCGGGGTTGGTTCGTTTGCTAAGCACCATAAGCAACTCTTAAACCATTTCAAGCATACTTAACATTTATTAGGCAGCCCACTAATCACATAGTTAAACACAATAACCATAGGATCATCACTTAGCGAATTTTCATAGTCCATAGGGTTTCAATTCATGCTTACACGTGCGATTAATCCACAAGTTGTCACGTAACTAAACCCAAGCCATGCATCAATTAATTAAAATATCCTCAATCATCCAAAAACAGTCCACACAACATCCAAGTGCCACAATGTCACGCCCCAACTCGACCCCACCTACAATCAGTCAGGACACAACGGAATTTCGGCAGTATAACGACAGTAATTAAGACACCGAGGCTCTAAACCAACCTCTTCAGAATATCATACAACCAACTCCACAAACCATTCAACAACCAGCTCCTCAATTAAATTAACAACATACAACATAACCATATTATACAATTATCATTCCTTCAACAATCTGTTCATAGTTATACGCCTCCGTTCCAACTTCGTACATAAACTATACATACATTTCAAAATAGATTATAAACCAACTTAGTAATCTAAACATGATCAAAAGAAAGACTACTAAACCATCATACATAAGTCTTATAATTGAGTAAGCTATACAATATGACATATTACAACAACTAAGACAAATTCATGGCAACGACTCCGGCACACAAGACTCGTCCACATAAAGCACATTCTCAGCTTCCTGAGGAACGTATCCATAATCTGTTCTGTAACACCTGTAAGCATGCAATAATAGAGAGTGAGCTTATATAAAATAAGCCCAGTGAGGATCCGATAGATCTCTACAGTATTCACTATGCTCCTTGGATTTAATCCTTTGAGCAAGTAAACACACAATAACATCATTAATACTATAATCACATAACTATAATGACCATTCAATAAAGGATACACTAGTTGGTGTAGCTCCAAGCACCATCACGATCATAATAGCCTTCTTGTAACTCCCATATACACACGCACCCGAGGTACCCCAATAACCTCTCCCTCCATGACACCTCTGTCATGCGAGCTGGAGGCAGTCTCTGATAGTCATGCCGTTATCAACCAGACAGCCCGATGCTGCCCGAGAGGTGGCACACACATACCAGAGACTCAGCAATAATAATAAACATCAATCATTCACAGGAGGACAGTCTATCAGAACTGCCTACCTCCCGGCATCAATCATCAATCATCATCAATAATCATATTATCATCATAATAACATCAATAATCAATTTAACAACAAATAACTAAGTTAGATGACAAAGTAGGCCATCCAACCGAACATGCAATAAACACACAATCAAACCCTAGTTTACCCATCAACAACTCACAATTCAATCACTCAAACCACACCCGATCAACTAAGGCTCAATTCAATAATTTAAAGAAAGATAACCTAAACTTCAAATAATCATATCTTACATTCTACTAATCCAAACAACCCCAAATCAGTTTCAAACACTCACTCACTCGATCAACTACATTAGCCCTCTAGGAAACCAACCAAGACACCTCAAAATCCAGCCCAACAACCCTAAAACCTCAAGGCACCTAGGCTGAAATTTCCGGATTTTCACCCAAACATCGTAATCGAAAATTCGGCATTATAACGGCATTACCACGTAATTAACAAACTTTTAGAAATCGACGACAATCGATTCCAACCACAACAACTCAAAATAATCCTCAAAAAGCCATTCTATCAACTTTAAATACCCAAAAATAAATAATTTCGCTACAATGGCTCAAATCTCATAGTAATACACCTAAATGATCCCTAGCATGCATGGAGCAATAATCTAACATCAGATTAACATTATAACGGTTCAAAATGCAGTTATGAGCAAAAACAAAAAAATGAGTTTTGAGATCCAGAATTTTTCTCTCACATTTGATGTGTTTTGATGCAAGAAATGTGTAGAATGGGTGCCAAACAAGTGAAATCAAGCTTTGAATGAAGTGATTTGGACTTGAATTGCAAAATCTATGTGAAAAATGCTTGAAAACCTTTGAAAAATGCCTTCATCTTTCTCCTACAAGGAACCATGGTTTTGTGTGTGTTTTTGGTGGTGTTTTGCTTTGTTTTTAATGTGTGTTGATGATATATTAAGCAAAGATCAAATAAATAAAAGAAAGTCAAAGTGGAAACTAATTATTTTTAGTGTTTTCTTGTCTTTTAATTCATTTTCTTGACTACTCTTACTCAAATTAATTATGCAACACCTAAACTATCTCAAGTAGTTTATTTTTAGGTGACAAGAAGTTTTACATTCAAACAATTTCACCCGAGTCGGCTTAAAACGCGATTTTTGCAAAAGAAGGTGAAAAGTCATATTATTTATTTTCAAATGTCTTTTGAATGCACAATTAATCTAAAATCATTTAATACCACATATAAATACATTTATATTAATATATACTAGGTCAATGAAAGTCAATGCAAGAATCGGGTTTAGAAGAAATTACTATTAGGCTAAAAAACGCTACTTTTCGCCCGAAAAGTCTATTTAAATTACTATTCCATTTCAGAATCAATTTTTATCAAACATGGGTCTATTAATAATGGAGGACTAGGTTTTAATATGTTTAAAACACCCCTGTAAAAATTTTAGCGGACAGGTGTTCAAAAACACTATTTACAAAAATCGTCGATAAAATTTTCAATGCCGTTTTTTATGAAAATTTCATGAATGCACATATAGCATGTATTAGGAATATAAATCACATTTTTAACATATTCTAACTCATATAACACATAGACATGTCAAATAACGCAAATCAAGGCAAAGACACGCAAATCGAGGTAAAAACGAAAACTGGGGTTTCACATTCTCCCCTCCTTAAAACAATTGCGTCCGCGCAATTCTCGAACTGACAGACAATTAAATCCTCAATCGTTATACTTAACAATACTTCTCTTAGTTCTCATTTATCTCTTAAGATGACACCTAACCAAAGACCTCAGAAGAACAAACTCTGTTGACTGCAAGATGATTATCATAATTCCAAGACAATCTTCAATTCATAATTCTCTCCCACCTAATATCATATTGCATATGAAAGAAATCGCAACTCCAAAGTCTTAGCATGACACCACTAATTATCAATCATCCCCTACTACACAAAAGAGCTCTATGAACACCCTGAGGGTTTAAAAACTCATTTACGATAACATGAATGATTACTGATCAAGGAAATATCTCAAAAGACATTGGTCAGAATATGGCTCTTATGAAATTTACAAGGAAATAAGAATATGGAAAGTCATATTCGAGCCAAAAATCAAGTGAACAAGATGTCAAACAGGTTAGAGAGTCAAGGGGCTAATAGTTTAATAAGGAAGCATGATAACTAAGATATGGAATGTCTCAGCACCTATCAGCTAAATAAGCACGAACAAAGGATGATGACGAGTCAAAACAGTGCTGAGTGTGTTGAACAAAATTCTTGAACAAGTAGACATTTCAATTCTCGATGATTGTTCAAGGAACCAATAAGTAGGTTGTACTTGAGGCGAAATGAAATTAAGAAATAAGAGATGATTAATTCAATAGAAAATATGAGTGTCAAGATAATGAGTATCTCAGCACGCAATAACCAAAGAAGTATAAATAAGAAAAGACAATGCTGAGTATATTAAATGAGCAATTACAAGCAAAGTAATGGCTCAGGATTTAATAATAAAACAATAGGATTAACAAGGATCAATAAGAATGACAATGATGTACTTAGGTAAGGAGTACATCAAATAAGTAAAATGGTATACCAAAGGTGAAATTACTTCCAAATGAATAGTAATAGGATGAAATGAAATATTGAAACCAATGGCTGGAGATATAGAATGAAATATAGAAGTCTCAAACCTTAACTCCAATAAGTGACATTGCTATAAGAAGCATATATGAATGTTAAGAATAGAAACAATGTCAAATGGGTATAGGATCCATTAATCCAATAAGCAAAATTTTTAAGAAAAAATTGATATGCTAGAAAAGTGTAACTCTCTCTCAAATAAGTGAGAATAGAGTAAAAGATAATAATAAGACTGATAGAATTATGACGTACAAGAAGGGTGTCCCACCTACACATTTAAACACCAACAAGTCAAATCCTACAATCTATCTTCCTCCAAAACAAGACACTAAGGAGATCTAGAGAATCCTAAGGAGTCATAACAATCACCAAACAAGATAAATCACTCCAAAATTTTACATTCCGTACCAGACCAATCACTAAACAAGATAAATCACCGATTACCAAACAAGATTCACTAATGAAGACTCCAAAATCTAATAACACACTACAGATTCATATTAACCCATTATAACACTAGTGAATCCTCAATCAACAATTTAGAAAGTCATACCACCTAGAACTCAAAAGCTTGATGTAGGCAAGTAAATGTTCAGCCACTGAATTGCATTCTTATTTCCTCAAATAATTCTATCTCCCAACAATTACATCTTCGAATAAAGTAACTTTAGTCAGGAATCACTCCAATTGTCTCCAAGGTTTAAAGATCAAAACTCCAAAATATCCATTAATAATATAGCAATCCCAAATAGTAGAAATACTCACATGTTATACTACACTTCATTCCATTCACAAATATACATCACTAATTCCTCAAATAAATTCATTCTAAAATAACCTCAAGAAAGTATAATCTGAGTTGAGACTTCAAACGTGTCTAATCACAACCTCACAGAAACCTCAACTTATGATCCATCTCCAAGTAATAACAAGTTAAACATGGCAACAAAAGTAATTATAATCATCAAGATACATTGCTATTTTCCTCGAACAACTTCATTCTCGCTAAAGGAACATCAAGAACAGATCCATTAAACTGAGACTAAAATCCATAAACATAACAATTAAAATCTCACTGATAAACTACTAGAATAATAATAATTCAAAATCATGGCCTACCTCTAATTCCGAGAGCTCCTTCAGTCATCCTTACTTCACCCAAAAGAAATCACCAACAGTTATAGCATATATACAATTATATCTCATGAAAACCAGTACCAACATATTACATGATTATCATATATTACAACATTATCACATAACACACAATTCAGCATATAAGAAGCCAACATCACATAAACAGGTTATATCACAGAAGTAAGTAATAAACAATTAAAGTCACATAAGCAACAAACTTCACATAAGACAAGTTGATCACGTAACTCACATTGGTCACTTAAAGTACATTGAACACCTAAAGCACGTTGTTTCACATAAGCTAGTTATAAACAATTAAAACCACATAAACAACTAACTTCACACAGACACTTCAATCACATAAAACACATTTGTCACATAATACACATTAATCACAAAATGCATATTAACTACAACACATTGAGTACGTAAGACACGTTATCACATAAAACATATTGACTACATTAGTTTACTTAACACACAAGGCATACTGGTCACATAGAAAGTTAGACACATAAGTAAATTAATCACATAAATATATTAACATATGTTTCACTTTTCTTTCACTTAATACATACTTGCATGCTTAGACCACTACCCACATTCCGAGGATACCCCGACTGACAGGTAATCAAGCTCTGATACCACTTAAATGTCACGCCCCAACTCGATCCCATCTACAATCAGTTAGGACGCAACGGAATTTCGGCAGTATAACGACAGTAATTAAGACACCGAGGCTCTAAACCAACCTCTTCAGAATATCATACAACCAACTCCACAAACCATTCAACAACCAGCTCCTCAATTAAATTAACAACATGCAACATAACCATATTATACAATTATCATTCCTTCAACAATCTGTTCATAGTTATACACCTCCGTTCCAACTTCGTACATAAACTATACATACATTTCAAAATAGATTATAAACCAACTTAGTAATCTAAACATGATCAAAAGAAAGACTACTAAACCATCATACATAAGTCTTATAATTGAGTAAGCTATACAATATGACATATTACAACAACTAAGACAAATTCATGGAAACGACTCCGGCACACAAGACTCGTCCACATAAAGCACATTCTCAGCTTCCTGAGGCACGTATCGATAATCTGTTCGGTAACACCTGTAAACATGCAATAATAGAGAGTGATCTTATATAAAATAAGCCCAGTGAGGATCCGATAGATCTCTACAGTATTCACTATGCTCCTTGGATTTAATCCTTTGAGCAAGTAAACACACAATAACATCATTAATACTATAATCACATAACTATAATGACCATTCAATAAAGGATACACTAGTTGGTGTAGCTCCAAACACCATCACGATCATAACAGCCTTCTTGTGACTCCCATATACACACGCACCCGAGGTACCCCAATAACCTCTCCTTCCATGACACCTCTGTCATGCGAGCTGGAGGCAGTCTCTGATAGTCATGCCGTTATCAACCCGACAGCCCGATGCTGCCCGAGAGGTGTCACACACATACCAGAGACTCAACAATAATAATAAACATCAATCATTCACAGGAGGACAGTCTATCAGAACTTCCTACCTCCCGGCATCAATCATCAATCAATAATCATCAATCATCATCAATAATCATATTATCATCATAATAACATCAATAATCAATTTAACAACAAATAACTAAGTTAGATGACAAAGTAGGCCATCCAACCGAACATGCATTAAACACACAATCAAACCCTAGTTTACCCATCAACAACTCACAATTCAATCACTCAAACCATACCCGATCAACTAAGGCCCAATTCAATAATTTAAAGAAAGATAACCTAAACTTCAAATAATCATATCTTACATTCTACTAATCCAAACAACCCCAAATCAGTTTCAAACACTCACCCACTCGATCAACTACATTAGCCCTCTCGGAAACCAAGCAAGTCACCTCAAAATCAATCACAACAACCCTAAAACCTCAAGGCACCTAGGCTGAAATTTCCGGATTTTCACCCAAACATCGTAATCGAAAATTCGGCATTATAAAGGCGTTACCACGTAATTAACAAACTTTTAAAAATCGACGGCAATCGATTCCAACCACAACAACTCAAAATAATCCCCAAAAAGCCATTCTATCAACTTTAAATACCCGAAAATAAATAATTTCGCTACAATGGCTCAAATCTCGTTGTAATACACCTAAACGATCCCTAGCATGCATGGAGCAATAATCTAACATCAGATTAACATTCTAACGGTTCAAAATGCAGTTATGAGCAACAACAAAAAAATGAGTTTTGAGATTCAGAATTTTTCTCTCACGTTTGTTGTGTTTTGCTGCAAGAAATGTGTAGAATGGGTGCCAAACAAGTGAAATCAAGCTTTGAATGAAGTGATTTGGACTTGAATTGCAAAATCTATGTGAAAAATGCTTGAAAACCTTTGAAAAATGCCTTCATCTTTCTTCTACAAGGAACCACGGTTTTGTGTGTGTTTTTGGTGGTGTTTTGCTTTGTTTTTAATGTGTGTTGATGATATATTAAGCAAATGTCAAATAAATAAAAGAAAGTCAAAGTGGAAACTAATTATTTTTAGTGTTTTCTTGTCTTTTAATTCATTTTCTTGACTACTCTTGCTCAAATTAATTATGCAACACCTAAACTATCTCAAGTAGTTTATTTTTAGGTGACAAGAAGTTTTACATTCAAACAATTTCACCTGAGTCGGCTTAAAACACGATTTTTGCAAAAGAAGGTGAAAAGTCATATTATTTATTTTCAAATGTCTTCTGAATGCACAATTAATCTAAAATAATTTAATACCACATATAAATACATTTATATTAATATATACTAGGTCAATGAAAGTCAATGCAAGAATCGGGTTTAGAAGAAATTACTATTAGGCTCAAAAACGCTACTTTTCGCCCGAAAAGTCTATTTAAATTACTATTCCGTTTCAGAATCAATTTTTATCAAACATGGGTCTATTAATAATGGAAGACTAGGTTTTAAGACGTTTAAAACACCCCTGTAAAAATTTTCGCGGACAGGTGTTCAAAAATACTATTCACAAAAATCGTCGATAAAATTTTCAATGCCGTTTTTGATGAAAATTTCATGAATGCACATATAGCATGTATTAGGAATATAAATCACATTTTTAACACATTCTAACTCATATAACACATAGACATGTCAAATCACGCAAATCAAAGCAAAGACACGCAAATCGAGGTAAAGAGTTATAGCCAAAACCGTGAAACAACGCAAAACTGTCCAGATTCATACACATTTCAATACTTGCCATTATTGAGGGCTTTAGGGTCAGATTTAGCTTTAGTCTATTTCTGACAAAAATGTCCAGAACTGAAAACTATAGCAACCTACCAAATTTCATTCATTTCCAATATCGTTTACTAGGCCACAACTATTTCGTTCTACAAGGACAGTGAACTGCCAAAAAATAACCTACTCCATTTTTCCAGATTTTCCAAATTTAGATACCTTTCGATGTTTTGCCATTTTGGAGGCTTTAGAGTCAGAATTGGACTTGGCCTATTTCTACGAAAAATGCTCATAACTGGCAAAACTAGTTACCTACCAATTTTAACGCATTTTGAACATCATGTACTAGGCCAAATGCACTTCGTTCTACCAAGTCAGAAATCTGCTAGCTACGCGATTCTTGCCTATCTTCAAGTTCTAGCCAAATATCTTGCCATGCATGGTTACATAAGCTCATGTACACACATATGCAACAATTACAGAGGTAAATATAGACATATGAAGGCATGCATGTGGTTTTTGAAAGCTTTTAAAAGAGTTTTAGCCCTCACCTTAGCAAGACAATAGATGAAGATGCACAATGCTCTTGAAGATGCACAAAAGGGTCTTCTCTCCTTGCTTGGCCGAGAGATAGCTTGAGGTTCTCTAATTCCTAGCTTAGTTACCATGTTCTTAGTATGTGCATATGGTTAGAACAAAAGGAAATGAAATGAAAGCTATCAAACATACCAAGGCCAAAATGAAGAGTTCTATGAGCTTGCATGCAATTTTTCTTGCTTCTTGCTTGCTTGGGCTGCCATGGACGGGTTTCTTAGAGTCCTTGAGTGCCTAGGAGAACCTTAGAAGATGAGCTTGAGCCATGGAGCTTGAGGATGCAGCCTTGGCCGAGAGAGAGAGAGGAAATGAGAGAATGAGAGTTTTAGAGAAAGAAATGATGTGTTTGTGTATGTGGTCAGCCTTGAGCTACTAAAATTCTGAATTTGTGTCATCTATTAAGCATGTTTGAATTGTTTTTTGGCATGGCATTGCAAAGGCCGAGAATGGTGGCTTTGCGTAGGATATTTAGGAGTTTTTTATGCATTATTTTATGTGTTGGTGTCATAGCTTGTCTAGGTTTGATTTTTGAAATTGCAAAGCATGCTACAAGGCCTTGGTTTGGCCGACCAAGGTGCTTAGAAATCTGAAATTTTAGATTCAAATTGTGGTATTATAAGTTATAATAAGTGTGGAATTTTGAGGTGCATGGATTTTGCAAAAGAATAAAGAATAAGGAATAATGAATGTCTAGTGTTTAGCGTTTCGTCTTTTAGTGCATTGACTTAGGATTAGAATATAGTTAGTGGAGTTTGTAGGATTATTCTATAGTCTAGTGCTTCGTGTAGGATGCTTTCTTGATTAGCGTGTAGGCACGTTTTCCTAGGTTCTAGGGCATGAACTACGAGAAAGACACGAACTACGAGGTACGACACGTACTTCAAGACTAAGGCATATACTTCAAGGTAAGTGCACAGATTCTAATGCAAATGCACACAATCCTAGGTGAATGCACGCAAACTAATGTAAGGTACATAGTTCAATGCAATGCATGCAAACCAAGGCACGACTCTATATCTAGGTTACGGTACGCAGTTCAAGGTTAGGACACACGAAACGAGGTAATGCACGTACATCGAGGTTAGGGCACGTATATCTAGGTATCTCACATCAGTCGGGCATTAGGGCACACCATTCTAGGTCACGGCACATATGACAAGGCATGCACGAAAATCAAGACAGGGCAAGTAATCCAAGGTCAGTCATATAATTCTAGGCCTAACGCACGTAAATCGAGGTAAGACACGTTATTCGGGATCGAGCCTCAAAGCAGAAGAACAGGATTGCTGCCCTCGTTGTAGAGCTCTCGGAGAGCTTTCCAACGGTATGCTGTGTGCCGCGTAACTCCTTACGGATCAAAAGTTATGGGCACCAGAGCGACGGATACCTGGTCACATGCCCCACGCCCTTGGTTTGCGGGCCCAGCCTCTACGTTAAGTGAAGTTGTCTTGCCCAAGGTGCCGTGGGATTCGGTAATACAAATGTGATTGATTAGGTTATCATCCTTTTCGCGCCTCACAACGTACGATCCGGGACGAAAAAACAGCGCAAAAGAAGAAAAGTGTCCCGAAACTAATGAAAAAGTTCAATTTTGGGCATCGAAAACAGGCACAGCAGAGCAGGCAAGGTAGCCACGTCATAAAGCTCTCGGAGAGCTTTCCAACGGTAAGCTGTGCGCTGCGTAACTTCTCACGGATCAAAAGTTATGGGCACCGGAGCGACGGATACCTGGTCACACGCCCCACGCCCTTGGCTTGCGGGCCCATCCTCTACGTGAAGTAAAGTTGTCTTGCTCAAGGTTCCGTGGGATTTGGTAATAGAAATGTGATGGATTAGGTTGTCATCGTTTTCGCGGCTCACGATGTTCGATTCGGGATGGAAAAATATCGCAAAATAAGAAAAGTATCCCAAAACTGATGAAAACTTTCGATTTTGGTCTCCAAAAATAGGCCCAGCCGAGCAGGCTTGTTTCCCCAGTCTTAGAGCTCTCGGGGAGCTTTCCAACGGTATATTGTGCGCCGCGTAACTCCTTACGGATCAAAAGTTATGGGCACCAGAGCGACGGATACATGGTTACACGCCCCACGCCCTCGGTTTGTGGGCCCAGCCTTTATGTGAAGTGAAGTTGTTTGGCCTATGGTGGCGTGGGATTCGGTAATAGAAATGTGATGGATCAGGTTGTCATCCTCTTCGCGGCTCACGACGTACGATTCGGAATAGAAAAACAGCGCAGAAGAAGAAAAATGTCCCAAAACTGATGTAAAAGTTCAATTTTGGGATCTGAAAATAGGCGCAGCCAAGCAGGCTTGCTACCCTCGTTGTAGAACTCTCGAAGAGCTTTTCAACAGTATGTTGTGCGTCGCGTAACTCCTTACGGATCAAAAGTTATGGCCACCGGAGCGACGGATACCTGGTCACACGCCCCACACCCTCGGTTTGCGGGCCCAGCCTCTACGTGAAGGGAAGTTGTCTTGCCCAACGTGTCGTGGGATTCAGTAATAGAAATGTGATGGATTAGGTTGTTGTCCTTTTTTCGGCTCACGACATACGACCCGGGATGGAAAAACAGCGCAAAAGAAGAAAAGTGTCCCAAAACTGATGAAAACATTTGATTTTGTTCTCCGAAAATAGGCACAGCCGAGCGGGCTTGCTGCCCCCGTCGTAGAGCTCTCGGGGAGCTTTCCAACGGTATGCTGTGCGCCGCGTAACTCCTTACGGATCAAAAGTTACGGGCACCGGAGTGACGGATACCTAGTCACACGCCCCAAGCCCTCGGTTTGCGGGCCCAGCCTCTACGTGAAGTGAAGTTGTATTGCCCATGGTGTTGTAGGATTAGGTAATAGAAATGTGGACTAGGTTGTCGTCCTTTTTGCGGCTCACGATGTTCGATCCGGGATGGAAAAACAGCGCAAAATAAGAAAAGTGTCTCTAAACTGATAAAATGGTTGATTTTGGTCTTCGAAAATAGGCCCAGCCTAGCAGGCTTTTTGCCCTCGTCTTAGAGCTCTCGGGGAGCTTTCTAACGGTATGTTGTGCACCGCGTAACTCCTTACGGATCAAAAGTTATGGGTACCGGAGCGATGGATACATGGTCACACGCCCTACGCCCTCGGTTTGCGGGCCCTGCCTTTACGTGAAGTGAAGTTGTCTTGCCCATGGTGGCATGGGATTCGGTAATAGAAATGTGATGGATTAGGTTGTCGTCCTTTTCGTGGCTCACGACGTACGATCCGGGACTGAAAAACAGAGCAAAAGAAGAAAAGTGTCCCAAAACTGATGAAAACATTCGATTTTGGGCTCCGAAAATAAGCACAGCCTAGAAGGCTGGCTACCCCCATCATAGAGCTCTCAGAGAGCTTTCCAACGGTATGCTGTGCGCCGCATAACTCCTTACTAATCAAAAGTTATGGGCACCGGAGCAACGGATACCTGGTCACAAGCCCCACGCCCTAGGTTTGCGGGCCCAGCCTCTACGTGAAGGGAAGTTGTAGAAATGTGATAGATTAGGTGCCATGGGATTCAGTAATAGAAATGTGATGAATTAGGTTGTCATCCTTTTCGCGGCTCACGACGTACGATCCGGGACAGAAAAACAGCGCAAAAGAAGAAAAGTGTCCCGAAACTGATGGAAATGTTCGATTTTGGTCTCTGAAAATAGGTGCTATCGTGCAGGATCACTACCCCCATCGTAGAGCTCTCAGGGAGCTTCCCAACGATATGTTGTACGCCGCGTAACTCCTTACGGATCAAAAGTTATGGGCACCGAAGCGACGGATACCTGGTCACACGCCCCACGCCCTTGGTTTACGGGCCCAGCCTCTACGTGAAGTGAAGTTGTCTTACCCATGGTGATGTGGGATTTGGTAATAGAAATGTGATGGATTAGGTTGTCGTCCTTTTCGCGTGTCACGCCTTAACCCGACCTATAAAGGTTAGACTAGGGTGTGATCTAAATATTCAAGTCATATCACGTACTTAATCGTTCATGAAAGTTTAACACTTAACGTTTTAGCCTAAACTCCACAAATTCTCAGGAAAACCAGCAGTACAACGGCTGTAATTGGGCTCCTTAGTTTGACCTAATTTTCTAAAGACCTCAAAACTTTCAATCTCAATTTCATTTCCAACTAAGATTACTATTTATAACCAATCGAAACGCCTACTAGTTATCTAGAAGTCTCGTTTGATTAATAACCTAGTATGATACTATGTCTCATTTGTTTGTTAATCCTTGTTACAAAAGTACCTATCGATCTTAGCTTAACAATGAGTACCTGCTTAAGATTGGATAGATTCATTTTACTTAATCCTTACCTGATACTTCATAATTCTATGATAGATACTAGTCAATAGCGATAGCAAAAACGACCATAGTAGTGTCTATCTAGTTATGATCCGTACAAGCCAAAATTAGACCCCAAATTACAACGGGGGTCGTTTACAATACAACAATAAGCAAATTAAGAAATAGTCTTCAAGCAACATATCATTCACAAAATGGCCATAGTCAAATAAGGCACGTAAGGCAAGCAATCATTCCAAGGAATCATCATTAGGCACGTTGTCCTCGGGTACCTGTTCCTGGTCTTCTTCACCTGAGATGATAAAAGAGGGTGAGTCCTTATGAACTCAGCAAGAGGGAACGAGAAATAAGTTTTGAAACTCATTTTCCGGTTCAACTTATGAAAACCCTTTTTGCAAGCATGACATATATCACAAGTAAGTACATAATGTAATGTAAAAGTAAAAGAACACAATTACCCGTCTTTCCTCCCCGAGGTCCTCTAGGAACCAAGCGAGAGTACTTATACATATAGTGAAAAGGATACGGTGAGCTTTTGCTCTCAGTTCATTTCCAGTATCAGTTGTTGCGGCCGACTTCAAAATCATCCCCTTATCACGCCAAATGGATATACTCCAGATGTACCTCGAAATCCTATGACCCAACTCTCCGAGGAAGTCTAGCCCCCAAGCGAGAGAGGGAATTGGAAAATGGTAGTCATGGTTGCACCGGCAAGCCCGATGCCGCCCGGTGTGCGTGAACGCTACCACGCCAGAATGAAAGGTTGCAACCTTGTATGCAATGCACATTTATGACATTTAATATATCACATTTGGAGGACAACAAAGTAGGTTGCCTCCGAGCAGTCATAAGATTGCACATTTACAAGTAATCACGCGAGGCACGATATGACAAGTAATTTCACTTGAAAAGCACATGGAGTTATATGAATATTAAACGGGCAGCCATGTAATGCATGTAAATCAAGTCATATAACTCATTGCGAAGTTCACGTAATCAAATAATAAGATTATTCAACATGCAACGACATCTACGTGGGACCGGGTGCAAGAAAGGCCTACTTGTCAACATGTAATCATCGAAATCATGTTTAGGGCTATGAGGGCAACTACGGGCAGCCTACTAATCACATAATTAAACACGATATTCATAGGATCAATACTTAGCGAATTTACCTAGTCACTAGGGTTTCAATTCGTGCTTACCCGCGCGATTTAGTCCCAAGTCATCTCGTATTTAAACTCAAGCCATGCATTGATTAATTCAAACACCCTCAAGTATTCAAAGCAGTCTACACAACATCCCAATGCCACAATCCAAGCATTTAATACAACAAGAGTAGTTACAATAATTTTCAAGGCAAATCACTAGATGAAACCTCAACGCAATGGCCTGTTTCTCACAGTCATTGAGACAAGAAAACAATATCCAATTCCAATGAACAAGATGTCAAATTAAATCTTAAATAGTGAACTAAATTCAGAAACAAACCTCGCATCATTTGGAGTTCGGGTTCAAGAGTTATAGCCAAAACCGTGAGACTACGCAAAACTGTCCAGATTTGCACACATTTCAACACTTGTCGTTTTTGAGGGCCTTAGGGTCAGATTTAGCCTTAGTCCATTTCAGACAAAAATGTCCAGATTTGAAAAATATAGTGGCACACCAGATTTCATGCATTTTGGATATCATTTACTAAGTCAAAACTGATTCGTTCTACAAGAACAGTGAATCTGCCAAAACCTGCTTCATTTTCCCAGATTTTCCAGATTTGGACACATTTTGATATTTTGCCATTTTGAGGACCTTAGAGTCAAAATTAGCTTTGGCCTATTTCGGCGAAAAATGCTCATAACTGGAAAAACTAGTCACTTACCAATGCTCACACATTTTCAACATCATTTACTTGGTCAGAATCACCCCGTACCAACAAGACAGAAGACTGTCCCATACGCGATTTCATCTATCATTACATTCTAGCCAAATATCTTGCCATGCATGTTTACAAAAGCTCATGAACACACATATATCACAATTACAGAGGTAGAAATAGACATTCAAAGGCATGCATGTGGTTTTTAAAAGCTTTTCAAGAAGTTTTAGCCCTCACCTTAGCAAGACAACAAAGAAGATGCAGAAACTCTTGATGATGCAAAAGATTGACTCTTTTCCTTGCTTAGCCGAGAGACCACTTGATTTTCTATAATTTCCTAGTTTAGTAACCAAGTTCTTAGTAGGTGCATGTGGTTAGAACAAGAAGAAAATGAAATGGAAGCTAACAAACTCACCTAAGCCGAAATGAAGGTTCAATGAGCTTGCATGTGTGTCTTTTGCATTCTAGCTTTGCTTGGTGGAGTTCTTAGTAGCTTGCATGACTTGATAACCCTTAGGATGATGAACTCAAGCTATGGAGAGTAGAACTTCGGCCAAGGCCGAGAGAGAGAGAGAGAAGAATGAGAGAAAGAGAGAAAATGAAAGAAAAATGAAAAGCTTTGAAATGTTTGATGCTTGTGTCGGCCTAGAGCCTTGTAAAATCTGATTTTGTGTCTTCAAGGAGCATTTTTGAATTGTCTAGTATGGGCATGGAGTTTGTGTCGAGAATATGGAGCCTTGGGTAGAGTTTTGAGCCAATTTTTTTATGCTTGTGTCATAAAATTGTCATAGAATGTTTAGGAATAGAATTTGAAATTCAAATGCATGCACAAGGGCTCCTAGTGGTCGGCCAAGCTTGGGTTCAAATCTGAATTTTTTGTCTTGTTTGAGCATTATTTAATTGAGTGCTTGGAATATGCAAAAGGATAAAGAATAAAGAATAAGAATGTCTAGCTTTTGGTGCAATTTCATCTTCTAGTGCATTGACTTAGCATTTTAATATTAGTTAGTGGAGTTTGTAGGATTAATTAATGATCTAGTACTTCGTGTAAGATGCTTTCTTGATTAGTGTGAGGGCACGCTTTCCTAGGTTTAGGACACGCACTACGAGGTAAGGCACGAACTACGAGACAAATGCACATTTCCCAAGTAAATGCACGCAACCCTAAATGTATGCACGTAATTCAATGCAAGGTACACAAAACAAAATGCAATTCTTAAACCTAGGTCAAGGCACGCAAATCTAGGTTAGGGCACACAAAATGAGGTATCGCACGCAAATCGAGGTCATGCCTCACATCCTCCTCTCCTTAAAAGAATTTTGTCCCGAAATTCAATATTACCTTTGAAATAATGTTGGATACTGTTGCTCCATCTGGTCTCGCCTTTCCCACATTGCTTCTTAAACTCCATGGTGATCCCACAACACTTTCACCATCGGTATAGATTTGTTGCGCAACTCCCGATCTTGCTAGTCTAGGATCCGAATGGGCTTCTCTTCATAAGACAAGTTCTCCCGAAGCTGCATTGGCTCTAGCTCCAAGACATGCGATGGATCAGGGTAATACTTCCGCAACATTGAAACATGAAAGACGTCGTGAATATTGGAGAGGTTTTGGGGTAGTTCCAGGCGATACGCCAACTTGCCAACCTTCTCAATTATCTCAAAGTGTCCTACAAACCTCGGGCTTAACTTTCCACCCTTGCCGTGTTTAATCAGTCCCCTACGAGGTGATATCTTCAAGAACACCTTGTTGCCGACCTCAAACTCTAGACTCCGTCTCCGTCTGTCTGCATAACTTTTCTGCCTGCTTTCGGCGGTAAGCATCCGTTTCCGGATGAGGTGGATATTATCAACAGTCTTCATAAGTTCAGGTAGAAGGGTCGGGTCAAAAGTCTTCATCTCACCTACTTCATCCCAGTAAATTGGGGATCGACACTTACATCCATACAATGCCTCAAATGGGGCCATCCCGATAGTGGCCTAATAACTGTTATTATAAGCGAACTCCGCTAGAGACAGGTATTTCTCCCAACCTTTCCCAAAGTCTAAAACACACGCCCTCAGCATATCCTCCAGAATCTGAATAGTTCTCTCAGATTGTCCATCAGTCTGAGGGTGATAAGCCGTGCTGAAACTCAACTTCGTTCCCAAAGCTTCTTACAATCTTTTCCAAAATCGGGAAGTAAAACGAGGATCACTATCCGATACAATACTCACAGGCATCCCGTGCAATCTTACAATCTCCGCCACATACATATCTCCCAATTTCTTAGGACTATCCTCCTTGTTCATCGGTAAGAAGTGCGCTGACTTAGTCAATCTATCCACTATGACCCAAATGGCGTCATGACCCTTTTGTGACCTGGGCAGGTCCATAACAAAGTCCATAGTTATATGTTCCCATTTCCATTGAGGGATCTCCAACGGCTGAAGTAAACCTGCTGGTCGTTGATGTTCTGCTTTGACTCTCTAGCAAGTCAAACACCGTGCCACAAACTCCACAATCTCTCTCTTCATGTTATTCCACCAATAGTGTTGCTTCAAATCCCGGTACATCTTTGTTCCGCCGGGGTGAATAGTATATCTTGAATTATGGGCTTCTTCAAGAATCTTCTTTTTCAACTCTGGCTCATTAGGAACACAAATTCGATTCCTAAACCTCCAAATACTATCATCATGAAACTTGAAATCTGCGTTGCTGTCTTTAATCTTTTGAAACTGTTGGTCCTTCTATTGAGCCTCTCGTAATTCAGACAACAAAGTTGATTGAACTTGTGTAGTGGCAAATAGCAACCCTTTTTAAGTCAATCGTGGTTTCCACAAGAATGCTTCCTTCAACAACTCCTGCACCTTAACTTCCAGTTTTGCCATGCTTGCTTTCCGACTTAAGGCATCTGCAACTACATTTGCTTTACCAGGCACATAATTGATTGTGCAGTTATAATCATCCAAAAGCTCCATCCACCGTCTTTGCCTCATGTTCAACTCCTTTTGTGAGAACAAGTATTTCAAGCTCTTGTGATCAGTAAACACCTCGAACTTGTTACCCCATAGATAGTGCCTCCATTTCTTGAGTGCAAACACAATAGCCGTTAACTCCAAATCATGCGTCGTTTAGTTCAATTCATACGGCTTCGGTTTCCTAGAAGCGTACGCAATCACTCTACCATTTTGCATTAACACACAATCCAGTCCTTCCTTCGAAGCATCGCTATAGATTACAAAACCTTGACTTCCCTCAGGCAATGCAAGAATAGGTGCGGTAGTCAATCTTTTCTTCAATTCTTGGAAGTTGTTCTCACACTTGTCATCCAACACGAACTTTGTTTTCTTTTGAGTGAGCTTTGTAAGCGGTCCTGCGATCTTTGAGAAATCCTTCACGAACCTCCGATAATAGCCGGCTAGACCAAGAAAACTCCGAACCTCCGTAACGTTTTCCGGCTTCTTCCAAGATATCACTGCTTCTATCTTTGCTGGGTCCACTGCTATTCCCTCTTGGGATATGATGTGCCCCAAAAATGCAATCTGCTGCAACCCAAATTCGCATTTGCTAAACTTCACATACAATTGATGCTCTCGAAGTTTCTGCAGTACCAATCGCATATGTTGTTCATGCTCAGCCTCAGATTTTGAGTATACCAAAATATCATCAATGAAGATCACCACAAATTGGTCCAAGTAGGGTTGAAACACCCTGTGCATCAAGTCCATAAAAGCTGCAGGGGCATTAGTTAGTCCAAATGGCATCACCACATATTCATAATGCCCATATCTCATCCTGAAAGCCGTTTTAGGCACATCCTCCTTTTTGATCCGCAACTGATAGTATCCTTGCCTCAAGTCGAGCTTCGAATACACTTTGGCTCCTTGAAGTTGGTCAAACAACTCGTCGATCAGTGGAAGTGGGTATTTATTTTTGACAGTCACTTAGTTCAATCCTCGGTAATCGATGCATAGCCTCAACGTTCCGTCTTTCTTCTTTACAAATAGGACTGGTGCACCCCATGGAGAAGAACTTGGTTGAACAAATCCCTTCTTCAACAATCCTTGCAATTTGTCCTTCAATTCTTGTAGCTCGGCTGGTGCCATATGATAGGGAACTTTAGATATTGGATGGGTGCCAGGCAGTAATTCTATAATGAACTCGATCTCCCGATTTGGGGGTAAACCTGGCAATTCTTCTGGAAACACGTCCGCATAATCTTTAATCACTGGCATCTCCTCCAACTTAGCTTTGTCCGACGGCTTGTTGATGAGGTAAGCTAAGTATCCACTACATCCTTTTCTCAAGGACTTCACTGCTTTCATAGATGAAATGATGGAACTCCCCGTGAAGTCTCTCTGACCCATTACCTCCAATATTGGTTGACCAGGTATCTAGAACGTTACAATCTTCATCCGGCAATCTAGTTGGGCATGATGCTTTGCCAACTAGTCCATCCCTAAGATGACTTCATAGTCTAGAAAGGGTAATACAATAAGATTGGCTGAGAATTCCCTATCTTTAATTTGGATTTTATATGCTTTACAAGCTGAGCTAGTAACAAGTTTAGAATCCATCGGAGTACCAACTTCTACTTCGTAAGGCAAACATACAACTCTCAGTTTCACACGTTGTACACATAAGGGAATAATAAATGAATGAGTAGCACCTAGATCAATTAGCACCCTAACAGGTTGATTCAGTATGAAGAATGTACCTTCAACAACAGCGGTCTCCTCTGGAAGCTCCTCGCACTCAATAGCATAAGCTCGAGCCTGAACTCTAGGAACTGGAGTCTTGCCTCTACCAGCAGGTTTAACCTAATTTTTTCCTCCTTGCCATTTAGGGCAATCCTTGATCTGATGCTGATCACTGCCACACCGCACACATTGTCTTGACTTCTTCCAACACTGGGCCTCGGTATGCCCCTTCTTGCCACAGTAAGAACAGTTGATAGACTGAGTAGCAGGCGAACTACTTGTGGATCCACGAGTAGAAGAGGCTGATGGCGCTTTAGTCAGGCCACGGTTATTAACTGGTCTGTTCTGGCTCTGGCCCTGACTGCGACTCTGACTCTAGAATTTTCTCTGTTGACTTGGAGGTTGGTATAGTTTCTTGTTCGGCTGGCTCGAACCGGCTCTATCAAGTTTCCTTTTCTCAATTCGGGAAGCAGCAGCAAGGAGAGCAGAATAAGTATCGAAGTCATGTGAAGCCAACTGGTCCTGGATTTCTGGCCTCAACCCATTCGTAAATTTCCACATCTTCGCCTCAGGGGTACTGACCATGTATTAAGCATAACTGGACAGTCGGTCAATACGAGCCTCGTACTGGGCCACCGTCATGTTACCCTGGTTCAAGTGCATGAATTCCTCAATCCGCCTCTACTTGGAAACTGCAGGTACATATTTCTCCTTGAAGGCCTTAACGAAATTACCCCACAAGCGAGGTGTCTGGTCAGTTTCCCAAAGTGCCTCCACAGTGTGCCACCAATGCTCAGCATCCCCGTGCAACAGAAACACAGCGAACTCCACCTTTTCTTCATCAGTATAGTCAAGTGGCCTGAAAATCCTCTCGATCTCAGACAGCCAAGCCTCTGCCTTTTCATCATCAGCTTCCCCGTGGAATTTGGACGGGCGAAAGTCAAGGAACTCCCGCATTCTGCTATGTCTCCCATGGTTACCATCATTCTTGTTATTGTTGTTTGCTTCACATGCATCTTGACGTTCCATCACTCGCGACACGTGATCCATGGCATTCGCCATCATATTAAACATAGCCATGCCGGGATTAGTTTGATGAGCATCCTCGGTCTCTTGGGGCTCACCGCTCCTATTAGTAGTGCGGGTACTAGGGCCAGCAATCTATAGGCACAGATTACGATGCACAATTTATTGGAATACGACAAGACAAGAATTTAATGCATAAGATATGCAACATATAATTTTATATAGATACACAATTCTAGAAACAATTAAGACATGTTAATCACATAAGCACATAGAACATAGAAGGCACAATTAACATTATCACACAATAACATATAGACAAGTCATCCTAATTACCTTAGGGTTCTACCCAGGGTCCGAGAGTTAAACCCGGCTTAAGCAATCTAAGCCCTGATACCATTCTTCTAAGGTGTCACGCCCCAACCCGACCTATAAAGGTTAGACTAGGGTGTGATCTAAACATTCAAGTCATATCACGTACTTAATCGTTCATGAAAGTTTAACACTTAACATTTTAGCCTAAACTCCACAATTCTCTGAAAAACCGGCAGCATAACGGCTGTAATTGGGCTCCTTAGTTTGACTTAATTTTCTAAAGACCTCAAAACTTTCAATCTCAATTTCATTTTCAACTAAGATTACTATTTATAACCAATCGAAACGCCTACTAGTTATCTCGAAGTCTCGTTTGATTAATAACCTAGCATGATACTATGTCTCGTTTGTTTGTTAATCCTTGTTACAAAAGTACCTGTCGATCTTAGCTTAACAATGAGTACCTGCTTAAGATTGGATAGATTCATTTTACTTAATCCTTACCTGATACTTCATAATCCTATGATAGATACTAGTCAATAGCGATAGCAAAAACGACCATAGTAGTGTCTATCTAGTTATGATTTGTACAAGCCAAAATTAGACCCCAAATTACAACGGGGGTCGTTTACAATACAACAATAAACAAAATAAGAAAAAGTCTTCAAGCAACATATCGTTCACAAAATGGTCATAGTCAAATAATGCACGTAGGGCAAGCAATCATTCCAAGGAATCATCATTAGGCACGTTGTCCTCGGGTACCTGTTCCTGGTCTTCTTCACCTGAGATGATAAAAGAGGGTGAGCCCTTATGAACTCAGCGAGGGGGAACGAGAAATAAGTTTTGAAACTCATTTTCCGGTTCAACTTATGAAAACCCTTTTTGCAAGCATGACATATATCGCAAGTAAGTACATAATGTAATTTAAAAGTAAAAGAACACAATTACCCGTCTTTCCTCCCCAAGGTCCACTAGGAACCAAGCGAGAGTACTTATACACATAGTGAAAAGGACACGGTGAGCTTTTGCTCTTAGTTCATTTCCAGTATCAGTTGTTGTGGCCGACTTCAAAATCATCCCCTTATCATGCCAAATGGGTGTACTCTGGATGTACCCCGAAATCCTACGACCTAACTCTCCGAGGAAGTCTAGCCCCCAAGCGAGAGAGGGAATTGGACAATGGTAGTCACGGTTGCACCAGCAAGCCCAATGCCGCCCGGTATGCGTGAACGCTACCACGCCAGAATGAAAGGTTGCAACCTTGTATGCAATGCACATTTATGACATTTAATATATCACATTTGGAGGACAACAAAGTAGGTTGCCTCCGAGCAGTCATAAGATTGCACATTTACAAGTAAACACGCGAGGCACGATATGACAAGTAATTTCACTTGAAAAGCACATGGAGTTATATGAATATTAAACGGGCAGCCATGTAACGCATGTAAATCAAGTCATATAACTCATTGCGAAGTTCACGTAATCAAATAATAAGATTATTCAACATGCAACGACATCTACGTAGGACACGGTGCAAGAAAGGCCTACTTGTCAACATGTAATCATCGAAATCATGTTTAGGGCTATGAGGGAAACTACGGGCAGCCTCCTAATCACATAATTAAACATGATATTCATAGGATCAACACTTAGCAAATTTACCTAGTCACTAGGGTTTCAATTCGTGCTTACCCGCGCGATTTAGCCCCAAGTCATCTCGTATTTAAACTCAAGCCATGCATTGATTAATTCAAACACCCTCAAGTATTCAAAACATTCTACACAACATCCCAATGCCACAATCCCAAGCATTTAATACAACAAGAGTAGTTACAATAATTTTCAAGGAAAATCACTAGATGAAACCTCAACACAATGGCCTGTTTTCTCACAGTCATTGAGACAAGCAAACAATCTCCAATTCCAGTGAACAAGATGTCAAATTAAAGCTTAAGGAGTGAACTAAATTCAGAAACAAACCTCGCATCATTTGGAGTTCTGGTTCAAGAGTTATAGCCAAAACCGTGAGACTACGCAAAACTGTCCAGATTTGCACACATTTCAACACTTGTCATTTTTGAGGGCCTTAGGGTCAGATTTAGCCTAGTAAATTTCTGACAAAAATGTCCATATTTGCAAAATCTAGTGGCACACCAGATTTCATGCATTTTGGATATCATTTACTAAGTCAAAACAGGTTCGTTCTACAAGAACAGTAAATCTGCCAAAACTTGCTTCATTTTCCCAGATTTTCCATATTTGGACACATTTTGATATTTTGCCATTTTGAGGACCTTAGAGTCAAAATTAGCTTTGGCCTATTTCTGTGAAAAATGCTCATAACTGGAAAAACTAGTCACCTACCAATAAGACAGAAGACTGTCCCATACGCGATTTCGTCTATCATCACATTCTAGCCAAATATCTTGCCATGCATGTTTACAAAAGCTCATGAACACACATATATCACAAGTACAGAGGTAGAAATAGACATTCAAAGGCATGCATGTGGTTTTTAAAAGCTTTTCAAGAAGTTTTAGCCCTCACCATAGCAAGACAACAAAGAAGATGCACAAACTCTTGAGGATGCACAAGATTGACTCTTTTCCTTGCTTAGCCGAGAGACCACTTGATTTTCTCTAATTTCCTAGCTTAGTAACCAAGTTCTTAGTAGGTACATGTGGTTAGAACAAGAAGAAAATGAAATGGAAGCTAACAAACTCACCTAAGCCGAAATGAAGGTTCAATGAGCTTGCATGTGTGTCTTTTGCATTCTAGCTTTGCTTGGTCGAGTTCCTAGTAGCTTGCATGACTTGATAACCCTTAGGATGATGAACTCAAGCTATGGAGAGTAGAACTTTAGCCAAGGCCGAGAGAGAGATAGAAGAATGAGAGAAAGAATGAGAGAAAGAGAGAAAATGAAAGAAAAATGAAAAGCTTTGAAATATTTGATGCTTGTGTCAGCCTAGGGCCTTGTAAAATATGATTTTGTGTCTTCAAGGAGAATTTTTGAATTGTCTAGTATGGGCATGGAGTTTGTGTCGAGAATATGGAGCCTTGGGTAGAGTTTTGAGCCATTTTTTTTATGCTTGTGTCATAAAATTGTCATAGAATGTTTAGGAATAGAATTTGAATTTAAAATGCATGCACAAGGGCTCCTAGTGGTCGGCCAAGCTTGGGTTCAAATCTGAATTTTTTGTCTTGTTTGAGAATTATTTAATTGAGTACTTGGAATATGCAAAAGGATAAAGAATAAAGAATAAGAATGTCTAGCTTTTGGTGCAATTTCGTCTTCTAGTGCATTGACTTAGCATTTTAATATTAGTTAGTGGAGTTTGTAGGATTAATTAATGATCTAGTGCTTCGTGTAAGATGCTTTCTTGATTAGCGTGAGGGCACGCTTTTCTAGGTTTAGGGCACGCACTACGAGGTAAGGCACAAACTACGAGACGAATGCATGCAACCCTAAATGTATGCACGTAACCCTAAATATATGCACGTAATTCAATGCAAGGCACACAAAATAAAATACAATTCTTAAACCTAGGTCAAGGCACACAGATCTAGGTTAGGGCACACGAAACGAGGTATCGCACGCAAATTGATGTCAGGCCTCACATCGCGGCTCACGACGTACGATCCACGACGAAAAAATAGCACAAAAGAAGAAAAAAATCCTGAAACTGATGAAAATGTTCAATTTTGGTCTCTGAAAATAGGCACAGCCGAGCAGGCTTGCTTCCCCCGTTGTAGAGCTCTTAGAGAGCTTTCCAACAGTATGTTGTGCATCGCGTAACTCCTTACGGATCAAAAGTTATCGGCACCGGAGCGACGGATACCTGGTCACACGCCCCACGCCATCGGTTTGCGGGCCTAGCCTCTACATGAAGTGAAGTTGTCTTGCCAATGGTGGCGTGGGATTCGGTTATAGAAATGTGATGGATTAGGTTGTTGTCTTTTTCGTGGCTCTTGACGTACGATTCGGGACAGAAAAATAGCGCAAAAGAAGAAAAGTGTCCCAAAACTGATAAAAACGTTTGATTTTGGGATTCAAAAATAGGCGCAGCCGAGCAGGCTTGCTACCCCCGTTGTAGAGCTCTCGGAGAGCTTTCCAATAGTATGTTGTGCACCGCTTAACTCCTTACGGATCAAAAGTTATAGGCACCGGAGCGACGGATACCTAGTCACACGCCCCACGCCCTCGGTTTGCGGGCCCATCCTCTATGTGAAGGGAAGTTGTCTTGCCCAAGATACTGTGGGATTCAGTAATAAAAATGTGATGGATTAGGTTGTCGTCCTTTTCGCGGCTCACGACGTACGATCCGGGACGAAAAAATAGCGCAAAAGAAGAAAAGTGTCCTGAAACTAATGGAAACATTTGATTTTGGTCTCCGAAAATAGACGATATAGTGCAGGGTCACTGCCCACGTCGTAGAGCTCTCAGAGACCTTTCCAACGATATGTTGTGCACCGCGTAACTCCTTACGGATCAAAAGTTATGGGCACCGGAGTGACGGATACCTGGTCACACGCCTACGCCCTTGGTTTGCGAGCCCAGCCTGTACATGAAGTGAAGTTGTCTTGCCCATTGTGATATGGGATTCGGTAATAGAAATGTGATGGATTAGGTTGTCGTCCTTTTTGCGGTTCACGACGTACGATCCATGATGAAAAAATAGCGTAAAAGAAGAAAAGAGTCCCGAAACTGATGAAAATGTTCGATTTTGGTCTCCGAAAATAGGCGCAGCGGAGCAGGTTTGTTGCCCCCGTTGTAGAGCTCTCGGAGAGCTTTCCAACAGTATGCTTTGCGTCGCATAACGCCTTACGGATCAAAAGTTATGGGCACCGGAGCGACGGATACCTTGTCACACGCCCCACGCCATCGGTTTACGGGCCCAGCCTCTACGTGAAGTGAAGTTGTCTTGCCAATGGTGGATTGGGATTTGGTAATAGAAATGTGATGGATTAGGTTGTCGTCCTTTTCGTGGCTCACGACGTACAATCCGGGAAGAAAAAAAAGCGAAAAAGAAGAAAAGTATCCCAAAACTAATGGAAAGGTTCGATTTTGGGCTCCAAAAATAGGCGCAGCCGAGCAGGCTTGCTGCCCACGTCGTAGAGCTCTTGGGGAGCTTTCCAACAATATGGTGTGTGCCGCGTAACTCCTTACGAATCAAAAGTTTTGGGCACCGGAGCGACGGATACCTGGTTACACGCCCCTCGCCATTGGTTTGCGGGCCCAGCCTCTACATGAAGTGAAGTTGTCTTGCCCATGGTGATGTGGGATTCGGTAATAGAAATGTGATGGATTAGGTTGTCATCCTTTTCGCGGCTTACGACGTACGATCCAGGACGGAAAAACTGCGCAAAAGAAGAAAAGTGTCCCGAAACTAATGAAAACGTTCAATTTTGATCTCCAAAAATACGCGCAGTCGAGCAGGCTTGCTGCCCCAGTCGTAGAGCTCTCGGGGAGCTTTCCAACGGTATGCTGTGCGCCGCGTAACTCTTTATTGATCATAAGTTATGGGCACCGGAGCGACGGATACCTAGTCACAAGCCCCATGCCCTCGGTTTGCGGGCCCAGCCTCTACGTGAAGTGAAGTTGTCTTGCCCATGGTGGCATGGGATTCAGTAATAGAAATGTGATGGATTAGGTTGTCATCCTTTTCGCGGCTCACGACGTACGATCCGGGACAGAAAAATAGTGCAAAAGAAGAAAAGTGTCCCAAAACTGATGAAAATGTTCAATTTTGGGATAAAAAAATAGGCGCAACCGAGCAGGCTTGCTTCCCCCGTCGTAGAGCTCTCGGAGAGCTTTCTAACAGTATGTTGTGCGCCGCGTAATTCCTTACGGATCAAAAGTTATAGGCAACGGAGCGACTGAGACCTGGTCACACGCCCTACGCCCTCGGTTTGCAGGCCCAGCCTCTACGTGAAGTGAAGTTTTCTTGCCCATGGTAGCATGGGATTCAGTAATAGAAATGTGATGGATTAGGTTGTTGTCCTTTTCGCAGCTCATGACGTACGATTCGGGATAAAAAAACAGTGCAAAAGAAGAAAATTGTCCCAAAGCTGATGAAAATGTTCAATTTTGGGATCCGAAAATAGGCGCAACCGAGCAGGCTTGCTGCCCCGGTCGTAGAGCTCCCTAAGTGCTTTCCTACAGTATGTTGTGCGCCGCGTAACTCCTTACGGATCAAAAGTTATGGGCACCGGAGCGATGGATACATGGTCACATGCCCCACGCCCTCGGTTTGTAGGCCCAGCTTCTACGTGAAGTGAAGTTGTCTGGCCTAAGGTGCCGTCGGATTCGGTAATAGAAATATGATGGATTAGGTTTTCGTCGTTTTCACGGCTCACAACGTACGATCCGGGATGGAAAAACAGCGAAAAAATAGAAAAGTGTCCCGAAACTGATGAAAATGTTAAATTTTGGGCTCTGAAAATAGGCGCAGCAGAGCAGGCTTGCTACCCTCGTCGTAGAGCTCTCGGAGTACTTTCCAACGGTATGCTGTACGCCGCTTAACATTTTATGGATCAAAAGTTATGGGTATCGGAGTGACGGATACTGGGTCACACGCCCCACACCCTCGGTTTGCGGGCCCAGCCTCTACGTGAAGTGAAGTTGTCTTGCCCATGGTGGCGTGAGATTCGGTAAAAGAAATGAGATGGATTAGGTTGTCGTCCTTTTCGCGGCTCACGACATACAATCCGGGACGGAAAAACAGAGCAAACGAAGAAAAGTGTCCCGAAACTGATGAAAACATTCGATTTTGGGCTCCGAAAATAGGTGCAGCCTGGAAGGCTGGCTACCCCTGTTGTAGAGCTCTTGGAGAGCTTTCCAACGGTATTTTGTGCGCCGCGTAACTCCTTACTGATCAAAAGTTATGGGCACCGGAGCAACGGATACCTGGTCACAAGCCCCACGCCCTCTGTTTGCGGGCCCAACTTCTACGTGAAGGGAAGTTGTCTTACCCATGGTACCGTGGGATTCAGTAATAGAAATGTCATGGATTAGGTTGTCATACTTTTCGCGGCTCACGACGTACGATCCGAGACGGAAAAACAGCGCAAAAGAAGAAAAGTGTCCCGAAACTGATAGAAACGTTCTATTTTGGTCTCCGAAAATAGGTGATGCAATGCAGGCTTGCTGCCCCCGTCATAGAGCTCTCAGGGAGCTTTCCAACGATATGCTGTGCGCCGTGTATCTCCTTACGGATCAAAAGGTATGGGCATCGGAGCGACGGATACCTGGTCACACACCCCACGCCCCACGCCATTGGTTTACGGGCCCAGCCTCTACGTGAAGTGAAGTTGTCTTGCCCATGGTGATGTGGTATTCGGTAAAAGAAATGTGATCGATTAGGTTCTCGTCCTTTTCGCGGCTCACGACGTACGATCCAGGACAGAAAAACAGCGCAGAAGAAGAAAAGTGTCCCGAAACTGATGAAAACGTTCGATTTTGGTCTCTGAAAATAGGCGCAGTCGAGCAGGCTTACTGCCCCCGTTGTAGAGCGCTCGGAGTGCTTTCCAACGGTATGCTGTGCACCGCTTAACTCCTTACATATCAAAAGTTATGGGCACCGGAGCGACGAATACATGGTCAAACGCCCCACGCCCCCGGTTTGCAAGCCCAGCCTCTGTGTGAAGTGAAGTTGTCTTGCCCATGGTGGCGTAAGATTCGGTAATAGAAATGTGATGGATTAGGTTGTCGTCCTTTACGCGGCTCATGACGTACGATCCTGGACGAAAAAACAGCGCAAATGAAGAAAAGTGTCCCGAAACTGATGAAAATATTCAATTTTAGGCTCCAAAAATAGATGCAGTAGAGAAGGCATGCTTCCCACGTTGTAGAGCTCTCGGAGAGCTTTCTAAATGTATGCTATGCGCCGCGTAACTCCTTACGGATCAAAAGTTATGGGCAACGGAGCGATGGATACTTGGTACACGCCCCACGCCCTCGGTTTGCGGGCCCAGCTTCTATGTGAAGTGAAGTCGTCTTGCCCATGGTGGCGTGGAATTCAATAATATAAATATGATGGATTAGGTTGTCGACATTTCGCGGCTCACGACGTACGATCCGAGACGAAAAAACAGCGCAAAAGAATAAAAGTGTCCCGAAATTGATGAAAACCTTCAATTTTGGGCTCTGAAAATAGGCGCAGCAGAGCAGGCTTGCTGCCCCCATCGTAGAGCTCTCGGAGATCTTTCTAACGGTATGGTGTACGCCACATCACTCCTTACGGATCAAAAGTTATGGGCACTGGAGCATCGGATACCTGGTCACATGCCCCATGCCCTCGGTTTGCGGGCCGAGCCTCTAAGTGAAGTGAAGTTGTCTTGCCCAAGGTGCCGTGGGATTTGGTATTAGAAATGTGGTGGATTAGGTTGTCGTCCTTTTCGCGGCTCACGACGTACGATCCGAGATGAAAAAATAGCGTAAAATAAGAAAACTGTCCCTAAACTGATTAAAACATTCGATTTTGGGCACATAAAATAGGCGTAGCAGAGTGAACTTGATGCCCCCGTCGTAGAGATCTCAGAGAGCTTTGTAACTATATGCTGTGCGCCGCATAACTTCTTACGGATAAAAAGTTATGGGCACCGGAGCGATGGATACTTGGTCACACGCCCCACTCCCTCGGTTTGCGGGCCCAACCTCTACGTGAAGTGAAGTTGTCTTGCCCACGGTGGCATAGGATTCGGTAATAGAAATGTGATGGATTAGGTTGTCGTCCTTTTCGTGGCTCACGACGTACGATCAAGGACAGAAAAACAGCGCAAAAGAAGAAAAGTGTCCCAAAACTGATGAAAACGTTCGATTTTGGGTTCCGAAAATTGGCACAGCCGAGCAGGCTTGCTGCCCCCGTCGTAGAGCTCTCAGAGTGCTTTCCTACAGTATGTTGTGCGCTGCGTTACTCCTTACGAATCAAAAGTTATGGGCACCGGAGCGACGAATACATGGTCACACGCCCCACGCCCCACGCCCTCGGTTTGCAGGCCCAGCCTCTACGTGAGGTGAAGTTGTCTTGCCGAAGGTGCCGTGTGAATCGGTAATAGAAATGTGATGGATTTGGTTGTCGTCATTTTCGCTGCTCACGACGTACGATCCGGGACGGAAAACAGGGAAAAATAAAAAAAATGTCCCAAAACTGATGAAAACGTTCGATTTTGGGCTCCGAAAATAGGCGCAGCATAGCAAGCTTGCTGCACCCATCGTAGTGCTCTCAGAGAGCTTTCTAACGGTATGTTGTGCGCCGCGTAACTCCTTACGGATCAAAAGTCATGGGCACCGGAGTGAAGGATACCTGGTCACACGCTCCACGCCCTCGGTTTGCGAGCTCAGCCTCAACGTGAAGTGAAGTTGTCTTGCCCATGGTGGCATGGGATTCGGTAATAGAAATGTGATGGATTAGGTTGTCATCCTTTTCGCGGCTCACGACGTACGTTCCGAGACGAAAAAACAGCGCAAAAGAAGAAAAGTGTCCCGAAAATAATGGAAACGTTCGATTTTGGTCTCCAAAAATAGGCGCAGCCGAGCAGGCTTGCTGCCCCCGTCGTAGAGCTCTCGGGGAACTTTTCAACGGTATGGTGTGCGCCGTGTAACTCCTTACGGATCAAAAGTTTTAGGCACCGGAGAGATGGATTCCTGGTCACACGCCCCACGCCTTTGTTTTGCGGGCCCAGCCTCTACGTGAAGTGAAGTTTTCTTGCCCATGGTGATGTGGGATTCGGTAATAGAAATATGATGGATTATGTTGTCGTCCTTTTCGCGGCTCACGACGTACGATCCAGGACGGAAAAATTGCGCAAAAGAAGAAAAATGTCCCAAAACTGATGAAAACGTTCGATTTTGGTCTCCAAAAATAGGCGCAGCCGAGCAGGCTTGCTGCCTCTATCGTAGAGCTCTCGAGGAGCTTTCCAACTCTATGTTGTGCGCCGCGTAACTCCTTACTGATCAAAAGTTATGGGCACCGGAGCGACGGATACATGGTCACAAGCCCTACGCCCTCGGTTTGCGGGCCCAGCCTCTACGTGAAGTGAAGTTGTCTTGCCTATGGTGGCGTGGGATTCGGTAATAGAAGTGTGATAGATTAGGTAGTCGTCCTTTCTGCGGCTCACGACATACGATCTGGGACAGAAAAACAACGCAAAAGAAGAAAAGTGTCCCAAAACTAATGAAAACGTTCGATTTTAGGCTCTGAAAATAGGCCCAGCCGAGCAGGCTTGCTACCCCCGTCGTAGATCTCTCGGAGTGCTTTCCAATAGTATGTTGTGCGCCGCGTAACTCCTTACGGATCAAAAGTTATGGGCACTGGAGCGACGGATACCGGGTCACACGCCTTACGCCCTTGGTTTGTGGGCCCAGCCTACACGTGAAGTGAAGTTGTCTTGCCCATGGTGGCGTGAGATTCGGTAATAGAAATGTGATTGATTAGGTTGTCATCCTTTTCGCGGCTCACGACGTACGATCCGGGATGAAAAAACAGCGCAAAGGATGAAAAGAGTCCCAAAACTGATGAAAACATTCAATTTTGGGCTCAAAAAATAGGCGCAGCAGAGCAGGCTTGCTCTCCCCGTCGTAGAGCTCTCGGAGAGCTTTCTAACGGTATGGTGTGCGCCACGTAACTCCTTACGGATCAAAAGTTATGGGCACTGGAGCGACGAATACTTAGTCACACGGCCGATGCCCTCAGTTTGCGGGCCCAGCCTCTACGTGAAGTGAAGTTGTCTTGCCCAAGGTGCCGTGGGATTCGGTAATAGAAATGTGATAGATTAGGTTGTTGTCCTTTTCGCGGCTCACGACATACGTTCCGGGATGAAAAAATAGCGCAAAAGAATAAAAGTGTCCCGAAACTGATGAAAACGTTCGATTTTGGGATTCAAAAATAGTCGCAGCTAAGCAGGCTTGCTGCCCCCGTCGTACAGCTCTTGTATTGCTGTCTAACGGTATGCTGTGCGCCGTGTAACTCCTTACGGATAAAAAGTTATGAGCACCGGAGCGACGAATACATGGTCACACGCCCTACGCCCTCAGTTTGCTGGCCCAGCTTCTACGTGAAGTGAAGTTGTCTTGCCCATGGAGGCATGAGATTCAGTAATAGAAATGTGATGGATTAGGTTGTCCTCCTTTTCGCTGCTTACGACGTACGATCCAGGACGGAAAAACTGCGCAAAAGAAAAAAAGTGTCCCGAAACTTATGAAAACGTTCAACTTTGGTCTACAAAAATAGGCGCAACCGAGCAGGCTTGCTACCCCCGTCGTAGAGCTCTTGGGGAGCTTTCCAACGGTATGCTGTGCGCCACGTAACTCCATAGGGATCAAAAGTTATGGGCACCGGAACGACGGATACTTGGTCATAGGCCCCACGCCCTCGGTTTGCGGGGCCAGCCTCTTCGTGAAGTGAAGTTGTCTTGACCATGGTGGTGTGGGATTCGGTAATAGAAATGTGATGGATTAGGTTGTCGTCCTTTTCACGGCTCACGACGTACGATCCGGGTTAGAAAAACAGCACCAAAGAATAAAAGTGTCCCAAAACTGATGAAAATGTTCGATTTTGGGATCCGAAAATGGGCGTGGCCGAACAAGCCTGCTGTCCCCGTCGTAGTGCTCTTGGAGAGCTTTCCAACAGTATGCTGTGCGCCGCGTAACTCCTTACGGATCAAAAGTTATGGCACCGGAGCGACGGATACTTGGTCACATGCCTCTCGCCCTTGGTTTACGGGCCTAGCCTCTATGTGAAGTGAAGTTTTCTTGCCCATGGTGGCGTGAGATTCGGTAATAGAAATGTGAAGGATTAGGTTGTCGTCCTTTTCGTGGCTCACGAAGTATGATCCGGTACAGAAAAACAGCACAAAAGAAGAAAAGTGTTCCAAAACTGATGAAAATGTTCGATTTTGGGATCCAAAAATGGGCGTAGCTGAATGGGATTGCTACCCCCGTCGTAGAGCTCTCGGAGAGCTTTCCAACAATATGTTGTGCGCCCCGTAACTCCTTACGGATCAAAAGTTATGGGCACCGGAGCGACGGATACCTGGTCACACGCCCTACGCCCTCGGTTTGCTGGCCCAGCCTCTACGTGAAGTGAAGTTTTTTTTGCCCATGGTGGTGTTGTATTCGGTAATAGAAATGTGATGGATTAGGTTGTTGTCCTTTTCGCGGCTCACGACGTACGATCCGGTACAAAAAAACAGCGTAGAGGAAGAAAAGTGTCCCAAAATTGATGAAAACATTCGATTTTGATCTCAAAAAACAGGCGCAGCTGAGCAGGTTTGCTACCCTCGTCGTAGAGCTCTTTGAGAGCTTTCCAACGGTATGCTGTGCACCGCGTAACTCCTCACGGATCAAAAGTTATGGGCAACGGAGCGACGAATACCCGGTCACATGCCCCACGCCCTCGCTTTGGAGGCCCTGCCTCTACTTGAAGTGAAGTTGTCTTGCCTATGGTGGCGTGGGATTCGGTAATAGAAATATGATGGATTAGGTTGTCGTCCTTTTCACGGCTCACGACGTACGATCCGGGACGGAAAAACAGCGCAAAAGAAGAAAAATGTCCCGAAACTAATGAAAACGTTTGATTTTGGGCTCCGAAAATAGGTGCAGCCAAGCAGAATAGCAATCAAGGTTGTAGAGCTCTCGGAGAGCTTTCCAACGGTATGCTGTGCGCCGCGTAACTCCTTACGGATCAAAAGTTATGGGTACCGGAGTGACGGATGCCTGGCCACACGCCCCACGTCCTCGGTTTGCGAGCCTAGCCTCTACGTGAAGTGAAGTTGTCTTGCCCTTGGTGGCGTGGGATTTGGTAATAGAAATGTTATGGATTAGGTTGTCGTCCTTTTCGCGGCACACGAAGTACGATCCGGGATGGAAAAACAGCGCAAAAGAAGAAAAGTGTCCCAAAACTGATGAAAACGTTCAATTTTTTACTCTAAAAATAGGCTCAGCAGAGCAGGATTGCTACCCCCATCGTAGAGCTCTCAGAGAGCTTTCTAAAGGTATGTTGTGCGCCGCGTAACTCCTTACGGATAAAAAGTTATGGGCACCGGAGTAACGGATACCTGGTCACATACCCCACTCCCTCGGTTTGCGGGCCCAGCCACTACGTGAAGTGAAGTTGTCTTGCCCATGGTGGCGTGGGATTCGGTAATAGAAATGTGATGGATTAGGTTGTCGTCCTTTTCGCGGCTCATGACGTACGATTCGGGACAGAAAAACAGCGCAAAAGAAGAAAAGTGTCCCAAAACTGATGAAAACGTTCGAATTTGGGATCCGAAAATAGGCACAAATGAGCAGGCTTGTTGTCGCCGTCGTAGAGCTCTCGTAGTGCTTCCCAACAGTATCCTGAGCGTCGCGTAACTCCTTACGCATCAAAAGTTATGGGCACTAGAGCGACGGATACATGGTCACATGCCTCACGACCTCGGTTTGCGGGCCCAGCCTCTACGTGTAGTGAAGTTTTCTTACCCAAGGTGCCGTGGGATTCGGTAATAGAAATGTGATGGATTAGGTTGTCATCGTTTTTGCGGATTACGAAGTACGATCCGGGACGAAAAAATAGCGAAAAAGAAAAAAAGTATCCCGAAACTGAAGAAAACGTTCGATTTTGTGCTATGAAAATAGGCGTAGCAAAGGGAGCATGCTGCCCCCGTCGTAGAGCTCGCTGAGAGCTTTCTAACGGTATGATGTGTGCTGCATAACTCCTTATGGATCAAAAGTTATGGGCACCGGAGCGACGGATACCTGGTCACACGCCATACGCCCTCGGTTTGTAGGCCCAACCTCTACGTCAAGTGAAGTTGTCTTGCCCAAGGTGTCATGGGATTCGGTAATAGAAATATGATGGATTAGGTTGTCGTCCTTTTCGCGGCTAACGACGTACTATCCGGGACGGAAAAATAGCGCAAAAGAAGAAAAGTGTCCTAAAACTGATGAAAATGTTCAATTTTTTGCACCAAAAACTGGCGCAGCCAAGTAGGCTAGCTACCACAATCGTAGAGCTCTCGAAGGGCTTTCCAACGGTATGTTGTGCGCCGCGTAACTCCTTACGGATCTAAAGTTATGGGCACCGGAGCGACGGATACCTAGTCACACGCCCCACTTCCTCGGTTTGCTGGCCCAGCCTCTACGTGAAGTGAAGTTGTCTTGCCCATGGTGGCATGGGATTCGGTAATAGAAATGTGAGGGATTAGGTTGTCGTCATTTTTACGGCTCACGATGTACGATCCGGGATGGAAAAAATAGCGCAAAAGAAGAAAAATGTCCTGAAACTAATGAAAATGTTAGATTTTGGGCTCCAAAAACAGGCGCAGCCGAGCAGGCTTGCTGCACCAGTCGTAGAGCTCTTGGAGACCTTTCCAACAGTATGCTGTGCGCCGCGTAACTCCTTACGGATCAAAAGTTATGGGCACCAGAGCGACAAATACCTGGTCACACGCCCCACCCTCTCGGTTTGCGGGCCCAGCCTCTACGTGAAGTGAAGTTGTCTTGCCCATGGTGGCGTGAGATTCGGTAATAGAAATGTGATGGATTAGGTTGTCGTCCTTTTTGCGGCTCACGACGTACGATCCGGGATGGAAAAACAGAGCAAAAGAAGAACAGTGTCCCGAAACTAATGAAAACATTAAATTTGGGGCTCCGAAAACAGGCGTAGTTGTGAGGCCCGACCCCGAATAACGTGTCATACCTCGATTTGCATGCCATAGACCCAAAATAATATGACCGACCTTGGATTACGTGCCCTGTCTTGGTTTTCGTGCATGCCTCGTCACATGTGCCTTGACCTAGAATAGTGTGCCCTAATCCCCGATCGACGTGCGATACCTAGATTACGTGCCTTGACCTCGATTTAGGTACATTACCTCGTTTCGTGTGCCATAACCTTGAATTGCATGTCTTAGGTGTATTACCTCGTTTCGTGTGCCATAACCTTGAATTGCATGTCGTAACCTAGGTTTAAGTGCCTTACCTTGATTTATGTGCATCGTATCGAATTTTATGCTTTACATTGGTTTGCGTGCATTTACTTTGGAATCCGTGTATTAGTCTTGAATTATGTGCCTTATCTCGTAGTTCGTGTTTACCTCGTAGTACGTGTCCTAGACCTAGGAATGCGTGCCTACACGCTAATCAATAAAGATTCCTACACAAAGCACAAGACAATAAAATAATTCTACACAATCCACTAACTATTATTATATTCCTAATTCAAATCCTACAAATTCCACTAACTATAAAATAACATTAAATTATTCCTATATATTCCACTAACATTATTTTAATCCTAATTCAAATTCACTACAAGACAAAACCCTATCATCATCCAAACCATCCCCAATATAATATACCTAATCACCTTTTCCTACAAAATCACTAACACCTAAATATTATATTTTAAACCCACTACAAGACAAAATCTCACAAACCTCTAAACATACCCTATATTCTATTCTAACTTCAAAGCTACACAAACACCTAAGCCAACATTTTCTTACACAAACACTAAACACAAGACTCATGAAAATACACACACACACACACACACACTAAATCTCTACACTCTTTCTCATCCTCTCAAATCTGAAAATACACACCCACCCAACACATAATCAAAATTCAAATGCTCAAGACAACAAAACATACTCTTACACACTTTTCCTAAACCCTATGCTTTTTTTTCTAACTCCCAAGCATGCCCACACTTATCCCTTACACCTTGCACTCCCTAGGTAGAGTAATTAGCATAATTTGAATGCCTTTGGCTGAAATCATCATGCCATACACGAAATTGACACTTCACCTAAGCTTAATTACGAGATGACTTGGGGCTTAATCGCACGGGTAAGCACGAATTGAAACCCTAGTAACTAGGTAAACTCGCTAAGTGTTGGTCCTATGGATATCGTGTTTAATTATGTGATTAGTAGGCTGCCCGTAGTTGCCCTTGTAGCCCTAAATATGATTTCGATGATTACATGTTGATAAGTAGGCCTTTCTTGCACCCGATCCCACGTAGATGTCGTTGCATGATGAATAATATTATTATTTGATTACGTGAACTTCGAAATGAGTTATATGACTTGATTTACATGCGTTACATGGCTGCCCGTTTAATATTCATATAACTCCATGTGCTTTTCAAGTGAAATTGCATGTCATATCGTGTCTCGCTTGTTTACTTGTCAATGTGCAATCTTATGACTGCTCGGAGGCAACCTACTTTGTTGACCTCCAAATGTGATATATTAAATGTCATAAATGTGCATTGCATACAAGGTTGTAACCTTTCATTCTGGCATGGTAGCGTTCACGCACACCGGGCGGTATCGGGCTTGCCGGTGCAACCGTGACTACCATTGTCCAATTCCCTCTCTCGCTTGGGGGCTAGACTTCCTCGGAGAGTTGGGTCGTAGGATTTCGGGGTACATCAGGAGTACACCCATTTGGCGTGATAAGTGGATAATTGAAGCCGGCCACAACAACTGTTATCAAAAATGATCTTGAGAGCGAAAGCTCACCGTATCCTTTTCACTACGTGTATAAGTACTCTCACTTGGTTCCTAGAGAACCTCGGGGAGGAAAGACGGGTAATTGTGTTCTCTTACTTATATATTACATTATGAACTTACTTGTGTTATATGTCATGCTTTCAAAAAGGGTTTTTCATAAGTTGAACTGGAAAAAGAATTTCAAAACTTATTTCTCGTTCCCCCTCGCTGAGTTCATAAGGACTCACCCTCTTTTATCATCACAGGTGAAGAGGATCAGGAACAGGCACCCGTGGATAACGTGCCTATTGATGACTCCTTGGAGCGATTAGGTGCTTTATGTGCCTTTCTTGACAGTGGATGTTTTGTGAACGTTGTCTTTGCTTGAAGAATACTTATTTTATTGATGTAAATGACCCCGTTGTAATTTGGGTCTAATTTTGGGATTGTACTATCTATAACCGGACGAACTCTTTATTTGGTTATTTGCTTTCATTATCTCGTATAATAGTTATCGTAGGCGTTTAAACCACTAGATGATTAATCCACTAAGTTAACTCTATCTAATTTCACTTAGGTACTTACCCGTACCCTAAAGGATAATTGGTACTTGCATAATAGTAAATTGACAAATAAATGGAACATAATTATCAAGCTAGGCTTTTTAACCAAATGAGACTTTCAAGATAAATTAGTAGGCATATCGGTTGATGACAAAATAGGAATCTTAGTGGGAATCGAATCAAGGATTGGAAGTTTTGAGGCGTTTTAGAAAATAGGTCCAACCAAAGGTCTTAAATATAGCCGTCATGCTGCCGGATTTCTGGAAAATCTTTTGGAGTTCTAAATCAACGTTAAGTATTAATCGTAAGAAATGACCAAGTCGTACAAATAGCGTAAAAGAATTAGGTCATTCCCTAGTCTAGCCTCCATAGGTCGGGTTGAGGCGTGACAGTAGCCGAGAAGGCTGGCTACCCCCGTCATAGAGCTCTCGGAGAGCTTTCCAATAGTATGCTGTTCGCCGCGTAACTCCTTACGGATCAAAAGTTATGGGCACCGGAGCAACGGATACCTGGTCACACGCCCTACGCCCTTGGTTTGCGGGCCCAACTTCTACGTGAAGGGAAGTTGTCTTGCCCAAGGTGCCCTGAATGTGATGGATTAGGTTGTCGTCCTTTTCAATGCTCATGACGTACGATCCAGGACGAAAAAACAGCGCAAAAATATAAAAGTGTCCCGAAACTGATGGAAACGTTCAATTTTGGTCTCCGAAAATAGGCGCAGCCCAGCAGGCTTGCTGCCCCCATCGTAGAGCTCTCAGGGAGCTTTCTAACGGTATGGTGTGCACTGCGTAACTCCTTACGGATCAAAAGTTTTGGGCACCGGAGCGATGGATACTTGGTCACACGCCCCACGCCCATGGTTTGCGAGCCCAAAGTCTACGTGAAGTGAAGTTGTTTTGCCCATGGTGATGTGGGATTAGGTAATAGAAATGTGATGGATTAGGTTGTCGTCCTTTTCGCGGCTCACGACGTACGATCCAGTACGGAAAAACTGCGCAAAAGAAGAAAAGTGTCCCAAAACTGATGAAAACGTTGGATTTTGGTCTCCAAAAATAGGCGAGGATGAGCAGGCCTGCTGCCCCTGTCGTAGAGCTCTCGGGGAGCTTTCCAATGGTATGCTGTGCGCCGCGTAACCCCTTACAGATCAAAAGTTATAGGCACCGGAGCGATGGATACCTGGTCACACGCCCCACGCCCTCGGTTTGCTGGCCCAGCCTTTACGTGAAGTGAAGTTGTCATGCCCATGGAGGCGTGGGATTCGGTAATAGAAATGTGATGGACTAGGTTGTCGTCCTTTTCGCGGCTCACGACGTACGATCCGGGACAGAAAAACAGCGCAAAAGTAGAAATGTGTTCCAAAACTGATGAAATCATTCAATTTTGGGCTCTGAAAATAGGTGCAGTCGAGCAGGATTGCTACCCCCGTCGTAGAGCTCTCGGAGTGCTTTCCAACGGTATGCTGTGCATCACGTAACTCCTTACGGATCAAAAGTTATGGGCACCGGAGCGACGGATATCGGGTCACACGCCCCATGCCATCGGTTTGCGGGCCCAGCCTCTGCGTGAAGTGAAGTTGCCTTGCCTATGGTGGCATGAGATTCGATAATAGAAATGTGATGGATTAGGTTATCTTCCTTTTCGCGGCTCACGACGTACGATCCGGGAAGGAAAAACAGAGCAAAAGAAGAAAAGTGTCCCGAAACTGATGAAAACATTCGAATTTGGGCTCCAAAAAAAGGCACAGCCGAGAAGGCTGGCTACCGCCGTCGTAGAGCTCTTGGAGAGCTTTCCAACGATATGCTGTGCGCTGTGTAACTCCTTACGGATCAAAAGTTATGGGCACCGAAGCAACAGATACCTATTCACAAGCCCCACGCCCTTGGTTTGCGGGCCCAGCCTCTACGTGAGGAGAAGTTGTCTTGCCCAAGATGCCGTGGGATTTAGTAATAGAAACGTGATAGATTAGGTTGTCGTCCTTTTCACGGCTCACGACATACGATCCGGGATCGAAAAACAGCGCAAAAGAAGAAAAGTGTCCCGAAACTGATGGAAACGTTCGATTTTGGTCTCCAAAAATAGGCGCAGCCGAGCAGGCTTACTGCCCCCGTCATAGAGCTCTCTGGGAGATTTTCAACTATATGTTGTGCGCTGCATAACTCCTTACGGATCAAAAGTTATGGGCACCGGAGCGACGGATACCTGCTCATACGCCCCACGCCCTCGGTTTGGGGGCCCAGCCTCTACGTGAAGTGAGTTGTCTTGCCCATGGTGGTGTGGGATTCGGTAATAGAAATTTGATGGATTAGGTTGCCGTCATTTTTGCGGCTCACGACGTGCAAGCCGGGACAGAAAAATAGGGCAAAAGAAGAAAAGTGTCCCAAAACTGATGAAAACGTTCGATTTTGTGATCTAAAAATAGGTGCAGCCGAGCAAGCTTGCTGCACTCGTCGTAGAGCTCTCGGAGTGCTTTCCAACGGTATGCTATGCGCCGCGTAACTCCTTACAGATCAAAAGTTATGGGCACCGGAGCGACGGATACCTGGTTACACGCCCCACGCCCTTGGTTTGCGAGCCCAGCCTCTACTTGAAGTGAAGATTTCTTGCCCATGGTAGCGTGGGATTCGGTAATAGAAATGTAATGGATTAGGTTGTCGTCCTTTTCGTGGCTCACGACGTACGATCCAAGACGGAAAAACTGCGCAAAAGAAGAAAAGTGTCCCGAAACTGATAAAAACGTTCAATTTTGGGCTACAAAAATAGGCGCAGCCGAGTAGGCTTGATGCCCCCGTCGTAGAGCTCTCGGAGAGCTTTCCAACGGTGTGCTATGCGCCGCGTAACTCCTTACGGATCAAAAGTTATGGGCACGGAGCGACGGATACCTGGTCACACGCCCTTGGTTTGCGAGCCCAGCCTCTATTTGAAGTGAAGTTTTCTTGCCCATGGTGGCGTGGGATTCGATAATAGAAATGTGATGGATTAGGTTGTCGTCCTTTTTGCGGCTCACGACGTACAATCCAGGACGGAAAAACTGAGCAAAAGAAGAAAAGTGTCACAAAACTGATGAAAACGTTCAATTTTGGGCTACGAAAATAGGCGCAGCCGAGTAGGCCTGTTGCCCCCGTCGTAGAGCTCTCGGAGAGCTTTCCAATGGTATGTTGTGCACCGCATAACTCCTTTCGGATCAAAAGTTATTGGCACCGGAGCGACGGATACCTAGTTACACGCCCCACGCCCTCGGCTTACGAGTCCAGCCTCTACGTGAAGTGAAGTTGTCTTTCCTAGGGTGCCGTGGGATTCGGTAATAGAAATATGATGGATTAGGTTGTCTTCCTTTTCGCGGCTCACGACGTATGAGCCGGGACAGAAAAATAGCGAAAAAGAAGAAAAGTGTCTCAAAACTGATGAACAAGTTCAATTTTGGGTTCCAAAAATGGGAATAGCCAAGAAGGTTGGCTACCCCTGTCGTAGAGCTCTCGCCGAGCTTTCCAACGGTATGCTGTGCGCCGCATAACTCCTTACGGATCAAAAGTTATGGGCACGGAGCGACGGATACCTGGTCACACGCCCCACGCCCTCGGTTTGCAGGCCCAGCTTTTACGTGAAGTGACGTTGTCTTGCCCATGGTGGCGTGGGATTCGGTAATAGAAATGTGATGGATTAGGTTGTCGTCCTTTTCGTGGCTCACGACGTACGATCCGAGACAGAAAAATAGCGTAAAAGAAGAAAAGTGTCCCAAAATTGTTGAAAACGTTCAATTTTGGGATCCGAAAATAGACTCAGATGAGCAGGCCTATTGCCGCCGTCGTAGAGCTCTCGGACAGCTTTCCAACAGTATGTTGTGCGCTGCGTAACTCTTTGTAGATCAAAAGTTATGGGCACCGGAGCGACGGATACCTGGTCACACGGCCCACGCCCTCGGTTTGCGGGCCCATCCTCTACATGAAGTGAATTTGTCTTGCACAAGGTGTCGTGGGATTCGGTAATTAAAAAGTTATGGATTAGGTTGTCGTACTTTTCGCGGCTCACGACGCACGATCCAAGACGGAAAAACTGCGCAAAAGAAGAAAAGTATACCGAAAATGATGAAAACGTTTTTAATTTTGGGCTACGAAAATAGGCGCAACTGAGTAAGCCTGCTGCCTCGTTCGTAGAGCTCTCAGAGAGCTTTCCAACGGTATGCTGTGCACCACGTAACTCCTTACGAATCAAAAGTTATGGGCACCGGAGCGACAAATACCTGGTCACACGCCCCACACCCTCGGTTTGCGGGCTTAGCCTCTACGTCAAGTGAAGTTGTCTTGCCCAAGGTGCCGTGGGATTCGGTAATAGAAATGTGTTGGATTAGATAGTCGTCCTTTTCACGGCTCACGATGTACGATCCGGGACAGAAAAACAGAGCAAAAGAAGAAAAGTGTCCCGAAACTAATGAAAACATTCAATTTTGGGCTCCAAAAATAGGCGCAGCCGAGAAGTCAGGCTACCCTCGTCATAGAGCTCTCGGAGAGCTTTCCAATGGTATGCTGTGCGCCGCGTAACTCCTTACTGATCAAAAGATAGGTGCACCGGAGCAACGGATACTTGGTCACAAGCCCCACACCCTCGGTTTGCGGGCCCAGCCTCTACCTAAAGGGAAGTTGTCTTGCCTAAGATGTTGTGGGAATTAGTAATAGAAATGTGATGGATTAAGTTGTCGTCCTTTTTGCGGCTCACGACGTACGATCCGGGACGAAAAAATAACACAAAAGAAGAAAAGTGTCGCAAAAATGATGGAAACATTCGATTTTGGTCTCCGAAAATAGGCGCTGCTAAGCAGGCTCGCTGCCCCGTCGTAGAGCTCTCAGGGAGCTTTCCAACGATATGCTGTGCGCCGTGTAACTCCTTACGGATGAAACGTTATGGGCATCGGAGTAACGGATACCTGGTCACATGCCACACGCCATCGATTTGCGGGCCCAGCCTCTACGTGAAGTGAAGTTGTCTTGCCCATGGGGGCGTGGAATTCAGTAATAGAAATGTGATGGATTAGGTTGTTGTCCTTTTCGCAGCTCATGACGTACGATACGGAATAGAAAAACAGTGCAAAAGATGAAAAGTGTCCCAAAACTGATGAAAATGTTCGATTTTGGGATCCAAAAATAGGCGCAACTGAGCAGGCTTGCTGCCCCCATTGTAGAGCTCTCGGAGAGGTTTCTAACAGTATGCTGTGCGCCGTGTAACTCCTTACGGATCAAAAGTTATGGGCACCAGAGCGACGGATACCTAGTCACACGGCCCATGCTCTCGGTTTGCGGGCCCAGCCTCTACGTGAAGTGAAGTTTTCTTGCCCATGGTGGCGTGGGATTCGGTAATAGAAATGTCATGGATTAGGTTGTCGTCCTTTTCGCCGCTCACGACGTACGATCCAACAAAGAAAAACAACGCAAAAAAAGAAAAGTGCCCCAAAACTGATGAAAATGTTCGATTTTGGGCTCCGAAAATAGGTGTAGCCCAGCAGGCGTGCTGCCCCCGTTGTAGACCACTCAGAATGCTTTCCAACGGTATGCTGTGCACCGCGTATCTCCTTACGGATCAAAAGTTATGGGCACCGGACCGATGGATACCTGGTCACATGCCCTACGCCCTCGGTTTGCAGGCCCAGCCTCTACGTGAAGTGAAGTTCTCTTGCCCATGGTGGCATCGGATTCGGTAATAGAAATGTGATGGATTAGGTTGTCGTCCTTTTCGTGGCTCACGACGTACGATCGGGGATAGAAAAACTGCGCAAAAGAAGAAAAGTGTCCCAAAATTGATGAAAACGTTCGATTTTGGGATCCAAAAATAGACGCAGACGATCAGGCTTGCTGCCCCCGTCGTAGAGCTCTCGGAGATCTTTCCAACAGTATGTTGTGCGCCGCGTAACTCTTTACGGATCAAAAGTTATGGGCACCGGAGCGACGGATACCTGGTCACATGCCCCACGCCCTCGGCTTGCGGGCCCAGCCTCTACGTGAAGTGAAGTTGTCTTGCCTAGGGTGCTGTGGGATTCGGTAATCGAAATGTGATGGATTAGGTTGTCATCCATTTCGAGGATCACGACGAACGAAACGGGAAAAAAAATAGAGCAAAAAAAGAAAAATGTCTCAAAATTGATGAAAACGTTCAATTTTGGGCTCCGAAAATAGGCATAACCGAGAAGACTGGCTACCCCGGTCGTAGAGCTCTCGGAGAGCTTTCCAACGGTATGTTGTGCGCCGTGTAACTCCTTACGGATGAAAAGTTATGGGCACCGGAGCGACGGATACCTGGTCACACGCCCCACGCCCTCGGTTGGCTGGCCCAGTCTCTACGTTAAGTAAAGTTGTCTTGCCCAAAATGCCGTGGGATTCGGTAATAGAAATGTGATGGATTAGGTTGTCGTCGTTTTTGAGGCCCACGACGTACGATCCGAGATGAAAAAACAGAGCAAATGAAGAAAAGTGTCCCGAAACTGATGAAAACGTTCAATTTTGGGCTCCGAAAATAGACGCAGCAGAGCAAGCTTGCTGCCCTTGGGTTGGGCTCTTGGAGAGCTTTCTAAAGGTATGTTGTGCGCCTCGTAACTCCTTACAGATGAAAAGTTTTTGGGCACCGGAGCGACGGATACCTGGTCATACGCCCCACGCCCACGGTTTGCGGGCCCAGCCTCTACGTGAAGTGAATTTGTCATGCCTATGGTGGCGTGGAATTCGGTAATAGAAATGTGATGGATTAGGTTGTCGTCCTTTTCGCGGCTCCAAACGTGCGATCCGAGACGAAAAAACAGCGCAAAGGAAGAAAAGTATCCCGAAATTGATGAAAATGTTCAATTTTGGGCTCCAAAAATAGGCGCAGCAGCGCAAGCTTGCTGCCCCCTTCGTAGAGCTCTCAGAGAGCTTTCTAACGGTATGGTGTGCGCCACGTAACTCCTTACAGATCAAAAGTTATGGGCACCGGAGCGATGGATACCTGGTCACACGCCCCACGCCCTCGGTTTGCGGGCCCAGCCTCTACGTGAAGTGAAGTTGTCTTGCCCAAGTTACCGTGGGATTTGGTAAGAGAAATGTGATAGATTAGGCTGTCGTCCTTTTCGCAGCTCATGACGTACGATCCGGAACGGAAAAATAGCGCAAAAGAATAAAAGTGTCCAAAAACTAATGAAAATGTTTGATTTTGGGCTCCGAAAAAAGGCGCAGCAAAGCGAGCTTACTGCCTCCGTCGTAGAGCTCTCGGAGTGCATTCCAACGGTATGTTGTGCGCCGCTAAACTCCTTGCGGATCAAAAGTTGTGGGCACCGGAGCGACGGATACTTGGTCATACGCCCCACTCCCTCGGTTTGCGGGCCTAGCCTCTACGTGAAGTGAAGTTGTCTTGCCCATGGTGGCGTGGGATTCGGTAATAGAAATGTGATGGATTAGGTTGTCGTCTTTTTTGCGGCTCACGACGTACAATTCGGGACAAAAAAACATTGCAAAAGAAGAAAAGTATCCCAAAACTGATGAAAATGTTCGATTTTGGGATCCGAAAACAGGCGCAACTGAGCAGGCTTGCTGCACCTGTCGTAGAGCTCTCGGAGTGCTTTCCTACAGTATGCTATGCGCCGTGTAACTCCTTACGGATCAAAAGTTATGGGCAGCGGAGCGACGAATACATGGTCACACTCCCCACGCCCTCGGTTTGCTGGCCCAGCCTCTACGTGAAGTGAAGTTGTCTTGCCCAAGGTGCCGTAGGATTCGGTAATTGAAATGTGATGGATTAGGTTCTCGTCGTTTTTGCGGCTCACGACGTACGATCCGGGACGGAAAAACAACGAAAAAGTAGAAAAGTGTCCCAAAACTGATGAAAACGTTCGATTTGGGTCTTCGAAAATAGGCGCAGCTAAGTAAGCTTGCTGCCCCCATCGTAGAGCTCTCGGAGAGCTTTCCAACGGTATGCTGTGTGACGTGTAACTCCTTACGGATCAAAAGTTATGGGCACTAGAGCGACGGATACCTGGTCACACGCCCCACTCTCTCGGTTTACGGGCCCAGCCTCTACGTGAAGTGAAGTTGTCTTGCCCAGGGTGCCGTGGAATTCGGTAATAGAAATGTGATGGATTAGGTTTTCGTCCTTTTCGCAGCTCACGACTTACGATCCGGGACAGAAAAACAGCGCAAAAGATTAAAAGTGTCTCAAAACTGATGAAAACGTTCAATTTTGGGCTCCGAAAGTAGGAATAGCCGAGAAGATTGGCTACTCCCGTCGTAGAACTCTCGGAGAGCTTTCCAACGGTATGCTGTGTAACTCCTTACGGATGAAAAACTATAGGCACCGGAGTGACGGATACCTGGTCACACGCCCTACGCCCTCGGTTTGCGGGCCCAGCCTCTACGTTAAGTAAATTTGTCTTGCCCAAGGTGCCGTGGGATTCGGTAATAGAAATGTGATGGATTAGGTTGTCGTCGTTTTTGCGGCCCACGACGTACGATCCGGGACACAAAAACAACGCAAAAGAAGAAAAGTGTCCCAAAATTGATAAAAAACGTTCAATTTTGGCTCCGAAATTAGGCGCAGCCGAGTAGGCTTGCTACCCCCGTCGTAGAGCTCTCGGAGAGCTTTCTAAAGGTATGATGTGCGCCGCGTAACTCCTTGCGGATCAAAAGTTTTTGGCTCCGGAGCGAGGAATATCTGGTTATACGCTCCACGCCCTCGGTTTGCGGGCCCAGCCTCTACGTGAAGTGAAGTTGTCATGCCCATGGTGGCGTGAAATTCAGTAAAAGAAATGTGATGGATTAGGTTGTCGTCCTTTTCGCTGCTCAAGACGTACGATCCGCGACAGAAAAACAGCGCAAAGGAAGGAAAGTGTCCCGAAACTGATAAAAACGTTCAATTTTGGGCTGCGAAAATAGGCGCAGCAAAGCAGGCATTCTTTCCCCGTCGTACAGATCTCGGAGAGCTTTTTAACGGTATGGTGTGTGCCACGTAACTCCTTACGGATCAAAAGTTATGGGCACTGGAGCGACGGATACCTAGTCACACGCCCCACGCCCTCAGTTAGTGGGCCCAGCCTCTACGTGAAGTGAAGTGGTCTTGCCCAAGTTTCCATGGGATTCTGTAATAGAAATGTGATAGATTAGGTTGTCATCTTTTTCGCGGCTCACGACGTACGATCCGAAACGGAAAAATAGCGCAAAAGAAGAAAAGTGTCCCGAAACTGATTAAAACGTTCGATTTGGGGCTCCGAAAAAAGGCACAGCAAAGCAAACTTGCTGCCCCCGTCGTAGAGCTCTATGAGAGCTTTCCAACGGTATGCTGTGCGCCGCTTAACTCCTTACGGATCAAAAGTTATGGGCACCGAAGCGACGGATACCTGGTCATACGCCCCACTCCCTCGGTTTGCGGGCCCAACCTCTATGTGAAATGAAGTTTTCTTACCCATGGTGGCGTGGGATTCGGTAATAGAAATTTGATGGATTAGGTTGTCGTCCTTTTTGCGGCTCACGACGTACGATCCTGGACAGAAAAACAACGCAAAAGAAGAAAAGTGTCCCAAAACTGATGAAAACGTTCGATTTTGGGATCCGAAAACAGGCGCAGCCAAGCAGACTTGCTGCCCCTGTCATAGAGCACTCGGAGTGCTTTCCTACAGTATGCTCTGCGCCGCCTAACTCCTTACGGATCAAAAGTTATGGGCACCGGGGCGACGAATACATGGTCATACGCACCACGCACTCGGTTTGCAGGCCCAGCCTCTACATGAAGTGAAGTTGTCTTGCCCAAGGTGCCGTGGGATTTGGTAATAGAAATGTGATGGATTAGATTGTCGTCGTTTTTGCGGCTCACGACGTACGATCCGGGACGGAAAACCAACGAAAAATTAGAAAAGTGTCCAGAAACTGATGAAAATGTTTGATTTTGGGCACTGAAAATACATGCAGGTAAGCAAGCTTGCTATCCCCATCGTAGAGCTCTCGGAGAGCTTTCCAACGGTATACTGTGCGTCGCGTAACTCCTTACGGACCAAAAGTTATGGGCACCGGAGCGACGGATACCTGGTCACACGCCCCACTCCCTCAGTTTGCGGGCCCAGCTTCTACATGAAGTGAAATTGTCTTGCCAAGGGTGCCGGGGGATTCGGTAATAGAAATGTGATGGATTAGGTTGTCGTCCTTTTTGCGGTTCACGACGTACGATCCGGGACATAAAAACTACGCAAAAGAATAAAAGTGTCTCAAAATTGATGAAAACGTTCGCTTTGGGGCTCCGAAAATAGGCAAAGCTGAGAAGACTGGCAACCCCCGTCGTAGAGCTCTCGGAGAGCTTTCCAACTATATGTTGTGCGCCGTGTTACTCCTTACGGATGAAAAGTTATGGGCACCGGAGCGACGGATACCTGGTCACACGCCCCAAGCCTTCGGTTTTCGGGCCCATCCTCTACGTCAAGTGAAGTTGTCTTGCCCAAGGTGCCGTTGGATTCGGTAACAGAAATGTGATGGATTAGGTTGTCGTCCTTTTCACGACTCACGACGTACAATCCGGAACGGAAAAATAGCGCAAAAAAAGAAAAGTGTCCTGAAACTGATGAAAACGTTCGATTTTAGGCTCTGAAAATCGGCGCAGCAAAGTAAGCTCGCTGCCCACGTCCTAGAGCTCTCGGAGAGCTTTCCAACGGTATGTTGTGCGCCGCGTAACTCCTTACGGATCAAAAGTTATAGGCATCAGAGCGACGGATACCTGGTCACACGTCCCACTCCCTCGATTTGCGTGCCCAGCCTCTACGTGAAGTGAAGTTGTCTTGCCCATGGTGGCGTGGGATTCAGTAATAGAGATGTGCTAGATTAGGTTGTCGTCCTTTTCGTGGCTCAGGACGTACGATCCGGGACGGAAAAACAGCGCAAAAGAAGAAAAGTGTCACGAAACTTATGAAAACGTTCGATTTTGGTCTCCAAAAATAGGCGTAGTTGAGCAGGCGTGCTGCCCCCGTCGTAGAGCTCTCGGGGAGCTTTCCAACGGTATGGTGTGCGCCGCGTAACTCCTTACTGATCAAAAGTTATGGGCACCAGAGCGACGGATACCTGGTCACAAGCTCCACGGCCTCGGTTTGCGGGCCTAGCCTCTACGTGAAGTGAAGTTGTCTTGCCTATGGTGGCGTGGGATTCGGTAATAGAAATGTGATGGATTAGGTTGTCGTCTTTTTTGCGGCTCACGACGTACGATCTGGGACAGAAAAACAGCGCTAAAGAAGAAAAGTGTCTAAAACTGATGAAAACGTTCGACTTTGGGATTCGAAAATAGGCGCAGCCGACCAGGCTTGCTAAACCCGTCCTAGAGCTCTCGGAGAGCTTTCCAACAGTATGTTGTGCGCCACGTAATTCCCTACGGATCAAAAGTTATGGGCACCGGAGCGACGAATACCTGGTCAAACGCCCCACGCCCTCGGTTTGCAAGCCCAGCCTCTACGTGAAGTGAAGTTTACTTGCCCATGGTGCCGTGGGATTCGGTAATAGAAATGTGATAGATTAGGTAGTCGTCCGTTTTGCGGCTCACGACGTACGATCCGGGAAAGAAAAATAGCCCAAAAGAAGAAAATTGTCCAAAAATTGATGAAAACGTTCAATTTTAGCCTTCGAAAATAGGCGTAGCCAAGCAGGCTTGCTACACCCGTCGTAGAGCTCTCGGAGTGCTTTCCAACGGTATGCTGTGCGCCACGTAACGCCTTACAGATCAAAAGTTATGGGCATCGGATCGATGGATACAGGGTCACACGCCCCACGCCCTCGGTTTGCGAGCCCAGCCTCTACGTGAAATGGATTTGTCTTGCCCATGGTGGCATGAGATTCGGTAATACAAATGTGATGGATTAGGTTGTCGTCCTTTTCGCGGCTCACGACGTACGATCCGGGACGGAAAAACCACGCAAAGGATGAAAAGTTTCCCAAAACTGATGAAAACGTACAATTTTGGGCTCCGAAAAAAGGCGTAGCAAAGCAGGCTTCCTGCCCCCGTCGTAGAGCTCTCGGAGAGCTTTCTAACGATATGGTGTGCGCCACGTAACTCCTTACGGATCAAAAGTTATGGGCACCGGAGCGACGGATACCTTGTCACACGCCCCACGCCCTCTGTTTGCTGGCCCAGCCGCTATGTGAAGTGAAGTTGTCTTGCCCAAGGTGCCGTGGAATTCGGTAATAGAAATGTGATGGATTAGGTTGTCGTACTTTTCGCGGCTCACGACGTACGTTCCGGGATGGAAAAATAGCGCAAAAGAAGAAAAGTGTCCCAAAACAGATGAAAACGTTCGATTTTGGGATCCGTAAATAGGCGCAGCCGAGCAGCCTCGCTACCCCCGTCGTAGAGCTATCGGAGTGCTTTCCAATGGTATGTTGTGCGCCGCGTAACTCCTTACGGATCAAAAGTTATGGGCACCAGAGCGACGAATACATGGTCACAGGCCCCACGCCCTCGGTTTGCAGGCCCAGCCTCTACGTGACGTGAAGTTGTCTTGCCCATGGTGGTTTGAGATTCGGTAATAGAAATGTGATGGATTAGATTGTCGTCTTTTTCGCGGCTCACGACGTACGATCCGGGACAGAAAATAGCGAAAATGAAGAAAAGTGTCCCGAAACTGTTCAAAACGTTCGATTTTGGTCTATGAAAATAGGCGCAGTCTAGCAGGATTGTTGCCCTCATCGTAGAGCTCTTGGAGAGCTTTCTAACGGTATGCTGTGCACTGCGTAACTCCATACAGATCAAATGTTATGGGCACTGGAGCGACGGATACCTGGTCACATGCCCCACGCCCTCGGTTTGCGGGCCCAGCCTCTACGTGAAGTGAAGTTGTCTTGCCCATGGTAGCGTGGGATTCGGTAATAGAAATGTGATGGATTAGGTTGTCGTCCATTTCGCGGCTCACGACGTACGATCCGGGACGAAAAAACAGCACAAAAGAAGAAAAGTGTCCCAAAACTGATGGAAACATTTGATTTTGGTCTACGAAAATAGGCGCAGCCGAGCAAGTTTGCTGCCCCCATCGTAGAGCTCTCAGAGAGCTTTCCAACGGTATGGTATGCACCGCGTAACTCCTTACGGATCAAAAGTTTTGGGCACCGGAGCGACGGATACCTGGTCACACGCCCCACACCCTTGGTTTGCGGGCCCAGCCTCTACGTGAAGTGAAGTTGTCTTGCCCATGGTGATGTGGGATTCGGTAATAGAAATGTGATGGATTAGGTTTTCGTCCTTTTCGCGGCTCACGACGTACGATCCATGACGGAAAAACTGCGCAAAAGAAGAAAAGTGTCCCGAAACTGATGAAAACGTTCGATTTTGGTCTCCAAAAATAGGCACAACCGAGCAGGCTTGCTACCCCCGTCGTAGAGCTCTCGGCGAGGTTTCCAACGGTATGGTGTGCGCCGCGTAACTCCTTACTAATCAAAAGTTATGGGCACCGGAGCGACGGATACCTGGTCACAAGCCCCACGCCCTCGGTTTGCGGGGCCAGCCTCTACGTGAAGTGAAGTTGTATTGCCCATGGTGGCGAGGGATTCAGTAATAGAAATGTGATGGATTAGGTTGTCGTCCTTTTCGCGACTCACGATGTACGATCTGGGATAGAAAAACTGCGCAAAAGAAGAAAAGTGTCCCAAAACTGATGAAAACGTTCGATTTTGGGATCCGAAAATAGGCGCAGCTGAGCAGGCTTTGTGAGGCCCAACCTCGATTTGCGTTTGATACCTCGTTTTGTGTGCCCTAACCTAGATTTGCGTTCCTTGAACTAGGTTTAAGAGTCGTGTTTCGTTTTATGTGCCTTGCTTTGAATTACGTTCATTCATTTGGGGTTGCGTACATTAGCTTGGGAAATGTGCATTCGTCTCGTAGTTCGTGCCTTACCTCGTGGTGTGTGCCCTAAATCTAGGAAAGCGTGCCCGCATGCTAATCAAGAAAGCATCTTACACGAAGCACTAGATCATTAATTAATCCTACAAACTCCACCAACAAATATTAAAATGCTAATTCAATTCACTAGAAGACGAAATCTCACAAAAAGCTATTCTTATTCTTTATTCTTTAATTCTTTGCACATCCCAAGCACAGAAGGTAGGGTGACAAGTGTGAGAACAGCTTCCAAGAATTGAAGAAAAGATTGACTACCGCACCTGTTCTTGCATTGCCTGAAAGGAGTCAAGGCTTTGTAATCTATAGCGTTGCTTCGAATGAAGGATTGGGTTGTGTGTTGATGCAAAATGGTAGAGTGATTGCATATGCCTCTAGGAAACCCAAGCCGTATGAATTGAACTGCCCGACGCATGATTTGGAGTTAGCGGCTATTGTGTTTGCACTCAAGAAATGGAGGCACTCTCTGTGGGGTAACAAGTTCGAGGTGTTTACTGAACACAAGAGCTTGAAATACTTGTTCTCACAAAAAAGAGTTGAACATGAGACAAAGACGGTGGATGGAGCTTTTGGATGATTATAACTGCACAATCAATTATGTGCCCGGTAAAGCAAATGTAGTTACAAATGCCTTAAGTCAGAAAGCGAGCATGGCAAAACTGGAAGTTAAGGTGCAGGAATTGTTAGAGGAAGCATTTTTGTGGAAACCACAATTGACTCAAAAAGGGTTACTATTTGCCACTACACAAGTTCAATCGACCTTGTTGTCTGAATTACGAGAGGCTCAACAGAAGGACCAACAGTTTCAGAAGATTAAAGAAAGCAACACAGATTTCAAGTTTCATGATGATGGTATTTGGAGGTTCAGGAATCGAATTTGTGTTCCTAATGATCCAGAGTTGAAAAAGAAGATTCTTGAAGAAGCCCATAATTCAAGATACACTATTCACCCCGGCAGAACAAAGATGTACCGGGATTTGAAGCAACACTATTGGTGGAATAACATGAAGAGGGAGATCGCGGAATTTGTGGCTCAGTGTTTGACTTGCTAGAGAATCAAAGCAGAACATCAACGACCAGCTGGTTTACTTCAGCCGTTGGAAATTCCTCAATGGAAATGGGAACATATAACTATGGACTTTGTCATGGACCTGCCCAGGTCACAAAAGGGTCATGACGTCGTTTGGGTCATAGTGGATAGATTGACTAAGTCAGCACACTTCTTATCGATGAACAAGGAGGATAGTCCTGAGAAATTGGAAGATATGTATGTGGCGGATATTGTAAGGTTGCACGGGATACCTGTGAGTATTGTGTCGGATAGGGATCCTCACTTTACTTCCCGATTTTGGAAGAGATTGCAAGAAGCTTTGGGAACGAAGTTGAGTTTCAGCACGACTTATCACCCTCAGACTGATGGACAATCTGAGAGAACTATTCAGATTCTGAAGGATATGCTGAGGGTGTGTGTTTTATACTTCGGAATAGGTTGGGAGAAATACCTGTCTCTAGCGGAGTTCGCTTATAATAACAGTTATCAGGCCACTATCGGCATGGCCCCATTTGAGGCATTGTATGGACGTAAGTGTCAATCCCTAATTTACTGGGATGAAATAGGTGAGACGAAGACTTTTGACCCGACCCTGCTACCAGAACTCATGAAGACTGTTGATAATGTCCACCTCATCCGAAAACGGATGATTACCACCCAAAGCAGGCAGAAAAGTTATGCAGACCGAAGGAGACGGAGTCTAGAGTTTGAAGTCGGCGACAAGGTGTTCTTGAAGATATCACCTCGGAGGGGACTGATTAAACACGGCAAGGGTGGATAGTTGAGCCCGAGGTTTGTAGGACCATTTGGGATAATTGAGAAGGTGGGCAAATTGGCGTATCGCTTGGAACTACCCCAAAACCTCTCCAATATTCACGACGTCTTTCATGTTTCAATGCTACTGAAGTATCACCCTGATCCATCGCATATCTTGGAGCCAGAGCTGTTGCAGCTTCGGGAGAACTTGTCTTATGAAGAGAAGCCCATTCGGATCCCAGACGAGCAAGATCGGGAATTATGCAACAAATCTATACCGATGGTCAAAGTGTTGTGGGATCACCATGGAGTTGAAGAAGCAACATGGGAAAGGCGAGACCAGATGGAGCAACAGTATCCAGCATTATTTCAAAGGTAATATTGAATTTCGGGACAAAATTATTTTAAGGAGGGGAGGATGTGAGGCCCGACCTCGATTTGCATACGATACCTCGTTTCGTGTGCCCTAACCTAAATTTGCGTGCCTTGACCTAGGTTTAAGAGTCGTGTTTCATTTTATGTGCCTTGCATTGAATTACATGCATTCATTTGGGGTTGCGTGCATTAGCTTGGGAAATGTGCATTTGTCTCGTAGTTCGTGCCTTACCTCGTGGTGCGTGCCCGCACGCTAATCAAGAAAGCATCTTACACGAAGCACTAGATCATTAATTAATCCTACAAACTCCACTAACTAATATTAAAATGCTAATTCAACTCACTAGAAGACGAAATCTAACAAAAAGCTAAACATTCTTATTCTTTATTCTTTAATTCTTTGCACATCCCAAGCACACAATAAAATAAGTTCAAACAAGACAAAAAATTCAGATTGGAACACTAGCTTGGCCGACCACATGATGCATTTGAACAACCATTGCATATTTCAAAGATTATACCTAGACATTCTATGACAACAACACATAAAACAAAGCATAAAAAATGACTTAAAACCCTACCCAATGCACCACAATCTCGGCCCACTCAATTACCCATGCTAAGATGATTCAAAATATGCTCTTGAAGACACAAATTCTGAAATTTAGAAGCTCAAGGCCGACACATGCCCACAAAAGCATCAAAACTCTTCAAAGCATTTCATTTTTCTTTATCTCAACTCTCACTCTCTCATTTTCTCTCTCTCTCTCTCGGCCTTGGCTGCAATATTAGTCTCCATAGCTTAAGCTCATCATCCTAAGGTTCCTCTAGACACTCAAGGCCCTAGGAAGCTCGACCAAGCAAGCTAGAAGTAAGAGAATTTGCATGCAAGCACACAAGACTCATCAATTTTCGGCATAGGTATGTTTGATAGCTTCTACTTCATTTTCTTTTGTTCTAGCCACATACACATACTAATAACTTGGTAACTAAGCTAGGAATTAGAGAATCTCAAGTTATCTCTCGGCCAAGCAAGGAGAAAAGACGATCTTGTGCATCATCAAGAGCTTTGTGCATCTTCATTATTGTTTTGGTAAGGTGAGGGCTAAAACTCTTTTGAAAAGCTTTCAAAAACCACATGCATGCCTTCATATGCCTATTTTTACCTCTGTAATTGTAATATATATGTGTACATGAGATTTTGTAACCATGCATGGCAAGCTATTTGGCTAGAATTTGAACATAGGTGAAATCGTGTAAATGACAGTTTTCTGACTTGTTGGAGCGAAGTGAATTAGACCTTGTAAATGATGTTTAAAATGCATGAAAATTGGTAGATGACTAGTTTTGCCAGTTCTGAGCATGTTTCGTAGAAATAGGCCAAGGCCAATTTTGACTCTAAGGTCTCCAAAATGGCAAAACATCTAAAGGTGTCTAAATCTGGAAAATCTGGAAAGTCTGGAAAATGAAGCAGGTTTTTGGCAGTTCACTGTCCTTGTAGAACGAACCGGTTTTGACTTAGTAAATGATATCTAAAATGCATGAAATTTGGTAGGTTGTTATATTTTTCAGTTCTGGACATTTTTGTCAGAAATAGACTAAGGCTAAATCTGACCCTAAGGTGTTCAAAAACGACAAGTATTGAAATGTGTACCAATCTGGACAGTTTTGCGTAGTCTCACGGTTTTGGCTATAACTCTTGAATCCGAACTGCAAATGATGCGAGGTTTGCTTCTGGATTTAGTTCACTCCCTAAGATTTAATTTGAAATTTTGTTCACTGGAATTGGAGATTGTTTGCTTGTCTAAATGATTGTGGAAAAACAGACCATTGCAGTGAGGTTTTCATCTAGTGTTATGCTTTTAAAATTATTGTAATTTCTGTTGTTGTATTAAATGCTTGGGATTGTGGCACTTGGATGTTGTGTGGAATGTTTTGGATGCTTGAGGATGTTTAATTAATCGATGCATGGCTTTGGTTTAATTACTTGTCAACTCGTGGCTTAATCGTACGTGTAAGCATGAATTGAAACCCTAGTGACTATGAAAAACTCGCTAAGTATCGATCCTATGGTTATCGTGTCTAATTGTGTGATTAGTGGGCTGCCCATAGTTGTCTTTATAGCCCTAAATGTGATTTCAACAATTACATGTTGATAAGTAGACTTTGCTTGTACCCGGTCTAAAGTAAGCGTCGTTGCATGCTTGTATAATCTATTTCTCGATTTCGTGAACCCCGAAATGTGCTATATGACTTGATTTACTTGTGTTACATGGCTGCCCGTTTAATATTCATTTGACTCCATGTGTTTTACAAGTGAAATTACATGTCAAAGCATGCCTTGTGTGTTTACTTGTCAACGTGCGATCTTATAACTGCTCGGAGGAAACCTACTTTGTTGTCCTCCTAATGTGATATGTTAAATGTTATAAATGCGCATTGCATACAAGGTTGCAACCTTTCATTGTGGCATGGTAGCGTTTCACACACGCCGGGCGGCATGGGGCTTGCCGGTGCTACCGTGACTACCTTGGTCCAATTCCCTCTCTCTCTCTTGGCATTCCACCCTCGGAGAGTTGGGTCGTAGGTTTTCGGGGTACATCCGGAGTACACCCAAATGGGAGCGATAAGTGGATTATTGAAGTCGGCCGCAACAATCGTATCGAAATTGATATTGAGAGCAAAAGCTCACCGTATCCTTGAAATGATCGGTAATTGTATCTGTTGTTCAATTTGATTCATATATTTTGCGTACTTCATTAATTGTAATATGTGACATGCTTTCCAAAGGGGTTTTTCATAAGTTTAACCGGAAAAAGAGTTTCAAAACGTACTTCTCGTTCCCCCTCGCTGAGTTCATAAGGACTCACCCACTTTTATCATCTCAGGTGAAGAAGACCAGGAACAGGTACCCGAGGACAACGTGCCTATTGATGACTCCTTGGAATGATTGCTTGCCCTACGTGCCTTACTTGACTATGGCCATTTTGTGAACGATATGTTGCTTGAAGACTATCTCTTATGTTGCTTGTTGTTGTATTGTAAATGACCCCCGTTGTAATTTGGGGTCTAATTTTGGCTTGTACTGATCATAACTAGGTACACACTCTTCTGGTCATTTTGCTACCGTTACTTTGGTTTAGTATCTATCACAGACTTATGAAGTACTAGATAAGAGTTAAGTAAAATGAATTTATCCAATCTTAAGCAGGTACTTATTATTAAGCTAAGATCAACAGGTACTGGTGTAACTAGATTGACAAATAAACGAGACATAATATCATGCTAGGTTATTAGTCAAACGAGGCTTCGAGATAACTAGTAGGCACCCCGATTGGTGATAAATAGTAATCTTAGTTGGAAATGAATTTGAGATTGAAAGTTTCGAGGTGTTTAGAGAATTAGGTCAAACTAAAGAGCCCAATTACAGCCATTATGCTGCCGGTTTTCCGGATAATTTGTGGAGTTTAGGCTAAACGTTAAGTGTTAAACCTTCATGAACGATTAAAGTACGTGAAATGACTTGACTGTTTAGATCACTCTCTAGTCTAACCCCTATAGGTCGGGTTGGGGCGTGACACCTTAGAGAAATGGTATCAGAGCTTAGATTGCTTAAGCCAAGTTTAACTCTCAGACCATGGGTAGAACCCCTAAGATTATCAGGATGACTTGTTTATGTGTGTTATTGTGTGACAATATCAATTGTGCCTTCTCTGTTTCTATGTGCTTATGTGATTAACATGTCTTAACTGTTTCGATAATTGTGTGTCTTATCTAAAATTGTATGTTGCATACTTTATACATTAAATTCTTGTTTGTCGTATTCCAATAAATTTTGCATAATAATATGTGCCTATAGATGGCTGGCCTTAGTACCCGCAATACTAATAGGAGCGGTGAGCCCCAAGAGACCGGAGATGCTCATCAAACTAATCCCGGCATGGGTATGTTTAATATGATAGCGAATGCTATGGATCGCGTGTCGCGAGTGATAGAACGTCAAGATCCATGTGAAGCAAACAACAACAACAACAACAACAACAAGAATTGTCACGCCTCAACCCGGCCTATAAGGTTAGACTAGGGTGTGATCTAAACATTCAAGTCACGTCTCGTACTTAATCGTTCATGAAAATTTAACACTTAATGTTTTAGCCTAAACTTCAAAAAATTTCCAGAAAACCGGCAGCATAACGGCTGTAATTGGGCTATTTAGTTTGACCAATTCTCTAAACGCCTTAAATTTTCCAATCTCAATTTCATTTCTAACTAAGATTACTATTTACCATCAATTGAAATTCCTACTGGTTATCTCGAAGTCTCGTTTAATTAATAACCTAGCATGATACTATGTCTCGTTTGTATGTTAATCCCCGTTACAAAAGTACCTGTTGATCTTAGCTTAATAGCGACTACCTGCTTAAGATTGGATAGGTTCATTTACTTAGTCCTTACCTGATACGTCATAAACCTATGATAGATACTAGCTAATGGCAATAGCAAAACGATCATAGTAGTGTCTGTCTAGTTATTATCAGTACAAACCAAAATTAGACCTTAAATTACAACGGGGGTCTTTTACATTACAAACAACCAGCAGCATAAAAGAAATAGTCTTCAAGTAGCATAGTGTTCACAAATAGCCATAATCATGCAAAGCATATTGGACAGGCAATCACTCCAAGGAATCATCGTTAGACATGTCGTCCTCGGGTACCTGTTCTTGATCTTCTTCACCTGAGATGATAAAAGAGGGTGAGTCCTTATGAACTCAGTGAGGGAGAACGAGAAATAGGTTTTGAAACTCATTTTCCGGTTCAACTTATGAAAACCCTTTTGCAAGCATGAATGTCTCACAAATAAGTACATAACAATAATATAAAATTAAAGGAACACAATTACCCGTCTTTCCTCCCCGAGGTCCTCTAGGAACCAAGCGAGAGTACTTATACACATAGTGAAAAGGATACGGTGAGATTTTTCTCTCAGTTGTTGCGGCCGACTTCAAATCATCCCCTTATCACGCCAAGTGGGTGTACTCTGGATGTACCCCGAAATCCTACGACCCAACTCTCCGAGGAAGTCTAGCCCCCAAGCGAGAGAGGGAATTGAACAATGGTAGTCACGGTTGCACCGGTAAGCCCGATGCCGCCCGGTGTGTGTGAACGCTACCACGCCAGAATGAAAGGTTGCAACCTTATATGCAATGCACATTTATGACATTTAAAATATCACATTAGGAGGACAACAAAGTAGGTTGCCTCTGGACAATCATAAGATTGCACATTGACAAGTAACCAAGCAAGGCATGATAAGACAAGTAATTTTACTTGAAAGGCATATGGAGTTATATGAACATTAAACGGGCAGCCATGTAACACACGTAAATTAAGTCATATAACTCATTTCAACGTTCACATAATCAAACAATGAGATTATTCAACATGCAACGACATCTACGTGGGCTCGGATGCAAGAAAGGCCTATTTGTCAACATGCAATTATCAAAATCACATTTAGGGATATAAGGGCAACTACGGGCAGCCTACTAAACATATAATTAAACACGATATTCATAGGATCAACACTTAGTGAATTTTCCTAGTCACTAGGGTTTCCATTTTGTGCTTACCCGTGCGATTAAGCCCCAAGCCAACTCAAAATCAATCTCAAGCCATTCATCAATTAATTCAAACATCCCCAAGTATTCAAAACAGTCCACACAACATCCCAATGCCACAATTCCAAGCATTTAATACCACAAGAGAAGTTACAACAATTTTCTAAGCATATAACTAAGTGAAACCCTCATGCAATAGGCTGTTTTCCCACAATCATTAAGACAAGGAAAAAATCTCCAATTCTAGTGAATAAGATTTCAAATTAAATCTTAAGAAGTGAACTAAATTCGGAAACAAACCTTGCATCATTTGGAGTTCGGGATCAATAGTTATAGCCAAAACAGTGGGATTGCACAAAACTGTCCAGATTTGCACACATTTCAATACTTGTCCTGTTTGAGGTCCTTAGGGTCAGATTTAGCCTTAGTCCATTTCTGATAAAAATGTCCAGAACTAAAAACTCTAGCATCAAACCAAAGTTCATGCATTTTGGATATCATTTACTAAGTCAAAACTGATTCGTTCTACAAGGTCAGTGAATTTGCCAAAACCTGCTTCATTTTTTCCAAACTTCCAGATTTGGACACATTTTAATGATTTGCCATTTTGAAGACTTTAGAGTCAAAATTAGCTTTAGCCTATTTCTTCAAAAACTGTTCAAAACTGGAAAAACTAGTTACCTACCAATTTTTATTCATTTTCAACATCATTTTCCTAGCCAAACTCGCCTCACAACAACGAGACAGAGAGCTGTCACAAAACCCGATTTCATCTATCATCACCTTCAAGTCAAAATCTTGACATGCATGGTTGTAAAAGCTTATGAACACACATATAACTCAAGTACAGAAGCAAGGACATACATTTAAGAGCATGCATGTGGATTTTTGAAAGATTTTCAAGAAGTTTTAGCCCTCACCTTAGCAAATCAACAAGAAGATGCACAAAACTTTAATGAAGCACAAATTTGGTCTTCTTCCTTGCTTAGCCGAGACACCACCTGATTTCTCTCTATTTTTCTTAGCTTAGTGACCAAGTTCTTAGTAGATGCATGTGGTTAGAACAAGAGGAAAAGAAATGGAAGCTAGTAAACTCACCAAGGCCGAAATGGTTGTTCAAAAAGCTTGCATGTGTGATTCTTGCAACTTAGCTAGCTTGGTCGAGTTCTCTACCTTCTTGCTTGCCTTGATGCACGATGGAATGATGAAGATGAGCTATGGTAAGATGAAACTCAGCCGAGGCCGAGAGAGAGAGAGAAGAATGAGAGGGAGAGAGAGAAATGTGAGGAGAATGAGAGAAAATGACAAAGAATGAAGGCCTTGCAATTGATGAAGCATGTTCGGCCTTGGGCATACAAAAAAATCAGGTTTGTGTCTTCAAGAAGCTTGATTTTTTGAATCACCTAGCATGGGCAAGGAGCCTTGTCGAGATTTGGAAGCTTTTGGGAGGTCTTTGAGCTAATTTTTTATGCATTTGTGTCATAACTTGTCATAGCATTGTCTAGAATTAATTTTGAATTAAGCAATCAAGCATAAAAGCCCATATGGTGGTCGGCCAAGGCATCTAAAAATCTGATTTTTTGTCACCTTCTGAGCATTATTTAATTGTGTGTTGAAAGTGCAAAAAGAATAAGGAATAAAGAATAAGGAATGTCTAGCTTTTTGTGAGATTTTGTCTTCTAGTGGGTTGAATTAGTAATTTAATATTAGTTAATGGAATTTGTAGGATTAATTAATGACCTAGTGCTTTGTGTAAGATGTTTTCTTGATTAGCGTGAGGGCACGCTTTCCTAGGTCTAGGCACGCACTATGAGGTAGGGCACGAACTACGAGACGAACGCACGTTTTTCAAGTAAATGCACGCGACCCTAAATGAATGCACGTAATTCAATGCATGGCACATAAAACAAAACACAATTCTTAAACCTAGGTCAAGGCACGCAAATCTAGATTAGGGCACACGAAACGAGGTATCGCACGCAAATCGAGATCGGGCCTCACATCCTCCCCTCCTTAAAAGAATTTCGTCCCGAAATTCAATATTACCTTTGAAATAAAGCTGGATATTGCTGCTCTATCTGGTCTCGCCTTTCCCACGTTGCTTCTTCAACTCCATGATGATCCCACAGCACTTTCACCATCGGTATAGTTTTGCTGCGTAATTCCCGATCTTGCTGGTCTAGGATCTGAATGGGCTTCTCTTCATAAGACAAGTTCTCCCGAAGATGCAACGGCTCTGGCTCCAAGATATGCGATGGATCAGGATGATACTTTCGCAGCATTGAAACATGAAAGACATCATGAATATTGGAGAGGTTTTGGGGTAGTGCCAAGCAATACGCCAATTTGCCAACCTTCTCAATTATCTCAAATGGTCCTACAAACCTCGGGCTCGACTTTCCACCCTTGTCGTGTTTAATCAGTCCCCTCCGAGGTGATATCTTCAGGAACACCTTGTCGCCGACCTCAAACTCTAGACTCCGTCTCCGTCGGTCTGCATAACTCTTCTGCCTACTTTGGGCGGTAAGCATCCGTTTCCGAATGAGATGGATATTATCAACAGTCTTCATAAGTTCAGGTAGAAGGGTCGGGTCAAAAGTCTTCGTTTCACCTACTTCATCCCAATAAATTGGGGATCGACACTTACTTCCACACAATGGCTCAAATGGGGCCATCCCGATAGTGGCCTGATAACTATTATTATAAGCGAACTCCGCTAGAGACAGATATTTTCCCCAACCTTTTCCGAAATCTAAAACACACGCCCTCAGTATATCCTCCAGAATCTGAATAGTTCTCTTCGATTGTCTGTCAGTCTGAGGGTGATAAGCCGTGCTGAAACTCAACTTTGTTCCCAAAGCTTCTTGCAATCTCTTCCAAAATCGGGAAGTAAAACGAGGATCCCTATCCGATACAATACTCACTGGCATCCCGTGCAATCTTACAATCTCCGCCACATACATATCTCCCAATCTCTCAGGACTATCCTCCTTGTTCATCGGTAAGAAGTACGCCGACTTAGTCAATCTATCCACTATGACCCAAACGGCGTCATGACCCTTTTGTGATCTGGGCAGGTCCATAACAAAGTCCATAGTTATATGTTCCCATTTCCATAGAGGAATCTCCAACGGTTGAAGTAAACCTGCTGGTCGTTCATGTTCTGCTTTGACTCTCTGGCAAGTCAAACACCGTGCCACGAACTCTACAATCTCTCTCTTCATGTTATTCCACCAATAGTGTTGCTTCAAATCCCGGTACATCTTCATTCCACTGGGATGAATAGTGTATCTTGAATTATGGGCTTCTTCAAGAATCTTCTTTTTCAGCTCTGGTTCATTAGGAACACAAATCCGATTCCTAAACCTCCAAATACCATCATCATGAAACTTGAAATCTGCATTACTTTCTTTAATCTTCTGAAATTGTTGATCCTTCTGTTGAGCCTCTCGTAATTCAGACAACAAGGTCGATTGAACCTGCATAGTGGCAAAAAGTAACCATTTCCGAGTCAATTGTGGTTTCCACAAAAATGCTTCCTCCAACAACTCCTGCATTTTGATTTCCAGTTTTTCCATGCTCGCTTTCCTACTTAAAGCATCTGCAACTACATTTGCTTTATCGGGCACATAATTGATTGTGCAGTTATAATCGTCCAAAAGCTCCATCCACCGCCTTTGCCTCATATTCAACTCCTTTTGAGTGAACAAGTATTTCAAGCTCTTGTGATCAGTAAATACCTTAAACTTGTTACCCCACAGATAATGCCTCTATTTCTTGAGTGCAAACACAATAGCCGCTAACTCCAAATCATGCGTCGGGTAGTTCAATTCATACGGCTTCGGTTTCCTAGAAGCATACGCAATCACTCTTCCATTTTGCATCAGCACACAACCCAATCCTTCTTTCGAAGCATCGCTATAGATTACAAAACCTTGACTCTCTTCAGGCAATGCAAGAACAGGTGCGGTAGTCAATCTTTTCTTCAATTCTTGGAAGCTGTTCTCACACTTATCATCCCACACAAACTTTGTTTTCTTTTGAGTGAGCTTTGTAAGCGGTCCTGCAATCTTAGAGAAATCCTTAACGAATCTCTAATAATAGCCGACTAGACCAAGAAAACTCCGAACCTCCGTAACGTTTTTCGGTTTCTTCCAAGACATCACTGCTTCTATCTTTGCTGGATCCACCGCTATTCCCTCTTGGGATATGATATGCCCCAAGAATGCAATCTGTTGTAACCAAAATTCACACTTGCTAAACTTTGCGTACAATTGATGCTCTCGAAGTTTTTGCAGTACCAACCGCAGGTGTTGTTCATGCTCTGCCTCGGATTTCGAGTATACCAAAATATCATCAATGAAGATCACCACAAATTGGTCCAAGTAGGGTTGAAACACCCTGTGCATCAAGTCCATAAAAGCTGCAGGGGCATTGGTTAGTCCAAATGGCATCACCATATATTCATAATGCCCATATCTTGTCCTAAAAGCCGTTTTAGGCACATCCTCCTTTTTGATCCGCAACTGATAATACCCTTGCCTCAAGTCGAGTTTCGAATACACTTTGGCTCCTTGAAGTTGATCAAACAACTCGTCGATCAGTAGAAGTGGGTATTTATTCTTGACAATCACTTGGTTCAATCCTCGGTAATCGATGCATAGCCTCAACGTTCCATCTTTCTTCTTTACAAATAGAACTGGTGCACCCCATGGTGAAGAACTTGGTTGAACAAACCCCTTCTTCAACAATCCTTGTAATTGGTCCTTCAATTCTTGTAGCTCGGCCGGTGCCATACGATAGGGGGCTTTAGATATCAGCTGGGCGCCAGGCAGTAGCTCTATAATAAACTCGATCTCCCGATTTGGGGGTAAACTGGGCAATTCTTCTAGAAACGCATCCGCATAGTCTTTGATCACTGGCATCTTCTCCAACTTAGCTTTGTCTGACGGCTTGTTGATGAGGTAAGCTAAGTATCCACTACACCCTTTTCTCAAGGACTTCACTGCTTTCGTAGATGAAATGATGGAACTCCCGGTGAAATCTCTCCGACCTACTACCTCCAGTATTGGTTGACCAGGTACCCAGAACGTTATAATCTTCATCCGGCAATCTAGTTGGACATGATGCTTTGCCAACCAGTCCATCCCTAAAATGACCTCATAGTCTCGAAAAGGTAATAAAATAAGATTGGCTGAGAATTCCCTATACTTAATTTGAATTTTACATGCTTTACAAGTTGAGCCAGTAACAAGTTTAGAACCCATCGGAGTACCAACTTCTACTTCTACTTCGTAAGGCAAACATACAACTTTCAGTTTTACACGTTGCACACATAAGGGAGTAATAAATGAATGAGTAGCACCTGGATCAATTAGCACCCTAACAGGTTGATTTAGTATGAAGAAGGTACCTTCAACAACAGCGGTCTCTTCTGGACGCTCCTCGCACTCAATAGCATAAGCTCGAGCCTGAACTCTAGGAACTGGAGTCTTGCCTCTACCAGCTGGTTTAACCTGATTTTGCCCTACTTGCCATTTAGGGCAATCCTTGATCTGATGTTGATCGCTGCCACATCTCACAAATTGTCCTGACTTCTTCCAGCACTGGGCCTCAGTAGCCCCTTCTTGTCACAGTAAGAACAGTTAACAGACTGAGTAGCAGGTGAACTACCTGTGGATCCGCGGGTGGAAGAGGTTGATGGTGCTTTAGTCGGGCCACGGTTATTCACTGGTCTGTTCTGGCTCTGGCCCTGACTATGACTCTGGCCCTGGAATTTCCTCTGTTGACCTGGAAGCTGGTATGGTTTCTTGTTCGGCTGACTCGAACCGGCTCTATCAAGTTTCCTCTTCTCAACTTGAGAAGCAGCAGCAAAAAGAGCAGAATAGGTATCGAAGTCATGAGAAGCCAACTGGTCCTGAATCTCTGGCCTCAATCCAGTAGTAAATTTCCACATTTTTGCCTCCAGAGTACTAACCATATATTGAGCATAGCGGGACAGTCGGTCAAAACGAGCCTCGTACTGGGCCACCGTCATGTTACCCTGGGTCAAGTGCATGAACTCCTCAATCCGCCTCTACCTGGAAACTGCAGGTACATATTTCTCCTTGAATGCCTTAACGAAATTACCTCACAAGCGAGGGGTCTGATCAGTTTCCCACAGTGCCTCCATAGTGTGCCACCAATGTTCAGCATCCCCGTGCAACAGAAACACAGCAAACTCCACCTTTTCTTCATCAGTATAATCAAGTGGCCTGAAAATCCTCTCGATCTCGGATAGCCAAGCCTCTGCTTTCTCGTCATCAGCTTCCCCGTGGAATTTGGACGGGTGAAAGTCAAGGAACTCCCTCATTCTGCTATGTCTCCCATGGTTACCATCATTCTTGTTGCTGTTGTTGTTGGCTTCACGTGCATCTTGATGCTCCATCACTCGTGATACGCGATCCATGGCATTTGCCATCATGTTAAACATAGCTATACCGGGATTAGTTTGATAAGCATCACCGGTCTCTTGAGGTTCACCGCTCCTATTAGTAGTGCGGGTACTAGGGCCAGCCATCTATAGGCACAGATTACGATGCACAATTTATTGAAATATGACAAATAAGAATTGAATGCATAAGATATGCAACATAATATAGATACAATTCTAGAAACAATTTAGACATATTAATCACTTAAGCACATAGAACACAGAAGGCACAATTAACATTATCACACAACAACATATAGACAAGTCATCCTAATCATCCTAGGGCTCTACCCATGGTACGAGAGTTAAACCCGGCTTAAGCAATCTAAGCTCTGATACCATTCTTATCTTATAAGGTGTCACGCCCCAACCCGGCCTATAAGGTTAGACTAGGGTGTGATCTAAACATTCAAGTCACGTCTCGTACTTAATCGTTCATGAAAATTTAACACTTAATGTTTTAGCCTAAACTCCAAAATTTTTTCGAAAAATCGGCAGCATAACGGTTGTAATTGGGCTCTTTGGTTTGACCTAATTCTCTAAACGCCTCAAATTTTTTAATCTCAATTTCATTTCTAACTAAGATTACTATTTACCATCAATTGAAATGCCTACTGGTTATCTCGAAGTCTCGTTTAATTAATAACCTAGCATGATACTATGTCTCGTTTGTATGTTAATCCCTATTACAAAAGTACCTGTTAATCTTAGCTTAATAGCGAGTACCTGCTTAAGATTGGATAGGTTCATTTACTTAGTCCTTACCTGATACGTCATAAACCTATGATAGATACTAGCCAATGGCAATAGCAAAACGATCATAGTAGTGTCTGTCTAGTTATTATCAGTACAAACCAAAATTAGACCACAAATTACAATGGGGTTCTTTTACATTACAAACAACCAGCAACATAAAAGAAATAGTCTTCAAGTAGCATAGTATTCACAAATAGCCATAATCACGCAAAGCACATAGGACAGGCAATCACTCCAAGGAATCATCGTTAGGCACGTCGTCCTCGGGTACCTGTTCTTGATCTTCTTCACCTGATATGATAAAAGAGGGTGAGTCCTTATGAACTCAGCGAGGGGGAACGAGAAATAGGTTTTGAAACTCATTTTTCGGTTCAACTTATGAAAACCCTTTTGCAAGCATGAATGTCTCACAAATAAGTACATAACAATAATATAAAAGTAAAGGAACACAATTACCCGTCTTTCCTCCCCGAGGTCCTCTAGGAACCAAGCGAGAGTACTTATACACATAGTGAAAAGGATACGGTGAGCTTTTGCTCTCAGTTGTTGCGGCAGACTTTAAATCATCCCCTTATCACGCCAAGTGGGTGTACTCCGGATGTACCCCGAAATCCTATGACCCAACTCTCCGAGGAAGTCTAGCCCCCAAGCGAGAGAGGGAATTGGACAATGGTAGTCACGGTTGCACCGGCAAGCCCGATACTGCCCGGTGTGCGTGAACACTACCACGCTAGAATGAAAGGTTGCAACCTTATATGCAATGCACATTTATGACATTTAATATATCACATTAGGAGGACAACAAAGTAGGTTGCCTCCGGACAGTCATAAGATTGCACATTGACAAGTAACCAAGCAAGGCACGATAAGACAAGTAATTTTACTTGAAAGGCATATGGAGTTATATGAACATTAAACGGGCAGCCATGTAACACACATAAATTAAGTCATATAACTCATTTCAACGTTCACATAATCAAACAATGAGATTATTCAACATGCAACGACATCTACGTGGGCTCGGATGCAAGAAAGGCATATTTGTCAACATGCAATTATCAAAATCACATTTAGGGATATAAGGGCAACTACGGGCAGCCTACTAAAAATATAATTAAACACGATATTCATAGGATCAACACTTAGTGAATTTTCCTAGTCACTAGGGTTTCCATTTTGTGCTTACCCGTGCGATTAAGCCCCAAGCCAACTCAAAATCAATCTCAAGCCATGCATCAATTAATTCAAACATCTCCAAGTATTCAAAACAGTCCACACAACATCCCAATGCCACAATCCCAAGCATTTAATACCACAAGAGAAGTTACAACAATTTTCTAAGCATATAACTAAGTGAAACCCTCACTGCAATAGGCTGTTTTCTCATAATCATTAAGACAAGCAAACAATCTCCAATTCCAGTGAATAAGATGTAAAATTAAATCTTAAGAAGTGAACTAAATTCAGAAACAAACCTTGCATCATTTGGAGTTCGGAATCAATAGTTATAGCCAAAACAGTGGGATTGCACAAAACTGTCCAGATTTGCACACATTTCAATACTTGTCGTGTTTGAGGTCCTTAGGGTCAGATTAAGCCTTAGTCCATTTCTGAGAAAAATGTCCAGAACTGAAAAATCTAGCAGCAAAACAGATTTCATGCATTTTGGATATCATTTACTAAGTCAAAACTGGTTCGTTCTACAAGGTCAGTGAATCTGCCAAAACCTGCTTCATTTTTTTCAAACTTCCAGATTTGGACACATTTCAATGATTTGCCATTTTGAGGACTTTAGAGTCAAAACTAGCTTTGGCCTATTTCTTCAAAAACTTTTCAAAAATGGAAAATATAGTTACCTACCAATTTTAATGCATTTTCAACATCATTTTCCTAGCCAAACTCACCTCGCAACAACGAGACAGAGAGCTGTCACAAAACCCGATTTCATCTATCATCACCTTCAAGCCAAAATCTTGACATGTATGGTTGTAAAAGCTTATGAACACACATATAACTCAAGTACAGAAGCAAGGACATACATTTAAGAGCATGCATGTGGATTTTTGAAAGATTTTCAAGAAGTTTTAGCCCTCACCTTAGCAAATCAACAAGAAGATGCACAAAACTTTGATGAAGCACAAATTTGGTCTTCTTCCTTGCTTAGCCGAGACACCACCTTATTTCTCTCTATTTTTCCTAGCTTAGTGACCAAGTTCTTAGTAGGTGCATGTGGTTAGAACAAGAGGAAAAGAAATGGAAGCTAGCAAACTCACCAAGGCCGAAATGGTTGTTCAAAAAGCTTGCATGTGTGATTCTTGCAACTTAGCTAGCTTGGTCGAGTTCTCTACCTTCTTGCTTGCCTTGATGCACGATGGAATGATGAAGATGAGCTATGGTAAGATGAAACTCAGCCAAGGCCGAGAGAGCGAGAGAAGAATGAGAGGGAGAGAGAGAAATGTGAGGAGAATGAGAGAAAATGACAAAGAATGAAGGCCTTGCAATTGATGAAGCATGTTCGGCCTTGGGCATACAAAAAAATAAGGTTTGTGTCTTCAAGAAGCTTGATTTTTTGAATCACCTAGCATGGGTAAGGAGCCTTGTCGAGATTTGGAAGCTTTTGGGAGGTCTTTGAGCTAATTTTTTATGCATTTGTGTCATAACTTGTCATAGCATTGTCTAGAATTAATTTTGAATTAAGCAAGCAAGCATAAAAGCCCATATGGTGGTCGGCCAAGGCATCTAAAAATATGATTTTTTGTCACCTTTTGAGCATTATTTAATTGTGTGTTGAAAGTGCAAAAAGAATAAGGAATAAAGAATAAGGAATGTCTAGCTTTTTGTGAGATTTTGTCTTCTAGTGGGTTGAATTAGTAATTTAATATTAGTTAGTGGAATTTGTAGGATTAATTAATGACCTAGTGCTTCGTGTAAGATGTTTTCTTGATTAGCGTGAGGGCACGCTTTCCTAGGTCTAGGCACGCACTACGAGGTAGGGCACGGACTACGAGATGAATGCACGTTTTCCAAGTAAATGCACGTAACCCTAAATGAATGCACGTAATTCAATGCATGGCAAGTAAAACGAAACACAATTCTTAAACCTAGGTCAAGGCACGCAAATCTAGATTAGGGCACACGAAACGAGGTATCACACGCAAATCGAGGTCGGGCCTCACAGGAATGGTGGTAACAATGGGAGAAACAACAGAATGCGAGAGTTCCTTGACTTTCACCCATCCAAATTCTACGGGGAAGCTGATGATGAAAAGGCCGAGGCTTGGCTGTCCGAGATTTTAAGGATTTTCAGGCCACTTGATTATACTGATGAGGAAAAGGTTGAGTTCGCTATGTTTCTATTGCACGGGGATGCTGAGCATTGGTGGCACACTGTGGAGGCACTTTGGGAAACTGATCAAACACCTCGTTTGTGGGGTAATTTCGTTAAGGCATTCAAGGAGAAATACGTACCTGCAGTTTCCAAGCAGAGGCGAATTGAGGAATTCATGCACTTGAACTAGGGTAACATGACGGTGGCCCAGTATGAGGCTCGTTTTGATCGACTATCCCGCTATGCTCAATATATGGTCAGTACCCTTGAGGCGAAGATGTGAAAATTTACGAATGGGTTGAGGCCAGAAATTCAGGACCAGTTGGCTTCGCATGACTTTACTATCTATTCTGCTCTCCTTACGACTGCCTCCCGAGTTGAGAAGAGGAAACTTGATAGAGCCAGTTCGAGCCAGCCGAACAAGAAACCATACCAGCCTCCAGGACAACAGAGGAAATTCCAGACTCAGAGTCGCAGTCAGGGCCAGAGCCAGAACATACCAGTTAATAATTGTGGCCCGACTAAAGCACCATCAGCCTCTTCTACCCGCGGATCCATAGGTAGTTCACCTACTACTCAGGCTGTCACCTGTTCTTACTGTAACAGGAAGGGTCACACCAAGGCCCAGTGTTGGAGGAAATCGGGACGATGTGTAGGGTGTGGCAGCGATCAACACCAGGTCAAGGATTGTCCTAAATGGCAAGGGGGACAAAATCATATTAAACCAGCTGGTAGAGGCAAGACTCCAGTTCCTAGAGTTCAGGCCCGAGCTTATGCTATTGAGTGCGAGGAGCTTCCTGAGGAGATCGCTGTTGTTGAAGGTACATTCTTGATACTGAATCAACCTGTTAAGGTGCTAATTGATCCAGGTGCTACTCATTCATTTATTACTCCCTTATGTGTGCAACGTGTGAAACTACGAGTTGTATGTTTGCCTTACGAAGTAGAAGTTGGTGCTCCGATGGGTTCTAAACTTGTTACTCGTTCAGCTTGTAAAGCATGTAAAATCCAAATTAAAGATAGGGAATTCTCAGCCAATCTTATTGTATTACCCTTTCGAGACTATGAAGTCATCTTAGGGATGGACTGGTTGGCAAAGCATCATGCCCAACTAGATTTCCGGACGAAGATTGTAATATTCCAAATACCTAGTCAACCAATATTGGAGGTAATGGGTCGAAGAGACTTCACCGGGAGTTCCATCATTTCATCTACGAAAGCAGTGAAGTCCTTGAAAAAAGGGTGTAGTGGATACTTAGCTTACCTCATCAACAAGCCATCGAACAAAGCTAAGTTGGAGGAGATGACAGTGATTAAAGATTATGCAGATGTGTTTCCAAAATAATTGCCCGGTTTACCCCCCGACCGGGAGATCGAGTTCATTATAGAATTACTGCCTGGTACCCAGCCAATATCTAAAGCTCCCTATCGTATGGCACCAGCCGAGCTACAAGAACTGAAGGACCAATTGCAAGGATTGTTGAAGAAGGGGTTTGTTCAACCAAGCTCTTCTCCGAGGGGCGCACCAGTCCTATTTGTAAAGAAGAAAGACGGAACGTTAAGGCTATGCATCGATTATCGAGGATTGAACCAAGTGACCGTTAAGAATAAATACCCACTTCCACTGATCGACGAGTTGTTTGATCAACTTCAAGGAGCTAAAGTGTATTCGAAGCTCGACTTGAGGCAAGGGTACTATCAGTTGCGGATCAAAAAGGAGGACGTGCTTGAGGCAAGTGTACTATCAGTTGCGGATCAAAAAGGAGGACGTGCCTAAAACGGCTTTCAGGACGAGATATGGGCATTATGAATTTGTGGTGATGCCATTTGGGCTAACTAATGCCCCTGCAGCTTTTATGGACTTGATACACAAGGTGTTTCAACCCTACTTGGACCAATTTGTAGTGATCTTTATTGATGATATTTTGGTATACTCGAAATCCGAGGCTGAGCATGAACAACATCTGCGATTGATATTGTAGAAACTTCAAGAGCATCAATTGTATGCGAAGTTTAGCAAATGTGAATTTTGGTTGCGGCAGATTGCATTCTTGGGGCACATCATATCCCAAGAGGGAATAGCAGTAGATCCAGCAAAGATAGAAGCGGTGATGTCTTGGAAAAAGCCGGAAAATGTTACGGAGGTTCGGAGTTTTCTTGGTCTAGCCGGCTATTATCGGAGGTTCGTGAAGGATTTCTCAAAGATTGTAGGACCGCTTACAAAGCTCACTCAAAAGAAAACAAAGTTCGTGTGGGATGACAAGTGTGAGAACAGCTTCCAAGAATTGAAGAAAAGATTGACTACCGCACCTGTTCTTGCATTGCCTGAAGGGAGTCAAGGCTTTGTAATCTATAGCGATGCTTCGAAGGAAGGACTGGGTTGTGTGTTGATGCAAAATGGTAGGGTGATTGCATATGCCTCTAGAAAACCCAAGCCGTATGAATTGAACTACCCGACGCATGATTTGGAGTTAGCGGCTATTATGTTTGCACTCAAGAAATGGAGGCACTATCTGTGGGGTAACAAGTTCGAGGTGTTTACTGAACACAAGAGCTTGAAATACTTGTTCTCACAAAAAAGAGTTGAACATGAGACAAAGACGGTGGATGGAGCTTTTGGATGATTATAACTGCACAATCAATTATGTGCCCGGTAAAGCAAATGTAGTTACAAATGCCTTAAGTCGGAAAGCGAGCATTGTAAAACTGGAAGTTAAGGTGCAGGAATTGTTAGAGGAAGCATTTTTGTGGAAACCACAATTGACTCAAAAAGGGTTACTATTTGCCACTACACAAGTTCAATCGACCTTGTTGTCTGAATTACGAGAGGCTCAACAGAAGGACCAACAGTTTCAGAGGATTAAAGAAAGCAACACAGATTTCAAGTTTCATGATGATGGTATTTGGAGGTTCAGGAATCGAATTTGTGTTCCTAATGATCCAGAGTTGAAAAAGAAGATTCTTCAAGAAGCCCATAATTCAAGATACACTATTCACCCCGGCAGAACAAAGATGTACCAGGATTTGAAGCAACACTATTGGTGGAATAACATGAAGAGGGAGATCGCGAAATTTGTGGCACGGCGTTTGACTTGCTAGAGAATCAAAGCAGAACATCAACGACCAGCAGGTTTACTTCAGCCGTTGGAAATTCCTCAATGGAAATGGGAACATATAACTATGGACTTTGTCATGGACCTGCCCAGGTCACAAAAGGGTCATGACGCCGTTTGGGTCATAGTGGATAGATTGACTAAGTCAGCACACTTCTTACCGATGAACAAGGAGGATAGTCCTGAGAAATTGGGAGATATGTATGTGGCAGATATTGTAAGGTTGCACGGGATGCCTGTGAGTATTGTGTCGGATAGGGATCCTCATTTTACTTCATGATTTTGGAAGAGATTGAAAGAAGCTTTGGGAACGAAGTTGAGTTTCAGCACGACTTATCACCCTCAGACTGATGACAATCTGAGAGAACTATTCAGATTCTGGAGGATATGCTGAGGGCGTGTGTTTTAGACTTCGGAAAAGGTTGGGAGAAATACCTGTCTCTAGCGGAGTTCACTTATAATAACAGTTATCAGGCCACTATCGGGATGGCCCCATTTGAGGCATTGTATGGACGGAAGTGTCGATCCCCAATTTACTAGGATGAAGTAGGTGAGACGAAGACTTTTGACCCGACCCTGCTACCAGAACTCATGAAGACTGTTGATAATGTCCACCTCATCTGGAAGCAGATGCTTACCGCCCAAAGCAGGCAGAAAAGTTATGCAGACCGAAGGAGATGGAGTCTAGAGTTTGAAGTCGGCGACAAGGTGTCCTTGAAGATATCACCTCGGAGGGGACTGATTAAACACGGCAAGGGTAGAAAGTTGAGCCTGAGGTTTGTAGGACCATTTGAGATAATTGAGACGGTGGGCAAATTGGCATATCGCCTGGAACTACCCCAAAACCTCTCCAATATTCACGACGTCTTTCATGTTTCAATGCTACGGAAGTATCACCCTGATCCATCGCATATCTTGGAGCCAGAGCCGTTGCAGCTTCGGGAGAACTTGTCTTATGAAAAGAAGCCCATTCGGATCCTAGACGTGCAAGATCGGGAATTACGCAACAAATCTATACCGATGGTGAAAGTGTTGTGGGATCACCATGGAGTTGAAGAAGCAACGTGGGAAAAGCGAGACCATATGGAGCAACAGTATCCAACATTATTTCAAAGGTAATATTGAATTTCGGGATGAAATTCTTTTAAGGAGGGGAAGATGTGAGGCCCGACCTCGATTTGCGTGCGATACCTCGTTTTGTGTGCCCTAACTTAAATTTTCGTGCCTTGACCTAGGTTTAAGAGTCGTGTTTCATTTTATTTGCCTTGCATTGAATTACATGCATTCATTTGGAGTTACGTGCATTAGCTTGGAAAACGTGCATTTGTCTCGTAGTTCGTGCCTTACCTCGTGGTGCGTGCCCTAAACCTAGGAAAGCGTGCCCGCACGCTAATCAAGAAAGCATCTTACACGAAGCACTAGATCATTAATTAATCCTACAAAGTCCACTAACTAATATTAAAATGCTAATTCAACTCACTAGAAGACGAATTCTCACAAAAAGCTAAACATTCTTATTCTTTATTCTTTAATTCTTTGAACATCCCAAGCACACAATAAAATAAGTTCAAACAAGACAAAAAATTCAAATTGGAACACTAGCTTGGCCGACAACATGATGCATTTGAACAAGCATTGCATATTTCAAAGATTATACCTAGACATTCTATGACAACAACACATAAAACAAAGCATAAAAAATGACTTAAAACCCTACCCAATGCACCACAATCTCGGCCCACTCAATTACCCATGCTAAGATGATTCAAAATATGCTCTTGAAGACACAAATTCTGAAATATAGAAGCTCAAGGCCAACACATGCCCACAAAAGCATCAAAACTCTTCAAAGCATTTCATTTTTCTTTCTCTCAACTCTCACTCTCTCATTTCCTCTCTCTCTCTCGGCCTTGGCTGCAATATTAGTCTCCATAGCTTAAGCTCATCATCCTAAGGTTCCTCTAGACAATCAAGGCCCTAGGAAGCTCGACCAAGCAAGCTAGAAGCAAGAGAATTCGCATGCAAGCACACAAGACTCATCAATTTTCGGCATAGGTATGTTTGATAGCTTCTACTTCATTTCCTTTTGTTCTAGCCACATGCACATACTAAGAACTTGGTAACTAAGCTAGGAATTAGAGAATCTCAAGTTATCTCTCGGCCAAGCAAGGAGAAAAGACGATCTTGTGCATCATCAAGAGCTTTGTGCATCTTCATTATTGTTTTGCTAAGGTGAGGGCTAAAACTCTTTTGAAAAGCTTTAAAAAACCACATGCATGCCTTAATATGTCTATTTTTACCTCTGTACTTGTGATATATATGTGTACATGAGCTTTTGTAACCATGCATGGCAAGCTATTTGGCTAGAATTTGAAGATAGGTGAAATAGCGTAAATGGCAGTTTTCTGACTTGTTGGAGCGAAGTGAATATGACCTGGTAAATAATGTTGAAAATATGTGAAAATTGGTAGGTGACTATTTTTTCCAGTTCTGAGCATTTTTTGTAGAAATAGGCCAAGGCCAATTTGGACTCTAAGGTCTCCAAAATGGCAAAACATCGAAAGGTGTCTAAATCTGGAAAATCTGGAAAGTCTGGAAAATGAAGCAGGTTTTTGGCAGTTCACTGTCCTTGTAGAACAAACCAGTGTTGACTTAGTAAATGATATCTAAAATGCATGAAAGTTGGTAGGTTGCTATATTTTTCAGTTCTGGACATTTTTGTCAGAAATAGAGTAAGGCTAAATCTGACCCTAATGTATTCAAAAACGACAAGTATTGAAATGTGTACCAATCTGGACAGTTTTGCGTAGTCTCACGGTTTGGCTATAACTCTTGAATCCGAACTCCAAATGATGTGAGGTTTGTTTCTGGATTTAGTTCACTCCCTAAGCTTTAATTTGAAATTTTGTTCACTGGAATTGGAGATTTTTTGCTTGTCTAAATGATTGTGGAAATACAGACCATTGCAGTGAGGTTTTCATCTAGTGTTATGCTTTTAACATTATTATAACTTCTCTTGTTGAAAATATGTGAAAATTGGTAGGTGACTAGTTTTTCCAGTTCTGAGCATTTTTTGTAGAAATAGGCCAAGGCCAATTTGGACTCTAAGGTCTCCAAAATGGCAAAACATCGAAAGGTGTCTAAATCTGGAAAATCTGGAAAGTCTGGAAAATGAAGCAGGTTTTTGGCAGTTCACTGTCCTTGTAGAACAAACCAGTGTTGACTTAGTAAATTATATCTAAAATGCATGAAATTTGGTATGTTGCTATATTTTTCAGTTCTGGACATTTTTGTCTGAAATAGAGTAAGGCTAAATCTGACCCTAAGGTGTTCAAAAATGACAAGTATTGAAATGTGTACCAATCTGGACAGTTTTGCGTAGTCTCACGGTTTTGGCTATAACTCTTGAATCCGAACTCCAAATGATGTGAGGTTTGTTTCTGGATTTAGTTCGCTCCCTAAGATTTAATTTGAAATTTTGTTCACTGGAATTGGAGATTTTTTGCTTGTCTAAATGATTGTGGAAAAACAGACCATTGCAGTGAGGTTTTCATCTAGTGTTATGCTTTTAACATTATTATAACTTCTCTTGTTGAAAATATGTGAAAATTGGTAGGTGACTAGTTTTTCCAGTTCTGAGCATTTTTTTTAGAAATAGGCCAAGGCCAATTTGGACTCTAAGGTCTCCAAAATGGCAAAACATCGAAAGGTGTCTAAATCTGGAAAATCTGGAAAGTCTGGAAAATGAAGCAGGTTTTTGGCAGTTCACTGTCCTTGTAGAACAAACCAGTGTTGACTTAGTAAATGATATCTAAAATGCATAAAATTTGGTAGGTTGCTATATTTTTCAGTTCTGGACATTTTTGTCAGAAATAGAGTAAGGCTAAATCTGACCCTAAGGTGTTCAAAAACGACAAGTATTGAAATGTGTACCAATCTGGACAGTTTTGCGTAGTCTCACGGTTTTGGCTATAACTCTTGAATCCGAACTCCAAATGATGTGAGGTTTGTTTCTGGATTTAGTTCGCTCCCTAAGCTTTAATTTGACATTTTGTTCACTGGAATTGGAGATTGTTTGCTTGTCTAAATGATTGTGGAAAAACAGACCATTGCAGTGAGGTTTTCATCTAGTGTTATGCTTTTAAAATTATTGTAACTTCTCTTGTTGTATTAAATGCTTGGGATTTCGGCACTTGGATGTTGTGTGGACTGTTTTGGATGCTTGATGATGTTTAATTAATCGATGCATGGCTTTGGTTTAATTACTTGTCAACTCGTGGCTTAATCGTACGTGTAAGCATGAATTGAAACCCTAATGACTATGAAAAACTCGCTAAGTATAGATCCTATGGTTATTGTGTCTAATTGTGTGATTAGTGGGCTGCCCGTAGTTGTCTTTATAGCCCTAAATGTGATTCCGACAATTACATGTTGATAAGTAGACTTCGCTTGTACCCGGTCTAAAGTAAGCGTCGTTGCATGCTTGTATAATCTATTTCTCGATTTTGTGAACCCCGAAATGTGCTATATGACTTGATTTACTTGTGTTACATGGCTGCCCGTTTAATATTCATTTGACTCCATGTGTTTTACAAGTGAAATTACATGTCAAAGCATGCCTTGTGTGTTTACTTGTCAACGTGCGATCTTATAACTGCTCGAAGGCAACCTACTTTGTTGTCCTCCTAATTTGATATGTTAAATGTTATAAATGCGCATTGCATACAAGGTTGCAACCTTTCATTGTGGCATGGTAGCGTTTCACGCACGCCGGGCGGTATCGGGCTTGCCGGTGCTACCGTGACTACCATGGTCCAATTCCTTCTCTCGCTTGGCATTCCATCCTCGGAGAGTTGGGTCATAGGTTTTTGGGGTACATCCGGAGTACACCCAAATGGGAGCGATAAGTGGATTATTGAAGTCGGCCGCAACAATCGTATCGAAATTGATATTGAGAGCAAAAGCTCATCGTATCCTTGAAATGATCGGTAATTGTATCTATTGTTCAATTTGATTCATATATTTTGCGTACTTCATTAATTGTAATATGTGACATGCTTTCCAAAGGAGTTTTTCATAAGTTTAACCGGAAAAAGAGTTTTAAAACATACTTCTCGTTCCCCCTCGCTGAGTTTATAAGGACTCACCCTCTTTTATCATCTCAGGTGAAGAAGACCCGGAACAGGTACCCGAGGACAATGTGCCTATTGATGACTCCTTGGAATGATTGCTTGCCCTACGTGCCTTACTTAACTATGGCCATTTTGTGAACGATATGTTGCTTGAAGACTATCTCTTATGTTGCTTGTTGTTGTATTGTAAATGACCCCCGTTGTAATTTGGGGTCTAATTTTGGCTTGTACTGATCATAACTAGGTGCACACTCTTCTGGTCATTTTGCTACCGTTACTTTGGTTTAGTATCTATCACAGACTTATGAAGTACTAGATAAGAGTTAAGTAAAATGAATTTATCCAATCTTAAGTAGGTACTCATTATTAAGCTAAGATCAACAGGTACCGGTGTAACTAGATTGACAAATAAACGAGACATAATATCATGCTAGGTTATTAGTCAAATGAGGCTTCGAGATAACTAGTAGGCACCCCGATTGGTGATAAATAGTAATCTTAGTTGGAAATAAATTTGAGATTGAATGTTTCGAGGCGTTTAGAGAATTAGGTCAAACTAAAGAGCCCAATTACAGCCATTATGCTGCCGATTTTCTGGAGAATTTATGGAGTTTAGGCTAAACGTTAAGTGTTAAACCTTCATGAACGATTAAAGTACGTGAAATGACTTGACTGTTGTGCGCCGCGTAATTCCTTACGGATCAAAAGTTATGGGCACCGGAGCGATGGATACCTGGTCACATGCCCCACGCCCTCGGTTTGCGGGCCCAGCCTCTATGTGAAGTGAAGTTTTCTTGCCCATGGTGGCGTGGGATTCGGTAATAGAAATGTGATGGATTAGGTTGTCGTCCTTTCCGCGGCTCACGACGTACAATTCGGGACAGAAAAACAGCGCAAAAGAAGAAAAGTGTCACAAAATTGATGAAAACGTTCAATTTTAGGCTACGAAAACAGGCGCAGTCGAGCAGGCTTGCTACCACCGTCGTAGAGCTCTCGGAGTGCTTTCCAACGGTATGTTGTGCGCCGCATAACTCCTTACGGATCAAAGGTTATGGGCACCGGAGCGACGGATACCGGGTCATAGGCACCACGCCCTCGGTTTGTAGGCCCAGCCTCTACATGAAATGAAGTTGTCTTGCCCATGCTGGCGTGAGATTCGGTAACACAAATGTGATGGATTAGGTTGTCGTCCTTTTCGCGGCTCACGACGTACGATCCGGGATGAAAAAATAGTGCAAAGTTTGAAAAGTGTCCCAAAACTGATGAAAACATTTGATTTTGGGCTCCGAAAAAAGGCGCAACAGAGCAGGCTTGCTGCCTCCACCGTAGAGCTCTCGGAGAGCTTTCTAACGGTATGGTGTGCGCCACGTAACTCCTTACAGATCAAAAGTAATGGGCACCAGAGCGACGGATACCTGATCATACGCCCCACGCCCTCGGTTTGTGGGCCCAGCCTCTACGTGAAGTGAAGTTGTCTTGCCCAAGGTGCCGTGAAATTCAGTAATAGAAATGTGATGGATTAGGTTGTCGTCCTTTTCGCGGCTCACGACAAACGTTCCGGGACGGAAAAATAGCGCAAAAGAAGAAAAGTGTCCCAAAACTGATAAAAATGTTCGATTTTGGGATCCAAAAATAGGCACAACTGAGAAAGCTTGCTATCCCCATCGTAGAGCGCTCGGAGAGCTTTCCAACAGTATGCTGTGCGCCACGTAACTCCTTACGGATCAAAAGTTATGGGCACCGGAGTGACGAATACATGGTCACACGCCCAACTCCCTCGGTTTGCGGGCCCAGCCTCTACGTAAGTGATGTTGTCTTGCCCATGGCGACATGAGATTCGGTAATAGAAATGCGATGGATTAGGTTGTCGTCCTTTTCGCGGCTCACGACGTACGATCCGGGTCAGAAAAACAGCGCAAAAGAAGAAAAGTGTCGCAAAACTGATGGAAACATTCGATTTTGGGATCCGAAAATAGGCGCAGTCGAGCAGGCTTGTTGCCCCCATTGTAGAGCTCTCAGAGAGCTTTCCAACAGTATGTTGTGCACCGCGTAACTCCTTACGGATCAAAAGTTTTGGTCACACGCTTCACGCCCTCGGTTTGCGGGCCCAGCCTTTACGTGAAGTTAAGTTTTCTTGCCCATGGTGGCGTGGGATTCGGTAATAGAAATGTGATGGATTAGGTTGTCGCCCTTTTCGTGGCTCACGACGTACGATCCGGTACAGAAAAACAGTGCAGAAGAAGAAAAGGGTCCCAAAACTGATGAAAACGTTCGATTAGGGTCTCCGAAAATAGGCGCAGCCGAGCAGGCTTACTACCCTCGTCGTAGAGCTCTCGGAGTGCTTTCCAACTGTATGCTGTGCGCCACGTAACTCCTTACGAATCAAAAGTTATGGGCACCGGAGCGACGGATACCGGGTCACACGCCCCACACCCTCAGTTTGCGGGCCCAGCCTCTACGTGAAATGAAGTTGTCTTGCCCATGGTGGCGTGAGATTCGGTAATACAAATGTGATGGATTAGGTTGTCGTCCTTTTCGCAGCTCACGACGTACGATCCAGGACGAAAAAATAGCGCAAATGATGAAAAGTGTACCAAAACTGATGAAAACTTCAATTTTGGGCTCCAAAAAAAGGCGCAAAAGAGCAGGCTTGCTGCCCCCGTCGTAGAGCTCTCGGAGAGCTTTCTAACGGTAGGGTGTACGCCACGAAACTCCTTACGGATCAAAAGTTATGGGCACCGGAGCGACGGATACCTAGTCACACGCCCCACGCCCTCGGTTTGTGGGCCCAGCCTCTACGTGAAGTGAAGTTGTCTTGCCCAAGGTGCCGTGGAATTCGTTAAAATAAATGTGATGGATTAGGTTGTCGTCCTTTTCGCGGCTCACGACGTACGTTCCGGTACTGAAAAATAGCGCAAAAGAAGAAAAGTGTCACAAAACTGATGAAAACGTTCGATTTTGGGATCCGAAAATAGGTGCAGTCGAGCAGGCTTGCTGCCCCCGTCGTAGAGCTCTCGTAGTGCTTTCCAACGGTATGTTGTGCGCCGTGTAACTCCTTACGGATCAAAAGTTATAAGCACCGGAGCGACGAATACATGGTCACACGCCCCACGCCCTCGGTTTGCGGGCCCAGCCTCTACGTGAAGTGAAGTTGTCTTGCCCAAGGTGCCATGGGATTCAGTAATAGAAATGTGATGGATTAGGATGTCGTCGTTTTCGTGGCTCACGACGTACAATCCGGGACGAAAAAACAGCGCAAAGGAAGAAAAGTATCCCGAAACTGATGAAAACGTTCGATTTTGGGATCCGAAAATAGGTGCAGTAAAGTAGGCTTGCTGCCCCCATCGTAGAGTTCTCGGAGAGCTTTCCAACGGTATGGTGTGCACCACGTAACTTCTTACGGATCAAAAGTTATGGGCACCGGAGCGACGGATACCTGGTCACACGCCCCACGCACTCGGTTTATGGGCCCAGCCTCTACGTGAAGTGAAGTTGTCTTGCCCAAGGTGCCATGGGATTCAGTAATAGAAATGTGATGGATTAGGATGTCGTCCTTTTCACGGCTCACGACGTACGTTCCGGGATGGAAAAATAATAAAAAAGAAGAAAAGTGTCCCGAAACTGATGAAAATGATCGATTTTGGGCTCCGAAAATGGTCGTAGCAAAGCAACTTGCCGCCCCCGTCGTAGAGCTCTCGGAGTGCTTTCCAACGGGATGCTGAGCGCCGTGTAACTCCTGACGGATCAAAAGTTATGGGCACCGGGCAACAGATACCTGGTCACACACCCCACGCCCTCGGTTTGCAGGCCCGGCCTCTACGTGAAGTGAAGTTGTCTTGCCCAAGGTGCCGTGGGATTCAGTAATAGAAATGTGAGGGATTAAGTGTCTTCCTTTTCTCGGCTCACGACGTACGATCCGGGATAGAAAAACAACGCCAAAGAAGATCTTTCTAACGGTATGGTGTGCACCACATAACTTCTTACGGATCAAAAGTTATGGGCAGCAGAGCGACGGATACCTGGTCACACACCCCACGCCCTCGGTTTGCAGGCCCGGCCTCTACGTGAAGTGAAGTTGTCTTGCCCAAGGTGCCGTGGGATTCAGTAATAGAAATGTGATGGATTGCGATGTCGTCCTTTTCACGTCTCACGACGTACGTTCCGGGATGGAAAAACAATGAAAAAGAAGAAAAGTGTCCCAAAACTGAAGAAAATGTTCAATTTTGGGATCCAAAAATAGGTGTAGCTGAGCAGGCTTGCTACCCCTATCATAGAGCTCTCGGAGTGCTTTCCAACAGTATGCTGTGCACCGCGAAAATCCTTACGGATCAAAAAATATGGGCACCGGAGCGACAGATACATGGTCACACGCCCCATGCCCTCGATTTGCCGGCCCAGCCTCTACGTGAAGTGAAATTGTCTTGCCCAAGGTGCTATGGGATTCGGTAATAGAAATGTGATGGATTAGGTTGTCGCCCTTTTCGCGGCTCACGACGTACGATCCGAGGCGGAAAAACAGCGAAAAAGCATAAAAGTGTCCCGAAACTGATGAAAATGTTCAATTTTGGGCTCCAAAAATAGGCGCAGCAAGGCAAGCTTGCTACCCCCGTCGTAGAGCTCTCGGAGAGCTTTCTAACGGTATGCTGTGCGGTGCGTAACTCCTTACGGATCAAAAGTTATCGGCACCGGAGCGATGGATACCGGGTCACACGTCCCATGTCCTCGGTTTGCGGGCCCAACCTCTACGTGAAGTGAAGTTGTCCTGCCCATGGTGGCGTGAGATTCAGTAATAAAAATTTGATGGATTAGGTTGTCGTCCTTTTCGCTGCCCACAACGTACGATCCGGGATGGAAAAACAGAGCAAAAGAAGAAAAGTGTCCCAAAACTGATGAAAACATTCGATTTTGGGCTCCAAAAATAGGTGCAGCCTAGGAGGCAGGCTACTGTAGTCGTAGAGCTCTCAGAAAGCTTTCCAACGGTATATTGTGCGCCGCGTAAGTCTTTACGAATCAAAAGTTTAGGGCACCGGAGCAGCGGATACCTGGTCACACGCCCCACGCCTTTGGTTTGCGAGCCTAGCCTCTATGTGAAGTGAAGTTGTCTTGCCCATGGTGATGTGGGATTCGGTAATAGAAATGTGATGGATTTGGTTGTCGTCCTTTTTGCGGCTCACGACGTACGATCCAGGATGGAAAAACTGTGAAAAAGAAGAAATGTTTCCCGAAACTGATGAAAACGTTTGATTTGGGTCTCCGAAAATAGGCGCCGTACAGCAGACTTGCTTCCCCCGTCGTAAAGCTCTCGGGGAGCTTTCCAACGGTATGTTGTGCGCCACGTAACTCCTTAGGGATCAAAAGTTATGGGCATTGGAGCGACGGACACCTGGTCACACGCCTCACGCCCTCGGTTTGCAGGCCCACCCTCTACGTGAAGTGATGTTGTCTTGCCAATGGTGGCATGGGATTCGGTAATAGAAATGTGATGGATTAGGTTGTCGTCCTTTTCGCGGCTCACGACGTACGATCCGGGACGGAAAAATATAGCAAAGGAAGAAAAGTGTCCTGAAACTGATGAAAACATTCGATTTTGGGCTCTGAAAATAGGCAGAGCGAGGCAACCTTGCTGCCCCCGTGGTAGAGCTCTCAGAGAGCTTTCTAACAGTAAGGTGTGTGCCACGTAACTCCTTACGGATCAAAAGTTATGCGCACCGGAGCGACGGATACCTGGTCGCACGCCCCACACACTCGATTTGCGGGCCCAACCTCTACGTGAAGTGAAGTTTTCTTGCCCAAGGTGTCGTGGGATTCAGTAATAGAAATGTGATGGATTAGGTTGTCATCCTTTTCGCGGCTCACGACGTACGATCCGGGATAAAAAAACAGCGCAAAAGAAGAAAAGTATCCCGAAATTGATGAAAACGTTCGATTTTGGAATTCAAAAATAGGCGCAGCCAAGCAGGCTAGCTACCAATGTCGTAGATCTCTCGGAGAGCTTTCCAACGGTATGTTGTGCGCTGCGTAACTCCTTACGGATCAAAAGTTATGGACACCGGAGCGACTAATACCTAGTCATACGCCCCACGTCCTCGGTTTGCGGGCCCAGCCTCTATGTGAGGTGAAGTGAAGTTGTCTTGCCCTTGGTGGCGTGGGATTCGGTAATAGAAATGTGATGAATTAGGTTGTCGTCCTTTTCGCGGCACACGACATACTATCCAGGACGGAAAAATAGCGCAAAAGAAGAAAAGTATCCCGAAACTGATGAAAATGATCGATTTTGGGCTCCGAAAACAGGCGCAGAAAATCAAGATTGCTGCCCTTGTCGTAGAGCTCTCGGAGAGCTTCTCAACGGTATGTTGTGCGCCGCGTAACTCCTTACAGATCAAAAGTTATGGGCATCGGAGCAACGGATACCTGGTCACACGCCGCACTCACTCGGTTTGCGGGCCCAGCCTCTACGTGAAGTGAAGTTGTCTTGCCCGTGGTTGCGTGGGATTCGGTAATAGAAATGTCATGGATTAGGTTGTTGTCCTTTTTGCGGCTCACAACGTACGATCCGGGACGGAAAAACAGAGCAAAAGAAGAGAAGTGTCCCGAAACTGATGAAAACATTAAATTTGGGGATCCGAAAATAGGTGTAGCCGAGAAGGCTAGCTACCCCCGTCATAGAGCTCTCGGAGAACTTTCCAACGGTATGATGTGCGCCGCGTAACTCCTTACGAATCAAAAGTTATAGGCACCGGAGAAACGGATACCTAGTCACACGCCCCATGCCCTCGGTTTGCGGGCCCAGCCTCTACGTGAAGGGACGTTGTCTTGCCCAAGGTGTCGTGAGATTCAGTAATAGAAATGTGATGGTTTAGTAAGTCGTCCTTTTCGCTGCTCACGACGTATGATCTGGGATGAAAAAATAGCGCAGAAGAAGAAAACTATCCCGAAACTGATGGAAACATTCGATTTTTGTCTCCGAAAATAGGCGCAGCCGAGCAGGCTTGCTGCCCCAGTCGTAGAGCTCTCGGCGAGCATTCCAACGGTATGGTGTGCACCGCGTAACTCCTTACAGATCAAAAGTTTTGGGCACCGGAGCGACAGAAACATGGTCACACGCCCCACGCCATTAGTTTCCGGGCCCAGAGTCTACGTGAAGTGAAGTTGTCTTGCCCATGGTAATGTGGGATTTGGTAAAAGAAATGTGATGGATTAGGTTGTTGTCCATTTCGCGGCTCACGACGTACGATCCAGGACAGAAAAACTGCGCAAAAGAAGAAAAGTCTCCCGAAACTGATGAAAACATTCAATTTTGGTCTCCGAAAATAGGCGCAGCAAAGCAGGCCTGCTGCCCCCATCGTAGAGCTCTCGGAGAGCTTTCTAATGGTATGGTGTGCACCACGTAACTCCTTACGGATCAAAAGTTATGGGCACCGGAGTGACGGATACCTAGTCACACGCTCCACGCACTCGATTTGCGGGCCCAGCCTCTACGTAAAGTGAAGTTGTCTTGCCCAAGGTGCCGTGGGATTCAGTAATAGAAATGTGATGGATTAGGATGTCGTCCTTTTCGCGGCTCATGACATACGTTCCGTGATGGAAAAATAACGAAAAAGAAGAAAAGTGTCCCAAAACTGATAAAAATGATCGATTTTGGGCTCTGAAAATGGGCGCAACTAAGCAGGCTTGCCGCCCCCGTCGTAGAACTCTCGGAGTGCTTTCCAACGGGATGCTATGCGCCGTGTACCTTTTTACGGACCAAAAGTTATGGGCACCGGAGCAACGGATACCTGGTCACACGCCCCACGCCCTCGGTTTGCAGGCCCAGCCTCTACGTGAAGTGAAGTTGTCTTACCCATGGTGGTGGGGGATTCAGTAATAGAAATGTGATGGATTAGGTTGTCGTCCTTTTCTCGGCTCACGACGTACGATCCGGGACAGAAAAACAGCGCCAAAGAAGAAAAGTGTCCCAAAACTGATGAAAACGTTCGATTTTGGGATCCGAAAATAATCACAGCTAAGCAGGCTTGCTACCCCCATCGTAGAGCTCTCGGAGTGCTTTCCAACAGTATGTTGTGCACCACGTAACTCCTTACGGATCAAAAAGTATGGGCACCGGAGCGACGGATACATGGTCACACGCCCCACGCCCTCGGTTTGCGGGCCCAGCCTCTATGTGAAATGAAGTTGTTTTGCCCAAGGTACCGTGGGATTCGGTAATAGAAATATGATGGATTAGGGTGTCGTCCTTTTTGCGGCTAACGACGTACAATCCGGGACGGAAAAACAGCGAAAAAGTAGAAAAGTGTCCTGAAACTGATGAAAACGTACGATTTTGGGCTCCAAAAATAGGCGCAACAAAGTAAGCTTGCTACCCGCGTCGTAGAGCTCTCAAAGAGCTTTCTAACGGTATGCTGTGCACCGCGTAACTCCTTACGGATCAAAAGTTATGGGCACTGGATCGACGGATAATGGGTCACACGCCCCACGCCTTCGGTTTGCGGGCCCAGCCTCTACATGTAGTGAAGTTGTCTTGCCCAAGGTATCGTGGGATTCGGTAATAGAAATGTGATGGATTTGGTTGTCGTCCTTTTCGCGGCTCACGACGTACGATCTGGGACGGAAAAACGGAGCAAAAGTAGAAAAATGTCCCAAAACTGATGAAAACGATCGATTTTGGGCTCCGAAAATAGGAGCACCTAAGCAGGCTTGCTGCCCTGTCGTAGAGCTCTCAGAGAGCTTCTCAACTGTTTGTTGTGCGCTGCGTAACTCCTTACGGATCAAAAGTTATGGGTATCGGAGCAAAGGATACCTGGTCACATGCCTCAATTCCTCGGTTTGCGGGCCTAGCCTCTACGTGAAGTGAAGTAGTCTTGCCCGTGGCTTCATGGGATTCGGTAATAGAAATGTGATGGATTAGGTTGTCGTCATTTTCGCAGCTCACGACGTACGATCCGGGACGAAAAAACAGCGAAAAAGAAGAAAAGTGTCCCGAAACTGATGAAAACGTTCGATTTTGGGCTCCAAAAATAAACGCTGCAGAATGAGATTGATGCCCCCGTCGTAGAGCTCGCGGAGAGCTTTCTAACGGTATGTTGTGCGCCACGTAACTCCTTAATGATCAAAAGTTATGGGCACCGGAGCGACGAATACCTGGTCACACGCCCCACGCCCTCGGTTTGCTGGCCCAGCCTCTACTTGAAGTGAAATTGTCTTGACCATGGTTGCGTGGGATTCGGTAATAGAAATGTCATGGATTAGGCTGTCGTCGTTTTCGCAGCTCACGACGTACGATCCGGGATAGAAAAACTGCAGAAAAGAAGAAAAGTGTCCCAAAACTGATAAAAATGTTCGAGTTTGGGCTCTGAAAATTGGTACAGCCGGGTATGTCGGCTACCCCCTTCGTAGACCTCTCAGATACCTTTCCAACGGTATGCTGTGCATCACGTAACTCCTTACGGATCAAAAGTTATGGGCAACGGAACGACGGATACCTGGTCACACGCCCCACGCCCTCGGTTTGCAGGCGCAGCCTCTACGTGAAGTAAAGTTGTCTTGCCCATGGTGGCGTGAGATTCAGTAATAGAAATGTGATGGATTAGGTTGTCGTCGTTTTCGCGGCTCACGGCGTACGATCCGGGACGGAAAAACATAGCAAAAGAATAAAAGTGTCCCAAAATTTATGAAAACATTAAATTTGGGGCTCCGAAAATATGCGTAGCCGAGAAGGCTGGTTACCCTCGTAATAGAGCTCTTGGAAAGGTTTCCAACGGTATGCTGTGCGCCGCGTAACTCCTTACCGATCAAAAGTTTTTGGCACTGGAACAACGGATATCTGGTCACATGCCCCATGCCCTCGGTTTGCGGGTCTAGCCTCTACGTGAAGGGAAGTTGTCTTGCCAAAGGTACAGTGGGATTCAGTAATAGAAATGTAATGGATTAGGTTGTCGTCCGTTTCGCTACTCACGACGTACGATCTAGGACGAAAAAATAACACAGAAGAAGAAAAGTGTCCCAAAACTGATGGAAACGTTCGATTTTGGTCCCCGAAAATAGGCGCAGCCGAGCAGGCTTGCTGCCCCAGTCGTAGAGCTCTCGGGGAGCTTTTTAACGGTATGGTGTGCACCGCGTAACTCCTTACGGATCAAAAGTTTTGGGCACCGAAGCGACGGAAACCTGGTCACACGCCCCATGCCATTGGTTTTCGGGCCCAGAGTCTACGTGAAGTGAAGTTGTCTTGCCCTTAGTAATGTGGGATTCGGTAATAGAAATGTGATGAATTAGGTTGTTGTCCTTTTCGCGGCTCATGACGTAAGATCCAAGACGGAAAAACTGCGCAAAACAAGAAAAGTATCTCAAAACTGATGAAAATGTTCGATTTTGGTCTCCGAAAATAGGCGCAGCCGAGCAGGCTTGCTACCTCCGTCGTAGAGCTCTCGGGGAGCTTTCCAACGGTATGCTGTGCGTCGCGTAACTCCTTACGGATTAAAACTTATGGGCACCGGAGCGACGGATACCTTATCACACGCCGCACGCCCTCAGTTTACGAGCCTAGCCTCTACGTGAAGTGAAGATGTCTTGCCTATGAAGGCGTGGGATTCGGTAAAAGAAATGTGATGGATTAGGTTGTCGTCCTTTTTACGGCTCACGACGTACGATCCGGGACAGAAAAACAGCGCAAAAGAAGAAAAGTGTCCCAAAATTGATGAAAATATTTGATTTTGGGATTCAAAAATAGGCGCAACCAAGCAAGCTTTCTGCCCACGTTGTAGAGCTCTCGAAGAGCTTTCCAACAGTATGTTGTGCACCGCGTAATTCCTTACGGATCAAAAGTTATGGGCATCAGAGCGATGGATACCTAGTCACATGCCCCATGCCCTCAGTTTGCGGGCCCAGCCTCTACGTGAAGTGAAGTTTCTTGCCCATGGTGGCATGGGATTAGGTAATAGAAATGTGATGGATTAGATTGTCGTCCTTTTTGCGGCTCACGACGTACGATCCGGGATAGAAAAACAGCGCAAAAGAAGAAAAGTGTCCCAAAACTGATGAAAACATTCGATTTTGGGCTGTGAAAACAGGCGCAGTCGAGCAGGCTTACTACACCCGTCGTGGAGCTCTCGGAATTCTTTCCAATGGTATGCCGTACATCGTGTAACTCCTTAAGGATCAACAGTTATGGGCACCGGAGCGACGGATGTCGGGTCACACGCCCTATGCCCTCGGTTTGCGGGCCCAGCCTCTACGTGAAGTGAAGTTGCCTTGCCCATGGTGGAATGATATTCGGTAATAGAAATGTGATGGATTAGGTTGTCATCCTTTTTGCGGCTCACTACGTACGATCCGGGTCGGAAAAACAGAGCAAAAGAAGAAAAGTGTCCTGAAACTGATGAAAACATTCGTGTTTGGGCTTCAAAAATAGGCGCAACCAAGAAGCCTGGCTACCCTTGTCGTAGAGCTCTCGGAAAGCTTTCCAACGGTATACTGTGCGCCGCGTATCTCCTTACGGATCAAAAGTTATGGGCACTGGAGCGACGGATACCTGGTCACACGCCCCACACCCTCGGTTTGCGGGCCCGACCTCTACTTTAAGTGAAGTGATCTTGACCATGGTTGCGTGGGATTCGGTAATAGAAATGTCATGGATTAGGTTGTCGTCATTTTCGCGGCTCACGACTTACGATCCGGGACAGAAAAATAGCGCAAAAGTAGAAAAGTGTCCCGAAACTGATAAAAATATTAGAGTTTGGGCTCTGAAAATTGGTACAACCGAGCATGTCGGCTACCCCAGTCGTAGAGCTCTTAAAGACCTTTCCAACGGTATGCTATGCATCGCGTAACTCCTTACGGATCAAAAGTTATGGGCACCGAAACGACGGATACCTGGTCACACGCCCCACGCCCTCGGTTTGCAGGCCCAGCCTCTATGTGAAGTAAAGTTGTCTTGCCCATGGTGGCGTGAGATTCGGTAATAGAAATGTGATGGATTAGGTTTTCGTCCTTTTCGCGGCTCACGACGTACGATCTGGGACAAAAAAATATAGCAAAAGAAGAAAACTATCCTGAAACTGATGAAAACATTAAATTTGGGGCTCCGAAAATAGGCGTAGCCGAGAAGGCTGGTTACCCCCGTCATAGAGCTTTTGGAGAGCTTTCTAACGGTATGATGTGCACCGCGTAACTCCTTACGGATCAAAAGTTATGGGCACCGGAACAACGGATACCTGGTCACATGCCCCATACCCTCAGTTTGCGGGCCCAGCCTCTATGTGAAGAGAAGTTGTCTTGCCCAAGGTGTCATGGGATTCAATAATAGAAATGTGATGGATTAGGTTGTTGTCCTTTTCGCTGCTCACAACGTACGATCCGGGACGAAAAAATAACATAGAAGAAGAAAAGTGTCTCGAAACTGATGGAAACGTTCGATTTTGGTCTCCGAAAATAGGCACAGCCGAGCAGGATTGCTGCCCCAGTCGTAGAGCTCTCGGGGAGCTTTCCAACGGTCTGGTGTGCACCGCGTAACTCCTTACGGATCAAAAGTTTTGGGCACCAGAGCAACAAAAACCTGGTCACACGCCCCACGCCATTGGTTTCCGGCCCCAGAGTCTACATGAAGTGAAGTTGTCTTGCTGTTGGTAATGTGGGATTCGGTATTAGAAATGTGCTGGATTAGGTTGTTGTCCTTTTCGCAGCTCACGACGTACGATCCAAGACGGAAAAACTACGCAAAACAAGAAAAGTGTCCCGAAACTGATGAAAACATTCGATTTTGGTCTCCGAAAATAGGCGCAGCCAAGCAGGCCTGCTACCCCCGTCGTAGAGCTCTCGGGAAGCTTTCCAACGGTATGTTGTGCGTCGCGTAACTCCTTACAAATCAAAAGTTATGGGCACCGGAGCGACGAATACCTGGTCACACGCCCCATGCCCTCGGTTTACGGGCCCAGCCTCTACGTGAAGTGAAGTTGTCTTGCCTATGAAGGCGTGGGATTCGGTAAAAGAAATGTGATGGATTAGGTTGTCGTCCTTTTTGCGGCTCACGACGTACGATTCGAGACAGAAAAATAGCGCAAAAGAAGAAAAGTGTCCCAAAACTAATGAAAACGTTTGATTTTGGGATTCGAAAATAGGCACAGCCAAGCAAGCTTGCGGTCCCCGTGGTAGAGCTCTCAGAGAGCTTTCCAACAGTATGTTGTGCGCCGCGTAATTCCTTACGGATCAAAAGTTATGGGCACTAGAGCGACGGATACCTGGTCACATGCCCCACGCCCTCAGTTTGCGGGCCCAGCCTCTACATGAAGTGAAGTTTCTTTCCCATTGTTGCGTGGGATTAGGTAATAGAAATGTGATGGATTAGGTTGTCATCCTTTTTGCGGTTCACGACGTACGATCCGGGATAGAAAAATAGTGCAAAAGAAGAAAAATGTCCCAAAACTGATGAAAACATTCGATTCTGGGCTATGAAAACAGGCGCAGTCATGCAGGCTTGCTACCCCCGTCGTAGAGATCTCGAAATTCTTTCCAACGGTATGCCGTATGTCCTATAACTCCTTAAGGATCAAAAGTTATGGGCACCGGAGCGACGGATACCGGGTCACACGCCCCATGCCCTTGGTTTGCGGGCCCAGCCTCTACGTGAAGTGAAGTTGCCTTGCCCATGGTGGCATGAGATTCGGTAATAGAAATGTGATGGATTAGGTTGTCATCCTTTTCGCGGCTCACTACGTATGATCCGGGTCGAAAAAACAGAGCAAAAGAAGAGAAGTGTCCTGAAACTGATGAAAACATTCGAGTTTGGGCTCCAAAAATAGACGCAGCTAAGAAGGCTGGCTACCCTTGTCGTAGAGCTCTCGGAGAGCTTTCCAAAGGTATGGTGTGCGCCGCGTAACTCCTTACGGATCAAAAGTTATGGGCATCGAAGCGACGGATACCTAATCACACGCCCTATGCCCTCGGTTTGCGGGCCCAGCCTCTACTTGAAGTGAAGTTGTCTTGCCCATGGTGGCGTGGGATCCGGTAATAGAAATGTCATGGATTAGGTTGTCGTCCTTTTCGCGGCTAACGACGTACGATCCGGGACAGAAAAATAGTGCAAAAGAAGAAAAGTGTCCCGAAACTGATAAAAATGTTCGATTTTGGGCTCCAAAAATTGGTACAGCCGAGCATATTGGCTACCCCCGTCATTGAGCTCTTAGAGACCTTTCCAACGGTATGCTGTGCACTGTGTAACTCCTTACGGATCAAAAGTTATGGTAATCGGAGCAACGGATACCTGGTCACACGCCCCATGCCCTCGGTTTGCGGGCCCAGCCTCAACGTGAAGTGAAGTTGTCTTGCCCATGGTGGCGTGGGATTCGGTAATAGAAATGTGGGGGATTAGGTTGTTGTCATTTTTGCCGCCGACGATGTACAATCCGGGACGGAAAAACAGTGCAAAAAAAGAAAAGTGTCCCGAAACTGATGAAAACGTTAGATTTTGGCCTCCAAAAATAGGCGCAGCTAAGTAGGCTTGCTGCACCCATTGTAGAGCTCTTGGAGAGCTTTCCAACGGTATGCTGTGCGCCACGTAACTCCTTACGGATTAAAAGTTATGGGTACCGGAGCAACAAATACCTAGTCACACGCCCTACGCCCTCGGTTTATGGGCCCAGCCTCTATGTCAAGTGAAGTTGTCTTGCACAAGGTGCCGTGGGATTCGGTAATAAAAATGTCATGGATTAGGTTGTCGTCCTTTTCGCGGCTCACGAAGTACGATTCGGGACGAAAAAACAGCGTAAAATAAGAAAAGTGTCCCGAAACTGATGAAAACGTTTGGTTTTGGGCTCCGAAAACAGGCACATCCAAGCAAGCTTGCTTCCCCCGTCGTAGAGCTCTCGGGGAGCTTTCCAACGGTATGGTGTGCAACGCGTAACTCCTTACGGACCAAAAGTTATGGGCACCGGAGCGACGGATACAGGGTCACACGCCCCATGCACTCGGTTTGCAGGCCCAGCCTCTACGTGAAGGGAAGTTGTCTTGCCCAAGGTGCCGTGGGATTCAGTAATAGAAATGTGATGGATTTGGTTGTCGTCCTTTTCTCGGCTCACGGCGTACAATCCGGGACCTAAAAACAGCGCAAAAGAATAAAAGTGTCACGAAACTAATGGAAACATTCGATTTTGGCCTCCAAATATAGGCGTAGCCCAGCAGACTTGATGCCTCCGTTGTAGAGCTCTCAGGGAGCTTTCCAACGGTATGCTGTGCGCCGCGTAACTCCATACGGATCAAAAGTTATGGGCACCGGAGCGACGGATACCAGGTCACACGCCCCACGTCCTCGGTTTGGGGGCCCAGCCTCTACGTGAAGTGATGTTGTCTCGCCCATGGTGGGGTGGGATTTGGTAATAGAAATGTGATGGATTAGGTTGTCTTCCTTTTCGCGGCTCAAGACGTACTATCCAGGACAGAAAAACAGCGCAAAAGAAGAAAAGTGTCCCGAAATTGATAAAAATGTTCGATTTTGGGCTCCGAAAATTGGTACAGCAGAGCATGTTGGCTACCCCCGTCGTTGAGCTCTCATAGACCTTTCCAACGGTATGCTGTGCATCGCGTAACTCCTTACGGATCAAAAGTTATGGGCACCGGAGCGACGGATACCTGGCCACACGCCCCACGCCCTCGGTTTGCTGTCCCAGCCTCAATGTGAAGTAAAGTCGTCTTGCCCATGGGTGTGTGGGATTCGGTAATAGGAATGTGAGGGATTAGGTTGTCATCATTTTCGCGGCTCACGATGTACGATCCGGGACAAAAAAACAGCGCAAAAGAATAAAAGTATCCTGAAACTGATGAAAACGTTAGACTTTGGCCTCCAAACACAGGCGCAACTGAGCAGGCTTGCTGCACCCATCGTAGAGCTCTTGGAGAGCTTTCCAACGGTATGCTATTCGCCACGTAACTCCTTACGGATCAAAATTTATGACCACTGGAGAGACAAATACCTGGTCACACGCCCCACGCCCTCGATTTGCTGGCCCAGCCTATTTTTCAAGTGAAGTTGTCTTGCCTAAGGGGCCGTGGGATTTGGTAATAGAAATGTGATGGATTAGGTTATCGTCCTTTTCGCGGCTCACGACGTACGATCCGGGACGAAAAAACAGCGCAAAATAAGAAAAGTATCCAAAAACTGATGAAAATGTTCGATTTTGCGCTCCGAAAATAGGCGCAGCCGAGCAAGCTTGCTGCGCCCATAGTAGAGCTCTCAGAGAGCTTTTCAACGGTATGCTGTACGTCGCGTAACTCCTTATGGATCAAAAGTTATGGACACCGGAGCGACGGATACCGGGTAACACGCCCCACGCCCTCGGTTTGTAGGCCCAGCCTTTACGTGAAGTGAAGTTGTATTGCCTATGGTGGCGTGAGATTCGGTAATAGAAATGTGATGGATTAGGTCGTCGTCCTTTTCGCGGCTCACGACCTACGATCCGGGACGAAAAAACAGAGCAAAAGAAGAAAAGTGTCCCGAAACTGATGAAAACATTAAATTTGGGGCTCCGAAAACAAGCGTAGCCAAGAAGGCTGGGTACCCCCGTCATAGAGCTCTCGGAGAGCTTTCCAACGGTATGCTGTGCGCCGCGTAACTCCTTACGGATCAAAAGTTATGGGCACTAGAGCGACGGATACCTGGTCACACGCCCCACGCCATTGGTTTCCCGGCCCAGAGTCTACATGAAGTGAAGTTGTCTTGCCCTTGGTAATGTGGGATTCGGTAATAGAAATGTGATGGATTAGGTTGTTTTCCTTTTCGCGGCTCACGACGTACGATCCAGGACGAAAAAACTGCGCAAAACAAGAAAAGTGTCCTAAAATTGATGAAAACGTTCGATTTTGGGCTCTGAAAATAGGCGGAGCGGAGCAGCCTTGCTGCCTCCATCGTAGAGTTCTCAGAGAGCTTTCTAACGATATGGTGTGCGCCACGTAACTCCTTAGGGATCAAAAGTTATGGGCACCGGAGCGACTGATACCTGGTCACACGCCCCACGCCCTCAGTTTGCAGGCCCAGCCTATATGTGAAGTGAAGTTTTCTTGCCCAAGGTGCCGTGGGATTCAGTAATAGAAATGTGATGGATTAGGTTGTCATCCTTTTCGCGGCTCACGACGTACGATCCGGGACTAAAAAATAGCGCAAAAGAAGAAAAGTGTCCCAAAACTGATGAAAACGTTCGATTTTGTGCTTCGAAAATAGGCGTAGCCAAGCAGGCTGGGTACCAACATCGTAGAGCTCTTGGAGAGCTTTCCAACGGTATGTTGTACGCTGCATAACTCCTTACAGATCAAAAGTTGTCTTGCCCTTGGTGGCATGGGATTCGGTAACAGAAATGTGATGAATTAGGTTCTCGTCCTTTTCGCGGCACACGACGTACGATCCGGGACGGAGAAACAGCGCAAAAGAACAAAAGTATCCCAAAACTGATGAAAACGATCGATTTTGGGCTCCGAAAATAGGTGCACCTAAGCAGGCTTGCTGCCCCCGTCGTATTGTTCTCAGAGAGCTTCTCAACTGTATGCTGTGCGCCGCGTAACTCTTTACGGATCAAAAGTTATGCGCACCGGAGCAGCGGATACCTGGTCACACGCCCCACTCCCTCGGTTTGCGGGCCCAACCTCTACGTGAAGTGAAGTTGTCTTGCCCGTGGTTTCGTGGGATTCGGTAATAGAAATGTGATGGATTAAGTTGTCGTCATTTTCGCAGCTCACGACGTTTGATCCGGGACGAAAAAACAGTGAAAAAGAAGAAAAATGTCCCGAAACTGATGAAAACATTCGATTTTGGGCTCCGACAATAAGCGTTGCAGAACGAGATTGCTACCCCCGTCGTAGAGCTTGCGAAGAGCTTTCTAACAGTATGTTGTGCGCCGCATAACTCCTTAATGATCAAAAGTTATGGGCACCGGAGCGACGGATACCTGGTCAGACGCCCCACGCCCTCGGTTTGCGGGCCCAACCTCTACTTGAAGTGAAGTTGTCTTGACCATGTTTGCGTGGGATTCGGTAATAGAAATGTCGTGGATTAGGCTGTCGTCGTTTTCGCGGCTCACGACGTACGATCCGGGACAGAAAAACTGCGGAAAAGAAAAAAAGTGTCTCGAAACTGATAAAAATGTTCAAGTTTAGGCTCTAAAAATTGGTACAGCCGAGCATGTCGGCTACCCCCGTCGTAGACCTCTCAGATACCTTTCCAACGGTATGTTGTGCATCGCGTAACTCCTTACGGATCAAAAGTTATGGGCACCGGAATGACGGATATCTGGTCACACGCCCCACGCCCTTGGTTTTCAGGCGCATCCTCTACGTGAAGTAAAGTTGTCTTGCCCATGGTAGCGTGAGATTCGGTAATAGAAATGTGATGGATTAGGCTGTCGTCGTTTTCGCGGCTCACGGCGTACGATTCGGGACGAAAAAACAGAGCAAAAGAAGAAAAGTGTCTCAAAATTTATGAAAACATTAAATTTGGGTCTCCGAAAATAGGCGTAGCCGAGAAGGCTGGTTACCCTCGTCATAGAGCTCTTGGAGAGCTTTCCAATGGTATGCTGTGCGCCGCGTAACTCCTTACGGATCAAAAGTTATTGGCACCGGAACAACGGATACCTGGTCACACGCCCCACGCCCTCGGTTTGCGGGCCCAGCCTCTACATGAAGGGAAGTTGTCTTGCCCAAGGTGACGTGGGATTCAGTAATAGAAATGCGATGGATTAGGTTGTCGTCCTTTTCGCTGCTCACGACGTACGATCTGGGACGAAAAAACAACACAGAAGAATAAAAGTGTCCCAAAACTGATGGAAACGTTCGATTTTGGTCTCCGAAAATAGGTGCAGCCGAGCAGGCTTGCTGCCCCAGTCGTAGAGCTCTCGGGGAGCTTTCTAACTGTATGGTGTGCACCGCGTAACTCCTTACGGATCAAAAGTTTTGGGCACCGGAGCGACGGAAACCTGGTCACACGCCCCATGCCATTGGTTTTCGGGCCCAGAGTCTACGTGAAGTGAAGTTGTCTTGCCCTTGTGAATGTGGGATTCGGTAATAGAAATGTGATGGATTAGGTTGTTGTCCTTTTCGCGGCTGACGACGTACGATCCAGGACAGAAAAACTGTGCAAAACAAGAAAAGTATCCCAAAATTGATGAAAACGTTCGATTTTGGTCTCCAAAAATAGGAGTAGCTGAGCAGGCCTGCTACCCCCGTCGTAGAGCTCTCGAGGAGCTTTCCAACGGTATGCTATGCGTCGCGTAACTCCTTACGGATCAAATGTTATGGGCACCGGAGCGACGGATACCTAGTCACACGCCGCACACCCTCGGTTTGCGGGCCCAGCCTCTACGTGAAGTGAAGTTGTCTTGCCTATGAAGGCGTAGGATTCGGTAAAAGAAATGTGATGGATTAGGTTGTCGTCCTTTTTGCGACTCACGACGTACGATCCGGAACAGAAAAACAGCGCAAAAGAAGAAAAGTGTCCTAAAACTGATGAAAACGTTTGATTTTGGGATTCGAAAATAGGCGCAACCAAGCAAGCTTGCTGCCCACGTTGTAGAGCTCTCGGAGAGCTTTCCAACAGTATGTTGTGCGCCGCGTAATCCTTACGGATCAAAAGTTATTGGCACCGGAGCGATGGATACCTGGTCACATGTCCCACGCCCTCAGTTTGCGGGCCCAGCCTCTACGTGAAGTGAAGTTTCTTGCCGATGGTGGCGTGGGATTAGGTAATAGAAATGTGATGGATTAGGTTGTCGTCCTTTTTGCGGCTCACGACGTACGATTCGGAATAGAAAAATAGCGCAAAAGAAGAAAAGTGTCCCAAAACTGATGAAAACGTTCGATTTTGGGCTCTGAAAATAGGCGCAGTCGAGCAGGCTTGCTACCCCCGTCGTGGAGCTCTCGGAATTCTTTCCAATGGTATGTCGTACGCCGTGTAACTCCTTAAGGATCAAAAGTTATGGGCACCGAAGCAACGGATACCGGGTCACACGCCCATGCCCTCGGTTTGCGAGCCAACCTCTACATGAAGTGAAGTTGCCTTGCCCATGGTGGAATGATATTTTGTAATAGAAATGTGATGGATTAGGTTGTCATCCTTTTCGCGGTTCACTACGTACGATCCGGGTCGGAAAAAGAGAGCAAAAGAAGAAAGGTGTCCTAAAACTGATGAAAACATTCGAGTTTGGGCTCCGAAAATAGGCGCAGCCAAGAAACCTGGCTACCCTTGTCGTAGAGCTCTCGGAAAGCTTTCCAACGGTATGCTGTACGCCGCGTAACTCCTTACGGATCAAAAGTTATGGGCACCGGAGCGACGTATACCTGGTCACACGCCCCACACCCTCGGTTTGCGGGCCCAGCCTCTACTTTAAGTGAAGTAATATTGACCATGGTTGCGTGGGATACGGTAATAGAAATGTCATGGATTAGGTTGTCGTCGTTTTCGCGGTTCATGACTTACGATCCGGGACAGAAAAACAATGCAAAAGAAGAAAAGTGTTCCGAAACTGATAAAAACCTTCGAGTTTGGGCTCTGAAAATTGGTACAGCAGAACATGTCGGCTACCCCCGTCTGAGAGCTCTTAGAGACCTTTCCAACGGTATGCTGTGCATCGCGTAACTCCTTACGGATCAAAAGTTATGGGCACCGAAACGACGGATACCTGGTCACACGCCCTACGCCCTCGGTTTGCAGGCCCAACCTCTACGTGAAGTAAAGTTGTCTTGCCCATGGTGGCGTGAGATTCGGTAATAGAAATGTGACGGATTAGGTTGTCGTCCTTTTCGCGGCTCACGACGTACGATCCGGGACGGAAAAACAGAGCAAAAGAAGAAAACTATCCCGAAACTGATGAAAACATTAAATTTGGGGTTCTGAAAATAGGCATAGCCGAGAAGGCTGGTTACCCCCGTCATAGAGATCTTGGAGAGCTTTCCAATGGTATGTTGTGCGCCGCGTAACTCTTTACGGATCAAAAGTTATGGGCACCAGAACAATTGATACTTGGTCATATGCCCACCGCCCTCGGTTTGCGGGCCCAGCCTCTACGTGAAGGGAAGTTGTCTTGCCCAAGGTGTCGTGGGATTCAGTAATAGAAATGTGATGGATTAGGTTGTTGTCCTTTTCGCTGCTCACAACGTACGATCCGGGCCGAAAAAACAACACATAAGAAGAAAAGTGTCACGAAACTGATGGAAACGTTCGATTTTGGTCTCCGAAAATAGGCACAGCCGAGCAGGATTGCTGCCCCAGTTGTAGAGCTCTCGGTGAGCTTTCCAACGGTATGGTGTGTACCGCGTAACACTTTACGGATCAAAAGTTTTGGGCACCGGAGCGACGAAAACCTGGTCACACGGCCCACGCCATTGGTTTCCGGGCCCAAAGTCTACGTGAAGTGAAGTTGTCTTGCCCTTGGTAATGTGGGATTCGGTAATAGAAATGTGATGGATTAGGTTGTTGTCCTTTTCGCGGCTCACGACGTACGATCCAACACAGAAAAACTGCGCAAAACAAGAAAAGTGTCCCGAAACTAATGAAAACGTTCGATTTTGGTCTCCAAAAATAAGCACAACTAAGCAATGGTATGTTGTGCGTCACGTAACTCCTTACGGATCAAAAGTTATGGGCACCAGAGCGACGGATACCTGGTCACACGCCCTATGCCCTCAGTTTACGGGCCCAGCCTCTACATGAAGTGAAGTTGTCTTGCCTATGAAGGCGTAGGATTCGGTAAAAGAAATGTGATGGATTAGGCTGTCATCCTTTTTACGGCTCACGACGTACGATCCGGGATAAAAAAACTGCGCAAAAGAAGAAAAGTGTCCCAAAACTGATGAAAACGTTTGATTTTGGGATTCGAACATAGGCGCAGCCAAGCAAGCTTGCTACCCCCGTGGTAGAGCTCCCAGAGAGCTTTCCAACAGTATGTTGTGCGCCGCGTAATTCCTTACAGATCAAAAGTTATGGGCACCGGAGCGACGGATACCTGGTCACATGCCCCACGCCCTCAGTTTGCGGGCCCAGCCTCTACGTGAAGTGAAGTTTCTTGCCCATCGTGGCGTGGGATTAGGTAATAGAAATGTGATGGATTAGGTTGTCATCCTTTTTGCGGTTCACGACGTACGATCCGGGATAGAAAAACAACGCAAAAGAAGAAAAATGTCCCAAAATTGATGAAAACGTTTGATTTTGGGCTGTGAAAACAGACACAGTCGAGCAGGCTTGCTACCCCCATCGTGGAGATCTCAGAATTCTTTCCAACTGTATGCCGTACGTCATGTAACTCCTTAAGGATCAAAAGTTATGGGCACCGGAGCGACGGATACCGGGTCACACGCCCCATGCCCTCGGTTTGCGGGCCCAGCCTCTACGTGAAGTGAAGTTGCCTTGCCCATGGTGGCATGAGATTCGGTAATAGAAATGTGATGGATTAGGTTGTCATCCTTTTCGCGACTCACTACGTATGATCCGGGTCGGAAAAACAGAGCAAAAGAAGAAAAGTGTCCTGAAACTGATGAAAACATTCGAGTTTGGGCTCCGAAAATAGGCGCAATCAAGAAGGCTGGCTACCCTTGTCGTAGAGCTCTCGGAGAGCTTTCCAACGGTATGGTGTGCGCCGCGTAACTCCTTACGGATCAAAAGTTATGGGCACCGGAGCGACGGATACCTGATCACACGCCCTACGCCCTCAGTTTACGGGCCCAGCCTCTACTTGAAGTGAAGTTGTCTTGCCCATGGTGGCGTGGGATCCGGTAATAGAAATGTCATGGATTAGGTTGTCGTCCTTTTCGCGGCTCAAGACGTACTATCCAGGATAGAAAAACAGCGCAAAAGAAGAAAAGTGTCCTAAAACTGATAAAAATGTTCGATTTTGGGCTCCGAAAATTGGTACAGCAGAGCATATTGGCTACCCCCGTCGTTGAGCTCTTAGAGACCTTTCCAACTGTATGCTGTGCACTGCGTAACTCCTTACGGATCAAAAGTTATGGTAACCGGAGCGACGGATACCTGGCCACACGCCCCACGCCCTCGGTTTGCTGGCCCAGCCTCAACGTGAAGTGAAGTCGTCTTACCCATGGGTGTGTAGGATTCGGTAATAGGAATGTGAGGGATTAGGTTGTCGTCATTTTCGCGGCTCACGATGTACGATCCGGGACGGAAAAATAGCGCAAAAGAATAAAAGTATCCCAAAACTGATGAAAATGTTAGATTTTGGCCTCCAAACACAGGCGCAGCTGAGTAGGCTTGCTGCACCCGTCGTAGAGCTCTTGGAGAGCTTTCCAACGGTATGCTATGCGCCGCGTAACTCCTTACGGATCAAAAGTTATGGGAACCGGAGCGACAAATACCGGGTCACACGCCCCACGCCCTCGGTTTGTAGGCCCAGCCTCTACGTGATGTGAAGTTGTCTTGCCCATGGTGGCGTGAGATTCGGTAATAGAAATGTGATGGATTAGGTTGTCGTCCTTTTCGCGGCTGACGACGTACGATCCGGGACGAAAAAATAGAGCAAAAGAAGAAAAGTGTCTCGAAACTGATGAAAACATTAAATTTGGGGCTCTAAAAATAGGCGTAGCCAAGAAGGCTGGCTACCCTTGTCATAGAGCTCTCGGAGAGCTTTCCAACGGTATGTTGTGCGCCACGTAACTCGTTACGGATCAAAAGTTATGGGCACCGGAGCAACGGATACCTGGTCACACGCCCCACGCCCTCGGTTTGCGGGCCTAGCCTCTACGTGAAGGGAAGTTGTCTTGCGCAAGGTGCATTGGGATTCAGTAATAGAAATGTGATGGATTCGGTTGTCATCCATTTCGCTGTTCACGACGTACGATCCAGGACGAAAAAACAGCACAAAAGAAGAAAAATATCCCGAAACTGATGGAAACGTTTGATTTTGGTCTCCAAAAATAAGCGCAGCTGACCAGGCTTGTTGCCCCCGTCAAAGAGTTCTTTGGGAGCTTTCCAACGGTATGGTGTGCACCGCGTAACTCCTTACGGATCAAAAGTTTTGGGCACCGGATCGACGAAAACCTGGTCACACGCCCCACGCCATTGGTTTGCGGGCCTAGAGTCTACGTGAAGTGAAGTTGTCTTGCCCATGGTAATGTGGGATTCGGTTATAGAAATGTGATGGATTAGGTTGTCGTCCTTTTTGCGGCTCACGATGTACGATCCAGGACAGAAAAACGGCGCAAAAGAAGAAAGTGTCCCGAAACTAATGAAAACGTTTGATTTTGGTCTCAGAAAATAGGCGTAGCCGAGCAGATCTGCTGTCCATGTCGTAGAGCTCTGGGGGAGCTTTCCAACGGTATGTTGTGCGCTGTGTAACTCCTTACGGATCAAAAGTTATGGGCACCGGCGCGATGGATACCTAGTCACACGCCCCACGCCCTCAGTTTGCGGGCCCAGCCTCTACGTGAAGTGAAGTTGGCTTGCCTATGGAGGCATGGGATTCGGTAAAAGAAATGTGATGGATTAGGTTGTCATCCTTTTCGCAGCTCACGACGTACGATCCGGGACACAGAAAAACAACGCAAAAGAAGAAAAGTGTCCCAAAACTGATCAAAACATTCGATTTTGGGATTCAAAAATAGGCGCAGCCAACCAATGTTGCAGCCCCTGTCGTAGAGCTCTCGGAGAGCTTTCCAACAGTATGCTGTGCGCCGCGTAATTCCTTACGGATCAAAAGTTATGGGCACCAGAGCGACGGATACCTCGTCACATGCCCCACGCCCTCAGTTTGCGGGCCCAGCCTCTACTTAAAGTGAAGTTTGCTTGCCCATGCTGGCGTGGGATTAGGTAATAAAATGTGAAGGATTAGGTTGTTGTCCTTTTGGTGGCTCACGACGTACGATTCGGGACAGAAAAACAGCGCAAAAGAAGAAAAGTGTCCCAAAATTGATGAAACGTTTGATTTTGGGCTCTGAAAATAGGCGCAGTCGAGCAGGCTGGCTACCCCCGTCGTAGAGCTCTCGGAGTGCTTTCCAACGGTATGCTGTGCACCGCGTAACTCCTTACGGATCAAAAGTTATGGGCACCGGAGCGACGGATACCGGGTCACACGCCCCATGCCCTCAGTTTGCGGGCCCAGTCTCTACGTGAATGGAAGTTGTCTTGCCCAAGGTGTCGTGGGATTCAGTAATAGAAATGTGATGGATTTGGTTGTCGTCCTTTTTGCGGCTCACGACGTACGATCCGGGACCGAAAAATAGCACAAAAGAATAAAAGTGTCCCGAAACTGATGGAAACATTCGATTTTGGCCTCCAAAAATAGGCGCAACCTAGCAGGCTTGCTGCCTCCGTCGTAGAGCTCTCAGAGAGCTTTTCAACTGTATGTTGTGCGTTGCGTAACTCCTTACGGATCAAAAGTTATGGGCACCGGAGCAACAGATACCGGGTCACACGCCCCTCGCCCTCGGTTTGTAGGCCCAGCCTCTATGTGAAGTGAAGTTGTCTTGCCCATGGTGGCGTGAGATTCGGTAATAGAAATGTGATGGATTAGGTTGTCGTCCTTTTCGCGGCTCACGACGTAAGATCCAGGACGGAAAAATAGAGCAAAAGAAGAAAAGTGTCCCGAAACTGATGAAAACATTAAATTTGGGGCTCCGAAAATAGGCGTAGCCGAGAAGACTGGCTACCCCCGTCATAGAGCTCTCGGAGAGCTTTCCAACGGTATGTTGTGTGCAGCGTAACTCCTTATGGATCAAAAGTTATGGGCACCGGAGCAACGGAAACCTGGTTACACGCCCCACGCCCTCGGTTTGCGGGCCCAGCCTCTACATGAAGGGAAGTTTTCTTGCCCAAGGTGCTGTGGGATTCAGTAATAGAAATGTGATGGATTTGGTTGTCGTCCATTTTGCTGCTCACGACGTACGATCCGGGACGAAAAAATAGCACAAAAGAAGAAAAATGTCCAGAAACTAATGGAAACGTTTGATTTTGGTCTCCAAAAATAGGCGCAGTCGACCAGGCTTGCTGCCCCCGTCGTAGAGCTCTTTGGGAGCTTTCCAACGGTATGGTGTGCACCGCGTAACTCCTTACAGATCAAAAGTTTTGGGCACCGGATCGACAGAAACCTGGTCACACGCCCCACGCAATTGGTTTGCGGGCCTAGAGTCTACGTGAAGTGAAGTTGTCTTGCCCATGGTAATGTGGGATTCGGTTATAGAAATGTGATGGATTAGGTTGTCGTCCTTTTTGCGGCTCACGATGTACGATTCAGGACGGAAAAACTACGCAAAAGAAGAAAAGTGTCCCGAAATTGATGAAAACGTTTGATTTTGGTCTCAGAAAATAGGTGCGGCCGAGCAGACCTGCTGCCCCCGTCGTAGAGCTCTGGGGGAGCTTTCCAACGGTATGTTGTGCGTCGCTTAACTCCTTACGAATCAAAAGTTATGGGCATCGGTGCGACGGATTTCTAGTCACACGCCCCACGCCCTCAGTTTGCGGGCCTAGCCTCTACGTGAAGTGAAGTTGGCTTGCCCATGGAGGTGTGGGATTCGGTAAAAGAAATGTGATGGATTAGGTTGTCGTCCTTTTCACGGCTCACGACGTACGATCCGGGACACAGAAAAATAGCGCAAAAGAAGAAAAGTGTCCCAAAACTGATCAAAACATTCGATTTTGGGATTCAAAAATAGGCGCAGCCAACCAAGCTTGCAGCCTCTGTCGTAGAGCTCTCGGAGAGCTTTCCAACAGTATGCTGTGCGCCGCGTAATTCCTTATGGATCAAAAGTTATGGGCACCGGAGCGACAGATACCTCGTCACATGTCCCACGCCCTTAGTTTGCGAGCCCAGCCTCTACGTGAAGTAAAGTTTGCTTGCCCATGGTGGTGTGGGATTAGGTAATAAAATGTGATGGATTAGGTTATCGTCCTATTCGCGGCTCACGACGTACGATCCGGCACAGACTAACAGCGCATAAGAAGAAAAGTGTCCCAAAACTGATGAAAACATTCGATTTTGGGCTCTCAAAATAGACGCAGTCGAGCAGGATTTCTACCCCCATCCTAGAACTCTCGGAGTGCTTTCCAACGGTAAGCTGTGCGCCGCGTAACTTCTTACGGATCAAAAGTTATGGGCACCGGAGCGACGGATACTAGGTCATATGCCCCATGCCCTCGGTTTGCGGGCCCAGCCTCTACGTGAAATGAAGTTTCCTTGCCCATGGTAGCATGAAATTCGGTAATAGAAATGTGATAGATTAGGTTGTCGTCCTTTTCACGGCTTACTACTTACGATCCAGGTCCGAAAAATAGAGCAAAATAAGAAAAGTGTCCCGAAACTGATGAAAACATTCGATTTTGGGCTCCGAAAATTGGCGCTGCCAAAAAGGCTAGCTACCGCTATCGTAGAGCTCTCAGAGAGCTTTCCAACGGTATGCTGTGCGCCGCGTAAGTCCTTACGGATCAAAAGTTATGGGTATAGGAGCAACAGATACCTGGTCATAAGCCCGACGCCCTTGGTTTACGGGCCCAGCCTCTACGTGAAGGGAAGTTGTCTTGCCCAAGGTGCCATGGGATTCAGTAATATAAATGTGATGGATTTGGTTGTCGTCCTTTTCGCGGCTCATGACGTACGATCCGGGATGGAAAAATAGCGCAAAAGAAGAAAAGTGTCCCGAAACTGATGGAAACGTTCGATTTTGGACTTCAAAAATAGGCGCAATGTGAGGCCCGACCTCGGTTTACTGCGATACGTCGTTTCGTGTGCCCTAACCTAGATTTGCGTGCCTTGACCTAGGTTTAAGAATTGTGTTCGTTTTGTGTGCCATGCATTGAATTACGTGCAATCTTTTAGGGTTGCGTGCATTTACTTGGAAAATGTGCGTTCATCTCGTAGTTCGTGCCCTACCTCGTAGTGCGTACCCTAGACCTAGAAAAGCGTGCCTTCACGCTAATCAAGAAAGCATCTTACACGAAGCACTAGGTCATTAATTAATTCTACAAATTTCACTAACTAATATTAAATTACTAATTCAATCCACTAGAAGACAAAATCTCACAAAAAGCTAGACATTCCTTATCCTTTATTCCTTATTCTTTTTGCACTTTCAACATACAATTAAATAATGCACAAAAGATGACAAAAAATCAGATTTTGATGCCTTGGCCGACCACCATGTGGGCTTTTATGCTTGCTTGCTCAATTCAAAATTAATTCTAGACAACTTATGACAATTCTATGACACAAATGCATAAAAAGTTGCTCAAAAACCTCCTCAAAACTCCACCATTCTCGACATATGCCCTTGCCCATGCTAAACACTTCAAATGATGCATCTTGAAGACATAAAAATATGAATTGCTAAGCTCAAGGCCGACCACTTGCATCAACAATTGCAAAAGCCTTCATTCTTTGTCATTTCCTCTCATTCTCCTCACATTTCTCTCTCTCCCTCTCATTCTTCTCTCTCTCTCTCGGCCCTGGCTGAGTTTCATCTTACCATTGCTCATCTTCATCATTCCATGGTGCATCAAGACAAGCAAGTAGCTAAGGAACTCGACCAAGCTAGCTAAGTTGCAAGAATCACACATGCAAGCTTTGTGAACAACCATTTCGGCCTAGGTGAGTTTCCAAGCTTCCATTTATTTTCTTCTTGTTCTAACCACATGCACCTACTAAGAACTTGGCCACTAAGCTAGGAAAAATAGAGAAAATCGAGTTGGAGTCTCAGCTAAGCAAGGAAGAAGAAGAAATTTGTGCTTCATCAAAGTTTTATGCATCTTCTTGTTGATTTGCTAAGGTGAGGGCTAAAACTTCTTGAAAATCTTTCAAAAATCCACATGCATGCTCTTAAATGTATGTCCTTGCTTCTGTACTCGAGTTATATGTGTGTTCATAAGCTTTTACAACCATGCATGGCAAGATTTTGGCTTGAAGATGATGATAGATGAAATCGGATTTGGTGACAGCTCTCTGTCTTGTTGTTACGAGGTACGTTTGGCTAGGCACATGATGTTGAAAATGCATGAAAATTAGTAAGTAACTAGTTTTGCCAGTTTTGAACATTTTTTGCAGAAATAGGACAAAGCTATTTTTGACTCTAAGGTCCTCAAAATGGCTAATCATTAAAATGTGTCCAAATCTGGAAGTCTGGGAAAAATGAAGCAGGTTTTGGCAGATGCACTGACCTTGTAGAAAAAACCAGTTTTGACTTAGTAAATGATGTCCACAATGCATGAAATTTGGTGTACTGATATATTTTTCAGTTATGGACATTTTTGTCAGAAATGGACTAAGGCTAAATCTGACCCTAAGGACCTCAAAAACGACAAGTATTGAAATGTGTGCAAATCTGGACAGTTTTGTGCAATCCCACTGTTTTGGCTATAACTATTGGACCCGAACTCCAAATGATGCAAGCTTTGTTTCTGATTTTAGTTCACTTCTTAAGATTTAATTTGACATCTTATTCACTGGAATTGGAGATTGTTTGCTTGTCTTAATGAGTGTGAGAATACAGCCTATTGCAGTGAGGGTTTCACTTAGTTATATGCTCAGAAAATTTGTTGTAACTTCTCTTGTGGTATTAATTGCTTTGGATTGTGGCATTGGGATGTTGTGTGGACTGTTTTGAGTACTTGGGGATGTTTAGATTAATTGATGCTTGGCTTGAGATTGATTTTGAGTTGACTTGGGGCTTAATCGCACGGGTAAGCACGAAATGGAAACCCTAGCGACTACGTAAACTTACTAAGTGTTGATCCTTTGGATATTGTGTGTAATTATATGCTTGTTAGGCTGCCCGTAGTTTCCCTTATAGCCCTAAATGTGATTTTGATCATTGCATGTTGACAAATAGGCTTTTCTTGCATCCGAACCCATGTAGATGTTGTTGCATGTTGAATAGTCTTATTATTTGATTACGTGGACTTTGAATTGAGTTATATGACTTAATTTACGTGCGCACATGGCTGCCCGTTTAATGTTCATATAACTCCATGTGCCTTTCAAGTGAAATTACTTGTCTATTCGTGCCTCGCTTGTTTACTTGTTAATGTGAAATCTTATGACTGTCCGGAGGCAACCTACTTTGTTGTCCTCCTAATGTGATATATTAAATGTTATAAATGTGCATTGCATATAAGGTTGCAACCTTTCATTCTGGCGTGGTAGCGTTCACGCACACCGGGCGGCATCGGGCTTGCCGGTGCAACTATGACTACCATTGTCCAATTTTCTCTCTCGCTTGGGGGCTAGACTTCCTCGGAGAGTTGGGTCGTAGGATTTCGGGGTACATCCGGAGTACACCCATTTGGCGTGATAAGGGGATGATTTGAAGTCGGCCGCAACAACTGATACTGGAAATGAACTGAGGGCAAAAGCTCACCGTATCCTTTTACTATGTGTATAAGTACTCTCGCTTGGTTCCTAGAGGACCACGTGGAGGAAAGACGGGTAATTGTGTTCCTTTACTCTTATATTATTGATTATGTACTTAATTGTGTTATTCATTCTTGCAAAAGGATTTTCATAAGTTGAACCGGAAAATGAGTTTCAAAACCTATTTCTCGTTCCCCCTCGCTGAGTTCATAAGGACTCACCATCTTTTATCATCTCAGGTGAAGAAGATCAAGAACAGGTACCCGAGGACGACGTGCCTAACGATGATTCCTTGGAGTGATTGCCTGTCCTATGTGCTTTGCGTGATTATGGCTATTTGTGAACACTATGCTACTTGAAGAATATTTCTTTTATATTGCTTGTTGTTTGTAATGTAAAAGACCCCCGTTGTAATTTGGGGTCTAATTTTGGTTTGTACTGATATTAACTAGACAGGCACTAGACACTACTATGGTCATTTTTCTATTGTTATTACTAGTATCTATAATAGGATTATGAAGTATTAGGTAAGGGCTAAGTAAAATGAACCAACCAAATCTTAAGCAGGTACTCGTTGTTAAGCTAAGATCAATAGGTACTTTTGTAACGAGGATAAACAAACAAACGAGACATAGTATCATGCTAAGTTATTAATCAAACGAGACATCGAGATAACCAGTAGGCATTTCAATTGAGGGTAAACAGTAATCCTAGTTGGAAATGAAATTGAGATTAGAAAATTTGAGGCATTTAGAGAATTAGGTTAAACCAAAGAGCCTAATTACAGCCGTTATGCTATCGATTTTCCGGAGAATTTGTGGAGTTTAGGCCAAAATATTAAGTGTTAAACTTTCGTAAACGGTTAAGTTGTGACGTGGCTTGAATGTGTAGATCACACCCTAGTATAACCTTATAGGCCGGGTTGGGGCGTGACATGCAACCGAGCAGGCTTGATACCCCCGTTGTAGAGCTCTCTGGGAGCTTTCCAACGATATATTGTGTGCCGCGTAACTCCTTACGGATCAAAAGTTATGGGCACCACAGCGACGGATACCTGGTCACACGCCCCACGCCCTTGGTTTGGGGGCCTAGCCTCCAGGTGAAGTGAAGTTGTCTCGCCCATGGTGGGGTGGGATTCGGTAATAGAAATGTGATGGATTAGGTTGTCGTCCTTTTCGCGGCTCACGACGTATGATTCGGGATAGAAAAACAGCGCAAAAGAAGAAAAGTGTCCAAAAACTGAATAAAATGTTCGATTTTGGGATCCGAAAATAGGCGCAGCCGAGCAAGCTTGCTTCCCCCGTCGTAGAGCTCTCAGAGTGCTTTCTAACGGTATACTGTGCGCCGCGAAACTCCGTACGGATCAAAAGTTATGGGCACCGTAGCGACGGATAGGTGGTCACATAACCCACGCCCTTGGTTTGCGGGCCCAGCCTCTACGTGAAGTGAAGTTTTCTTGCCCATGGTGGCGTGGGATTCGGTAATAGAAATGTGATGGATTAGGTTGTCGTCCTTTTCGTGGCTCACGACGTACGATCCAGGACATAAAAACAGCGCAAAAGAAGAAAAGTGTCCCAAAACTGATGAAAACGTTCGATTTTAGGCTCTGAAAATAGGCGCAGTCAAGTAGGCTTGCTACCCCCGTCGTAGAGCTCTCGGAGTGCTTTCCAACGGTATGCTGTGCGCCGCGTAACTCCTTACGGGTCAAAAGTTATGGGCACCGGAGCGATGGATACCGGGTCACTCGCCCCATGCCCTCGGTTTGTGGGCCCAGTCTCTACGTGAAGTGAAGTTGCCTTGCCCATGGTGGTGTGAGATTCGGTAATAGAAATGTGATGTATTAGGTTATCGTCTTTTTCGCAGCTCACTACGTACGATCTAGGTCGGAAAAATAGAGCAAAAGAAGAAAAGTGTCCCAAAACTGATGAAAACATTCGATTTTGGGCTCCGAAAATAGGCACAACCGAGAAGGCTGGCTACCCCTGTCGTAGAGCTCTCGGAGAGATTTCCAACTATGAGGCCCGACCTCGAATTGCGTGCAATACCTCGTTTCATGTGCCCTAATCTAGATTTGCGTGCCTTGACCTAGGTTTAAGAATTGTGTTTCGTTTTATGTGTCGTGCATTAAATTACGTGCATTCATTTAGGGTTGCGTGCATTTACTTGAAAAATGTGCGTTCGTCTCGTAGTGCGTGCCCTACCTCGTAGTGCGTGCCCTAGACCTAGGAAAGCGTGCCCTCACGCTAATCAAGAAAGCCTCTTACACGAAGTACTAGGTCATTAATTAATCCTACAAAATCCACTAACTATTATTAAATTACTAATTCAACCCACTAGAAGACAAAAGCTCACAAAAAGCTAGGCATTCCTTATTCTTTTTGCACTTTCAACACACAATTAAATAATGCTCAAAAGATGAAAAAGAATCAGATTTTTTATTGCCTTGGCCGACCACCACATGAGTTTTGTGCTTGCTTGCTCAATTCAATTTAATTCTAGACAACTTATGACAATTCTATGACACAAATGCACAAAAAAATTATCTCAAAAACCTCCCAAAAGCTTCCAAATCTCGACAATGCTTCCTTGCCCATGCTAGGTGATTCAAAATTTGTGTTTCTTGAAGACACAAATCTGATTTTTGCTGCCCAAGGCCGAACATGCTTCATCAATTGCTAGGCTTTTGTTTTTTTTTTTTTCATTTCTCTCATTTTTCCTCTCATTCTTCTCTGTCTCCCTCTCATTCTTCTCTCTCTCTCGGCCTTGGCTGAGTTCCTTCACCTCATAGCTCATCTTCATCACACCATAGTTAATCAAGACAAGCAACAAGCAAAGAAACTCGCCCAAGCTAGCTAGGATGCAAGAATCACACATGCAAGCTTTTTGAGCAACCATTTCGGCCTTGGTGAGTTTGCTAGCTTCCATTTCTTTTCTTCTTGTTCTAACCACATGCATCTACTAAGAACTTGGCCACTAAGCTAGGAAAAATAGAGGAAATCGAGTTGGAGTCTCGGCTAAGCAAGGAAGAAGAAGAAATTTGTGCTTCATCAAAGTTTTGTGCATCTTCTTGTTGATTTGCTAAGGTGAGGGCTAAAACCTTTTGAAAATCCTTCAAAAATCCACATGCATGCTCTTAAATGTATGTCTTTGCTTCTGTACTTGAGTTATATGTGTGTTCATAAGCTTTTACAACCATGCATGGCAAGATTTTGGCTTGAAGATGATGATAGATGAAATCGGGTTTGGTGACAGCTCTCTGTCTTGTTGTTGAGAGGTGATTTTGGCTAGGCAAATGATGTTGAAAATGTATGAAAATTGGTAGGTAACTCGGTTTGCCAGTTTTGAACATTTTTCAAAGAAATAGGACAAAGCTAATTCTGACTCTAAGGTCCTCAAAATGGAAAATTATTAAAATGTGTCCAAATCTGGAAATCTGGGAAAAATGAAGCAGGTTTTGGCAGATGCACTGACCTTGTACAACGAACCAGTTTTGGATTAGTAAATAATGTCCCAAATGCATGACATTTGGTGTTATGCTATATTTTTCAGTTCTGGACATTTTTGTCAGAAATGGACTAAGGCTAAATCTGACCCTAAGGACCTCCAAAACGACAAGTATTGAAATGTGTGCAAATCTGGACAGTTTTGTGCAATCCCACTGTTTTGCCTATAACTATTGGACCCGAACTCCAAATGATGCAAGGTTTGTTTCTGATTTTAGTTCACTTCTTAAGATTTGATTTGACATCTTATTTACTGAAATTGGAGATTTTTTTCTTGACTTAATGATTGTGAGAAAACAGCCTATTGCAGTGAGGGTTTCACTTAGTTATATGCTTAGAAATTTGTTGTAACTTCTCTTGTTGTATCAATTGCTTTGGATTGTGGCATTGGGATGTTGTGTGGACTGTTTTGAGCACTTGGGGATGTTTGAATTAATTGATACATGGCTTGAGATTGATTTTGAGTTGACTTGGGGCTTAATCGCACGGGTAAGCACGAAATGGAAACCCTAGTGACTAGGTAAACTTGCTAAGTGTTGATCCTTGGATATTGTGTGTAATTATATGTTTATTAGGCTGTCCGTAGTTTCCTTATAGCCCTAAATGTGATTTTGATCATTGCATGTTGACAATTAGGCCTTTCTTGCATCCGAGCCCACGTAGATGTTGTTGCATGTTAAATAATCTTATTATTTGATTATGTGGACTTTGAATTAAGTTATATGACTTGATTTACATGGCTGCCCGTTTAATTTTCATATAACTCCATATGCTTTTCAAGTGAAATTACTTGTCTATTCGTGCCTCGCTTGTTTACTTGTCAATGTGCAATCTTATGATTGTCCGGAGGCAACCTACTTTGTTGTCCTCCTAATGTGATATATTAAACGTCATAAATGTGCATTGCATATAAGGTTGCAACCCTTCATTCTGGCGTGGTAGCGTTCACGCACACCGGCCCGTATCGGGCTTGCCGGTGCAACCGTGACTACTATTGTCCAATTCCCTCTCTCGCTTGGGGACTAGACTTCCTCAAAGAGTTGGGTTGTAGGATTTCGGGGTACATCCGGAGTACACCCACTTGGCGTGATAAGGGGATGATTTGAAGTCGGCCGCAACAACTGATATTGGAAATGAACTAAGAGCAAAAGCTCACCGTATCCTTTTTACTATGTGTATAAGTACTCTCGCTTGGTTCCTAGAGGACCTCGGGGAGGAAAGACGGGTAATTGTGTTCCTTTACTTTTGTATTATTGTTCTGTACTTAATTGTGTTATATTCATGCTTGCAAAAGGATGTTCATAAGTTGAACCAGAAAATGAGTGTCAAAACCTATTTCTCGTTCCCCCTCACTGAGTTCATAAGGACTCACCCTCTTTTATCATCTCAGGTGAAGAAGATCAAGAACAGGTACCTGAGGACGATGTGCCTAACGATGATTCCTTGGAGTGATTGCCTGTCCTATGTTCTTTGCGTGATTATGGCTATTTGTGAACTATGCTACTTGAAGACTATTTCTTTTATGTTGCTCAATGTTGTAATGAAAAAGACCCCCGTTGTAATTTGGGGTCTAATTTTGGTTTGTACTGATATTTACTAGACAGGAACTAGACACTACTATGGTCATTTTGCTATTATTGCTGCTAGTATCTATAATAGGATTATGAAGTATTAGGTAAGGGCTAAGTAAAATGAACCAACCAAATCTTAAGCAGGTACTCGTTGTTAAGCTAAGATCAACAGGTACTTTTGTAACGAGGATAAACAAACAAACGAGACATAGTATCATGCTAGGTTATTAATCAAACGAAACATCGAGATAACCAGTAGGCATTTCAATTGATGGAAAATAGTAATCTTAGTTAGAAATGAGATTGAGAATTGGAAAATTTGAGGCGTTTAGAGAATTAGGTCAAACCAAAGAGCCTAATTACAGCCGTTATGCTGTCGATTTTTCGGGAAATTTTGGAGTTTAGGCTAAAACATTAAGTGTTAAATTTTCATAAACGGTTAAGTATGTGATATGACTTAAATATTTAGATCACACCCTAGTCTAACCTTATAGGCTGGGTTGGGGCGTGACACCAACAGTATGCTGTGCGCCGCATAACTCCTTACGGATCAAAAGTTATGGGCACCGGAGCGACAGATACCTAGTCACACGCCCCACGCCCTCGGTTTGCGGGCCCAGCCTCTACTTGAAATGAAGTTGTCTTGCCCATGGTGGCGTGGGATTCGATAATAGAAATGTCATGGATTAGGTTGTCGTCCTTTTCACGGCTCACGACGTACGATCCGGGACGAAAAAATAGCGTGAAAGAAGAAAAGTGTTCCGAAACTGATAAAAACATTTGATTTTGTGCTCCGAAAATTGGTACATCCAAGAATGTTGGCTACCCCCATCGTAGAGCTCCCAGAGACCTTTCCAACGGTATGCTGTGCATCGCGTAACTCCTTACGGATCAAAAGTTATGGGCACCGGAGCGACGGATACCTGGTCACACGCCCCACGCCCTCGGTTTGCGGGCCCAGCCTCAACATGAAGTGAAGTTGCCTTGCCCATAGTGGCGTGGGATTCAGTAATAGAAATGTGAGGGATTAGGTTGTTGTCATTTTCACAGCTCACGATGTACGATCCGGGACGAAAAAATAGCGCAAAAGAAGAAAAGTGTCCCGAAACTGATGAAAATGTTAGATTTTGGCCTCCAAAAATTGGCGCAGCTAAGTAGGCTTGCTGCACCCATCGTAGAGCTCTTGGAGAGCTTTCCAACGGTATGTTGTGCGCCGCGTAACTTCTTACGGATTAAAAGTTATGGGCACCGGAGCGACAAATACCTGGTCACACGCCCCACGCCCTCGGTTTACCGGCCCAGCCTCTATGTCAAGTGAAGTTGTCTTGCCCAAGGTGCCATGGGATTCGGTAATAAAAATGTGATGGATTAGGTTGTCGTCCTTTTCGCGGCTCACGACGTACGATCCGGGACGAAAAAATAGTGCAAAAGAAGAAAAGTGTCCCGAAACTGATGAAAACGTTCGATTTTGGGCTCCGAAAACAAGCACAACCGAGCAAGCTTGTTGCCCCCGTCGTAGAGCTCTCGGAGAGCTTTTCAACGATATGTTATGCGTCGTGTAACTCCTTACGGATCAAAAGTTATGGGCACTAGAGCGACGGATACCGGGTCACACGCCCCATGCTCTCGGTTTGCAGGCCCAGCCTTTACGTGAAGTAAAGTTGTCTTGCCCATGGTGGCGCGAGATTCGGTTATAGAAATGTGATGGATTAGGTTATTGTCCTTTTCGCGGCTCATGACGTACGATCCGGGACGGAAAAACATAGCAAAAGAAGAAAAGTATCCTGAAACTAATGAAAACATTAAATTTGGGGCTCTGAAAACAGGCGTAGCCGATAAGGCTGGCTACCCCCGTCCTAGAGCTCTCGGAGAGCTTTTCAACGGTATGCTGTGCGCCGCGTAACTCCTTACGGATCAAAAGTTATGGTCACCGGAGCAACGGATACCTGGTCACACGCCCCACGCCCTCGGTTTGCGGGCCCAACTTCAGGCCAGCACCTTTGCTCAGCATTTTCTGCCGATTGTCAGCCTGTCCCATTTAGAGGTAAATCCACCAACGAATTTATCTCTACAAATTCAGAAGTAAGTGAAAATTGAACTTGCTTTACCACCTTACGAGGATGTTAAAATGGAACAAGTTAGTTCCAGGCTCCAGGCTAGAGAAAAGATAGGCTATTAATGGCCTATGACCGAATGTTCCCATTAAGATATGAAGAGTTGATTAACCTTTCTCAGCGGTGAAAAAAGGTGTTTACAAGCTTGTTTGATAGAACAAGGTATGAAGTAACTCGACTGATAAATATCATGGTCTGTTTTCATATAACCTTACTACTCCAATTCCGGTGAAGAGAAGAGTAAAACTCCGATAGCTACAGGCTAGAAATGGAATGGAGGAGGCAGAGGTGACTGCTAGGGAGGCAGTAGTAGCGCCCCCCTTACTCAACTTCTTAATCTATAAAAAAAGCCGAGTCTCCTATCGACCAACTTGAATAGATCCATAACCTGCTTCCATACAAATACCTCAATGGTACTTCTTTAAGTTTAAGACAGCGCCAGTCGCTAATGATTTGGCATTCCAACTGAAACGATTAATCCCAACCTTCTTAGAGAGGCAAGAAATCATCAAGGTTTGAAGATGCTCAAGGCCACTATTCCTGACCTAAGGAAGGACTAGAGAAAGGCCTTTACCGATTCTACCGCTCGCCAACTACTATGATTAAAAGAAAAATTGAAGTACCCCCCATCATAGTGAACCTCTCCCCCCACTTTTTAAATAACAGGAAATACCCCTCAGCCTCAGAGGGAGAGGAAGGGGGCCCTTTCATGGGCTGTTGGGATTCGGTAATAGAAATGTCATGGATTAGGTAGTTGTCCTTTTTGCGGCTCACGACATACGATCCGGGACGGAAAAATAGAGCAAAAGAAGAAAAGTGTCCCGAAACTGATAAAAACGTTCGATTTTGGGCTCCAAAAATTGGTACAGTCGAGCATGTTGGCTACCCCCATCGTAGAGCTCTCAGACACCTTTCCAACGGTATGCTGTTCATTGCGTAACTCCTTACGGATCAAAAGTTTTGGGTACTGGAGCGACAAAAACCTGGTCACACGCCCCACGCCATTGGTTTGCGGGCCCAGAGTCTACGTGAAGTGAAGTTATCTTTCGCATGTTAATGTGGGATTCGGTAATAGAAATGTGATGGATTTGGTTGTCGTCCTTTTTGCGGCTCACGACGTACGATCCAAGACGAAAAAACTGCGCAAAAGAAGAAAAGTGTCCCGAAACTGATGAAAACATTCAATTTTTGTCTCTGAAAATAGGCGCACATGAGCAGGCCTACTGCCCCCATCGTAGAGCTCTCGAGGAGCTTTCTAGCGGTATGTTGTGCGCCGCGTAACTCCTTACAAATCAAAAGTTATGGGCACCGGCGCGACGGATACTTGGTCACACACCCCATGCCCTCGCTTTGCGGGCCCAGCCTCTACGTGAAGTGAAGTTGTCTTTCCCATGGAGGCATGGGATTCGGTAAAAGAAATGTGATGGATTAGGTTCTCGTCCTTTTCACGGCTCTCGACGTACGATCCGGGATAGAAAAACAGCGCAAAAGAAGAAAAGTGTCCCAAAACTGATGAAAACATTCGATTTTGGGATTCAAAAATAGGCGCAGCTAACCAAGCTTGCTGCCCCCATCGTAGAGCTCTCGGAGAGCTTTCCAACAGTATGCTGTGTGCCACGTAATTCCTTACGGATCAAAAGTTATGGGAACCGGAGCGACGGATACCTGGTCATATGCCCTACGCCCTCAGTTTGCGGGCCCAGCCTCTACGTGAAGTGAAGTTTTCTTGCCCATGGTGGCATGGGATTAGGTAATAGAAATGTGATGGATTAGGTTGTCGTCCTTTTCGCGGCTCACGACGTACGATCCAGGACAGAAAAACAACTCAAAAGAAGAAAAGTGTCCCAAAACTGATGAAATTGTTCGATTTTGGGCTCTGAAAACAGGTGCAGTAGAGCAAGCTTGAAGTGAAGTTGCCTTGCTCATGGTGGGGTAAGATTCGGTAATAGAAATGTGATAGATTAGGTTGTCGTCCTCTTCGTTGCTCACTACGTACGATCCGGGTCGGAAAAACAGAACAAAAGAAGAAAAGTGTCCTGAAACTGATGAAAACATTCGATTTTGGGCTCCGAAAATAGGCGCAGCTGAAAAGGCTGGCTACCCCCGTCGTAGAACTCTCGGACAGCTTTCCAACGGTATGCTGTGCGCCGTGTAACTCTTTACGGATCAAAAGTTATGGGCACTAGAGCGACGGATACCTGGTCACACGCCCTACGCCCTCAGTTTGCGCGCCCAGCCTCTACATTAAGTAAAGTTGACTTGCCCAAGGTGCCGTGGGATTCGGTAATAGAAATGTGATGGATTAGGTTGTTGTCGTTTTCGCGGCTCACGACGTACGATCCGGGACGGAAAACAACACAAAAGAAGAAAAGTATCCTGAAACTGATGAAAATGTTCAATTTTGGGCTCCAAAAATAGGGGCAGCATAGTAGGCTTGCTGCCCCCGTCGTAGAGCTATCGGAGAGCTTTCTAAAGGTATACTGTACGCCGCGTAACTCCTTACGGATCAAAAGTTATAGGCACCGGAGGGGTCACACGCCCCACGCCCTTGGTTTGTGGGCCCAGCCTCTACGTGAAGTGAAGTTGTCTTGCCCATGGTGGAGTGGGATTCGGTTATAGAAATGTGATGGTTTAGGTTGTCGTCCTTTTCACAATTCACGACGTACGATCCGGGATGAAAAAACAGCGAAAAAGAAGAAAAGTGTCCCAAAACTTATGAAAACGATCGATTTTGGGCTCGAAAAATAGGCGTAGCTAAGCTGGCTTACTGCCCCTGTCATAGAGCTCTCGGAGAGCTTTCCAACGGTATGATGTGCGCCGCATAACTCTTTACGGATCAAAAGTTATGGGCACCGGAGCGACGGATACCTGGTCACCCGCCCTACTCCCTCGGTTTGTGGGCCCAGCCTCTACGTGAAGTGAAGTTGTCTTGCCCATGGTGGCATGGGATTCGGTAATAGAAATGTGATGGATTAGGTTGTCGTCCTTTTCGTGGCTCACGACGTACGATCGGACACAGAAAAACAGCGCAAAAGAAGAAAAATGTCCCAAAATTGATTAAAACGTTCAATTGCAGGATCCGAAAATAGGCGCAGCTGAGCAGGATCGCTGCCCCTGTAGTAGAGCTCTCAGAGTGCTTTCCAACAGTATGTTGTGCGCTGTCTAACTCCTTACGGATCAAAAGTTATGGGCACCGGAACGACGGATACCTGGGCACACGCCCCACGCCCTCGGTTTGCGGGCCCAACTTCTATGTGAAGTGAAGTTGTCTTGCTCAAGGTGCCGTGGGATTCGGTAATATAAATGTGATGGATTAGGTTGTCGTCCTTTTTGCGGCTCACGACGTACGATTCTGGACGGAAAAACAGCGCAAAAGAAGAAAAGTGTCCCGAAACTGATTAAAACGTTCGATTTTGGGCTCCAAAAATAGGAGTAGCAAAGCAAGCTTGCTGCGCCCATCGTAGAGCTCTCGGAGAGCTTTATAACGGTATACTGTGCGGCGCATAACTCCTTACGGATCAAAAGTTATGGGCACCGGATCGACGAATTCCAGGTCACACGCCCCACGCCATCAGTTTGCGGGCCCAGCCTCTACATGAAGTGAAGTTGTCATGCCCATGGTGGCATGGGATTCGGTAATAGAAATGTGATGGATTAGGTTGTTGTCATTTTCGCAGCTCACGACGTACGATACGGGACGAAAAAACAGCGCAAAAGAAGAAAAGTGTCCCGAAACTTATGAAAATGTTCAATTTTGGGCTCCAAAAACAGGTGCAGCCAAGCAGGTTTGCTGCCCCCGTCGTAGAGCTCTTGGAGAGCTTTCCAACGGTATGATGTGCGGCGCGTAACTCCTTACGGATCAAAAGTTATGGGCACCGGAACGACGGATACTTGGTCACATGCCCCATGGCCTTGGTTTGCGGGCCCAGCCTCTACGTCAAGTGAAGTTATCTTGACCAAGGTGTCTTGGGATTCGGTAATAGAAATATGATAGATTAGGTTGTCGTCCTTTTCGCGGCTCACGATGTACGATCCGGGACGAAAAAATAGCGCAAAAGAAGAAAAGCGTCCCGAAATTGATGAAAACGTTCGATTTTGGGCTCCAAAAACTAGTGCAACTGTCACGCCCCAACCCGGCCTATAAAGGTTAGACTAGGGTGTGATCTAAACGTTCAAGTTACGTCTCGTACTTAACCGTTCATGAAGATTTAACACTTAACGTTTTGGCCTAAACTCCAAAATTTTTCGAAAAATCGGCAGTATAACGGCTGTAATTGGGCTCTTTGGTTTGACCTAATTCTCTAAACGCCTCAAAATTTACCATCTGAAATTCATTTCCAACTAAGATTACTATTTATCATCAATTGAAATGCCTACTGGTTGTCTTGATGTCTCATTTGATTAATAACCTAGCATGATACTATGTCTCGTTCGTTTGTTAATCCTCGTTACAAAAGTACCTGTTGATCTTAGCTTAATAACGTGTATCTGCTTAAGATTTGGTTGGTTCATTTTACTCAGCCTTTACCTAATACTTCATAATCCTATTATAGATACTAGCAGTAATAATAGCAAAACGATCATAGTAGTGTCTAGTGTCTGTCTAGTTAATATCAGTACAAACCAAAATTAGACCCCAAATTACAACGGGGGTCTTTTACATTACACATCAAGCAACATAAAAAGAAATAGTATTCAAGTAACATAGTTCACAAATAGCCGTAATCACGCAAGGCACATAGGACAGGTAATCATTCCAAGGAATCATCGTTAGGCACATCGTCCTCAAGTACCTGTTCTTGATCTTCTTCACCTGAGATGATAAAAGAGGGTGAGTCCTTATGAACTCAGCGAGGGGGAAACGAGAAATAGGTTTTGAAACTCATTTTTCGGTTCAACTTATGAAAATCCTTTTGCAAGCATGAATATAACACAATTAAGTACATAACAATAATATAAAGTAAAGGAACACAATTACCAGTCTTTCCTCCCCGAGGTTCTCTAGGAACCAAGCGAGAGTACTTATACATATAGAAAAAGGATACGGTGAGATTTTGCTCTCAGTTGTTGCGGCCGACTTCAAATCATCCCCTTAACATGCCAAGTGGGTGTACTCCGGATGTACCCCGAAATCCTACGACCCAACTCTCCGAGAAAGTCTAGCTCCCAAGCGATAGAGGGAATTGGACCATGGTAGTCATGGGTGCACCGGCAAGCCCGATGCCGCCCGGTGTGCGTGAACGCTACCATGCCATAATGAAAGGTTGCAACCTCGTATGCAATGCACATTTATGACATTTAATATATCACATTAGGAGGACAACAAAGTAGGTTGACTCCGGACAGTCATAAGATTGCACATTGACAAGTAAACAAGCGAGGCACGAATAGACAAGTAATTTCACTTGAAAATCATATGGAGTTATATGAACTTTAAACGGGCAGCCATGTAACACAAGTAAATCAAGTCATATAACTCATTTCAACGTCCACGTAATCAAATAATAAGGTTATTCAACATGCAACAACAATCTACGTGGTTCGGATGCAAGAAAGGCCTATTTGTCAACATGCAACGAATCAATATCACATTTAGGGCTATAAGTCAACTACGGGCAGCCTACTAAACATATAATTACACTAAATATTCAAAGGTTCAACACTTAGCAAGTTCGCCTAGTCACTAGGGTTTCCATTTCGTGCTTACCCGTGCAATTAAGCCCCAAGTCAACTCAAAATCAATCTCAAGCCAAGCATCAATTAATCCAAACATCCCCAAGCACTCAAAACAGTCCACACAACATCCCAATGCCACAATCCAAAGCAATTAATACCACAAGAGAAGTTACAACAAATTTCTAAGCATATAACTAAGTGAAACCCTCACTGTAATAGGCTGTTTTCTCACAATCATTGAGTCAAGAAAACAATCTCTAATTCCAGTAAATAAGATATCAAATTAAATCTTAAGAAGTGAACTAAAATCAGAAACAAACCTTGCATCATTTGGAGTTCGAGATCAATAGTTATGGCCAAAACAGTGGGATTGCACAAAACTGTCCAGATTTGCACACATCTCAATAATTGTCGTTTTTGAGGTTCTTAGGGTCAGATTTAGCCTTAGTCCATTTCTGACAAAAATGTCCAGAACTGAAAAACCTAGTAGTACACCAACTTTCATGCATTTTTGACATCATTTACTAAGTCAAAACTGGTTCGTTCCACAAGGTCAGTGCATCTGCCAAAACCTGCATCATTTTTCCAGACTTCCAGATTTGGACACATTTTAATGATTTGCCATTTTGAGGACGTTAGAATCAAAATTAGCTTCGGTCTATTTCTGTGAAAAATGTTCAAAACTGGAAAAAATAGTCACCTACCAATTTTCATGCATTTGCAACTTCATTTTCCTAGCCAAACGCACCTCGAAACAACAAGTCAGAGAGCTGTCAACAAACCCGACTTCATCTATCATCAACTTCAAGCCAAAATCTTGCCATGCATGGTTGTAAAAGCTTATGAACACACAAATAACTCAAGTATAGAAGCAAAGACATACATTTTAGAGCATGCATGTGGATTTTTGAAGGATTTTCAAAAGGTTTTAGCCCTCACCTTAGCAAATCAACAAGAAGATGCACAAAACTTGATGAAGCACAATTTTCTTCTTCTTCCTTGCTTAGCCAAGACACCACCCAATTTCTCTCTATTTTTCCTAGCTTAGTGGCCAAGTTCTTAGTACATGCATGTGGTTAGAACAATAAGAAAATAAATGGAAGCTAGTCAACTAACCTAGGCCGAAATGGTGACTCAAAGAACATGCATGTGTGATTCTTGCATCCTAGCTAGCTTGGGCGAGTTTCTTTGCTTGTTGCTAGTCTTGATGCACCATGGCTTGATGAAGATGAGCAAAGGAAAGATAAAACTCAGCCAAGGCCGAGAGAGAGAGAGAAGAATGAGAGGGAGAGAGAGAAATGTGAGAAGAATGAGAGGGAATGACAAAGAATGAAGGCTTTTGCAATTCTTGATGCAAGTGGTCGGCCTTGAGCTTTGTAATTCAGCTTTTTGTGTCTTCAAGAAGTATTTTGAAATTCTTAGCATGGGCAAGGAGTGTTTGGTCGAGAATATTGGGGTTTGAGGAGATCTTTGATCAATTTTTTTTATGCATTTGTGTCATAGAATGTCATAGTTTGTCTAGGAATTAAGTTGAATTGAACAAGCAAGCACAAAGCCCTTGTAGTGGTCGGCCAAGGCAATAAAAATCTGATTTTTTTGTCATCTTTTGAGCATTATTAAATTGTGTGTTGAAAGTGCAAAAAGAATAAAGAATAAAGAATAAAGAATAAGGAATGTCTAGCTTTTTGTGAGATTTTATCTTCTAGTGGGTTGAATTAGTAGTTTAATAGTAGTTAGTGGAATTTGTAGGATTAATTAATGATCTAGTGCTTCGTGTAAGATGCTTTCTTGATTAGCGTGAGGGCACGCTGTAACACCCCGATCCCTCTCAAGACCGGAAGTTCTATCAATCAATCTAATCACAACCCAATTTCAAACCTGGACATAAAATTTAGGGAAAGACAGACGGAGTCTCCCCTGTTTCTAGGCAAAATGTAAAACCTGTGACAGCATATAAGCGGTCCAGTACCGTGTCCAACCATTCAAACACCTCAAGGCCATCCGAGCCTTGTTTCTCAGCAATTAAACACAATAAGTATACATACATTTCCAAGTACCCAGACTATTCTAACTCTTTCTTTTAGACAATACAATCATGCATTGAAGTTAACTATACTAATTGGTTACATATACTAGCTTATCATTCTACCTCAATTACCTAGTTAAATTTAATTTACATTCCTTTTAACAATAAATACAAACAACACATGAAACATACATCTTTGCATCTTTGACAACTCAAGCCACATAGCACGCAAGACAACTCTTCAAGCACGAACTTTCACGTAATCACGATCTTTCCAGCTAACATGGCATTTCCTGAAATGTGGTGGTGAGGAGTGAGTATACACAACATGTATACTCAGTGAGGGCGAGACAGTTATCGAGGTCGAGAGAAAGAAGATCGTGCAATGCAAATAAGGCAGTTAAGCAATATATCTGACAAGTAAGCATTCAATATAAACAATCAAAACAATAAGCAATGAATAAAAGCATTAACACAACCATTCAAAGCTATACCACACTCTGAAGGCTATGGTTCACTCATACGAGCAATGTACCATTCGATTTGATTCCACGAGCATTCCATCAATCTCGAGCTTGATGTTGACAACGATGACAATAAGCGCGCAACCACCTTATAACTTCAGTTTGGAATACCCCGGAAGTATCCATCAATTCTACGACCTAAATCTCCCTGGGAGGCAACCCAAGCGAGAATGGGAATAGGACACGGAGCTAGAGCAATCAACACTGGCAGCCCGAGACTACCCAGAGAGGCCCATCACTCACGCGCCTGACACTATGCAATGCAAGACACGATACAAGGCGATAAACGAGATATCAAGCATTTACATTCAATAAAGTATCAAGAACAACACTAACAAGCATTATCAACAATTGACATACAATTCAATCATAATCAACTTTAACAAGCATAACAAGCAATATTAAGCATTCTATAGGCATTACACTATGAAAACACACAAAATCACAAAATGACCCCAACTTTCTAAACGCTACTACTTTCAAACGAGCCACGAGTTTTGGAAACCGACTTCACCAATCCTCCTAGGTCACCATAAGGCACGTCTAAAGACCCTGAAACCCTACTTAACCCTAGAATTCACGCAAAGCCCCGATTTTCCCCTTTGCTCATTTGAACTACCGCTAACCTAACCAAACACCCAACCAACGCCATAACCACACCAAAAGTGCTTCCATGGCCTCCCGAGACAATGCCATCACGCAAAACGAGGAAACGCTAATCTCGACCTAAACGACCCCAACTTGTACCAAGGCATTTTTCTCCGTTTTTCCATTACGCAACCCAAACAAATCATGCATTTAGGCATTCTAGCATATCTAGCATCTTTTCACATCAATAGAACGCATAACGGAGCAACTTCATCGAAACAGGGGTTTAGTATTCATAATTTACTATTCAATTATCAATTTAAATTTCAATTTCGATATTCAACCGCAGAAAATACTAAAAAGCTATAAATACATGTTCTACAATTGCTAGGGAACATTTTCAAGCATCAAAACGAATTAAATAACAATCTACGGCTAAAACCCAAAAATTAAAGTTTAAACACAATTATTTCAAATGCGCAAATAACGATGAAACCCTCACCTTAGCCGCTCCTAGATGCTAGGAAAACCACGTTGGATGCCTCGGAAACCACCCCGTCCATGCTCACGTGAAGAATTTAAGATTTGAATGTTGAAATGTTTTTTTTTTCTCCTCTATGTTTCGGCCCTTCCTATTCTGTTTCAGCTTTTTTTTTTTTTGTGCTATTATGCATATAAGGTGACACAAAGTCAAATGATCAAGGCCCCTTGGTCAATGCTAACTAAATATGGTCAAAGTAGTTCATTTTGTGCATTTTAAGCTTAAAACCACCAACACAATTGTAATTCTAATCAACTACAACTAAAACACTAAAATTAAAACACTAAATACTAGTTTTCACTATTTGCTGAGGACTAGAAATCATTTCCTGATTATCGCTCTCGAAATGCAATGCACTTTGCGATAGTAAAAGAATAACAATTAAATCTCAAAGAATTTAAGAAAATATAATTTTTTTTGAAAAGCAACATAGTTGAAAATTTACTCCGGCTCGAAGCTATTTTTCATTTTATTGAAAACCGAGCATTAAGGTGCAAGAAAAAAAATAAAACCGATTAACAGAAATATGAAAAGTAGTTGATATTCCGTTAAAATAATTAACTCAAGTATTATTTAATTACTTCTAAAAGAAATAAGTAAATAAGCTAGAAATGTATGTTTAGCTAAAAATAAACACGAAATTCAATGCTAACATTTAAGATGCCACTTAATTAAATGCAATTAAATACCATTAAATGCATGCCGGGTTCGGGTTATCACACACGCTTTCCTAAGTCTAGGGCACGCACTACAAGGTAGGACACGAACTACGAGACAAATACACATTTTTCTAGTAAATGCACGCAACCCTAAATGAATGCACGTAATTCAATGCATGGCACACAAAAACGAACACGATTCTTAACCCTAGGTCAAGGCACATAAATCTAGATTAGGGCTCACGAAACGAGGTATCGCACGCAAATCGAGGTCGGGCCTCACATCTTCCCTTCCTTAAAAGAATTTCGTCTCGAAATTCAATATTACCTTTGAAATAAAGTTGGATATTGCTGCTTCATCTGGTCTCGCCTTTCCCACGTTGCTTCTTCAACTCTATGATGATCCCACAGCACCTTCACCATCGGTATAGTTTTGTTGCGCAACTCCCGATCTTGCTGGTCTAGGATCTGAATGGGCTTTTCCTCATAAGACAAGTTCTCCCGAAGCTGCAACGGCTCTGGCTCCAAGATATGCGACAGATCAGGATGATACTTCCGCAGCATTGAAACATGAAAGACGTCATGTGTCATGCCCCAACCCGGCCTATAAAGGTTAGACTAGGGTGTGATCTAAACATTCAAGTCACGTCTCGTACTTAACTGTTCATGAAGATTTAACACTTAACGTTTTGGCCTAAACTCCAAAAATTTTTGAAAAACCAGCAGCATAACGGCTGTAATTGGGCTCTTTGGTTTGACCTAATTCTCTAAACGCCTCAAAATTTACCATCTCCAATCCATTTCCAACTAAGATTACTATTTATCATCAATTGAAATGCCTACTGGTTGTCTTGATGTCTCGTTTGATTAATAACCTAGCATGATACTATGTCTCGTTCGTTTGTTAATCCTCGTTACAAAAGTACCTGTTGATCTTAGCTTAATAACGTGTACCTGCTTAAGATTTGGTTGCTTCATTTTACTTAGCCTTTACCTAATACTTCATAATCCTATTATAGGTACTAGCAGTAATAATAGCAAAACGATCATAGTAGTGTCTAGTGTTTGTCTAATTAATATCAGTACAACCCAAAATTAGACCCCAAATTACAACGGGGGTCTTTTACATTACAACATTAGCAACATGAAAGAAACAGTCTTCAAGTAGCATAGTTTTCACAAATGGCCATAAATCAAGCAAAGCACACAGGACAGGCAATCAGTCCAAGGAATCGTTGTTAGGCACATCGTCCTCGGGTACCTGTTCTTGATCTTCTTCACCTGAGATGATAAAAGAGGGTGAGTCCTTATGAACTCAGCGAGGGGGAACGAGAAATAGGTTTTAAAACTCATTTTTCCGGTTCAATCTAATTAAAACCCTTTTGCAAACATGATGTGTATCACAAGCAAGTGCATAACGTAATATAATAGTAAATAACACAATTACCAGTCTTTCCTCCCCGAGGTCCTCTAGGGACCAAGCGAGAGTGCTATACACATAGTAAAAAGGATATGGTGAGCTTTTGCTCTCAGATCAATTCCAGTATCAGTTGTTGCGGCCGGCCTCAATTCATCCCCATATCACGCCAAGTGGGTGTACTCCGGATGTACCCCGAAATCCTACGACCCAACTCTCCGAGGAAGTCTAGCCCCCAAGCAAGAGGGAATGGGACCATGGTAGTCACGGGTGCACCGGCAAGCCCGATGCCGCCCGGTGTGCGTGATCGCTACCATGCCGAATTGAAAGGTTGCAACCTTGTATGCAATGCGCATTTATGACATTTAATATATCACATTAGGAGGACAACAAAGTAGGTTGACTCCGGACAGTCATAAGATTGCACATTGACAAGTAAACAAGCAAGGCACGATAAGACAAGTAATTTCACTTGAAAGACATATAGAGTTATATGAACATTAAATGGGCAGCCATGTAACACATGTAAATCAAGCCATATAACTCAATTCAAAGTCCACGTAATCAAATAATAAGATTATATAACATGCAACAACATCTACGTGGGCTCGGATGCAAGAAAAGCCTATTTGTCAACATGCAATGATCAAAATCACATTTAGGGCTATAAGAGCAACTACGGGCAGCCTACTAAGCGTATAATTCCACAAAATATCCAAATGATCAATACTTAGCAAGTTTGCCTAGTCACTAGGGTTTCCATTTCGTGCATATCCGTGCAATTTAAGCCCGAAACCAATTCAAAATCAATCTCAAGCCATGCATCATTTAATTCAACATCCTCAAACATTCAAAACAGTACACACAACATCCCAAAGCTACAATCCCAAGTATTTATTTCAACAAGAGAAGTTACAACAATTTTTCTATGCATAACACTAGTGAAACCCTTACTGCAATAGGCTGTTTTCTCACAATCATTAAGATAAGCAAACAATCTCAAATTCCATTGAATAAGATGTCAAATTAAATCTTAAGAAGTAAAATAAAATCAGGAACAAACCTTGCATCATTTGGAGTTCGGGATCATTAGATATAGCCGAAACAGTGGGATAGCACAAAACTGTCCAGATTTGCACACATTTCAATGATTGTCATTTTTGAGGTCCTTAGGATCAGATTCAGCCTTGGTCCATTTCTGATTAAAATGTCCAGAACTGGAAAATATATCAGTAAACCAAATTTCATACATTTTGGACATCATTTACTAAGTCAAATCTGGTTCGTTCCACAAGGTCAGTACATCTGCCAAAACCTGCTTCATTTTTCCAGATTTCCAGATTTGGACACATTTTAAAGATTTTCCATTTTGAGGACCTTAGAGTCAAAATTAGCTTTGGCCTATTTCTGTGAAAAGTGTTCAAAACTGGCCAAACTAGTTACCTACCAATTTTTATTCATTTTTAACATCATTTTCCTAGCCAAACGTACCTCGACACAACTGGTCAGAGAGCTGTCAACAATCCGACTTCACCTATCATCACTTTCAAGCCAAGATCTTGCCATGCATGGTTGTAAAAGCTTATGAACGAACATATAACTCAAGTACAGAAGTAAAGACATACATTTATGAGCATGCATGTGGATTTTTGAAGGATTTTCAAAAGGTTTTAGCCCTCACCTTAGCAATCAACCAAGAAGATGCGCAAAACTTGTTGAAGCACAATTTTCTTCTTCTCCTTTGCCTAGCTGAGGTTCCAATTAGATTTTCTCTATTTTTCCTAGCTTTGTGACCAAGCTCTTAGTACATGCATGTGGTTAGAACAAGAAGAAAAGAAATGAAAGCTTAAAAACTCACCTAGTGCCGAAATGAAGACTCTATGTGCTTGCATGCATCTTTTGAGCTAACTACTTGCTTTCCTTTGCTTGGGCTTGCCTTGAATGACCTTAGGATGATGAAGATGAGTTGTGAAGTGAATGGAATCAGCCAAAACCTAGATTGAGAGAGAAGAATGAGAGGGAGAGAGAGAAATGTGAGGAGAGTGAGAGAAATGAGAGAAAATAGAAGCTTTTGCAATTGTTGATGCAAATGTTGGCCTTGGGCATGCAAAAATCAGATTTTGTGTCATCTTTTGAGCATCTTTTGAATTGTTTTAGCATGTGTGTAAGAGAATGTTGGGTATTTAGGGATTTTAGGTAGAATAGAATATAGGATATGTTTAGAGGTTTGTGAGATTTTGTCTTGTAGTGAGTTTAAAATATAATATTTAGGTGTTAGTGGATTTTGTAGAGATTTGAATTAGGATTATAATAATAGTTAGTGGTGTTTGTAGGATTATTTTATAGTGTAGTGCTTTGTGTAGGATTCTTTCTTGATTAACGTGGTGGCACGGATTCCTAGGTCTAGGGCACGAATTACGAGGTAGACACGAACTACGAGGTGAGACACGAACTTCAAGACTAATGCACGTACTTCAAGATAAATGCACGGATTCCAATGCAAATGCACGCAACCCTAGGTAAATGTACATAAACCAATACAAGGCACGTAATTCAATGCAATGCACGTAAATCGAGGTACGACTCTTAAACCTAGGTTAGGACACGCAATTCAAGGTCAGGGCACACAAAACGAGAGAACGCACGCAATTCGAAGTCGGGGCACGTAAGTCGAGGATTAGGGAACATAGTTCTAGATCAAGGCACGAATGACGAGGCATGCACGAAAACCAAGACAGGGCACGTAATCCAAGATTAGTCATATCATTCTTGGTCTATGGCACGCAAATCAAGGTAACATATGTTATTCGGGGTCGAGCCTCACATCATGAATATTGGAGAGGTTTTGGGGTAGTGCCAGGCGATACGCCAATTTGCCAACCTTCTCAATTACCTCAAATGGTCCTACAAACCTGGGGCTCAACTTTCCACCATTGTCGTGTTTAATCAGTCCCCTCCGAGGTGATATCTTCAAGAACACCTTGTCGCCGACCTCAAACTCTAGACTCTGTCTCCGTCTGTCTGCATAACTCTTCTGCCTGCTCTGGGCGGTAAGCATCCATCTCCGGATGAGGTGGATATTATCAACAGTCTTCATAAGTTCAAGTAGAAGGATCGGGTCAAAAGTCTTCGTCTCACCTACTTCATCCCAGTAAATTAGGGATCGACACTTACGTCCATACAATGCCTCAAATGGGGCCATCCCGATAGTGGCCTGATAACTATTATTATAAGCGAACTCCGCTAGAGATAGATATTTCTCCCAACCTTTTCCGAAATCTAAAACACACGCCCTCAGCATATCCTCCAGAATCTGAATAGTTCTTTCCGATTGTCCGTCAGTCTGAGGGTGATAAGCCGTGCTAAAACTCAACTTCGTTCCCAAATCTTCTTGCAATCTCTTCCAAAATCGGGAAGTAAAATGAGGATCCCTATCCGACACAATACTCACAGGCATCCCGTGCAATCTTACAATCTCCGCGACATACATATCTCCCAATCTCTCAGGACTATCCTCCTTGTTCATCGGTAAAAAGTGCGCCGACTTAGTCAATCTATCCACTATGACCCAAACGGCGTCATGACCCTTTTGTGACCTGGGCAGGTCCATAACAAAGTCCATGGTTATATGTTCCCATTTCCATTGAGGAATCTCCAACGGCTGAAGTAAACCTACGGGTCGTTGATGTTCTGTTTTGACTCTCTGGCAAGTCAAACACCGTGCCACAAACTCCGCAATCTCTCTCTTCATGTTATTCCACCAATAGTGTTGCTTCAAATCCCGGTACATCTTTGTTCCACCGGGATGAATAGTGTATCTTGAATTATGGGCTTCTTCAAGAATCTTCTTTTTCAGCTCTAGCTCATTGGGAACACAAATCCGATTCCTAAACCTCCAAACACCATCATCATGAAACTTGAAATCTGTGTTGCTTTCTTTAATCTTCTGAAATTGTTGGTCCTTCTGTTGAGCCTCTCATAACTCAGACAACAAGGTCAATTGAACTTGTGTAGTGGCAAAAAGTAACCCTTTCTGAGTCAATTGTGGTTTCCACAAAAATGCTTCCTACAACAACTCCTGCACCTTGACTTCCAGTTTTGCCATGCTTGCTTTCCTACTTAAGGCATCTGCAACTACATTCGCTTTACCGCGCACATAATTGATTGTGCAGTTATAATCATCCAAAAGTTCCATCTACCGCCTTTGCCTCATATTCAACTCTTTTTGAGAGAACAAGTATTTCAAGCTCTTGTGATAAGTAAATACCTCAAACTTGTTACCCCATAGATAATGCCTCCATTTCTTGAGTACAAACACAATAGCCGCTAACTCCAAATCATGCGTCGCGTAGTTCAATTCATACGGCTTTGGTTTCCTAGAAGCATATGCAATCACTCTTCCATTTTGCATAAGCACACAACCCAATCCTTCCTTCGAAGGATCGCTATAGATTACTAAACCTTGACTTCCTTCAGGCAATGCAAGAACAGGTGCGGTAGTCAATCTTTTCTTCAACTCTTGGAAGCTGTTCTCACACTTATCATCCCACACGAACTTTGTTTTCTTTTGAGTGAGCTTTGTAAGCGGTCCTGCAATCTTAGAGAAATCCTTCACGAATCTCCAGTAATAGCCGACTAGACCAAGAAAACTCTAAACCTCCGTAACGTTTTCTGACTTCTTCCAAGACATTACTGCTTCTATCTTTGCTGGATCCACCGCTATTCCCTCTTGGGATATGATATGCCCCAAAAATTTAATATGTTGCAACCAAAATTCACACTTGCTAAACTTTGCATACAATTGATGCTCTCGAAGTTTCTGCAGTACCAACTGCAGATGTTGTTCATGCTCCGCCTCGGATTTCGAGTATACCAAAATATCATCAATGAAGATTACCACAAATTGGTCCAAGTAGGGTTGAAACACCCTGTGCATCAAATCCATAAAAGCTGCAGGGGCATTAGTTAGTCCAAATGGCATCACCACATATTCATAATGCCCGTATCTTGTCCTGAAAGCCGTTTTAGGCACATCTTCTTTTTTGATCCGTAACTAATAGTACCCTTGCCTCAAGTCGAGTTTCGAATACACTTTAGCTCCTTGAAGTTGATCAAACAACTCGTCGATCAGAGGAAGTGGGTATTTATTTTTGACAGTCACTTGGTTCAATCCTCGGTAATCAATGCATAGCCTCAACGTACTGTCTTTCTTCTTCACAAATAGAACTGGTGCACCCCACGGTGAAGAACTCGGTTGAACAAACCCCTTCTTCAACAATCCTTGCAATTGGTCCTTCAATTCCTGTAGCTCGGCCGGTACCATACGATAGGGGGCTTTAGATATCGGCTGGGTGCCGGGCAGTACCTCTATAACAAACTCGATCTCCTAATTTGGGGGTAAACCGGGCAATTCTTCTGGAAACACATCCGCATAGTCTTTGATCACTGGCATCTCTTCCAACTTAGCTTTATCCGACGGCTTATTGATGAGGTAAGCTAAGTATCCGCTACACCCTTTTCTCAAGGACTTCACTGCTTTCGTAGATGAAATGATGGAACTCCCGGTGAAATCTCTTCGACCCATTACCTCCAGTATTGGTTGACCAAGTACCCGAAACGTTATGATCTTCGTCCGGCAATCTAGTTGGACATGATGTTTTGCCAGCCAGTCCATCCCTAAAATGATTTCATAGTCTCGAAAAGGTAATACAATAAGATTGGCTGAGAATTCCCTATCCTTAATTTGGATTTTACATGCTTTACAAGCTGAGCTAGTAATAAGTTTAGAACCTATCGGAGTACCAACTTCTACTTCGTATGGCAAATATACAACTTTCAATTTCACACGTTCCACACATAAGGGAGTAATAAATGAATGAGTAGCACCCGGATCAATTAGCACCCTAACAGGTTGATTTAGTATGAAGAATGTACCTTCAACAACAGCGGTCTCATCTGGAAGCTCCTCGCACTCAATAGCATAAGCTCGAGCCTGGACTCTAGGAACTGGAGTCTTGCCTCTACCAGCTGGTTTACCCTGATTATGTTCTGCCTACCGTTTAGGGCAATCCTTGATCTGATGCTGATCACTGCCACATCTCATACATCATCCTGACTTCTTCCAGCACTGGGCCTCGGTATGACCCTTCTTGTCACAGTAGGAACAGTTGATAGACTGAGTAGTAGGTGAACTACCTGTGGATCCGAGGGTGGAAGAGGCTGATGGCATTTTCGTCGGGCCACAGTTATTCACTGGTCTGTTCTGGCTCTGGCCCTGATTACGACTCTGACTCTAGAATTTCCTCTGCTAACCTGGAGGCTGGTATGGTTTCTTGTTCGGCTGACTCGAACCGGCTCTATCAAGTTTCCTCTTCTCAACTCGGGAAGCAGCAACAAAGAGAGCAGAATAGGTATCGAAATCATGAGAAGCCAACTGGTCCTAAATCTCTGGCCTCAATCCAGTAGTAAATTTCCACATCTTCGCCTCCGGAGTACTAACCATATATTGAGCATAACGGGACAATCGGTCAAAACGAGCCTCGTACTGGGCCACCGTCATGTTACCCTGGGTCAAGTGCATGAACTCCTCAATCCGCCTCTGCCTGGAAACTACAAGTACATATTTTTCCTTGAATGCCTTAACAAAATTACCCCACAAGCAAGGTGTCTGATCAGTTTCCCACAGTGCCTCCATAGTGTGCCACCAATGTCCAGCATCCCCGTGCAACAGAAACACTGCAAACTCCACCTTTTCTTCATCAGTATAATCAAGTGGACTGAAAATCTTCTCGATCTCGGACAGCCAAGCCTCAGCTTTCTCATCATCAGCTTCCCCGTGGAATTTGGATGAGCGAAAGTCAAGAAACTTCCTCATTCTGCTATGTCTCCCATGGTTGCCATCATTCCTATTGTTGTTGTTGTTGGCCTCACGTGCATCTTGGCGCTCCATCACTCAGGATACACGATCCATGGCATTTGCCATCATGTTAAACATAGCTATACCGGGATTAGTTTGATAGGCATCTCCGGTCTCTTGGGGTTCACCGCTCCTATTAGTAGTGCGGGTACTAGGGCCAGCCATCTATAGGCACAGATTACGATGCACAATTTATTGAAGTATGACAAATAAGAATTTAATGCATAAGATATGCAACATAACATAGATACATAACTCCAGAAATAATTAAGACATGTTAAACACTTAAGCAAATAGAACATAGAAGGCACATTTAACGTTATCACACAATAACATATAAACAAGTCATCCTAATTATCTTAGGGCTCTACCCATGGTCCGAGAGTTAAACCCGGCTTAAGCAATCTAAGCACTGATACCATTCTTATTCCTATAGGGTGTCACGCCTCAACCCGGCCTATAAAGGTTAGACTAGGGTGTGATCTAAACGCTCAAGTTACGTCTCGTACTTAACCGTTCATGAAGATTTAACACTTAACATTTTGGCCTAAACTCCAAAATTTTCCAGAAAACCGGCAGCATAACGGCTGTAATTGGGCTTTTTGGTTTGACCTAATTCTCTAAACGCCTCAAAATTTACCATCTCAAATTCATTTCCAACTAAGATTACTATTTATCATCAATTGAAATGCCTACTGGTTGTCTTGATGTCTCATTTGATTAATAACCTAGCATGATACTATGTCTCGTTCGTTTGTTAATCCTCGTTACAAAAGTACCTGTTGATCTTAGCTTAATAACGTGTATCTACGTAAGATTTGGTTGGTTCATTTTACTTAGCCTTTACCTAATACTTCATAATCCTATTATAGATACTAGCAGTAATAATAGCAAAACGATCATAGTAGTGTCTAGTGTCTGTCTAGTTAATATCAGTACAAACCAAAATTAGACCCCAAATTACAACGGGGGTCTTTTACATTACACATCAAGCAACATAAAAAGAAATAGTCTTCAAGTAGCATAGTTCACAAAAAGCCGTAATCACGCAAGGCACATAGGACAGGTAATCATTCCAAGGAATCATCGTTAGGCACATCGTCCTCAGGTACCTGTTCTTGATCTTCTTTACCTGAGATGATAAAAGAGGGTGAGTCCTTATGAACTCAGCGAGGGGGAAACGAGAAATAGGTTTTGAAACTCATTTTCCAGTTCAACTTATGAAAATCCTTTTGCAAGCATGAATATAACACAATTAAGTACATAACAATAATATAAAGTAAAGGAACACAATCACCAGTCTTTCCTCCCCGAGGTTCTCTAAGAACCAAGCGAGAGTACTTATACATATAGAAAAAGGATACGGTGAGCTTTTGCTCTCAGTTGTTGCGGCCGACTTCAAATCATTCCCTTAACACGCCAAGTGGGTGTACTCCGGATGTACCCCGAAATCCTACAACCCAACTCTCCGAGGAAGTCTAGCCCCCAAGCGAGAGAGGGAATTGGACCATGGTAGTCACGGGTGCACCGGAAAGCCCGATGCCGCCCGGTGTGCGTGAACGCTACCATGCCAGAATGAAAGGTTGCAACCTCGTATGCAATGCACATTTATGACATTTAATATATCACATTAGGAGGACAACAAAGTAGGTTGCCTCCGGACAGTCATAAGATTGCACATTGACAAGTAAACAAGCGAGGCACGAATAGACAAGTAATTTCACTTGAAAAGCATATGGAGTTATATGAACTTTAAACGGGCAGCCACGTAACGCATGTAAATCAAGTCATATAACTCATTTCAACATCCACGTAATCAAATAATAAGGTTATTCAACATGCAACAACAATCTACGTGGTTCGGATGCAAGAAAGGCCTATTTGTCAACATGCAACGAATCAATATCACATTTAGGGCTATAAGGAAACTACGGGCAGCCTACTAAACATATAATTACACTCAATATTCAAAGGTTCAAAACTTAGCAAGTTCGCCTAGTCACTAGGGTTTCCATTTCATGCGTACCCGTGCAATTAAGCCCCAAGTCAACTCAAAATCAATCTCAAGCCAAGCATCAATTAATCCAAACATCCCCAAGCACTCAAAACAGTCCACACAACATCCCAATGCCACAATCCAAAGCAATTAATACCACAAGAGAAGTTACAACAAATTTCTAAGCATATAACTAAGTGAAACCCTCAATGCAATAGGCTGTTTTTCTCACAATCATTGAGTCAAGCAAACAATCTCTAATTCCAGTAAATAAGATTTCAAATTAAAGCTTAAGAAGTGAACTAAAATCAGAAACAAACCTTGCATCATTTGGAGTTCGAGATCAATAGTTATGGCCAAAACAGTGGGATTGCACAAAACTGTCCAGATTTGCACACATCTCAATAATTGTCATTTTTGAGGTCCTAAGGGTCAGATTTAGCCTTAGTCCATTTCCGACAAAAATGTCCAGAACTGAAAAGCCTAGCAGCACACCAACTTTCATGCATTTTGAACATCATTTACTAAGTCAAAACTGGTTCGTTCCACAAGGTCAGTGCATCTGCCAAAACCTGCATCATTTTTCCAGACTTCCAGATTTGGACACATTTTAATGATTTGCCATGTTGAGGGCCTTAGAATCAAAATTAGCTTCGGTCTATTTCTGCTAAAAATGTTCAAAACTGGAAAAAATAGTCACCTACCAATTTCCATACATTTTAAACTTCATTTTCCTAGCCAAACTAACCTCACAACAACAAGCCAGAGAACTGTCAACAAACCCGACTTCATCTATCATCAACTTCAAGCCAAAATCTTGCCATGCTTGGTTGTAAAAGCTTATGAACACACAAATAACTCAAGTACAGAAGCAAAGACATACATTTAAGAGCATGCATGTGGATTTTTGAAGGATTTTCAAAAGGTTTTAGCCCTCACCTTAGCAAATCAACAAGAAGATGCACAAAACTTGATGAAGCACAATTTTCTTCTTCTTCCTTGCTTAGCCAAGACACCACCCAATTTCTCTCTATTTTTCCTAGCTTAGTGGCCAAGTTCTTAGTACATGCATGTGGTTAGAACAAGAAGAAAAGAAATGGAAGCTAGTCAACTTACCTAGGCCGAAATGGTGACTCAAAGAACATGCATGTGTGATTCTTGCATCCTAGCTAGCTTGGGCGAGTTTCTTTGCTTGTTGCTTGTCTTGATGCACCATGGCTTGATGAAGATGAGCAAAGGCAAGATAAAACTCAGCCAAGGCCGAGAGAGAGAGAGAAGAATGAGAGGGATAGAGAGAAATGTGAGAAGAATGAGAGGGAATGACAAAGAATGAAGGCTTTTGCAATTCTTGATGCAAGTGGTCGGCCTTGAGCTTTGTAATTCAGCTTTTTGTGTCTTCAAGAAGTATTTTGAAATTCCTAGCAATGGCAAGGAGTGTTTGGTCGAGAATGGTGGGGTTTGAGGAGATCTTTGAGCAATTTTTTTATGCATTTGTGTCATAGAATGTCATAGTTTGTCTAGGAATTAAGTTGAATTGAACAAGCAAGCACAAAGCCCTTGTAGTGGTCGGCCAAGGCAATAAAAATCTGATTTTTTTGTCATCTTTTGAGCATTATTAAATTGTGTGTTGAAAGTGCAAAAAGAATAAAGAATAAAGAATAAGGAATGTCTAGCTTTTTGTGAGATTTTGTCTTCTAGTGGGTTGAATTAGTAGTTTAATAATGGTTAGTGGAATTTGTAGGATTAATTAATGATCTAGTGCTTCGTGTAAGATGCTTTCTTGATTAGCGTGAGGGCACGCTTTCCTAGGTCTAGGGCACGCACTACGAGGTAGGACACAAACTACGAGACGAATGCACATTTTTCTAGTAAATGCACGCAACCCTAAATGAATGCACGTAATTCAATGCATGGCACACAAAAACGAACACGATTCTTAACCCTAGGTCAATGCACATAAATCTAGATTAGGGCTCATGAAACGAGGTATCGCACGCAAATTGAAGTACGATCTGGGGCGTCCTTTTCGCAGCTTACGACGTACGATCTGGGGCGGAAAAATAATGCAAAAGAAGAAAAGTGTCTCAAAACTGATGAAAACATTAGATTTTGGGCTCCAAAAACAGGCGCAGCCGAGCAGGCTTGTTGTACCCGTCATAGAGCTCTTGGAGAGCTTTCCAACGGTATGCTGTGCTCCGCGTAACTCCATACGGATCAAATGTTATGGGCACCGGAGCGACAAATACCTAGTCACACGCCCCACGCCCTCGGTTTGTGGGCCCAGCCTCTACGTCAAGTGAAGTTTTCTTGCCGAAGGTGCCGTGGGATTCAGTAATAGAAATGTGGTGGATTAGGTTGTCGTCTTTTTCGTGGCTCACGACGTACAATCCGGGATAGAAAAATAGCGCAAAAGAAGAAAAGTGTCCCAAAACTGATGAAAACGTTGGATTTTGGGATCCCAAAATAGGCGCAGACAAGCAGGCTTGCTGCCCCCGTCGTAGAACTCTTAGAGAGCTTTCCAACAGTATGCTATGCGCCGCGTAACTCCTTACGGATCAAAAGTTATGGGCACCGGAGCGACAGATACCTAGTCACACGCCCCACGCCGTCGGTTTGCGGGCCCTGCCTCTACGTGAAGTGAAGTTGTCTTGCCTAAGGTGCCGTGGGATTTGGTAATAGAAATGTGATGGATTAGGTTGTCGTCATTTTCGCGGCTCACGACGAACGATTCGGGACGAAAATACAGCACAAAATAAGAAAAGTGTCCAGAAACTAATGAATATGTTCGATTTTGGGCTCCGAAAATAGGCACAGCATAGAAGGCTTGCTTCCCCCATCGTAGAACTCTCGGAGAGCTTTCTAACGATATGTTGTGCGCCGCGTAACTCCTTACGGATCAAAAGTTATGGGTACCGGAGCGACGGATACCTGGTCACACGCCCCACGCCCTCGGTTTGCAGGCCCAACCTCCACGTCAAGTGAAGTTGTCTTGCCCAAGGTGTCGTGGGATTCGGTAATAGAAATATGATGGATTAGGTTGTCGTCCTTTTCGCGGCTAACGACGTACTATCCGGGACGAAAAAATAGCGCAAAAGAAGAAAAGTGTCCTGAAACTGATGAAAATGTTCAATTTTTTGCTCCAAAAACCGGCGCGGCCAAGTAGGCTGGCTACGACAATCGTAGAGCTCTCGAAGGGCTTTCCAACGGTATGCTGTGCGCCGCGTAACTCCTTACGGATCTAAAGTTATGGGCACCGGAGCGACGGATACCTGGTCACACGCCCCACTTCCTCGGTTTGCTGGCCCAGCCTCTACGTGAAGTGAAGTTGTCTTGCCCATGGTGGCATGGGATTCGGTAATAGAAATGTGAGGGATTAGGTTGTCGTCATTTTCGCGGCTCACAATGTACGATCCGGGACGGAAAAAATAGTGCAAAAGAAGAAAAATGTCCTGAAACTAATGAAAATGTTAGATTTTGGTCTCCAAAAACAGGCGCAGCCGAGCAGGCTTGCTGCACCAGTCGTAGAGCTCTTGGAGAGCTTTCCAACAGTATGTTGTGCGCCGCGTAACTCCTTACGGATCAAAAGTTATGGGCACCGGAGCGATAAATACCTGGTCACACGCCCACGCTCTCGGTTTGTGGGCCCAGCCTCTACGTGAAGTGAAGTTGTCTTGCCCATGGTGGCGTGAGATTCGGTAATAGAAATGTGATGGATTAGGTTGTTGTCCTTTTCGCAGCTCACGACGTACGATCCGGGATGGAAAAACAGAGCAAAAGAAGAAAAGTGTCCCGAAACTAATGAAAACATTAAATTTGGGGCTCCGAAAACAGGCGTAGTTGTGAGGCCCGACCCCGAATAACGTGTCATACCTCGATTTGCGTGCCATAGATCTAAAATTATATGACCGACCTTAGATTACGTGCCTTGTCTTGGTTTTCGTGCATGCCTCGTCATATGTGCCTTGACCTAGAATAGTGTGCCCTAATCCCCGACCGACGTGCGATACCTAGATTACGTGCCCTGACCTCGATTTAGGTACATTACCTCGTTTTGTGTGCCATAACCTTGAATTGCGTGTCTTAGGTGTATTACCTCGTTTTGTGTGCCATAACCTTGAATTACGTGTCGTAACCTAGGTTTAAGTGCCTTACCTTGATTTACGTGCATCGTATCGAATTTTATGCTTTACATTGGTTTGCGTGCATTTATTTTGGAATCCGTGTATTAGTCTTGAATTATGTGCCTTACCTCGTAGTTTGTGTTTACCTCGTAGTGCGTGTCCTAGACATAGGAATGCGTGCCTACACGCTAATCAATAAAGATTCATGCACAAAGCACAAGACAATAAAATAATTCTACACAATTCACTAACTATTATTATATTCCTAATTCAAATCCTACAAATTCCACTAACTATAAAATAACATTAAATTATTCCTAAATATTCCACTAACATTATTTTAATCCTAATTCAAATTCACTACAAGACAAAACCCTATCATCATCCAAACCATCCCCAATAAAATATACCTAATCACCTTTTCCTACAAAATCACTAACACCCAAATATTATATTTTAAACCCACTACAAGACAAAATCCCACAAACCTCTAAACATACCCTATATTCTATTCTAACTTCAAAGCTAAACAAACACCTAAGCCAACATTTTCTTACACAAACACTAAACACAAGACTCATGAAAATACACACACACACACACACATACACTAAATCTCTACACTCTTTCTCATCCTCTCAAATCTGAAAATACACACCCACCCAACACATAATCAAAATTCAAATGCTCAAGACAACAAAACATACTCTTACACACTTTTCCTAAACCCTATGCTCTTTTTTCTAACTCCCAAGCATGCCCACACTTATCCCTTACACCTTGCACTCCCTAGGTAGAATAATTAGCATAATTTGAATGCCTTTGGCTGAAATCATCATGCCATACACGAAATTGACACTTCACCTAAGCACACAAAGCTCAAAAACACTCAAAACCTCATTTTTCTCTCAACTCTCTCTCCCTCTCTCATCATTTTCGACCCTAGCTCTCTCTTGAGCATCCAAGACTCCTCACAAGCTCTCAAGGACTCTCTAAGACTCTCCCAAGCTCGGCCATAGCAAGCCATAGCAAGCAAACACGCAAGAAAGTCTCATACAAGCTCATAACTCATCATTTTCGGCCTAGGTAAAGTTTTGATGGTTTTCTTCCATTTATTTTTGTTCTAAACACATGCACACTTCCTACACAAGCTAACTAAGCTAGGATTTAAAGGAAATCAAGATACCTCTCGGCCAAAGCAAGGAAAAAGGTCCATTTGTGCGATTTCAAGAGCATTTGTGTATTTTCATCCATCAAGTTGCTAAGGTGAGGGCTAAAACTTCTTGAAAAGCTTTGAAAAACCACATGCATGCCTTTAAATGTATATCTTTACTTCTGTACTTGTGATATATGTGTGTTCATGAGCTTTTGTAAACATGCATGGCAAGATATTTGGCTAGAATGTGATGATAAATGAAATTGCGTATGGGACAGTCTTCTGTCTTGTTGGTGCGGTGTGATTTTGACCAGGTAAATGAGGTTGAAAATGCGTGAAAATTGGTAGGTGACTAGTTTTTCCAGTTCTGAGAATTGTTTGCAGAAATAGGCCAAAGCTAATTTTGAATCTAAGGTCCTCAAAATGGCAAAATATAAAAATGTGTCCAAATTTGGAAAATCTGGGAAAATGAAGCAGGTTTTGGCAGATTCACTGTTCTTGTAGAACGAACCAGTTTTTACTTAGTAAATGATATCCAAAATGCATGAAATTTGGTGTGATACTATATTTTTCAGTTTTGGACATTTTTGTCAGAAATAGACTAAGGCTAAATATGACCCTAAGGCCCTCAAAAATGACAAGTATTGAAATGTGAGCAAATCTGGACAGTTTTGTGTAGTTTCACGGTTTTGGCTATAACTCTTGAACCCGAACTCCAAATGATGCGAGGTTTGTTTCTGAATTTAGTTCACTCCTTAAGCTTTAATTTGACATCTTGTGCACTGGAATTGGAGATTATTTGCTTGTCTCAATGATTGTGAGAATACAGTCCATCGCAGTGAGGGTTTCACCTATTGATATGCTTAGAAAAATTATTGTAGCTTCTCTTGTTGTATTAAATGCTTGGGATTGTGGCATTTGGATGTTGTGTGGACTGTTTTGAATGCTTGAGGGTATTTGAATTAATCAATGCATGGCTTGAGCTTAATTACGAGATGACTTGGGGCTTAATCGCACGGGTAAGCACGAATTGAAACCCTAGTAACTAGGTAAACTCGCTAAGTGTTGATCCTATGGATATCGTGTTTAATTATGTGATTAGTAGGCTGTCCGTAATTGCCCTTGTAGCCCTAAATATGATTTCGATGATTACATGTTGATAAGTAGGCCTTTCTTGCACCCGATCCCACGTAGATGTCGTTGCATGATGAATAATCTTATTATTTGATTACGTGAACTTCGAAATGAGTTATATGACTTGATTTACATGCGTTACATGGCTGCCCGTTTAATATTCATATAACTCCATGTGCTTTTCAAGTGAAATTGCCTGTCATATTGTATCTCGCTTGTTTACTTGTCAATGTGCAATCTTATGACTGCTCGGAGGCAACCTACTTTGTTGACCTCTAAATGTGATATATTAAATGTCATAAATGTGCATTGCATACAAGGTTGCAACCTTTCATTCTGGCATGGTAGCGTTCACGCACACCGGGCGGTATCGGGCTTGCCGGTGCAACCGTGACTACCATTGTCCAATTGCCTCTCTCACTTGGGGGCTAAACTTCCTCGGAGAGTTGGGTCATAGGATTTCGGGGTATATCAGGAGTACACCCATTTGGCGTGATAAGTGGATAATTGAAGCCGGCCGCAACAACTGTTATCAGAAATGATCTTGAGATCGAAAGCTCACCGTATCCTTTTCACTACGTGTATAAGTACTCTCGCTTGGTTCCTAGAGGACCTCGGGGAGGAAAGACGGGTAATTGTGTTCTCTTACTTATATATTACATTATGAACTTACTTGTGTTATATGTCATGCTTTCAAAAAGGGTTTTTCATAAGTTGAACCGGAAAAAGAGTTTCAAAACTTATTTCTCGTTCCCCCTCACTGAGTTCATAAGGACTCACCCTCTTTTATCATCACAGGTGAAGAAGATCAGGAACAGGCACCCGTGGATAATGTGCCTATTGATGACTCCTTGGAGCGATTACGTGCTTTATGTGCCTTTCTTGACAGTGGATGTTTTGTGAACGTTGTCTTTGCTTGAAGAATACTTATTTTATTGATGTAAATGACCCCGTTGTAATTTGGGTCTAATTTTGGGATTGTACTATCTATAACCGGACGAACTCTTTATTTGGTTATTTGCTTTCATTATCTCGTATAATAGTTATCGTAGGCGTTTAAACCACTAGATGATTATTCCACTAAGTTAACTCTATCTAATTTCACTTAGGTACTTACCCGTACCCTAAAGGATAATTGGTACTTGCATAATAGTAAATTGACAAATAAATGGAACATAATTATCAAGCTAGGATTTTTAACCAAATGAGACTTTCAAGATAAATTAGTAGGCATATCGGTTGATGACAAAATAGGAATCTTAGTGGGAATCGAATCAAGGATTGGAAGTTTTGAGGCGTTTTAGAAAATAGGTCCAACCAAAGGTCTTAAATATAGCCGTCATGCTGCCGGATTTCTGGAAAATCTTTTGGAGTTCTAAATCAACGTTAAGTATTAATCGTAAGAAATGACCAAGTCGTACAAATAGCGTAAAAGAATTAGGTCATTCCCTAGTCTAGCTTCCATAGGTCGGGTTGAGGCGTGACAGTAGCCGAGAAGGCTGGCTACCCCCGTCATAGAGCTCTCGAAGAGCTTTCCAACAGTATGATGTGCGCCGTGTAACTACTTACGGATCAAAAGTTATGAGCACCGGAGAAACGGATACCTGGTCATACGCCCTACGCCCTCGGTTTGCGGGCCCAGCTTCTACGTGAAGGGAAGTTGTCTTGCCCAAGGTGCCCTGAATGTGATGGATTAAGTTGTCGTCCTTTTCAATGCTCACGACGTACGATCCGGGACGAAAAAACAGCGCAAAAATATAAAAGTGTCCCGAAACTGATGGAAACGTTCGATTTTGGTCTCTGAAAATAGGCGCAGCCCAGCAAGCTTGCTGCCCCCATTGTAGAGCTCTCGGGGAGCTTTCTAACGGTATGGTGTGCACCGCGTAACTCCTTACGGATCAAAAGTTTTGGGCATCGGAGCGATGGATACTTGGTCACACGCCCCACGCCCATGGTTTGTGAGCCCAAAGTCTACGTGAAGTGAAGTTGTTTTGCCCATGGTGATGTGGGATTAGGTAATAGAAATGTGATGGATTAGGTTGTCGTCCTTTTCGCGGCTCACGACATACGATCCAGGACGGAAAAACTGCGCAAAAGAAGAAAAGTGTCCCGAAACTGACGAAAACGTTCGATTTTGGTCTCCAAAAATAGGCGAGGATGAGCAGGCCTGCTGCCCCTGTCGTAGAGCTCTCGGGGAGCTTTCCAACGGTATGCTGTGCGCTGCATAACTCCTTACAGATCAAAAGTTATAGGCACCGGAGCGACGGATACCTGGTCACACGCCCCACGCCCTAGGTTTGCTGGCCCAGCCTCTACGTGAAGTGAAGTTGTCTTGCCCATGGAGGCATGGAATTCGGTAATAGAAATGTGATGGACTAGGTTGTCGTCCTTTTCGCGGCTCACGACGTACGATCCGGGACAGAAAAACAGCGCAAAAGTAGAAATGTGTCCCAAAACTGATGAAATCATTCGATTTTGGGCTCTGAAAATAGGTGCAGTCGAGCAGGATTGCTACCCCGTCGTAGAGCTCTCGGAGTGCTTTCCAACGGTATGCTGTGCATCGCGTAACTCCTTACGGATCAAAAGTTATGGGCACCGGAGCGACGGATATCGGGTCACACGCCCCATGCCATCGGTTTGCGGGCCCAGCCTCTGCGTGAAGTGAAGTTGCCTTGCCTATGGTGGCATGAGATTCGATAATAGAAATGTGATGGATTAGGTTGTCGTCCTTTTCGCGGCTCACGACGTACGATCCGGGAAGGAAAAACAGAGCAAAAGAAGAAAAGTGTCCCGAAACTGATGAAAACATTCAAATTTGGGCTCCAAAAATAGGCGCAGCCGAGAAGGCTGGCTACCGCCGTCGTAGAGCTCTCGGAGAGCTTTCCAACGATATGCTGTGCGCCGCGTAACTCCTTACGGATCAAAAGTTATAGGCACCGAAGCAACGGATACCTATTCACAAGCCCCACGCCCTTGGTTTGCGGGCCCAGCCTCTACGTGAGGAGAAGTTGTCTTGCCCAAGATGCCGTGGGATTTAGTAATAGAAACGTGATAGATTAGGTTGTCGTCTTTTTCACGGCTCACGACATACGATCCGGGATCGAAAAACAGCGCAAAAGAAGAAAAGTTTCCCGAAACTGATGGAAACGTTCAATTTTGGTCTCCAAAAATAGGCGCAGCCGAGCAGGCTTACTGCCCCCGTCGTAGAGCTCTCTAGGAGATTTTCAACGATATGTTGTGCGCTGCGTAACTCCTTATGGATCAAAAGTTATGGGCACCGGAGCGACGGATACCTGCTCACACGCCCCACGCCCTCGGTTTGGGGGCCCAGCCTCTACGTGAAGTGAGTTGTCTTGCCCATGGTGGTGTGGGATTCGGTAATATAAATTTGATGGATTAGGTTGCCGTCATTTTCGCGGCTCACGACGTGCAAGCCGGGACAAAAAAAATAGGGCAAAAGAAGAAAAGTGTCCCAAAACTGATGAAAACGTTCGATTTTGTGATCTGAAAATAGGTGCAACCTAGCAAGCTTGCTGCACTCGTCATAGAGCTCTCGGAGTGCTTTCCAACGGTATGCTATGCGCCGCGTAACTCCTTACGGATCAAAAGTTATGGGCACCGGAGCGACGGATACCTGGTCACACGCCCCACGCCCTTGGTTTGCGAGCCCAGCCTCTACTTGAAGTGAAGATTTCTTGCCCATGGTGGCGTGGGATTCGGTAATAGAAATGTGATGGATTATGTTGTCGTCCTTTTCGTGGCTCACGATGTACGATCCAAGACCGAAAAACTGCACAAAAGAAGAAAAGTGTCCCGAAACTGATGAAAACGTTCAATTTTGGGCTACGAAAATAGGCACAGCCGAGTAGGCTTGATGCCCCCGTCGTAGAGCTCTCGAAGAGCTTTCCAACGGTGTGCTATGCGCCGCGTAACTCCTTACGGATCAAAAGTTATGGGCACGGAGCGACGGATACCTGGTCACATGCCCTTGGTTTGCGAGCCCAGCCTCTATTTGAAGTGAAGTTTTCTTGCCCATGGTGGCATGGGATTCGATAATATAAATGTGATGGATTAGGTTGTCGTCCTTTTCGCGGCTCACGACGTACGATCCAGGACGGAAAAACTGAGCAAAAGAAGAAAAATGTCACAAAACTGATGAAAACGTTCAATTTTAGGCTACGAAAATAGGCGCAGCCGAGTAGGCCTGTTGCCCCCGTCGTAGAGCTCTCGGAGAGCTTTCCAACGGTATGCTGTGCGCCGCATAACTCCTTTCGGATCAAAAGTTATTGGCACCGGAGCGACGAATACCTGGTCACACGCCCCACTCCCTCGGCTTGCGAGCCCAGCCTCTACGTGAAGTGAAGTTGTCTTTCCTAGGGTGCCGTGGGATTCGGTAATAGAAATATGATGGATTAGGTTGTCTTCCTTTTCGCGGCTCACTATGTATGATCCGGGACAGAAAAATAGCGGAAAAGAAGAAAAGTGTCTCAAAACTGATGAAAAAGTTCAATTTTGGGTTCCAAAAATGGGAATAGCCAAGAAGGTTGGCTACCCCTGTTGTAGAGCTCTCGCTGAGCTTTCCAACGGTATGCTGTGCGCCGCATAACTCCTTACGGATCAAAAGTTATGGGCACGAAGCGACGGATACCTGGTCACACGCCCCACGCCCTCGGTTTGCAGGCCCAGCTTTTACGTGAAGTGACGTTGTCTTGCCCATGGTGGCGTGGGATTCGGTAATAGAAATGTGATGGATTAGGTTGTCGTCCTTTTCGTGGCTCACGACGTACGATCCGAGATAGAAAAATAGCGTAAAAGAAGAAAAGTGTCCCAAAATTGTTGAAAACGTTCAATTTTGTGATATGAAAATAGACTCAGACGAGCAGGCCTATTGCCGCCATCATAGAGCTCTCGGACAGCTTTCCAACAGTATGTTGTGCGCTGCGTAACTCTTTGCAGATCAAAAGTTATGGGCACCGGAGCGACGGATACCTGGTCACACGCCCCACGCCCTCGATTTGCGGGCCAATCCTCTACATGAAGTGAATTTGTCTTGCACAAGGTGTCGTGGGATTCGGTAATTAAAAAGTTATGGATTAGGTTGTCGTACTTTTCGCGGCTCACGACGCACGATCCAAGGCGAAAAAACTGCGCAAAAGAAGAAAAGTATACCGAAACTAATGAAAACGTTCAATTTTGGGCTACGAAAATAGGCGCAGCCAAGTAAGCTTGCTACCTCGTTCGTAGAGCTCTCAGAGAGCTTTCTAACGGTATGCTGTGCACCACGTAACTCCTTACGAATCAAAAGTTATAGGCACCGGAGCGACAAATACCTGGTCACACGCCCTACACCCTCGGTTTACGGGCTTAGCCTCTACGTGAAGTGAAGTTGTCTTGCCCAAGGTGCCGTGGGATTCGGTAATAGAAATGTGTTGGATTAGGTAGTCATCCTTTTCACGACTCACGATGTACGATCCGGGACCGAAAAACAGAGCAAAAGAAGAAAAGTGTCCCGAAACTAATGAAAATATTCGATTTTGGGCTCCAAAAATAGGCGTAGCCGAGAAGTCAGGCTACCCCCGTCGTAGAGCTCTCGGAGAGCTTTCCAATGGTATGCTGTGCGCCGCGTAACTCCTTACTGATCAAAAGATAGGTGCACCGGAGCAACGGACACCTGGTCACAAGCCTCACACCCTCGGTTTGCGGGCCAAGCCTCTACCTGAAGGGAAGTTGTCTTGCCTAAGATGCCGTGTGAATTAGTAAAAGAAATGTGATGGATTAAGTTGTCGTCTTTTTTGCGGCTCACGACGTACGATCCGTGACGGAAAAACAGCACAAAAGAAGAAAAGTGCCGCAAAAATGATGGAAACATTCGATTTTGGTCTCCGAAAATAGGCGCTGCTGAGCAGGCTCGCTGCCCTGTCGTAGAGCTCTCAGGGAGCTTTCCAACGATATGCTGTGCGCCGTGTAACTCCTTACGGATGAAAAGTTATGGGCACCGGAGTGACGGATACCTGGTCACATGCCGCACGCCATCGATTTGCGGGCCCAGCCTCTACGTGAAGTGAAGTTGTCTTGCCCATAGGGGCGTGGGATTCGGTAATAGAAATGTGATGGATTAGGTTGTTGTCCTTTTCGCAGCTCATGACGTACGATACGGAATAGAAAAACAGTGCAAAAGATGAAAAGTGTCCCAAAACTGATGAAAATGTTCGATTTTGGGATCTGAAAATAGGCGCAACTGAGCAGGCTTGCTGCCCCCATTGTAGAGCTCTTGGAGAGGTTTCCAACAGTATGCTGTGCGCCGTGTAACTCCTTACGGATCAAAAGTTATGGGCACCAGAGCGACGGATACCTAGTCACACGGCCCACGCTCTCGGTTTGCGGGCCCAGCCTCTACGTGAAGTGAAGTTTTCTTGCCCATGGTAGCGTGGGATTCGGTAATAGAAATGTCATGGATTAGGTTGTCGTCCTTTTCGCCGCTCACGACGTAAGATCCAACAAAGAAAAACAACGCAAAAGAAGAAAAGTGCCCCAAAACTGATGAAAATGTTCGATTTTGGGCTCCGAAAATAGGTGTAGCCCAGCAGGCTTGCTACCCCCGTTGTAGACCACTCAGAGTGCTTTCCAACGGTATCCTGTGCACTGCGTATCTCCTTACGGATCAAAAGTTATGGGCACCGGACCGACGGATACCTGGTCATACGTCCCACACCCTCGGTTTGCAGGCCCAGCCTCTACGTGAAGTGAAGTTGTCTTGCCCATGGTGGCGTGGGATTCGGTAATAAAAATGTGATGGATTAGGTTGTCGTCCTTTTCGTGGCTCACGACGTACGATCGGGGACAGAAAAACTGCGCAAAAGAAGAAAAGTGTCCCAAAATTGATGAAAACGATCAATTTTAGGATCCGAAAATAGACGCAGACGATCAGGCTTACTGCCCCCGTCGTAGAGCTCTCGGTGATCTTTCTAACAGTATGTTGTGCGCCGCGTAACTCTTTACGGATCAAAAGTTATGGGCACCGGAGCGACGGATACCTGGTCACACGCCCCACGCCCTCGGCTTGCGGGCCCAACCTCTACATGAAGTGAAGTTGTCTTACCCAGGGTGCCGTAGGATTCGGTAATAGAAATGTGATGGATTAGGTTGTCGTCCATTTCGAGGCTCACGACGAACGAAACGGGAAAAAAAAAAGCGCAAAAAAAGAAAAATGTCTCAAAATTGATGAAAACATTCAATTTTGGGCTCCGAAAATAGGCATAGCCGAGAAGACTAGCTACCCCCGTCGTAGAGCTCTCGGAGAGCTTTCCAACGGTATGTTGTGCGCCATGTAACTCCTTACGGATGAAAAGTCATGGGCACCGGAGCGACGGATACCTGGTCACACGCCCCACGCCCACGGTTTGCTGGCCCAGCCTCTACGTTAAGTAAAGTTGTCTTGCCTAAAATGCCGTGGGATTCGGTAATAGAAATGTGATGGATTAGGTTGTCGTCGTTTTTTAGGCCCACGACGTACGATCCGAGATGAAAAAAACAGCGCAAATGAAGAAAAATGTCCCGAAACTAATGAAAATGTTCAATTTTGGGCTCCGAAAATAGACGCAGCAGAGCAAGCTTGCTGCCCTCGGGTTGGGCTCTCGGAGAGCTTTCTAAAGGTATGCTGTGCGCCGCGTAACTCCTTACAGATCAAAAGTTTTGGGCACCGGAGCGACGGATACCTGGTCACACGCCCCACGCCCACGGTTTGCAGGCCCAGCCTCTACGTGAAGTGAATTTTTCATGCCCATGGTGGCGTGGAATTCGGTAATAGAAATGTGATGGATTAGGTTGTCGTCCTTTTCGCGGCTCCAGACGTGCGATCCGAGACGGAAAAACAGCGCAAAGGAAGAAAAGTATCCCGAAACCGATGAAAACGTTCAATTTTGGGCTCCAAAAATAGGCGCAGCAATGCAAGCTTGCTGCCCCCTTCGTAGAGCTCTTGGAGAGCTTTCTAACGATATGGTGTGCGCCACGTAACTCCTTACAGATCAAAAGTTATGGGCACCGGAGCGACGGATACCTGGTCACACGCCCCACGCCCTCGGTTTGCGGGCCCAGCCTCTACGTGAAGTGAAGTTGTCTTGCCCAAGTTGCCGTGGGATTCGATAAGAGAAATGTGATAGATTAGGCTGTCGTCCTTTTCGCGGCTCACGATGTACGATCCGGAACGGAAAAATAGCGCAAAAGAATAGAAGTGTCCCAAAACTACTGAAAATGTTTGATTTTGGGCTCCGAAAAAAGGCGCCGCAAAGCGAGCTTACTGCCTCCGTCGTAGAGCTCTCGGAGTGCATTCCAACGGTATGTTGTGCACCGCTAAACTCCTTGCGGATCAAAAGTTATGGGCACCGGAGCGACGGATAATTGGTCATACGCCCCACTCCCTCGGTTTGCGGGCCCAGCCTCTACGTGAAGTGAAGTTGTCTTGCCCATGGTGGCGTGGGATTCAGTAATAGAAATGTGATGGATTAGGTTGTCGTCTTTTTTGCGGCTCACGACGTACAATTCGGGACAGAAAACATTGCAAAAGAAGAAAAGTGTCCCAAAACTGATGAAAATGTTCGATTTTGGGATCCGAAAATAGGCGCAACCGAGCAGGCTTGCTGCACCCGTCGTAGAGCTCTCGGAGTGCTTTCCTACAGTATGTTGTGCGCCGCGTAACTCCTTACGGATCAAAAGTTATGGGCAGCGGAGCGACGAATACATGGTCACACTCCCTACGCCCTCGGTTTGCTGGCCCAGCCTCTACGTGAAGTGAAGTTGTCTTGCCCAAGGTGCCGTGGGATTCGGTAATAGAAATGTGATGGATTAGGTTGTCGTCGTTTTTGCGGCTCACGACGTACGATCCGGGACGGAAAAAAAATGAAAAAGTAGAAAAGTGTCCCAAAACTGATGTAAACGTTCGATTTGGGTCTTCGAAAATAGGCGCAGCTAAGTAAGCTTGCTGCCCCCATCATAGAGCTCTCGGAGAGCTTTCCAACGGTATGCTGTGCGACGTGTAACTCCTTACGGATCAAAAGTTATGGGCACTAGAGCGACGGATACCTGGTCACACGCCCCACTCCCTCGGTTTACGGGCCCAGCCTCTACGTGAAGTGAAGTTGTCTTGCCCAGGGTGCCGTGGAATTCAGTAATAGAAATGTGATGGATTAGGTTTTCGTCCTTTTCGCGGCTCACGACTTACGATCCGGGACAGAAAAACTACGCAAAAGAAGAAAAGTGTCTCAAAACTGATGAAAACGTTCGATTTTGGACTCCGAAAGTAGGCATAGCCGAGAAGACTGGCTACTCCCGTCGTAGAACTCTCGGAGAGCTTTCCAACGGTATGCTGTGTAACTCCTTACGGATGAAAAGCTATAGGCACCGGAGTGACGGATACCTGGTCACACGCCCCACGTCCTCGGTTTGCGGGCCCAGCCTCTACGTTAAGTAAAGTTGTCTTGCCCAAGGTGCCGTGGGATTCGGTAATAGAAATGTGATGGATTAGGTTGTCGTCATTTTTGCGGCCCACGACGTATGATCCGGGACGCAAAAACAGCGCAAAAGAAGAAAAGTGTCCCAAAATTGATAAAAATGTTCAATTTTGGGCTCCGAAATTAGGCGCAGCCGAGTAGGCTTGCCACCCCCGTCGTAGAGCTCTCGGAGAGCTTTCTAAAGGTATGATGTGCGGTAACTCCTTACGGATCAAAAGTTTTTGGCTCCGGAGCAAGGAATACATGGTTATACGCTCCACGCCCTCGATTTGCGGGCCCAGCCTCTAGGTGAAGTGAAGTTGTCATGCCCATGGTGGCGTAGAATTCAGTAAAAGAAATGTGATGGATTAGGTTGTCGTCCTTTTCGCTGCTCAAGACGTACGATCCGGGACAGAAAAACAGCGCAAAGGAAGAAAAGTGTCCCGAAACTGATGAAAACGTTCAATTTTGGGCTGCGAAAATAGGTGTAGCAAAGTAGGCATGCTTTCCCCGTCGTAGAGCTCTCGGAGAGCTTTTTAACGGTATGGTGTGCGCCACATAACTCCTTACGGATCAAAAGTTATGGGCACTGGAGCGACGGATACCTAGTCACACGCCCCACGCCCTCAGTTAGTGGGCCTAAGCTCTACGTGAAGTGAAGTGGTCTTGCCCAAGTTTCCATGGGATTCTGTAATAGAAATGTGATCGATTAGGTTGTCGTCTTTTTCGCGGCTCACGACGTACGATCCGAAACGGAAAAATAGCGCAAAAGAAGAAAAGTGTCCCGAAACTGATGAAAACGTTCGATTTGGGGCTCCGAAAAAAGGCGCAGCAAAGCAAACTTGCTGCCCTCGTCGTAGAGCTCTATTAGAGCTTTCCAACGGTATGCTGTGTGCCGCTTAACTCCTTACGGATCAAAAGTTATGGGCACCGGAGCGACGGATACCTGGTCACACTCCCTCGGTTTGCGGGCCCAGCCTCTATGTGAAATGAAGTTGTCTTACCCATGGTGGCGTGGGATTCGGTAATAGAAATTTGATGGATTAGGTTGTCGTCCTTTTCGCGGCTCACGACGTACGATCCTGGACAGAAAAACAACGCAACAGAAGAAAAGTGTCCCAAAACTGATGAAAACGTTCGATTTTGGGATCCGAAAACAGGCGCAGCCAAGCAGACTTGCTGCCCCTGTCATAGAGCTCTTGGAGTGCTTTCCTACAGTATGCTCTGCGCCGCTTAACTCCTTACAGATCAAAAGTTATGGGCACCGGGGCGACGAATACATGGTCATACGCCCCACGCCCTCGGTTTGCAGGCCCAGCCTCTACATGAAGTGTAGTTGTCTTGCCCAAGGTGCCGTGGGATTTGGTAATAGAAATGTGATGGATTAGATTGTCATCGTTTTTGCGGCTCACGACGTACGATCCGGGACGGAAAACCAACGAAAAATTAGAAAAGTGTCTAGAAACTGATGAAAATGTTCGATTTTGGGCACTGAAAATACGTACAGGTAAGCAAGCTTGCTGTCCCCATCGTAGAGCTGTCGGAGAGCTTTCCAACGGTATACTGTGCGTCGCGTAACTCCTTACGGACCAAAAGTTATGGGCACCGGAGCGACGGATACCTGGTCACACACCCCACTCCCTCGGTTTGCGAGCCCAGCTTCTACATGAAGTGAAATTGTCTTGCCCAAGGTACCGGGGGATTCGGTAATATAAATGTGATGGATTAGGTTGTCGTCCTTTTCGCGGTTCACGACGTACGATCCGGGACAGAAAAACTACGCAAAAGAAGAAAAGTGTCCCGAAACTGATGAAAACGTTCGATTTTAGGCTCTGAAAATCGACGTAGCAAAGTAAGCTCACTGGCCCCGTCCTAGAGCTCTCGGAGAGCTTTCCAACGGTATGTTGTGCGCCGCGTAACTCCTTACGGATCAAAAGTTATAGGCATCAGAGCGACGGATACCTAGTCACACGTCCCACTCCCTCGGTTTACGTGCCCAGCCTCTACGTGTAGTGAAGTTGTCTTGCCCATGGTGGCGTGGGATTCAGTAATAGAGATGTGGTGGATTAGGTTGTCGTCCTTTTCGTGGCTCAAGACGTACGATCCGGGACGGAAAAACAGCGCAAAAGAAGAAAAGTGTCACAAAACTTATGAAAACATTCGATTTTGGTCTCCAAAAATAGGCGTAGCTGAGCAGGCATGCTGCCCTCGTCGTAGAGCTCTCGGGGAGCTTTCCAACGGTATGGTGTGCGCCGCGCAACTCCTTACTGATCAAAAGTTATGGGCACCAGAGCGACGGATACCTGGTCACAAGCCCCACGGCCTCAGTTTGCGGGCCCAGCCTCTACGTGAAGTGAAGTTGTCTTGCCTATGGTGGCGTGGGATTCGGTAATAGAAATGTGATGGATTAGGTTGTCGTCTTTTTTGCGGCTCACGATGTACGATCTGGGACAGAAAAACAGCGCTAAAGAAGAAAAGTGTCCAAAACTGATGAAAATGTTCGACTTTGGGATTCGAAAATAGGCGCAGCTGAACAGGCTTGCTGAACCTGTCCTAGAGCTCTCGGAGAGCTTTCCAACAGTATGTTGTTCGCCGCGTAATTCCCTACGGATCAAAAGTTATGGGCACCGGAGCGACGAATACCTGGTCACACGCCCCACGCCCTCGGTTTGCAGGCCCAGCCTCTACGTGAAGTGAAGTTTTCTTGCCCATGGTGCCATAGGATTCGATAATAGAAATGTGATAGTTTAGGTAGTCGTCCGTTTCGCGGCTCACGACGTACGATCCGGGACAGAAAAACAGCCCAAAAGAAGAAAATTGTCCGAAAATTGATGAAAACATTCAATTTTAGCCTCCGAAAATAGGCGTAGCCAAGCAGGCTTGCTACACCCGTCGTAGAGATCTCGGAGTGCTTTCCAACGGTATGCTGTGCGCTGCGTAACGCCTTACGGATCAAAAGTTATGGGCATCGGATCGATGGATACCGGGTCACACGCCCCACGCCCTCGGTTTGCGAGCCCAGCCTCTACGTGAAATGGAGTTGTCTTGCCCATGGTGGCGTGAGATTCGGTAATACAAATGTGATGGATTAGGTTGTCGTCCTTTTCGCGGCTCACGACGTACGATCCGGGACGGAAAAATCGCGCAAAGGATGAAAAGTTTCCCAAAACTGATGAAAATGTACAATTTTGGGCTCTGAAAAAAGGCGTAGCAGAGCAGGCTTCCTGCCCCCGTCGTAGAGCTCTCGGAGAGCTTTCTAACGGTATGGTGTGCGCCACGTAACTCCTTACGGATCAAAAGTTATGGGCACCGGAGCGATGGATACCTTGTCACACGCCCCACCCCCTCTGTTTGCTGGCCCAGCCGCTATGTGAAGTGAAGTTGTCTTGCCCAAGGTGCCGTGGAATTCGGTAATAGAAATGTGATGGATTAGGTTGTCGTCCTTTTCGCGGCTCACGACGTACGTTCCAGGATGGAAAAATAGCGCAAAAGAAGAAAAGTGTCCTAAAACAGATAAAAACGTTCGATTTTGGGATCCAAAAATAGGCGCAGCCGAGCAGCCTCGCTACCCCCGTCGTAGAGCTCTCGGAGTGCTTTCTAATGGTATGCTGTGCGCTGCGTAACTCCTTACGGATCAAAAGTTATGGGCACCGGAGCGACGAATACATGGTCACAGGCCCCACGCCCTCGGTTTGCGGGCCCAGCCTCTACGTGACGTGAAGTTGTCTTGCCCATGGTGGTTTGAGATTCGGTAATAGAAATGTGATGGATTAGGTTGTCGTTTTTTTCGCGGCTCACGACGTACGATCCGGGACGAAAAAATAGCGAAAATGAAGAAAAGTGTCCCGAAACTGTTCAAAATGTTCGATTTTGGTCTCTGAAAATAGGGGCAGTCTAGCAGGCTTGTTTCCCTCATCGTAGAGCTCTTTGAGAGCTTTCTAACGGTATGCTGTGCGCTGCGTAACTCCATACAGATCAAATGTTATGGGCACCGGAGCGACGGATACCTGGTCACATGCCCCACGCCCTCGGTTTGCGGGCCCAGCCTCTACGTGAAGTGAAGTTGTCTTGCCCATGGTAGCGTGGGATTCGTTAATAGAAATGTGATGGATTAGGTTGTCGTCCGTTTCGCGGCTCACGACGTACAATCCGGGAAGAAAAAACAGCGCAAAACAAGAAAAGTGTCCCAAAACTGATGGAAACGTTTGATTTTGGTCTACGAAAATAGGCGCAGCCGAGCAAGTTTGCTGCCCCCGTCGTAGAGCTCTCAGAGAGCTTTCCAATGGTATGGTATGCACCGCGTAACTCCTTACGGATCAAAAGTTTTGGGCACCGGAGCGACGGATACCTGGTCACACGCCCCACACCCTTGGTTTGCGGGCCTAGCCTCTACGTGAAGTGAAGTTGTCTTGCCCATGGTGATGTGGGATTCGGTAATAGAAATGTGATGGATTAGGTTTTCGTCCTTTTCGCGGCTCACGACGTACGATCCATGACGGAAAAACTGCGCAAAAGAAGAAAAGTGTCCTGAAACTGATGAAAACGTTCGAATTTGGTCTCCAAAAATAGGCACAGCTGAGCAGGCTTGCTTCCCCCGTCGTAGAGCTCTCGGGGAGGTTTCCAACGGTATGGTGTGCGCCGCGTAACTCCTTACTGATCAAAAGTTATGGGCACCGGAACGACGGATACCTGGTCACAAGCCCCACGCCCTCGGTTTGCGGGCCCAGCCTCTACGTGAAGTGAAGTTGTCTTGCCCATGGTGGCGAGGGATTCGGTAATAGAAATGTGATGGATTATGTTGTCGTCCTTTTCACGACTCACGATGTACGATCTGGGATAGAAAAACTGCGCAAAAGAAGAAAAGTGTCCCAAAACTGATGAAAACGTTCGATTTTGGGATCCGAAAATAGGCGCAGCTGAGCAGGCTTTGTGAGGCCCAACCTCGATTTACGTTTGATACCTCGTTTTGTGTGCCCTAACCTAGATTTGAGTTCCTTGAACTAGGTTTAAGAGTCGTGTTTCGTTTTATGTGCCTTGCTTTGAATTAGGTTCATTCATTTGGGGTTGCGTACATTAGCTTGGGAAATGTGCATTCGTCTCGTAGTTTGTGCCTTACCTCGTGGTGTGTGCCCTAAACCTAGGAAAGCGTGCCCGCATGCTAATCAAGAAAGCATCTTACACGAAGCACTATATCATTAATTAATCCTACAAACTCCACTAACAAATATTAAAATGCTAATTCAATTCACTAGAAGACGAAATCTCACAAAAAGCTAAACATTCTTATTCTTTATTCTTTAATTCTTTGCACATCCCAAGCACACAAGGTAGGGTGACAAGTGTGAGAACAGCTTCCAAGAATTGAAGAAAAGATTGACTACCGCACCTGTTCTTGCATTGCTTGAAAGGAGTCAAGGCTTTGTAATCTATAGCGATGCTTCGAAGGAAGGACTGGGTTGTGTGTTGATGCAAAATGGTAGGGTGATTGCATATGCCTCTAGGAAACCCAAGCCGTATGAATTGAACTACCCGACGCATGATTTGGAGTTAGCGGCTATTGTGTTTGTACTCAAGAAATGGAGGCACTATCTGTGGGGTAACAAGTTCGAGGTGTTTACTGAACACAAGAGCTTGAAATACTTGTTCTCACAAAAAAGAGTTGAACATGAGACAAAGACGGTGGATGGAGCTTTTGGATGATTATAACTGCACAATCAATTATGTGCCCGGTAAAGCAAATGTAGTTACAAATGCCTTAAGTCAGAAAGCGAGCATGGCAAAACTGGAAGTTAAGGTACAGGAATTGTTAGAGGAAGCATTTTTGTGGAAACCACAATTGACTAAAAAAGGGTTACTATTTGCCACTACACAAGTTCAATCGACCTTGTTGTCTGAATTACGAGAGGCTCAACAGAAGGACCAACAGTTTCAGAAGATTAAAGAAAGCAACACAGATTTCAAGTTTCATGATGATGGTATTTGGAGGTTCAGGAATCGAATTTGTGTTCCTAATGATCCAGAGTTGAAAAAGAAGATTCTTCAAGAAGCCCATAATTCAAGATACACTATTCACCCCGGCAGAACAAAGATGTACCGGGATTTGAAGCAACACTATTGGTGGAATAACATGAAGAGGGAGATCGCGGAATTTGTGGCTCAGTGTTTGACTTGCTAGAGAATCAAAGCAGAACATCAACGACCAGTAGGTTTACTTCAGCCGTTGGAAATTGCTCAATGGAAATGGGAACATATAACTATGGACTTTGTCATGGACCTGCCCAGGTCACAAAAGGGTCATGACGCCGTTTGGGTCATAGTGGATAGATTGACTAAGTCAGCACACTTCTTATCAATGAACAAGGAGGATAGTCCTGAGAAATTGGGAGATATGTATGTGGCGGATATTGTAAAGTTGCACGGGATGCCAGTGAGTATTGTGTCGGATAGGGATCCTCATTTTACTTCCCGATTTTGGAAGAGATTGCAAGAAGCTTTGGGAACGAAGTTGAGTTTCAGCACGACTTATCACCCTCAGACTGATGGACAATCTGAGAGAACTATTCAGATTCTGAAGGATATGCTGAGGGCGTGTGTTTTATACTTCGGAATAGGTTGGGAGAAATACCTGTCTCTAGCGGAGTTCGCTTATAATAACAGTTATCAGGCCACTATCGGGATGGCCCCATTTGAGGCATTGTATGGACGTAAGTGTCAATCCCCAATTTACTAGGATGAAGTAGGTGAGACGAAGACTTTTGACCCGACCCTGCTACCAGAACTCATGAAGACTGTTGATAATGTCCACCTCATCCGAAAACGGATGATTACCGCCCAAAGCAGGCAGAAAAGTTATGCAGACCGAAGGAGACGGAGTCTAGAGTTTGAAGTCGGCGACAAGGTATTCTTGAAGATATCACCTCGGAGGGGACTGATTAAACACGGCAAGGGTGGAAAGTTGAGCCCGAGGTTTGTAGGACCATTTGGGATAATTGAGAAGGTGGGCAAATTGGCGTATCGCTTGGAACTACCCCAAAACCTCTCCAATATTCACGACGTCTTTCATGTTTCAATGCTACGGAAGTATCACCCTGATCCATCGCATATCTTGGAGCCAGAGCCGTTGCAGCTTCGGGAGAACTTGTCATATGAAGAGAAGCCCATTCGGATCCTAGACGAGCAAGATCGGGAATTATGCAACAAATCTATACCGTTGGTGAAAGTGTTGTGGGATCACCATGGAGTTGAAGAAGCAACATGGGAAAGGCGAGACCAGATGGAGCAACAGTATCCAGCACTATTTAAAAGGTAATATTGAATTTCGGGACGAAATTATTTTAAGGAGGGGAGGATGTGAGGCCCGACCTCGATTTGCATGCGATACCTCGTTTCGTGTGCCCTAACCTAAATTTGCGTGCCTTGACCTAGGTTTAAGAGTCGTGTTTCATTTTATGTGCCTTGCATTGAATTACATGCATTCATTTGGGGTTGTGTGCATTAGCTTGGGAAACGTGCATTCGTCTCGTAGTTCGTGCCTTACCTCGTGGTGCGTGCCCGCACGCTAATCAAGAAAGCATCTTACACGAAGCACTAGATCATTAATTAATCCTACAAACTCCACTAACTAATATTAAAATGCTAATTCAACTCACTAGAAGACGAAATCTCACAAAAAGCTAAACATTCTTATTCTTTATTCTTTAATTCTTTGCACATCCCAAGCACACAATAAAATAAGTTCAAACAAGACAAAAAATTCAGATTGGAACACTAGCTTGGCCGACCACATGATGCATTTGAACAAGCATTGCATATTTCAAAGATTATACCTAGACATTCTATGACAACAACACATAAAACAAAGCATAAAAAATGACTTAAAACCCTACCCAATGCACCACAATCTCGGCCCACTCAATTACCCATGCTAAGATGATTCAAAATATGCTCTTGAAGACACAAATTCTGAAATTTAGAAGCTCAAGGCCGACACATGCCCACAAAAGCATCAAAACTCTTCAAAGCATTTCATTTTTCTTTATCTCAACTCTCACTCTCTCATTTCCTCTCTCTCTCTCTCGGCCTTGGCTGCAATATTAGTCTCCATAGCTTAAGCTCATCATCCTAAGGTTCCTCTAGACACTCAAGGCCCTAGGAAGCTCGACCAAGCAAGCTAGAAGCAAGAGAATTCGCATGCAAGCACACAAGACTCATCAATTTTTGGCATAGGTATGTTTGATAGCTTCTACTTCATTTCCTTTTGTTCTAGCCACATACACATACTAAGAACTTGGTAACTAAGCTAGGAATTAGAGAATCTCAAGTTATCTCTCGGCCAAGCAAGGAGAAAAGACGATCTTGTGCATCATCAAGAGCTTTGTGCATCTTCATTATTGTTTTGCTAAGGTGAGGGCTAAAACTCTTTTGAAAAGCTTTCAAAAACCACATGCATGCCTTCATATGTCTATTTTTACCTCTGTAATTGTGATATATATGTGTACATGAGCTTTTGTAACCATGCATGGCAAGCTATTTGGCTAGAATTTGAAGATAGGTGAAATCGTGTAAATGGCAGTTTTCTGACTTGTTGGAGCGAAGTGAATTAGACCTTGTAAATGATGTTGAAAATGCATGAAAATTAGTAGATGACTAGTTTTTCCAGTTCTGAGCATTTTTCGTAGAAATAGGCCAAGGCCAATTTTGACTCTAAGGTCTCCAAAATGGCAAAACATCGAAAGGTGTCTAAATCTGGAAAATCTGGAAAGTCTGGAAAATGAAGCAGGTTTTTGGCAGTTCACTGTCCTTGTAGAACGAACCGGTTTTGACTTAGTAAATGGTATCTAAAATGCATGAAATTTGGTAGGTTGTTATATTTTTCAGTTCTGGACATTTTTGTCAGAAATAGACTAAGGCTAAATCTGACCCTAAGGTGTTCAAAAACGACAAGTATTGAAATGTGTACCAATCTGGACAGTTTTGCGTAGTCTCACGGTTTTGGCTATAACTCTTGAATCCGAACTCCAAATGATGCGAGGTTTGCTTCTGGATTTAGTTCACTCCCTAAGATTTAATTTGAAATTTTGTTCACTGGAATTGGAGATTGTTTGCTTGTCTAAATGATTGTGGAAAAACAGACCATTGCAGTGAGGTTTTCATCTAGTGTTATGCTTTTAAAATTATTGTAATTTCTCTTGTTGTATTAAATGCTTGGGATTGTGGCACTTGGATGTTGTGTGGACTGTTTTGGATGCTTGAGGATGTTTAATTAATCGATGCATGGCTTTGGTTTAATTACTTGTCAACTCGTGGCTTAATCGTACGTGTAAGCATGAATTGAAACCCTAGTGACTATGAAAAACTCGCTAAGTATCGATCCTATGGTTATTGTGTCTAATTGTGTGATTAGTGGGCTGCCCGTAGTTGTCTTTATAGCCCTAAATGTGATTCCGACAATTACATGTTGATAAGTAGACTTTGCTTGTACCCGGTCTAAAGTAAGCGTCGTTGCATGCTTGTATAATCTATTTCTCGATTTCGTGAACCCCGAAATGTGCTATATGACTTGATTTACTTGTGTTACATGGCTGCCCGTTTAATATTCATTTGACTCCATGTGTTTTACAAGTGAAATTACATGTCAAAGCATGCCTTATGTGTTTACTTGTCAACGTGCGATCTTATAACTGCTCGGAGGCAACCTACTTTGTTGTCCTCCTAATGTGATATGTTAAATGTTATAAATGCGCATTGCATACAAGGTTGCAACCTTTCATTGTGGCATGGTAGCGTTTCACGCACGCCGGGCGGCATGAGGCTTGCCGGTGCTACCGTGACTACCTTGGTCCAATTCCCTCTCTCTTGGCATTACACCCTCAGAGAGTTGGGTCGTAGGTTTTCGGGGTACATCCGGAGTACACCCAAATGGGAGCGATAAGTGGATTATTGAAGTCGGCCGCAAATCGTATAGAAATTGATATTGAGAGCAAAAGCTCACCGTATCCTTGAAATGATCGGTAATTGTATCTGTTGTTCAATTTGATTCATATATTTTGCGTACTTCATTAATTGTAATATGTGACATGCTTTCCAAAGGGGTTTTTCATAAGTTTAACCGAAAAAAGAGTTTCAAAACGTACTTCTCGTTCCCCCTCGCTGAGTTCATAAGGACTCACCCTCTTTTATCATCTCAGGTTAAGAAGACCAGGAACAGGTACCCGAGGACAACGTGCCTATTGATGACTCCTTGGAATGATTGCTTGCCCTACGTGCCTTACTTGACTATGGCCATTTTGTGAACGATATGTTGCTTGAAGACTATCTCTTATGTTGCTTGTTGTTGTATTGTAAATGACCCCCGTTGTAATTTGGGGTCTAATTTTGGCTTGAACTGATCACAACTAGGTACACACTCTTCTGGTCATTTTGCTACCGTTACTTTGGTTTAGTATCTATCACAGACTTATGAAGTACTAGATAAGAGTTAAGTAAAATGAATTTATCCAATCTTAAGCAGGTACTCATTGTTAAGCTAAGATCAACAGGTACTGGTGTAACTAGATTGACAAATAAACGAGACATAATATCATGCTAGGTTATTAGTCAAACGAGGCTTCGAGATAACTAGTAGGCACCCCGATTGGTGATAAATAGTAATCTTAGTTGGAAATGAATTTGAGATTGAAAGTTTCGAGGCGTTTAGAGAATTATGTCAAACTAAAGAGCCCAATTACAGCCATTATGCTGCCGGTTTTTCGGATAATTTGTGGAGTTTAGGCTAAACGTTAAGTGTTAAACCTTCATGAACGATTAAAGTACGTGAAATGACATGACTGTTTAGATCACTCCCTAGTCTAACCCCTATAGGTCGGGTTGGGGCGTGACACCTTAGAGAAATGGTATCAGAGCTTAGATTGCTTAAGCCAGGTTTAACTCTCAGACCATAGGTAGAACCCCTAAGATTATCAGGATGACTTGTTTATGTGTGTTATTGTGTGACAATATCAATTGTGCCTTCTCTGTTTCTATGTGCTTATGTGATTAACATGTCTTAACTGTTTCGAGAATTGTGTGTCTATCTAAAATTGTATGTTGCATACCTTATACATTAAATTCTTGTTTGTCGTATTCCAATAAATTGTGCATAATAATCTGTGCCTATAGATGGCTGGCCCTAGTACCCGCAATACTAATAGGAGCGGTGAGCCCCAAGAGACCGGAGATGCTCATCAAACTAATCCCGGCATGGGTATGTTTAATATGATAGCGAATGCTACGGATCGCGTGTCGCGAGTGATGGAACGTCAAGATCCATGTGAAGTAAACAACAACAACAACAACAACAACAGGAATTGTCACGCCTCAACCCGGCCTATAAGGTTAGACTAGGGTGTGATCTAAACATTCAAGTCACGTCTCGTACTTAATCGTTCATGAAAATTTAACACTTAATGTTTTAGCCTAAACTTCAAAAATTTTCCAGAAAACTGGCAGCATAACGGCTGTAATTGGGCTATTTGGTTTGACCAATTCTCTAAACGCCTTAAATTTTCCAATCTCAATTTCATTTCTAACTAAGATTACTATTTACCATCAATTGAAATGCCTACTGGTTATCTCGAAGTCTCGTTTAATTAATAACCTAGCATGATACTATGTCTCGTTTGTATGTTAATCTCCGTTACAAAAGTACATGTTGATCTTAGCTTAATAGCGACTACCTGCTTAAGATTGGATAGGTTCATTTACTTAGTCCTTACCTGATACGTCATAAACCTATGATAGATACTAGCTAATGGCAATAGCAAAACGATCATAGTAGTGTCTGTCTAGTTATTATCAGTACAAACCAAAATTAGACCCTAAATTACAACGGGGGTCTTTTACATTACAAACAACCAGCAGCATAATAGAAATAGTCTTCAAGTAGCATAGTGTTCACAAATAGCCATAATCACGCAAAGCACATTGGACAAGCAATCACTCCAAGGAATCATCGTTAGACATGTCGTCCTCGGGTACCTGTTCTTGATCTTCTTCACCTGAGATGATAAAAGAGGGTGAGTCCTTATGAACTCAGCGAGGGGGAACGAGAAATAGGTTTTGAAACTCATTTTTCGGTTCAACTTATGAAAACCCTTTTGCAAGCATGAATGTCTCACAAATAAGTACATAACAATAATATAAAAGTAAAGGAACACAATTACCCGTCTTTCCTCCCCGAGGTCCTCTAGGAACCAAGCGAGAGTACTTATACACATAGTGAAAAGGATACGGTGAGATTTTGCTCTCAGTTGTTGCGGCCGACTTCAAATCGTCCCCTTATCACGCCAAGTGGGTGTACTCCGGATGTACCCCGAAATTCTACGACCCAACTCTCCGAGGAAGTCTAGCCCCCAAGCGAGAGAGGGAATTGAACAATGGTAGTTACGGTTGCACCGGTAAGCCCGATGCCGCCCGGTGTGCGTGTACGCTACCACGCCAGAATGAAAGGTTGCAACCTTATATGCAATGCACATTTATGACATTTAATATATCACATTAGGAGGACAACAAAGTAGGTTGCCTCCGGACAATCATAAGATTGCACATTGACAAGTAACCAAGCAAGGCATGATAAGACAAGTAATTTTACTTGAAAGGCATATGGAGTTATATGAACATTAAACGGGCAGCCATGTAACACATGTAAATTAAGTCATATAACTCATTTCAACGTTCACATAATCAAACAATGAGATTATTCAACATGCAACGACATCTACGTGGGCTCGGATGCAAGAAAGGCCTATTTGTCAACATGCAATTATCAAAATCACATTTAGGGATATAAGGGAAACTACGGGCAGCCTACTAAACATATAATTAAACACGATATTCATAGGATCAACACTTAGTGAATTTTCCTAGTCACTAGGGTTTCCATTTTGTGCTTACCCGTGCGATTAAGCCCCAAGCCAACTCAAAATCAATCTCAAGCCATGCATCAATTAATTCAAACATCCCCAAGTATTCAAAACAGTCCACACAACATCCTAATGCCACAATTCCAAGCATTTAATACCACAAGAGAAGTTACAACAATTTTCTAAGCATATAACTAAGTGAAACCCTCACTGCAATAGGTTGTTTTCCCACAATCATTAAGACAAGGAAAAAAATCTCCAATTCCAGTGAATAAGATGTCAAATTAAATCTTAAGAAGTGAACTAAATTCAGAAACAAACCTTGCATCATTTGGAGTTTGGGATCAATAGTTATAGCCAAAACAGTGGGATTGCACAAAACTGTCCAGATTTGCACACATTTCAATACTTGTCCTGTTTGAGGTCCTTAGGGTCAGATTTAGCCTTAGTCCATTTCTGATAAAAATGTCCAGAACTGAAAACTCTAGCAGCAAACCAAAGTTCATGCATTTTGGATATCATTTACTAAGTCAAAAATGATTCGTTCTACAAGGTCAGTGAATTTGCCAAAACCTGCTTCATTTTTTCCAAACTTCCAGATTTGGACACATTTTAATGATTTGCCATTTTGAAGACTTTAGAGTCAAAATTAGCTTTAGCCTATTTCTTAAAAAACTGTTCAAAACTGGAAAAACTAGTTACCTACCAATTTTCATTCATTTTCAACATCATTTGCCTAGCCAAACTCACCTCGCAACAACGAGACAGAGAGCTGTCACAAAACCCGATTTCATCTATCATCACCTTCAAGTCAAAATCTTGACATGCATGGTTGTAAAAGCTTATGAACACACATATAACTCAAGTACAGAAGCAAGGACATACATTTAATAGCATGCATGTGGATTTTTGAAAGATTTTCAAGAAGTTTTAGCCCTCACCTTAGCAAATCAACAAGAAGATGCACAAAACTTTGATGAAGCACAAATTTGGTCTTCTTCCTTGCTTAGCCGAGACACCACCTGATTTCTCTCTATTTTTCTTAGCTTAGTGACCAAGTTCTTAGTAGATGCATGTGGTTAGAACAAGAGGAAAAGAAATGGAAGCTAGCAAACTCACCAAGGCCGAAATGGTTGTTCAAAAAGCTTGCATGTGTGATTCTTGCAACTTAGCTAGCTTGGTCGAGTTCTCTACCTTCTTGCTTGCCTTGATGCACGATGGAATGATGAAGATGAGCTATGGTAAGATGAAACTCAGCCGAGGCCGAGAGAGAGAGAGAAGAATGAGAGGGAGAGAGAGAAATGTGAGGAGAATGAGAGAAAATGACAAAGAATGAAGGCCTTGCAATTGATGAAGCATGTTCGGCCTTGGGCATACAAAAAAATCAGGTTTGTGTCTTCAAGAAGCTTGATTTTTTGAATCACCTAGCATGGGCAAGGAGCCTTGTCGAGATTTGGAAGCTTTTGGGAGGTCTTTGAGCTAATTTTTTATGCATTTGTGTCATAACTTGTCATAGCATTGTCTAGAATTAATTTTGAATTAAGCAAGCAAGCATAAAAGCCCATATGGTGGTCGGCCAAGGCATCTAAAAATCTGATTTTTTGTCACCTTTTGAGCATTATTTAATTGTGTGTTGAAAGTGCAAAAAGAATAAGGAATAAAGAATAAGGAATGTCTAGCTTTTTGTGAGATTTTGTCTTCTAGTGGGTTGAATTAGTAATTTAATATTAGTTAGTGGAATTTGTAGGATTAATTAATGACCTAGTGCTTCGTGTAAGATGCTTTCTTGATTAGCGTGAGGGCACGCTTTCCTAGGTCTAGGCACGCACTATGAGGTAGGGCACAAACTACGAGACGAACGCACGTTTTCCAAGTAAATGCACGCGACCCTAAATGAATGCACGTAATTCAATGCATGGCACATAAAACAAAACACAATTCTTAAACCTAGGTCAAGGCATGCAAATCTAGATTAGGGCACATGAAACGAGGTATCGCACGCAAATCGAGATCGGGCCTCACATCCTCCCCTCCTTAAAAGAATTTCGTCCCGAAATTCAATATTACCTTTGAAATAAAGCTGGATATTGCTGCTCCATCTGGTCTCACCTTTCCCACGTTGCTTCTTCAACTCCATGATGATCCCACAACACTTTCACCATCGGTATAGTTTTGCTGCGTAATTCCCGATCTTGCTGGTCTAGGATCTGAATGGGCTTCTCTTCATAAGACAAGTTCTCCCGAAGATGCAACGGCTCTGGCTCCAAGATATGCGATGGATCAGGATAATACTTTCGCAGCATTGAAACATGAAAGACATCATGAATATTGGAGAGGTTTTGGGGTAGTGCCAAGTGATACGCCAATTTGCCAACCTTCTCAATTATTTCAAATGGTCCTACAAACATCGGGCTCGACTTTCCACCCTTGTCGTGTTTAATCAGTCCCCTCCGAGGTGATATCTTCAGGAACACCTTGTCGCCGACCTCAAACTCTAGACTCCGTCTCCGTCGGTCTGCATAACTCTTCTGCCTACTTTGGGCGGTAAGCATCCGTTTCCGAATGAGGTGGATATTATCAACAGTCTTCATAAGTTCAGGTAGAAGGGTCGGGTCAAAAGTCTTCGTTTCACCTACTTCATCCCAATAAATTGGGGATCGACACTTACTTCCACACAATGGCTCAAATGGGGCCATCCCGATAGTGGCCTGATAACTATTATTATAAGCGAACTCCGCTAGAGACAGATATTTCCTCCAACCTTTTCCGAAATCTAAAACACACGCCCTCAGCATATCCTCCAGAATCTGAATAGTTCTCTTTGATTGTCTGTCAGTCTGAGGGTGATAAGCCGTGCTGAAACTCAACTTTGTTCCCAAAGCTTCTTGCAATCTCTTCCAAAATCGGGAAGTAAAACGAGGATCCCTATCCGATACAATACTCACTGGCATCCCGTGCAATCTTACAATCTCCGCCACATACATATCTCCCAATCTCTCAAGACTATCCTCCTTGTTCATCGGTAAGAAGTGCGCTGACTTAGTCAATCTATCCACTATGACCCAAACGGCGTCATGACCCTTTTGTGATCTGGGCAGGTCCATAACAAAGTCCATAGTTATATGTTCCCATTTCCATAGAGGAATCTCCAACGGTTGAAGTAAACCTGCTGGTCGTTGATGTTCTGCTTTGACTCTCTGGCAAGTCAAACACCGTGCCACAAACTCTACAATCTCTCTCTTCATGTTATTCCACCAATAGTGTTGCTTCAAATCCCGGTACATCTTCGTTCCACCGGGATGAATAGTGTATCTTGAATTATGGGCTTCTTCAAGAATCTTCTTTTTCAGCTCTGGTTCATTAGGAACACAAATCCGATTCCTAAACCTCCAAATACCATCATCATGAAACTTGAAATCTGCATTACTTTCTTTAATCTTCTGAAATTGTTGATCCTTCTGTTGAGCCTCTCGTAATTCAGACAACAAGGTCGATTGAACCTGCGTAGTGGCAAAAAGTAACCCTTTCCGAGTCAATTGTGGTTTCCACAAAAATGCTTCCTCCAACAACTCCTGCACTTTGATTTCCAGTTTTTCCATGCTCGCTTTCCTACTTAAAGCATCTGCAACTACATTTGCTTTATCGGGCACATAATTGATTGTGCAGTTATAATCGTCCAAAAGCTCCATCTACCGCCTTTGCCTCATATTCAACTCCTTTTGAGTGAACAAGTATTTCAAGCTCTTGTGATCAGTAAATACCTCAAACTTGTTACCCCACAGATAATGCCTCCATTTCTTGAGTGCAAACACAATAACCGCTAACTCCAAATCATGCGTCGGGTAGTTCAATTCATACGGCTTCGGTTTCCTAGAAGCATACGCAATCACTCTTCCATTTTGCATCAGCACACAACCCAATCCTTCTTTCGAAGCATCGCTATAGATTACAAAACCTTGACTCCCTTCAGGCAATGCAAGAACAGGTGCGGTAGTCAATCTTTTCTTCAATTCTTGGAAGCTGTTCTCACACTTATCATCCCACACAAACTTTGTTTTCTTTTGAGTGAGCTTTGTAAGCGGTCCTGCAATCTTAGAGAAATCCTTAACGAATCTCCAATAATAGCCGACTAGACCAAGAAAACTCCGAACCTCCGTAACGTTTTTCGGTTTCTTCCAAGACATCACTGCTTCTATCTTTGCTGGATCCACCGCTATTCCCTCTTGGGATATGATATGCCCCAAGAATGCAATCTGTTGCAACCAAAATTCACACTTGCTAAACTTTGCGTACAATTGATGCTCTCGAAGTTTCTGCAGTACCAACCGCAGGTGTTGTTCATGCTCCGCCTCGAATTTCGAGTATACCAAAATATCATCAATGAAGATCACCACAAATTGGTCCAAGTAGGGTTGAAACACCCTGTGCATCAAGTCCATAAAAGCTGCAGGGGCATTGGTTAGTCCAAATGGCATCACCATATATTCATAATGCCCATATCTTGTCCTTAAAGCCGTTTTAGGCACATCCTCCTTTTTGATCCGCAACTGATAATACCCTTGCCTCAAGTCGAGTTTCTAATACACTTTGGCTCCTTGAAGTTGATCAAACAACTCGTCGATCAGTAGAAGTGGGTATTTATTCTTGACAGTCACTTGGTTCAATCCTTGGTAATCGATGCATAGCCTCAACGTTCTATCTTTCTTCTTTACAAATAGAACTGGTGCACCCCATGGTGAAGAACTTGGTTGAACAAACCCCTTCTTCAACAATCCTTGTAATTGGTCCTTCAATTCTTGTAGCTCGGCCGGTGCCATACGATAGGGGGCTTTAGATATCAGCTGGGCACCAGGCAGTAGCTCTATAATAAACTCGATCTCCCGATTTGGGGGTAAACCGGGCAATTCTTCTAGAAACGCATCCGCATAGTCTTTGATCACTGGCATCTCCTCCAACTTAGCTTTTTCCGGCGGCTTGTTGATGAGGTAAGCTAAGTATCCACTACACCCTTTTCTCAAGGACTTCACTGCTTTCGTAGATGAAATGATGGAACTCCCGGTGAAATCTCTCTGACCTACTACCTCCAGTATTGGTTGACCAGGTACCCAGAACGTTATAATCTTCGTTCGGCAATCTAGTTGGACATGATGCTTTGCCAACCAGTCCATCCCTAAAATGACCTCATAGTCTCGAAAAGGTAATACAATAAGATTGGCTGAGAATTCCCTATCCTTAATTTGAATTTTACATGCTTTACAAGCTGAGCTAGTAACAAGTTTAGAACCCATCGGAGTACCAACTTCTACTTCGTAAGGCAAACATACAACTTTTAGTTTTACACGTTGCACACATAAGGGAGTAATAAATGAATGAGTAGCACCTGGATCAATTAGCACCCTAACAGGTTTATTTAGTATGAAGAATGTACCTTCAACAACAGTGGTCTCTTCTGGAAGCTCCTCGCACTCAATAGCATAAGCTCGAGCCTGAACTCTAGGAACTGGAGTCTTGCCTCTACCAGCTGGTTTAACCTGATTTTGCCCTGCTTGCCATTTAGGGCAATCCTTGATCTGATGCTGATTGCTGCCACATCTCACACATCGTCCTGACTTCTTCCAGCACTGGGCCTCGGTATGCCCCTTCTTGTCACAGTAAGAACAGTTAATAGACTGAGTAGCAGGTGAACTACCTGTGGATCCGCAGGTGGAAGAGGTTGATGGTGCTTTAGTCGGGCCATGGTTATTCACTGGTCTGTTCTGGCTTTGGCCCTGACTACGACTCTGGCCCTGGAATTTCCTCTACTGACCTGGAAGCTGGTATGGTTTCTTGTTCGGCTGACTCGAACCGGCTCTATCAAGTTTCCTCTTCTCAACTTGGGAAGCAGCAGCAAAAAGAGCAGAATAGGTATCGAAGTCATGAGAAGCCAACTGGTCCTGAATCTCTGGCCTCAATCCAGTAGTAAATTTCCACATTTTTGCCTCCGGAGTACTAACCATATATTGAGCATAGCGGGATAGTCGGTCAAAACGAGCCTCGTACTGGGCCACCGTCATGTTACCCTGGGTCAAGTGCATGAACTCCTCAATCCGCCTCTGCCTGGAAACTGCAGGTACATATTTCTCCTTGAATTCCTTAACAAAATTACCTCACAAGCGAGGGGTCTGATCAGTTTCCCACAGTGCCTCCATAGTGTGCCACCAATGTTCAGCATCCCCGTGCAACAGAAACACAGCAAACTCCACCTTTTCTTCATCAGTATAATCAAGTGGCCTGAAAATCCTCTCGATCTCGGATAGCCAAGCCTCTGCTTTCTCGTCATCAGCTTCCCCGTGGAATTTGGACAGGTGAAAGTCAAAGAACTCCCTCATTCTGCTATGTCTCCCATGGTTACCATCATTCCTGTTGCTGTTGTTGTTGGCTTCACGTGCATCTTGATGCTCCATCACTCGTGATATGCGATCCATGGCATTTTCCATCATGTTAAACATAGCTATACTGGGATTAGTTTGATAAGCATCACCGGTCTCTTGAGGTTCACTGCTCCTATTAGTAGTGCGGGTACTAGGGCCAGCCATCTATAGGCACAGATTACGATGCAAAATTTATTGAAATATGACAAATAAGAATTTAATGCATAAGATATGCAACATAATATAGATACAATTCTAGAAACAATTTAGACATATTAATCACTTAAGCACATAGAACATAGAAGGCACAATTAACATTATCACACAACAACATATAGACAAGTCATCCTAATCATCCTAGGGCTCTACCCATGGTCCGAGAGTTAAACCCGGCTTAAGCAATCTAAGCTCTGATACCATTCTTATCTTATAAGGTGTCACGCCCCAACCCGGCCTATAAGGTTAGACTAGGGTGTGATCTAAACATTCAAGTCACGTCTCGTACTTAATCGTTCATGAAAATTTAACACTTAATGTTTTAGCCTAAACTCCAAAACTTTTCTGGAAAACCGGCAGCATAACAGTTGTAATTGGGCTCTTTGGTTTGACCTAATTCTCTAAACGCCTCAAATTTTTCAATCTCAATTTCATTTCTAACTAAGATTACTATTTACCATCAATTGAAATGCCTACTGGTTATCTCAAAGTCTCGTTTAATTAATAACCTAACATGATACTATGTCTCGTTTGTATGTTAATCCCCATTACAAAAGTACCTGTTAATATTAGCTTAATATCGAGTACCTGCTTAAGATTGGATAGGTTCATTTACTTAGTCCTTACCTGATACGTCATAAACCTATGATAGATACTAGCCAATGGAAATAGCAAAACGATCATAGTAGTGTCTGTCTAGTTATTATCAGTACAAACCAAAATTAGACCCCAAATTACAATGGGGGTCTTTTACATTACAAACAACCAGCAGCATAAAAGAAATAGTCTTCAAGTAGCATAGTGTTCACAAATAGCTATAATCACGCAAAGCACATAGGACAGGCAATCACTCCAAGGAATCATCGTTAGATACGTCGTCCTCGGGTACCTGTTCTTGATCTTCTTCACCTGAGATGATAAAAGAGGGTAAGTCCTTATGAACTCAGCGAGGGGGAACGAGAAATAGGTTTTGAAACTCATTTTTCGGTTCAACTTATGAAAACCCTTTTGCAAGCATGAATGTCTCACAAATAAGTACATAACAATAATATAAAAGTAAAGGAACACAATTACCCGTCTTTCCTCCCCGAGGTCCTCTAGGAACCAAGCGAGAGTACTTATACACATAGTGAAAAGGATACGGTGAGCTTTTGCTCTCAGTTGTTGCAGCAGACTTTAAATCATCCCTTTATCACGCCAAGTGGGTGTACTCCGAATGTACCCCGAAATCCTATGACCCAACTCTCCGAGGAAGTCTAGCCCCCAAGCGAGAGAGGGAATTGGACAATGGTAGTCACGGTTGCACCGGCAAGCCCGATACTGCCCGGTGTGCGTGAACGCTACCACGCCAGAATGAAAGGTTGCAACCTTATATGCAATGCACATTTATGACATTTAATATATCACATTAGGAGGACAACAAAGTAGGTTGCCTCCGGACAGTCATAAGATTGCACATTGACAAGTAACCAAGCAAGGCACGATAAGACAAGTAATTTTACTTGAAAGGCATATGGAGTTATATGAACATTAAACGGGCAGCCATGTAACACACATAAATTAAGTCATATAACTCATTTCAACGTTCACATAATCAAACAATGAGATTATTCAACATGCAACGACATCTACGTGGGCTCGGATGCAAGAAAGGCCTATTTGTCAACATGCAATGATCAAAATCACATTTAGGGATATAAGGGCAACTACGGGCAGCCTACTAAAAATATAATTAAACATGATATTCATAGGATCAACACTTAGTAAATTTTCCTAGTCACTAGGGTTTCCATTTTGTGCTTACCCGTGCGATTAAGCCCCAAGCCAACTCAAAATCAATCTCAAGCCATGCATCAATTAATTCAAACATCCCCAAGTATTCAAAACAGTCCACACAACATCCCAATGCCACAATCCCAAGCATTTAATAGTACAAGAGAAGTTACAACAATTTTCTAAGCATATAACTAAGTGAAACCCTCACTGCAATAGGCTGTATTCTCATAATCATTAAGACAAGCAAAAAATCTCCAATCCAGTGAATAAGATGTAAAATTAAAGCTTAAGAAGTGAAATAAATTCAGAAACAAACCTTGCATCATTTGGAGTTTGGGATCAATAGTTATAGCCAAAACAGTGGGATTGCACAAAACTGTCCAGATTTGCACACATTTCAATACTTGTCGTGTTTGAGGTCCTTAGGGTCAGATTAAGCCTCAGTCCATTTCTGACAAAAATGTCCAGAACTGAAAAATATAGCAGCAAACCAGATTTCATGCATTTTGGATATCATTTACTAAGTCAAAACTGGTTCGTTCTACAAGGTCAGTGAATCTGCCAAAACCTGCTTCATTTTTTCCAAACTTCCAGATTTGGACACATTTTAATGATTTGCCATTTTGAGGACTTTAGAGTCAAAATTAGCTTTGGCCTATTTCTTCAAAACTTGTTCAAAACTGGCAAATATAGTTATCTTCTAATTTTCATGCATTTTCAACATCATTGTCCTAGCCAAACTCACCTCGCAACAACGAGGCAGAGAGCTGTCACAAAACCCGATTTCATCTATCATCACCTTCAAGCCAAAATCTTGACATGTATGGTTGTAAAAGCTTATGAACACACATATAACTCAAGTACAGAAGCAAGGACATACATTTAAGAGCATGCATGTGGATTTTTGAAAGATTTTCAAGAAGTTTTAGCCCTCACCTTAGCAAATCAACAAGAAGATGCACAAAACTTTGATGAAGCACAAATTTGGTCTTCTTCCTTGCTTAGCCGAGACACCACCTGATTTCTCTCTATTTTTCCTAGCTTAGTGACCAAGTTCTTAGTAGATGCATGTGGTTAGAACAAGAGGAAAAGAAATGGAAGCTAGCAAACTCACCAAGGCCGAAATGGTTGTTCAAAAAGCTTGCATGTGTGATTCTTGCAACTTAGCTAGCTTGGTCGAGTTCTCTACCTTCTTGCTTGCCTTGATGCACGATGGAATGATGAAGATGAGCTATGGTAAGATGAAACTCAGCCAAGGCCGAGAGAGAGAGAGAAGAATGAGAGGGAGAGAGAGAAATGTGAGGAGAATGAGAGAAAATGACAAAGAATGAAGGCCTTGCAATTGATGAAGCATGTTCGGCCTTGGGCATACAAAAAAATCAGGTTTGTGTCTTCAAGAAGCTTGATTTTTTGAATCACCTAGCATGGGTAAAGAGCCTTGTCGAGATTTGGAAGCTTTTGGGAGGTCTTTGAGCTAATTTTTTATGCATTTGTGTCATAACTTGTCATAGCATTGTCTAGAATTAATTTTGAATTAAGCAAGCAAGCATAAAAGCCCATATGGTGGTCGGCCAAGGCATCTAAAAATCTGATTGTTTGTCACCTTTTGAGCATTATTTAATTGTGTGTTGAAAGTGAAAAAAGAATAAGGAATAAAGAATAAGGAATGTCTAGCTTTTTGTGAGATTTTGTCTTCTAGTGGGTTGAATTAGTAATTTAATATTAGTTAGTGGAATTTGTAGGATTAATTAATGACCTAGTGCTTCGTGTAAGATGTTTTCTTGATTAGTGTGAAGGCACGCTTTCCTAGGTCTAGGCACGCACTACGAGGTAGGGCACAGACTATGAGACGAACGCACGTTTTCCAAGTAAATGCACGCAACCCTAAATGAATGCACGTAATTCAATGCATGGCACGTAAAACGAAACATAATTCTTAAACCTAGGTCAAGGCACGCAAATCTAGAATATGGCACACGAAACGAGGTATCGCACGCAAATCGAGGTCGGGCCTCACAGGAATGGTGGTAACAATGGGAGAAACAACAGAATGCGGGAGTTCCTTGACTTTCACCCATCCAAATTCTACGGGGAAGCTGATGATGAAAAGGCCGAGGCTTGGCTGTCCGAGATTTTAAGGATTTTCTGGTCACTTGATTATACTGATGAGGAAAAGGTTGAGTTCGCTGTGTTTCTATTGCACGGGGATGCTGAGCATTGGTGGCACACTGTGGAGGCACTTTGGGAAACTGATCAAACACCTCGTTTGTGGGGTAATTTCGTTAAGGCATTCAAGGAGAAATACGTACCTGCAGTTTCCAAGGAGAGGCGAATTGAGGAATTCATGCACTTGAACTAGGGTAACATGACGGTGGCCCAGTATGAGGCTCGTTTTGATCGACTGTCCCGCTATGCTCAATATATGGTCAGTACCCTTGAGGCGAAGATGTGAAAATTTACGAATGGGTTGAGGCCAGAAATTCAGGACCAGTTGGCTTCGCATGACTTTACTATCTATTCTGTTCTCCTTACGATTGCCTCTCGAGTTGAGAAGAGGAAACTTGATAGAGCCAGTTCGAGCCAGCCGAACAAGAAACCATACCAGCCTCCAGGACAATAGAAGAAATTCCAGACTCAGAGTTGCAGTCAGGGCCAGAGCCAGAATAGACCAGTTAATAATTGTGACCCAACTAAAGCACCATCAGCCTCTTCTACCCGCGGATCCATAGGTAGTTCACCTACTACTCAGGCTGTCACCTGTTCTTACTATAACAGGAAGGGTCACATCGAGGCCCAGTGTTGGAGGAAATCGGGACGATGTGTAGGGTGTGGTAGCGGTCAACACCAGGTCAAGGATTGTCCTAAATGGCAAGGGGGACAAAATCAGATTAAACCAACTGGTAGAGGCAAGACTCCAGTTCCTAGAGTTCAGGCCCGAGCTTATGCTATTGAGTGCGAGGAGCTTCCTGAGGAGATCGCTATTGTTGAAGGTACATTCTTGATACTGAATCAACCTGTTAAGGTGCTAATTGATCCAGGTGCTACTCATTCATTTATTACTCCCTTATGTGTGCAACGTGTGAAACTATGAGTTGTATGTTTGCCTTACGAAGTAGAAGTTGGTACTCCGATGGGTTCTAAACTTGTTACTCGTTTAGCTTGTAAAGCATGTAAAATCCAAATTAAAGATAGGGAATTCTCAGCCAATCTTATTGTATTACCCTTTCGAGACTATGAAGTCATCTTAGGGATGGACTGGTTGGCAAAGCATCATGCCCAACTAGATTGCCAGACGAAGATTGTAATATTCCAGATACCTGGTCAACCAATATTGGAGGTAATGGGTCGAAGAGACTTCACTGGGAGTTCCATCATTTCATCTACGAAAGCAGTGAAGTCCTTGAAAAAAGGGTGTAGTGGATACTTAGCTTACCTCATCAACAAGCCATCGAACAAAGCTAAGTTGGAGGAGATGACAGTGATTAAAGATTATGCAGATGTGTTTCCAAAATAATTGCCCGGTTTACCCCCCGACCGGGAGATCGAGTTCATTATAGAATTACTGCCTGGTACCCAGTCGATATCTAAAGCTCCCTATCGTATGGCACCAACCGAGCTACAAGAACTGAAGGACCAATTGCAAGGATTGTTGAAGAAGGGGTTTGTTCAACCAAGCTCTTCTCCGAGGGGCGCGCCAGTCCTATTTGTAAAGAAGAAAGACGGAACGTTAAGGCTATGCATCGATTATCGAGGATTGAACCAAGTGACCGTTAAGAATAAATACCCATTTCCACTGATCGACGAGTTGTTTGATCAACTTCAAGGAGCTAAAGTGTATTCGAAGCTCGACTTGAGGCAAGGGTACTATCAGTTGCGGATCAAAAATGAGGACGTGCTTGAGGCAAGGGTACTATCAGTTGCGGATCAAAAAGGAGGACGTGCCTAAAACGGCTTTCAGGACGAGATATGGGCATTATGAATTTGTGGTGATGCCATTTGGGCTAACTAATGCCCCTGCAGCTTTTATGGACTTGATACACAGGGTGTTTCAACCCTACTTGGACCAATTTGTAGTGATCTTTATTGATGATATTTTGGTATACTCGAAATCCGAGGATGAGCATGAACAACATCTGCAATTGATATTGCAAAAACTTCAAGAGCATCAATTGTATGCGAAGTTTAGCAAATGTGAATTTTGGTTGCGGCAGATTGCATTCTTGGGGCACATCATATCCCAAGAGGGAATAGCAGTAGATCCAGCAAAGATAGAAGCGGTGATATCTTGGAAAAAGCCAAAAAATGTTACGGAGGTTCGGAGTTTTCTTGGTCTAGCCGGCAATTATCGGAGGCTCGTGAAGGATTTCTCAAAGATTGCAGGACCGCTTACAAAGCTCACTCAAAAGAAAACAAAGTTCGTGTATGATGACAAGTGTGAGAACAACTTCCAAGAATTGAAGAAAATATTGACTACCGCACCTGTTCTTGCATTGCCTGAAGGGAGTCAAGGCTTTGTAATCTATAGCGATGCTTCGAAGGAAGGACTGGGTTGTGTGTTGATGCAAAATGGTAGGGTGATTGCATATGCCTCTAGAAAACCCAAGCCGTATGAATTGAACTACCCGACGCATGATTTGGAGTTAGCGGCTATTGTGTTTGCACTCAAGAAATGGAGACACTATCTGTGGGGTAACAAGTTCGAGGTGTTTACTGAACACAAGAGCTTGAAATACTTGTTCTCACAAAAAAGAGTTGAACATGAGACAAAGACGGTGGATGGAGCTTTTGGATGATTATAACTGCACAATCAATTATGTGCCCAGTAAAGCAAATGTAGTTACAAATGCCTTAAGTCGGAAAGCGAGCATTGTAAAACTGGAAGTTAAGGTGCAGGAATTGTTAGAGGAAGCATTTTTGTGGAAACCACAATTGACTCAAAAAGGGTTACTATTTGCCACTACACAAGTTCAATCGACCTTGTTGTCTGAATTACAAGAGGCTCAACAGAAGGACCAACAGTTTCAGAAGATTAAAGAAAGCAACACAGATTTCAAGTTTCATGATGATGGTATTTGGAGGTTCAGGAATCGAATTTGTGTTCCTAATGATCCAGAGTTGAAAAAGAAGATTCTTCAAGAAGCCCATAATTCAAGATATACTATTCACCCCGGCAGAACAAAGATGTACTAGGATTTGAAGCAACACTCTTGGTGGAATAACATGAAGAGGGAGATCGCGGAATTTGTGGCACGGTGTTTGACTTGCTAGAGAATCAAAGCAGAACATCAACGACCAGCAGGTTTACTTCAGCCGTTGAAAATTCCTCAATGGAAATGGGAACATATAACTATGGACTTTGTCATGGACCTGCCCAGGTCACAAAAGGGTCATGACACCGTTTGGGTCATAGTGGATATATTGACTAAGTCAGCACACTTCTTACCGATGAACAAGGAGGATAGTCCTGAGAAATTGGGAGATATGTATGTGGCGGATATTGTAAGGTTGCACGGGATGCCTGTGAGTATTGTGTCGGATAGGGATCCTCATTTTCCTTCCTGATTTTGGAAGAGATTGCAAGAAGATTTGGGAACGAAGTTGAGTTTCAGCACGACTTATCACCCTCAGACTGATGGACAATCTGAGAGAACTATTCAGATTCTGGAGGATATGCTGAGGGTGTGTGTTTTAGACTTCGGAAAAGGTTGGGAGAAATACCTGTCTCTAGCGGAGTTCGCTTATAATTACAGTTATCAGGCCACTATCGGGATGGCCCCATTTGAGGCATTGTATGGACGTAAGTATCGATCCCTAATTTACTAGGATGAAGTAGGTGAGACGAAGACTTTTGACCCGACCCTGCTACCAGAACTCATGAAGACTGTTGATAATGTCCACCTCATCCGGAAGCAAATGCTTACCGCCCAAAGCAGGAAGAAAAGTTATCCAGACCGAAGGAGACGGAGTCTAGAGTTTGAAGTCGGCGACAAGGTGTCCTTGAAGATATCACCTCGGAGGGGACTGATTAAACACGACAAGGGTAGAAAGTTGAGCCCGAGGTTTGTAGGACCATTTGAGATAATTGAGAAGGTGGGCAAATTGGCGTATCGCCTGGAACTACCCCAAAACCTCTCCAATATTCACGACGTCTTTCATGTTTCAATGCTACGGAAGAATCACCCTGATCCATCGCATATCTTGGAGCCAGAGCCGTTGCAGCTTCGGGAGAACTTGTCTTATGAAAAGAAGCCCATTCGGATCCTAGACGAGCAAGATCGGGAATTACGCAACAAATCTACACCGATGGTGAAAGTGTTGTAGGATCACCATGGAGTTGAAGAAGCAACGTGGGAAAAGCGAGACCATATGGAGCAACAGTATCCAGCATTATTTCAAAGGTAATATTGAATTTCGGGATGAAATTCTTTTAAGGAGGGGAGGATGTGAGACCTGACCTCGATTTGCGTGCGATACCTCGTTTTGTGTGCCCTAACCTAAATTTTTGTGCCTTGACCTAGGTTTAAGAGTCGTGTTTCATTTTATGTGCCTTGCATTGAATTACATGCATTCATTTGGGGTTGCGTGCATTAGCTTGGGAAACGTGCATTCGTCTCGTAGTTCGTGCCTTACCTCATGGTGTGTGCCTTAAACCTAGGAAAGCGTGCCCGCATGCTAATCAAGAAAGCATCTTACACGAAGCACTAGATCATTAATTAATCCTACAAACTCCACTAACTAATATTAAAATGCTAATTCAACTCACTAGAAGACGAAATCTCACAAAAAGCTAAACATTCTTATTCTTTATTCTTTAATTCTTTGAACATCCCAAGCACACAATAAAATAAGTTCAAACAAGACAAAAAATTCAGATTGGAACACTAGCTTGGCCGACCACATGATGCATTTGAACAAGCATTGCATATTTCAAAGATTATACCTAGACATTCTATGACAACAACACATAAAACAAAGCATAAAAAATGACTTAAAACCCTACCCAATGCACCACAATCTCGGCCCACTCAATTACCCATGCTAAGATGATTCAAAATATGCTCTTGAAGACACAAATTCTGAAATTTAGAAGCTCAAGGCCGACACATGCCCACAAAAGCATCAAAACTCTTCAAAGCATTTCATTTTTCTTTCTCTCAACTCTCACTCTCTCATTTCCTCTCTCTCTCTCGGCCTTGGCTGCAATATTAGTCTCCATAGCTTAAGCTCATCATCCTAAGGTTCCTCTAGACAATCAAGGCCCTAGGAAGCTCGACCAAGCAAGCTAGAAGCAAGAGAATTCGCATGCAAGCACACAAGACTCATCAATTTTCGGCATAGGTATGTTTGATAGCTTCTACTTCATTTCCTTTTGTTCTAGCCATATGCACATACTAAGAACTTGGTAACTAAGCTAGGAATTAGAGAATCTCAAGTTATCTCTCGGCCAAGCAAGGAGAAAAGACGATCTTGTGCATCATTAAGAGCTTTGTGCATCTTCATTATTGTTTTGCTAAGGTGAGGGCTAAAACTCTTTTGAAAAGCTTTCAAAAACCACATGCATGCCTTCATATGTCTATTTTTACCTCTGTACTTGTGATATATATGTGTACATGAGCTTTTGTAACCATGCATGGCAAGCTATTTGGCTAGAATTTGAAGATAGGTGAAATCGCGTAAATGGCAGTTTTCTGACTTGTTGGAGCGAAGTGAATTTTACCTGGTAAATGAGGTTGAAAATATGTGAAAATTGGTAGGTGACTAGTTTTGCCTGTTCTGAGAATTTTTTGTAGAAATAGGCCAAGGCCAATTTGGACTCTAAGGTCTCTAAAATGGCAAAACATCGAAAGGTGTCTAAATCTGGAAAATCTGGAAAGTCTGGAAAATGAAGCAGGTTTTTGGCAGTTCACTATCCTTGTAGAACGAACCAGTTTTGACTTAGTAAATGATATCTAAAATGCATGAAATTTGGTAGGTTGCTATATTTTTCAGTTCTGGACAGTTTTGTCAGAAATAGAGTGAGGCTAAATCTGACCCTAAGGTATTCAAAAACGACAAGTATTGAAATGTGTACCAATCTGGACAGTTTTGCGTAGTCTCACGGTTTTGGCTATAACTCTTGAATCCGAACTCCAAATGATGTGAGGTTTGTTTCTGGATTTAGTTCGCTCCCTAAGATTTAATTTGACCTTTTGTTCACTGGAATTGGAGATTGTTTTCTTGTCTAAATGATTGTGGGAAAACAGACCATTGCAGTGAGGTTTTCATCTAGTGTTATGCTTTTAAAATTATTGTAACTTCTCTTGTTGTATTAAATGCTTGGGATTGTGGCACTTGGATGTTGTGTGGACTGTTTTGGATGCTTGATGATGTTTAATTAATCGATGCATCGCTTTGGTTTAATTACTTGTCAACTCGTGGCTTAATCGTACGTGTAAGCATGAATTGAAACCCTAGTGACTATGAAAAACTCGCTAAGTATCGATCATATGGTTATTGTGTCTAATTGTGTGATTAGTGGGCTGCCCGTAGTTTTCTTTATAGCCCTAAATGTGATTCCGACAATTACATGTTGATAAGTAGACTTTGCTTGTACCCGGTCTAAAGTAAGCGTCGTTGCATGCTTGTATAATCTATTTCTCGATTTTGTGAACCCCGAAATGTGCTATATGACTTGATTTACTTGTGTTACATGGCTGCCCGTTTAATATTCATTTGACTCCATGTGTTTTACAAGTGAAATTACATGTCAAAGCATGCCTTGTGTGTTTACTTGTCAACGTGCGATCTTATAACTGCTCGAAGGCAACCTACTTTGTTGTCCTCCTAATGTGATATGTTAAATGTTATAAATGCGTATTGCATACAAGGTTGCAACCTTTCATTGTGGCATGGTAGCGTTTCACGCACGCTGGGCGGTATCGCGCTTGCCGGTGCTACCGTGACTACCATGGTCCAATTCCTTCTCTCGCTTGGCATTCCATCCTCGGAGAGTTGGGTCATAGGTTTTCGGGGTACATTCGGAGTACACCCAAATGGGAGCGATAAGTGGATTATTGAAGTCGGCCGCAACAATCGTATCGAAATTGATATTGATAGCAAAAGCTCACCGTATCCTTGAAATGATCGGTAATTGTATATGTTGTTCAATTTGATTCATATATTTTGCGTACTTCATTAATTGTAATATGTGACATGCTTTCCAAAGGGGTTTTTCATAAGTTTAACCGGAAAAAGAGTTTCAAAACATACTTCTCGTTCCCTCTCGCTAAGTTCATAAGGACTCACCCTCTTTTATCATCTCAGGTGAAGAAGACCCGGAACAGGTACCCGAGGACAACGTGCCTATTGATGACTCCTTGGAATGATTGCTTGCCCTACGTGCCTTACTTGACTATGGCCATTTTGTGAACGATATGTTGCTTGAAGACTATCTCTTATGTTGCTTGTTGTTGTATTGTAAATGACCCCCGTTGTAATTTGGGGTCTAATTTTGGCTTGTACTGATCATAACTAGGTGCACACTCTTCTGGTCATTTTGCTACCGTTACTTTGGTTTAGTATCTATCACAGACTTATGAAGTACTAGATAAGAGTTAAGTAAAATGAATTTATCCAATCTTAAGTAGGTACTCATTATTAAGCTAAGATCAACAGGTACCGGTGTAACTAGATTGACAAATAAACGAGACATAATATCATGCTAGGTTATTAGTCAAATGAGGCTTCAAGATAACTAGTAGGCACCCCGATTGGTGATAAATAGTAATCTTAGTTGGAAATAAATTTGAGATTGAATGTTTCGAGGCGTTTAGAGAATTAGGTCAAACTAAAGAGCCCAATTACAGCCATTATGCTGCTGGTTTTCTGGAGAATTTGTGGAGTTTAGGCTAAACGTTAAGTGTTAAACCTTCATGAACGATTAAAGTACGTGAAATGACTTGACTGTTTGCGCCGCGTAATTCCTTACGGATCAAAAGTTATGGGCACCGAAGCGATGGATACCTGGTCACATGCCCCACGCCCTCGGTTTGCGGGCCCAGCCTCTATGTGAAGTGAAGTTTTCTTGCCCATGGTGGCGTGGGATTCGATAATAGAAATTTGATCGATTAGGTTATCGTCCTTTCCGCGGCTCACGACGTACGATTTGGGACAGAAAAACAGCGCAAAAGAAGAAAAGTGTCTCAAAATTGATGAAAACGTTCAATTTTAGGCTCCGAAAACAGGCGCAGCCAAGCAGGCTTGCTACCCCCGTCGTAGAGCTCTCGGAGTGCTTTCCAACGGTATGCTGTGCGCCGCGTAACTCCTTACGGATCAAAGGTTATGGGCACCGGAGCGACGGATACTGGGTCATACGCACCACGCCCTCGGTTTGCGGGCCCAGCCTCTACATGAAATGATGTTGTCTTGCCCATGCGGGCGTGAGATTCGGTAACACAAATGTGATGGATTAGGTTGTCGTCCTTTTCGCTGCTCACGACGTACGATCCGGGATGAAAAAATAGCGCAAAGTTTGAAAAGTGTCCCAAAACTGATGAAAACGTTTGATTTTGGCCTCCGAAAAAAGGCGCAACAGAGCAGGCTTGCTGCCCCCACCATAGAGCTCTCGGAGAGCCTTATAACGGTATGGTGTGCGCCACGTAACTCCTTACGGATCAAAAGTAATGGGCACCAGAGCGATTGATACCTGATCACACGCCCCACGCCCTCGGTTTGTGGGCCCAGCCTCTACGTGAAGTGAAGTTGTCTTGCCCAAGGTGCCATGGAATTCAGTAATAGAAATGTGATGGATTAGGTTGTCGTCCTTTTCGCGGCTCACGACAAACATTCCGGGACGAAAAAATAGCGCAAAAGAAGAAAAGTGTACCAAAACTGATAAAAATATTCAATTTTGGGATCCAAAAATAGGCACAGCTGAGAAATCTTGCTGTCCCCGTCGTAGAGCGCTCGGAGAGCTTTCCAACAGTATGTTGTGCGCCGCGTAACTCCTTACGGATCAAAAGTTATGGGCACCGGAGTGACGAATACATGGTCACACGCCCTACGCCCTCGGTTTGCGGGCCCAGCCTCTACGTAAGTGATGTTGTCTTGCCCATGGTGGCATGAGATTCGGTAATAGAAATGTGATGGATTAGGTTGTCGTTCTTTTCGCGGCTCACGACGTACGATCCGGGTCAGAAAAATAGCGCAAAAGAAGAAAAGTGTCCCAAAACTGATGAAAACATTCGATTTTGGGATCCAAAAATAGGCGCAGTCGAGCAGGCTTGCTGCCCCCATTGTAGAGCTCTCAGAGAGCTTTCCAACAGTATGTTGTGCACCGCGTAACTCCTTACGGATCAAAAGTTTGGGGCACCGGTGCGACAGATACTTGGTCACACGCTTCACGCCCTCGGTTTGCGGGCCCAACCTTTACGTGAAGTTAAGTTTTCTTGCCCATGGTGGCGTGGGATTCGGTAATAGAAATGTGATGGATTAGGTTGTCGCCCTTTTCGCGGCTCACGACGTACGATCCGGTACAGAAAAATAGTGCAGAAGAAGAAAAGGGTCCCAAAACTTATGAAAACGTTCGATTAGGGTCTCCGAAAATAGGCGCAGCCGAGCAGGCTTACTACTCTCGTCGTAGAGCTCTCGGAGTGCTTTCCAATGGTATGATGTGCGCCGCGTAACTCCTTACGGATCAAAAGTTATAGGCACTGGAGCGACGGATACCGAGTCACACGCCCCATACCCTCAGTTTGCGGGCCCAGCCTCTACGTGAAATGAAGTTGTCTTGCCCATGGTGGCGTGAGATTCGGTAATACAAATGTGATGGATTAGGTTGTCGTCCTTTCGCAGCTCACGACGTACGATCCAGGACGAAAAAATAGCGCAAATGATGAAAAGTGTACCAAAACTGATGAAAACTTCAATTTTGGGCTCCAAAAAAAGGCGCAAAAGAGCAAGCTTGCTGCCCCTGTCGTAGAGCTCTCGGAGAGCTTTCTAACGGTATGGTGTGCACCACGTAACTTCTTACGGATCAAAAGTTATGGGCACCGGAGTGACGGATACCTGGTCACACGCCCCACGCCCTCGGTTTGTGGGCCCAGCCTCTACGTGAAGTGAAGTTGTCTTGCCCAAGGTGCCGTGGAATTCGGTAAAATAAATGTGATGGATTAGGTTGTCGTCCTTTTCGCGGCTCATGACGTACGTTCCGGGACTGAAAAATAGCGCAAAAGAAGAAAAGTGTCACAAAACTGATGAAAACGTTCGATTTTGGAATCCAAAAATAGGTGCAGCCGAGCAGGCTTGCTGCCCCCGTCGTAGAGCTCTCGTAGTGCTTTCCAACGGTATGTTTTGCGCCGTGTAACTCCTTACGGATCAAAAGTTATAAGCACCGGAGCGACGAATACATGGTCACACGCCCCACGCCCTCGGTTTGCGGGCCCAGCCTCTACGTGAAGTGAAGTTGTCTTGCCCAAGGTGCCATGGGATTCAGTAATAGAAATGTGATGGATTAGGATGTCGTCGTTTTCGTGGCTCACGACGTACAATCCGGGACGGAAAAACAGCGCAAAGGAAGAAAAGTATCCCAAAACTGATGAAAACGTTCGATTTTGGGATCCAAAAATAGGTGCAGTAAAGCAGGCTTGCTGCCCCCGTCGTTGAGTTCTCGGAGAGCTTTCTAACTGTATGGTGTGCACCACGTAACTTCTTACGGATCAAAAGTTATGGGCACCAGAGCGACGGATACCTGGTCACACGCCCCACGCACTCGGTTTATGGGCCCAGCCTCTACGTGAAGTGAAGTTGTCTTGCCCAAGGTGCCGTGGGATTCAGTAATAGAAATGTGATGGATTAGGATGTCTTCCTTTTCGCGGCTCACGACGTACGTTCCGGGATGGAAAAATAATGAAAAAGAAGAAAAGTGTCCCGAAACTGATGAAAATGATCGATTTTGGGCTCCGAAAATGGTCACAGCAAAGGAACTTGCCGCCCCCGTCGTCGAGCTCTCGGAGTGCTTTCCAATGGGATGCTGAGCGCCGTGTAACTCCTTACGGATCAAAAGTTATGGGCACCGGAGCAACAGATACCTGGTCACACGCCCCACGCCCTCGGTTTGCAGGCCCGGCCTCTACGTGAAGCGAAGCTGTCTTGCCCATGGTAGCGTGGGATTCGGTAATAGAAATGTGATGGATTAAGTGTCGTCCTTTTCTCAGCTCACGACGTACGATCCGGGATAAAAAAACAACGCCAAAGAAGAGCTTTCTAACGGTATGGTGTGCACCACGTAACTTCTTACGGATCAAAAGTTATGGGCACCAGAGCGACGGATACCTGGTCACACGCCCCACGCACTCGGTTTATGGGCCCAGCCTCTACGTGAAGTGAAGTTGTCTTGCCCAAGGTGCCGTGGGATTCAGTAATAGAAATGTGATGAATTACGATGTCATCCTTTTCACGTCTCACGACGTACGTTCCAGGATGGAAAAACAATGAAAAAGAAGAAAAGTGTCCCAAAACTGAAGAAAACGTTCGATTTTGGGATCCGAAAATAGGTGTAGCTGAGCAGGCTTGCTACCCCTATCATAGAGCTCTCGGAGTGCTTTCCAACAGTATGCTGTGCACCGCGAAAATCCTTACGGATCAAAAAATATGGGCACCGGAGCGACGATACATGGTCACACGCCCCACGCCCTCGATTTGCGGGCCCAGCCTCTACGTGAAGTGAAGTTGTCTTGCCCAAGGTGCTATGGGATTCGGTAATAGAAATGTGATGGATTAGGTTGTCGCCCTTTTCGCGGCTCACGACGTACGATCCGAGACGGAAAAATAGCGAAAAAGCATAAAAGTGTCCCGAAACTGATGAAAATGTTCAATTTTGGGCTCCAAAAATAGGCGCAGCAAGGTAAGCTTGCTACCCCCGTCGTAGAGCTCTCGGAGATCTTTCTAACGGTATGATGTGCGGTGCGTAACTCCTTACGGATCAAAAGTTATCGGCACCGGAGCGACGGATACCGGCTCACACGCCCCATGCCCTCGGTTTGCGGGCCAAACCTCTACGTGAAGTGAAGTTTTTCCTGCCTATGGTGGCGTGAGATTCAGTAATAAAAATTTGATGGATTAGGTTGTCGTCCTTTTCGTGGCCCACAACGTACGATCCGGGATGGAAAAACAGAGCAAAAGAAGAAAAGTGTCCCGAAACTGATGAAAACATTCGATTTTAGGCTCCAAAAATAGGTGCAGCCTAGGAGGTAGGCTACTGCAGTCGTAGAGCTCTCGGAAAGCTTTCCAACGGTATGTTGTGCGCCGCGTAAGTCTTTACGAATCAAAAGTTTAGGGCACCGGAGCAGCGGATACCTGGTCACACGCCCCACGCCTTTGGTTTGCGGGCCTAGCCTCTATGTGAAGTGAAGTTGTCTTGCCCATGGTGATGTGGGATTCGGTAATAGAAATGTGATGGATTTGGTTGTCGTCCTTTTCGCGGCTCACGACGTACGATCCAGGATGGAAAAACTGCGAAAAAGAAGAAAAGTGTCCCGAAACTGATGAAAACGTTTGATTTGGGTCTCCGAAAATAGGCGCCGTACAGCGGACTTGCTTCCCCCATCGTAAAGCTCTCGGGGAGCTTTCCAACGGTATGTTGTGCGCCACGTAACTCCTTAGGGATCAAAAGTTATGGGCACTGGAGCGACGGACACCTGGTCACACTCCCCACGCCCTCGGTTTGCAGGCCCAGCCTCTACGTGAATTGATGTTGTCTTGCCCATGGTGGCATGGGATTCGGTAATAGAAATGTGATGGATTAGGTTGTCGTCCTTTTCGCGGCTCGACGTACGATCCGGGACGGAAAAACATAGCAAATGAAGAAAAGTGTCCTGAAACTGATGAAAACATTCGATTTTGGGCTCCGAAAATAGGCAAAGCGAAGCAACCTTGCTGCCCCCGTCGTGGAGCTCTCAGAGAGCTTTCTAACAATAAGGTGTGCGCCACGTAACTCCTTACGGATCAAAAGTTATGCGCACCGGAGCGACGGATACCTGTTCACACGCCCCACGCACTCGGTTTGTGGGCCCAGCCTCTACGTGAAGTGTAGTTTTCTTGCCCAAGGTGTCGTGGGATTCAGTAATAGAAATGTGATGGATTAGGTTGTCATCCTTTTCGCGGCTCACGACGTACGATCCGGGACAAAAAAATAGCGCAAAAGAAGAAAAGTATGCCGAAACTGATGAAAATGTTCGATTTTGGGCTTCAAAAATAGGCGCAGCCAAGCAGGCTGGCTACCAATGTCGTAGAGCTCTCGGAGAGCTTTCCAAAGGTATGCTGTGCGCTGCGTAACTCCTTACGGATCAAAAGTTATGGGCACCGGAGCGACTAATACCTAGTCACACGCCCCACGTCCTCGGTTTGCAGGCCCAACCTCTACGTGAAGTGAAGTGAAGTTGTCTTGCCCTTGGTGGCGTGGAATTCGGTAATAGAAATGTGATGAATTAGGTTGTCGTCCTTTTCGCGGCACACGACGTACGATCCAAGACGGAAAAAGAGCGCAAAAGAAGAAAAGTATCCCGAAATTGATGAAAACGATCGATTTTGGGCTCCGAAAACAGGCGCAACAAATCAAGATTTCTGCCTCTGTCGTAGAGCTCTCGGAGAGCTTCTCAACGGTATGCTGTGCGCCGCGTAACTCCTTACGGATCAAAAGTTATGGGCATCGGAGCAAAGGATACCTGGTCACATGCTGCACTTACTCGGTTTGCGGGCCCAGCCTCTACGTGAAGTGAAGTTGTCTTGCCCGTGGTTGCGTGGGATTCGGTAATAGAAATGTCATGGATTAGGTTGTCGTCCTTTTTTCGGCTCACGACGTACGATCCGGGACGGAAAAACAGAGCAAAAGAAGAAAAATGTCTCAAAACTGATGAAAACATTAAATTTGGGGATCTGAAAACAGGTGTAGCCGAGAAGGCTGGCTACCCCCGTCATAGAGCTCTTGGAGAGCTTTCCAACGGTATGATGTGCGCCGCGTAACTCCTTACGGATCAAAAGTTATAGGCACCGGAGAAACGGATACCTAGTCACACGCCCCATGCCCTTGGTTTGCGGGCCCAGTCTCTACGTGAAGGGAAGTTGTCTTGCCCAAGGTGCCGTGGGATTCAGTAATAGAAATGTGATGGATTAGGTAGTCGTCCTTTTCGCTGCTAACGACGTATGATCTGGGACGAAAAAATAGCGCAGAAGAAGAAAACTATCCCGAAACTGATGGAAACGTTCGATTTTGGTCTCCGAAAATAGGTGCAGCCGAGCAGGCTCGCTGCCCCAGTCGTAGAGCTCTCGGGGAGCATTCCAACGGTATGGTGTGCACCGCGTAACTCTTTACAGATCAAAAGTTTTGGGCACCGGAGCGAAAGAAACATGGTCACATGCCCCACGCCATTAGTTTCCAGGCCCAGAGTCTACGTGAAGTGAAGTTGTCTTGCCCATGGTAATGTGGGATTTGGTAAAAGAAATGTGATGGATTAGGTTGTTGTCCATTTTGCGGCTAACGACGTACGATCCAGGACAGAAAAACTGCACAAAAGAAGAAAAGTGTCCCGAAACTGATGAAAACATTCAATTTTGGTCTCCGAAAATAGGCACAGCAAATCAGGCTTACTGCCCCCATCGTAGAGCTCTCGGAGAGCTTTCTAATGGTATGGTGTGCACCACGTAACTCCTTACGGATCAAAAGTTATGGGCACCGGAGCGACGGATACCTAGTCACACGCTCCACGCACTCGGTTTGCGGGCCCAGCCTCTACGTAAAGTGAAGTTGTCTTGCCCAAGGTGCCATGGGATTCAGTAATAGAAATGTGATCGATTATGATGTCGTCCTTTTCGCGTCTCATGACGTACGTTCGGTGATGGAAAAACAATGAAAAAGAAGAAAAGTGTCCCAAAACTGATAAAAATGATCGATTTTGGGCTCTGAAAATGGGCGCAACAAAGCAGGCTTGCCGCCCCCGTCGTAGAACTCTCGGAGTGCTTTCCAACGGGATGCTGTGCGCCGTGTAACTCCTTACGGACCAAAAGTTATGGGCACTGGAGCAACGGATACCTGGTCCCACGCCCCACGCCCTCGGTTTGCAGGCCCAGCCTCTACGTGAAGTGAAGTTGTCTTGCCCATGGTGGTGCGGGATTCAGTAATCGAAATGTGATGGATTAGGCTGTCGTCCTTTTCTCGGCTCACGACGTACGATCCGGGATAGAAAAACAGCGCCAAAGAAGAAAAGTGTCCCAAAACTGATGAAAACGTTCGATTTTGGGATCCGAAAATAATCATAGCTGAGCAGGCTTGCTGCCCCCATCGTAGAGCTCTCGGAGTGCTTTCTAACAGTATGCTGTGCACCACGTAACTCCTTACGGATCAAAAAGTATGGGCACCGGAGCGACGGATACATGGTCACACACCCCACGCCCTCGGTTTGCGGGCCCAGCCTCTATGTGAAATGAAGTTGTTTTGCCCAAGGTATCGTGGGATTCGGTAATAGAAATATGATGGATTAGGGTGTCGTCCTTTTCGCGGCTCACGATGTACAATCCAGGACGGAAAAATAGCGAAAAGGTAGAAAAGTGTCCTGAAACTGATGAAAACATACGATTTTGGGCTCCGAAAATAGGCGCAACAAAGTAAGCTTGCTACCTGCGTCGTAGAGCTCTCAGAGAGCTTTCTAACGGTATGCTGTGCGCCGTGTAACTCCTTACGGACCAAAAGTTATGGGCACCGGAACGACGGATAATGGGTCACACGCCCCACGCCTTCAGTTTGTAGGCCCAGCCTCTACATGTAGTGAAGTTGTCTTGCCCAAGGTATCGTGGGATTCGGTAATACAAATGTGATGGATTTGGTTGTCGTCCTTTTCGCGGCTCACGACGTACGATCTAGGACGGAAAAACGGCGCAAAAGAAGAAAAATGTCCCAAAACTGATGAAAATGATCGATTTTGGGCTCCGAAAATAGGCGCACCTAAGCAGGCTTGTTGCCCTGTCGTAGAGCTCTCGGAGAGCTTCTCAACTGTTTGCTGTGCGCTGTGTAACTCCTTACGGATCAAAAGTTATGGGCATCGGAGCAAAGGATACCTGGTCACACGCCCCACTTCCTCGGTTTGTGGGCCCAACCTCTACGTGAAGTGAAGTAGTCTTGCCCGTGGCTTCATGGGATTCGGTAATAAAAATGTGATGGATTAGGTTGTCGTCATTTTCGCAGCTCACGACGTACGATCCGAGACGAAAAACAGCGAAAAAGAAGAAAAGTGTCCCGAAACTGATGAAAACGTTCGATTTTGGGCTCCAAAAATAAGTGCTGCAGAACGAGATTGCTGCCCCCGTCGTAGAGCTCGCGGAGAGCTTTCTAACGGTATGTTGTACGCCGCGTAACTCCTTAATGATCAAAAGTTATGGGCACCGGAGCGACGGATACCTGGTCACATGCCCCACGCCCTCGGTTTGCGAGCCCAGCCTCTACTTGAAGTGAAATTGTCTTGACCATGGTTGCGTGGGATTCAGTAATAGAAATGTCATGGATTAGGCTGTCATCGTTTTCGCAGCTCACGACGTACGATCCGGGACAGAAAAGCTGCGGAAAAGAAGAAAAGTGTCCTGAAACTGATAAAAACGTTCGAGTTTGGGCTCTAAAAATTGGTGCAGCCGAGTATGTCGGCTACCCCCGTCGTAGACCTCTCAGATACCTTTCCAACGGTATGCTGTGCATCGCGTAACTCCTTACGGATCAAAAGTTATGGGCAACGGAACGACGGATACCTGGTCACACGCCCCACGCCCTCGGTTTGCAGGCGCAGCCTCTACGTGAAGTAAATTTGTCTTGCCCATGGTGGTGTGAGATTCGGTAATAGAAATGTGATGGATTAGGTTGTCGTCGTTTTCACGGCTCACGGCGTACGATCCGGGACCGAAAAACATAGCAAAAGAAGAAAAGTGTCCCAAAATTTATGAAAACATTAAATTTGCGGCTCCGAAAATATGCATAGCCGAGAAGGCTGGTTACCCTCGTCATAGAGCTTTTGGAAAGCTTTCCAACGGTATGCTGTGCGCCGCGTAACTCCTTACGGATCAAAAGTTATTGGCACTGGAACAACGGATACCTGGTCACATGCCCCACGCCCTCGGTTTGCGGGCCCAGCCTCTACGTGAAGGGAAGTTGTCTTGCCCAAGGTGTAGTGGGATTCAGTAATAGAAATGTAATGGATTAGGTTGTCGTCCTTTTCGCTGCTCACGACGTACGATCTGGGATGAAAAAATAACACAGAAGAAGAAAAGTGTCCCAAAACTGATGGAAACGTTCGATTTTGGTCTCTGAAAATAGGCGCAGCCGAGCAGGCTTGCTTCCCCAGTCGTAGAGTTCTCGGGGAGCTTTCTAACGGTATGGTGTGCACCGCGTAACTCCTTACGGATCAAAAGTTTTGGGCACCGGAGTGACGGAAACCTGGTCACACGCCCCATGCCATTGGTTTTCGGGCCCAAAGTCTACATGAAGTGAAGTTGTCTTGCCCTTGGTAATGTGGGATTCGGTAATAGAAATGTGATGGACTAGGTTGTTGTCCTTCTCGCGGCTCACGACGTAAGATCCAAGACGGAAAAACTGCCCAAAACAAGAAAAGTATCTCGAAACTGATGAAAATGTTCGATTTTGGTCTCCGAAAATAGGCGCAGCCGAGCAGGCTTGCTACCCCCGTCGTAGAGCTCTCGGGGAGCTTTCCAACGGTATGCTGTGCGTCGCGTAACTCCTTACGGATCAAAAGTTATGGGCACCGGAGCGACGGATACCTTATTACACGCCACACGCCCTCGGTTTGCGAGCCTAGCCTCTACGTGAAGTGAAGATGTCTTGCCTATGAAGGCGTGGGATTCGGTAAAAGAAATGTGATGGATTAGGTTATCGTCCTTTTTGCGGCTCACGACGTACGATCCGGGACAGAAAAACAGCGCAAAGGAAGAAAAGTGTCCCAAAATTGATGAAAACGTTTGATTTTGGGATTCAAAAATAGGCGCAACCAAGCAAGCTTGCTGCCCACGTTGTAGAGCTCTCGGAGAGCTTTCCAACAGTATGTTGTGCACCGTGTAATTCCTTACGGATCAAAAGTTATGGGCATCAGAGCGACGGATACCTAGTCACATGCCCCATGCCCTCAGTTTGCGGGCCCAGCCTCTACGTGAAGTGAAGTTTCTTGCCCATGGTGGCATGGGATTAGGTAATAGAAATGTGATGGATTAGGTTGTCATCCTTTTTGCGGCTCACGACGTACGATCCGGGATAGAAAAACAGCGCAAAAGAAGAAAAGTGTCCCAAAACTGATGAAAATGTTCGATTTTGGGCTGTGAAAACAAGCGCAGTCGAGCAGGCTTGCTACCCCCGTCGTGGAGCTCTCGGAATTCTTTCCAATGGTATGCTGTACATCGTGTAACTCCTTAAGGATCAACAGTTATAGGCATCGGAGCGACGGATGTCGGGTCACACGCCCTATGCCCTCGGTTTGCGGGCCCAGCCTCTACGTGAAGTGAAGTTGCCTTGCCCATGGTGGAATGATATTCGGTAATAGAAATGTGATGGATTAGGTTGTCATCCTTTTTGCGGCTCACTACGTACGATCCGAGTCAGAAAAACAGAGCAAAAGAAGAAAAGTGTCCTGAAACTGATGAAAACATTCGAGTTTGGGCTTCAAAAATAGGCGCAGCCGAGAAGCCTTGCTACCCTTGTCGTAGAGCTCTCGGAAAGCTTTCCAACGGTATGTTGTGCGCCGCGTATCTCCTTACAGATCAAAAGTTATGGGCACCAGAGCGACGGATACCTGGTCACACGCCCCACACCCTCGGTTTGCGGGCCCAGCCTCTACTTTAAGTGAAGTGATCTTGACCATGGTTGCGTGGGATTCGGTAATAGAAATGTCATGGATTAGGTTGTCATCATTTTCGCGGCTCACGACTTAAGATCCGGGACAGAAAAATAGCGCAAAAGTAGAAAAGTGTCCCGAAACTGATAAAAATGTTAGAGTTTGGGCTCTGAAAATTGGTACAACCGAGCATGTCGGCTACCCCCGTCGTAGAGCTCTTAGAGACCTTTCCAACGGTATGCTATGCATCGCGTAACTCCTTACGGATCAAAAGTTATGGGCACCGAAACGACGGATACCTGGTCACATGCCCCACTCCCTCGATTTGCAGGCCCAGCCTCTATGTGAAGTAAAGTTGTCTTGCCCATGGTGGCGTGAGATTCGGTAATAGAAATGTGATGGATTAGGTTGTCGTCCATTTCGCGGCTCACGACGTACGATCTGGGACAAAAAAACAGAGCAAAAGAAGAAAACTATCCCGAAACTGATGAAAACATTAAATTTGGGGCTCCGAAAATAGGCGTAGCCGAGAAGGCTGGTTACCCCTGTCATAGAGCTTTTGGAGAGCTTTCCAACGGTATGATGTGCGCCGCGTAACTCCTTACGGATCAAAAGTTATGGGCACCGGAACAACGGATACCTGGCCACATGCCCCACACCCTCAGTTTGCGGGCCCAGCCTCTATGTGAAGGGAAGTTGTCTTGCCCAAGGTGTCATGGGATTCAGTAATAGAAATGTGATGGATTAGGTTGTTGTCCTTTTCGCTGCTCACAACGTACGATCCAGGATGAAAAAACAACACAGAAGAAGAAAAGTGTCTCAAAACTAATGGAAACGTTCGATTTTGGTCTCTGAAAATAGGCACAGCCGAGCAGGATTGCTGCCCCAGTCGTAGAGCTCTCGGGGAGCTTTCCAACGGTATGGTGTGCACCGCGTAACTCCTTACGGATCAAAAGTTCGGGGCACCGGAGCAACAGAAACCTGGTCACACGCCCCACGCCATTGGTTTCCGGCCCCAGAGTCTACATGAAGTGAAGTTGTCTTGCCATTGGTAATGTGGGATTCGGTAATAGAAATGTGATGGATTAGGTTGTTGTCCTTTTCGCAGCTCACGACGTACGATCCAAGACGGAAAAACTGCGCAAAACAAGAAAAGTGTCCCGAAACTGATGAAAACATTCGATTTTCGTCTCCGAAAATAGGTGCAGCCAAGCAGGCCTGCTACCCTCGTTGTAGAGCTCTCGGGGAGCTTTCCAACGGTATGTTGTGCGTCGCGTAACTCCTTACAGATCAAAAGTTATGGGCACCGGAGTGACGGATACCTGGTCACACGCCCCACGCCCTCGGTTTACGGGCCCAGCCTCTACGTGAAGCGAAGTTGTCTTGCCTATGAAGGTGTGGGATTCGGTAAAAGAAATGTGATGGATTAGGTTGTCGTCCTTTTTGCGGCTCACGACGTACGATCCGGGACAGAAAAATAGCGCAAAAGAAGAAAAGTGTCTCAAAACTGATGAAAACGTTTGATTTTGGGTTTCGAAAATAGGCGCAGCCAAGCAAGCTTGCTGCCCCCGTGGTAGAGCTCTCAGAGAGCTTTCCAACAGTATGTTGTGCGCCGCGTAATTCCTTACGGATCAAAAGTTATGGTCACCAGAGCGACGGATACCTGGTCACATGCCCCACGCCCTCAGTTTGCGGGCCCAGCCTCTACGTGAAGTGAAGTTTCTTTCCCATTGTTGCGTGGGATTAGGTAATAGAAATGTGATGGATTAGGTTGTCATCCTTTTTGCGGTTCACGACGTACGATCCGGGATAGAAAAACAGTGCAAAAGAAGAAAAATATCCCAAAACTGATGAAAACGTTCGATTTTGGGTTATGAAAATAGGCACAGTCATGCAGGCTTGCTACCCCCATTGTAGAGATCTCGGAATTCTTTCCAACGGTATGCCGTACGTCCTGTAACTCCTTAAGGATCAAAAGTTATGGGCACCGGAGCGACGGATACCGGGTCACACGCCCCATGCCTTGGTTTGCGGGCCCAGCCTCTACGTGAAGTGAAGTTACCTTGCCCATGGTGGCATGAGATTCGTTAATAGAAATGTGATGGATTAGGTTGTCATCCTTTTCGCAGCTCACTACGTATGATCCGGGTCAAAAAAACCGAGCAAAAGAAGAAAAGTATCCTGAAACTGATGAAAACATTCGAGTTTGGGCTCCAAAAATAGACGCAGCCAAGAAGGATGGCTACCCTTGTCGTAGAGCTCTCGGAGAGCTTTCCAAAGGTATGGTGTGCGCTGCGTAACTCCTTACGGATCAAAAGTTATGGGCATCGAAGCGACGGATACCTGATCACACGCCCTACGCCCTCGGTTTGCGGGCCCAACCTCTACTTGAAGTGAAGTTGTCTTGCCCATGGTGGCATGGGATCTGGTAATAGAAATGTCATGGATTAGGTTGTCGTCCTTTTCGCGGCTAACGACGTACGATCCGGGACAGAAAAACAGTGCAAAAGAAGAGAAGTGTCCCGAAACTGATAAAAACGTTCGATTTGGGGCTCCAAAAATTGGTACAGCCGAGCATATTGGCTACCCCCGTCGTTGAACTCTCAGAGACCTTTCCAACGGTATGCTGTGCATTGTGTAACTCCTTACGGATCAAAAGTTATGGTAACCGGAGCAACGAATACCTGGTCACACGCCCCACGCCCTCAGTTTGCGGGCCCAGCCTCAACGTGAAGTGAAGTTGTCTTGCCTAAGGTGGCGTGGGATTCGGTAATAGAAATGTAGGGGATTAGGTTGTTGTCATTTTTGCCGCTCACGATGTACAATCCGGGACGGAAAAACAGCGCAAAAAAAGAAAAGTGTCCCAAAACTGATGAAAACGTTAGATTTTGGCCTCCAAAAATAGGCACAGCTAAGTAGGCTTGCTGCACCCATCGTAGAGCTCTTGGAGAGCTTTCCAACGGTATGCTGTGCGCCACGTAACTCCTTACGGATTAAAAGTTATGGGTACCGGAGCAACAAATACCTAGTCACACGCCCTACGCCCTACGCCCTCGGTTTACGGGCCCAGCCTCTATGTCAAGTGAAGTTGTCTTGCACAAGGTACCGTGGGATTCGGTAATAAAAATGTCATGGATTAGGTTGTCGTCCTTTTCGCGGCTCACGACGTACGATTCGGGATGAAAAAATAGCGCAAAATAAGAAAAGTGTCCCGAAACTGATGAAAACGTTTGGTTTTGGGCTCCGAAAACAGTCACAGCCAAGCAGGCTTGCTTCCCCCATCGTAGAGCTCTCGGGGAGCTTTCCAACGGTATGGTGTGCAGCGCGTAACTCCTTACGGACCAAAAGTTATGGGCACCGGAGCGACGGATACAGGGTCATACGCCCCATGCACTCGGTTTGCGAGCTCAGCCTCTATGTGAAGGGAAGTTGTCTTGCCCAAGGTGCCGTGGGATTCAGTAATAGAAATGTGATGGATTTGGTTGTCGTCCTTTTCTCGGCTCACGGCGTACGATCTGGGACCCAAAAACAGCGCAAAAGAATAAAAGTGTCACAAAACTAATGGAAACATTCGATTTTGGCCTCCAAAAATAGGCGCAGCCCAGCAGGCTTGATGCCTCCATTGTAGAGCTCTCAGGGAGCTTTCCAACGGTATGCTGTGCGCTGCGTAACTCCATACGGATCAAAAGTTATGGGCACTGGAGCGACGGATACCAAGTCACACGCCCCACGTCCTCGGTTTGGGGGCCCAGCCTCTACGTGAAGTGAAGTTGTCTCGCCCATGGTGGGGTGGGATTTGGTAATAGAAATGTGATGGATTAGGTTGTCGTCCTTTTCGCGGCTCAAGACGTACTATCCAGGACAGAAAAACAACGCAAAAGAAGAAAAGTGTCCCAAAATTGATAAAAATGTTCGATTTTGGGCTCCGAAAATTGGTACAACAGAGCATGTTGGCTACCCCCGTCGTTGAGCTCTCAGAGACCTTTCCAACGGTATGTTGTGCATCGCGTAACTCCTTACGGATCAAAAGTTATGGGCACCGGAGCGACGGATACCTGGCCACACGCCCCACGCCCTCGGTTTGCTGGCCCAGCCTCAATGTGAAGTGAAGTCGTCTTGCCCATGGGTGTGTGGGATTCGGTAATAGGAATGTGAGGGATTAGGTTGTCGTCATTTTTGCGGCTCACGATGTACGATCCGGGACGAAAAAATAGCGCAAAAGAAGAAAAGTATCCCAAAACTGATGAAAACGTTAGACTTTGGCCTCCAAACACAGGCGCAGCTGAGCAACCTTGCTGCACCCGTCGTAGAGCTCTTGTAGAGCTTTCCAACGGTATGCTATGCGCCACGTAACTCCTTACGGATCAAAATTTATGACCACCGGAGAGACAAATACCTGGTCACACGCCCCACGCCCTCGGTTTGCTGGCCCATCCTATATTTCAAGTGAAGTTGTCTTGCCTAAGGTGCCATGGGATTCGGTAATAGAAATGTGATGGATTAGGTTATCGTCCTTTTCGCGGCTCACGACGTACGATCCGGGACGAAAAAATAGCGCAAAACAAGAAAAGTATCCAAAAACTGATGAAAATGTTCGATTTTGTGCTCCGAAAACAGGCGCAGCCGAGCAAGCTTGCTGCGCCCATCGTAGAGCTCTCAGAGAGCTTTTCAACGGTATGCTGTGCGTCGCGTAACTCCTTATGGATCAAAAGTTATGGACACCGGAGCGACGGATACCGGGTCACACGCCCCACGCCCTCGGTTTGTAGGCCCAGCCTCTACGTGAAGTGAAGTTGTCTTGCCCATGGTGGCGTGAGATTCGGTAATAGAAATGTGATGGATTAGGTCGTCGTCCTTTTCGCGGCTCACGACCTACGATCCGGGACGGAAAAACAGAGCAAAAGAAGAAAAGTGTCCCGAAACTGATGAAAACATTAAATTTGGGGCTCCGAAAACAAGCGTAGCCAAGAAGGCTGGGTACCCCCGTCATAGAGCTCTCGGAGAGGTTTCCAACGGTATGTTGTGCGCCGCGTAACTCCTTACGGATCAATAGTTATGGGCACCGGAGCGACGGATACCTGGTCACACGCCCCACGCCATTGGTTTCCCGGCCTAGAGTCTACATGAAGTGAAGTTGTCTTGCCCTTGGTAATATGGGATTCGGTAATAGAAATGTGATGGATTAGGTTGTTGTCCTTTTCGCAGCTCACGACGTACGATCCAAGACGGAAAAACTGCGAAAAACAAGAAAAGTGTCCCGAAACTGATGAAAACATTCGATTTTCGTCTCCGAAAATAGGTGCAGCCAAGCAGGCCTGCTACCCCCGTTGCAGAGCTCTCGTGGAGCTTTCCAACGGTATGTTGTGCGTCGCGTAACTCCTTACAGATCAAAAGTTATGGGCACCGGAGTGACGGATACCTGGTCACACGCCCCACGCCCTCGGTTTACGGGCCCAGCCTCTACGTGAAGTGAAGTTGTCTTGCCTATGAAGGTGTGGGATTCGGTAAAAGAAATGTGATGGATTAGGTTGTCGTCCTTTTTGCGGCTCACGACGTACGATCCGGGACAGAAAAATAGCGCAAAAGAAGAAAAGTGTCTCAAAACTGATGAAAACGTTTGATTTTGGGTTTCGAAAATAGGCGCAGCCAAGCAAGCTTGCTGCCCCCGTGGTAGAGCTCTCAGAGAGCTTTCCAACAGTATGTTGTGCGCCGCGTAATTCCTTACGGATCAAAAGTTATGGTCACCAGAGCGACGGATACCTGGTCACATGCCCCACGCCCTCAGTTTGCGGGCCCAGCCTCTACGTGAAGTGAAGTTTCTTTCCCATTGTTGCGTGGGATTAGGTAATAGAAATGTGATGGATTAGGTTGTCATCCTTTTTGCGGTTCACGACGTACGATCCGGGATAGAAAAACAGTGCAAAAGAAGAAAAATGTCCCAAAACTGATGAAAACGTTCGATTTTGGGTTATGAAAACAGGCACAGTCATGCAGGCTTGCTACCCCCATTGTAGAGATCTCGGAATTCTTTCCAACGGTATGCCGTATGTCCTGTAACTCCTTAAGGATCAATAGTTATGGGCACCGGAGCGACGGATACCGGGTCACACGCCCCATGCCTTGGTTTGCGGGCCCAGCCTCTACGTGAAGTGAAGTTACCTTGCCCATGGTGGCATGAGATTCGTTAATAGAAATGTGATGGATTAGGTTGTCATCCTTTTCGCAGCTCACTACATATGATCCGGGTCAAAAAAACCGAGCAAAAGAAGAAAAGTATCCTGAAACTGATGAAAACATTCGAGTTTGGGCTCCAAAAATAGACGCAGCCAAGAAGGCTGGCTACCCTTGTCGTAGAGCTCTCGGAGAGCTTTCCAAAGGTATGGTGTGCGCCGCGTAACTCCTTACGGATCAAAAGTTATGGGCATCGAAGCGACGGATACCTGATCACACGCCCTACGCCCTCGGTTTGCGGGCCCAACCTCTACTTGAAGTGAAGTTGTCTTGCCCATGGTGGCATGGGATCTGGTAATAGAAATGTCATGGATTAGGTTGTCGTCCTTTTCGCGGCTAACGACGTACGATCCGAGACAGAAAAACAGTGCAAAAGAAGAGAAGTGTCCCGAAACTGATAAAAACGTTCGATTTTGGGCTCCAAAAATTGGTACAGCCGAGCATATTGGCTACCCCCGTCGTTGAGCTCTTAGAGACCTTTCCAACGGTATGCTGTGCATTGTGTAACTCCTTACGGATCAAAAGTTATGGTAACCGGAGCAACGGATACCTGGTCACACGCCCCACACCCTCGGTTTGCGGGCCCAGCCTCAACGTGAAGTGAAGTTGTCTTGCCTAAGGTGGCGTGGGATTCAGTAATAGAAATGTGGGGGATTAGGTTGTTGTCATTTTTGCCGCTCACGATGTACAATCCGGTACGGAAAAACAGCGCAAAAAAAGAAAAGTGTCCCGAAACTGATGAAAACGTTAGATTTTGGCCTCCAAAAATAGGCACAGCTAAGTAGACTTGCTGCACCCATCGTAGAGCTCTTGGAGAGCTTTCCAACGGTATGCTGTGCGCCACGTAACTCCTTACGGATTAAAAGTTATGGGTACCGGAGCAACAAATACCTAGTCACACGCCCTACGCCCTACGCCCTCGGTTTACGGGCCCAGCCTCTATGTCAAGTGAAGTTGTCTTGCACAAGGTGCCGTGGGATTCGGTAATAAAAATTTCATGGATTAGGTTGTCGTCCTTTTCGTGGCTCACGACGTACGATTCGGGATGAAAAAATAGCGCAAAATAAGAAAAGTGTCCCGAAACTGATGAAAACGTTTGGTTTTGGGCTCCGAAAACAGGCACAGCCAAGCAGGCTTGCTTCCCCCGTCGTAGAGCTCTCGGGGAGCTTTCCAACGGTATGGTGTGCAGCGCGTAACTCCTTACGGACCAAAAGTTATGGGCACCGGAGCGACGGATACAGGGTCATACGCCCCATGCACTCGGTTTGCGGGCTCAGCCTCTATGTGAAGGGAAGTTGTCTTGCCCAAGGTGCCGTGGGATTCAGTAATAGAAATGTGATGGATTTGGTTGTCGTCCTTTTCTCGGCTCACGGCGTACGATCTGGGACCCAAAAACAGCGCAAAAGAATAAAAGTGTCACAAAACTAATGGAAACATTCGATTTTGGCCTCCAAAAATAGGCGCAGCCCAGCATGCTTGATGCCTCCATTGTAGAGCTCTCAGGGAGCTTTCCAACGGTATGTTGTGCGCCGTGTAACTCCATACGGATCAAAAGTTATGGGCACCGGAGCGACGGATACCAGGTCACACGCCCCACGTCCTCGGTTTGGGGGCCCAGCCTCTACGTGAAGTGAAGTTGTCTCGCCCATGGTGGGGTGGGATTTGGTAATAGAAATGTGATGGATTAGGTTGTCGTCCTTTTCGGGGCTCAAGACGTACTATCCAGGACAGAAAAACAGCGCAAAAGAAGAAAAGTGTCCCGAAATTGATAAAAATGTTCGATTTTGGGCTCCGAAATTGGTACAACAGAGCATGTTGGCTACCCCCGTCGTTGAGCTCTCAGAGACCTTTCCAACGGTATGCTGTGCATCGCGTAACTCCTTACGGATCAAAAGTTATGGGCACCGGAGCGACGGATACCTGGCCACACGCCCCACGCCCTCGGTTTGCTGGCCCAGCCTCAATGTGAAGTGAAGTCGTCTTGCCCATGGGTGTGTGGGATTCGGTAATAGGAATTTGAGGGATTAGGTTGTCGTCATTTTTGCGGCTCCAGATGTACGATCCGGGACGAAAAAATAGCGCAAAAGAAGAAAAGTATCCCGAAACTGATGAAAACGTTAGACTTTGGCCTCCAAACACAGGCGCAGCTGAGCAGCCTTGCTGCACCCGTCGTAGAGCTCTTGTAGAGCTTTCCAACGGTATGCTATGCGCCATGTAACTCCTTACGGATCAAAATTTATGACCACCGGAGAGACAAATACCTGGTCACACGCCCCACGCCCTCGATTTGCTGGCCCATCCTATATTTCAAGTGAAATTGTCTTGCCTAAGGTGCCATGGGATTCGGTAATAGAAATGTGATGGATTAGGTTATCGTCCTTTTCGCGGCTCACGACGTACGATCCGGGACGAAAAAACAGCGCAAAACAAGAAAAGTATCCAAAAATTGATGAAAATGTTCAATTTTGTGCTCCGAAAATAGGCGCAGCCGAGCAAGCTTGCTGCGCCCATCGTAGAGCTCTTAGAGAGCTTTTCAACGGTATGCTGTGCGTCGCGTAACTCCTTATGGATCAAAAGTTATGGACACCGGAGCGACGGATACCGGGTCACACGCCCTACGCCCTCGGTTTGTAGGCCCAGCCTCTACGTGAAGTGAAGTTGTCTTGCCCATGGTGGCGTGAGATTCGGTAATAGAAATGTGATGGATTAGGTCGTCGTCCTTTTCGCGGCTCACGACCTACGATCCGGGACGGAAAAACAGAGCAAAAGAAGAAAAGTCTCCCGAAACTGATGAAAACATTAAATTTGGGGCTCCGAAAACAAGCGTAGCCAAGAAGGCTGGGTACCCCCATCATAGAGCTCTCGGAGAGGTTTCCAACGGTATGCTGTGCGCCGCGTAACTCCTTACGGATCAAAAGTTATGGGCACCGGAGCGATGGATACCTGGTCACACGCCCCACGCCATTGGTTTCCCGGCCCATAGTCTACATGAAGTGAAGTTGTCTTGCCCTTGGTAATATGGGATTCGGTAATAGAAATGTGATGGATTAGGTTGTTGTCCTTTTCGCGGCTCACGACGTACGATCCAGGACGAAAAAACTGCGCAAAACAAGAAAAGTGTCCTAAAACTGATGAAAACGTTCGATTTTGGGGTCTGAAAATAGGCGGAGCGTAACAGCCTTGCTGCCTCCATCGTAGAGTTCTTAGAGAGCTTTCTAACGATATGGTGTGCGCCACGTAACTCCTTACGGATCAAAAGTTATGGGCACCGGAACGACTGATACCTGGTCACACGCCCCACGCCCTCGGTTTGCAGGCCCAGCCTCTATGTGAAGTGAAGTTTTCTTGCCCAAGGTGCCGTGGGATTCAGTAATAGAAATGTGATGGATTAGGTTATCATCCTTTTCGCGGCTCACGACGTACAATCCGGGACGGAAAAATAGCGTAAAAGAAGAAAAGTGTCCCAAAACTGATGAAAACGTTCGATTTTGTGCTTCGAAAATAGGCGTAGCCAAGTAGGCTGGGTACCAACATCGTAGAGCTCTTGGAGAGCTTTGCAACGGTATGATGTACGCTGCATAACTCCTTACGGATCAAAAGTTATGGGCACCGGAGCGACGGATACCTGGTCACACGCCCCACGTCCTCGGTTAGCGGGCCCAGCCTCTACGTGAAGTGAAGTTGTCTTGCCCTTGGTGGCATGGGATTCGGTAACAGAAATGTGATGAATTAGGTTCTCGTCCTTTTCGCGGCACACGACGTACGATCCGGGATGGAGAAACAGCGCAAAAGAACAAAAGTATCCCAAAACTGATGAAAACGATCGATTTTGGGCTCTGAAAATAGGCGCAGCTAAGCAGGCTTGCTGCCCCCGTCGTAGAGCTCTCAAAGAGCTTCTCAACTGTATGCTGTGCGCAGCGTAGCTCCTTACGGATCAAAAGTTATGGGCACCGGAGCAACGGATACCTGGTCACACGCCCCATTCCCTCGGTTTGCGGGCCCAACCTCTACGTGAAGTGAAGTTGTCTTGCCCGTGGTTTCATGGGATTCGGTAATAGAAATGTGATGGATTAGGTTGTCGTCATTTTCGCAGCTCACGACGTACGATCCGGGACGAAAAAACAGTGAAAAAGTAGAAAAATATCCCAAAACTGATGAAAACATTCGATTTTGGGCTCCGAAAATAAGCGTTGCAGAACGAGATTGCTACCCTCGTCGTAGAGCTCGCGGAGAGCTTTCTAACAGTATGTTGTGCGCCGCGTAACTCCTTAATGATCAAAAGTTATGGGCACCGGAGCGACGGATACTTGGTCATACGCCCCACGCCCTCGGTTTGCGGGCCCAGCCTCTACTTGAAGTGAAGTTGTGATACCCCGAACCTGGCATGTATTCAATAGCATTTAAAGTTCATTTAAATTGCATTTTATTGACCTTTCACCTTCTTTGACCAAACTAATTGACTTTTCATCTACATTGACCAACTAGGACAAGGTGAGAATTTTTGAAATGTTTAATAAAGGGCAAACTTGGGATTAGAAATAAAAAAATACAATGTTAAGTTAGTCAAATTTTGGGTCAACTTTGGAATTAAATCTGAACCAATTGGGAAAGAGTTAGGTAGCAAATTATATATGGTTGGAAAGCTCTATGAGTCTAGTTTCTGAGGCTTCAAACCGTTCGTGAATTGGAGTTTTCTAGAAGAAGTTATGGCCATTTTCGTAAGGTCGCGCATAACTGTTTTGGTTTAGCGGGTTGACCGAAGCTTTGACCATTTGTCATCTTCTATTTAAGTGAGAAATACGAAACAAAAGAGCCAAAACCAGAAAAATAAAGGCCATGGCTGAAACCATGGAGGAAAAAGAAAAAAAAACACATTTCAACTTCAAATCTTCATTTCGTCGTGTGAGCTTGTGCGGGGTGGTTTCCGAGGCATCCATCGTGGTTTCCCTAGAGTCTAGGAGCGTCTAAGGTGAGGGTTTCATCGTTATTTGCGCATTTGAAAAATGTATATCTAAACTTTAATTTTTAGAACTTATGCGTAGATTGTTGTTTTAATCGTTTTGTTGCTTAAATAATGTTCCTTGTTGATTGTAGAACATGTATTTATAACTTTTTAGCATTTTCTGCGGTTGAAAATTGAAATTGCAATTTAAATTGACTAATGAATAGTAATTAGTGAATAGTAAACCCTTGAAACGATAAAGTTGCGCTGTTATGCTGTCCGTTGATGTAGAAATGTGCTAGATATGCTAGAATGCCTAAATGTGTGGTTTAATTGGAATGTGTAATAGAAAAACGGAGAAAAATGGCTTGGTGAAAGTCAGGGTCGTTTAGGTCAAGTTTAGCATTTTCTCATATTGCGTGTTGGCATTGTTTCGGGAGGCCATGGAAGCACTTTTGGTGTGATTATGGCGTTGGTTGGGTGTTTGGTTGATATAGTTGTAGTTCAAACGAGCAAAGGGGAAAATCGGGACTTTGCGTGAATTCTAGGGTAAAGTAGGGTTTCGGGGTCTTTAGACGTGCCTTATGGTGACCTAGGAGGATTGGTGAAGTCGGTTTCCAAAACTCGTGGCTCGTTTGAAAGTAGTAGGGTTTTGAAAGTTGGGGTCATTTTTGGAATTTTGTGTGATTTCATAGTATATTGCTTATAGAATGCTTATAATGCCTATAGGATACTTGTTATTGCTTGATAAGGTTAATTGGTGTTGTTCTTGTTACTTGTTTGATTGTAAATGCTTGTTAATGCTTATTACGCTTGTTAGAGTTGATTATTGATTGAAATGTTTATCAATTGTTGAGAATGCTTGATATCGCTTGCTCATCGCCTTGTATCGAGTCTTGCATTGCATAGTGTCTCGCGCGTGAGTGATGGGCCTCTCTGGGTAGCCTCGGGTTGCCAGTGTTGGTTGCTCTAGCTCCGCTGCTATTCCCTTTCTCGCTTGGGTTGCCTCCCTGGGAGATTTGGGTCGTAGAATTGATGGATACTTCCGGGGTATTCCAAACTGGTGTTATAAGGTGGTTTGGGCCGGCGCGTCATCGTTAATGTCATCGGAATCGTGATCGGTACATTACTCGCTCGAGTGATCCATAGCCTTCAAAGTGTGGTATAGCTTTGATTGGTTGTGTTAATGCTTTTCTTAATTGTTTATTGTATTGTTATATATATTGAATGCCTTTTATTGATTGTATTGCTTAACTGTACCTATTTGCATTGCACGATCTTCTTTCTCTCCATCTCGATATCTGTCTCGCCTTCACTGAGTATACGTGTTGTGTATACTCACTCCTCACCACCACATTTCAGGAAATGCCATGTTAGCTGGAAAGTTCGTGATTTCGTGAAAGTCTGTGCTTGAAGGGTTGTCCTGCGTGCCTATGTGACTTGAGTTGTCAAAGTTTTAAAGTTGTATGCTTTTATGTATTATATGTATTTAATGTTAAAGGGGATGTAATTTAAGTTCATTAGATTATGTATTTAGTTAATATAGCTTAACTTCAATATATATTTGTAATGACAAAAAGGGAAAAAGATAGAAAGTCATGATAGTCTACTTTATGCAATAGGTTGGTGTAGTTTAATTGCTAAGCTTGAATTTATATTTACTTGTGAATTGCTTGTTGTGAACCGAGGCTCGGATGGCCTTGAGGTGGTTGAATGGTTGGACACGGTGTTGGTCCATTTATATGCTATTATAGGTTTTGCAATTTGCCTAGAAACAGGGGAGACTCTGTCCGTCTTTCCCTAAAATCTTGCCCGGGTTTGGATTTGGGTTGTGAATAGATTGATTGTTAGAACTCCCGGTCTCGAGAGGGATCGGGGTGTCACAGAAGTTGTCTTGACCATGGTTGCGTGGGATTCGGTAATAGAAATGTCGTGGATTAGGCTGTCGTCGTTTTCGCGGCTCACGACGTACGATCCGGGACAGAAAAACTGCAGAAAAGAAAAGAAGTGTCCCGAAACTGATAAAAACGTTTGAGTTTGGGCTCTGAAAATTGGTACAGCCGAGCATGTCGGCTACCCCCGTCGTAGACCTCTCAGATACCTTTCCAACGGTATGCTGTGCATCGCGTAACTCCTTACGGATCAAAAGTTATGGGCACCGGAATAACGGATATCTGGTCACACACCCCACGCCCTCGGTTTGCAGGCGCATCCTCTACGTGAAGTAAAGTTGTCTTGCCCATGGCAGCGTGAGATTCGGTAATAGAAATGTGATGGATTAGGTTGTCGTCATTTTCGTGGCTCACGGCGTACGATCCGGGATGGAAAAACATAGCAAAAGAAGAAAAGTGTCCCGAAATTTATGAAAACATTAAATTTGGGTCTCCGAAAATAGGCGTAGCCGAGAAGGCTGGTTACCCTCGTCATAGAGCTCTTGGAGAGCTTTCCAACGGTATGCTGTGCGCCGCGTAACTCCTTACGGATCAAAATTTATTGGCACCGGAACAACGGATACCTGGTCACACGCCCCACGCCCTCGGTTTGCGGGCCCAGCCTCTACATGAAGGGAAGTTGTCTTGCCCAAGGTGACGTGGGATTCAGTAATAGAAATGCGATGGATTAGGTTGTCGTCCTTTTCGCTACTCACGACGTACGATCTGGGAAGAAAAAACAACACAGAAGAATAAAAGTGTCCCAAAACTGATGAAAACGTTCGATTTTGGTTACCGAAAATAGGCGCAGCCGAGCAGGCTTGCTGCCCCAGTCGTAGAGCTCTCGGGGAGCTTTCTAACTGTATGGTGTACACCGCGTAACTCCTTACGGATCAAAAGTTTTGGGCACCGAAGCGACGGAAACCTAGTCACACGCCCCACGCCATTGGTTTTCGGGCCCAGAGTCTACGTGAAGTGAAGTTGTCTTGCCCTTGGTAATGTGGGATTCGGTAATAGAAATGTGATGGATTAGGTTGTTGTCCTTTTCGCGGCTCACGACGTACGATCCAGGACGGAAAAACTGCGCAAAACAAGAAAAGTATCCTGAAACTAATGAAAATGTTCGATTTTAGTCTCCAAAAATAGGAGTAGCTGAGCAGGCCTGCTACCCCCGTTGTAGAGCTCTCGGGGATCTTTCCAACGGTATGTTGTGCGTCACGTAACTCCTTACGGATCAAATGTTATGGGCACCGGAGCGACAGATACCTGGTCACACGCCACATACCCTCGGTTTGCGGACCCAGCCTCTACGTGAAGTGAAGTTGTCTTGCCTATGAAGGCGTGGGATTCGGTAAAAGAAATGTGATGGATTAGGTTGTCGTCCTTTTTGCGGCTCACGACGTACGATCCGGGACAGAAAAAAAGCGCAAAAGAAGAAAAATGTCCTAAAACTGATGAAAACGTTTGATTTTGGGATTCGAAAATAGGCGCAGCCAAGCAAGCTTGCTGCCCACGTTGTAGAGCTCTCAGAGAGCTTTCCAACAGTATGTTGTGCACCGCGTAATTCCTTACGGATCAAAAGTTATTGGCACCAGAGCGATGGATACCTGGTCACATGTCCCACGCCCTCAGTTTGCGGGCCTAGCCTCTACGTGAAGTGAAGTTTCTTGCCCATGGTGGCGTGGGATTAGGTAATAGAAATGTGATGGATTAGGTTGTCGTCCTTTTTGCGTCTCACGACGTACGATCCGGGATAGAAAAACAGCGCAAAAGAAGAAAAGTGTCCCAAAACTGATGAAAACATTTGATTTTGGGCTCTGAAAATAGGCGCAGTCGAGCAGGTTTGCTACCCCTGTCGTGGAGCTCTCGATATTCTTTCCAATGGTATGTCGTACGCCGTGTAATTCCTTAAGGATCAAAAGTTATGGGCACCGAAGCAACGGATACCGGGTCAAACGCCCATGCCCTCGGTTTGCGGGCCCAGCCTCTACATGAAGTGAAGTTGCCTTGCCCATGGTGGAATGATATTCGGTAATAGAAATGTGATGGATTAGGTTGTCATCCTTTTCGCAGCTCATTACGTACGATCCGGGTCGGAAAAAGAGAGCAAAAGAAGAAAGGTGTCCTGAAACTGATGAAAACATTCGAGTTTGGGCTCCGAAAATAGGCGCAGCCAAGAAGCCTGGCTACTCTTGTCGTAGAGCTCTCAGAAAGCTTGCCAACGGTATGCTGTACGCCGCGTAACTCCTTACGGATCAAAAGTTATGGGCACCGTAGCGACGGATACCTGGTCACACGCCCCACGCCGTCGATTTACGGGCCCAGCCTCTACTTTAAGTGAAGTAATCTTGACCATGGTTGCGTGGGATACGGTAATAGAAATGTCATGGATTAGGTTGTCGTCGTTTTCGCGGCTCATGACTTATGATCCGGGACAGAAAAACAGCGCAAAAGAAGAAAAGTGTTCCGAAACTGATAAAAACGTTCGAGTTTGGGCTCTGAAAATTGGTACAGCCAAACATATCGGCTACCCCCGTCGTAGAGCTCTTAGAAGCCTTTCCAACGGTATGCTGTGCATCGTGTAACTCCTTACGGATCAAAAGTTATGGGCACCGAAACGACGGATACCTGGTCACACGCCCCACGCCCTCGGTTTACAGGCCCAGCCTCTACATGAAGTAAAGTTGTCTTGCCCATGGTGGCGTGAGATTCGGTAATAGAAATGTGATGGATTAGGTTGTCGTCCTTTTCGCGGCTCACGACGTACGATCCGGGACGGAAAAACAGAGCAAAAGAAGAAAACTATCCCGAAACTGATGAAAACATTAAATTTGGGGCTGTGAAAATAGGCGTAGCCGAGAAGGCTGGTTACCCCCGTCATAGAGCTCTTGGAGAGCTTTCCAATGGTATGCTGTGCGCCGCGTAACTCTTTACGGATCAAAAGTTATGGGCACCGGAACAACGGATACTTGGTCACATGCCCCCCGCCCTCGGTTTACGGGCCCAGCCTCTACGTGAAGGAAAGTTGTCTTGCCCAAGGTGTCGTGGGATTCAGTAATAGAAATGTGATGGATTAGGTTGTTGTCCTTTTCACTGCTCACAACGTACGATTCGGGCCGAAAAAACAACACAGAAGAAGAAAAGTGTCACGAAACTGATGGAAACGTTTGATTTTGGTCTTCGAAAATAGGCACAGTCGAGCAGGATTGCTGCCCCAGTCGTAGAGCTCTCGGTGAGCTTTCCAACGGTATGGTGTGCACCGCGTAACTCTTTACGGATCAAAAGTTTTGGGCACCGGAGCGACGAAAACCTGGTCACACAGCCCACGCCATTGGTTTCCGGGCCTAAAGTCTACGTGAAGTGAAGTTGTCTTGACCTTGGTAATGTGGGATTCGGTAATAGAAATGTGATGGATTAGGTTGTTGTCCTTTTCGCGGCTCACGACGTACAATCCAGCACAGAAAAACTGCGCAAAACAAGAAAAGTGTCCCGAAACTGATGAAAATGTTCGATTTTGGTCTCCGAAAATAGGTACAACTAAGCAGGCCAGCTACCTCCGTTGTAGAGCTCTAGGGGAGCTTTCCAACGGTATGTTGTGCGTCACGTAACTCCTTATGGATCAAAAGTTATGGGCACCGGAGCGACGGATACCTGGTCACACGGCCTACGCCCTCGGTTTACGGGCCCAGCCTCTACGTTAAGTGAAGTTGTCTTGCCTATGAAGGCGTGAGATTCGGTAATAGAAATGTGATGGATTAGGTTGTCGTCATTTTTGCGGCTCACGACTTACGATCCGGGACAAAAAAACAGCGCAAAAGAAGAAAAGTTTCCCAAAACTGATGAAAACATTTGATTTTGGGATTCGAAAATAGGCGCAGCCAACCAAGCTTGCAGCCCCCGTGGTAGAGCTCTCGGAGAGCTTTCCAACAGTATGTTGTGCGCCGCGTAATTCCTTACAGATCAAAAGTTATGGGCACCGGAGCGACGGATACCTGGTCACATGCCCCACGCCCTCAGTTTGCGGGCCCAGCCTCTACGTGAAGTGAAGTTTCTTGCCCATTGTGGCGTGGGATTAGGTAATACAAATGTGAAGGATTAGGTTGTCATCCTTTTTGCGGTTCACGACGTACGATCCGGGATAGAAAAATAACGCAAAAGAAGAAAAATGTCCCAAAATTGATGAAAACGTTCAATTTTGGGCTGTGAAAATAGACGCAGTCGAGAATGCTTGCTACCCCCGTCGTGGAGATCACGGAATTCTTTCCAACTGTATGCCGTACGTCGTGTAACTCCTTAAGGATCAAAAGTTATGGGCACTGGAGCGACGGATACCAGGTCACACGCCCCATGCCCTCGGTTTGCGAGCCCAGCCTCTACGTGAAGTGAAGTTGCCTTGCCCATGGTGGCATGAGATTCGGTAATAGAAATGTGATGGATTAGGTTGTCATCCTTTTCGCGGCTCACTATGTATGATCCGGGTCAGAAAAATAGAGCAAAAGAAGAAAAGTGTCCTGAAACTGATGAAAACATTCGAGTTTGGGCTCCGAAAATAGGTGCAGTCAAGAAGGCTGGCTACCCTTGTCGTAGAGCTCTCAGAGAGCTTTCCAACGGTATGGTGTGCGCCGCGTAACTCCTTACGGATCAAAAGTTATGGGCACCGGAGCGACGGATACCTAATCACACGCCCTACGCCCTCAGTTTGCGGGCCCAGCCTCTACTTGAAGTGAAGTTGTCTTGCCCATGGTGGCGTGGGATCCGGTAATAGAAATGTCATGGATTAGGTTGTCGTCCTTTTCGCGGATAACGGCGTACGATCCGGGACAGAAAAACAGTGCAAAAGAAGATAAGTGTCCTGAAACTAATAAAAACGTTCAATTTTGGGCTCCAAAAATTGGTACAGCCGAGCATATTGGCTACCCCCGTCGTTGAGCTCTTAGAGACCTTTCCAACTGTATGCTGTGCACTGCGTAACTCCTTATGGATCAAAAGTTATGGTAACCGGAGCGACGGATACCTGGTCACACGCCCCACGCCCTCGGTTTGCAGGCCCAGCCTCAACGTGAACTGAAGTTGTCTTGCCCATGGTGGCGTGGGATTCGGTAATAGAAACGTGAGGGATTAGGTTGTTATCATTTTTGCGGCTCACGATGTACAATCCGGGACGGAAAAACAGCGCAAAAGAAGAAAAGTGTCCCGAAACTGATGAAAACGTTAGATTTTGGCCTCCAAAAATATGCGCAGCTAAGTAGGCTTGCTGCACCCATTGTAGAGCTCTTGGAGAGCTTTCCAACGGTATGCTGTGCGCCACGTAACTCCTTACGGATTAAAAGTTATGGGTACCGGAGCAACAAATACCTAGTCATACGCCCCACGCCCTCGGTTTACGGGCCCAGCCTCTATGTCAAGTGAAGTTGTCTTGCACAAGGTGCCGTGGGATTCGGTAATAAAAATGTCATGGATTAGGTTGTCGTCCTTTTCGCGGCTCACGACGTACGATTCGGGACGAAAAAATAGCGCAAAATAAGAAAAGTGTCCTGAAACTGATGAAAACGTTTGGTTTTGGGCTCCGAAAACAGGCACAGCCGAGCAGGCTTGCTTTCCCCGTCGTAGAGCTCTCGTGGAGCTTTCCAACGTTATGGTGTGCAACGCGTAACTCCTTACGGACCAAAAGTTTTGGGCACTGGAACGACGGAAACCTGGTCACACGCCCCATTCCATAGGCTTGCTGCCCCCGTCGTAGAGCTCTCGGAGAGCTTTTTAACGATATGTTGTGCGTCGTGTAACTCCTTACGGATCAAAAGTTATGATTACCAGAGCGACGGATACCGGGTCACACGCCCCATGCCCTCGTTTTGCAGGCCCAGCCTCTACGTGAAGTGAAGTTGTCTTGCCCATGTGGCATGAGATTCGGTAATAGAAATATGATGGATTAGGTTATCGTCCTTTTCGCGGCTAACGACGTACGATCCGGGATGAAAAAACAGCGCAAAAGAAGAAAAGTGTCCCAAAAATGATGAAAACGTTCGATTTCGGGCTCCAAAAACTGGCAAAGCCAGGCAAGCTTGCTACCCATGTCGTAGAGCTCTCGGAGAGCTTTTCAACGGTATGTTGTGTGTCGTGTAACTCCTTACGGATCAAAAGTTATGGGCACCGGAGCGACGGATACCGAGTCACACGCCCCACGCCCTCGATTTTGCAGGCCCAGCCTCTACGTGAAGTGAAGTTGTCTTGCCCATGGAGGCGTGAGATTCGGTAATAGAAATGTGATTGATTAGGTTGTCGTCCTTTTCGCGGCTCACGACGTACGATCCGGGACGGAAAAATAGCGCAAAAGAAGAAAAGTGTCCCGAAACTAATGAAAACATTAAATTTGGGGCTCCGAAAACTGTCGTAGCCGAGAAGGCTGGCTACCCCTCTCATAGAGCTCTCGGAGAGCTTTCCAACCGTATGTTGTGCGCCGCGTAACTCCTTACGAATCAAAAGTTATAGGCACCGGAGCAACGGATACCTGGTCACACGCCCTACGCCCTCGGTTTGCGGGCCCAACCTCTATGTGAAGGGAAGCGGTCTTGCCCAAGTTGCCGTGGGATTCAGTAATAGAAATGTGATGGATTAGGTTGTCGTCCTATTCGCTGCTCACGATGTACGTTCCGGGATGAAAAAACAACGCAAAAGAAGAAAAGTGTCCCGAAATTGATGGAAACGTTCGATTTTGGTCTCCGAAAATAGGCGCAGCCGAGCAGGCTTGCTGCCCCCATCGTAGAGCTCTCGGGGAGCTTTTCAACGTTATGGTGTGCAACGCGTAACTCCTTACGGACCAAAAGTTTTGGGCACTGGAACGACGGAAACCTCGTCACACCCCCCACGCCATAGGTTTGCGGGCCCAGAGTCTACATGAAGTGAAGTTGTCTTGCCCATGGTAATGTGGGATTCGGTAATAGAAATGTGATGGATTAGGTTGTCGTCCTTTTCTCAGCTCACGATGTACTATCCAGGACGGAAAAACTGCGCAAAAAAAGAAAAGTGTCCCGAAACTGATGAAAACGTTCAATTTTGGTCTCAGGAAATAGGCGCAGGCGAGCAGGCCTGCTGCCCCCGTCGTAGAGCTCTCGGGGAGCTTTCCAATGGTATGCTGTGCGCCGCGTAACTCCTTACGGATCATAAGTTATGGGCATCGGCGCGACGGATACCTAGTCACATGTCCCATGCCCTCGGTTTGCAAGCCCAGCCTCTACGTGAAGTCAAGTTGTCTTGCCCATGGAGGCGTGGGATTCGGAAAAAGAAATGTGATGGATTAGGTTGTCGTCATTTTCGTGGCTCACGACGTACGATCCGGGACAGAAAAAAAACGCAAAAGAAGAAAAGTGTCCCAAAACTGATGAAAACATTCAATTTTGGGAGTCGAAAATAGGCGCAGCCAACCAAGCTTGTTGTCCCTGTCGTAGAGCTCTCGGAGAGCTTTCCAACAGTATGTTGTGCGCCTCGTAATTCCTTACGGATCAAAAGTTATGGGCACCAAAGCGACGGATACCTGGTCACATGCCCCACGCCCTCAGTTTTTGGGCCTAGCCTCTACGTGAAGTGAAGTTTTCTTGCCTATGGTGCCGTGGGATTAGGTAATAGAAATGTGATGGATTAAGTTGTTGTCCTTTTGGCGGCTCATAACGTACGATCCGGGATAGAAAAACTGCGCAAAAGAAGAAAAGTGTCCCAAAATTGATGAAAACGTTTGATTTTTGGCTCTAAAAATAGGCGCAGTCGAGCGGGCTGGCTACCCCGTCGTAGAGCTCTCGGAGTGCTTTCCAACGGTATGCTGTGCGCCGCGTAACTCCTTACAGATCAAAAGTTATGGGCACCGGAGCGACGGATACAGGGTTACACGCCCCATGCCCTCGGTTTTGCAGGCCCAGCCTCTACGTGAAGGGAAGTTGTCTTGCCCAAGGTGCCGTGGGATTCAGTAATAGAAATGTGATGGATTTGGTTGTCGTCCTTTTCGGGGCTCACGACGTACGATCTGGGACCGAAAAACAGCGCAAAAGAATAAAAGTGTCATGAAACTGATGGAAACATTCAATTTTGGCCTCCAAAAATTGGCGCAGCCTAGCAGGCTTGATGCCTCCGTTGTAGAGCTCTCAGGGAGCTTTCCAACGGTATGTTGTGCGCCGCGTAACTCCATACGGATCAAAAGTTATGGGCACCGGAGCGACGGATACCAGGTCACACGCCCCACTTCCTCGATTTGGGGGCCCAGCCTCTACGTGAAGTGAAGTTTTCTCGCCCATGGTGGGGTGGGATTTGGTAATAAAAATGTGATGGATTAGGTTGTCCTCCTTTTCGCGGCTCAAGACGTACTATCCAAGACAGAAAAACTGCGCAAAAGAAGAAAAGTGTCCCGAAAGTGATAAAAATGTTCGATTTTGGGCTCCGAAAATTGGTACAACAGAGTATATTGGCTACCCCCGTCGTTGAGCTCTCAGAGACCTTTCCAACGGTATGCTGTGCATCGTGTAACTCCTTACGGATCAAAAGTTATGGGCACCGGAGCGACAGATACCTGGCCACACGCCCCACGCCCTCGGTTTGCTGGCCCAGCCTCAACGTGAAGTGAAGTCGTCTTGCCAATGGGTGTGTGGGATTCGGTAATAGGAATGTAAGGGATTAGGTTGTCGTCATTTTCGCGGCTCACAATGTACGATCCGGGACGGAAAAATAGCGCAAAAGAAGAAAAGTATCCCGAAACTGATGAAAATGTTAGATTTTGGCCTCCAAACACAGGCGCAGCTGAGCAGGCTTGCTGCACCCGTCGTAGAGCTCTTGGAGAGCTTTCCAACGGTATGCTATGCACCGCGTAACTCCTTACGGATCAAAAGTTATGGGCACCGGAGCGACAAATACCGGGTCACACGCCCCACGCCCCACGCCCTCGGTTTGTAGGCCCAGCCTCTACGTGATGTGAAGTTGTCTTGGCCATGGTGGCGTGAGATTCGGTAATAGAAATGTGATGGATTAGGTTGTCGTCCTTTTCGCGGCTCACGACGTACGATCCGGGACGGAAAAACAGAGCAAAAGAAGAAAAGTGTCTCGAAACTGATGAAAACATTAAATTTGGGGCTCTGAAAATAGGCGTAGCCAAGAAGGCTGGCTACCCCTGTCATAGAGCTCTCGGAGAGCTTTCCAACGGTATGCTGTGCGCCACGTAACTCATTACGAATCAAAAGTTATGGGCACCGGAGCAACGGATACCTGGTCACACGCCCTACGCCCTCGGTTTGCGGGCCTAACCTCTACGTGAAGGGAAGTTGTCTTGCTCAAGGTGCATTGGGATTCAGTAATAGAATTGTGATGGATTAGGTTGTCATCCATTTCGCTGTTCACGACGTACGATCTAGGACGAAAAAACAGCACAAAAGAAGAAAAATGTCCCGAAACTGATGGAAACGTTTGATTTTGGTCTCCAAAAATAAGCGCAGCCGACCAGGCTTGCTGCCCCCGTCAAAGAGCTCTTTGGGAGCTTTCCAACGGTATGGTGTGCACCGCGTAACTCCTTACGGATCAAAAGTTTTGGGCACCGGATCGACGGAAACCTGGTCACACGCTCCACGCCATTGGTTTGCGGGCCTAGAGTCTACGTGAAGTGAAGTTGTCTTGCCCATGGTAATGTGGGATTCGGTTATAGAAATGTGATGGATTAGGTTGTCGTCCTTTTTGCGGCTCACGATGTACCATCCAGGACGGAAAAACGGCGCAAAAGAAGAAAGTGTACCGAAACTAATGAAAACGTTCGATTTTGGTCTCAGAAAATAGGCGTAGCCGAGCAGACCTGCTGTCCATGTCGTAGAGCTCTCGGGGAGCTTTCCAACGGTATGTTGTGCGCTGTGTAACTCCTTACGGATCAAAAGTTATGGGCACCGGCGCGATGGATACCTAGTCACACGCCCCACGCCCTCGGTTTGCGGGCCCAGCCTCTACGTGAAGTGAAGTTGGCTTGCCTATGGAGGCATGGGATTCGGTAAAAGAAAGGTGATGGATTAGGTTGTCATCCTTTTCGCAGCTCACGACGTACGATCTGGGACACAGAAAAACAACGCAAAAGAAGAAAAGTGTCCCAAAACTGATCAAAACATTCAATTTTGGGATTCAAAAATAGGCGCAGCCAACCAAGCTTGCAGCCCCCGTCGTAGAGCTCTCGGAGAGCTTTCCAACAGTATGCTGTGCGCTGCGTAATTCCTTACGGATCAAAAGTTATGGGCACCGGAGCGACGGATACCTCGTCACATGCCCCACGCCCTCAGTTTGCGGGCCCAGCATCTACGTAAAGTGAAGTTTGCTTGCCCATGGTGGCGTGGGATTAGGTAATAAAATGTGAAGGATTAGGTTGTTGTCCTTTTGGCGGCTCACGACGCACGATCCGGGACAGAAAAACATCGCAAAAGAAGAAAAGTGTCCCAAAATTGATGAAACGTTTGAATTTGGGCTCTGAAAATAGGGGCAGTCGAGCAGGCTGGCTACCCCCATCGTAGAGCTCTCGGAGTGCTTTCCAACGGTATGCTGTGCACCGCGTAACTCCTTACGGATCAAAAGTTATGGGTACCGGAGCGATGGATACCGGGTCACACGCCCCATGCCCTCAGTTTGCGGGCCTAGTCTCTACGTGAAGGGAAGTTGTCTTGCCCAAGGTGTCGTGGGATTCAGTAATAGAAATGTGATGGATTTGGTTGTCGTCCTTTTCGCGGCTCACAACGTACGATCCGAGACCGAAAAATAGCACAAAAGAATAAAAGTGTCCCGAAACTGATGGAAACATTCGATTTTGGCCTCCAAAAATAGGTGCAGCCGAGCAGGCTTGATGCTTCCGTTGTAGAGCTCTCAGGCAGTTTTCCAACGGTATACTGTGCGCCGCGTAACTCCATACGAATCAAAAGTTATGGGCACCGGAGCGACGGATACCAGGTCACACGCCCCACGCCCTCGGTTTGGGGGCCCAGCCTCTACGTGAAGTGAAGTTATCTCGCCCATGGTGGGGTGGGATTTAGAAATAGAAATGTGATGGATTAGGTTGTCGTCCTTTTCGCGGCTCAAGACGTACTATCCAGGACAGAAAAATAGCGCAAAAGAAGAAAAGTGTCCCGAAACTGATAAAAACATTCGATTTTGGCCTCCAAAAATAGGCGCAACCTAGCAGGCTTGCTGCCTCCATCATAGAGCTCTCGGAGAGCTTTTCAACTGTATGTTGTGCGTTGCGTAACTCCTTACGGATCAAAAGTTATGGGCACCGGAGCAACAGATACCGGGTCACACGCCCCTCGCCCTCGGTTTGTAGGCCCAGCCTCTACATGAAGTGAAGTTGTCTTGCCCATGGTGGCGTGAGATTCGGTAATAGAAATGTGATGGATTAGGTTGTCGTCCTTTTCGCGGCTCACGACGTACGATCCGGGACGGAAAAACAGAGCAAAAGAAGAAAAGTGTCCCGAAACTGATGAAAACATTAAATTTGGGGCTCTGAAAACAGGTGTAGCCGAGAAGGCTGGCTACCCCCGTCATAGAGCTCTCGGAGAGCTTTCCAATGGTATGTTGTGCGCCGCGTAACTCCTTATGGACCAAAAGTTATGGGCACCGGAGCAACGGATACCTGGTTACACGCCCTACGCCCTCGGTTTGCGGGCCCAGCCTCTACGTGAAGGGAAGTTTTCTTGCCCAAGGTGCTGTGGGATTCAGTAATAGAAATGTGATGGATTTGGTTGTCGTCCATTTCGCTGCTCACGACGTACGATCCGGGACGAAAAAATAGCACAAAAGAAGAAAAATGTCCCGAAACTGATGGAAACGTTCGATTTTGGTCTCCAAAAATAGGCGCAGTTGACCAGGCTTGCTGCCCCCGTCGTAGAGCTCTTTGGGAGCTTTCCAACGTTATGGTGTGCACCGCGTAACTCCTTACAGATCAAAAGTTTTGGGCACCGGATCGACAGAAACCTGGTCACACGCCCCACGCCATTGGTTTGCGGGCCTAGAGTCTACATGAAGTGAAGTTGTCTTGCCCATGGTAATGTGGGATTCGGTTATAGAAATGTGATGGATTAGGTTGTCGTCCTTTTTGCGGCTCACGATGTACGATTCAAGACGGAAAAACTACGCAAAAGAAGAAAAGTGTCCCGAAATTGATGAAAACGTTTGATTTTGGTCTTAGAAAATAGGTGCAGCCGAGCAGACCTGCTGCCCCTATCGTAGAGCTGTGGGGGAGCTTTCCAACGGTATGTTGTGCGCCGTGTAACTCCTTACGGATCAAAAGTTATGGGCATCGGCGCGACGGATTTCTAGTCACACGCCCCACGCCCTTAGTTTGCGGGCCTAGCCTCTACGTGAAGTGAAGTTGGCTTGCCTATGGAGGTGTGGGATTCGGTAAAAGAAATGTGATGGATTAGGTTGTCGTCCTTTTCGCGGCTCACGACGTACGATCCGGGACACAGAAAAACAGCGCAAAAGAAGAAAAGTGTCCCAAAACTAATCAAAACATTCGATTTTGGGATTCAAAAATAGGCGCAAGCAACCAAGCTTGCAGCCCCTGTTGTAGAGCTCTCGGAGAGCTTTCCAACAGTATACTGTGCGCCGCGTAATTCTTTACAAATCAAAATTTATGGGCACCGGAGCGACGGATACCTCGTCACATGCCCCATGCCCTTAGTTTGCGGGCCCAGCCTCTACATGGAGTAAAGTTTGCTTGCCCATGGTGGCGTGGGATTAGGTAATAAAATGTGATGGATTAGGTTATCGTCCTATTCGCGGCTCACGACGTACGATCCGGCACAGACTAACAACGCATAAGAAGAAAAGTGTCCCAAAACTGATGAAAACGTTCGATTTTGGGGTCTCAAAATAGACGCAGTCGAGCAGGATTTCTACCCCCGTCGTAGAACTCTCGGAGTGCTTTCCAACGGTAAGCTGTGCGCCGCGTAACTTCTTACGGATCAAAAGTTATGGGCACCGGAGCGACGGATACTAGGTCATACGCCCCATGCCCTCGGTTTGCGAGCCCAGCCTCTACGTGAAGTGAAGTTGCCTTGCCCATGGTAGCATGAAATTCGGTAATATAAATGTGATAGATTAGGTTGTCGTCCTTTTCACAGGTTACTACTTACGATCCGGGTCCGAAAAATATAGCAAAATAAGAAAAGTGTCCCGAAACTGATGAAAACATTCGATTTTGGGCTCCGAAAATTGGCGCTGCCAAAAAGGCTAGCTACCCCTGTCGTAGAGTTCTCAGAGAGCTTTTCAACGATATGTTGTGCACCGCGTAAGTCCTTACGGATCAAAAGTTATGGGTATAGGAGCAACAGATACCTGGTCATAAGCCCGACGCCCTCGGTTTACGGGCCCAGCCTCTACGTGAAGGGAAGTTTTCTTGCCCAAGGTGCCATGGGATTCAGTAATAGAAATGTGATGGATTTGGTTGTCGTCCTTTTCGCGGCTCATGACGTACGATCCGGGATGGAAAAATAGCGCAAAAGAAGAAAAGTGTCCCGAAACTAATGGAAACGTTCGATTTTGGACTTCAAAAATAGGCACAATGTGAGGCCCGACCTCGATTTACTGCGATACGTCGTTTCGTGTGTCCTAACCTAGATTTGCGTGCCTTGACCTAGGTTTAAGAATTGTGTTCGTTTTGTGTGCCATGCATTGAATTATGTGTATTCGTTTAGGGTTGCATGCATTTACTTGGAAAACGTGCGTTCATCTCGTAGTTCGTGCCCTACCTCGTAGTGCGTACCCTAGACCTAGAAAAGCGTGCCCTCACGCTAATCAAGAAAGCATCTTACACGAAGCACTAGGTCATTAATTAATCCTACAAATTCCACTAACTAATATTAAATTACTAATTCAATCCACTAGAAGACAAAATCTCACAAAAAGCTAGACATTCCTTATCCTTTATTCCTTATTCTTTTTGCACTTTCAACATACAATTAAATAATGCTCAAAAGATGACAAAAAATTAGATTTTGATGCCTTGGCCGACCACCATGTGGGCTTTTATGCTTGCTTGCTCAATTCAAAATTAATTCTAGACAACTTATGACAATTCTATGACACAAATGCATAAAAAGTTGCTCAAAAACCTCCTCAAAACTCCACCATTCTCGACATATGCCCTTGCCCATGCTAAACACTTCAAATGATGCATCTTGAAGACATAAAAATCTGAATTGCTAAGCTCAAGGCCGACCACTTGCATCAACAATTGCAAAAGCCTTCATTCTTTGTCATTTCCTCTCATTCTCCTCACATTTCTCTCTCTCCCTCTCATTCTTCTCTCTCTCTCTCGGCCCTGGCTGAGTTTCATCTTACCATTGCTCATCTTCATCATTCCATGGTGCATCAAGACAAGCAAGTAGCTAAGGAACTCGACCAAGCTAGCTAAGTTGCAAGAATCACACATGCAAGCTTTGTGAACAACCATTTCGGCCTAGGTGAGTTTCCAAGCTTCCATTTATTTTCTTCTTGTTCTAACCACATGCACCTACTAAGAACTTGGCCACTAAGCTAGGAAAAATAGAGAAAATCGAGTTAGAGTCTCAGCTAAGCAAGGAAGAAGAAGAAATTTGTGCTTCATCAAAGTTTTGTGCATCTTCTTGTTGATTTGCTAAGGTGAGGGCTAAAACTTCTTGAAAATCTTTCAAAAATCCACATGCATGCTCTTAAATGTATGTCCTTGCTTCTGTACTCGAGTTATATGTGTGTTCATAAGCTTTTACAACCATGCATGGCAAGATTTTGGCTTGAAGATGATGATAGATGAAATCGGATTTGGTGACAACTCTCTGTCTTGTTGTTACGAGGTGCGTTTGGCTAGGCACATGATGTTGAAAATGCATGAAAATTAGTAGGTAACTAGTTTTGCCAGTTTTGAACATTTTTTTACAGAAATAGGACAAAGCTAATTTTGACTCTAAGGTCCTCAAAATGGCTAATCATTAAAATGTGTCCAAATCTGGAAGTCTGGTAAAAATGAAGCAGGTTTTGGCAGATGCACTGACCTTGTAGAACAAACCAGTTTTGACTTAGTAAATGATGTCCAAAATGCATGAAGTTTGGTGTACTGGTATATTTTTCAGTTATGGACATTTTTGTCAGAAATGGACTAAGGCTAAATCTGACCCTAAGGCCTTCTCCAGCAGTATCTCTACAAATGCAAAATCTCTACATGTAGAGATGCTTTTAGAGACTTTTGTCTCCAGCAGCATCTCTACAGATTCTCTAGAATGTAGAGAATTTGTAGATGATCTCTACAATTAGATTCACCATCTCCACATGTAGAGATCATCTATAGATTCTTTAAAAACAAATATTGAGTAAATGTGAAGAAGTTGTTGGAGTGAAACTGAAATAGAGAAGCTGGTGTAGTGAAACTAAAATAGAGATTCTCTAAAAATAGAGATTGAGTAAATGTAGAGAAGCTGTTGGAGTAAAACAAAAATAGAGAATCTATAGATGTAGAGAAATGTTTTAAAATCTCTACATGTAGAAAAAAATAGAGAAGCTGTTGGAGTTGGCCTAAGGACCTCAAAAACGACAAGTATTGAAATGTGTGCAAATCTGGACAGTTTTGTGCAATCCCACTGTTTTGGCTATAACTATTGGACCCGAACTCCAAATGATGCAAGGTTTGTTTCTGATTTTAGTTCACTTCTTAAGATTTAATTTGACATCTTATTCACTGGAATTGGAGATTGTTTGCTTGTCTTAATGAGTGTGAGAATACAGCCTATTGCAGTGAGGGTTTCACTTAGTTATATGCTCAGAAAATTTGTTGTAACTTCTCTTGTGGTATTAATTGCTTTGGATTGTGGAATTGGGATGTTGTGTGGACTGTTTTGAGTACTTGGGGATGTTTGGATTAATTGATGCTTGGCTTGAGATTGATTTTGAGTTGACTTGGGGCTTAATCGCACGGGTAAGCACGAAATGGAAACCCTAGCGACTACGTAAACTTGCTAAGTATTGATCCTTTGGATATTGTGTGTAATTATATGCTTGGTAGGCTGCCCGTAGTTGCCCTTATAGCCCTAAATGTGATTTTGATCATTGCATGTTGACAAATAGGCTTTTCTTGCATCCGAACCCATGTAGATGTTGTTGCATGTTGAATAGTCTTATTATTTGATTACGTGGACTTTGAATTGAGTTATATGACTTAATTTACGTGCGCACATGGCTGCCCGTTTAATGTTCATATAACTCCATGTGCCTTTCAAGTGAAATTACTTGTCTATTCGTGCCTCGCTTGTTTACTTGTTAATGTGAAATCTTATGACTGTCCGGAGGCAACCTACTTTGTTGTCCTCCTAATGTGATATATTAAATGTCATAAATGTGCATTGCATATAAGGTTGCAACCTTTCATTCTGGCGTGGTAGCGTTCACGCACACCGGGCGGCATCGGGCTTGCCGGTGCAACTGTGACTACCATTGTCCAATTTTCTCTCTCGCTTGGGGGCTAGACTTCCTCTGTGACACCCGAGATTTAGCCATGCATTCAATTACTGTTGCATCCTTTATTTGCACACCTCTTTCTATGCCTTATTAATTGTCTTCTTAAATTACTATTCACTCCGTTTTTAAACTGCTTTCTATTAGTTAATTAGCATTTTTATTAAATCATATTAATTGTAAAAGTAGTGGGAAAAATGTGCATTTGAGCTTAAGGCGTTAGGAAGGCTCGTTTAGAAAATGATTTTTGTAGTTGAGTGAATAGTGTTACGTAACTAACTTAGAAATTTAATTAACTAGCACACATGTTCACCTTAGGCTCGTTTTTAAGCTTACCTCGCGCATTTTAAAAGCCACCTAAATGCCCAAACTAGACCCCACCTTTTATAAAACCAAAACAACTCACACTTTAGCTCATATAACACACAACAACAAAAAAAAAGCTGATTTGCACTGTAGCAGGGCCGAAACATTGCAGCAGCTTTGGGAGAGATTTTTCTTCTTCAACTCTTCAAACCAAGCCTCTCCAAGCCTTGAGCAACTAGAGTAGGGTGTTTGCAAGGTCCCTAGGTGCTCCTACGCGTAGTGGTGAGGGATTTCACGACTTGTTTTTGCATTTTTAAATAGTTGCTCATTTATTGATTTGTTGAAAATATGATTATATGCCATTGTAATTGTTATCTATGCTAATATACTATCTATATGAATGCTAGAGAACACTTTTGAACCGTCGTTTCGCAATTTAAACGGTTAGAATCGTTAGTTTGATTTTTAGGGTGAATAGTGACGTTTTTTCTAGGGTTTTGTGTAATTGCTCGAATTGGCTTGAATTAATGCTTCTAATTGATGCCTTAGGTACTAGTGAAGATAATCAAATAGCCCCGTACACTTGCATTGCCCTTAAATCGCCTAAAAATGGAAAATAGCCGACTTTAACTTGGTGCTTTTGGGGTTAATGCGAATCCGGGTGGATTCGGGCTTCAATTCTAGTATCCTTAGGCTACCTAGGTGCTATAGATGCCTTGATATCCCTTGTTTGAAGCCCGGACGACGTAGGTGTAGTTTAAAGCCAAAAGAGGGAAATTGGGGCTTTCGGGGTAAACGCGTGCATTTGAATGAGTTAGAGGGTTGAGAGGGTACCTTGGGGGTTTGTTAGAAGGTTTGGAGAGTTTCCTTTGAAAATGAAATCATTAACTTTGGTTTAGAAGAGAAATAGTTCGAAAAACAAAGGGGTTTAGGTGCAATTTAAGTTGTCTCACACTTCTAAACCCATGTCAGGACTTCTTGAGTGTTTATGTGTGATTTTAAATTGATTTGGAGCTTTTGGTATAATCCTATGCTTATTTTGTATATGTTCATTTGTAAACTGCTTATTAGCTTCTATATTTGCTTATATCCTGATTGCATCGAGGTCAACCTACTTTGTTGATCCTCATATGTGTTAATGCTTATCTTATTGCTATTAACTTGCCATCGTTGAGTGCATTGCATAGTGGTTGCGCAACCATAGTGTCAGGGGCGGATGTGTTGAATATCGGCTGGGCGGCAGAGGGCTTGCCGGTGGATATTCAAACTCCGTACCCCATTCCCTCATTCGCCTGGTCCTGAGATTGCCAGGGGATGTTGGGTCGTAGGATTCGGGGTACATCCGGAGTACACCCACTGGAGTGATTGGGGTTATGCCGGCTTATCGTGATCGTGCTCGTGGTTCGTGGATCGTGATTGAAGACCAGTGAAGATTGGTGTATAGGGGATTGTTGAAATGTATCCTTTTAAATATGTGGTTATTGAAGCTATCATTGTTTCTTGAATTGTTTAATTGCTATTGTTGTTTAACTGTATTACCTGTTGCATTGCACGCCCCGGGACCTTATCCCTCACTGGGCAACAGTGGTTGCTCATACCTCGCTAACATGTTTCAGGTGGCGCAGTTGGAGGAGTTGCATTAGTTGCTGTGTCTAATTGCCTGAGGTGGACTATGTTCTTGTTGATGAGAGTAGGACTTGTTTTCTTTACTTTATGTTCTATTTTGTAACCTAAGTGATATGTGTATATTATATAGTTGCAAATTGAGGGATAGATGTTGTAGTGGTAGATTTAGAACCATGGCATGTAATAACTTATATTTCTGCTATTAGCTTCTTCGCATGCTTGGGAGTGAATGACTGGTTGTTTTCAATTTCTAATAATACTTAAAAGCTATCATGGAGTGACATGATAAGCGGTTTTGTAAAGAAGTTAAGTTATGAATGCATGCTTGTCTGTATCTAAACTGTTTGTATGTCTTAAGGCTCGGATGGCCTTAAAGCTAAGATCTTTAGTTATAAATGAATGTCTTGTTATGTTGTGGCTTTATTGAGTGTTTACAGGTTTTCAGAATGTCCATAGTACAGGGGAAACTCTGTCCGTTTTTCCCCTAAAATGTTGTGACCGGGTTTGGTATTGGATTGAGAATAGCATGGTTATTAGAGCCTCCGGTCTCGTGAGGGATCGGGGCGTTACATCCTCGGAGAGTTGGGTCGTAGGATTTCGGGGTACATCCGGAGTACACCCATTTGGCGTGATAAGGGGATGATTTGAAGTCGGCCGCAACAATTGATACTGGAAATGAACTGAGAGCAAAAGCTCACCGTATCCTTTTACTATGTGTATAAGTACTCTCGCTTGGTTCCTAGAGGACCACGTGGAGGAAAGACGGGTAATTGTGTTCCTTTACTCTTATATTATTGATTATGTACTTAATTGTGTTATTCATTCTTGCAAAAGGATTTTCATAAGTTGAACCGGAAAATGAGTTTCAAAACCTATTTCTCGTTCCCCCTCGCTAAGTTCATAAGGACTCACCCTCTTTTATCATCTCAGGTGAAGAAGATCAAGAACAGGTACCCGAGGACGACGTGCCTAACGATGATTCCTTGGAGTGATTGCCTGTCCTATGTGCTTTGCGTGATTATGGCTATTTGTGAACACTATGCTACTTGAAGACTACTTCTTTTATGTTGCTTGTTGTTTGTAATGTAAAAGACCCCCATTGTAATTTGGGGTCTAATTTTGGTTTGTACTGATATTAACTAGACAGACACTAGACACTACTATGGTCATTTTGCTATTATTACTGCTAGTATCTATAATAGGATTATGAAGTATTAGGTAAGGGCTAAGTAAAATAAACCAACCAAATCTTAAGTAGGTACTCGTTGTTAAGCTAAGATCAATAGGTACTTTTGTAACGAGGATAAACAAACAAACGAGACATAGTATCATGCTAAGTTATTAATCAAACGAGACATCGAGATAACCAGTAGGCATTTCAATTGAGGGTAAACAGTAATCCTAGTTGGAAATGAAATTGAGATTAGAAAATTTGAGGCATTTAGAGAATTAGGTTAAACCAAAGAGCCCAATTACAGCCGTTATGCTATCGATTTTCCTGAGAATTTGTGGAGTTTAGGCCAAAATATTAAGTGTTAAACTTTCGTAAACGGTTAAGTTGTGACGTGGCTTGAATGTGTAGATCACACCCTAGTATAACCTTATAGGCCGGGTTGGGGCGTGACATGCAACCGAGCAGGCTTGATGCCCCCGTTGTAGAGCTCTCTGGGAGCTTTCCAACGGTATACTGTGTGACGCGTAACTCCTTACGGATCAAAAGTTATGGGCACCACAACGACGGATACCTGGTCACACGCCCCACGCCCTTGGTTTGGGGGCCTAGCCTCTAGGTGAAGTGAAGTTGTCTCGCCCATGGTGGGATGGGATTCGGTAATAGAAATGTGATGGATTAGGTTGTCGTCCTTTTCGCGGCTCACAACGTATGATTCGGGATAGAAAAACAGCGCAAAAGAAGAAAAGTGTCCCAAAACTGAATAAAATGTTCGATTTTGGGATCTGAAAATAGGCGCAGCCGAGCAAGCTTGCTACCCCCGTCGTAGAGCTCTCGGAGTGCTTTTCAACGGTATGCTGTGCGCCGCAAAACTCCGTACGGATCAAAAGTTATGGGCACCGTAGCGACGGATACGTGGTCACACGACCCACGCCCTTGGTTTACGGGCCCAGCCTCTACATGAAGTGAAGTTTTCTTGCCCATGGTGGCGTGGGATTCGGTAATAGAAATGTGATGGATTAGGTTGTCGTCCTTTTCGTGGCTCACGACGTACGATCCGGGACAGAAAAACAGCGCAAAAGAAGAAAAGTTTCCCAAAACTGATGAAAACGTTCGATTTTAGGCTTTGAAAACAGGCGCAGTCAAGTAGGCTTGCTACCCCTGTCGTAGAGCTCTCGGAGTGCTTTCCAACGGTATGCTGTGCACCGCGTAACTCCTTACGGGTCAAAAGTTATGGGCACCGGAGCGACGGATATCGGGTCACTCGCCCCATGCCCTCGGTTTGCGGGCCCAGTCTCTACGTGAAGTGAAGTTGCCTTGCCCATGGTGGCGTGAGATTCGGTAATAGAAATGTGATGGATTAGGTTATCGTCCTTTTCGCAGCTCACTACGTACGATCTAGGTCGGAAAAACAGAGCAAAAGAAGAAAAGTGTCCCAAAACTGATGAAAACATTCGATTTTGGGCTCCGAAAATAGGCGCAGCCGAGAAGGCTGGCTACCCCTGTCGTAGAGCTCTCAGAGAGATTTCCAACTATGAGGCCCGACCTCGAATTACGTGCAATACCTCGTTTCATGTGCCCTAATCTAGATTTGCGTGCCTTGACCTAGGTTTAAGAATTGTGTTTCGTTTTATGTGTCGTGCATTGAATTATGTGCATTCATTTAGGGTTGCGTGCATTTACTTGAAAAATGTGTGTTCGTCTCGTAGTGCGTGCCCTATCTCGTAGTGCGTGCCCTAGACCTAGAAAAGCGTGCCCTCACGCTAATCAAGAAAGCATCTTACACGAAGCACTAGGTCATTAATTAATCCTACAAAATCCACTAACTATTATTAAATTACTAATTCAACCCACTAGAAGACAAAATCTCACAAAAGCTAGGCATTCCTTATTCTTTTTGCACTTTCAACACACAATTAAATAATGCTCAAAAGATGAAAAAGAATCAGATTTTTTATTGCCTTGGCCGACCACCACATGAGTTTTGTGCTTGCTTGCTCAATTCAATTTAATTCTAAACAACTTATGACAATTCTATGACACAAATGCATAAAAAAATTATCTCAAAAACCTCCCAAAAGCTTCCAAATCTCGACAATGCTTCCTTGCCCATGCTAGGTGATTCAAAATTTGTGTTTCTTGAAGACACAAATCTGATTTTTGCTGCCCAAGGCCGAACATGCTTCATCAATTGCTAGGCTTTTGTTTTTTTTTTTCATTTCTCTCATTTTTCCTCTCATTCTTCTCTGTCTCCCTCTCATTCTTCTCTCTCTCTCGGCCTTGGCTGAGTTCCTTCACCTCATAGCTCATCTTCATCACACCATAGTTAATCAAGACAAGCAACAAGCAAAGAAACTCGCCCAAGCTAGCTAGGATGCAAGAATCACACATGCAAGCTTTTTGAGAAACCATTTCGGCCTTGGTGAGTTTGCTAGCTTCCATTTCTTTTCTTCTTGTTCTAACCACATGCATCTACTAAGAACTTGGCCACTAAGCTAGGAAAAATAGAGGAAATCGAGTTGGAGTCTCGGCTAAGCAAGGAAGAAGAATAAATTTGTGCTTCATCAAAGTTTTGTGCATCTTCTTGTTGATTTGCTAAGGTGAGGGCTAAAACCTTTTGAAAATCCTTCAAAAATCCACATGCATGCTCTTATATGTATGTATTTGCTTCTGTACTTGAGTTATATGTGTGTTCATAAGCTTTTACAACCATGCATGGCAAGATTTTGGCTTGAAGATGATGATAGATGAAATCGGGTTTGGTGACAGCTCTCTATCTTGTTGTTGCGAGGTGATTTTGGCTAGGCAAATGATGTTGAAAATGTATGAAAATTGGTAGGTAACTTGGTTTGCCAGTTTTGAACATTTTTAGAAGAAATAGGACAAAGCTAATTCTGAATCTAAGGTCCTCAAAATGGAAAATTATTAAAATGTGTCCAAATCTGGAAATCTGGGAAAAATGAAGCAGGTTTTGGCAGATGCACTGACCTTGTACAACGAACCAGTTTTGGCTTAGTAAATAATGTCCAAAATGCATGAAATTTGGTGTTATGCTAGATTTTTCAGCTCTGGACATTTTTTTCAGAAATGGACTAAGGCTAAATCTGACCCTAAGGACCTCCAAAATGACAAGTATTGAAATATGTGCAAATCTGGACAATTTTGTGCAATCCCACTGTTTTGCCTATAACTATTGGACCCGAACTCCAAATGATGCAAGGTTTGTTTCTGATTTTAGTTCACTTCTTAAGATTTAATTTGACATCTTATTCACTGGAATTGGAGATTGTTTGCTTGTCTTAATGAGTGTGAGAATACAGCCTATTGCAGTGAGGGTTTCACTTAGTTATATGCTCAGAAAATTTGTTGTAACTTCTCTTGTGGTATTAATTGCTTTGGATTGTGGAATTGGGATGTTGTGTGGACTGTTTTGAGTACTTGGGGATGTTTGGATTAATTGATGCTTGGCTTGAGATTGATTTTGAGTTGACTTGGGGCTTAATCGCACGGGTAAGCACGAAATGGAAACCCTAGCGACTACGTAAACTTGCTAAGTATTGATCATTTGGATATTGTGTGTAATTATATGCTTGGTAGGCTGCCCGTCGTTGCCCTTATAGCCCTAAATGTGATTTTGATCATTGCATGTTGACAAATAGGCTTTTCTTGCATCCGAACCCAGGTAGATGTTGTTGCATGTTGAATAGTCTTATTATTTGATTACGTGGACTTTGAATTGAGTTATATGACTTGATTTACATGGCTGCCCATTTAATGTTCATATAACTCCATATGCTTTTCAAGTGAAATTACTTGTCTATTCGTGCCTCGCTTGTTTACTTGTCAATGTGCAATCTTATGACTGTCCGGAGGCAACCTACTTTGTTGTCCTCCTAATATGATATATTAAATGTCATAAATGTGCATTGCATATAAGGTTGCAACCTTTCATTCTGGCATGGTAGCGTTCACACACACTGGCCCGCATCGGGCTTGCCGGTGCAACCGTGACTACCATTGTCCAATTCCCTCTCTCGCTTGGGGGCTAGACTTCCTCGAAGAGTTGGGTCGTAGGATTTCGGGGTACATCCGGAGTACACCCACTTGGCGTGATAAGGGGATGATTTGAAGTCGGCCGCAACAACTGATATTGGAAATGAACTAAGAGCAAAAGCTCACCGTATCCTTTTTACTATGTGTATAAGTACTCTCGCTTGGTTCCTAGAGGACCTCGGGGAGGAAAGACGGGTAATTGTGTTCATTTACTTTTGTATTATTGTTCTGTACTTAATTGTGTTATATTCATGCTTGCAAAAGGATTTTCATAAGTTGAACTGGAAAATGAGTTTCAAAACCTATTTCTCATTCCCCCTCGCTGAGTTCATAAGGACTCACCCTCTTTTATCATCTCAGGTGAAGAAGATCAAGAACAGGTACCTGAGGACGATGTGCCTAACGATGATTCCTTGGAGTGATTGCCTGTCCTATGTTCTTTGCGTGATTATGGCTATTTGTGAACTATGCTACTTGAAGACTATTTCTTTTATGTTGCTCAATGTTGTAATGAAAAAGACCCCCGTTGTAATTTGGGGTCTAATTTTGGTTTGTACTGATATTTACTAGACAGGCACTAGACACTACTATGGTCATTTTGCTATTATTGCTGCTAGTATCTATAATAGGATTATGAAGTATTAGGTAAGGGCTAAGTAAAATGAACCAACCAAATCTTAAGCAGGTACTCGTTGTTAAGCTAAGATCAACAGGTACTTTTGTAACGAGGATAAACAAACAAACGAGACATAGTATCATGCTAGGTTATTAATCAAACGAGACATCGAGATAACCAGTAGGCATTTCAATTGATGGCAAATAGTAATCTTAGTTAGAAATGAGATTGAGAATTGGAAAATTTGAGGCGTTTAGAGAATTAGGTCAAACTAAAGAGCCCAATTACAGCCGTTATGCTGTCGATTTTTCGGGAAATTTTGGAGTTTAGGCTAAAACATTAAGTGTTAAATTTTCATAAACGATTAAGTATGTGATATGACTTAAATATTTAGATCACACCCTAGTCTAACCTTATAGGCTGGGTTGGGGCGTGACACCAACAGTATGCTGTGCGCCGCATAACTCCTTACGGATCAAAAGGTATGGGCACCGGAGCAACAGATACCTAGTCACACGCCCCACGCCCTCGGTGTGCGGGCCCAGCCTCTACTTGAAATGAAGTTGTCTTGCCCATGGTGGTGTGGGATTCGATAATAGAAATGTCATGGATTAGGTTGTCGTCCTTTCACGGCTCACGACGTACGATCCGGGACGAAAAAACAGCGTGAAAGAAGAAAAGTGTTCCGAAATTGATAAAAACATTCGATTTTGTGCTCTGAAAATTGGTACATCCAAGCATGTTGGCTACCCCCATCGTAGAGCTCTCAGAGACCTTTCCAACGGTATGCTGTGCATCGCGTAACTCCTTACGGATCAAAAGTTATGGGCACCGGAGCGACGGATACCTGGTCACACATCCCACGCCCTCGGTTTGCGGGCCCAGCCTCAACATGAAGTGAAGTTGTCTTGCCCATAGTGGCGTGGGATTCAGTAATAGAAATGTGGGGGATTAGGTTGTTGTCATTTTCACAGCTCACGATGTACGATCCGGGACGAAAAAATAGCGCAAAAGAAGAAAAGTGTCCCGAAACTTATAAAAATGTTCGATTTTGGCCTCCAAAAATAGGCGCAGCTAAGTAGGCTTGCTGCACCCATCGTAGAGCTCTTGGAGAGCTTTCCAACAGTATGTTGTGCGCCGCGTAACTCCTTACGGATTAAAAGTTATGGGCACCGGAGCGACAAATACCTAGTCACACGCCCCACGCCCTCGGTTTACCGGCCTAGCCTCTATGTCAAGTGAAGTTGTCTTGCCCAAGGTGCCATGGGATTCGGTAATAAAAATGTGATGGATTAGGTTGTCGTCCTTTTCGCGGCTCACGACGTACGATCCGGGATGAAAAAACAGCGCAAAAGAAGAAAAGTATCCCGAAACTGATGAAAACGTTCGATTTTGGGCTCCGAAAACAAGCACAACCGAGCAAGCTTGTTGACCCCGTCGTAGAGATCTCGGAGAGCTTTTCAACGATATGCTGTGCATCGTGTAACTCCTTACGGATCAAAAGTTATGGGCACTAGAGTGACGGATACCGGGTCACATGCCCCATGCTCTCGATTTGCAGGCCCAGCCTTTACGTGAAGTAAAGTTGTCTTGCCCATGGTGGCGCGAGATTCGGTAATAGAAATGTGATGGATTATGTTATTGTCCTTTTCGCGGCTCATGACGTACGATCCGGGACGGAAAAACAGAGCAAAAGAAGAAAAGTATCCTGAAACTGATGAAAGCATTAAATTTGGGGCTCTGAAAACAGGCGTAGCCGAGAAGGCTGGCTACCCCCGTCCTAGAGCTCTCGGAGAGCTTTTCAACGGTATGTTGTGCGCCGCATAACTCCTTACGGATCAAAAGTTATGGTCACCGGAGCAACGGATACCTGGTCACACGCCCCACGCCCTCGGTTTGCGGGCCCAGCTTTAGGCCAGCACCTTTGCTCAGCATTTTCTGCCGATTGTCAGCCTGCCCCATTTAGAGGTAAATCCACCAATGAATTTATCCCTACAAATTCAGAAGTAAGTGAAAACTGAACTTGCTTTACCACCTTACGAGGATGTTAAAACGGAACAAGTTAGTTCCAGGCTCCAGGCTAGAGAAAAGATAGGCTATTAATGGCCTATGACCGAATGTTCCCATTAAGATATGAAGAGTTGATTAACCTTTCTCAGCGGTGAAAAAAGGTGTTTACAAGCTTGTTTGATAGAACAAGGTATGAAGTAACTCGACTGATAAATATCATGGTCTGTTTTCATATAACCTTACTACTCCAATTCCGGTGAAGAGAAGAGTAAAACTCCGATAGCTACAGGCTAGAAATGGAATGGATGAGGCAGAGGTGACTGCTAGGGAGGCAGTAGTAGCGCCCCCCTTACTCAACTTCTTAATCTATAAAAAAAGCCAAGTCTCCTATCGACCAACTTGAATAGATCCATAACCTGCTTCCATACAAATACCTCAATGGTACTTCTTTAAGTTTAAGACAGCGCCAGTCGCTAATGATTTGGCATTCCAACTGAAACGATTAATCCCAACCTTCTTAGAGAGGCAAGAAATCATCGGGGTTTGAAGATGCTCAAGGCCACTATTCCTGACCTAAGGAAGGACTAGAGAAAGGCCTTTACCGATTCTACCGCTCGCCAACTACTATGATTAAAAGAAAAATTGAAGTACCCCCATCATAGTGAACCTCTCCCCCCACTTTTTAAATAACAGGAAATACCCCTCAGCCTCAGAGGGAAAGGAAGGGGGCCCTTTCATGGGCGGTTGGGATTCGGTAATAGAAATGTCATGGATTAGGTAGTTGTCCTTTTTGCGACTCACGACGTACGATCCGGGACGAAAAAACAACGCAAAAGAAGAAAAGTGTCCCGAAACTGATAAAAACGTTCGATTTTGGGCTCAAAAAATTGGTACAGCCGAGCATGTTGGCTACCCCCATCGTAGAGCTCTCAGACACCTTTCCAACGGTATGCTGTTCATCGCGTAACTCCTTACGGATCAAAAGTTTTGGGTACTGGAGCGACAGAAACCTGGTCACACGCCCCACGCCATTGGTTTGCGGGCCCAGAGACTACGTGAAGTGAAGTTATCTTGCTCATGTTAATGTGGGATTCGGTAATAGAAATGTGATGGATTTGGTTGTCGTCCTTTTCGCGGCTCACGACGTACGATCCAGGAAGAAAAAACTGCGCAAAAGAAGAAAAGTGTCCCGAAACTGATGAAAACGTTCAATTTTTGTCTCTGAAAATAGGCGCACACGATCAGTCCTACTGCCCCCGTCGTAGAGCTCTCAAGGAGTTTTCCAACGATATGTTGTGCACCGCGTAACTCCTTACAGATCAAAAGTTATGGGCACCGGCGCGACGGATACCTGGTCACACACCCCATGCCCTCGCTTTGCGGGCCCAGCCTCTACGTGAAGTGAAGTTGTCTTTCCCATGGAGGCGTGGGATTCGGTAAAAGAAATGTGATGGATTAGGTTCTCGTCCTTTTCACGGCTCACGACGTACGATCCGGGACAGAAAAATAGCGCAAAAGAAGAAAAGTGTCCCAAAACTGATGAAAACATTCGATTTTGGGATTCAAAAATAGGCGCAGCTAACCAAGCTTGCTGCCCCCGTCGTAGAGCTCTCGGAGAGCTTTCCAACAGTATGCTGTGTGCCGCGTAATTCCTTACGGATCAAAAGTTATGGGAACCGGAGCGACGGATACCTGGTCACATGCCCTACGCCCTCAGTTTGCGGGCCCAGCCTCTACGTGAAGTGAAGTTTTCTTGCCCATGGTGGCATGGGATTAGGTAATAGAAATGTGATGGATTAGGTTGTCGTCCTTTCCGCGGCTCATGACGTACGATCCAGGACAGAAAAACAATGCAAAAGAAGAAAAGTGTCCAAAAACTGATGAAATTGTTCGATTTTGGGCTCTGAAAATAGGTGCAATAGAGCAGGCTTGAAGTGAAGTTGCCTTGCTCATGGTGGGGTAAGATTCGGTAATAGAAATGTGATAGATTAGGTTGTCGTCCTCTTCGCTGCTCACTACGTACGATCCGGGTCGGAAAAACAGAACAAAAGAAGAAAAGTGTCCTGAAACTGATGAAAACATTCGATTTTGGGCTCCGAAAATAGGCGCAGCTGAGAAGGCTGGCTACCCCCGTCGTAGAACTCTCGGACAGCTTTCCAACGGTATGCTGTGTGCCGCGTAACTCTTTACGGATCAAAAGTTATGGGCATTGGAGCGACGGATACCTGGTCACACGCCCTACGCCCTCAGTTTGCGCGCCTAGCCTCTACATTAAGTAAAGTTGTCTTGCCCAAGGTGCCGTGGGATTCGGTAATAGAAATGTGATGGATTAGGTTGTTGTCGTTTTCGCGGCTCACGACGTACGATCCGGGATGGAAAAATAACACAAAAGAAGAAAACTATCCTGAAACTGATGAAAATGTTCAATTTTGGGCTCCGAAAATAGGGGCAGCATAGCAGGCTTGCTGCCCCCGTCGTAGAGCTCTCGGAGAGCTTTCTAAAGGTATACTGTGCACCGCGTAACTCCTTACGGATCAAAAGTTATGGGCACCGGAGTGGTCACACGCCTCACGCCCTTGGTTTGTAGGCCCAGCCTCAACGTGAAGTGAAGTTGTCTTTCCCATGGTGGAGTGGGATTCGGTTATAGAAATGTGATGGTTTAGGTTGTCGTCCTTTTCGCAACTCACGACGTACGATCCGGGACGAAAAAACAGCGAAAAAGAAGAAAAGTGTCCCAAAATTGATGAAAACGATCGATTTTGGGCTCCGAAAATAGGCGTAGCTAAGCTGGCTTACTGCCCCCGTCGTAGAGCTCTCGGAGAGCTTTCCAACGGTATGATGTGCGCCGCGTAACTCTTTACGGATCAAAAGTTATGGGCACTGGAGCGACGGATACCTGGTCACCCGCCCTACTCCCTCGGTTTGCGGGCCCAGCCTCTATGTGAAGTGAAGTTGTCTTGCCCATGGTGGCATGGGATTCGGTAATAGAAATGTGATGGATTAGGTTGTCGTCCTTTTCGCGGCTCACAACGTACGATCTGACACAGACAAACAGCGCAAAAGAAGAAAAATGTCCCAAAATTGATTAAAACGTTCAATTGCAGGATCCGAAAATAGGCGCAGCCGAGCAGGATTGTTGCCTCTGTAGTAGAGCTCTCAGAGTGCTTTCCAACAGTATGTTGTGCGCTGTCTAACTCCTTACGGATCAAAAGTTATGGGCACCGGAGCGACGAATACCTGGTCACACGCCCCACGCCCTTGGTTTGCGGGCCCAACTTCTATGTGAAGTGAAGTTGTCTTGCTCAAGGTGCCGTGGGATTCGGTAATAGAAATGTGATGGATTAGGTTGTCGTCCTTTTTGCGGCTCACAACGTACGATTCTGGACGGAAAAACAGCGCAAAAGAAGAAAAGTGTCCCGAAACAGATTAAAATGTTCGATTTTGGGCTCAAAAAATAGGAGTAGCAAAGCAAGATTGCTACACCCATCGTAGAGCTCTCGGAGAGCTTTATAACGGTATACTGTGCGGCGCATAACTCCTTACGGATCAAAAGTTATGGGCATCGGATCGACAAATTCCTGGTCACACGCCCCACGCCATCGGTTTGCGGGCCCAGCCTCTACATGAAGTGAAGTTGTCTTGCCCATGGTGGCATGGGATTCGGTAATAGAAATGTGATGGATTAGGTTGTTGTCATTTTCGCAGCTCACGACGTACGATACGGGACGGAAAAACAGCGCAAAAGAAGAAAAGTGTCCCGAAACTTATGAAAATGTTCAATTTTGGGCTCCAAAAACAGGTGCAGCCAAGCAGGTTTGTTGCCCCCGTCGTAGAGCTCTTGGAGAGCTTTCCAACGGTATGATGTGCGGCGCGTAACTCCTTACGGATCAAAAGTTATGGGCACCGGAGCGACGGATACTTGGTCACATGCCCCATGGCCTTGGTTTGCGGGCCCAGCCTCTACGTCAAGTGAAGTTATCTTGACCAAGGTGTCTTGGGATTTGGTAATATAAATATGATAGATTAGGTTGTCGTCCTTTTCGCGGCTCACGATGTACGATCCGGGACGAAAAAATAGCGCAAAAGAAGAAAAGTGTCCCGAAATTGATGAAAACGTTCGATTTTGGGCTCCAAAAACAGGTGCAGCTGTCACACCCCAACCCGGCCTATAAAGGTTAGACTAGGGTGTGATCTAAACGTTCAAGTTACGTCTCGTACTTAACCGTTCATGAAGATTTAACACTTAACGTTTTGGCCTAAACTCTAAAATTTTTCAGAAAATCGGCAGTATAACAGCTGTAATTGGGCTCTTTGGTTTGACCTAATTCTCTAAACGCCTCAAAATTTACCATCTCAAATTCATTTCCAACTAAGATTACTATTTATCATCAATTGAAATGCCTACTGGTTGTCTTGATGTCTCATTTGATTAATAACCTAGCATGATACTATGTCTCGTTCGTTTGTTAATCCTCGTTACAAAAGTACCTGTTGATCTTAGCTTAATAACGTGTATCTGCTTAAGATTTGGTTGGTTCATTTTACTCAGCCTTTACCTAATACTTCATAATCCTATTATAGATACTAGCAGTAATAATAGCAAAACGATCATAGTAGTATCTAGTGTCTGTCTAGTTAATATTAGTACAAACCAAAATTAGACCCCAAATTACAACGGGGGTCTTTTACATTACACATCAAGCAACATAAAAAGAAATAGTCTTCAAGTAACATAGTTCACAAATAGCCGTAATCACGCAAGGCACATAGGACAGGTAATCATTCCAAGGAATCATCGTTAGGCACATCGTCCTCAGGTACCTGTTCTTGATCTTCTTCACCTGAGATGATAAAAGAGGGTGAGTCCTTATGAACTCAGCGAGGCGAAAACGAGAAATAGGTTTTGAAACTCATTTTTTGGTTCAACTTATGAAAATCCTTTTGCAAGCATGAATATAACACAATTAAGTAATAACAATAATATAAAGTAAAGGAACACAATTACCAGTCTTTCCTCCCCGAGGTTCTCTAGGAACCAAGCGAGAGTACTTATACATATAGAAAAAGGATACGGTGAGCTTTTGCTCTCAGTTGTTGCGGCCGACTTTAAATCATCCCCTTAACACGCCAAGTGGGTGTACTCCGGATGTACCCCGAAATCCTACGACCCAACTCTCCGAGAAAGTCTAGCCCCCAAGCGAGAGAGGGAATTGGACCATGGTAGTCACGGGTGCACCGGCAAGCCCGATGCCGCCCGGTGTGCGTGAACGCTACCATGCCAGAATGAAAGGTTGCAACCTCGTATGCAATGCACATTTATGACATTTAATATATCACATTAGGAGGACAACAAAGTAGGTTGCCTCCGGACAGTCATAAGATTGCACATTGACAAGTAAACAAGCGAGGCACGAATAGACAAGTAATTTCACTTGAAAAGCATATGGAGTTATATGAACATTAAACGGGCAGCCATGTAACACACGTAAATCAAGTCATTTAACTCATTTCAACGTCCACGTAATCAAATAATAAGGTTATTCAACATGCAACAACAATCTACGTGGTTCGGATGCAAGAAAGGCCTATTTGTCAACATGCAACGAATCAATATCACATTTAGGGCTATAAGGAAACTACGGACAGCCTACTAAACATATAATTACACTCAATATTCAAAGGTTCAACACTTAGCAAGTTCGCCTAGTCACTAGGGTTTCCATTTCGTGCTTACCCGTGCAATTAAGCCCCAAGTCAACTCAAAATCAATCTCAAGCCAAGCATCAATTAATCCAAACATCCCCAAGCACTCAAAACAGTACACACAACATCCCAATGCCACAATCCAAAGCAATTAATACCACAAGAGAAGTTACAACAAATTTCTAAGCATATAACTAAGTGAAACCCTCACTGCAATAGGCTGTTTTTCTCACAATCATTGAGTCAAGCAAACAATCTCTAATTCCAGTAAATAATATTTCAAATTAAAGCTTAAGAAGTGAACTAAAATCAGAAACAAACCTTGCATCATTTGGAGTTCGAGATCAATAGTTATGGCCAAAACAGTGGGATTGCACAAAACTGTCCAGATTTGCACACATCTCAATAATTGTCGTTTTTGAGGTCCTTAGGGTCAGATTTAGCCTTAGTCCATTTCCGACAAAAATGTCCAGAACTGAAAAACCTAGCAGCACACCAACTTTCATGCATTTTGAACATCATTTACTAAGTCAAAACTGGTTCGTTCCACAAGGTCAGTGCATCTGCCAAAACCTGCATCATTTTTCCAGACTTCCAGATTTGGACACATTTTAATGATTTGCCATTTTGAGGACCTTAGAATTAAAATTAGCTTCGGTATATTTCTGTGAAAAATGTTCAAAACTGGAAAAAATAGTCACCTACCAATTTTCATGCATTTTCAACTTCATTTTCCTAGCCAAACTCACCTCGCAACAACAAGTCAGAGAGCTGTCAACAAACCCGACTTCATCTATCATCAACTTCAAGCCAAAATCTTGCCATGCATGGTTGTAAAAGCTTATGAACACACAAATAACTCAAGTACAGAAGCAAAGACATACATTTAAGAGCATGCATGTGGATTTTTGAAGGATTTTCAAAAGGTTTTAGCCCTCACCTTAGCAAATCAACAAGAAGATGCACAAAACTTGATGAAGCACAATTTTCTTCTTCTTCCTTGCTTAGCCAAGACACCACCCAATTTCTCTCTATTTTTCCTAGCTTAGTGGCCAAGTTCTTAGTACATGCATGTGGTTAGAACAATAAGAAAAGAAATGGAAGCTAGTCAACTAACCTAGGCCGAAATGGTGACTCAAAGAACATGCATATGTGATTCTTGCATCCTAGCTAGCTTGGGCGAGTTTCTTTGCTTGTTGCTAGTCTTGATGCACCATGGCTTGATGAAGATGAGCAAAGGCAAGATAAAACTCAGCCAAGGCCGAGAGAGAGAGACAAGAATGAGAGGGAGAGAGAGAAATGTGAGAAGAATGAGAGGGAATGACAAAGAATGAAGGCTTTTGCAATTCTTGATGCAAGTGGTCGGCCTTGAGCTTTGTAATTCAGCTTTTTGTGTCTTCAAGAAGTATTTTGAAATTCCTAGCATGGGCAAGGAGTGTTTGGTCGAGAATATTGGGGTTTGAGGAGATCTTTGAGCAATTTTTTTATGCATTTGTGTCATAGAATGTCATAGTTTGTCTAGGAATTAAGTTGAATTGAACAAGAGCACAAAGCCCTTGTAGTGGTCGGCCAAGGCAATAAAAATCTGATTTTTTGTCATCTTTTGAGCATTATTAAATTGTGTGTTGAAAGTGCAAAAAGAATAAAGAATAAAGAATAAGGAATGTCTAGCTTTTTGTGAGATTTTGTCTTCTAGTGGGTTGAATTAGTAGTTTAATAATAGTTAGTGGAATTTGTAGGATTAATTAATGATCTAGTGCTTCGTGTAAGATGCTTTCTTGATTAGCGTGAGGGCACGCTATAACACCCCGATCCCTCTCAAGACCGGAAGTTCTATCAATCAATCTAATCACAACCCAATTCCAAACCTGGACATAAAATTTAGGGAAAGACAGACGGAGTCTCCCCTGTTTCTAGGCAAAATGTAAAACCTGTGACAACATATAAGCGGACCAGTACCTAGTCCAAGCATTCAAACACCTCAAGGCCATCCGAGCCTTGTTTCTCAGCAATTAAACACAATAAGTATACATACATTTCCAAGTACCTAGACTATTCTAACTCTTTCTTTTAGACAATACAATCATGCATTGAAGTTAACTATACTAATTGGTTACATATACTAGCTTATCATTCTACCTCAATTACCTAGTTAAATTTAAATTACATTCCTTTTAACAATAAATACAAACAACACATGAAACATACATCTTTGCATCTTTGACAACTCAAGCCACATAGCACGCAAGACAACTCTTCAAGCACGAACTTTCACGTAATCACGATCTTTCCAGCTAACATGGCATTTCCTGAAATGTGGTGGTGAGGAGTGAGTATACACAACACGTATACTCAGTGAGGGCGAGACAGTTATCGAGGTCGAGAGAAAGAAGATCGTGCAATGCAAATAAGGCAGTTAAGCAATATATCTGACAAGTAAGCATTCAATATAAACAATCAAAACAATAAGCACTGAATAAAAGCATTAACACAACCATTCAAAGCTATACCACACTCTGAAGGCTATGGTTCACTCATACGAGCAATGTACCATTCGATTCGATTCCACGAGCATTCCATCAATCTCGAGCTTGATGTTGACAACGATGACAATAAGCGCGCAACCACCTTATAACTTCAGTTTGGAATACCCCGGAAGTATCCATCAATTCTACGACCTAAATCTCCCTGGGAGGCAACCCAAGCGAGAATGGGAGTAGGACACGGAGCTAGAGCAACCAACACTGGCAGCCCGAGACTACCCAGAGAGGCCCATCACTCACGCGCCTGACACTATGCAATGCAAGACACGATACAAGGCGATAAACGAGATATCAAGCATTTACATTCAATAAAGTATCAAGAACAACACTAACAAGCATTATCAACAATTGACATACAATTCAATCATAATCAACTTTAACAAGCATAACAAGCAATATTAAGCATTCTATAGGCATTACACTATGAAAACACACAAAATCACAAAATGACCCCAACTTTCTAAACGCTACTACTTTCAAACGAGCCACGAGTTTTGGAAACCGACTTCACCAATCCTCCTAGGTCACCATAAGGCACGTCTAAAGACCCTAAAACCCTACTTAACCCTAGAATTCACGCAAAGCCCCGATTTCTCCCTTTGCTCGTTTGAACTACCGCTAACCTAACCAAACACCCAACCAATGCCATAACCACACCAAAAGTGCTTCCATGGCCTCCCGAGACAATGCCATCACGCAAAACGAGGAAACGCTAATCTCGACCTAAACGACCCCAACTTGTACCAAGGCATTTTTCTCCGTTTTTCCATTACGCAACCCAAACAAATCATGCATTTAGGCATTCTAGCATATCTAGCATCTTTTCACATCAACAGAACGCATAACGGAGCAACTTCATCGAAACAGGGGTTTAGTATTCATAATTTACTATTCAATTATCAATTTAAATTTCAATTTCGATATTCAACCGCAGAAAATACTAAAAAGCTATAAATACATGTTCTACAATTGCTAGGGAACATTCTTCAAGCATCAAAACGAATTAAATAACAATCTACGGCTAAAACCCAAAAATTAAAGTTTAAACACAATTATTTCAAATGCGCAAATAACGATGAAACCCTCACCTTAGCCGCTCCTAGATGCTAGGAAAACCACGCTGGATGCCTCGGAAACCACCCCGTGCATGCTCACGCGAAGAATTTAAGATTTGAATGTTGAAATGTTTTTTTTTTTCTCCTCTATGTTTCGGCCCTTCCTATTCTGTTTCAGCTTTCTTTTTTTTTTGTGCTATTATGCATATAAGGTGACACAAAGTCAAATGGTCAAGGCCCCTTGGTCAATGCTAACTAAACATGGTCAAAGTAGTTCATTTTGTGCATTTTAAGCTTAAAACCACCAACACAATTGTAATTCTAATCAACTACAACTAAAACACTAAAATTAAAACACTAAATACTAGTTTTCACTATTTGCTGAGGACTAGAAATCATTTCCTGATTATCACTCTCGAAATGCAATGCACTTTGCGATAGTAAAAGAATAACAATTAAATCTCAAAGAATTTAAGAAAATATATTTTTTTTTGAAAAGCAACATAGTTGAAAATTTACTCCGGCTCGAAGCTACTTTTCATTTTATTGAAAACCGAGCATTAAGGTGCAAGAAAAAAAATAAAACCGATTAACAGAAATATGAAAAGTAGTTGATATTCCGTTAAAATAATTAACTAAAGTATTATTTAATTACTTCTAAAAGAAATAAGTAAATAAGCTAGAAATGTATGTTTAGCTAAAAATAAACACGAAATTCAATGCTAACATTTAAGATGCCACTTAATTAAATGCAATTAAATACCATTAAATGCATGCCGGGTTCGGGTTATCACACACGCTTTCCTAAGTCTAGGGCACGCACTACAAGGTAGGACACGAACTACGAGACGAATGCACGTTTTTCTAGTAAATGCACACAACCCTAAATGAATGCACGTAATTCAATGCATGGCACACAAAAACGAACACGATTCTTAACCCTAGGTCAAGGCACATAAATCTAGATTAGGGCTCACGAAATGAGGTATCGCATGCAAATTGAGGTCGGGCCTCACATCTTTCCCTCCTTAAAAGAATTTCGTCTCGAAATTCAATATTACCTTTGAAATAAAGTTGGATATTGCTGCTTCATCTGGTCTCGCCTTTCCCACGTTGCTTCTTCAACTCCATGATGATCCCACAGCACCTTCACCATCGGTATAGTTTTGTTGCGCAACTCCCGATCTTGCTAGTCTAGGATCTGAATGGGCTTTTCCTCATAAGACAAGTTCTCCCGAAGCTGCAACGGCTCTGGCTCCAAGATATGCGACGGATCAGGATGATACTTCCACAGCATTGAAACATGAAAGACGTCATGTGTCACGCCCCAACCCGGCCTATAAAGGTTAGACTAGGGTGTGATCTAAACATTCAAGTCACGTCTCGTACTTAACTGTTCATGAAGATTTAACACTTAACGTTTTGGCCTAAACTCCAAATTTTTTCAAAAAACCGGCAGCATAACGGCTGTAATTGGGCTCTTTGGTTTGACCTAATTCTCTAAACGCCTCAAAATTTACCATCTCCAATCCATTTCCAACTAAGATTACTATTTATCATCTATTGAAATGCCTACTGGTTGTCTTGATGTCTCGTTTGATTAATAACCTAGCATGATACTATGTCTCGTTCATTTGTTAATCCTCGTTACAAAAGTACCTGTTGATCTTAGCTTAATAACGTGTACCTGCTTAAGATTTGGTTGCTTCATTTTACTTAGCCTTTACCTAATACTTCATAATCCTATTATAGGTACTAGCAGTAATAATAGCAAAACGATCATAGTAGTGTCTAGTGTTTGTCTAATTAATATCAGTACAACCCAAAATTAGACCCCAAATTACAACAGGGGTCTTTTACATTACAACATTAGCAACATGAAAGAAACAGTCTTCAAGTAGCATAGTTTTCACAAATGGCCATAAATCAAGCAAAGCACACAGGACAGGCAATCACTCCAAGGAATCGTCGTTAGGCACATCGTCCTCGGGTACCTGTTCTTGATCTTCTTCACCTGAGATGATAAAAGAGGGTGAGTCCTTATGAACTCAACGAGGGGGAACGAGAAATAGGTTTTGAAACTCATTTTTCGGTTCAATCTTATGAAAACCCTTTTGCAAACATGATGTGTATCACAAGCCAGTGCATAACGTAATATAATAGTAAAGAACACAATTACCAGTCTTTCCTCCCCGAGATCCTCTAGGGACCAAGCGAGAGTGCTATACACATAGTAAAAAGGATACGGTGAGCTTTTGCTCTCAGATCAATTCTAGTATCAGTTGTTGCGGCCGGCCTCAATTCATCCCCATATCACGCCAAGTGGGTGTACTCCGGATGTACCCCAAAATCCTATGACCCAACTCTCCGAGGAAGTCTAGCCCCCAAGCAAGAGGGAATGGGACCATGGTAGTCACGGGTGCACCGGCAAGCCCGATGCCGCCCAGTGTGCGTGATCGCTACCATGCCGAATTGAAAGGTTGCAACCTTGTATGCAATGCGCATTTATGACATTTAATATATCACATTAGGAGGACAACAAAGTAGGTTGCCTCCGGACAGTCATAAGATTGCACATTGACAAGTAAACAAGCAAGGCACGATAAGACAAGTAATTTCACTTGAAAGGCATATAGAGTTATATGAACATTAAATGGGCAACCATGTAACACATGTAAATCAAGCCATATAACTCAATTCAAAGTCCACGTAATCAAATAATAAGATTATATAACATGCAACAACATCTACGTGGGCTCGGATGCAAGAAAAGCCTATTTGTCAACATGCAATGATCAAAATCACATTTAGGGCTATAAGAGCAACTACGGGCAGCCTACTAAGCGTATAATTCCACACAATATCCAAATGATCAATACTTAACAAGTTCGCCTAGTCACTAGGGTTTCCATTTCGTGCATATCCGTGCAATTTAAGCCCCAAACCAATTCAAAATCAATCTCAAGCCATGCATCATTTAATTCAACATCCTCAAACATTCAAAACAGTCCACACAACATCCCAAAGCTACAATCCCAAGTATTTATTTCAACAAGAGAAGTTACAACAATTTTTCTAAGCATAACACTAGTGAAACCCTTACTGCAATAGGCTATTTTCTCACAATCATTAAGATAAGCAACCAATCTCAAATTCCAGTGAATAAGATGTCAAATTAAATCTTAAGAAGTAAACTAAAATCAGGAACAAACCTTGCATCATTTGGAGTTCGGGATCATTAGATATAGCCGAAACAGTGGGATAGCACAAAACTGTCCAGATTTGCACACATTTCAATGATTGTCATTTTTGAGGTCCTTAGGGTCAGATTAAGCCTTGGTCCATTTCTGATTAAAATGTCCAGAACTGGAAAATATAGAAGTACACCAAATTTCATGCATTTTGGACATCATTTACTAAGTCAAATCTGGTTTGTCCCACAAGGTCAGTACATCTGCCAAAACCTGCTTCATTTTTCCAGATTTCCAGATTTGGACACATTTTAAAGATTCGCCATTTTGAGGACCTTAGAGTCAAAATTAGCTTTGGCCTATTTCTGAGAAAAGTGTTCAAAACTGGCCAAAATAGTCACCTACAAATTTTTATTCATTTTTAACATCATTTTCCTAGCCAAACGTACCTCGACACAACTGGTCATAGAGCTGTCAACAATCCGACTTCACCTATCATCACTTTCAAGCCAAGATCTTGCCATGCATGGTTGTAAAAGCTTATGAACGAACATATAACTCAAGTACAGAAGTAAAGACATACATTTATGAGCATGCATGTGGATTTTTGAAGGATTTTCAAAAGGTTTTAGCCCTCACCTTAGCAATCAACCAAGAAGATGCGCAAAACTTGTTGAAGCACAATTTTCTTCTTCTCCTTTGCCTAGCCGAGGTTCCAATTAGATTTTCTCTATTTTTCCTAGCTTTGTGACCAAGCTCTTAGTACATGCATGTGGTTAGAACAAGAAGAAAAGAAATGGAAGCTTAAAAACTCACCTAGTGCCGAAATGAAGACTCCATGTGCTTGCATGCATCTTTTGAGCTAACTACTTGCTTTCCTTTGCTTGGGCTTGCCTTGAATGACCTTAGGATGATGAAGATGAGTTGTGAAGTGAATAGAATCAGCCAAAACCGAGATTGAGAGAGAAGAATGAGAGGGAGAGAGAGAAATGTGAGGAGAGTGAGAGAAATGAGAGAAAATAGAAGCTTTTGCAATTGTTGATGCAAATGTTGGCCTTGGGCATGCAAAAATCAGATTTTGTGTCATCTTTTGAGCATCTTTTGAATTGTTTTAGCATGTGTGTAAGAGAATGTTGGGTATTTAGGGATTTTAGGTAGAATAGAATATAGGATATGTTTAGAGGTTTGTGAGATTTTGTCTTGTAGTGAGTTTAAAATATAATATTTAGGTGTTAGTGGATTTTGTAGAGATTTGAATTAGGATTATAATAATAGTTAGTGGTGTTTGTAGGATTATTTTATAGTCTAGTGCTTTGTGTAGGATTCTTTCTTGATTAACGTGGTGGCACGGATTCCTAGGTCTAGGGCACGAATTACGAGGTAGACACGAACTACGAGGTAAGACGCGAACTTCAAGACTAATGCACGTACTTCAAGATAAATGCACGGATTCCAATGCAAATACACGCAACCCTAGGTAAATGTACGTAAACCAATACAAGGCACGTAATTCAATACAATGCACGTAAATCGAGGTACGACTTTTAAACCTAGGTTAGGACACATAATTCAAGGTCAGGGCACACAAAACGAGACAACGCACGCAATTCGAAGTCGGGGCACGTAAGTCGAGGATTAGGGCACATAATTCTAGATCAAGGCACGAATGACGAGGCATGCACGAAAACCAAGACAGGGCACATAATCCAAGATCAGTCATATCATTCTTGGTCTATGGCACGCAAATCAAGGTAACATATGTTATTCGGGGTCGGGCCTCACATCATGAATATTGGAGAGGTTTTGGGGTAGTGCCAGGCGATACGCCAATTTGCCAACCTTCTCAATTACCTCAAATGGTCCTACAAACCTGGGGCTCAACTTTCCACCCTTGCCGTGTTTAATCAGTCCCCTCCGAGGTGATATCTTCAAGAACACCTTGTCGCCGACCTTAAACTCTAGACTCTGTCTCCGTCTGTCTGCATAACTCTTCTGCCTGCTCTGAGCGGTAAGCATCCATCTCCGGATGAGGTGGATATTATCAACAGTCTTCATAAGTTCAGGTAGAAGGATCGGGTCAAAAGTCTTCGTCTCACCTACTTCATCCCAGTAAATTAGGGATCGACACTTACGTCCATACAATGCCTCAAATGGGGCCATCCCGATAGTGGCCTGATAACTATTATTATAAGCGAACTCCGCTAGAGATAGATATTTCTCCCAACCTTTTCCGAAATCTAAAACACACGCCCTCAGCATATCCTCCAGAATCTGAATAGTTCTTTCCGATTGTCCGTCAGTCTGAGGGTGATAAGCCGTGCTAAAACTCAACTTCGTTCCCAAATCTTCTTGCAATCTCTTCCAAAATCGGGAAGTAAAACGAGGATCCCTATCCGACACAATACTCACAGGCATCCCGTGCAATCTTACAATCTCCGCGACATACATATCTCCCAATCTCTCAGGACTATCCTTCTTGTTCATCGGTAAAAACTGCGCCGACTTAGTCAATCTATCCACTATGACCCAAACGGCGTCATGACCCTTTTGTGACCTGGGCAGGTCCATAACAAAGTCCATGGTTATATGTTCCCATTTCCATTGAGGAATCTCCAACGGCTGAAGTAAACCTACGGGTCGTTGATGTTCCGCTTTGACTCTCTGGCAAGTCAAACACCGTGCCACAAACTCCGCAATCTCTCTCTTCATGTTATTCCACCAATAGTGTTGCTTCAAATCCCGGTACATCTTTGTTCCACCGGGATTAATAGTGTATCTTGAATTATGGGCTTCTTCAAGAATCTTCTTTTTCAACTCTGGCTCATTGGGAACACAAATCCGATTCCTAAACCTCCAAACACCATCATCATGAAACTTGAAATCTGTGTTGCTTTCTTTAATCTTCTGAAATTGTTGGTCCTTCTGTTGAGCCTCTCATAACTCAAACAACAAGGTCAATTGAACTTGTGTAGTGGCAAAAAGTAACCCTTTCTGAGTCAATTGTGGTTTCCACAAAAATGCTTCCTCCAACAACTCCTGCACCTTGACTTCCAGTTTTGCCATGCTTGTTTTCCTACTTAAGGCATCTGCAACTACATTCGCTTTACCGGGCACATAATTGATTGTGCAGTTATAATCATCCAAAAGCTCCATCTACCGCCTTTGCCTCATATTCAACTCTTTTTGAGAGAACAAGTATTTCAAGCTCTTGTGATAAGTAAATACCTCAAACTTGTTACCCCACAAATAATGCCTCCATTTCTTGAGTGCAAACACAATAGCCGCTAACTCCAAATCATGCGTCGGGTAGTTCAATTCATACGGCTTTGGTTTCCTAGAAGCATATGCAATCACTCTTCCATTTTGCATCAGCACACAACCCAATCCTTCCTTCGAAGCATCGCTATAGATTACTAAACCTTGACTTCCTTCAGGCAATGCAAGAACAGGTGCGGTAGTCAATCTTTTCTTCAACTCTTGGAAGTTGTTCTCACACTTATCATCCCACACGAACTTTGTTTTCTTTTGAGTGAGCTTTGTAAGTGGTCCTGCAATCTTAGAGAAATCCTTCACGAATCTCCGGTAATAGCCGACTAGACCAAGAAAACTCCGAACCTCCGTAACGTTTTCCGACTTCTTCCAAGACATTACTGCTTCTATCTTTGCTGGATCCACGGCTATTCCCTCTTGGGATATGATATGCCCCAAAAATGCAATCTGTTGCAACCAAAATTCACACTTGCTAAACTTTGCATACAATTGATGCTCTCGAAGTTTCTGTAGTACCAACTGCAGATGTTGTTCATGCTCCGCCTCGGATTTCGAGTATACCAAAATATCATCAATGAAGATTACCACAAATTGGTCCAAGTAGGGTTGAAACACCCTGTGCATCAAATCCATAAAAGCTGCAGGGGCATTAGTTAGTCCAAATGGCATCACCACATATTCATCATGCCCGTATCTTGTCCTGAAAGCCGTTTTAGGCACATCTTCTTTTTTGATCCGTAACTAATAGTACCCTTGCCTCAAGTTGAGTTTTGAATACACTTTAGCTCCTTGAAGTTGATCAAAAAACTCGTCAATCAGAGGAAGTGGGTATTTATTTTTGACAGTCACTTGGTTCAATCCTCGGTAATCAATGCATAGCCTCAACGTACCGTCTTTCTTCTTCACAAATAGAACTGGTGCACCCCACGGTGAAGAACTCGGTTGAACAAACCCCTTCTTCAACAATCCTTGCAATTGGTCCTTCAATTCCTGTAGCTCGGCCGGTGCCATACGATAGGGGGCTTTAGATATCGGCTGGGTGTCGGGCAGTACCTCTATAACAAACTCGATCTCCCGATTTGGGGGTAAACCGGGCAATTCTTCTGGAAACACATCCGCATAGTCTTTGATCACTGGCATCTCCTCCAACTTAGCTTTATCCAACGGCTTATTGATGAGGTAAGCTAAGTATCCGCTACACCCTTTTCTCAAGGACTTCACTGCTTTCGTAGATGAAATGATGGAACTCCCGGTGAAATCTCTTCGACCCATTACCTCCAGTATTGGTTGACCAGGTACCCGAAACGTTATGATCTTCGTCCGGCAATCTAGTTGGACATGATGTTTTGCCAGCCAGTCCATCCCTAAAATGACTTCATAGTCTCGAAAAGGTAATACAATAAGATTGGCTGAGAATTCCCTATCCTTAATTTGGATTTTACATGCTTTACAAGCTGAGCTAGTAACAAGTTTAGAACCTATCGGAGTACCAACTTCTACTTCGTATGGCAAACATACAACTTTCAATTTCACACGTTCCACACATAAGAGAGTAATAAATGAATGAGTAGCACCCGGATCAATTAGCACCCTAACAGGTTGATTTAGTATGAAGAATGTACCTTCAACAACAGCGGTCTCATCTGGAAGCTCCTCGCACTCAATAGCATAAGCTCGAGCTTGGACTCTAGGAACTGGAGTCTTGCCTCTACCAGCTGGTTTACCCTGATTCTGTCGTGCCTGCCGTTTAGGGCAATCCTTGATCTGATGCTGATCACTGCCATATCTCATACATCGTCCTGACTTCTTCCAGCACTGGGCCTCGGTATGACCCTTCTTGTCACAGTAGGAACAGTTGACAGACTGAGTAGTAGGTGAACTACCTGTGGATCCGAGGGTGGAAGAGGCTGATGGCGCTTTTGTCGGGCCACGGTTATTCACTGGTCTGTTCTGGCTCTGGCCCTGATTACGACTCTGACTCTGGAATTTCCTCTGCTAACCTGGAGGCTGGTATGGTTTCTTGTTCGGCTGACTCGAACCAGCTCTGTCAAGTTTCCTCTTCTCAACTCGGGAAGCAGCAGCAAAGAGAGCAGAATAGGTATCGAAGTCATGAGAAGCCAACTGGTCCTAAATCTCTGGCCTCAATCCAGTAGTAAATTTCCACATCTTCGCCTCCGGAGTACTAACCATATATTGAGCATAACGGGACAATCGGTCAAAACGAGCCTCGTACTGGGCCACCGTCATGTTACCCTGGGTCAAGTGCATGAACTCCTCAATCCGCCTCTGCCTGGAAACTACAAGTACATATTTTTTCTTGAATGCCTTAACAAAATTACCCCACAAGCGAGGTGTCTGATCAGTTTCCCACAGTGCCTCCACAGTGTGCCACCAATGTTCAGCATCCCCGTGCAACAGAAACACTGCAAACTCCACATTTTCTTCATCAGTATAATCAAGTGGCCTGAAAATCTTCTTGATCTCGGACAGCCAAGCCTCAGCTTTCTCATCATCAGCTTCCCCGTGGAATTTGGATGAGCGAAAGTGAAGAAACTCCCTCATTCTGCTATGTCTCCCATGGTTGCCATCATTCCTATTGTTGTTGTTGTTGGCATCACGTGCATCTTGGCGCTCCATCACTCGGGATACACGATCCATGGCATTTGCCATCATGTTAAACATAGCTATACCGGGATTAGTTTGATAGGCATCTCCGGTCTCTTGGGGTTCACCGCTCCTATTAGTAGTGCGGGTACTAGGGCCAGCCATCTATAGGCACAGATTACGATGCACAATTTATTGAAGTATGAAAAATAAGAATTTAATGCATAAGATATGCAACATAACATAGATACATAACTCTAGAAATAATTAAGACATGTTAAACACTTAAGCAAATAGAACATAGAAGGCACATTTAACGTTATCACACAATAACATATAAACAAGTCATCCTAATTATCTTAGGGCTCTACCCATGGTCTGAGAGTTAAACCCGGCTTAAGCAATCTAAGCTCTGATACCATTCTTATTCCTATAGGGTGTCACGCCCCAACCCGGCCTATAAAGGTTAGACTAGGGTGTGATCTAAACGCTCAAGTTACGTCTCGTACTTAACCGTTCATGAAGATTTAACACTTAACGTTTTGGCCTAAACTCCAAAATTTTCCAGAAAATCGGCAGCATAACGGCTGTAATTGGGCTCTTTGGTTTGACCTAATTCTCTAAACGCCTCAAAATTTACCATCTCAAATTCATTTCCAACTAAGATTACTATTTATCATCAATTGAAATGCCTACTGGTTGTCTTGATGTCTCATTTGATTAATAACCTAGCATGATACTATGTCTCGTTCGTTTGTTAATCCTCGTTACAAAAGTACCTATTGATCTTAGCTTAATAACGTGTATCTACTTAAGATTTGGTTGGTTCATTTTACTTAGCCTTTACCTAATACTTCATAATCTTATTATAGATACTAGCAGTAATAATAGCAAAATGATCATAGTAGTGTCTAGTGTCTGTCTAGTTAATATCAGTACAAACCAAAATTAGACCCCAAATTACAACGGGGGTCTTTTACATTACACATCAAGCAACATAAAAAGAAATAGTCTTCAAGTAGCATAGTTCACAAAAAGCCGTAATCACGCAAGGCACATAAGATGGGTAATCATTCCAAGGAATCATCGTTAGGCACATCGTCCTCAGGTACCTGTTCTTGATCTTCTTCACCTGAGATGATAAAAGAGGGTGAGTCCTTATGAACTCAGCGAGGGGGAAACGAGAAATAGGTTTTGAAACTCATTTTCCGGTTCAACTTATGAAAATCCTTTTGCAAGCATGAATATAACACAATTAAGTACATAACAATAATATAGAGTAAAGGAACATAATCACCAGTCTTTCCTCCCCGAGGTTCTCTAGGAACCAAGCGAGAGTACTTATACATATAGAAAAAGAATACGGTGAGCTTTTGCTCTCAGTTGTTGCGGCCGACTTCAAATCATCCCCTTAACACGCCAAGTGGGTGTACTCCGGATGTACCCCAAAATCCTACAACCCAACTCTCCGAGGAAGTCTAGCCCCCAAGCGAGAGAGGGAATTGGACCATGGTAGTCACGGGTGCACCGGAAAGCCCGATGCCGCCCGGTGTGCGTGAACGCTACCATGCCAGAATGAAAGGTTGCAACCTCGTATGCAATGCACATTTATGACATTTAATATATCACATTAGGAGGACAACAAAGTAGGTTACCTCCGGACAGTCATAAGATTGCACATTGACAAGTAAACAAGCGAGGCACGAATAGACAAGTAATTTCACTTGAAAAGCATATGGAGTTATATGAACTTTAAACGGGCAACCACGTAACGCATGTAAATCAAGTTATATAACTCATTTCAACATCCACGTAATCAAATAATAAGGTTATTCAACATGCAACAACAATCTACGTGGTTCGGATGCAAGAAAGGCCTATTTATCAACATGCAACGAATCAATATCACATTTAGGGCTATAAGGCAACTACGGGCAGCCTACTAAACATATAATTACACTCAATATTCAAAGGTTCAAAACTTAGCAAGTTCGCCTAGTCACTAGGGTTTCCATTTCATGCGTACCCGTGCAATTAAGCCCCAAGTCAACTCAAAATCAATCTCAAGCCAAGCATCAATTAATCCAAACATCCCCAAGCACTCAAAACAGTCCACACAACATCCCAATGCCACAATCCAAAGCAATTAATACCACAAGAGAAGTTACAACAAATTTCTAAGCATATAACTAAGTGAAACCCTCACTGCAATAGGCTGTTTTTCTCACAATCATTGAGTCAAGCAAAAAATTCTCTAATTCTAGTAAATAAGATTTCAAATTAAATCTTAAGAAGTGAACTAAAATCAGAAACAAACCTTGCATCATTTGGAGTTCGAGATCAATAGTTATGGCCAAAACAGTGGGATTGCACAAAATTGTCCAGATTTGCACACATCTCAATAATTGTCGTTTTTGAGGTCCTTAGGGTCAGATTTAGCCTTAGTCCATTTCCGACAAAAATGTCCAGAACTGAAAAACCTAGCAGCACACCAACTTTCATGCATTTTGAACATCATTTACTAAGTCAAAACTGGTTCGTTCCACAAGGTCAGTGCATCTGCCAAAACCTGCATCATTTTTCCAGACTTCCAGATTTGGACACATTTTAATGATTTGCCATGTTGAGGACCATAGAATCAAAATTAGCTTCGGTCTATTTCTGCTAAAAATGTTCAAAACTGGAAAAACTAGTCACCTACCAATTTTCATGCATTTTAAACTTCATTTGCCTAGCCAAACTAACCTCGCAACAACAAGCCAGAGAACTGTCAACAAACCCGACTTCATCTATCATCAACTTCAAGCCAAAATCTTGCCATGCTTGGTTGTAAAAGCTTATGAACACACAAATAACTTAAGTACAGAAGCAAAGACATACATTTAAGAGCATGCATGTGGATTTTTGAAGGATTTTCAAAAGGTTTTAGCCCTCACCTTAGCAAATCAACAAGAAGATGCACAAAACTTGATGAAGCACAATTTTCTTCTTCTTCCTTGCTTAGCCAAGACACCACCCAATTTCTCTCTATTTTTCCCAGCTTAGTGGCCAAGTTCTTAGTACATGCATGTGGTTAGAACAATAAGAAAAGAAATGGAAGCTAGTCAACTTACCTAGGCCGAAATGGTGACTCAAAGAACATGCATGTGTGATTCTTGCATCCTAGCTAGCTTGGGCGAGTTTCTTTGCTTGTTGCTAGTATTGATGCACCATGGCTTGATGAAGATGAGCAAAGGCAAGATAAAACTCAGCCAAGGCCGAGAGAGAGAGAGAAGAATGAGAGGGATAGAGAAAAATGTGAGAAGAATGAGAGGGAATGACAAAGAATGAAGGCTTTTGTAATTCTTGATGCAAGTGGTCGGCCTTGAGCTTTGTAATTCAGCTTTTTGTGTCTTCAAGAAGTATTTTGAAATTCCTAGCAATGGCAAGGAGTGTTTGGTCGAGAATGGTGGGGTTTGAGGAGATCTTTGAGCAATTTTTTTATGCATTTGTGTCATAGAATGTCATAGTTTGTCTAGGAATTAAGTTGAATTGAACAAGCAAGCACAAAGCCCTTGTAGTGGTCGGCCAAGGCAATAAAAATCTGATTTTTTTGTCATCTTTTGAGTATTATTAAATTGTGTGTTGAAAGTGCAAAAAGAATAAAGAATAAAGAATAAGGAATGTCTAGCTTTTTGTGAGATTTTGTCTTCTAGTGGGTTGAATTAGTAGTTTAATAATAGTTAGTGGAATTGGTAGGATTAATTAATGATCTAGTGCTTCATGTAAGATGCTTTCTTGATTAGCGTGATGGCACGCTTTCCTAGGTCTAGGGCACGCACTACGAGGTAGGACACGAACTACGAGACGAATGCACGTTTTTCTAGTAAATGCACACAACCCTAAATGAATGCACGTAATTCAATGCATGGCACACAAAAATGAACATGATTCTTAACCCTAGGTCAATGCACATAAATCTAGATTATGGCTCATGAAATGAGGTATCGCACGCAAATCGAAGTACGATCTGGGGCGGAAAAATAATGCAAAAGAAGAAAAGTGTCTTAAAACTGATGAAAACGTTAGATTTTGGGCTCCAAAAACAGGCGCAGCCGAGCAGGCTTGCTGTACCCGTCATAGAGCTCTTGGAGAGCTTTCCAACGGTATGCTTTGCTCCGCGTAACTCCATACGGATCAAATGTTATGGGCACCGGAGCGACAAATACCTAGTCACACGCCCCACGCCCTCGGTTTGCGGGCCCAGCCTCTACATTGAGTGAAGTTTTCTTGCCGAAGGTGCCGTGGGATTCAGTAATAGAAATGTGGTGGATTAGGTTGTCGTCTTTTTTGTGGCTCACGACGTACAATCCGGGATAGAAAAACAGCGCAAAAGAAGAAAAGTGTCCCAAAACTGATGAAAACGTTGGATTTTGGGATCCCAAAATAGGCGCAGCCAAGCAGGCTTGCTGCCCCCGTCGTAGAGCTCTCGGAGAGCTTTCCAACAGTATGCTGTGCGCCGCGTAACTCCTTACGGATCAAAAGTTATGGGCACCGGAGCGACGGATACCTAGTTACACGCCCCACGCCGTCGGTTTGCGGGCCCTGCCTCTACGTGAAGTGAAGTTGTCTTGCCTAAGGTGCTGTGGGATTCTGTAATAGAAATGTGATGGATTAGGTTGTCGTCATTTACGCGGCTCACGACGTACGATTCGGGACGAAAATACAGCACAAAATAAGAAAAGTGTCCAGAAACTAATGAATATGTTCGATTTTGGGCTCCGAAAATAGGCACAACATAGAAGGCTTGCTTCCCCCATCGTAGAACTCTCAGAGAGCTTTCTAACGGTATGTTGTGCGCCGCGTAACTCCTTACGGATCAAAAGTTATGGGCACCAGAGCGACGAATACCTGGTCACACGCCCCACGCCCTCGGTTTGCGGGACCAGCATCTACGTGAAGTGAAGTTGTCTTGCCCATGGTGGCATGTGAGTCGGTAATAGAAATGTGATGGATTAGGTTGTCGTCCTTTTCGCGGCTCACGACGTACGATTCGGGATGAAAAAATAGCATAAAAGAAGAAAAGTGTCCCGAAACTGATGAAAACGTACGATTTTGGGCCCCGAAAATAGGTACAGCAGAGCAGGCTTGTTGCCCCCATCGTGGAGATCTCGGAGAGCTTTCTAACGGTATGGTGTGCGCCGCATAACTTCTTACGGATCAAAAGTTATGGGCATTGGAACGACGGATACCTGGTCACACGCCCCACGCCCTCGGTTTGGGGGACTAGCCTATATGTGAAGTGAAGTTGTCTAGCCCATGGTGGCATGGGATTTGGCAATAGAAATGTGATGGATTAGGTTGTCGTCCTTTTCGCGGCTCACGACATACGATCCGGGATGGAAAAACAGCGCAAAAGAAGAAAAGTGTCCCAAAACTTATGAAAATGTTCAATTTTCGGCTCCAAAAATAGGTGCAGCCGAGCAGGCTTGTTGCCCTTGTCGTAGAGCTCTTGGAGAGCTTTCCAACGGTATGCTGTGCGCCGCATAACTTCTTGCGGATCAAAAGTTATGGGCACCGCAGCAACGGATACCTGGTCACACGCCCCATGCCCTCGGTTTACGAGCCCAGCCTCTACGTCAAGTGAAGTTGTCTTGCCCAAGGTACTGTGGGATTCGGTAATAGAAATGTGATGGATTAGGTTGTCGCCCTTTTTGCGGCTCACGACGTACGATCCGGGACAGAAAAACATCGCAAAAGAAGAAAAGTGTCACGAAACTGATGAAAACGTTTGATTTTGGGCTCTAAAAACAGGCGTAGCCGAGCAAGCTGGCTAAGAAAGTCGTAGAGCTCTCGGAGAGCTTTCCAACAGTATGCTGTGCGCCGCGTAACTCCTTACGGATCAAAAGTTATGGGCACCGGAGTGACGGATACCTAGTCACACGCCCCACGCCCTCTGTTTGCGGACCCAGCCTCTACGTGAAGTGAAGTTGTCTTGCCCATCGTGGTGTGGGATTCGGTAATAGAAATGTGATGGATTAGGTTGTCGTCCTTTTCGCGGCTCACGACGTACGATCCGGGACAAAAAAACAGCGCAAAAGAAGAAATGTGTCCCAAAACTGATGAAAACATTCGATTTTGGGTTCCGAAAATAGGCGCAGCTGTGAGGCCCGACCTCGATTTGCATGTCATACCTCGTTTCGTGAGCCCTAATCTAGATTTATGTGCCTTGACCTAGGGTTAAGAATCATGTTCGTTTTTGTGTGCCATGCATTGAATTACGTGCATTCATTTTGGGTTGCGTGCATTTACTAGGAAAACGTGCATTTGTCTCGTAGTTCGTGTCCTATCTCGTAGTGCATGTCCTAGATCTAGGAAAGCGTGCCCTCACGCTAATCAACAAAGCATCTTACACGAAGCACTAGATCATTAATTAATCCTACAAATTCCACTAACTATTATTAAACTATTAATTCAACCCACTAGAAGACAAAATCTCACAAAAAGCTAGACATTCCTTATTCTTTATTCTTTATTCTTTTTGTACTTTCAACACACAATTTAATAATGCTCAAAAGATGACAAAAAAATCAAATTTTTATTGCCTTGGCCGACCACTACAAGGGCTTTGTGCTTGCTTGTTCAATTCAACTTAATTCCTAGACAAACTATGACATTCTATGACACAAATGCATAAAAAAATTGCTCAAATATCTCCTCAAACCCCACCATTCTCGACCAAACACTCCTTGCCCATGCTAGGAATTTCAAAATACTTCTTGAAGACACAAAAAGCTGAATTACAAAGCTCAAGGCCGACCACTTGCATCAAGAATTGCAAAAGCCTTCATTCTTTGTCATTCCCTCTCATTCTTCTCACATTTCTCTCTCTCCCTCTCATTCTTCTCTCTCTCTCTCTGCCTTGGCTGAGTTTTATCTTGCCTTTGCTCATCTTCATCAAGCCATGGTGCATCAAGACTAGCAACAAGCAAAGAAACTCGCCCAAGCTAGCTAGGATGCAAGAATCACACATGCATGTTCTTTGAGTCACCATTTCGGCCTAGGTAAGTTTACTAGCTTCCATTTCTTTTCTTCTTGTTCTAACCACATGCAAGTACTAAGAACTTGGCCACTAAGCTAGGAAAAATAGAGAAAAATCGGGTGGTGTCTTGGCTAAGCAAGGAAGAAGAAGAAAATTGTGCTTCATCAAGTTTTGTGCATCTTCTTGTTGATTTGCTAAGGTGAGGGCTAAAACCTTTTGAAAATCCTTCAAAAATCCACATGCATGCTCTTAAATGTATGTCTTTGCTTCTGTACTTGAGTTATTTGTGTGTTCATAAGCTTTTACAACCATGCATGGCAAGATTTTGGCTTGAAGTTGATGATAGAAGAAGTCGGGTTTGTTGACAGCTCTCTGACTTGTTGTTGCGAGGTGAGTTTGGCTAGGCAAATGAAGTTTGAAATGCATGAAAATTGGTAGATGACTATTTTTTCCAGTTTTGAACATTTTTCGCAGAAATATACCGAAGCTAATTTTGACTCTAAGGTCCTCAAAATGGAAAATCATTAAAATGTGTCCAAATCTGGAAGTCTGGAAAAATGATGCAGGTTTTGGCAGATGCACTGACCTTGTGGAACGAACCAGTTTTGACTTAGTAAATGATGTCCAAAATGCATGCAATTTGGCGTGCTGCTAGGCTTTTCAGTTCTAGACATTTTTGTCAGAAATAGACTAAGGCTAAATCTGACCCTAAGGACATAAAAAACGACAATTATTGAGATGTGTGCAAATCTGGACAGTTTTGTGCAATCCCACTGTTTTGGCCATAACTATTGATCTTGAACTCCAAATGATGCAAGGTTTGTTTCTGATTTTAGTTCACTTCTTAAGCTTTAATTTGACATCTTATTTACTGGAATTAGATATTGTTTGCTTGACTCAATGATTGTGAGAAAACAGCCTATTGCAGTGAGGGTTTCACTTAGTTATATGCTTAGAAATTTGTTGTAACTTCTCTTGTGGTATTAATTGCTTTGGATTGTGGCATTGGGATGTTGTGTGGACTTTTTTGAGTGCTTGGGGATGTTTGGATTAATTGATGCTTGGCTTGAGATTGATTTTGAGTTGACTTGGGGCTTAATTGCACGGGTAAGTACGTAATGGAAACCCTACTGACTAGGCGAACTTGCTAAGTGTTGAACCTTTGAATCTTGAGTGTAATTATATATTTAGTAGGCTGCCCGTAGTTTCCTTATAGCCCTAAATGTGATATTGATTCGTTGCATGTTGACAAATAGGCCTTTCTTGTATCCGAACCACGTAGATTGTTGTTGCATGTTGAATAACCTTATTATTTGATTACGTGGACGTTGAAATGAGTTATATGACTTGATTTACGTGCGTTACATGGCTGCCCGTTTAAAGTTCATATAACTCCATATTCTTTTCAAGTGAAATTACTTGTCTATTCGTGCCTCGCTTGTTTACTTGTCAATGTGCAATCTTATGACTGTCCGGAGGCAACCTACTTTGTTGTCCACCTAATGTGATATATTAAATGTCATAAATGTGCATTGCATACGAGGTTGCAACCTTTCATTCTGGCATGGTAGCGTTCACGCACACCGGGCGGCATCGGGCTTGCCGGTGCACCCGTGACTACCATGGTCCAATTCCCTCTCTCGCTTGGGGGCTAGAATTTCTCAGAGAGTTGGGTTGTAGGATTTCGGGGTACATCCGGAGTACACCCACTTGGCGTGTTAAGGGGATGATTTGAAGTCGGCCGCAACAACTGAGAGCAAAAGCTCACCGTATCCTTTTTCTATATGTATAAGTACTTTCGCTTGGTTCCTAGAGAACTTCGGGGAGGAAAGACTGATAATTGTGTTCCTTTACTTTATATTATTGTTATGTACTTAATTGTGTTATATTCATGCTTGCAAAAGGATTTTCATAAGTTGAACCGAAAAATGAGTTTCAAAACCTATTTCTCGTTTCCCCCTTGCTGAGTTCATAAGGACTCACCCTCTTTTATTATCTCAGGTGAAGAAGATCAAGAACAGGTACCTGAGGATGATGTGTCTAACGATGATTCCTTGGAATGATTACCTGTCCTATGTGCCTTGCGTGATTACGGCTATTTGTGAACTATGCTACTTGAAGACTATTTCTTTTTATGTTGCTTGATGTGTAATGTAAAAGACCCCCGTTGTAATTTGGGGTCTAATTTTAGTTTGTACTGATATTAACTAGATAGACACTAGACACTACTATGATCATTTTGCTATTATTACTGCTAGTATCTATAATAGGATTATGAAGTATTAGGTAAAGGCTAAGTAAAATGAACCAACCAAATCTTAAGCAGATACACGTTATTAAGCTAAGATCAACAGGTACTTTTGTAACGAGGATTAACAAACGAACGAGACATAGTATCATGCTAGGTTATTAATCAAATAAGACATCAAGACAACCAGTAGGCATTTCAATTGATGATAAATAGTAATCTTAGTTGGAAATGAATTTGAGATGGTAAATTTTGAGGCGTTTAGAGAATTAGGTCAAACCAAAGAGCCCAATTACAGCCGTTATGCTGCCGGTTTTCTGAAAAATTTTGGAGTTTAGGCCAAAACGTTAAGTGTTAAATCTTCATGAATGGTTAAGTACGAGACGTAACTTGAACGTTTAGATCATACCCTAGTCTAACCTTTATAGGCCGGGTTGGGGCATGACAGTAGCTGAGCAGGCTTGCTGCCCCTGTCTTAGAGCTCTCAGAGAGCTTTCCAACAGTATGATGTGCGCCACATAACTCATTGCGGATCAAAAGTTATGGGCACCGGAGCGACGGATATCTTGCCACACGCCCCACGCCCTTGGTTTGCGGGCCCAGCCTCTACGTGAAGTGAAGTTGTCTTGCCTAAGGTGCCATGGGTTTCGGTAATAGAAATGTGATGGATAAGTTTGCCGTCATTTTCGCGGCTCACGACATACGATCCGGGACGGAAAAACATCGCAAAAGAAGAAAAGTGTCCCAAAACTGAAGAAAATGTTCGATTTTGGGCTCCGAAAATAGGCACAGCAAAGCAATCTTGCTATCCCCGTCGCATAACTCTCGGAGAGCTTTCTAACGATATGCTGTGCGCCATGTAACTCCTTACGGATCAAAAGTTATAGGCACCAAAGCGACGGATACCTGGTCACACGCCCCACGCCCTCGATTTGCAGGACCAGCCTCTACGTGAAGTGAAGTTGTTTTGCCCATGGTGGCGTGGGATTCGGTAATAGAAATGTGATGGATTAGGTTGTCGTCCTTTTCGCGGCTCACAACGTACGATCCAGGACTGAAAAACAGCGCAAAAGAAGAAAAGTGACTTGAAACTGAAGAAAAAGTTCAATTTTGGGCTCCGAAAATAGGCACAACAGAGTAGGCTTGCTTCCCCCGTCGTAGAACTCTCAGAGAGCTTTCTAACGGAATGTTGTGCGCCGCGTAACTCCTTACGGATCAAAAGTTATGGGCACCGGAGCGACGGATAACTGGTCGCACGCCCCATGCCCTCGGTTTGAGGGACCAGCCTCTACGTGAAGTGAAGTTGTGTTACCTATGGTGGCGTGGGATTCGGTAATAGAAATGTGATGGATTAGGTTGTCGTCCTTTTCACGGCTCACAATGTACGATCCGGGATGAAAAAACAGTGCAAAAGAAGAAAAGTGTCCCGAAACTGATGAAAATATTTGATTTTGGGCTCCGAAAATAGGCACAGCAGAGCAGGCTTATTTCCCCTGTCGTAGAACTCTCGGAGAGCTTTCTAACGGAATGTTGTGCGCCGCGTAATTCCTTACAAATCAAAAGTTATGGGCACCGGAGCGACGGATACCTGGTCACACGCCCCACACCCTCGGTTTGCGGGACTAGCCTCTACGTGAAGTGAAATTGTCTTGCCCATGGTGGCGTGGGATTCGGTAATAGAAATGTGATGGATTAGGTTATCGTCCTTGTCGCAGCTCACGACGTACGATCCGCGAAGGAAAAACAGCGCAAAAGAAGAAAAGTTTCCCGAAACTGATGAAAACATTCGATTTTTTGGCTCCAAAAGTAGGCATAGTATAGCAGGCTTGCTTCCCCTATCGTAGAACTCTCAGAAAGCTTTCTAACGGAATGCTGTGCGCCGCGTAACTCCTTACGGATCAAAAGTTATAGGCACCGGAGCGACGGATACCTGGTCACACGCCCCACGTCCTCAATTTGCGGGACCAGCCTCTACGTGAAGTGAAGTTGTCTTGCCCATGGTGGCATGGGATTCGGTAATAGAAATGTGATGGATTAGGTTGTCGTCCTTTTCGCGGCTCACGACGTACGATCCGAGACAAAAAAACAGCACAAACGAAGAAAAGTGTCCTGAAATTGATGAAAATGTTCAATTTTGGTCTCTGAAAATAGGCACAGCAGAGCAGGCTTGCTTCCCCCGTCGTTGAACTCTCGGAGAGCTTTCTAACGGAATGCTGTGCATCGCGTAACTCTTTACAGATCAAAAGTTATGGGCACCGGAGCGACGGATACTTGGTCACACGCCTCTACTTGAATTGAAGTTTTCTTGCCCATGATGGTGTGGGATTCGGTAATAGAAATGTGATGGATTAGGTTGTCGTCCTTTTCGCGGCTCACGATATATGATCCGGGATGGAAAAACAGCGCAAAAGAATAAAAGTGTCCCGAAATTGATGAAAACGTTCGATTTTGGGCATCGAAAATAGGCGCAGCCGAGCAACCTTGCTGCTCCCGTCGTAGAGCTCTCGGTGAGCTTTCCAATGGTATGTTGTGCGCCGCGTAACTCCTTGCGTATCAAAAGTTATGGGCACCGCAGCGATGGATACCTGGTCACACGCCCCACGCCCCACGCCCTAGGTTTGCGATCCCAGCCTCTACGTAAAGTGAAGTTGTCTTGCCCAAGGTACTGTGGGATTCGGTAATAGAAATGTGATGGAATAGGTTGTCGTCCTTTTCCGGCTCACGACGTACGATCTGGGACGGAAAAACATCGCAAAAGAAGAAAAATATCGAGAAACTGATGAAAACGTTTGATTTTGCGTTCTAAAACCAGGCGTAGCCGAGCAAGCTGGCTAAGAACGTCGTAGAACTCTCGGAGAGCTTTCCAACGGTATGCTGTGCGCCGCGTAAATCCTTGCGGATCAAAAGTTATAGGCACCGGAGCGACGGATACCTGGTCACACGCCCCACACCCTCGGTTTGCAGGCCCATCCTCTACGTGGAGGGAAGTTGTCTTGCCCAAGGTGCCCTGGGATTCGGTAATAGAAATGTGATGGATTAGGTTGTCGTCCTTTTCGCAGCTTACGACATACGATTTGGGATGGAAAAATAATGCAAAAGAAGAAAAGTGTCCTGAAACTGATGAAAACGTTAGATTTTGGGCTCCAAAAACATGCACAGCCAAGCAAGTTTGCTGCACCCATCGTAGAGCTCTTGGAGAGCTTTTCAACGGTATGCTGTGCGCTGCGTAACTCCTTATGGATCAAAAGTTATGGGCACCGGAGCGACAAATACCTGGTCATACGCCCTCTGCCCTCGGTTTGCGGGCTCAGCCTCTACGTCAAGTGAAGTTGTCTTGCCCAAGGTGCCGTGAGATTCGGTAATAGAAATGTGGTGGATTAGGTTGTCGTCTTTTTCGCGGCTCACGACGTATGATCCGGGATAGAAAAACAGCGCAAAAGAATAAAATTGTCCCAAAACTGATGAAGACGTTCAATTTTGGGATCCAAAAATAGGCGCAGCCGAGCAGGCGTGCTGCCCCCGTCGTAGAGCTCTCGGAAAGCTTTCCAACAGTATGCTGTGCGTCGCGTAACTCCTTATGGATCAAAAGTTATGGGCACCGGAGCGACGGATACCTTGTCACACGCCCTACGCCCTCGGTTTGCGGGGCCAGCCTCTACGTGAAGTGAAGTTGTCTTGCCCAAGGTGCCATGGGATTCGGTAATAGAAATGTGATGGATTAGGTTGTCATCATTTTCGCGGCTCACGACGTACGATCCGGGACGAAAAAACAGCGCAAAAGAAAAAAAGTGTCCCGAAACTGATTAAAATGTTCGATTTTGGGCTTTGAAAATAGGCCAGAAGAGCAGGCTTGCTTCCCCCATCGTAGAACTCTCGAAGAGCTTTCTAACGGTATGTTGTGCGCCGCGTAACTCCTTACGAATCAAAAGTTATGGGCACCGGAGCGACGGATACCTGGTCACACGCCACACGCCCTCGATTTGCGGGACCAGCCTCTACGTGAAGTGAAGTTGTCTTGCCCATGGTGGCATGGGAGTCGGTAATAGAAATATGATGGATTAGGTTGTTGTCCTTTTCGCGGCTCACGACGTACGATCCGGGATGGAAAAATAGCGCAAAAGAAGAAAAGTGTCCCGAAACTGATGAAAACGTTCGATTTTGGGCTCCGAAAATAGGCGCAACCGAGCAGGCTTGTTGTCCCCGTCGTAGAGCTCTCAGAGAGCTTTCTAACGGTATGGTGTGCACCGCATAACTCCTTACGGATCAAAAGTTATGGGCAGTGGAGCGACGGATACCTGGTCACACGCCCCACTCCCTCAGTTTGCGAGACCAGCCTCTATGTGAAGTGAAGTTGTCTAGCCCATGGTGGAGTGGGATTTGGTAATAGAAATGTGATGGATGAGGTTGTCGTTCTATTCGCGGCTCACGACGTACGATCCGGGACGGAAAAACAGGGCAAAAGAAGAAAAGTGTCCCAAAACTGATAAAAATGTTCTATTTTGGGCTCCAAAAACAGGCGCAGCCGAGCAGGCTTATTTCCTTTGTTGTAGAGCTCTTGGAGAGCTTTCCAACGGTATGTTGTGCGCCGTGTAACTCCTTGCGGAACAAAAGTTATGGGCACCGCAGCGACGGATACCTGATCATACGCCCCACGCCCTCGGTTTGCGAGCCCAGCCTCTACGTCAAGTGAAGTTGTCTTTCCCAAGGTGCTGTGGGATTCGGTAATAGAAATGTGATAGATTAGGTTGTCGTCCTTTTCGCGGCTCACGACGTACGATCTAGGACGGAAACACATCGCAAAAGAAGAAAAGTGTCAAGAAACTGATGAAAACGTTCGATTTTGGGTTCTAAAAATAGGCGTAGCCGAGCAAGCTGGCTAAGAACGTTGTAGAGCTCTCAGATAGCTTTCCAACGGTATGCTGTGTGCCGCGTAACTCCTTGCGGATCAAAAGTTATGGGCACCGGAGCGACGGATACCTGGTCACACGCCCCACGCCCTTGGTTTACGGGCCCAACCTCTATGTGAAGTGAAGTTGTCTTGTCCAAGGTGCCGTGGGATTCAGTAATATAAATGTGATGGATTAGGTTGTCGTCATTTTCGCGGCTCACGACGTACGATCCGGGACGGAAAAACAGCACAAAAGAAGAAAAGTGTCCCGAAATTGATGAAAATGTTCGATTTTGGGCTCTGAAAATAGGCATAGTAAAGCAGGCTTGCTACACCCATCGTAGAACTCTCGGAGTACTTTCTAACGATATGTTGTGCGCCATGTAACTCCTTGCGGATCAAAAGTTATGGGCACCGGAGCGACGCATACCTGGTCACACGCCCCACTCCCTCGGTTTGCAGGACTAGCCTCTATGTGAAGTGAAGTTGTCTAGCCCATGGGGATGTGGGATTTGGTAATAGAATTGTGATGGATTAGGTTGTCGTCCTTTTCGCGGCTCAAGACGTACGATCCGGGACGGAAAAATAGCGCAAAAGAAGAAAAGTATCCCGGAACTGATGAAAACGTTCGATTTTGGGCTTCGAAAGCAGGCGTAGCTGAACAAGCTAGCTAACAACGTCGTAGAGCTCTCGGAGAGCTTTCCAACGGTATGCTGTACGCCGCGTAATTTCTTACGGATCAAAAGTTATGGGCACCGGAGCGACGGATACCTGGTCACACGCCCCACGCCCTCGGTTTGCGGGCCTAGCCTTTACGTGAAGTGAAGTAGTCTTGCCCATGGTGGCTTGGGATTCAGTAATAGAAATGTGATGGATTAGGTTGTCGTCCTTTTCGCGGCTCACGACTTACGATCCGGGACGAAAAAATAGTGCAAAAGAAGAAAAGTATCCCGAAACTGATGATAATGTTCGATTTTGGGCTCCGAAAACTGGTACAGCCGAGTAGGTTGGCCACCACCGTCATAGAGCTCTCGGAGGGCTTTCCAACGGTATACTGTGTGCTGCGTAACTCCTTACGGATCAAAAGTTATGGGTACCGGAGCGACAGATACCTGGTCACACGCCCCACGCCCTCGGTTTGCAGGCCCAGCCTCTGCGTGAAGTGAACTTGTCTTGCCCATGGTGGCGTGAGATTTGGTAAAAGAAATGTGATGGATTAGGTTGTCGTCCTTTTCGCAGCTTACGACGTACGATCTGTGACAGAAAAATAGCGCAAAAAAAGAAAAGTGTCCCAAAACTGATGAAAACGTTAGATTTTGGGTTCCAAAAATAGGCGCAGCAAAGCAGGCTTGCTGCACCCATAGTAGAGCTCTTGGAGAGCTTTCCAACGGTATGCTGTGCGCCGCGTAATTCCTTGCGGATCAAAAGTTATGGGCACCGTAGCGACAAATACCTGGTCACACGCCCCACGCCCTCGGTATGCAGGCCCAGCTTCTACGTCAAGTGAAGTTGTCTTGCCCAAGGTGCCGTGGGATGCGGTAATAGAAATGTGATGGATTAGGTTGTCGTCCTTTTCGCGGCTCACGACGTACGATTCGGGACGAAAAAACAACGCAAAAGAATAAATGTGAGGCCCGACCTCGATTTACGTGTGATACCTCGTTTCGTTTGCCCTAACCTAGATTTGCGTGCCTTGACCTAGGTTTGAGACTCGTGTTTCGTTTTGTATGCCTTGCATTGAATTATGTGCATACATTTATGGTTGCGTGCAATTACTTGGAAAACATGCATTCATCTCGTAGTTCGTGCCTTACCTCGTAGTGCGTGCCCTAAACCTAGGAAACCGTGCCACACGCTAATCAAGAAAGCATCTTACACGAAGAACTAGATCATCAATTAATCCTACAAACTCCACTAACTAATATTAAATTGCTAATTCAACCCACTAGAAGACAAAATCTTATAAAAAGCTAGACATTCTTTATTCTTTATTCTTTGCATATCCCAAACACACAATTAATTATTGCTCAACCAAGACAAAAATTCAGATTTTAACACACCCTTGGCCGACCACTAGGAGCACTTGTGCATGCATTCCAATTTCAAATTCTATTCCTAAACATTCTATGACAAATCTATGACACAATGCATAAAAAATTGGCTCAAAACCCTCCCCAAAGCTCCACCATCTCGACACAAGCTCCATGCCCATACTAGACAATTCAAAATGCTTCTTGAAGACACAAAAATCTGAATTTTACATGCTCAAGGCCAACACAAGCATCAATGCCCATCAAGCTTTCATTTTCTTTCATTTTCTCTCATTTCCTCTCATTCTTCTCTCATTTCTTCTCTCTCTCTCTCGGCCCTAGCTGAATATTGTAGACTCCATAGCTAAGTTCTTCATCCTAAGGCTCTTCAAGGCCTCCAAGCTACCAAGGAACTCGACCAAGCAAAGTTAGAGTACAAGAGACACACATGCAAGCTCATTGAACATCCATTTCGGCTTAGGTGAGTTTGTTAGCTTCCATTTCATTTTCTTCTTGTTCTAACCACATGCACCTACTAAGAACATGGTAACTTAGCTAGGAAATTAGAGAAAATCGAGTGGTCTCTCAGCTAAGCAAGGAAAAGAGTCAATCTTGTGCATCCTCAAGAGTTTGTGCATCTTCTTTGTTGTCTTGCTAAGGTGAGGGCTAAAACTTCTTGAAAAGCTTTTGAAAACCACATGCATGCCCTTAAATGTCTATCTTTACTTCTGTACTTGTGATATATGTGTGTTCATGAGCTTTTGTAAACATGCATGGCAAGATTTTTGGCTAGAATGTGATGATAGATGAAATCGGGTATGTAACAGCCTTCTTCCTTGTTGGTGCGAGGTAATTTTGACCAGGTAAATGATGTTGAAAATGCGTGAAAATTGGTAGGTAACTATTTTTGCCAGTTCTGAGAATTTTTCACAGAAATAGGCCAAAGTTAATTTTGACTCTAAGATCATCAAAATGGAAATTTATCAAAATGTGTCCAAATCTGGAAAGTCTGGAAAAATGAAGCAGGTTTTGGCAGATTCACTGACCTTGTAGAACGAACCAGTTTTGAATTAGTAAATGATATCCAAAATGTATGAAATTTTGTGTGTAGCTATAGGTTTCAGTTCTGGACATTTTTGTCAGAAATGGACTAAGGCTAAATCTAACCCTAAGGCCCTAAAAAACGACAAGTATTGAAATGTGTGCAAATCTGGACAGTTTTGTGTAGTCTCACTGTTTTGGCTATAACTCTTGAACCCGAACTCCAAATGATGCGAGGTTTGTTTCTGAATTTAGTTCACTCCTTAAGATTTAATTTTACATCTTGTTCACTGGAATTGGAGATTGTTTGCTTGTCTTAATGATCATGAGAAAACAGTCCATTGCAGTGAGGGTTTCACCTATTGATATGCTTAGAAAAATTAATGTAGCTTCCCTTGTTGTATTAAATGCTTGGGATTGTGGCATTTGGATGTTGTGTGGACTGTTTTGAATGCTTGAGGGTGTTTGAATTAATCAATGCATGGCTTGAGCTTAATTACGAGATGACTTGGGGCTTAATCGCACGGGTAAGCACGAATTGAAACCCTAGTGACTAGGTAAATTTGCTAAGTGTTGATCCTACGAATATCATGTTTAATTATGTAATTAGTAGGATGCCCGTAGTTGCCCTCATAGCCCTAAACATGATATCGATGATTACATGTTGACAAGTAGGCCTTTCTTGCACCCGGATCCACGTAGATGTCGTTGCATGTTGAATAATCTTGTTATTTGATTACGTGAACTTCGAAGTGAATTATATGACTTGATTTACATGCGTTACATGGCTGCCCGTTTAATACTCATATAACTCCATGTGCTTTATAAGTGAAATTGCTTGTCATATCGTGCCTTGCTTGTTTACTTGTCAATGTGCAAATCTTATGACTGCTCGGAGGCAACCTACTTTGTTGACCTCCAAATGTGATATATTAAATCTCATAAATGTGCATTGCATACAAGGTTTCAACCTTTCATTCTGGCGTGGTAGCGTTCACGCACACCGGGCGACATCGGGCTTGTTGGTGCAACCGTGACTACCATTGTCCAATTCCCTCTCTCGCTTGGGGGCTAGACTTCCTTGGAGAGTTGGGTCGTAGGATTTCGGGGTACATCCGGAGTACACCCATTTGGCGTGATAAGGGGATGAACTGAAGCCGGCCGCAACAACTGATACTAGAATTGAACTGAGAGCAAAAGCTCACCGTATCCTTTTCACTATGTGTATAAGTACTCTCGCTTGGTTCCTAGAGGACCTCGGGGAGGAAAGACGGGTAATTGTGTTCCTTTACTTTTACATTACGTTATGTACTTACTTGTGATATATTCATGCTTGCAAAAAGGGTTTTCATAAGTTGAACCGGAAAATGAGTTTCAAAACTTATTTCTCGTTCCCCCTCACTGAGTTCATAAGGACTCACCCTCTTTTATCATCCCAGGTGAGGAAGATCAAGAACAGGTACCCGAGGACAACATGCCTAATGATGATTCCTTGGAATGATTGCTTGCCCTACGTGCCTTGCTTGACTATGGCCACTTTGTGAACAATATGTTGCTTCAAGACTATTTCATTTCTTATGATGCTTGTTGTTGTAATGTAAAAGACCCCTGTTGTAATTTGGGGTCTAATTTTGGCTTGTACTGATCATAACTAGATAGACACTACTATGGTCATTTTTGCTATCGTTATTGGCTAGTATCTATCATAGGATTATGAAGTATCAGGTTAGGATTAAGTAAAATGAACCTATCCAATCTTAAGCAGGTACTCATTGTTAAGCTAAGATCAACAGGTACTTTTGTAACAAGGATTAACAAACAAACGAGACATAGTATCATGCTAGGTTATTAATCAAACGAGACTTCGAGATAACTAGTAAGCGTTTCAATTGATGGTAAATAGTAATCGTAGTTGGAAATGAAATTGAGATTGGGAATCTTAAGGTGTTTAGAGAATTAGGTCAAACTAAATAGCCCAATTACAGCCGTTATGTTGCCGGTTTTCCAAAAAATTGTGGAGTTTAGGCTAAAACGTTAAGTGCTAAACTTTCATGAACGATTAAATATGAGATATGACTTGAATGTTTAGATCACACCCTAGTCTAACCTTTTTAGGCCGGGTTGGGGCGTGACAAGAAAAGTGTCCCGAAACTGATGAAAACGTTCGATTTTGGGCTCTAAAAACAGGCGTAGCCGAGCAAGCTGGCTAAGAACGTCGTAGAGCTCCCGGAGAGCTTTCCAACAGTATGTTGTGCGCCACGTAACTTCTTACGGATCAAAGGTTATGGGCACCGGAGCGACGGATACCTGGTCACACGCCCCACGCCCTCAGTTTACAGGCCCAGCCTCTACGTCAAGTGAAGTTGTCTTGCCCAAGGTGCCCTGGGATTCGGTAATAGAAATGTGATGGATTAGGTTGTCGTCCTTTTCGCAGCTTACGACATACGATCTGGGACGGAAAAACAATGCAAAAGAAGAAAAGTGTCCCGAAACTGATGAAAATGTTAGATTTTGGGCTCCAAAAATAGGAGCAGCTGAATAGGTTTGCTGCACCCGTCGTAGAGCTCTTGGACAGCTTTCCAACGGTATGCTGTGCGCTGCGTAACTCCTTACGGATCAAAAGTTATGGGCACCGGAGTGACAAATACCTGGTCACACGCCCTACGCCCTCAGTTTGCGGGCCCAGCCTCTACGTCAAGTGAAGTTGTCTTACCCAAGGTGCCGTGGGATTCGGTAATAGAAATGTGGTGGATTAGGTTGTCGTCTTTTTGTGGCTCACGACGTACGATCCGAGATAGAAAAACAGCGCAAAAGAAGAAAAATGTCCCAAAACTGATGAAAACGTTAGATTTTGGGATCCGAAAATAGGCTCAGCCGAGCAGGCTTGCTGCCCTCGTCATAGAGCTCTCGGAAAGCTTTCCAACAGTATGCTGTACGCCGCGTAACTCTTTACAAATCAAAAGTTATGGGCACCGGAGCGACGGATACCTTGTCACACGCCCCATGCCCTCGGTTTGTGGGCCCAGCCTCTACGTGAAGTGAAGTTGTCTTGCCCAAAGTGCCCTGGGATTCGGTAATAGAAATGTGATGGATTAGGTTGTCTTTTTTGCAGCTTACGATGTACGATCTGGGACAAAAAACAATGCAAAAGAAGAAAAATGTCCCGAAACTGATGAAAATGTTAGATTTTGGGCTCCAAAAACAGGCGTAGCCGAGCAAGTTCGCTGCACCCGTCGCAGAGCTCTTGGAGAGCTTTCGAACGGTATGCTGTGCGCTGCGTAACTCCTTACGGATCAAAAGTTATGGGCACCGGAGCGACAAATACCTGGTCACACACCCCACGCCCTCGGTTTGCTGGCCCAGCCTCTACGTCAAGTGAAGTTGTCTTGCCCAAGGTGCCGCGGGATTCGGTAATAGAAATTTGGTGGATTAGGTTCTCGTCTTTTTCGCGGCTCACGACGTACGATCCGGGATAGAAAAACAGCGCAAAAGAAAGAAAAAGTGTCCCAAAACTGATGAAAATGTTAGATTTTGGGATCCAAAAATAGACGCAGTCGAGCAGGCTTGCAGCCCCCATCGTAGAGCTCTCAGAAAGCTTTCCAACAGTATGCTGTGCACGCGTAACTCCTTACGGATCAAAAGTTATGGGCACCGGAGCGACGGATACCTTGTCACACGCCCCATCCCTCGGTTTGTGAGCCCAGCCTCTACGTGAAGTGAAGTTATCTTGTCCAAGGTGCCGTGGGATTCGGTAATAGAAATGTGACGGATTAGGTTGTCGTCATTTTCGCGGCTCACGACGTACGATCCGGGACGAAAAAATAGCGCAAAAGAAGAAAAGTTTGCCGAAACTGATGAAAACATTAAATATTGGGCTCCAAAAATAGGCACAGCAGCGCAGGCTTGTTTCCCCCGTTGTAGAGCTCTCGAAGAGCTTTCTAACGGTATGGTGTACGCCACATAACTCCTTATGGATCAAAAGTTATAAGCAGTGGAGCGACGAATACCTGGTAACACGCCCCACGCCCTTGGTTTGCGGGACCAGCCTCTATGTGAAGTGAAGTTGTCTAGCCCATGGTGGCATGGGATTTGCTAATAGAAATGTGATGGATTAGGTTGTCGTCCTTTTTGCGGCTCACGACGTACGATCCGGACGAAAAAATAGCGCAAGAGAAGGAAAGTGTCCCGAAACTGATGAAAACGTTCAATTTTGGGCTCCAAAAATAGGTGCTGCCAAGCAGGCTTGTTGCTCTTGTCGGAGAGCTCTTGGAGAGCTTTCCAACGGTATGCTGTGCATCGCGTAACTTTTTGCGGATCAAAAGTTATGGGCACCGCAGCGACGGATACCTGGTCATACGCCCCACGCCCTCGGTTTGCGAGCCCAGTCTCTACGTCAAGTGAAGTTGTCTTGCCCAAGGTGCTATGCGATTCGGTAATCGAAATGTGATAGATTAGGTTGTTGTCCTTTTCGCGGCTCACAACGTACGATCTGAGATGAAAAAACATCGCAAAAGAAGAAAAGTATCAAGAAAATGATGAAAACGTTCGATTTTTTGTTCTAAAAACAAGCGTAACCGAGCAAGCTGGCTAAGAATGTCGTAGAGCTCTCGGAGAGCTTTACAACGGTATGCTGTGCACCGCGTAACTCCTTACGGATCAAAAGTTTTGGGCACTGGAGCGATGGATACGTCACACGCCCTACGCCCTCGGTTTGCGGGCCCAGCCTCTACGTGAAGTGAAGTTGTCTTGCCCATCGTGGCGTGGGATTTGGTAATAGAAATGTGATCGATTAGGTTGTCGTCCTTTTCGTGGCTCACGACGTACGATCCGTGATAGAAAAACAGAGCAAAAGAAGAAAAGTGTCCCAAAACTGTTGAAAACGTTCAATTTTGGGTTCGAAAATAAGCGCAGCCGAGCATGCTTGCTGCCCCCGTCGTAGAGATCTCAGAGAGCTTTCCAACAATATGTTGTGCGCCGCTTAACTCCTTGCGAATCAAAAGTTATGGGCACCGGAGCGACGGATACCTGGTCACACGCCCCACGCCCTCGGTTTGTGGGCCCAGCCTCTACGTGAAGTGAAGTTGTCTTGCCCAAGGTGCCGTGGGATTCGGTAATAAAAATGTGATGGATTAGGTTGTCGTCATTTTTGCGGCTCACGACGTACGATCCGGGATGGAAAAACAACGCAAAAGAAGAAAAGTGTCCCGAAACTGATGAAAATGTTCAATTTTGGGCTCCGAAATAGGCACAACATAGCAGGCTTGCTACCCCCATCGTAGAACTCTCAGAGTGCTTTCTAACGATATGCTGTGCGCCATGTAACTCCTTACGGATCAAAAGTTATGGGCACTGGAGCGACGCATACCTGGTCACAAGTCCTACGCCCTCGGTTTGCGGGACCCGCCTCTATGTGAAGTGAAGTTGTCTAGCCTATGGTGGCGTGGGATTTGGTAATAGAATTGTGATGGATTAGGTTGTCGTCCTTTTCGCGGCTCACGACGTACGATTCGGGACAGAAAAACAGTGCAAAAGAAGGAAAGTATCCCGAAACTGATTAAAATGTTCAATTTTGGGCTCTGAAAATAGTCGTAGCCGAGCAAGCTGGCTAACAACATTGTAGCACTCTTGGAGAGCTTTCCAACGGTATGCTGTGCGCCACGTAATTCCTTACAGATCAAAAGTAATAGGCACCGGAGCGACGGATAGCTGGTCACACGCCCCACGCCCTCGGTTTGCGGGCCGAGCCTCTACGTGAAGTGAAGTAGTCTTGCCCATGGTGGCGTGGGATTCAATGATAGAAATGTGATGGATTAGGTTGTCGTCCTTTTCGCGGCTAACGATGTACGATCCGGGACAGAAAAACCGTTCAAAAGAAGAAAAGTGTCCCAAAACTGATGAAAACGTTCGATTTTGGGATCCGAAAATAGGCGCAGCCGGGGAGGCTTGCTGCTCTCGTCTTAGTGCTCTCAGAGTGTCTTTCAACAGTATGCTGTGCGCCGCGTAACTCCTTACGGATCAAAAGTTATGGGCACCGGAGCGACGGATACATGGTCACACGCCCACGCCCACGGTTTGCGGGCGCAGCCTCTACGTGAAGTGAAGTTTTCTTGCCCAAGGTGACCTGGGATTCGGTAATAGAAATGTGATGGATTACTTTGCCGTCGTTTTCACGGCTCACGACGTACGATCCGGGACAGAAAAATAGCGAAAAAAAATAAAAGTGTCCCGAAACTGATGAAAACATTCGATTTTGGGTTCCGAAAATAGGCGCAACAAAGCAGGCTTGTTGCGCCCATCGTAGAGCTCTCGGAGACCTTTCTAACGGTATGATGTGTGCCACGTAACTCCTTACGGATCAAAAGTTATGGGTACCGGAGGGACGGATACCTGGTCACATGCCCCATGCCCTCGGTTTGCGGGCTCAACCTCTACGTCAACTGAAGTTGTCTTGCCCAAGGTGCCATGGGATTCGGTAATAAAAATGTGATGGATTAGGTTGTCGTCCTTTTCGCGGCTCACGACGTACGATCCGGGACGGAAAAACATAAGAAAAGAAGAAAAGTATCCTGAAATTGATGAAAATGTTCGATTTTAGGCTCTGAAAATTGGCGCAGCCAAGAGGGCAAGCTACCACCGTCGTAGAGCTCTCGGAGGGCTTTCCAATGGTATGCTGTGCGCCGCGTAACTCCATACGGGTAAAAAGATGTGGGCACCAGAGCGACGGATACCTGGTCACATGCCCCACGCCCTCGGTTTGAGGGCCCAGCCTCTACGTGAAGTGAATTTGTCTTGCTCATGAAGGCGTGGGATTCGGTAATAAAAATGTGAGGGATTAGCTTGCCGTCCTTTTCGCGGCTCACGATGTACGATCCGGGACGGAAAAACTGCACAGAATAAGAAAACTGTCCCGAAACTGATGAAAATGTTAGATTTTGGGCTCCAAAAATAGGCGCAGTCGACCAGGCTTGCTGCACCGGTCGTAAAGCTATTGGAGAGCTTTCCAACGGTATGCTGTGCGCCGCGTAACTCTTTACAGATCAAAAGTTATGGGCACCGGAGCAACGGATACCTGGTCACACGCCCCACGCCCTCGGTTTGCGGGCCCAGCCTCAACATGAAGTGAAATTGTCTTGCCCAAGGTGCCATAGGATTCGGTAATAGAAATGTGATGGATTAGGTTGTCGTCATTTTCGCGGATCACGACGTACGATCCGGGACGGAAAAACAGCGAAAAAGAAGAAAAGTGTCCCGAAACAGATGAAAACGTTCGATTCTGGGTTCCGAAAATAGGCCCAGCAAAGCAGGCTTGCCGCCCCCGTCGTAGTGCTCTCGGAGAGCTTTCTAACGGTATGATGTGCGCCGCGTAACTCCTTACGGATCAAAAGTTATGGGCACCGGAGCGACGGATACCTGGTCACACGCCCCATGCCCTCGGTTTGCGGGCCCAGCCTCTACGTGAAGTGAAGTTGTCTTGCAATTGTAGTGTGGGATTCGGTAATAGAAATGTGATGAATTAGGTTGTCGTCCTTTTCGCAGCTCACGACGTACGATCCGGGACGAAAAAACAGCGCAAAAGAAGAAAAGTATCGCGAAACTGATGAAAATGTTCTATTTTGGGCCCAAAAAATAGGCGCAGCCGAGCAGGCTTGCTGCCCCCGTCATAGAGCTCTTGGAGAGCTTTCCAACGGTATGCTGTGCGTCGCATAACTACTTACGGAACAAAAGTTATGGGCACCGGAGTAACGGATACCTGATCACACGCCCCATGCCCTCGGTTTGCGAGCCCAACCTCTACGTCAAGTGAAGTTGTCTTGCCCAAGGTGCCATGGGATTCGGTAATAAAAATGTGATGGATTAGGTTGTTGTCTTTTTCGCGGCTCACGACGTACGATCGAGGACGGAAAAACAGCGCTAAAGAAGAAAAGTGTCCCAAAACTGATGAAAATGTTCGATTTTAGGCTCCAAAAACTAGCGAAACCTAATGGGCGGGCTACTACCGTCTTAGAGCTCTCGGAGGGCTTTCCAACGGTATGCTGTGTGCTGCGTAACTCCATACGGATCAAAAGTTACGGGCACCGGAGCGACGGATACCTGGTCACACGCCCCACGCCCTCGATTTGAGGGCCCAGCCTCTACGTGAAGTGAATTTGTCTTGCCCATGGTGGCGTGTGATTCGGTAATAGAAATGTGAGAGATTTGGTTGTTGTCCTTTTCGCCGCTCACGATGTACGATCCGGGACAGAAAAATAGCGCAAATTAAGAAAACTATCCAGAAACTTTTGATAACGTTAGATTTTGAACTCCAAAAGTAGGCGCAGCCAACCAGGCTTGCTGCACCCGTCATAGAGCTCTTGGAGAGCTTTCCAACGGTATGGTGTGCGCCGCGTAACTCCTTACTGATCAAAAGTTATGGGCACCGGAGCGACGGATACCAGGTCACACGCCCCACCCCCTTGATTTGCGGGCCCAGCCTCTAAGTGAAGTGAAGTTGTCTTGCCCAAGGTACCGTGGGATTCGGTAAAACAAATGTGATAGATTAGGTTGTCGTCCTTTTCGCGGCTCACGATGTACGATCCGGGACGGAAAAACAGCGCAAAAGAAGAAAAGTGTCCCGAAACTGATGAAAACGTTCAATTTTGGGCTCCAAAAACAGGCACAGCCAAGAAAGCTTGCCACCCCCGTCGTAGAGATCTTGGAGAGCTTTCCAACGGTATGCTGTGCTCCGCGTAACTCCTTAAGGATCAAAAGGTATGGGCACCACAGCGACGGATACCTAGTCACACGCCCCACGCCCTCGGTTTGCCGGCCTAGCCTCTACGTCAAGTAAAGTTGTCTTGCCCAAGGTGCCGTGGGATTCGGTAATAGAAATGTGATAGATTAGATTGTCGTCCTTTTCGCGGCTCACGACGTACGATCCGGGACGGAAAAACAGTGCAAAAGAAGAAAAGTGTCCCGAAACTGATGAAAACATTCAATTTTGGGCTCTAAAAATAGGTGCAGCCAAGCAGTCTGGCAACTAATGTCGTAGAGCTCTCGGAGAGCTTTCCTACGGTATGCTTTGCGTCGCGTAACTCCTTACGGATCAAAAGTTATGGGCATAGGAGCGACAGATACCGGGTCACATGCCCCACGCCCTAGGTTTACGAGCCTAGCCTCTACGTGAAGTTAAGTTGTCTTGCCCATGGTGGCGTGGGATTCGGTAATAGAAATGTGATGGATTAGGTTGTCGTCCTTTTCGCGGCTCACGACATACGATCCGGGACGAAAAAATAGCACAAAACAAGAAAAGTGTCCCGAAATTCATGAAAACGTTCGATTTTGGGCTTTGAAAACAAGCGCAGCAAAGCAGGTTTGCTGCCCCCGTCGTAGAGCTCTCGGAGAGCTTTCCAACAGTATGCTGTGTGCCGCGTAACTCCTTACGGATCAAAAGTTATGGGTAGCGGAGCGACGAATACCTGGTCACACGCCCCACGCCCTCGGTTTGCGGGCCCAACCTCTACGTGAAGTGAAGTTGTCTTGCCCAAGGTGCCATGGGATTCGGTAATAGAAATGTGATGGATTAGGTTGTCGTCCTTTTCGCTGCTCACAACGTACGATCCGGGACGAAAAAACAGCGCAAAAGAAGAAAAGTGTCCCAAACTTGATGAAACATTCAATTTTGGGCTCCAAAAATAGGCGCAGCTAAACAGGCTTGCTGCTCCCGTCGTAGAGCTCTTAGAGAGCTTTGCAACGGTATGCTGTTCGCCGCGTTACTCCTTATGGATCAATAGTTATGTGCACCGCAGCGACGAATACCTTGTCACACGTCCCATGCCCTCGGTTTGCGGGCCCAGCCTCTACATCAATTAAAGTTGTCTTGCCCAAGGTGCCGTGGATTCGGTAATAGAAATATGATGGATTAGGTTGTCGTCCTTTTCGCGGCTCACGACGTACGATCCGGGACGGAAAAACAGCGCAAAAGAAGAAAAGTGTCCCGAAAGTGATGAAAATGTTTGATTTTGGGCTCCGAAAATAGGCGAAGCCGACCAAGCTGGCTACCAGCGTCGTAGACTTCTCGGAGAGCTTTGCAACAGTATGTTGTGCTCCGCGTTACTCCTTACAGATCAATAGTTATGTGCACCGGAGTGATGAATACCTTGTCACACGCCCCACGCCCTTGGTTTGCGGGCCCAACCGCTACTTGAAGTGAAGTTGTCTTGCCCATAGTGGCGTGGGATTCAGTAATAGAAATGTGATGGATTTGGTTGTCGTCCTTTTCGCGGCTCACAATGTACAATCCGGGACGGAAAAACAGCACAAAAGAAGAAAAGTGTCCCGAAACTGATGAAAACGTTCAATTTTGGGCTCCGAAAATGAGTGCTGCAAAGCATCTTGCTATCCTCGTCGTAGAGCTGTCAGAGAGCTTTCCAACGGTATGCTGTGTGCCGCGTTACTCCTTACGGATCAAAAGTTATGGGCATCGGAGCGACGGATACCTAGTCACACGCCCCACGCCCTCGGTTTGCGGGCCCAGCCTCTACGTGAAGTGAAGTTGTCTTGCCCAAGGTACCGTGGGATTCGGTAATGGAAATGTGATGGATTAGGTTGTCGTCCTTTTCGCGGATCACGACGTACGATCCGGGATGGAAAAACATCGCAAAAGAAGAAAAGTGTCCTGAAACTGATGAAAACGTTCGATTTTGGGCCCCAAAAATAGGCGTAGTCGAGCAGGATTGCTGCCCCCGTCGTAGAGCTCTTGGAGAGCTTTCCAACGGTATGTTGTGTGCCGCGTAACTTGTCACACCCCAATCCGGCCTATAAAGGTTAGACTTGGGTGTGATCTAAACATTCAAGTCATATCTCGTATTTAATCGTTCATGAAAGTTTAACACTTAATGTTTTAGCCTAAACTCCACAATTTTCCGAAAAACCGGCAGCATAATGGCTGTAATTGGGCTCTTTAGTTTGGCCTAATTCTCTAAACGCCTCAAAATTTTCAATCTCAATTTCATTTCCAACTAAGATTACTATTTATCATCAATTGAAACTCCTACTAGTTATCTCGAAGTCTCGTTTGATTAATAACCTAGTATGATACTATGTCTCATTTGTTTGTTAATCCTCGTTGCAAAAGTACCTGTTGATCTTAGCTTAACAATGAGTATCTGCTTAAGATTGGATAGGTTCATTTTACTTAATCCTTACCTGATACTTCATAATCCTATGATAGATACTAGCCAATAACGATAGCAAAAACGACCATAGTAGTGTCTATCTAGTTATGATCAGTACAACCCAAAATTAGACCCCAAATTACAACGGGGGTCATTTACAATACAATAACAAGCAACATAAGAAATGAAATAGTCTTCAAGCAACACATTGTTCACGAAATGGCCATAGTCAAGCAAGGCACGTAGGGCAAGCAATCATTCCAAGGAATCATCGTTAGGCACGTTGTCCTCGGGTACCTGTTCCTGATCTTCCTCACCTGAGATGATAAAAGAGGGTGAGTCCTTATGAACTCAGCGAGGGGGAACGAGAAATAAGTTTTGAAACTCATTTTCCGGTTCAACTTATGAAAACCCTTTTGCAAGCATGACATTATATCACAAGTAAGTACATAATGTAATGTAAAAGTAAAAGAACACAATTACCCGTCTTTCCTCCCCGAGGTCCTCTAGGAACCAAGCGAGAGTACTTTCACACATAGTGAAAAGGATACGGTGAGCTTTTGCTCTGAGTTCAATTCCAGTATCAGTTGTCGCGACCGGCTTCAATTCATCCCCTTATCACGCCAAATGGGTGTACTCTGGATGTACCCCGAAATCCTATGACCCAACTCTCCGAGGAAGTATAGCCCCCAAGCGAGAGAGGGAATTGGACAATGGTAGTCACGGTTGCACCGGCAAGCCCGATGCCGCCCGGTGTACGTGAACGCTACCACGCCAGAATGAAAGGTTGCAACCTTGTATGCAATGCACATTGATGACATTCAATATATCACATTAGGAGGACAACAAAGTAGGTTGCCTCCGAACAGTCATAAGATTGCACATTGACAAGTAAACACGCGAGGCATGATATGACAAGTAATTTCACTTGGAAAGCACATGGAGTTATATGAATATTAAACGGGTAGCCATGTAACGCATGTAAATCAAGTCATATAACTCATTTCGAAGTTCACGTAATCAAATAATAAGATTATCCAACAAGCAACGACATCTACGTGGGGCCCAGTGCAAGAAAGACCTACTTGTCAACATGTGATCATCGAAATCATGTTTAGGGCTATGAGGGTAACTACGGGCAGCCTACTAATTACATAATTAAACACGATATTCATAGGATCAACACTTAGCGAATTTACCTAATCACTAGGGTTTCAATTCGTGCTTACCCGCGCGATTAAGCCCCAAGTCATCTCGTATTTAAACTCAAGCCATGCATTGATTAATTCAAACACCCTCAAGTATTCAAAACAGTCCACACAACATCAAAATGCCACGATCCCAAGCATTTAATACAACAAGAGAAGCTACAATAATTTTTCTAAGCATATCAATAGGTGAAACCCTCACTGCAATGGACTGTTTTCTCACAATCATTGAGACAAGCAAACAATCTCCAATTCCAGTGAACAAGATGTCAAATTAAATATTAAGGAGTTAACTAAATTCAGAAACAAACCTCGCATCAATTGGAGTTCGGGTTCAAGAGTTATAGCCAAAACCGTGAAACTACACAAAACTGTCCAGATTTGCACACATTTCAATACTTGTCATTTTTGAGGGCCTTAGGGTCAGATTTAGCCTTAGTCTATATCTGACAAAAATGTCCATAACTGACAAATCTAGCAGCATACAATATTTCATACATTTTGGATGTCATTTACAAAATAAAAACTGGTTCGTTCTACAAGAACAGTGAATCTGCCAAAACCTGCTTCATTTTCCCAGATTTTCCAGATTTGGACACATTTTGATAATTTTCCATTTTGAGGACCTTAGAGTCGAAATTAGCTTTGGCCTATTTCTGTGAAAAATGTTCCGAACTGGAAAAACTAGTCACTGACCAATTTTTACTCATTTTCAACCTCATTTACCTGGTCAAAATCACCTCGTACCAACAAGACAGAAGACTGTCCCATACGCAATTTCATCTATCATCACATTCTAGCCAAATATCTTGCCATGCATGTTTACAAAAGCTCATGAACACACATATATCACAAGTACAGAAGTAAAGATAGACATTTAAAGGCATGCATGTGGTTTTCAAATGCCTTTCAAGAAGTTTTAGCCCTCACCTTAGCAAGACAACAAAGAAGATGCACAAACTCTTGGTGAAGAACAAAGTTGATCTTTTTCCTTGCTTAGCCGAGAGACCACTTAATTTTCTCTAATTTTCTAGCTTAGTAACCAAGTTCTTAGTAGGTGCATGTGGTTAGAACAAGAAGAAAATGAAATGGAAGCTAACAAACTCACCTAAGCCGAAATAAAAGTGGTATGAGCTTGCATGTGAGTTTCTTTGCACCTAGCTTTGCTTGGTTGAGCTCTTAGCTTCTTGCATGTCTTGATGAACCATTGAGTGATGAGTTTAATCTATGGAGTGTAAAAATTCAGCTAAGGCCGAGAGAGAGATAGGAGAAATGAGAGAGTGAGAGAAGAAATGAGAGAGAGAGAGAAAAGAATGAAAGAAAAATGAAAGCTTGAAGAATGTGATGTTGTGTTGGCCTAGGGCCTTGTAAATTTCAGATTTGTGTCTTCAAGAAGCATGATTTTGAATCACCTAGCATGGGCATGGAGTGTGTGTCGAGATTTGGGGCTTTGGGTAGAGTTTTGAGCCAATTTTCTTATTGCTTTGTGTCATAATATGTCATAGAATGTTTGGGGAATAAATTTTGAAATTGAAATGCTTGTTTAATATGCAATAGTGGTCGGCCAAGGCATTGCAAGAATCTGAATTTTTCTCTTGGTTGAGCAATATTTAATTGTATGTTTGGGATATGCAAAGAATAAAGAATAAAGAATAAAGAATGTCTAGCTTTTGGTGCAATTTCGTCTTCTAGTAGGTTGAATTAGCAATTTAATATTAGTTAGTGGGATTTGTAGGATTAATTAATGACCTAGTGCTTCGTGTAAGATGCTTTCTTGATTAACGTGTGGGCACGCTTTTCTAGGTTTAGGGCACGCACTACGAGGCAAGGCATGAACTATGAGACGAATGCACGTTTCTCAAGTAAATGCATGCAACCCTAAATGAATGCACGTAATTCAATGCAAGGCACACAAAATAGAACACGATTCTTAAACCTAGGTCAAGGCACGCAAATCTAGATTAGGGTACACGAAATGAGGTATCGCACGTAAATTGAGGTTGGGCCTTACCTAACTCCTTACGGATCAAAAGTTATGGGCACCGCAGCAACGGATACCTGGTCACACGCCCCACGCCCTCAGTTTGCGGGCCCAACCTCTACGTGAAGTGAAGTTGTCTTGCCCAAGGTGCCGTGGGATTCGGTAATAGAAATGTGATGGATTAGGTTGTTTTCCTTTTCGCGACTCACGACGTACGATTCGGGACGGAAAAACAGCACAAAAGAATAAAAATGTCCCAAAAATGATGAAAACGTTCGATTTGGGCTACGAAAATAGGCGCAGCCGAGCAGGCTAGCTACCAACGTCTTAGAGCTCTCGGAGAGCTTTCCAACGGTATACTGTGCACCGCGTAACTTCCTATGGATCAAAAGTTATAGGCACCGGAGCGACGGATACCTGGTCAAACGCCCCACGCCCTCGGTTTGCGGGCCCAATCTCTACGTGAAGTGAAGTTGTCTTGCCCATGGTGGCGTGGGATTCAGTAATACAAATGTGATGGATTAGGTTGTCGTTCTTTTCGCGGCTCACGACGTTCGATCCGGGATCGAAAAAAAGCGCAAAAAAAGAAAAGTGTCTCAAAACTGATGAAAATATTCAATTTTGGGCTCTGAAAATAGGCGCCGCAGAGCAGGCTTGCTACCCCCATCGTAGAGCTCTAGGAGTGCTTTCTATCGGTATGGTGTACGCCGCGTAACTCCTTACGGATCAAAAGTTATGGGCACCGGAGCGACGGATACCTGGTCACACGCCCCACGCCCTTGGTTTGCGGGCCCAGCCTCTACGTAAATTGAAGTTGTCTTGCCCATGGTGGCATGGGATTCGGTAATAGAAATGTGATGGATTTCTTGTCGTCCTTTTTGCGGCTCACGACGTATGATCCGGGACGAAAAAACAGCGCAAAAGAAGAAAAGTGTTTCAAAACTGATAAAAACATTCAATTTTGGGCTCCAATAACAGGCGCAACCGAGCAAACTTGCTGCTCCCTTCAAAGAGCTCTTAGAGAGCTTTCCATCAGTATGCTGTGCGCCACGTAACTCCTTACGGATCAAAAGTTACGGGCACCGCAGCGATGAATACATGGTCACACGCCCCACGCCCTCGGTTTGCGGGCCCAGCCTCTATGTTAAGTAAAGTTGTCTTGCCCAAGGTGCCGTGGGATTCGGTAATAGAAATGTGATGGATTAGGTGGTAGTCCTTTTCGCGGCTCACGACGTACGATCCGGGATGGAAAAACAGCGCAAAAGATGAAAAGTGTACCAAAACTGGTGAAAACGTTCGATTATGGGCTCCGAAAATAGGCGCAGCTGAGCAGACTAGCTCCTAGCGTCGTAGAGCTCTCGGAGAGCTTTCCAACGGTATGCTGTGCGTCGTGTAACTCCTTACGGATCAAAAGTTATGGGCACCGGAGCGACAAATACATGGTCACACGCCCTATGCCCTTGGTTTGTGGGCCCAGCCTCTATCTGAAGTGAAGTTGTCTTGCCCATGGAGGAGTGGGATTTGGTAATAGAAATGTGATGGATTAAGTTGTCATCCTTTTTGCGGCACACGCGTACGATCCGGGATGAAAAAATAGCACAAAAGAAGAAAAGATTCCCGAAACTAATGAGAAAGTTCAATTTTGGGCTCTGAAAACAAGCGCAACAGACCAAGCTTGCTGCCCCCATCGTAGAGCTCTCGGAGAGCTTTTCAACGGTATGTTGTGTGTCGCG